>OW285242.1:6570332-7837235 GCA_935421215.2 Melolontha melolontha | reverse complement strand
TTGATGACTGGATTGTTAACCTTTTTGAATAGGATATTGGCCGCCATGAAAGCTTCACACAGTTCTTCGTTAAAAATGTCAGGTGCAGATGGTCATATGTTATCTTGATGAGTTTTCGAAGTAACATGTCACATTACACTTTTGTGGACGGCTTAAACTGAATGAACAGGCACTGTAATACATCTCGGTATCATTACGAATATGCAACCAATCTGTATGGCTTCTAATCCACCCTACCATGGTTGCCCTACGAGAATTCTCCATAGTTAATGAAAATAAAGAGAAATACTAAGAACAGAAAGATATGGACTAAAAAGAAGAAACGAAAACTACTCCAAAAATAAGGTAGTAAATTAAACTTAATATTTATAAAAAATTATAGGATAAATATAAAATATAACAATATAAAACGGATTTTTTTAAATACTAAACGTTGTAACCAAATAACACTGAAAGAAATGGAACCGGAAACAATCCCTTACAGAAGAGAATATAAAATATACTTTCTCAAATACAATAAATACATACAGTGAAGTCCTAAAGTAACGGATAAATTCATTTTCTACGTAATTATTAATACAAAAGGAAAATCCTGAAATAGGTCAAGTTTTATATATGAAACTACACTTTTTGAATAAAATTATCTATGTGCCCCTTCAACCCCCTCGAAGTAATAACTACCCCTTTAAAAAATTTAAATGAAAAGGGGTAGCGTGTGTTACTGCGTTTAAAAGGGATTTTAATTCTCTATTCAGCAGTATATGCCTTTTTGATTTTTGGACGTCGATAATAGGAAAAATCAATGTTAAATTGTTTAAATTGTATAATTAATTATGTCGCAGAACGAAATAAATTTTAAAATATTTAACATTATTTACAATAACTAAAAATAGTTTAAATCATATGCTCAAACTGGAGTCCGTTCATTTCTTGACAAACAAATAGACGATGTTGGAATTCTTCCAAAACGTTTTGCAACATTTCAGCGCTGATTTAATTAATTTCATGCATTATTCGGTTTTTTAAATCATTAATGTTGATTGGTTTATTGGAGTAAATTTTTGATTTTAAATAATCCCGATGTTGGAATTCTTCCAAAACGTTTTGCAACATTTCAGCGCTGATTTGATTAATTTCATGCATTATTCGGTTTTTTAAATCATTAATGTTGATTGGTTTATTGGAGTAAATTTTTGATTTTAAATAATCCCACAAAAAAAATACCAGTGGAGTCATATCGGGAGAACGGGCTGGTCATTCAATTTCACCACGTCTACCGATCCACCGATGCGGAAAAACTTGATTAAGGTAAGCTCGTACTACTGCTGCATAATGTTGTGTAGCTCCATCTTGTTGAAACCATATGTTTCTATTAATTTCTGTGGGGTTAACAGTATCATGAAAAAGTCTTCTTAATTCAGGTATTAAAAATGTTTGTAAAAACTCCAAGTAAATCGCCCCAGTTAATGTCCCTTCAAAAAAATATGGTCCAATAATTCTGTTATTTATTATGCCAGCCCAAACGTTCACTTTAATAGGATACTGAGTATGACCTTCCCTCATCTAGTGCGGATTTTGTTTACTCCAATACCGACAATTTTGCTTGTTGACTGTTCCATGTAGGGTAAACGTTGCCTCATCAGAAAAAAGAATGTTTTTGGGAAACATCGGATCCTGTTGACATCTATTTGTAACAATTTCACAAAATTGTAATCGACGATCAGGATCATCGTCATTTAATTCCTGCACCATTTGAATTTTATACGGATGGTATTTTTCTTTTTTCAAAACACGCAAGACAGACGATTTACTTACATCGCAATCACCGGCTACTTCTCTTGTAGGTTTATGTGGGTTTTCCTTAACATGTAATAAAACATCCAATTTTTTTTCGTCATTCAGTTTTGATCTACCAGATTTTGGAAGATCTTTGACAGTTCCTAATTGACGGAATTTTTGTTCGACTCTACTCACCGTAGACTAGGAAATGTGATGGTCAGGATACTTATCATTAAATATTCTGCATACTTCAGAATGCGTTCGTGTTTTATCACCCACTCCAATTCATATTAATACGTCATTTCTTTGGGTCTCGGAAAGGCTCATTGTTGAACAATTTAAATTAACGCTTAGAAATCTCTAAAAAAACGTTTAATACCTAACAATTGTTAACGACGTCTAACGAACTAAAACAAATTTGAGAAGTAAATGTCATAAAAAGAAACTAATTTATTTTTTTGACATAAAGGTAACTAATAGACTAGTCACTCGTGACAGGTATTTGGTTCTACGCCTACTTGTTTGTATGTCATAAAATTACTCTTTTCTTGATTATCGACGTCCAAAAATCAAAAAGGCATATACTGCTGAATAGAGAATTAAAATCCCTTTTAAACGCAGTAACACATGCTACCCCTTTTCATTTAAATTTTTTAAAGGGGTAGTTATTACCTCGAGGGGGTTGAAGGGGCACATAGATAATTTTATTCAAAAAGTGTAGTTTCATATATAAAAATTGACCTGTTTCAAGATTTTCCTTTTGTATTAATAATTACGTAGAAAATGAATTTATCCGTTACTTTAGGACCTCACTGTATATGTATATGCATGTATAACAGCATGTAAACACGAGAACACACTAAGGAAATTCGCGGATATAATTTTTTAAGCGATTATTTCAACGAAGTCTAACGAAATAATATATAAATGTATATTCCGCCTTACACGCCACTGTTGAATTAAATTTATGAACGAATACACACAATGTACTATTCATAACGACGGAAATAACAACATCTGCTCGACGAATACAATCGAGCAAGCAAATAGTGGAGCTGTTATAACATGCATACTATACCTGATACCACCACAACGTGTTATCGGGACAATTGGTCATTCAATCGCTTCAGTCCGCTCTGAAAAATAAATCTAGCAAGTGATACGAGGGATGAATTTTTAGTGTTGCATATAGCCTCATAGAGGGCACCAGTAATAAAACAGCTGTCAAAATTAATATCAATCTTTTTGTTAGCCGAAATCTAAAGTTACATCAAGACACGGGCAGTGATATAGTCATAGTGAATTTTTAAAGTTCATAGTTGTTTATAGTTGTCCGAAAAATGGAATTGAGTCGAGAAAATTTTCGCGGAATAATTTTTTACAACTTTTGGAGAGGATCAATTTAACAACAATGTCTTGTTAAGTTTATTTCTATTTATGAAGATTAATCGACAATTTAACGTTGGTACTGTGAGGTCCTCCAAGAACAGCAGTCATCCAGAAAAACGTTAGATTTCGCATTTTTTAACCAAAGAAGAGAAGTCGGCTCACGTTAGTTGGTGCCGAAAAACTTTGAGTCGTTTCAATAAAGGAAACTCAGAAAACGTCTAACCATCGTGAATGGCGATGAATTATGAATTTATTCCTATGAACCTGAAAATAAACGTCAGTCCTCTGTTTGGGTGTTTCAAGATGAAGAGAATCCGACAAATGTTATCCGTTCGCGAAGTGTGTCAAATCGGATAATATACTAGCTGCCAGTTGGCTTTTCTCGGCCAAATTCTATAGTAAAATTAAAACTTCCTTTGTATTAACTGCTATTAACCGATATAAAATTTTTGTTTATTCTCTAGCTAAACAACGAATCAAGGATATTTTATTATAATCAATCAATCACTCCAATGCCTTTGGATACACGATATTCTTTGTTATTCCTTCTGGTGCACAAGCAAACAGAGCAGATGGTTTCGCAATTTGCGAACATGTTACATCTGCCGCAGTTTTGTCATTGAAATCTGCGCTGTGTGGGCCGTAGCCCCGTCTTGTTGGAACCAAATATTCCCAAGGTCTTGTTCTTCAGCCAACCGTGCCAATTGTGGATCAAAGATATTTTCGAGCATCGAAACATAACGCCGAGCGGTGACGGTTGTTGCACGCTCATCCTCCTCAAAAAAGTATGGTCCAATAACCCCAAATTTGGAAATGGCACACCATACAGTGACTTTCGGGGAGTGGAGAGGTCTCTCGTGAACTTGTCGCGGGATATTGTCCGATCAATAACGGAAATTCTGTTTGTTTACAGCTCCAGAGAGATGGAAGTGGGCTTCATCATTACTGAAGAACGTTGACCGTGGCGGGATACGGTCTAACATTTCTTGGGCGCGATTCACACGGTTTTGAAAATCTGGAGGCATCAACTCCTGAACCAGCATAATCTTATAGGGATGGAAGAATAAATCTTTAAGCAAAATCCTCCTTACAGAGTGGTCGGACATGTTTAATGCAGTTGCATGTCTCCGGGCAGAGCGTATTGGTGATTGTTCAACAGCTGCTCTCACTAGAGCTACATTTTCGGGAGCTCTCACTGTTCTGGGTCTTCTCATACCCCTACGCTTTTTGTTGAACCAGTTTCTTCCAGCGCACGAACCAAACTCGCGATAACATTGCGGTGCGGAACGGAATCACGAAGTGGAATATTAAAGTGCCGTCGGAAGGTCCGCTGAGTGATGATTAAAGAACGACCGATTTCAAAAGCGTGTGAACGGCGAAGCCGCGATGCTCTCCGTTCCAAACCATTACTACGACTGAAAACGGGGTGAGTTACCGGACACAATGAATCCCCTCCCAGGTTCCCATCCTCACCACAGAGGATGTAGTCGCCCATCGCAACTGCACTGATTGTTTTGCCGCACCCTGTATAAGGAAAACGAGGAAGTAACAAACCACATATCGGACAATATTTGTGTATATATTATAATATACTAGCTGCCAGTTGGCTTTTCTCGGCCAAATTCTATAGTAAAATTAAAACTTCCTTTGTATTAACTGCTATTAACCGATATAAAATTTTTGTTTATTCTCTAGCTAAACAACGAATCAAGGATGTTTTATTATAATCAATCAATCACTCCAATGCCTTTGGATACACGATATTCTTTGTTATTCCTTCTGGTGCACAAGCAAACAGAGCAGATGGTTTCGCAATTTGCGAACATGTTACATATGCACATGAGGATCGATAATTTCCAGCTGTTGTAATCACACATAGCAATTCGAAACTGTGCTCGCAGACAAAAATGAATTGCTCACCGTAATGTCGAGGTAACTATTCTGTCGAGACTAAGAGACAACTTAAAAACAGTTTATAAATGTGCAGTTGTGGTCCTTTAAAATCCAAACACTTAAATACGAAAACATTTTAAGCGGTGTACACTTTCTTTAAACGCTACTCAAACCAATTACCAATTACGTCGCCGAACGTGGCATATGTTGTAGGTATAAATTCAGTATAATCTTTTTACAAATTATAATTATCAGTATGATATACAAAACCAATTCAAGTTACTCTTAAACATAAGCGAAATCCAGGAGGATTAATTATATTAAATTACCAAGCGAGATCTAAACAAACCTTTAGAAATTCGTGTAATTTATCTGCTGGATATAATGTCGCTTATTTATTGTTTCCAAACTATAGAGATATTTAATCTAAATTCTATACTAATGACTAAGTTAAATTTGTCCATTACACAATAAAATATATTATTACCAATATCTAGAAATGTGTTTATTTCGTATTGTTAAAATTAATAGAGATTCACCCTAAAGTCAGGGGAAAATTACGTGGAAATTTGCTTCACTGAAACACCGATTGTTGTCCCTTCTAAATGAAGAGTTCTAAATGTTGTTTACTTCGTTATAGGAAAATTCGTTTTGTAATTAATCGAGTATCTGAAAGGGCACAAAATTCGATTCGTCAGGAAACAATTACCTGAACGTACTTGATACGGTTGTGAAGCTAATATTTTGAAAATCGTTGGCTTAATTAATGGCAAGTCTTGAATAACAATACTGGTCCGACGAGTAATATTAGAATTATCTTGATTAATTATTCGAAAATAAAACACTTGGCTTAGTTTCACGACTTCTTTATTAGATATACTAACAATTGTTTCGGCTATTAGGCCATTATCAAAGAGCTATCTAAAACTAAACTTACTCTACTTAAGGTTAACTTATATACCTGTGTTCATTATGGGTGGGAGAATGAGGGTAATTGATATTTAAAATTGCATCGATATAGGGGGTATTTATGAATTCTAATTGTGTGTTTGTGATAACTCGATTTTGTTTTTGGGCTTTTTTAATTTCAAAAATCTCTAATATATTTAACTTTTTACTTTTTACTACATTATGAATGAGGTTACAGCTCTTTATATCGGGTAAGTGGTTCTGGTCTATACAATGTTCTGCGAACCCTGTGTGTTTAACACTATATTTTATATCTCTAAACACACAGGGTTCGCAGAACATTGTATAGACCAGAACCACTTACCCGATATAAAGAGCTGTAACCTCATTCATAATGTAGTAAAAAGTAAAAAGTTAAATATATTAGAGATTTTTGAAATTAAAAAAGCCCAAAAACAAAATCGAGTTATCACAAACACACAATTAGAATTCATAAATACCCCCTATATCGATGCAATTTTAAATATCAATTACCCTCATTCTCCCACCCATAATGAACACAGGTATATAAGTTAACCTTAAGTAGAGTAAGTTTAGTTTTAGATAGCTCTTTGATAATGGCCTAATAGCCGAAACAATTGTTAGTATATCTAATAAAGAAGTCGTGAAACTAAGCCAAGTGTTTTATTTTCGAATAATTAATCAAGTTATTACAAGAATGTTTCACCAAGAAATATCTGCGAAGTCAACCAATGAAATTAGAATTATCGTATTTTGTTTTTTGACGAACAAATAAAAATGATTTTATACCCTCGTAATAATCTTGAATTTAAGCACACCATACTCAAAGATTGAACAGTATTCTCTTAAAATTGAGAAATTTATACTTTATAATATACACTATCGGTTACAAGAATTTGACCACTTAGAATTATTTACGTATCTACCTTAGGTATTCTTGTAGCAAAAGTCAAAAAAGCTTATTCAACAAGAACATAAAATTCCGCAAAAAGAAAGAAAGACACTTTATTGTCTTTCAGGCATCTTCCCGTTTCGTGCGTTCCATTTCGGGCTTCGAGAAATATTACCTGAAATATTTCCGTTTCGGGTGCCCAAACTACAATTATTTTTCTTGAATCCCATTTTGTGCGTAAAATTTGCAGGTCTTTCACGATAACAGACGAGACACGTGATAAACAGTTACTTCGGAACAAGTAACATTCAAATTACAATAATACCTAATAATCCTAGTATTTCTCTCTATTAAATGAATATATTATGTTACCGTAACTGGTCACGGTTGCCGGCTTGAATTCCGTCAAATGTCATTCAAATAAGTTGTTTACAATTTCATATTTAGAAGTTCCTACCTATTTAATTTTATTTATAAATCGATATTATATATAAGATCAGTTATTTTCGCAACTAAATCATTCCTAGACCGTTAGGAAAACAAGCGAAAAAAATCATTCGATCATTAATATTTCGAAATAGAACGCGATAATAGTTAAGGGGCCATTACTCCCGCTCTCTGCTTGTGTCAAAAATGGGGGTTAAACCATCTAGTCCAAGGCGAAAACGGACTAAAGCCTGTCATAGATATTGATGATTTAATCAATATGCAATTAGAAACACAGTTTATGACATGTATAAAAACAGTAAGTTTAAAGTAATTTAGTACTTATATTTCTATAATAAAATAAATATTTCAATTAATTACAGAACAGCATATTACGATTTCATCTTTGAATATCCTCAACGAAAAGGAACTTTTTTCTGGTGGTAATACATCTTTATGGAAAATATTACATGGAATAGGTTTTCATTACAAGAAGGATGATCTAAAACGAGCATTAATGGAATTCCGACATATTGTATTAAAACGTGTTACGTTCCTGCAACAATATGTTCATATGAAACATGAGCATTTATGAAAATTCTTTCAATGGAGACTGTGGTTAAATAAAAATTTAAAAAAAGGTATATAACCCCTTACCACAATTATTAGTCGTATCCTAAATACGTATTTCGACAACTAAGTTGTCATCATCAGTAGGTAAAAACTACTAATTAAAAGTCGCACATGGGGCACAGTAAAGTAAGAAAAACGCCATGTTAATTTAGTCTTTACAGGGATGCAGTGTATAGTAGTTGTGCGGAAGCGTTTTTCTTACTTTACTGTGCCCCATGTGCGACTTTTAATTAGTAGTTTTTACCTACTGATGATGACAACTTAGTTGTCGAAATACGTATTTAGGATACTACTAATAATTGTGGTAAGGGGTTATATACCTTTTTTTAAATGAGCATTTATGTTAGTTTGGTTTCTTCGATTAAACCTAGGTTTTCCAAGATGGAACTATTTGCAAATCTTTACAAAATGAGTCAATATAAACAGTTAAAGCTACAAAAGAGGGTGGTAAAAGGTACAATATATTACTAACAGAATATT
This sequence comes from Melolontha melolontha, assembly GCA_935421215.2. Lineage (NCBI taxonomy): Eukaryota > Metazoa > Arthropoda > Insecta > Coleoptera > Scarabaeidae > Melolontha > Melolontha melolontha. The sequence continues at coordinate 7,828,813 of OW285242.1, read as the reverse complement.
ATTAGTACGTAAAGTGTATTTATCTTAACTGAATTGATTCGGCTTTTACTTGATGTAGATCCATAATTTAAAATAGAAATAAAACTACCGTTCAAATCCTCACTTTTTAATATTTAATCATAACACGACAATTGTTTCACCAGCACAGTGGCTTTCTCAGGTACTTACAGCTAAAGAGCACGTTACAAACAAAGCCACTGTGCTGGCAAAACAATTGTCGTGTTACGATTAAATATTAAAAAGTGAAGATTTGAACCGTAGTTGTATTTCTATTTTGTATTTATCTTGTTATAGGTACATTGTATTACATGCATGTAATTCTAATGGATTTATTCCTGAAACTGAATTAATATTTACAACAAATAGACAGCATCTGGGCCACCACGGTGACAGGAAGAGGAACAATTTCTTATACTGGTTTGAACATCAACTTCTTGTGAATTTAGAAGAACCCTCCACAATTGCTTTAAATAATGCGTTATCATAGTACTATTAAAAATAAAAGTGATATTCAATCAATAAAAATTATATTCATTGGGTTTTCAAAGGCAAGACATATTACCATTTATAAATCAATGAAAGTAATTCTGATTCTGAAGACAGCATAAATGTTTAATAAAATTAGTATTTCATATTAATATTGTCTTAGTATGTATATATTTCTTTTAATTATTAGCGTAGTTTGGGATTGTATTTTTAATATCAGACATCCCTCTTGCAAAACAAAAGCAGAAATTTTGTTTCATATTACAAATACACACGTGAAGAAAAAATTCGGGACACTGAAGTAAATGTCTGTTCGTACAAGATAAATTTATTTTTATTTTTTGACAAAGCATGAAACATTATCTACAAAGTAGGAATGATAAATAAAAAAAAAGGTACTTAACATATTTTATTCAATAAGAAAATGTCACGAAACAGCAAAAATTCATTGGACTTATCGGCTAGGTTTTACATCCACGTTTTCACACAATTTAAGCGATTAATAGTCTTTTTTTTATTTTTATCATATGTTTATCACAATGTTTCAAGCCCTTTAATCTCTATGTATTTTGATTTTCTGTATATTATTTTTGTATATGTAGTCCAAAATAAATAAATTCACATATACATTTTTATTTTGTTTGTATTTTTCTGTATATATAATAACATAAAGCATAATATAAGTTGTAAATATTTTAAAATGACATAAACCTAACCTCATATATTATTTACTAACAACAGCTGACTTAAAGCAATGTAAATTTGTCAACCCTGTTTTGTAACTATTTATCACGTGTCTCGTCTGTTATCGTGAAAGACCTTTAACAGTAAACCAATAAAAGCATTGTGCCTCTATTAAGATATAATTATTGAGCTCATCAAGCAATTAAAAATCAATTTATTTTAGATTTTTACATTAAACTTTACATTAAACTTGACTAGGAATTAAGGTAGAGTGGTTTGAATTTATATTTATTTATTGTTAAGGGATTAAAGTTGTTTACCTAGTAATCGCCTACGGATTAAGAATCAATTTGTTGTGAATTTATTATAGTAACTAATTAAGTTGGCGCGAGGAGGGGTAAGTTCGCGCAGGATTAGAAGTAGTTACGACGGACGATATAAATAATCTACTACATCTGTCAGTTATTGAATAGCACTATTCATTCGGTTAACCGCACACAAAAAATAGATGTGCAGTTAACCGAATGAATAGTGCTATTCAACAACGGCGTGATCTACTTACAGATGTTGTAAACTATTTATATCGTCCGTCGTAATGACGTCCATTTCAGCCTGATGTGTCCGGTCTCTAGTCATAATTGCGATGGTACGGAAGACAGGATTCTTGTATTTGCACTGGATGGAGGTAATTTATCAGCAGGAGGTTCTTGCTTCCTATTCGATGGGATTTTTGAAAGATGTAGTTCACTGTTTGATTTTGAAGTTGCCGCAATTAATGCTTTAAGAGACGTTTTTCCGGCTACAGTTATCAAATAATGTAACTTTCATTTTAATCAAGCTCTTTGGCCTAAAGTACAAGATTTAGGTCTAACAAACTTATACAGGGTGCGGCAAAACAAACAGTGCAGCTTTGATGGGCTATTAAAAAAAAATGGCACAACTTACGAAAAAGTGGTTTATTCTGCTTGAGTCAGTACTACACCCCATTTTTTCACTTAAGTTTTAAAGATCACATCAGCAAGATGTCCTCCAGAAGCGATGCACTGATGCAGGCGATTTCTGAAGTTTTCAACTGCGTTCTGGCACATATCTATCGGATAGCGGCGATTTCCTCTGTAATACGGATCTTCAGTTCTTCCAAATTGTAAGGACGATGCTGAAAAACCTTTTCCTTGAGGTAGCCCCACACGAAAAAATCGCAAATGCTCAAATCCGGTGAACTCGCCGGCCACCCCAGGTCTCCCCTCAGAGAGACGAGGCGCGCAGGGAACATCTGCCTCAGTTTTGTCATTGAAATCTGCGCTGTGTGGGCCGTAGCCCCGTCTTGTTGGAACCAAATATTCCCAAGGTCTTGTTCTTCAGCCAACCGTGCCAATTGTGGATCAAAAATATTTTCGAGCATCGAAACATAACGCCGAGCGGTGACGGTTGTTGCACGCTCATCCTCCTCCAAAAAGTATGGTCCAATAACCCCAAATTTGGAAATGGCACACCATACAGTGACTTTCTGGGAGTGGATAGGTCTCTCGTGAAGTTGTCGTGGGTTATTGTCCGACCAATAACGGAAATTCTGTTTGTTTACGGCTTCAGAGAGATGGAAGTGAGCTTCGTCACTACTGAAGAACGTTGACCGTGGTGGGATACGGTCTAACATTTCTTGGGCGCGATTCACACGGTTTTGAAAATCTGGAGGCATCAACTCCTGAACCAGCATAATCTTATAGGGATGGAAGAATAAATCTTTATGCAAAATCCTCCTTACAGAGCGGTCGGACATGTTTAATGCAGTTGCATGTCTCCGGGCAGAGCGTGTTGGTGATTGTTCAACAGCTGCTCTCACTAGAGCTACATTTTCGGGAGCTCTCACTGTTCTGGGTCTTCTCATACCCCTACGCTTTTTGTTGAACCAGTTTCTTCCAGCGCACGAACCAAACTCGCGATAACATTGCGGTGCGGAACGGAATCACGAAGTGGAATATTAAAGTGCCGTCGGAAGGTCCGCTGAGTGATGATTAAAGAACGACCGATTTCAAAAAACGTGCGAACGGCGAAGCCGCGATGCTCTCCGTTCCAAACCATTACTACGACTGAAAACGGGGTGAGTTACCGGACACAATAAATCCCCTCCCAGGTTCCCATCCTCACCACAGCGGATGTAGTCGCCCATCGCAACTGCACTGTTTGTTTTGCCGCACCCTGTATAAAGAAAACGAGGAAGTAACAAACCACATAAGGAAATGTGCTGCATTAGCTCATCTGCCAGAAGATAAAAGTTACATATGGCTGTGTATAATGTAAAATTCTCCTACTGATCTACCGATGAAGCTATTGTTAAATTTAACGATTATTTTGTTGATCAATGGATTCATAATTCTCGCCGAATATGGACTTGTGATGAAGAACGTTATCGGACTACAAATTCTGTAAAAAGATGGCATAACAGACTCAACAGACGGATCAGAAAAGCATATCCCAATATATTTCAATTAATGAAAGTTCTTCAGGAGGAAATGCACTATTATAATAGTGTTTTCCTGCAAAATTGATTTCTATTTTATGCTCATTTCTAATTACTAATGTATCTAAAAATTGTATTCTATCATTGTTTTCCTTTTGAACCGTGAATTTAATAGTCGGAAATTTCAAATTTAACTGTTTAACGAACATATCCAATTCACATTTCCGTGTATCAAAAATCGCGAATAACCCATTTTGAAGAAACATCACATATTAGATTTAGACACAGATCACAACATGTTGGTCAAAGGGTTAAGACTTGTCAAAGCCATCAATAACACCAGAGATCTCGACGCATTTCAAGGCATTCATATCGTTAAAAATAAATGCAATACATTGAACTCGGAAAACGGTCCTATCCCATACAGTTATCTCTTTTCATTCATAGAGAAGAGGTAGAAAATGTTGAGGGCGGAGAACAGAGAATAAACACATGTGATGCAGTTTTCTTAAGAGAGGTAAATTTGTCGTAATTTTTAGTAGTAATTTTTAGTGTATTTTTATTTTAAAGTTGTTGCGCGTTTATATGTGTGGTTAGCTTTACTGTGCCACATGTGCGACACTTTGATTAGAGGTTTTACTTACTGATTATGACAACTTAGATGCCGAAATACGTATTTAGGATACGATTATTAATTGTATACACTTTTTGAGTTTTTACTTAACCACAGTCTCCAAAGAAAGACTTCCCATTTTACGTAATGTTTAATTTTTAGGTTTTTAAATACTAATTTATTTTAAAATTCCATGGTCGGGGGCGATTTGACGCGAGAATGCCTCAATAAATTACTTATTTTAGAATAAAAAATATATTTTATTTTTCAACATAATTCCCATGCAATAATACAGATAACCCAGCGATTTTCCAATATTTTTAAGCCGTTTTAAAATGTAATCTTTCGGAAGCTCGTTCGTTTCATCTATCATCTCCTCATTTGCTCCGAATTTCATTCGACCCACGCATTTTTTTAAAATTTGGCAACAAGAAAAAATCACTCGGAGACTGATCCAGTAAATATGATAAATGAAGCAAACATTTGTATCCTAATACGATAAATTATATACAGTCGCTCTTTCTTCAGTTCATCATAGAAATGTATGCATCGGCATAATATTAGCCAGTTATTATACTTCCCTTCGATAACACAGGCCTGCATTTTTCAACACTTTGAAAGTTGATTTAAAAATTTTAACTGTTTTCTAGTAATTGGGTAGCGCTGATTTCATATCTGCTTTTATTTTTTTTGTATCACGTAAGGTTATTTTTCAAACCAGTAAAATCAAAAAATATAGAAAAAACACGATTTATTTCATTTATAAGCTAGTTTTATATTATATTAAAAAAAATACAAAAATATACACATAGAAACTATTAGAAATAGTTGTTTATTCTTTATGCTTCTTAAAAAAACGTTTTAGTTTTTCAGAAAAACTTCGTTTGGTTGTTTTTCTGTCATATTCAGCTAAAGGAAGATCTCTTCTCAATGTCCAACAGTAATCGGCCATCATTTTGTGTCCCAGGGCCCTTGGTATCTTTTTTCCATCTCTTTAATATCCTGGTGAAATCTTTCTCCTTGCTCTTCACTCACGTTCCCAAGGTTTTCTGGGAAATAGTCCAAATGGGAATGTAAAAAGTGAATTTTTATGCTCATATTGCAACCAAGAATCCTGAAATTTTCCAGCATATTTTCAACGATCTCAACATAGTTTGTGTCTCTATAATTCCCTAGAAATTTATATACAACTTCGTTAAAAGCATGCCGTGCATGTTTTTCCTTATCTTCCATCACATTTTCAAATTCTTGATCTTTCACCAAGCTCCTAATCTGCGGGCCTACATAGATTCCCTCCTTTAATTTTGGCTCTGACAGAGTCGGAAATGTTTTACACAAATATTTAAAACAATTTCCTTCTTTGTTTAATGCCTTAACAAATTGTTTCATAAGTCCAAGTTTTATGTGAAGCGGTGGAAGTAACACTTTTTGACGGTCAATAAGACTTTCGCGAATTACATTTTTGGTTCCAGGTGTTAAAGTCACCCTTTGTGGCCAGTTTCTTTTTATCAAATGCTGTTCTCGATTTCTGCTATCCCACTCGCACAGGAAACATGGAAATTTAGTATATCCAGACTGCTGACCCAAGAGAAGTCCCAAAATTTTTAAATCTCCACACATTTCCCAGTTGTGATTTTCATATTGAATTCTTCAAAGTAATTCCTGTACATTTTCATAGTTTTCCTTTAAATGAACAGAATGGCCGACCGGAACAGAAGCAAAAACATTGCCATTATGTAAAAGAACAGCTTTAAGGCTCCTTTTTGAAGAGTCGATGAAATGTCTCCAGTCAGAAGGTGTGTACTCAGGAGCTCCGAGGAAAGTAAGTAGATCAGCAATTGCTTGGCAGTACACTAGTGGTCCGTTTTGTGCAAAATATTTTACAAATCCAGCCTCACGATTTCTATACCAAGAGAAGGTAGTTTCTGGGGCAAGCAAATTTTTTGGTTTCAACCTAGACCCCAGTTCTTCAGAAAGATCTTTTGAAAGTCCCAAATTTCTTACTAAATCATTCAGTTCGGCTTGTGAAAATAGCTGAGGTTGGATTTGACCTGAGGTTGATGGTTCAAAATCACTATCCATCTGTACGGAGCCGGAAGCTGAAGAGGTTTCAATATCTTCTCTGTAGTACTTTTGGAGGTATAGGTATAGGTACATGATCACTGTGAGGAACTGGTCTGATAGCGGATTTAATATTGTTTGGGTACAAAATATGTTTCAAAGTTTTTCTATTATGCCCCTTAATATCACAAAGACAAAAGTAGCAATCTTCATGATGATTTTGCGATTCAACCATCGGTATTCCAAAAGGAAGGCTTTTTCTATTCCCTTTGGTCCAATGTCTTAAACCTTCTTCACATACCTTACAAACAACGTGCGGTGCCCGATCTTTATCTTGATCTCCTAATTTGATTTTGAAATAAGCATAATATGCATTTTTCACAAATTCACCAATTGGTCTCTTAAATTTTTCAAGACGAAATATCCACAAATATAACAGAAATCGTCTGGTTTGTTTTTGCAACACCGGCTAGACATATTTTTAAGCAATGTTTATTTATCAAATACCACGCACAACACTAAAGACAAATTAATTTTACTTGTTTACTGATCGACACTCAGAGCTATAATGAAGTAAATGACATTAAAATATACATTTTGTTTGGAGTGATAAACTTGAAATCCTTCTTCGCAGTACTAATAAGGTGAAAGCATAATAAATAGGATTTAGCAGGTAAAAATTCCCGGAAATCTTGTCCAAAATTAATACATGTAATAAAAGATTTACATCAGGTAATGAGAGCCTATTTAACAAATTTCTTTAAAACCACAACAGAAAATCATTTTTGGGTTAATACCTAGAATTTGAAGTAGTACATTCATTTTAAAATGTATTAAAACGCCTATTATAAGTTTTTTTTTTATATTTTTTTCTTTTTCTTTTGTGCAAAAAAAAATCTGTGGGTGGTAGAGACCAACTGTATTTTAATTAGTTATTGCTATATAAAAACTGAGCTTAACAAACAAAAATCACGTCATCACAAATTTTATGCAAGCCTGTGTAATCGATAAAGATTACAGCATTAGAATTCCAAAGAATCGTGGCGAGTGTATACGTGGACACCTTTTAAAGTGTTCTGCGATTCTTTGTGTTAGTTTTACTGTGCGCCATGTTCAATATTGTGTTTGTTAATGTTACCTACTGAAGATGATTTTTTACTTAACCATAGTCTCCAAAGATAAACTTTTTATAATTTTACTAGCTAGTCTGATATGAAATGAATAGGAAAAGTAAACAAAAGGATTGTAACAAACATAGATCCGCCCAAAAACACATCGTTTAATCAATACCCTGACTTGGGTTTTTATTTTAAAGCTAGTGTATTGACATCTTTTGTTTGTCTGTTTTCTGCAAAAACGTGAAGATCAGGCGGTTTACCGATAATTGCCCATGAGAGAAGCAATCGTTTTCTAAATTCAAACAAGATTAACCTTGCACATTATTGATAGTTATAGCGAACGCAAGACGTATTGGAAATTGAATGACGTATTGGAATGACGTATGGACGTATTGGAATGAGTGGTATTCATGGAAGTAGTCAGTCTTCCCCTTTATGAGATCCAATCAGAATTGTTGCTTCAATTAGATTGTTCATCAATTTTTTGTGCCATTGCATAAATTTGACTGATTGATGTTTCGGAGTAATATAATTGGCACTCCAATTTTCAAATTCAGAATATGTGACAGTAATCCGGGAACATCGAGAGAATTTTGTTGGAAAATTCACTACTACACTTTGGCTCATAATGAAGTCAATGGATTTGTATGTCATTGTATCACCTGCGATTCTGTTTAAAATGATTTTGTTCATATCGTGTACGGCGACAATCAATAATAAATTCTAATTTTTTTCTTTCAAAAACCCAGCTACTTATTCAATTGTTTTTGAAATATCAAATATCATTAATATTTCCGCCTTTCAAATTTGACTGTCATATTTCTTTTTAAAATAACATTTACCTGACATTTACATTTAACCTATACACATTATTTTAAGACAATTTATTCAAGATTAAATAAAAGTTATTCCCCTTTTTAACAATATGTTAGTGTAAATAGAGTATATGATTAGCAAACGTCAACTTGTAATAAAAAAGTACTCCAAAATCAAGTATTTGAGAAATTTGTACGCCGCTTATGTCGAAGCTTACCGTAGATTTCACCGGTCGGGAAAATTTTTGTCGCGCCGTTTAAAAAAAAAAAATTCGTTTTACTATAAAAACACTGGCGCATTCGAATGCCACGTTGTGTCAAAATTTCAAGTCAATTTCGAGAGATTGGTCAAGAAAACAGCTTCTGTCTAAAATCAGGCACGTTCATCAGAAAAAACTGATTGCTTTGACTATATTTCTGTCTTTGGAGTATAGTGATGTATCCAGATTTCATCTACATCGAAATATCCATGAAAAAAATTAACCAGCACGTCGTTTTGACTGGTACCATCAGGAGCATGGAAAATTGAACGACTCCTATACAGATTTTACGAGATAATTTGATGTTGTGATACTGACTTTATATGCATTCGAATAAAACATAACGCGTTAATAATGAACAATTGCACACATAATATTTTTAAAAACGGAATACCATAATAAAACAAAGTTATCAATATTTTGAATATCCACTTTCCAACATACTAACAATTTCAGTTTGTGCATAACTGTAAGATGCACCATTTTCTAACTTGTAAATTTGACAAGGACGTGACAGTTTAATTTAATGTTATTAATATGTCAACTGTATCAAGACCAGTCACGACTATATAAAAGTCTAGTATAGAATAGAAACTGTTGTTGTTCAAAGTTCTATGCTCCCGGTGGTACAATCCGAGTAAAAAATTTAATGAAGTAAAATAAGCTCCTGGAATGAAAACGAGAGGAAATTTGTAACCCCATTATAAAAGATACAAAATACAGAAATTACAACAAAGGAGAAATTATATAGACAAAGAGATTGCGCACAAAAATATAAAAAACCAAGTTACCTATAATAGATAGGAATATACTGGGGTCAAAATGTAAAATAAATTTGAAACAAGACAAAAAGAGAAATCAATCCGTCAGAGAGGGAAATATATTCCAAGAATCACAAAACACCGCATATAAAAGGCCTAGACAATGCGGGATTAAGACATTCATCAGATATTCATTAGAGATTCATCACACAATCATTAGAGATTTATTATTGATTCGAGATTCATATTTGCAGTTTGCATTATTGTCATTATTATAAACTAAGTAGTTTCTTACGTTCAGTCTTTTAGTTAATAGACGTTAGCAATTTATTTAAATTAAAACAATATAAGAGTGAAAGATTTATCGCAAGTAGTATAGTTATTATATCAATTACCACTGCAAGATAATCGACGTTCATTTACACGAAGAATTTGATGAAACAGATAAGGAACTTAGTGTAGTGTAAGTAAGACTTTACGCACGATAGAATTGGAATCCCTAAAACTTAACGAATCCATTTTAAAACGCACGTGAATTATCGACTTGAATAAATAATCATAAATACACGAGTGAAGTGTATTTTATGTCAGGTATTCGATATAAAATGAGTAGGGAGCAGGTTTCCACGAGTAATCTCGAAATAGTATATTCAGAAGATAAGCGTACTATTGTCTGGGAACTAGACTTCCACTTAAATAGAAACTGAATAGCACACTCGATTTGGAAACTAATATCAGTAGAAGCCAGAAATCCCTAATTCGAAAATAGAGGTAAAATTAGAAAACCTTAAATTTGATTAGATTATTTTATTATTAACATGTTAAAGTTACAACACAAAAAGTTTATAATCCAAAATTACTTTACAACTGATCGAAAATTAGACAATGGAGAATGGAACAGATATCATTACTAGAGAACGGACATTCTTACCACATGACTAAGTTCTCCGAATACAATAGCCGTTGTCCATTGTTAACGCTGCGAAATCAGGTGGCCGAGAAAGTCAAACACAAATACTTCATTGTATTACGCCGGGATGTACTCAGCGAAGTTTATAAACAATCGGCATTGCGTTTAATGGATATTTATCCTCCGAATACAATAGCTGTGTTGTCATTGTAATCGCAGCGGACCAGATGGCCGGGAAAGACTAACAAATACTTCATTGAATTACGCCGAGTCATGTGGTAAGAATGTCCGTTCTCTAATCATTACACATATCTGTATCTGTACAAATGGACATACACCTCGTATTTTCTAACATTTACTTCTGCCAAAGACACATGTTTCAGTCACAACAATTCGTCAGTTTGTCAAGTGATGTAAACTTTGATGGAACGCGTCATGGGTATAGCAAATTTTGATGGCACCTGGTGACATCTGACGGACAAAAGAGACTATGCCGAAAATAGAGATTTTTTCTAGTCCAGCTATGCTGGTACAGAAGGGCAAAAAATACGTATATAGGTGTAAGTTCATTAACACGATGCCAGATGGCAGCAAATTCTTAACAAATACTTTTTTTCTGATGAGCTTTGGTTCCATCTTTCTGGGTATTTAAATAAGGAAAATATGAGAATGTGGTCGGTAGAAAACCCTCAAGAATTCATAGAAACTTTATTACATCCACAAAAAATAGGCGTCTGGCTAACAGTTTCAAGGAAACGAATTATTGGGCCTATATTTTTTAACCAAGCCATAACTGCTGAAATATACCAAAATGAATTATTACAACCTTTGATTAATGAACATCATGATGACGAACTTACAGAAGAATTTTTTCTACAAGATAATACACCGGTACACTCGAAATACAACAGCTTTTTTGCAACAATTTTTCGACGATAGGATTATAAATTTTCCTCCAAGATCTCCGGATTTTAGATTATTTCATTTTTACATACAAAAAGGTTTTGTTTAAGTATGACAATACGTTAAGCACGTATAAAGCGTTTGTACAATATGAAACAAACATGTAAATAATTTACATATCTGTAACTATGCACATGGACAATACACCTCGTATTTTCAGCATTTACTTCTGCTTAATACATATTGCAGTGGAATTTGCTTTGAAATTGCTTATTAATTTTTATTCACACTACACCTTATATTGCCGACTATTCAATCTAGTAGAATCCACGAACTCCCATCTCATGAATCGTTCCTCGCGGATCGGGTCCAAGTTTTAATTTGAAAATAAAACAATAAACATAAATAAAAGATCTTATTTGTTAATTTCGCAGTTTATTAAAAAAAAAAGTCAAAAAAAATCCCTCTACAGAGTGTATAGGGTGCTAAAGCATCATCAAACAGTAGCAATGGGGAAACACTCTTTGTGAATAATGACTCGCACACAGAGAAAAACCCCTTGTGACACTCGATCAAACATAAAACTAATAAATACTAGTGAAATTTGTCAAGTTTGATCTCTACTTTAACCCCTACAAACAAATGTCAAAACAACTAAGTTTTCGAAACCCGCGAAAATTGAATTTTTGTCGTGCGCAAAAATAACACAACAAGGTCAATCCACACTAAAGAAAACTCCAACCTTGAATTCAAAAATGTTCTCGAATATTAATTTAAGAAAAAAAAACTTCCCTTACAAAAAACATGACAAGTTTCTCTAATACCCATATACTACTTTCAAATATAAATTATTACAAAAATACATAAAATTATAATAATGAAAATAATCGTGATATCAAATATATAAACAAAATATTTTATCAAACTTACATAGATCTATGCACCATTAGAAGCGTGAGAGATATCTTATTCATAAGAACATTTTATAAACATCAAAACACTCGCAAAAATCGAATTAAGATTTACATGCACTTCACACAAATGCATAAACAATATTCAACCCGATTTTATAAAACAAAGAATAAAATTGAGTACTTTATTCTTTAATAATCCGATCACTTCAACCGTCAAGATATCTCTAACTCAAAATGAAATTTTAACATCCGCCTGAATATCCCTACCAACTATAAAATCAAAATATCTACCGACAATATACATTTAAATACTAATACATTATCCGGAAAAGCGGCAAGTTCAATCCTCTGGTCAACCTAAATATACGAGGGTTAATCATAATTTCAAACATTATAAAAATTTTCACTTATAAAATAAAATATATATATAACGATCCCCGTCTGAAATAAATAAACATACAATTGAAATAGATAATTTTTTATAAATGTACTACATAACAGAGTTCAATATTGTTCAATCATTTTTCCTTTCTTGTCCAAGGAAAAATCTATAGCAATATGTTTCTGCCATCTAGGCGTCCTCAGTTAAGCTAGTGAAGCAATGTATACAAATTAATACAAACCTGTTATAAACAACTGGTTTGTATCTGTATTTAAATTTACTGAAATAGCCCGCATAGATCAAGCAAGTTCCGTCCACTAGCTTAACTGAGGACGCCTAGATGGCAGAAACATATGTATTAAGCAGAAGTAAATGCTGAAAATACGAGGTGTATTGTCCATGTGCATAGTTACAGATATGTAAATTATTTACATGTTTGTTTCATATTGTACAAACGCTTTACACGTGCTTAACGTATTGTCATACTTAAACAAAACCTTTTTGTATATTTACCGCCATCTGGCTGGTTGTTAATGGACTACATCTACATACGTATTTTATCGTTTCCCGTAGCAGCTTAGCTGTTCGAACGATAGGTAGCCCTCCAGACAAAGTCTCTTTCGCCCGTAAGATGTCAATTATTAAATAGTTGTCTTCTTATAGGACGGAACTTGCTTGATCTATGCGGGCTATTTCAGTAAATTTAAATACAGATACAAACCAGTTGTTTATAACAGGTTTGTATTAATTTGTATACATTGCTTCACTAGCTTAACTGAGGACGCCTAGATGGCAGAAACATATGTATTAAGCAGAAGTAAATGCTGAAAATACGAGGTGTATTGTTCATGTGCATAGTTACAGATTTTGTAAATTATTTACATGTTTGTTTCATATTGTACAAACGCTTTATACGTGCTTAACGTATTGTCATACTTAAACAAAACCTTTTTGTATATTTACCGCCATCTGGCTGGTTGTTAATGGACTACATCTACATACGTATTTTATCGTTTCCCTGCTAAGCTTAGCTGTTCGAACGATAGGTAGCCCTCCAGACAAAGTCTCTTTCGCCCGTAAGATGTCAATTATTAAATAGTTGTCTTCTTATAGGACGGAACTTGCTTGATCTATGCGGGCTATTTCAGTAAATTTAAATACAGATACAAACCAGTTGTTTATAACAGGTTTGTATTAATTTGTATACATTGCTTCACTAGCTTAACTGAGGACGCCTAGATGGCAGAAACATATGTATTAAGCAGAAGTAAATGCTGAAAATACGAGGTGTATTGTCCATGTGCATAGTTACAGATATGTAAATTATTTACATGTTTGTTTCATTTTTACATATTTAAAGAATACCACAATCGATGCTATTCTTGTACTGACATAACCCCACAACTCCTGGTAAATTATTTTGAGAGCATAAACCGTAGAATTCGGCATTATCTTCAAAAAACACTTTGAGCATAACCTTTACTACTATATTTTAAATTTAACTAATATAATAAAAATTTTTAATGAAATTAATTTTTTTATTTTTAATAATATAATATTTTATATTACTAAAAAAGTTCGTTTTATACAATATATGGTGAGATTTTACCCACACAAGTATGTTTGACATAGTTTTTGTTAATTATTATTTTATTTACTAATTTATCTCAAAAATAAATTTCTACCGCGATATCATAAAGTTTCTGGGTCCAAGATGGCCATGGGGTGAAAAACGTCTGTCTTAATTTATATCATCCTTTTGAGAAAAATCTGATAAAATTTTCAGGTTATGTGTCATACTGATATTAAGATTAATATATTGACAAATTTTAACGTCAGCATGACACTTAACCTAAAAATTTCATCCGAATTTTCTCAAAAGGATGATATAAATTAAGACAGACGTTTTTCACCCCATGGCCACCGTTGACCAAGATAATTTTTGATATCTCGGTAGAATTAGATACTAATAAAACAAATACAAATAAAACCAAGCGAAATTAAAGCCCAGAGCAATATCAAACGTCAAATATTACGGTTTTCATAAAAATACGAATGAAAAGGGCAAATTAGAAAGCTTATTAGAATCCACTATAATGGATTGAGATTGACTGATGAATTAATGAGTTCGAATACAGAATTTTATACTACCGTTCCTATACAAAGCTTAAGTGATCCCCCAAAGTAATCTGACGTTATGAGGAAATTAAAGAAAGCTAATTAAACGAAAGAGAATTTTCTCGTGGCTAAAACAAACGAAAATACAAGGAATTTAATAACGGTCGCCACAACAGCCGTAAAGAATACAACATCTGCAATCTAATGACTTCGTATTTGGTAATTTCCTTTAAAGCCGTTCATTAAGTAACGTTACAAGCGAACGTCTGGAAATTTAAGTGATCAGAAAGAAAAGTTATCAAGTTTTATCAAAATAGGAACCACCAACAAAAAGAGCAAAATATTTTAATATAATACGTGGAATATTCTCTTAATTCGAGGCTAATGTAATACAAAAAAGACATATTTTATTTCATGAAGTGGTGTGTTATAGTGGAGTCGCCGAGGACGCCAAGAATATTTAATCAACATGAAAAAATTCCGTGATGAAGAACGGTTTATTTATTACGTAGACGAAAATTTGTATGACACTCACGATACCAAAAAAAAGGTTGGATTGATGATTCACAGGTATGTTTATTAGATGTACCCTGTTCTAAAGGAAAAAGAATTATTATTTTGCTCGCTGCTTTTATCTATAATATATATATATATATATATATATATATATTGTAACGAATCGGAAGAGCTATAAAATATTCAACAGTTTGTAAATACAAAGATTCTAAGTTAAAAATAATTAACTTGGTAATTTTTATATTAAATTTTGTGAATTATCAATTTCAAAATTAACTAGGTTACTTCAAATAACATATAGATGGAGTTGCACAATGCTTAATTATATGCGCATGATACAAAGTTACATGCTAGTAAACAACTCCATAACATTAACCTTAAAAGTTGTTCGGAGGTATAGATTTCTTATAAGCATTAATTAGTGGGCGTAAGTTGTGATTAAGATCCGGCTAAACTCAAGAACAATGTTGACTCTTGTGATAGGGCATTGAGATATGTCCAAATTTAATAGTGCAAGTTCGGTATCTCCAATCAAACACTCATAAAGTTCACTGATTTTAAAGTGATAGACTGTTTGTTTCGTTTATATTCTATACTACAAAATAAAAAGGTCGAGATCGGATTAATGAATAACAACTTTAATGAACTGATTATCCAAATATAACAGGTAAGTGAAAAATATACTAATGTAAATAATTTTTGATATCAAACATGTCACGTGATTAAACAAATATGGTGAAGCTTTTAGATTAATTTAAATAAACACTACATGTGACATATATAAATTAATGAATAATGAATTTACTGAATAAAAATAAAATAAAAAGAAATAAAAAGAAACTGTATTCTTCCTTATCTTAGAAATAGAATACCTAGATCTTATATTATGACATTAATAATTATTATCTTAACAGATGTAGAAAATATGATGTATTCTTTATTAATATGTTGATTAATTTGTCGTTTTCAATGTTTATAGGAGATTATAAGAATACTTAAGTAATCTGGACAGGAAAATTGGTGTACAGGATCACTTATAGGTCTGTAAAGGCAAGGTTCTTTCAGCGGCAATTGAACGGCGTCATCCCAGTTAGATGTCCGGTCCAACGAACCTCTTCCCGGCAAACTGCACTCGGCAATATCTTCAACACTGGTGTTCGTATGGTCTTGAAAAAAAATGTTAAACGGGAGCTGGGAATATTGGTAAGTTTTTTTCTAAAACGGACGTAAGGTTTTATTCAAATTATTTGTATTTTTCTTATTGCTTTCAGGGAGACACTCCAGTATTTCGAGGTTTTTTTTTTAAACGCCATATTTCTAGTAACGCTAACTTTCTTTTTTTTTTTCGTATCCCAATTTTGATTCGTCCATCGGTATGTATTCAATTAATCTCGACATATTTTTATTATGAAAATGACAATTTAATAATTTTAAATATATTTATAAGTAGTAATAAATATTTAATCTATTTTGATGATAAAATGTTTGTTATTTGAATGTCAAATATAGTACATAATGCTGTTTTTATTGTAGGAAACTTTCCCGCGGTAAACAATTCAAATAATATACAGTTATGCCTAAATAAATGGCGTCATTAATAATTAATCAATTAAGTTGATATTTTTGTAATACAAATTATCGAAATGAAAATACTGATACAGAATGAAATGATATAAATTATAAATGTGAGAATGACTTTTAAAAATAATTAAATACGCGAAATCAACTTTATTGATTTAGCACGTGAATAATTCAGTTTTTGATATATTTTAAATAACTCTAGAACTTATATATTTATACATTCTAAAATTCTGTCTTTTGCTTACTGAGGCATTTCCGAGTGTTAGCTTGACCTACCTCAATATATATATATATATATATATAATCTATAACTGTAAACTAATTAGAAGTTATTCGAAAGATTACACTCAAAGAAAAGATTTAAATTAGAAATCTATCGTCCACCAAAATTTATTCGCGCCGCCTATAGAGATTCACGCACACATATACATGTGTACACATAGCTGTCAGAATTGTAAACAATATGGCATGCTTAACGTCGTGCGATGACAATGTCATGCAGATAACTTATAGATTGCTAGAATAACCTTGTACGATGACAAGTCGATATGAAGGTAATTAGCTACAATGGTAAAACCGTCAAGTAATTAATATAACATTTCAGGTGATCAAAAAGTGATTTTAAATAGACAGAAAGATTGAAGGTATCTTTTACAAAAACAAGGTTTTTACTCCGAAATGAAGTTTGTTTCTTAAATACAAACTAAAATGTGGATGATCTGACAAAAGAATTACTTTTATTCTATGATGTGGTACCAAGATATATCGTGTTTGTAGTGAAATAAAAAAACATTGCAGAAAACAATACCCTCGTTGATATAGTTCTCTTTACAGAAAGAACAATAAATACCTATATCCAGACGTAAAGTTAAATGTCATGACCTAATCATTGTCACGATAAAGATATTCCGGAATATCCAAGAAGGATGTAAATAATATTTAGAAAAAAACAATAATCAACTTAAGGAAGTTTTATATATATATATATATATATATATATATATAAATATAATATATATATATATATATAGTGTCATTCAAAAGTAATGTACGAAGCGGATTAAAAATGCAGGTAAGTAAGAACACCCGTTACAACATTTTCTTTGATTTTATAGGTGATAACTAGAGACCGGACACTAAAGGCCAATGGCCCTTCACTCACGGGCGTACTATTGAAAATTTGTATTTTTAAAGAGTTTTTAATTTTATTTATGTAATTGGAAAACAAACGGTGATCTATAAGATACGAAATACATTTTTATTTGTTTATTTTGTAGTTCAAGTTGAGTGAAGAAGTATTAATATTAACTAACAATACTTTCTCAATGTTCTCTTCTGTAAAACTTGTTCTGTTCGAATTAAATACATCCATGTAGATAGAAAACGTCCTTTCTACGTCGCAACTGCTTATAGGTGTATACTGGAAATATTCTTTTATTTCAGCGTATTCAGCGTTAGGTTTTGAGGCATTATCCCCATACACAATTGCCGCAATGTTATTACATCTGAATTTCTATTAAAAACTGCGTCTAACTTTTGCCGTGGTTCACATCCGAAGTCACTTATACTATTTTTTAAATTATTAACGCCTGATGCGTCCGGTCTGTAGTAATAACTAGAGCAGACCAATTTCCGTGCGTGCCATGTGCGCCGATGTGAGGATGATTGTATTGCATTAGAACTAATAAAAAGCATTCAGTATGTGTTTGGTACTTGCTTAGACTGCATGTAAGTGTAAGCATACGTAATAAAATGTCGTTGACACATAAATCGAGAAAACGACCGTTGTCAGACGAAGTGAATAAGTTTATTATGGATTTCCCGCACTTAATATACGATGGCCCAAAAATTAAATGTTTAGTGTGCAATACATATCTAATGTGTTGGTCAAAAACACATTGTAAAGAACACGTAAGCAGTTCGAAGCACAATAATAACAAAATTAATCGACAAAAGTTTATACATGAACTATGTGAACTATTATTGCGTGTACACTGCCGTTTACTTAGTTAAGTAATGATTCATTTATTTTATTTTGAAATAAATACGCGAATCAAACATTACCGAGCACGACAACGTTACGAAGGAATTTACCATCGGTGCGTAACCAGGTTGAAAATAAAATCAAAGACGAACTGAAAAATTAAAAACTGTGCTTATGTGTGGACGAAACAACTGACAGCAAAAAACAATCGGTAGTTAATGTGATGGCACGTAATATGGAAACCACATCAACAAACGTCTTCAATTTTATTAGCATCCAGACGACTAGAACAATGTAATGCCGAAAAAATTTCAGAGGTGCTATTAGATACTTTGGAAAAATTTAAACTTTCGAAAGACCAAGTATTAATGTTTATGACCGATGGTGTCGCAACCATGTGTTCTGTAGGCCGGTCTCTTAGATAATATTGTCCTAACTTGTTACATATTACTTGTAAACTCCATGCTCTACACCTTGTGGCAGAACAGGTTCGTAGATGTTATCCAGAGGTAGATGCTTTAATATCGAGTACAAAGGCAGTATTCCTGAAATCTCCAAAACGTATTCAGAAATTTCACGAATTTTGACCCCATACCCCTGAACCACCACAGCCGATTCTGACACGTTGGGGTACATGGTTACGGGCGGGGTTTTACTATCATGAACATTTTGAAAAAATTAGGGACGTGGTTTTATCATTCGATCCGAAAGAAAGTGCAGCTATCAATACAAGTCATAAAAAATTTCAAGATGCCCAGATTAAAATGGATTTACAAAGTATTCGTGAGAATTACTTGGGACTAGAAGAAGCAAGAACAAAATTAGAAAATCGTCGCTGTCGTTAGAGGAATCACTGCAAATCGTTAAAGATATGCACGCACAAGTGTGTGCTGTAGAAGACGCAAAAAGTGAAAGTGTTCTAATTAAATTTGAAAGTGTTTTAGACAGAAAAGCAGATTTTGACACCTTAACACGTATTTGTGAGGGCACGTCCACAGATGCATTAAGTTGCTTAAAAAAGTATTTTGATTATGCGAATATAACATC
The DNA here is from genome assembly GCA_935421215.2 of Melolontha melolontha. Classification (NCBI taxonomy): domain Eukaryota; kingdom Metazoa; phylum Arthropoda; class Insecta; order Coleoptera; family Scarabaeidae; genus Melolontha; species Melolontha melolontha. Next base: position 7,809,202 of record OW285242.1, on the reverse strand, counting down.
ACTAGATGTAGAACGCTCGTTTTCCGAATATAAACATATTCTTTCCTCACGGCGGAAATGTTTTTCAGAAATAACCTTAGAAACGCACCTGATGTTGAAAATATACAATCGAGTTTCTCCAGTTTATCAATCCTTGGAAGACGCTTAAAACGGTAAGTGTTTTTTTAAATCCTCTGTCGTGCACACAATCACTGATTTCATACATTTTCCATTTTATTTATTGGTACATACAACATTGCTATAATATGTATTATTCTTATTTTTCGTGTGTTTATGCATATTACTTTAATAGTAGAAAACCAAATGTATATTTAATTATTTCTGATAGAATAAATGTCTCTACTTCTATACTTATATCGGTAATAAGCTCATGTTGCGTCCCTATTCTATCGCATATTCTAATATATTACGAATTACACTCCCATACCGGCGCTCATGGCGCGCACGGAAATTGGTCTGCTCTAGTAATAACTCTTTGGTTGCTTCATTGACTATTTCTGCAATCTCGGGAGGTGTGCAAGACGGTAATTTTTTGTAATTACAATCCATTTAAATAATTTTAATTAACTAATTGATAGGATTAAAATACCTTTGATAATACATATTAAATTTTTCAAACTGTCATAACGTTTTCTGTTGTTGTTTATTGTTGCCATGGAAACGCTAATTGCTGTGGATAATTTGACGCTGCGAAAAGCGTGCGACAAAATAAATCCTATTTGAAATGTATTGTTACTTCACGAACACGTTTAAAATTTTACGCACTGCTGCCAATACACTGACGTTGTTTACGGTTTGATAATGTATGTAACATAATGACGGATTTTACAAACGAGAGTAGACAAATGTATTTCTTTTTTATGGTTCTCCATGCATATTTTCTAAAAACGTATGTCAGTTTTTAAAATTACCTTGGGACATCTCAATATTCTTCTAAGTTAACATTCAATTCGCTGGGACAATTTAAGTATTCATAAAAAAAACAAATTTTAAAGAATCGAAAATTGTTTGCAAGGAAAATATGCCCAAACAAAACAGGAAAACCAAAATAAACACGAATCTATAGTCCACAGGAGGAAAAAGCCGCGCTCTTTTGTTCATTCGATTTCACAGCACAATTCCTAGGGTTTCACGTCGTTTGAATATCTACGTTCGTACATATTTGCTACGGTTCTCTACGGCAACATCTGCAAATTAAATTGCGGTAATATCGAAACGCAAAAATACAATAAGCGTTAAATTAGAATGAAAGTAATTAAATGAGAAATTTGTATTGCCGTCGCCGATAGGTAATAGATTTGATGATAATGTAGGCACCACCCTCGCGACAGATGCTACAAGTTTGTACGTCTTTCACGGTGGAAGTTTTCTCTCCCTTCTATAACAGCTGTGTTGTATAGTCGTATAACAATCAGTTCACATGAGATAGAAATGGGTAAACGCATATCCCATTTAAATAACAGGCCTGCATTTTTCAACTCTTTGAATGTTGATTTAAAAATTTTAACTGTTTTCTAGTAATTGGGTAGCGCTGATTTCAAATCTGCTTTTATTTTTTTTGTATCACGTAAGGCTATTTTTCAAACCAGTAAAATCAAAAAATATAGAAAAAACACGATTTATTTCATTTATAAGCTAGTTTTATATTATATTAAAAAAATACAAAAATATACACATAGAAACTATTAGAAATAGTTATTTATTCTTTATGCTTCTTAAAAAAACGTTTTCGTTTTTCAGAAAAGCTTCGTTTGGTTGTTTTTCTGTCATATTCAGCTAAGGGAAGATCTGAAGGTAGTTTCTGGGGCAAGCAAATTTTTTGTTTCAACTTAGACCCCAGTACTTCAGAAAGATCTTTTGAAAGTCCCAAATCTCTTACTAAGTCATTCAGTTCGGCTTGTGAAAATAGCTGAGGTTGGTTTTGACCTGAGGTTGATGGTTCAAAATCACTATCCATCTGTACGGAGCCGGAAGTTGAAGAGGTTTCAATATCTTCTTGTAGTACTTTGGGGGGTATAGGTATAGGTACATGATCACTGTGAGGAACGGGTCTGATAGCTGATTTAATATTGTTTTGGTACAAAATATGTTTCAAAGTTTTTCTATTATGCCCCTTAATATCACAAAGACAAAAGTAGCAATCTTCATGATGATTTTGCGGTTTTCTCCAAACCATCGGTATTCCAAAAGGAAGGCTTTTTCTATTCCCTTTGGTCCAATGTCTTAAACCTTCTTCACATACCTTACAAACAACGTGCGGTGCCCAATCTTTATCTTGATCTCCTAATTTTATTTTGAAATAAGCATAATATGCATTTTTCACAAATTCAACAATTGGTCTCTTAAACTTTTTCAAGACGAAATATCCACAAATATAACAGAAATCATCTGGTTTGTTTTTGCAACACCGGCTAGACATATTTTTAAGCAATGTTTATTTATCAAATACCAGGCACAACACTAAAGACAAATTAATTTTACTTGTTTACTGATCGACACTCAGAGCTATAATGAAGTAAATGACATTAAAATTTGTTTGGAGTGATAAACTTGAAATCCTTCTTCGCAGTACTAATAAAGTGAAATAATAATAAATAGGATTTAGCAGGTAAAAATTCCCGGAAATCTTGTCCAAAATTAATACATGTAATAAAAGATTTACATCAGGTAATGAGAGCCTATTTAACAAATTTCTTTAAAACCACAACCGAAAATCATTTTTGGGTTAATACCTAGAATTTGAAGTAGTACATTCATTTTAAAATGTATTAAAACGCCTATTATAAATTTTTTTTTATATTTTTTCTTTTTCTTTTGTGCAAAAAAAAATCTGTGGGTGGTAGAGACCAACTGTATTTTAATTAGCTATTGCTATATAAAAACTGAGCTTAACAAACAAAAATCACGTCATCACAAATTTTATGCAGGCCTGTGTAATTATTTGGAAGAAGAATTCTCTATTTAGTTTATGTAAAAGATCATTTGAAATGCACAATATAAATTTGAAATTAAATACTACATTTGTAGACGTATAATTCTTCTTCTTCAGCTAAAACATCACGTAAAGTTCTAAACATATAAAATGCAAGTTTCCTATTTGTTACAAGTAGAGAATACAATCCCGAACATATTTTTCAATCCCGGGATTACGGGATTTTTGAATCGTAATCCCGGGATCCCGGAATTAAACTGTTTGAAAAAAAAACTTAAGTAATTTCTTAAAAATTATTGATTAATATTGTTGCACAAAACAATATACTAAAATAAGGAACAAAAAAGACAATACAAAAAACTATTTAGAATTTCGAAAATACAATCGCAGAAATATCAAAGCATCCAATATTTGACTTCCAAGCCTGCTTCGTAGTTTATTGCCAACATAAGCAGCAGCTGAAAACGCTCGCTCAGGTTCTACACTGGTTGGAGGAATAGACAATAAATATTTATATGCTAATTCTAAGTGATATCCACGAAGTCCTCCATTTTCGAACAAGCTCATTTCGCGCCTAATACTATTTACGAACACCGATTCATTTTGTACTTCAGGATCTGGGGATTCCATGCTCTTATTAATTTCCAGCTGTAACTTTTCCTTTAGTGTCAATTGGGGTTGGGAGGTTTATTGCCTTGGCTCATCATCTGTTTGTGATCCTGACCTTTCTTCCTCTGCCGTGTCATCTCGACTATTTAGTCTTTTAACAATAGTCTTTATTTGCGCTCTCACTAAAGCCTGCGTAAGGAACTGGAAATAAGTCAAGCCATTCCAAATCCGATAATAACTGATTTTCATCATCTTTTCGTGGATTTTATAAATAATTTAACACACCAGTTAAATAATCATTTCGTCGTTGCTTTCTACGTTCCAGTAAGGATGTTTTCATTTTATTGGCGAGTGCTGAGTTTTTGCTAGGCAATTGTTTTAAATTCAAATTTCAAAGCGGCATCAGCTATTCATAAATTAGCATCTAGTCGACAGATTGCTTCTACTGTTAATTTAATTGGGGTCAGCACAACAATTTTATTTACTAAGTCAAAATCAGCATCTTTTAAACGGATTGGATGATTGAGATCTACAAGAGCTTTTTGAATGCGGGTAAAAGAGAAAATCGTTCCAGCATGGTTAAAAGACTATTCCACCTGGTTTTACAGTCCAAAAGAAGTGACAGCTCTTTTTCACATTCAGTCTTCACATATTTTTGAAGTAGTGTTTCATTTTTCAATGGTAATCTTTTGAAATACACTACAACTTTGCGGATTTTCTTTATCAGCTCATTAATGTTTTCATCTTTCATTAACTCTGGTATGTGTTTTCGCGCAAGTTCATTTTGTGATATTAAGATTAAACCTGATTCTGGACAGTCTAAGTCTTCTAAATTGTCATCATCATCGCTATCGTTTATATAATCAGCAGTTACAGCTGGTTCATTTATAGTAGCATCTGAGACTGAGGTAGGGCTGTCTTGCCTTTCTTGAAAATAATTCTTTATTTTATAAACCACATCACAGGCGGCCAAATTGATACCATGTGCGAGACACAGTTGTTGTTCAGTGCAAACAAGCTGTCCCACCTTTATCATAATGTTCGGTCCATCGGTTACAGTAGCCACGATATCAGTTTCCAGGGAAATATCAAATTTACTTAGACGCTCTTTCAATATACGAAGACAATTTTCAGCCGTTATACTTCCGTGAATAGGAACGAGTCCTAAGCTCCAAATTTTTTTATATGAATGAACGTTGACAGCCATGTATCGTTTATTGGACGTTGATGTCCACTCGTCGAAAGATAGACTGAATCTTTCACCTGCACTTTTCAAATGTTTTAATTCTGCAATTACTTGCTTTCTGATTTTTTCACTGTAATTCATAACACGCTTTCGAATTGTGACGACTGATTTTGGTAAATCCATGTATTTCGCTAAGAGCAATTTTCTCAAATCGTCTGAAGTTATGAATACACTGAATGGAAATCCATCTAATGCAATCATTCTTGCCAAAACATAATCCAGGCTATCGTCGGCACTTTTAGTAAAATAATCTTATAACTTTCGTTTAGCTGGCGGCGGTGCTATGTTCAGATTTTCAGAATCTTGACTTGTTGAAGCTGTTAAACGATTAACGTCAGCTGAAACCTTAATGTTATGTTTTGATGACAAATGTGTATGTAATCCCTTAGTCGATCCACTCAAAGTCTTGAGAATGGCACGGCATCGCTTACATTTAGCACTATTCCCGTCTTTCGCAACTAAAAAATAATTCCACGCTGACGACGTATCACTGTTTTTTTATGTTGAACAAAGTCTCCCGCCATTTAAAATAACTTTTTCAGATAATTAACTTTTAAATTTAAATGACGTAACCCGCGTAACCTTGTCGCTGGTAGAATAATAAATGAAAAAAGTAAATCCTAATAAGCGTATTTATACTTTCGTACAGGGAATCCCCGACGGGGAATCCCTCGCAACAATATTATAATATATCATATAAGGTAATCGGGTGATTCCTCTGTTTGCCCGTTGGGGAATTACTTTAACAGTATTGTATTGAAGTATGCCGGGCGGGGAAGTCCCTACTATGTTACATATTATTTGGGCTGTACCTGTGTAGTTCTTTTATCGTACGGCGTACCTAAGGTTGATTTTTTGTCTTTATGTAATAAGTGCCCTTAATATAATCTAGGTAAAAATTCTTTCAATGGAGACTGTGGTTAAATAATAATTTAAAAAAGGTATATAACCCCTTACCACAATTATTAGTCGTATCCTAAATACGTATTTCGACAACAAAGTTGTCATCATCAGTAGGTAAAAATTGTGCCCCGTGTGACTTTAATTAGTAGTTTTTACCTACTGATGATGACAACTTAGTTGTAGAAATACGTATTTAGGATACGACTAATAATTGTGGTAAGGGGTTATATACCTTTTTTAAATTAATCTAGGTAAGGTCATTGTCAAGGCGCAACGGATTACGGAATGCAAACTGGCAATCCCGAAAATCCCGAGATTAGCCAAGTACAGTCCCAGAATTTACGGGATCAAAACCCCGACGGGATCCCGGGATTGTATTCTCTATTCACAATGCTAATACCTACCAAATAATAGAAAAAATATTCATAAAGCCCAAATACGTCCAGTTTTTAATGAACTTATAAACTCTTTTATATTGGCATATAGTAAATTTTATAAGGTGTCGTTTAAAAGCGGTGCATTTTAAAATAGAAAGATAACCTAAAATAGAGCGACACAACCGATAGCTTTTGTTTAGCTGGCGGCTTACTTAAACAATGTTCTAGATCTAAATAAATTATAATTAAAAATGTATACGTAAGTTATTGAAACTTAACGAAATTCACTGTACTGTGGGTCGCATTTAAGATGAAGCCACCCCCATATTGTCGTTATTTGAAAGAATACAGATTTGAATTTTTGCACAGTCATGTTGATGGGTCAGATTTTTTAAGATACTCAACTGAAATCTACACTTTAAGCTCAGCCTACTACAAATTAAACAAACAGGGTCAATTCTTTATATCTTTCTTCGCGTTAGAGATACAAAAAAAAATATTAAAAAAAGTTGTTCAGAATACTATTCTAACCCCATATCCTGAGTTTCATGACAAAATACGCATTTTTATTATTTTTTTGTCTATACACAAAATTATTACGTTTGTTGCTCAATTTGATAATTAGAGTGTCATGGATAGTAATAATTTGACACTAGTACTAAATGTCAGTGAGATTAAACTTTGAGTCTAGTGCTAGTTCTAATCAGTGGTCACAGAAGTAAAATGCCATTAACATTAAGAGAAAAAATAGAAATAATCCGATTGTTTGGTGATCATGCTCGTAGTAGCAGAGAAGTTGCTGCAGAACTTAACTTGAGACATCCCCAACGTGCTCCCATTACGCATGGAAAAACAGCCGCTGTAAATGCTCTTTTCAATGAAACTGGCTGTATTATTAAAATCTTCCGTGAGGCTTCGAGATTTATCGTCTCAACTGAATATTAGCAGGGATAAAATCAGAAGATGTTTCGTTCAGCACAAAATCAAGCCCTATAAACCGAATTTCTTACATACATTGAAAGAAGGTCATGATAATAAAAGATTAGACTATTGTTATTGGGTCCGAGGTAATTTTTTAAATGACAGACATTTTCTAAAAAAGATTAGGTTTACTGATGAGGCTACATTCACCACGAATGGGGTTGTATTATTTCAAAACTTTAGATACTGGGCCAGAGATAATCCTCACTGGGTTATAAATTGTAAAGACCAATATTCCCAGAAAATCAATGTCTGGTGTGGGATTTTAGGAGACTGAATAATTGGTCCTTTTTTCTTCAATGATTCATTGAATGCTGGTCGTTTAGTTAACTTCTTCCATAGGGAATTTTGGGATGCAGTTGAAAATCTTCCTCCTTAATGTGCGACAGGATATGTATTTGCAGCTAGATGGTGCATCCATCCATAATTCAAGAATTGTTCGTCAATGGTTGAATCAAACATTTCCTATGCGCTGGATAGGAAGAAACAGTCCTTTTGAACTGTGACATCCGAGGTCTCCCGTTATTACACCCCTCGATTTTTATTTTTGGGGAATTGTAGAAAATAAAGTTTATAAAACAAGGCCCAGAAATCGAGATGAACTTTGTGCTAGAATAAGGCGAGTCTGTCAAGAAATCAGAATCCCGGAATTTAAACACAATCGTAAAAGAATCGAAAAATGTACTCGAATAGACAGAGGACTAGTTGAAAGAGATCACAATTAGTAGTTAATTATTTGTATTAAGAAAATTATTGCTTACTTTTTCCTAAATTTAATCAATTACCAAAAATTGTTTTCCCAGAACATTAAATTAATTATTTCTTTGTAAGAGCTTTTTATTTTACTAAAATATTTGAAAACTTAAAAAAGGTATATAACCTCTTACCACAATTATTAATCGTATCCTAATTACGTATTTCGACAACTAAGTTGTCATCATCAGTAGGTAAAAACCCCTAATCAAGGTGTCGCACATGGGGCACAGTAAAGCTAGCAAACTGCTTACGCAACAACTTTACACAGCGCCCACGTATACACTAACTTAAACATGCAAATATATCGAACGAAAGGATCGACAAAAAATTACCTCTCTTAAGGAAAACGGCACCCACATGTGTTTATACTCCAATTTGAAACGTCCACGACCTTTTTATTTACGGTTCTAAGAATGAAAAGAGACAGGTGAAGGGGATCGGTCCTTTATCTCTGTTCATAGAATTTTGTTTGTTTTTAGCGATATGAATACTTTCGTAGGCGTCAAGATCGCGGGGGTTATTAATGGCCTTGGCAAGTTTCCACCCTTTAATCGACACATTGTGCAGTGTACTTAAAGCATGGTTGGCAACGTTAGATTTATCCGGTCTAATGTATTTAATATGTGATATGTGTTCTTTAAACCGGGTTATTATTGGTCGTTTTGTTTGGCCTATATATTTCAAATTACAATCATCGCAATTAATTTCGTATATACCTGATTTCGAATTAAAATTAACTTTATCTTTGGTATTCCCTAGGAGACTTTTGATAGTATTTTCGGACCGAAAGGCAACTTTGAGACCTCGTTCTTTCACAACTTTATTAATGTTTTTCGTGATGGGGTGGTATGGTAAACACATGTACTTTTTCTCCTGGTTACTTTGAGATATCAAACTTGTGGATTCGCGGATTGTATTTTTTAGTTTTGTTTTTCTAATTAATTTATTGATTATTTCTATGTCAAAGCCATTATATTTCGCGATATTTTTAATGAAAACCAGTTCTATTTTATATCTCTCTTTTGTTAACGGAAAATTTAGTAACCGATTGACTAAGAAATTAAAATAGATAAAGAACCGACCCCTTCACCTGTCTCTTTTCATTCTTAGAACCGTAAATAAAAAGGTCGTGGACGTTTCAAATTGGAGTATAAACACATGTGGGTGCCGTTTTCCTTAAGAGAGGTAATTTAATTTTTTGCCGATCCTTTCGTTCGATATATTTGCATGTTTATATTAGTCTATACGTGGACGCCGTGTAAAGTAGTTGTTGCGTAGGCGGTGTTCTAGCTTTACTGTGCCCCATGTGCGACACCTTGATTAGTGGTTTTTACCTACTGATGATGACAACTTAGTTGTCGAAATACGTATTTAGGATACGATTAATAATTGTGGTAAGGGGTTATATACCTTTTTTTAAGTTTTTACTAAACCACAGTCTCCAAAGAATGACTTTTGAAATATTTGAATACATGACACTAGTAAATTGACAATTTGTCACATTATTTCTATCCATGGCACTCTAATTATCAAATTGAAAAATAAACGTAATAAATTACCTCTCGTACACAATTTAACGGCAATAAAGGTCCCTTGTTATCGCGTTCTGCCTCAAAATATGTGACTAGTGACAAAATTCTCTTGCCTGTTTTCCAAGCGGTTTAGGCATGATTTATTAGTTCTAAGAAGAACTGGTTGTGAAAAATAAAATGAACAATAATAATATGAAACGGTGACTGACAGATGACAAGCGAATATCATATGATAATCATGCGTGACAACTGCACGGAATAGGTAACACTGAAAATCCAAATTTTATAAAATGTGGAAGAAATTATATGTGTAATAAACTCTAATAAATGAGTCAGAACAATAACCAATAAGTTTGTGTATACTTATTCATAAATATAAATTGTATTCTTATATTTCTCTTCCCAAATTTTTGGTGTATTATTATTTACGCACACATCGTACAGACGGCATCTACTAAATAGATATCATAAATTAGAACACATAGAAAACATACATTTTCCATTTAACGTATCTGTTATTTCTCCCTTTCAATATTCCATATTCCCACAAATTTATTGCGTAGAAATACCCTTGTCTGTAACGTTACCACTTCACTAATACATATCTTTTAAATTCTTTCTCACAGTATCTTGACCTTGTTACGCCCCCGATGTTATTTTAAAACCTCTGTGTTTTAGTTCACAAGATTCCATCTGATATCTATCCTGAAGGGACTAATACAGAAAGGTTACGATTACTAACATTCATATTCGAACTCTCATATACATAGTACGTCTGCAACACAATAAGTGTAACAATTCATATTCATTCTAACGCTTATGCAGTAATAAGTTCATTATACAAAACGAACAGTTAGATTTAGTCCATCACTTAGAAGTACGCAATTATTGTAAAATAAATGTAAAAGTTGTTATACAATAAACTACATTGTAAAAGTTGAAGAGTGATTTTTAATAAACATAGTGGTACATTACATATGTACTACGTTAGTAAATTGAATTTCTTAGGTTCTTGTACCTGATATTACTGGTTATGACGTGACTGATCACTTATCGTAAAAATGCTATAATGCAGTTTTATAACAAAAATTGTTTTTTGAAAGTAACGTCTTTCAAATGGCCACCAGACTTTTCTAAACATTCTCTAAGATGTGATTGAAAATTATCTGTAACTCGTTGCAACATGTCCTGATTGATCAATCTGATTTCTTGGGCCTACTTTCGAAAATCTTAGTCTTTAAATATCCCTATAGGAAAGAATCAGACCTAGCTAAGTCTGGTGACTTTGACAGTCAATTAAAATCACCATCTCGCGACACAAGTCGTCCACAAATCATGTTTCTTAAAGCAGTCTTGCAGTATGCCTTGTTGCTCCATCTTGCTTTAACCATTACTCGTTATTCTCAAGCTCGAATCGTTGCAATTCAGTTATTCGACAGCCCAGTACCGAAAATTCGGAAATGATTCACATTTGGGTTAAGAAATCAAGAAATGTTCCACGAAATTGTATTCGTGCTAGTAAGTCTTGCATGAACAATTCTAATTTAATACGGATGAAATCGTAAGTGTTTCTTGAATCTGTATTCCTTCAAATAACGAAAATATGGAGGTGTATTCATCTTAAATGGGACTCACGGTATATGTAATTAACAGTTAAATAAATGAAAAAAAGAAACTAACTCACCATACTTTATTTATCTTACGAAACATAAACTAATAAATAAAACAAATTATAAAAACTCCTCCCGCGTATATCTACGCTCATGAAGAAAGGAATTTAACTGTAATATCGAAATACAGTCAAAGCTCGATTAACTCGGACCCCGACATCTCGGACTTCGGATAACTCGGACCAAATTACAAACGTGTCACATTCCACATTCTGGTAGGTTAAAATGTTACAGGTGCCGCAAACAGGTGGCGGAGTTATCGCAACACAACGCTAGTGTGTACCTCTCTCAACCCACCGCCGCGCTAAACACAGCATCCACACATACGAGTAGCCAGTCAGTTGAGACGAACCCGTGTGTAACAATGGCGTCGAACAAGAGAAAGTGTGTTTCTTTAAGTGTTGCAGAGAAATTAAAACTTATTGAAAAGCTAGAATCAGGTACTTCTGTGGCAAATGTGTGTAGAGAATACGGCATCGCAAAACAAACAGTGTCAGGAATAAGAAAGAACAAAGACAAGCTGAAGACGTTTGCTCTGCAATATGATGTTGAAACAACAGTTTCCAGTAGAAAACGACTGAAATTGCCTAGTAACACGAACCTGGAAAGTGCTGTACATAAATGGTACATACAGCAACGGTCTAGCGGTGTTGCAGTTCGTGGTATAGAGCTTCAGGCGGCAGCTAAAAGACTTGCTAAGCATATGAACATTGAATTTTGTGCTAGCGATGGTTGGCTCTATCGATTTCGAAACCGGCACGGTATTGTAAACAAGAGACTGTTTGGTGAAGCTCTAAGTGCCGATCAAGATAGTGTTGAACCATTTAGAACACGACTTGACACTCTAATTAAGGAAGAAGGTTTAACACGCGCTCAATTATATAATGCTGACGAGACCGGTATGTTTTGGCGTTCGCTACCTGAAAATACGCAAGCTTCTAAGCATGAGGGCAGTGTGACTGGTCGAAAGCTTTGCAAAGAGAGACTTTCGGCCTTATTGTGTGCGAATGCAGATGGAAGCCACCGCCTTAAATCAGTGGTGGTCGGCAAATCACGCCAGCCTCGTGTGCTAAAACACATAATGGATACCCTACCTGTGCACTATACAAATTCGAAAAATGGTTGGTTCACCCAAGAAATCACAATAGACTGGTTTCAGAAACAATTCGTTCCTGAAGTGCGACGATTCCAAATCGAAGTTCTAAAAATTGCCCCTAATGACATCAAGGCTGTTTTGCTTGTAGACAACGCCCCTTCACATCCAACTGTGAAGATGTGTAGCAGTGATGGGAAAATAAAGTGCCTGACATTGCCTCCCAATACCACCTCGCTTATCCAACCAATGGATCAGGGTACTATTTTGACATTTAAGAGGTTGTATAAGAGGAAGTTTCTCGATGAAGTAATGGTGGTACTAGAGGAACCTGAGGACAAAGAAGAGGACACGCGAGGACTAAGGACATTGCAGAACATCCGCAATTACAACATCAAGTCAGCAATCTTAAAGTGGGCTTCTGCTTGGAATGAAGTAAAAACTTCTACGCTTGTCAACTGCTGGAACAAACTTTTTTTTGACAAAGTTGTAGAGTATAATTTCGAGGGTTGTGAGACCAATGATTATCATCAGATACTTTTAGCGGCCGGTGAAGCAGAACCCACTGTAGAGGACATTCATGAGTGGTTAGATAGAGAAGATGGAGACCCAGGCTATCAGATCCAGACTGTTGAAGATATCGTTTGCGATGTTTTGGCTTCTATCACCACGGGCGAGAATAGTACGGACGAGGAGGAAGAACAACCCTTGTCTAAATCGAAGCTGTCAAATGCTCGTGAAGCTCTGGACGTACTCATTGGAATTATAGACTCTACTTCAGATCCTGAACTGCAGCCATTCTATAGACACTTTAGGACTGCACGTGAAATAATTGTTCGCAAGCATCATCAAAAGTTTTCACAAAAGAAGATTGAGCACTTTTTCAAACGTGTATCTGCTGGGGAAAACAACACAGTGGCAGACCAATCACCATTGCCATCATGCTCCTATAATGCACCAACCGAATTAGACTCTGATTAATGTATACTTTCTGCAGTTTCTATCAGTTTTATAGTTATAGTACCTGTTTCAGTTTTACCTGATATGTATTGATAACCTTGTTGTATTAAAGTTCAGTATAATATTGCTACGGTATAGATAAAATTTGGTGTTAGTTTTAATTCCTAACGTACCTACAACTTTATTTCCTTTCCATAAGTCGGACTTTTCGTAACTCGGACAGATCTTCGCCCCATTTAGTACGAGTTATCGAGCTTTGACTGTACTTGGGTCACAATTCAACGACAAAAAACAGATATGCGGTTAACTGAATGATCATGATTAGTGCTATTCAATAACTTCGTGTTGTATTTAGCGGTTGGAATTTAAAACGTATTTTTAAACGAAACAGAGTTTAGAAATTATTTCCAATACAAAAAAATTTTATTTTTAATTATTTTTAACCGTAACTTAAAAAAAATATTTAAATTCTAAAATTCTAGAAAGTGTCCTAATGTAACAAAAAATGAATCAAATTATAATATAAGACGTGGCAGTAAAGAGAAATAATTTCTAGCATACGTACGGACACGTCGCCTAACACCTGTCGCGTTTTTATAAACCGCATCTTTTCAAGTAAAATACCGGGCCAGGGGAACTAGGCGCATAATACAAGTTCAAATACATCTGTCCCAGAACATCTGCCGCACAAATCACGAAGCTTATACAGCGGCATATACAGATATCTACATCTACCCAGACATAAACACACAAAAATCGAAGCCGCTTCTTTTAAATTGTACCAGGGATTAATTCACGAAACCCACACATATATTTTCATCTACAATACATCTGTTTCTTTCTCTTCCGCGTATGTGGGTGTCGCGTTAAAGAGAGATGATGCGTGAATGTGTAGTCTCCGAGGGGATATTTAATTGTATTCGAAATTCGTGCTGGGACGGAGTATATTTTGATTTTCTTGCATTCATGATAAGGTTTCGATAAGTGTTAGGTGTGGTATTTGTGTATCGCTGCCGCAGATGATTCTTGTGTGTTTATTTTGGCGTATAGTAGGCAGGAAAGGAAGATGAAAGTACCGAAAAAACCCAATAGTAATCCCCAACGAAATAAAAGAAATAGTAAGGTAATTTGAATTAATTTAGGAGGAAATTATATTCAGTTAATTGTGGAAAATTCAATTTATTTAATTGTAAAAGGAATTATTATTATTCAGATTGATTTTACCTTGCTTTATAATTGCAGTACACCTATATATTTTAAATTAATATTATTCGCAACGTTATAACATTACATTTTAGGAATTTCACAAAATTATGTCCCGATAATACTGGTCAACAAATTTTCATTTTTTTAAATTTTTCTATAGAAACTAGGTACAATTTTCGTTTCTTTTATAGTTCTAATAATAGTAATAACAACAAATTTATTTTGGCACGTCAGGTTGTGGAAAAAAAAAATTGAAAAGTAAATGAAATAATATTAATTACGTATGTATATTATACAGGGCCAGGCAAATGTGTGGGAACACCAGATTTCTGGCAAAATTATGTGCTCTATTAAAAAATAACCATAATATAACGTGTGTTCATTTGAAAAGTCAATCTAGGTTACTTTGAAATTTTGATAGAATAAGACGCATATACAGCCTGATTCATTTTCGGCCCTCACCATGGGGATCTCTCTTATTATTGGAGATAGAGTATAGGTTTATATTTGTCAAAGTTGTTAAATTTTGTGTTTGTTATAAATCCGTAAAGAAAATAGACCTGTGACAAATGACCTTCGTTATTTAAAAAAAAACGCGAAAACCCCATTTTCTTCTTTTACCTGTAGCACCGACATTTGGCCTTGTAGAGAAAATATAAAAACACATCCTTGTGGCCATTTCTAAACCTCTATCCAGTGGTGTACTCTAAATTTTTATACGACGTTTCGTTTCTTTCTGTCCATCATCAACTATCTAATTTCTTATAGGCGCCATATTGGATTTAGACATCTTCAGAAAGAGTTTTTTTTTCTGATTTCAACCATGTACCACATGCTGACTATAGTTTTTGACATTAGGTTTTATTTGAAAGAATAATTTATAAGATTAAATAAGGTAGCCTTTGGAATTTCAATCTGTCAAACATTTCATTTATTGTTCATTAATAATACAAAATGTCATACACTAACGAAGAGAAACGAGATATGATAAGTATTTTTTATTCTTCGAAACGAAATGACATTTGATAATGTCAATCACATTTGTTATTTATTTGTATGTATGAAACTGTCAAAATATACGACTGCGTAGGTTAAGTAGTAAATTTTAATTTACGGCATACTTCACTATGTTCTCAGTAAATCACATGCTACTAGATTGACTTTTCAAATGAACACCCGTTAAGCTTTTGTAGTATTTTTAATCTACTCTATCATATGCTTTGATTTTCTACAAGTTTCACTTGTTTCGAGATATGGCGTCATCGGTAGTTTTTTTAAATGGATCACGCTGTATATTTTAATATTTCTGGAGAGACACATTTTCAAGAATTACAATTTTGGTTTGGTTGGCTTGACTTGAAATATAAAAAAAAAAAAACGTTAGCTATAAACATCCTTTTGTCAGATACATCTGATAAAAAATATCCATATGTTTATGTTGCCATGCAACCCTTTTAAGCAAAAATAAAAGTATTGGAATTACTTAGTATTATTGACAATCATACTCATGTTTCCATTCAATAAAAATAGGCGTTCATTATGGGCGAACTAACAGAACGTGAAAGAATTACTTTGAGAGATTACTTGAGAGATCTCTACAAGATGCATGCAATATTTTTAATGCCACATTCCCTGAAAGAAATATTTCAAAGTCAACAGTGTCAGGGGTGTTTAATGTAACGGGAAGTGTTCAGGAAAAATAGATTTAATTTTGTATTTTTAGCTTCATTTAGATATAAGCAAAGAGATGTAGGTATATTTATGTTAATGTATTCAATCCTAGTTTTAAATTGTAAATATTGTAAAGTGTATATAGAAAAGGCTCTTGGAGTTCAGATATATTTAATGTTGTCAATTACGTACGGCCTGGGCAGGTATTACATTTCTTTATTCATTGTTTTGTTTTCTACGGTCATAAAAACTATTTATTTTATTACAGGCACCACCTTCTTGTTATCCCATCCATTTAGTAGTTGTAAATGTAATGTATAATAGAATAAGTTTTATTGACATATTTCCTGTTATAGATAAAGTGTTATATTATTATAATTAGGTTAAATAGTTCAGTTCGATGCGATTCTGCGAACTATTATGTTATCTCTAACGCACTTCCTGTGTATTGTATATTTATTATTTTAAGAGTTATTTTATTATTCTTATATTTTTATTATTATTCTATATTTAAGGGTTTCCGGCGTATATTGTTTATTTTAATATATTGACGTCGTTGGAAACTACAGCATATACTTTTCTTGGAAGATAGGTAAAAATAGTTGTATAGAAATTTCTGTATAATCAATTTCGTTGTTTTCTCCCTCTCTTGTAACTGGCGGAGACAAAACTTTCTTGCCGAAAAATAAGTAAATGAAAAAAAGTTCCAAACAAGATCTCTTAGAGCTCACTACAGTCCCAAGTACGATCTCTTCGAGTTAACTACAGTTCTAGCTTAGGTCTCACTGATCTAAATAGGAGCAAATATTATTTATTAGCCAGTTTTACCGGTCTTTAGTATTAAGACCAGATACTGCATTTGTACTAAGTTAACGGAACTCCAAGACTAAGTTTGTAAATATATTAGTGTTATTCAAAAACTATTGCATTATTTCAACTTGTACTTCGGTCGATACAAACCGAACTTCCTTCAAACCAGGAGGAATAAACAGGAAGTGTTAAAAATTTGCCAAAAACCGGTCGACGTAGAACTGCCACAAATAATAATAATTCATTGGATGTTCTTATTAATCTTCAAGAAGAACCAAAAACATCACCATCAAAACTGTCCTTATATCACAATATTAGCGAGAGATCGGTAAAGAGGATATTGTCGAAAATTCATCCGTATAAAGTACATTTAGTACAAGAATTAAATGAAGATGATCCCGATAGATGGATGCAGTTTTGTGAAGAAATGATGAATATGATTAATCGTAATGGTAACCTTTATCAATAACATTTTATTCTCCGACGAAGGGACATTTTTCCTGCATGGATACGTAAATCGACATAACTGTCGCTACTGGAGTGATCGGAAACCTCTATGGATGAAAGAAAATTACACACAATATCCTCAAAAATTAAATATAGGTATAGGTAGGTTTAATCGGAGGATATATAATCGAATCTTTCATTTTTACGGAAAATTTGAATGCTATTCGTTATTTACAATTATTGCCCGAGGAAATTGTTCCAGCATTTACTTCCAAACCCCATAAATCCTGCACTATTCTCAGATGCCATCTGGTATCAGTAAGATGGAGCCCCGCCGCATAATGGAATTGACGTGCGTGCATACCTAAATGAAGGATTTCCACAACGTTGAATAGGTCGAAGAGGATTTGAATGATTCTCTGATCGGATATTGAATCGATTTAAGTCCTTTAGACTTTTTCCTTTGGGGAAATTTGAAACCTAATGCCTATACGACTAAACCTCATTCGCTCGAAGAGTTGAAAGATCGAATTAGGATGTCCTTTCAAGAGATAGCACAAGACGTGATTCAGAAGTCATTATGGTCCTTCGTTGATAGACTAGGATACTATCAAACTGTAGAAGGTCATCAGTTTCAACATTTATTATGAATTGTCTTGTCTTCAATATTTTCTTGTTGCTTACCTTTTCCAATATGTTATAAGATATAAACCGTAATGGGTGTTCATTTGAAAAGTCAATCTAGTAGCATGTGATTTACTGAGAATATTTTGAAGTATGTCGTAAATTAAAATTTACTACTTAACCTATGAAATCGTATATTTTGACAGTTTCATACATACAAATAAATAACAAATGTGATTGACATAATCAAATGTCATTTGGATTTACGTTTACGGAACAACAAACACATACTAATATATTTGCGTCTTATTCTATCAAAATTTCAAAGTAACCTAGATTGACTTTTCAAATGAACACACGTTATATCATTGTAATTCTTGAAAATGTGTCTATCCATGTAATCCATTTAAAGAAAAAACTAGCGATGACGCCATATCTCGAAACAAGTGAAAGTGGTAGAAAAACAAAGTATGTATGTGATAGAGTAGAATAGAAATACTATACAAACTTTTATTAAGGTTATTTTTTAAAAGAATACATAATTTTACCAGAAATCTGGTGTTCCCACACATTTGCCTGTCCCTGTATGGAGATGATATCGTCCTGTTTACAATGTCTTTCTTTTTAGTTTTCTTTTATACTGTTCTTTGGCACTTATCAATGTCCAACAATAAGCAGCCAGTTTCTTACTGTTCCACTTGCCCTAATAACGTTTTTCAATAACAGAAATGCCTTGATGGAACGTTCGACCGTGTTCATCAGTCACGTCGCCGAGGTTCGGTAGAAAGAAATCCCAAAGACAAGTTTTGCATCTGAGATTCTTGGGAAATTTTTGTTTAAGGTATTGGAATCCACGGTCATCTTTAACCATTGCTTTCACGAAATTTTTCATCAAACCTAATTTTATGTGTAATGACGGTAGAAGTATTTTATCAGGTTTAACCAAGGAGCATGTCATATAAGACTGCCACATTCCATGTTAAAAATGAGACCCTTACGCTAGCGCCTCTGATGTTGATATGGTAGTACTAAATTCGTAAACAACCACAATGGCGGTATTTCTAAGCTTACTAAACTGCGTGTCAGAGAAAACGGGCCACCCAATAAATTTACGTAATCATCCACATTTTTAAATCTCGCTTGTTTTTAATTAAGTAAAACTAGTTAGTATGTATACTGCGAAGACAGATGGCCCTCTAAACTGTAGAAAGAAAATATGTCATAATATTAGAAATACTCATTAAACACGTTCTACAGTTTGACGATTTATATACTTGCGTGAAGTTGTAAACTTATCTTAGTACTACAGAGATCTTCGCAGAGTACAGTGTAGTCCGTAATAATGGATGAAAATTATCGTAGAACTGTGCAGATAGTGACATTGCTGGAAAATGGAGTAAATCAACGGAATGTGGCAAGACAAGTAAATATTAGTCGTTCGACTGTACAAAGAACACACCAACGGTTTCTTACAACTGACTAATATCGCCGATGGCCCGGAACGGGTGCTAAAAGAAACTACAGCTAGAGAAGATCGCTTTGTCATGATTTCTGTATTAAGAGATCGAACGCAAACTGCTAGAATGCTCCAAAGCAGCCTTCTGCAAGCTCACGGAACAGCAGTCAGCTTTCGACACTGTTCGACGAAGGTTAAGGGAAAGTGGTTTAACAGCTTGCAGTCCAGCTACAGGACCTTTGCTTAATGCAGCTCACAAAAGACGTAGACTTGCTTTCGCTCGAGAACATATTGATTGGACAATGGACGACTGAAAAAACGTATTGTTCACGGATGAGTGCAGAATCTGTCTTTATGGCAAAAATGGTCGAAATAAGGTATGCAGAAGAGCTGGCGAACGTTATGCAGTCTGTGCTCGGTCATCTCGAGTTGCTTTTGAGGGTGACTCAGTAATGTTTTGGGCAGGAATTTCTTTTGAGGCACACACGGATCTCGTTACGATTTCAAAAGCAGCCTTCTGCAAGCTCACGGAACAGCAGTCAGCTTTCGACACTGTTCGACGAAGGTTAAGGGAAAGTGGATTAACAGCTTGCAGTCCAGCTACAGGACCTTTGCTTAATGCAGTTCACAAAAGACGTAGACTTGCTTTCGCTCGAACACATATTGATTGGACAATGGACGACTGGAAAAACGTATTGTTCACGGATGAGTGCAGAATCTGTCTTTATGGCAAAGATGGTCGAAATAAGGTATACAGAAGAGCTAACGAACGTTATGCAGTCTGTGCTCGGTCATCTCGAGTTGCTTTTGAGGGTGGCTCAGTAATGTTTTGGGCAGGAATTTCTTTTGAGGCACACACGGATCTCGTTACGATTTACAGAGGCGATACATAACAATGATCCTAGAAGAGCATGCGATACCTTACGTGAATTAGTTGGAAATGGTTTTCCGCAACCACACACGGCAAGGATTTAACCCAGTACCTTGAAGAAGTTGGTATTGCAAAAATGGACTGGCGTGCTCAAAGCCCAGATATAAATCCTTGGGACCAGCTCAAAAGGCGTGTAAGATGTCGCATACCTGCTGCAATAACACGTGAAGAGCTCCGATTGGCTCTTATTAAGGAATGGAACAATTTTCCTCAAGCAAGCATACAGGACGTTCTGAACTCTATTCCAAATCGAATGTGGAGTGTCATCCAGAATGAACGTGGCAATACGCCATAGACAACTGATTTCTGTCACTTCTCGCCTCTTCAGTTCAATTTGTTGTAATGTAAGCTGTAAGTGTATTTTCTCAATAAATTTCAAAATTATCCAATTTTTGCTTTGTTTCCGTTTGTATGTCATGAAAACGTCGGGCGATATGCTAAAACAATTAATAATAGAATATACATTTATTGCAATAAAAACAAGTAATATTTAAAAATTTGAATAATTACGTAAAGTTATCGGGTGGCCAGTTTTCTCTGACGTGCAGTGTATAAAGTTTTTTTCTATTCTAAATATGCTCTAAATACATGTTTCGATCTTTTTTGATTTCATCAGTGCGATATATCTATAAATATAGAAATCACAGACACGTATTTAGTAGTACTACTTATAAACACTGAAATAATAAAAATTTTCTATGATCAAATGAGTTTTTAATGCTTTTTTATTCCAGGCTCTGCAGATATGTATGTACAGGGTTAGTTAAAAGTATG
This sequence comes from Melolontha melolontha, assembly GCA_935421215.2. Lineage (NCBI taxonomy): Eukaryota > Metazoa > Arthropoda > Insecta > Coleoptera > Scarabaeidae > Melolontha > Melolontha melolontha. Next base: position 7,788,224 of record OW285242.1, on the reverse strand, counting down.
GAGACGGCGATTTATTGTCGTTAATATTCATTTTAGGAAATTATGTTCAATATAAAAGTTTGTTAAGATATTTTGATTACATTTGAGAATATGTGAATTATTTTTCTTCAATTGTTTTTTTAGATACGCCTGTCCGCGCATTTTTTTTTCTAAATGGGAACTGGTAAATTTTGCTCTACCATTCGATAGAGAATTTTTTTCTCTTTACAATATTATTTTTGTATTTTTAAAATTCATTTTAATAATTTTTTTTAGAAGAAAAATTAAACAAATTAATAACAAAGTAAATTAAAATAAGTGTTCAAATTGTCGTCCATTAGTAATTTGACAATGACCCAGTCGATTTACAAAACCCCGAACAGAGTTCTGTAAAAAATCTCGGGGAATTTCTTGTATCGTTCTGGTAATTCGGATTTGAAAATCTTCGACGTTATCGGGCTTATCTTTGTAAACTTTGATTTTTACGTATCCCCAAAGAAAAAAAATCTAAAGTACTTAAATCTGGCGAACGGGCTGGCCATTCAATGGTTCCTCGTCTTCCAATCCATCTGTGGGGAAAAACGTTGTCCAGATATTGACGAACATTTACACCATAATGTGGTGAGGCGCCATCTTGCTGGAACCAGATACTGTCATTGGGCAGGTGTTCATTGTTTTCATGAGGATAGAGCGTAGCACAAGCAGGTATTATTTCATTTTGCAATAACTGCAAATACAGAGCCGAAGTTAAATTGCCATTGATGAAAAAGGGACCGATAATATGACCGCCTAGAATGCCAACCCAAACATTAACCTTTTGGGGGTACTGCGTATGGTGCTCCAAAAACCAAGAGGGATTTTCTGAGGACCAGTATCTGCAGTTATGTCTGTTTACTTCACCGGTAAGGCAAAAAGTAGCTTCGTCAGAGAAAAGAATATTATTAACAAAATTTTCATTATTATTGCAAATATTTAACATTTCTTCAGAAAATTGTAATCTCCTATCAAAATCATCTTCCGTTAACTCGTGTACAAGGTGTACCTTATAAGGTTTATACTTTTCACTTTTTAAAAATGACACGATCGATGACTGTGAAATATTGAAATTGGCCGCTAATTGATTGGTTGATAAATGGGGATATTCAGATACAGTCAATAAAATATCCAGTTTGTTATCATCGCTTTTTGCTGTTCTAGGTCTACCACTCCTTGACAAATCTTTAACGCTACCCGTTTGTTCAAAGCGTCTTAAAGTTTTACCAACAACGGATTTAGAAATTGGATTTCTATTTGGATGCGTATCATTAAATAAATTACAAACGGCTTGTAAACTTCTGCGTCTATCTCCATAGCCCAACATCATAAGTATTTCAATTCGTTCATGTTCACTTAAACTCGCCATTGTTAATATTAACAGCAACAAATTGCACAAATGAATTATTTCTGTCAAAGATTTGACGTACACAATAACCACTGATAAAATTATGTCGCTCAAGTTTGTTTATCGCTACGCTTCTGTATATCTGCGATGTACCGAACATCTGTTAAACACATGAACCGGCCTTTTCTTATAAAAAAGTTATTAAAATGAATTTTAAAAAAACAAAAATATTATTGTAAAGAGAAAAAAATTTAAAATTTACTAGTTCCCATTTAAAAAAAAACTGCGCGGACAGGCGTAACTAAAAAACAATTGAAGAAAAAAAAATTCAAATATTCTCAAATGTAGATCAAAATATCCTAACAAACTTTTATATTGAACATAATTCCCTAAAATGAATATTAACGACAATAAATCGCCGTCTCCATATTTTAACTAACCCTGTATATACATATATGTCAGCTTTTCATTAGTAGTTTAAAATAACATGAATTATTTAATCGTAACTTCTGTAATATTTACATCCAGTCGTGATGCCAATTTTTCTTATAATATATATTTCGAAACAAATTTGTATTAAAAGCAATTTTGTTCATACATATTCTAGTAAGCTGGCAGACAAAAAACTGTCCAACTCATTTACATTTTGTAGATTAATATGCAGATCGTAGAACTACAAATAAATACCTAATACTTGGCTCAAATTTTGTTATTTTATATATAAATAAAGAAAACATAATACTGTAGTCGCTGATATAGTTTAGTATTTTTATTTACAATTATGTTATTTATATATATATATATATATATATATATATATATATATATATATATATATATATATATATACATATATATAACGAGCGATTATTAAAATTTTCACTCGTAGCTGGCCGTGTATATAAAAATTATGTCGTAGCTTTAGTCATTAAGATGTTATTTCAAACATCTGTCAGTGTCAAATATATATTTTTTCTATTTTGCGTTCGAAATGAACTCATTATGAAACCCAAAACAGTATCGAAATGAGCTTCATTTCGATACGCTTTTTTTCATTTTTCAATGTTGGCGTTGTTCGAATACAGAAATAAATATCATTGCTGTCATTTGATTTTAAGAATTTATGTACATTTGACAGATATGATATATATCCGTATTTTATACAAACAACGTATATTGTATATAATTGTCAACAACATATATATGTTTCTATGTCACTCATGTTTATATTTTTAAATGAAATATCAAGTAATGTTAACGAAAATTAATAAATAATATGTAATATAATATACTTCGCGGATAGCAAGATTTAAATTTGAAAATGTCAAGTATCAATGTGACCAACTGCATGCTTTATATAAAAATTAAACTCTGAACTTTCAAATTAAATAATTCCAATTTAAGCAATTTATGAATGTAAAAAACGCAAAATAGAAAAAATAGTATAAAAAACTCGTTTCATAAGGCCTTTTGCCGCACTCGCTCTTTAGAAAACTCGCCGCAAGCGGCTCGTTTTCTAAACTGATCTCGTGCGGCAAAATGGTGCCTTATGAAACTCGTTTTTTAATATACTATTAAAGTTTCATCAAAAGAAAAAGTAATGGCCTTTAATGATATGCATAAAGCGTTTATGGTAGAATGTTACTTCCTGACATCTCAAAAAATTGATGGTATTTGGCAGCATTCAATAGAAAATTGCCTTGCGGAGTTTGAAGAGAGATATCCAAATACTGTTCCTAGCTATAAAACTTTCCGTGATACGCTAATGCATTGTGTAAATCTTTTTCGTCAATCAGGCAGTATTTTAAGGAAAAAAGGAAGCGGTCCTCCTCTCAAGAGAAGTCGCAGCGTAATTGAAAATGTCAGACAAATTATTAATGAATCTCCTCAAACATCTATTCGCAGAGTTTCGCAACAAGTAGGGCTTTCGTATGGAACATGTCAAAAAATTTTAAAAAAGGACTTGCACATGTATCCATATAAATTAACTTCTGTCCAAAATCTATTGCCTACGGATTATGAAAAAAGAACACAATTTTGCCAATGGTTTGTTCAAACAATGACAGACAATATTTTAAATGATACTTTTTTCACCGATGAAGCTTGGTTTTATTTGAAAGGTTATGTTAATTCGCAAAATATGCGTATGTGGTCCAGTAAAAATCCTCATTTCTACAGAGAAGTTCCTCTACATCCAGAAAAAATAGGCGTATGGGTAGGTATGAGTCGTCACCGATTAATAGGACCAATATTCTTTGATGGCACGATAACATCGGAGAAATATCGTAACGAAATTCTCAGTGTTTTTACTAATCAATTGACTAATGATGAACTCCAGGTCGGATATTTTCAACAGGATGGGGCTACATCTCACGTTACACTTGAAAATATTCAGTTTTTGCAACAATTTTATGGCGATAGGATGATTTAACAGTCATTGATTTTTATATAAAGAATATTATTTATGAAACACCAATTAATAATCTACAAGAGTTAAGACATAAAATCATAGAAAAATGTGAACACATCAATAACTCACCGCAAATACTGATAAATGTTTTCAATGCTCTACGAAATAGAGTGCGATTATGCTTGGTGAAGAATGGTCAACATTTTACACATTTTTTATAATATTCTATTACTTTGAATAAAAATTATAAATATATTTAATATAAAAGTCAGCATTTCAAATTATTTTTTAACAATCATCACGTTTGAAATTATAATGGCAGATCTCCTCTAATAACTTAAGTTAGGACATACTTTTTGTGTACATGGCTTACTTGCGGAAAATTTTAATGATCACTCGTTATATATAAATCCCTTAAATATCTTGACATAGTTTCAAAATGGTGGGAGCGTAAGCAATAGCTTCAAGGTCATGAAAAATGAACCCTAAAACATCACAGGCACCGCAGATTTTGTTCTTTCTGTTATTCTGTAGTGTAGCTCTGTATAGACTCGCATAACCAGATATCTACTAATTCTTAATTTAATTGGTTCCAGATCAAAAATGGGCGTGGTTTAAGTGTTCTAACCTAGGAAACATGCAAGCACATGTTCAGACATGTCCACTCAATGTTCGACAGAACAATATCTTTATATTCTTTCTTATATAAAAGTAATTTTTTAATATTAAATTTTGTAAAAGTTAATGCTTATTTTGAAAAAACTGTTTAAGAAAATATCTCAAAATCCAGACGTGATGGAGCAAATTTGAAATAATATTCACAATCAGCATGACAAAATTCATAAACTACACATATTGGTGTATAAGAAAACCAAGGTGTGACCGGTGTAAATACTAGAAAAATTAATATATCTTTTTGACGATTTGAGTGTATATTAAACATTATACAGCATATTATTTTATTGATTACGTACATATAATGAGTGATTCATTTGGAGGTACTTTTTTAGGTGGGGATTTAATGGCTGAGCGCGCATGCGACGCGTCAGCGGACTGCGCATTCTGGTTCAGTACTATTTGACATTACGTAATGGAAAGACTTAGCCCGGCACAGCGTCTACAAATAGTACAGCTTTATTACGAAAATGGGCGTTCTACAAGGAATGTGTATCGTGAGCTTAGAGCAACATATGGGCGACATAATCGGCCTACCGAACGCACAATTTGCTATACCATCAATAAGTTTGAAACTCAATTTACAATAATGGATAATACGCGACCACATAGACCTCATCCAGCACGTAGTGAAGGAAATATAGCGGCGGTAGCAGCGAGTGTACGCGAAGACCGGGAAAAATCAATTCGTCGCCGTTCTCAACAGCTTGGTTTGTCGTATGAAACAACTTGGCGTATTTTACGAAAGGATCTTGGCTTAAAAGCATACAAAATTAAACTAGTGCAAGAACTAAAGGCGACTGACCTTCCGAATTGTTTCCGTTTCAGCCGTTGGACTCTTGATAAACTTGCAGAAGATCCACTGTTTTCGACAAAAATTTTGTTCTCCGATGAGGCCCATTTCTGGCTTAATGGGTACGTGAATAAGCAAAATGCCCGTATTTGGGGTGATGAGCAACCTGAAGAGATTGAAATGCTACCATTACATCCAGACAAAACAACTGTTTGGTGCGGATTATGGGCCGGTGGAATAATTGGTCCATATTTCTTCAAAACAGAAGCCGGCCGGAATGTGACTGTGAATGGCGACCGTTATCGCGCCTGGATAAGGGACTATTTGCTGCTTGAACTTGACACCCGTGGTCTACAAGACATTTACTACCAACAAGATGGCGCCACTAGCCATACAGCTCGTGAAACGATGGCTTTACTGCGAGAACGATTCGGTGAACATTTAATTTCACGCTTCGGACCAGTAAATTGGCCGCCTAGATCTTGTGACATCACACCATTAGACTTTTTTCTGTGGGGCTACGTGAAGTCTAAAGTCTACATGGATAAACCGGCTACAATTGAGGCATTGGAGGCCAATATTACTCGGGTCATTGGACAAATACCACTCGAAATGCTAGAACGCGTCATTGAAAATTGGAACAGCAGAATAGACTACGTTAACCGCAGTCGCGGCCAACATTTGAGAGAAATAATCTTTAAAAAAATAATTGTAAAGAATGGTTCTTTTGTATGATAATCAAGTTTCTTAAATAAATTGGCCTTTTTCATTTGTTCTTTGCTTTTGGAAAAAGTATCTCTAAATGAATCACCCGTATCCTTTTCTCATATTTCATTCTTCCAAAATGTTTAGTCTTGTTTTATCACACAGCTAAGTAATTTATCTTTTCTATGAAATGTGTCCGATTTTAGAATACATGAAATTAAAAAAATAACTCCGATATATAGCTTAGAAATTATGTCAATTTTATGTAAAACTTTTTCAAAATTTGTAATAATATATATGCTATAATTTATGTATTCTGTCGAAGTTGTAATAAATTACAACATAATTAAAAAAACATGTTCCCAAAATTTGAAAAAATTACGATCCCAAACCTATTCTTTTGAACTACATTGTATAACTTCATGCTCGTTAGCTCAGTTTATGAATATTTAATAATGCATTACTCTATATGAGGTTATTGTTTACAAACATGTTCCAATTAGTATTCTAATTGCCAAAAATTCAATTTGTTTGCTTTGGAACATGAAGATGAAATTGTGTATGTTGTAATATACAGTGCTCTTAGAAAAGCCTGATTAACTTTTTAATTAAGATTTTTAATTTGCTTAGTTTGCAATACTGTTAAACACATATACAGGATGAGTCAATATTCACTCCCCAGCCCTTGGGTATACAGACTGTCCCGTAAAAACGCCAACATTCATAATTCCGTTATTTATTGTCCGGTTTTATTTAAACAAAAAGTAAATTTAATAGCATCAAAAACACTATAAGATAGCAGTGTTTTATTTGTTTTCAATTGTTTTCATTAATGTCAAACGACGGTCAAGTTTTTTATTTTAAATGGCAACATATATATTTTTGGCTATATTCGGATTGTATTTTTTTTTCTGAATTCAACGATGTATAACATGTTTATTTTTGATAAACGTTTATTGCAAAAAAAAACTTTATAAATTTCATCTTTGTCTTCCATTATTTATAAATATTCGAATGTGTCATGAAACATTTGAAATGTAAGTATTATAAATATTATTATAAGAAACAAAACACTTTACAATAAATATTGAAATTGCCCGCCACCTTGTTTAACACATATCGCACATCTCCTAATAATAAAAAATAAAAAAAAAACTTTTGTAAATTTCATCTTTCATTATAGTAGACTTGGCCCAGTCCACTAGCATTATGTCAATGTGCCTTAAGTGTCAGTTTGACTTTATTAAGTTTTCTGTATTATCCTGTTTGAACGTTTTGCCGCAACAAAAAGCGTATTTTCGTTAAAAATGAATAACAATGAATTAACGGGCATGTTACAAGTGTTCTTTGAATGTAATAAAAATCGCCTTCAAGCAGTTCGTCGGTACAGTGCTCGATTTCCGGACAGAGAAGTTCCAGGTTCGAAAATATTTCAGAGAATTGAAAAGAATTTAAGAAATTATGGATCATTTACCAAACCAAAAACACAAAAACGGAAATTCTCCGAAGATAAGGAATTAGATGTTCTTCTTGCAGTACAGCAAAATTCACGAACTTCGATTCGCGAAATTGCACATAATATTGGGGTATCAAAAACTACAGTTCATGGTATTTTAAGAAAACCCAAACTTAAACCGTACATAGCTCGAAAAGTTCATGCATTAGAACAAAATGATCCTGGCCGAAGAATATGTACAGTTTTGTCGTTTTTATTTAAATGCATTAGAACAAGACCCGAATTTTTACAGAAGGATAATTTGGTCTGATGAATGCACTTTTAGCAACAACGGTATTTTTAATAGAAACATACATCGACAGTGGAGTGCAGACAATCCGAGATTTGTAATTGAAAATAATTTTCAAAGACGTTTCAACGCAAATGTTTGGTGTGGCATTTTAGGTGATCAATTAATTGGGCCATTTTTCATAGATGGTTGCTTAAATCAAGAAAAATACTACACTTTATTACACGAAAATCTCCAAAACTTTTTAGATGAATTACCTTTGGCAAATTTAAATAGAGTATTTTTTCAACAAGATGGGGCTCCCGCGCACAACGCCAGAGTAAATACTGATTTGTTGAACACCCAATTTGGAAATAGGTGGATAGGAACATCCGGTCCTATCGAGTGGCCTGCGCGTTCACCGGATCTTACGCCCCTCGATTTTTGGTTGTGGGCTTATCTACAAGATCGAGTTTATTTAACAACTCCAGAAAATGTTGACATTTTAAGACAAAGAATTATTAACACTTGTCAAGAAGTACCTGCCGCTTGTCTTTTAAATGCGACCTTTGGAGTAATTAGGAGATGTGCGATATGTGTTGAACAAGGCAATGTCAACATTTATTGTAAAGTGTTTTGTTTCTTATAATAATATTTATAATACTTACATTTCCAATGTTTCATGACACATTCGAATATTTATAAATAATGGAAGACAAAGATGAAATTTATAAAGTTTTTTTTTTGCAATAAACGTTTATCAAAAATAAACATGTTAGACATCGTTGAATTCAGAAAAAAATAAAAAACTTGACTGTCGTTTGACATTTGACATTTGAAAACAATTGAAAACAAATAAAACACTGCTATCTTATAGTGTTTTTGATGCTATTAAATTTACTTTTTGTTTAAATAAAACCGGACATTAAATAACGGAATTATGAATGTTGGCGTTTTTTACGGGACAGCCTGTATGTTCTACTATTGAAAATAAGGCTAAAACGAAGAATATTTAAATTCCAAAAGCGAAGCCGTTTGCTGGTAAAATTGAAATAAACAATTAACGAACGATAGGATTACGACGGTATAGACTTATAGACAATACCACGCGCAAACGAACTTCGTATTTATAAAAAGTAGATTTTTCCTTAGGACCCATAAATACGATAATAGCGTACATGACACTGAGTCGCGTATTCGAGCCCCCCCACTCTACCCAACGGCCGGCCAAAGCGGCGCGAGGCAGTGTTGGTCTCATTAATGCTAGTTGCCATGGATTTATAGTGCGTTCAGAATTATAAGAAACTAACTTCTAATGTGTTTACAACTGTTGTTGCACCACCTGTGGTGATAATTCTTCGGTTTACCTACCTGCAGTACATATACGATAGTTAATATGGCCAATGGATTCGTATACTGCACGCAGATGAACCGAAGAATTATCGCCACCAACAATTGTAAACAAATTAAAAGTTAGTTTCTTATAATTATGAACGAACTATACGTTATTAATGTTATTATTGGGGACCTGGCACGAGAGGCTGATGACTCATCGCCCATGGGCGTACTATTGAAAATTTGTATTTTTAAAGAGTTTTTAATTTTATTTGTATAATTGGAAAATAAACGCTATAAAATTCGAAATACATTTTTATTTGTTCATTTTGTAGGTCAAGTTGAGTAAAGGAGTATTAATATTAACTAGCAATACTTTCTCAAGGTTCTCTTCTGTAAAATTTGTTCTCTTTGAATAAAATACATCCTTGTAGATAGAAAACGTCCTTTCTACATCGCAACTGGTTATAGGTGCATACTGGAAATATTATTTTACTTCGACTTATTTAGCAGTCAGATTTTGAGGCTTTATCCCCACACACAATTGCCGCAATGTTATTAAATCTAGATTTCTATTAAAAACTGCGTCTAACTTTTGCCGAAGGCCACATCCGAAGTCACTTGGAATATTTTTCAAATTATTAACAGCCACATCTAATGTGGTTAATCCATCATTTAATTTGAGATTTTGATTTTCAAAATATGTTATTAGTTTTGGCACATTTCCAAAGTGTTGCTGAAGAAAGTACAACTAATTTTTTAAATTTGGAATTTGTATTAGTTTTTTGCACCCAGAAATACCGCGAGCATCGTCATTTAAACATGTAACGAAATTTTGTAAACTATCGAAATTCTCTGCATAAAAATTAGTAGCTTCAACCATGTTCCCCATCTAGTTATTTCTGGAGAGGGAGGCATTGACAAAGATTGAAGTTTTTCACTGTAAAATGCTACTCTCAGTGGTGCTTTTCTGAAAACTTTTTAAAAGCGGATACAAGTCTATCAACTTCCGGAAACGTGTCTCTGATATATTCACAGAGTCTGTAGAGAGCATATGCTACACAAGTAATCTGCAGCATATTAGGATATATTTCGTTTAATAGTCTGCCTGTTTTTAACATATATGCAGCACTGTCACTGACAAATAAAGGTATTTTTTGTTTGTACTTGAGCATGGAGCATTTGGTGCATATTCTCGTAAATGGTTTTAGCAACTGTTTCCGGATAAACTGTATTTATAACTTTTGTTGCTATTACATATGCGTTATATGGAATAGGTCAATGTAGTACACCAGATACAACATTTACCACACAGCGTCCTAATATATCGACAGTTTCGTCGGCAGTTCTCCATAGGTACTGATTTGAAAGATGGCTTCTAATGCGTTCTACTGCTTTCATGTAGCGCTTAGAAACATAATATTGCGTAAGGTGGATTCATCAGGAGCATTTCGACTAGTATATTTTTGGAGAAATGTTTTGAAATTGAGATTGTTAGGTTTATTTGTCGCCATTAAAGTTTCAAAGAGTTCTTCGTTAAGATTGTCCAACTGGGTCTAATTTCTGTGTATGTGTTTGCGTGACGTTTTACGTGCAATTTTTTTGACTTTTTTAATGATATTTTACAGACTTTGCAATAAATTTCGGAATCACTGGCAATGGACATACAATCAGTGCGATCTTTAATCCAACTCGCCATTGTTTCACAATGCCATTCTCGACGTTGTTCCATATAATATCTGAAAAGTAACTTAAACAATATTCTAAATCTAATAATAAACTAAAATAATAAACTAAAAATGTATGCGTAAGTTATTGAAATTGAACGAAATTCACTGGATACTTACGTCAAAATACTTGGGAGAAGTAGATTAGATAAAACGATATTAAACAGAATCTATTACAAAAAATACGAAGTAATTAACAGTTAAAACAATGAAAAAAAGATACTAACTCGCCGTACTTTATGTATCTAACAAAATATAAATTAATAAATAAAATAAATTCCAAAAACTCCTCACGCTTCTATCTACGCCCTTGAAGAAAGGAATTTAACTGTAATATTGAAGTAATTTCAGATGTGCGATTAACCGAATGAATAGTGCTATTCAATAATTGCGTGTTGTACTTAGCGATGTTATAGACTATATATATATATATATATATATATATATATATATGGTCCGATCTCGACTCGTAACTAAACTTGAACAAACGAAAGGATACTACATTATTGTAGCCAGCTTGTGTACATGTAGCAATTTGGATAAATGTCTATAAAATACTGCTCTGTTGTGTTGTCACAGTTGCACCATTCAATTCAGATTGCATGTCTGAATGTTAATATGTTACAATACACTAAAAGCATTCAATTTAAACGCGGTACTTTACAAAAATTTTGTTTGTGAGGAAAAAATATATAGGGCTATGATAAAGTAACGCACAAAATTCATACAACGTACAATGTTCATTTTTGAATAAAATGCAAAAACACGTCAAACAGTTTATTTTATTCCGCGTCTTTTAACATAAGTCAAAAAAATAAAACGTAAAATTTGTCAATGTTATGACGTCATCAATATTTTTTTTTAATATGAAGCTTGGTTTTTTTTTACTTTATTTGATAAAACTTGTTTTTCTGCATTACAAAGAATTATTTTAAGTATCGGTCAATTAAAAAACTCCTTTATTAAATTACCCGATATTTCGCGACAGAGTTTGTCGCTTCTTCTGGGGTAAAAAATGTAGAGTTAAAAAATAATAAAAATAATTTTATTATAGTAATTTAATAAAGAAGTTTTTAATTGACAGCTTACCCGAATTTTAATTAATTTTTGATATATATATATATATATATATATATATATATATATATATATATATAAATTGATAAATTATTGGAATTTTTCGGCTTTTATATGAAATATTTACCAATATCGCTCCGGATTGGTCCACTCTACTCATAACATACACATATCAAAATTAAAGGCAAACTTGACTGATATTGCCAAATTCTGTATTAACAATAAATACTTAAAAATGGGTTATATCTGTTGCTAAAATATGTATTTGTTAGTAGAATAGTAGAATAGATTCCTAACCAACTTTCTCATTACAGTCCAAAAGAAATAAAAATGACCAGGTTACGGAAATGCTGAAAGTATGCCTGCAAAAAGTATGCGAACTTCAACAAGATCTGGAGAGAACTGAAGATTTCGAAAATGATCCACAAGCCGCTGGTTACGCAGCTTGTGCGCTAGAAACCATAAGATTTCTAGCATCTGAGGGACTTTCTGGCGACCATCCTGTTGTTAAGACGCTTAATGAAAGATTAAATGGTGAACAAGAGTAAATATTACATTTTCTCTGCGGAGAAGATAATTTCCAAAACTATAACTAAGTGAAATCAGGATTTTAGATAGGTTTTTACACATAATTTATTTATTTTTAATTATTAAGTAATTGTTTAAATCAAAATGGTATAGCTTAAATTTAATCTAGTCATTTTCATTAGTATTTAATTTTTCGTGTATTTTTTTTATTTCTTAACTATTTTTATTATAAATTTTAACACTATGTTTAGTGTTAAAAACTATACGAAGGCTATTATCCAAATATTGTGTAAATTACTCTAATTAGAATATGTATTAGTGGAAGGAAAATGTAAATCTATTATTATTAGATAGCGTTTCATAGTGTAAATTAAGAAATAATCAAGGATTTAGCTAAATGGTAATGTTATATATAAAAACAAGAGTATTGTAACTTTTCTAGTCAGATGTATCTAGTCATATTTTCAAATTAAATGTAATAAAATTATAAATGCTTTTACATTAGTTTATTTTGCCTTATAAGTTAATGGTAATAAGTAGAGCAGACCAATTTCCGTGCGCGCCATGAGCGCCGGTATGGGAGTGTAATTCGTAATATATTAGAATATGCGATAGAATAGGGACGCAACATGAGCTTGTTACCGATATAAGTATAGAAGTAGAGACATTTATTCTATCAGAAATAATTAAGTATACATTTGGTTTTCTGCTATTAAAGTAATATGCATAAACACACGAAAAATAAGAATAGTACATATTATAGCAGCGTTGTATGTACCTATAAATAAAATGGAAAATGTATGAAATTAGTGATTGTGTGCACGACAGAGGATTTAAAAAAACACTTACCGTTTTAAGCGTCTTCCAAGGATTGACAAACTGGAGAAACTCGATTGTATATTTTCAACATCAGGTGCGTTTCTAAGGTTATTTCTGAGAAACATGTCCGCCGCGAGGAAAGAATATGTTTATATTCGGAAAACGAGCGTTCTACATCTAGTGATGTTATATTCGCATAATCAAAATACTTTTTTAAGCAACTTAACGCATCTGTAGACGTGCCCTCACAAATACGTGTTAAGGTGTCAAAATCTGCATTTCTGTCTAAAACACTTTCAAATTTAATTATAACACTTTCACTTTTTGCGTCTTCTACAGCACACAGTTGTGCGTGAATATCTTTAACGATTTGCAGTGATTCCTCTAACGACAGCGACGAATTTTCTAATTTTGTTACTGCTTCTTCTAGTCCCAAGTAATTCTCACGAATAATTTGTAAATCCATTTTAATCTGGACATCTTGAAATTTTTTAAAATGGGCATCTTGAAATTTTTTCTGGCTTGTATTGATAGCTGCACTTTCTTTTGGGATCGAATGATAAAACCACGTCCTTAATTTTTTCAAAATGTTCATGATAGTAAAACCCCGTAACCATATACCCCAACGTGTTAGAATCGGCTGTGGTGGCTCAGGGGTTATGGGGACACAATTCGTGAAATTTCCGAATACGTTTTAGAGATTTCAGGAATACTGCCTTTGTACTCGATATTAAAGCATCTACCTCTGGATAACATCTACGAACCTGTTCTGCCACAAGGTATAGAGCATGGAGTTTACAGGTAATATGTAACAAGTTAGGACAATATTTTCTAAGAGACCGGCCTACAGAACACATGGTTGGGACACCATCGGTCATAAACATTAATACTTGGTCTTTCGAAAGTTTAAATTTTTCCAAAGTATCTAATAGCACCTCTGAAATTTTTTCGGCATTACATTGTTCTAGTCGTCTAGATGCTAATAAAATTGAAGACGTTGGTTGATGTGGTTCCATATTACGCGCCATCACATTAACTACAGATTGTTTTTTGCTGTCAGTTGTTTCGTCCACACATAACCACAGTTTTTTATTTTTCAGTTCGGCTTAAATTTTATTTTCAACCTGTTTACGCACCGATGGTAAATTCCTTCGTAACGTTGTCGTGCTCGGTAATGTTTGATTCGCGTATTTATTCCAAAATGAAATAAATGAATCATTACTTAACAAGGTAAACAGCAGTGTACACACAATCATAGTTAGACATAGTTCATGTATAAACTGTTGTCGATTAATTTTGTTATTATTGTGCTTTGAACTGCTTACGTGTTCTTTACAATATGTTTTTGACCAACACATTAAATATATATTGCATACTAAACATTTAATTTTTGAGCCATCGTATATTAAGTCCGGAAAATCCATAATAAACTTATTCACTTCGTCTGACAACGGTCGTTATCTCGATTTATGTGTCGACGACATTTTATTACGTATGCTTACACTTACATGCAGTCTAAGTAAGTACCAAACACATACTGAATGCTTTTTATTAGTTCTGATGCAATACAATCATCCTCACATCGGCGCACATGGCGCACGGAAATTGGTCTGCTCTAGTAATAAGTAAGATCTGCTCTTTAGAATCGAAATTAATGGCCTACTGAAACAAATAAATTATTTCCCTTATATTACCTATTCATTGTAAAAAGCAAAAAAGCGAAACATATTTGGATAAACAATGAATACGGAATGATCTAACAGCTGCGGTGATTGGATGTTAAATAATCTGCAATCCGAATTAAATGCTTCCATGGTTTCGACCGTTAAAACTAAACTTTAGTAATAAAAATTTTCTTTAATACTTCTAAAAGGCCTATGAGTTTGTAACAGAACAGGTGTATTTTTTAATAAATTTATAAAAGACAGACACAACACGTCGCGACGCGTTGTGTCTGCACTATTAGGACAATGTGATTTTGTCAGTTGTAGAAATTAATACAACAAATTATAGCTACAATTGCATGTAATGTGAGAATTTAATAGTTATTAATTCTCATGCGCATCAATTTCTTCATATACAAGTGTCTCGTATCGTTATGTTCAAATTTTAGGAGTGTAAAGTACACTTCATTTCAAGTAACAAAAACGCAAAACTTATATATCCATTTTTATTTGTTTCAAAGTTACAGATCTATGAATGTGATTGTCAGATCATGAAAAAAGATGTAATCCTAAAGTCAATACAAACTGATTTTATTTAAAAAAAGTTATACAATTCAATAACCGGCCTGTGATTGTTAACGTCGCATACTAAAATGTTATCCTAAAATAAATAAACACGTGTCGTAGTGCATACAGTAATTTCTTGGAGATCTACAAGAAAGAGTACTGGAAATTGATTTATGATAAAGAAGGTTCTGAAAGTGCTGAACCATGAATATCATACAATAAACAAATGTTCAGATGAATGTTAACCTTGCATTTTTTAATAAAGGATTACATTACGTTTCAGTTCATACAACAGCTTATTAGAGAGTGGACACGTTTTCTTTATTCAAAATGCCTTACCGATTTTCTTCTCAAGAGTATGCGGACATGCATTTTGTGTATGGCTACTGTAACGGCAGTGCACGTCAAGCAGTTATTGAATACCGACATCGGTTTCCCGATAGGCGTATTCCTCATTACAGAACGTTTTTGGAAATACACAGACAATTTCGTTAATGCGGACTGTCTGATTATCTTTTCGACCGAGGAGTAAATTTGCCAGCAGACTTAGAGGAAGCAGCAGTAGCTATTGTTACAAGGGATCCAACACTCAGTGTACTTCGAATCGCTAGACAACTAGGAGTGCCACGAACGACAGTTTGGCGAATTTTAAAACGTGAGGGCTTATATACATATCACTATCGCAGGGGACACGGTTTTGCTTGAGACAGAGCACTATGCTCGTCTAGTGTATTCTACCTGGATATTAAGACAGTCACGGCTTCATTTTAATTTCCGCAGAACAGTCTTCTGGACAGATGAATCTACGTTCACGAGACGTGGTGTTACAAATCTGAGAAACCTGCACAGGTGGTCATCAGAAAATCCCAAAGCTATACGCCTATCTAAATTTCAATATGAATTTTCTATTAACGTTTGGGCGGCCCTAATCGATGACTTGTTGATTGGTCCTGTCGTTCTTCCTGGGAGGTTAAATGCGGACAATTACCTTCAATTTCTTATTGACGAACTGTCAGGTCTTTTAGAGGATATCCCACTGAATGTTCGACGAGACATGGATGGGGCACCACCACATTTCGGAACTGCTGTCCGAAATTGGGTTAACGTCAATTATCCAAGATGGATTGGTCGAGATGGTCCTGTTGCATGGCCACCCATATCACCCGATCTTAATCCCCTTGACTTTTATATATGGGGGTACATGAAAAATTTAGTCTACGCGCAAGTTTCGAACACAAGAGAAGAGTTCTTCGATAGTATTCACCTGGCTGCCGAGCAAATCCGACAAAACAAGTATGAAATTCGGATAAGTACTTCTTCTGTTAGCTTATGGACACAAGCCTGCATTCAACAAGGAGGTGGACATTTCGAAAATATTATTAATTGAACTTTTTTAAATAAAATCAGTTCTTATATCAGAATAATGAAACATACATGAGTAGGTAAACCCCACCAGTTTTGTATAATACAAAGGTATTTTTAATAATATAAAATATTATTAAAAATCTGGTGTGAAGAACACAAATACAGGTTCACTGAGTGAAGACACAAACAAAATGCAGTTTCTAGAGAGATGGCTATGCCACCTTTGGAAGGGCGTCGTTACTTCACATGGGTTATGTGGGCGGGGCGAGGTACTTCAGCTGTCTAACAACAGGCAGCGCTGAATTTACATCTACGCTGGGTCTGGTTAATTTCTGTGATGTGGCGATGTGGTTCTTTTTTGTGAATGTGTCTGAAGATATCCTTTCTCCAGCAGGGGCGTACCGATGAGCCTGTAGAAAGGCGAAATACGTATCTACGTCTCTGGGGAGGGATATGTTCGGACACGTTCACAAAAATATTAATAGTGAATCTGTATTTGTGTTCTTCGCACCAGATTTTTAATAATATTTCATATTATTAAAAATACCTTTGTAAATCAGTTTTTATTGACTTTAGGATTACATTTTTTTTCATGATCTGACAATCACATTCATAGATCTGTAACTTTGAAACAAATAAAAATGGATATACAAGTTTTGCGTTTTTGTTACTTGAAATGAAGTCTACTTTACACTCCTAAAATTTGAACATAACGAAACGGTACACTTGTATATAATATATTGTAATTTATACTAGAAATTGTGAATATACAGGGTTAGTCAAAAGTATGGACGGTTTATTTCCGTAATTATGAACTTTATAACAAAATGTCTTTGATAAAAGTTTTTTTACTAATTATTCTCCATTTCTTAGGCTACTCATTATTTTCTGTATGTCAACGCATTTCCATGGAAACGTTATTTTTTTTTTTTCAATTGGCAACCATGTGTTTTTTTTCCTGATTTCTATTCGTCTTTCTTTTCTTGAAATATCTTGATATTTTTTTCATATATGGAGAATAATTAGTAAAAAAACTTTTATTAAAGACATTTTGTTATTAAGTTCATAATTACGGAAATAATCCGTCCACTTCACTTTTGACTAACCCGGTATAGAATATACGGTTATTCACGCTATACGGCGAGGAATATTGGGGCCAAAATACTTGACTTTCAAAAAGTTTGACTTTTGGGATATATGGGGGTCTATTGTGGTTACCTTTTAAGATTATTTTCATATTATACAGGTGTTCCAAAAGCCCGAGAAGTTTCAAAGTTGTGTTTGTTTTAATGGAACACCCTATATATTATTACATTTTTGGATTCTCCAATCAAAATAAGTGTGTGTTTTAATTAGGTTTATAATACCTAAACTTCAAGGTTTTTTTAAATAAATTGAATTTTGTCAAAATCTAACCTAATTTGCATGTTTCAAATAATTAAGAAGTACATATTTAAGTTACGTAAGCGAAATATACAGTGAAGTGTAACAATAGATCATATTTTATATACAAATTATAATCAACTTGCCATCTTATACAGGCTGTACAAAAATTAAAACTAATCAAATAAGAACTTTAAGTGACTATAACTTGATTAATTTAAATAGAACGCTATATTTTTTAATTTACCAGCAAATGCACTTTTTAATTACCTATCGAATGGTATTTATATGTCAAGCTTTAATTCTTCGCGTTTATAATATATTGTAATTTATAGATACTGGAAATTAGTAAAAAATATGTTTTACTTTAACTCCATCTATTATGAATTTCCAGCAAGTATCGGCAGATTCAATCAACGTTATAAATTTTATATGTGGTCAAAGTATCTTTTGCATTAGGTATTGCTTATTTGTCTGGATTTAAGTGATTATAATAAAATATAAGTAAATAATACGCATTGTTTTATAATATATTTTATTAAATTTTATTATTCAAATGAAAGTTAAGCGTTACAAATTGCATACAATTTATCGAATCATTAAACATATCTTTTATGTTGGTTTTTCTTAAAATAAGGTATTAATATATAGATCAGAAGGAATTAGTGACAAAAATATTATACATACATACAATATATCTCTACGAATAACTGTTAAAAAATTAAATAATCGCTTATCTATTGCAAATAGACTAGACTTGTTTATATCCTTCTATTTGTGACTGTAAAGTCTTAACATTTCTTAAATTTATCAACAGAAACATTACTAAAGTGATAGAGATCTTTGCCTCGGTACATCGACCTCAATAATTGTTTAGATTCCTCTTCCGTTAATCTTCTACCCTCGCCGAGTTCGTTCCATGCTTTCCTAAATTCCACGTAGGCTGATTCCTTCGAAAGATGAACAGCGAACCGAACATCTTCCTCTGTCGCCCGCAAGGCCATCTCGCGATAACTCAGAAAAAAGACGTCGTCTTCAGACAACATTAATAAACACGCAAAGATCACTTTTTTTTAATTTAATAAAAAATAAAACACGTCGAATGTTTGTATCGCTATATTCTTTTTTGTACAATAGTTTCACGGCAGCTGTTCTATAGTAAAACTAAATTGTAACTAATCATTACCCCAAACCATGGTAAGGGGAAGTTTATTAACAGTTTTTGTGTGTGGGGGATGATCAAGGGGCCGTTATAGTAAATTTGTCGCCCCTACCACTTTATGATTTAAATATTCGAACATCTGGACCTCTTGTAATAAATGTACAACGTGAATATTTTGAAGCTTCGGGTATTAGGGAATAGTGTATATAGGATCCTTTTAAATTCTATACCCATCCTCACTTCTTACAAATATTATACAGATGTTCATCTAACAGAATATATAAATGTTTGCAAATATTTTTTTTATTTTGATTTATAAAATATGTATTTTATGCGTAAATTACACAGGCCTGCATTTTTCAACTCTTTGAATGTTGATTTAAAAATTTTAACTGTTTTCTAGTAATTGGGTAGCGCTGATTTCAAATCTGCTTTTATTTTTTTTGTATCACGTAAGGTTATTTTTCAAACCAGTAAAATAAAAAAATATAGAAAAAACACGATTTATTTCATTTATAAGCTAGTTTTAAATTATATTAAAAAAAATACAAAAATATACACATAGAAACTATTAGAAATAGTTATTTATTCTTTATGCTTCTTAAAAAAACGTTTTCGTTTTTCAGAAAAGCTTCGTTTGGTTGTTTTTCTGTTATATTCAGCTAAAGGAAGATCTGAAGGTAGTTTCTGGGGAAAGCAAATTTTTCTGTTTCAACCTAGACCCCAGTACTTCAGAAAGATCTTTTGAAAGACCCAAATCTCTTACTAAATAATTCAGTTCGGCTTGTGAAAATAGCTGAGGTTGGTTTTGACCTGAGGTTGATGGTTCAAAATCACTATCCATCTGTACGGAGCCGGAAGTTGAAGAGGTTTCAATATCTTCTTGTAGTAGTACTTTGGGGGGTATAGGTATAGGTACATGATCACTGTGAGGAACTGGTCTGATAGCTGATTTAATATTGTTTGGGTACAAAATATGTTTCAAAGTTTTTCTATTATGCCCCTTAATATCACAAAGACAAAAGTAGCAATCTTCATGATGATTTTGCGGTTCCCTCCAATCCATCGGTAAAAGGAAGGTTTTTTCTATTCCCTTTGGTCCAATGTCTTAAACCTTCTTCACATACCTTACAAACAACGTGCGGTGCCCAATCTTTATCTTGATCTCCTAATTTGATTTTGAAATAAGCATAATATGCATTTTTCACAAATTCAGCAATTGGTCTCTTAAACTTTTTCAAGACGAAATATCCACAAATATAACAGAAATCATCTGGTTTGTTTTTACAACACCGGCTAGACTTATTTTTAAGCAATGTTTATTTATCAAATACCACGCACAACACTAAAGACAAATTAATTTTACTTGTTTACTGATCGACACTCAGAGCTATAATGAAGTAAATGACATTAAAATATACATTTTGTTTGGAGTGATAAACTTGAAATCCTTCTTCGCAGTACTAATAAAGTGAAACCATAATAAATAGGATTTAGCAGGTAAAAATTCCCGGAAATCTTGTCCAAAATTAATACATGTAATAAAAGATTTACATCAGGTAATGAGAGCCTATTTAACAAATTTCTTTAAAACCACAATAGAAACTCATTTTTGGGTTAATACCTAGAATTTGAAGTAGTACATTCATTTTAAAATGTATTAAAACGCCTATTATAAGATTTTGTTTATATTTTTTTTTCTTTTGTGCAAAAAAAATCTGTGGGTGGTAGAGACCAACTGTATTTTAATTAGTTGTTGCTATATAAAAACTGAGCTTAACAAACAAAAATCACGTCATCACAAATTTTATGCAGGCCTGTGTTATATATAAACAAGTCACTAAATATACATAATAAAATCTTATTGGGACTTCTAGCTTAGGTCGTGGAAGGCTGTCTTAGCAGATAATTTTAATAGTATATGTTGAGCACTTGTGAAATATTGAAATAACGAAATGAAACAAAGCACTTTTTTCACAAAAATAGTTTTAATAAACTAAATGTACATTTCGTTGTGCTCTGCACACATTATCAGTAATACTGTTTAAACATAATATCTACGAGACAATATATAATATGAAAATACATCATATACAGAAAAATTAGAGGTAGGGTGAAACCAAATTAATTAAAAATTACAATGATTCTTAAAACTAATACAATTTCTGAGAATGAGTTCACGGGGAAATACCAAATATCTATGAAACAAAGGGGGCATCGGGTTGGACTAACGGAAAAAGGATTACAATATAAAATATTAATGTGAATGAAGAATTTGTTTACAAGATGTCTTAAGTATTTATTGATGTCGGTATACATGCTAACAGTTTATTATTGATGGGTGAAATATCATTATTTAGAAGATAATTTTTGTGTTTTTCCATGTAATGGCTTCCCATATCTCTAAATTTCTATTACTGCTTTTTTTAACTAAACTAACATTTTCTAAATTGAAGTTGTGACCTGTATCTGTATGGTGTAGAGCTAATGCTGACTTTTCTATGTTGTGTAATTTAACATGAGCCATGTGTTCTTTGTATCGTGTTTGAACATTTCTTCTGGTTTGCCCGATGTATAATTTTGGACAAGAATTACAACTTATTTTGTAAATGACTCTTTTAACGGATCTGTGTTAACAATTTTTGTTTTTAGACACTGTTGTAACTTATTATTGTTGGAGAAACCTGCAATTAAATTTTATTTTTTAAACAGTTTTATTACGCTGTTGTTTTGGGCATTTTATTATTATTATTCATATAAGTAGTTAAAATTTCTAAATTTCAAAAAACTGAACTCCGCTTTCGTTGTCTAACGTTGTTAGAACCCACAGAATTATATTAAAGCGCAAATACGCCGCGGCCTGCATAAATCATTATAGATTCCTGGTGAATGTGACCCGATATTGGCCGGTAGTACACGATTCCATAAAAACATTTAGGATATTTTACGGCGCAGTTATCTAACGGCCAGTGCTTCAGTGCCGTCTACGGGACTATCGTACCGTATCGTATAATATAATTCGGGTGTGATGACAGACTAAATGCTTTAGCTATGATGTCCATAAATCGAAATTTAGTGCGCGAAATAACAAATTTTGATGATAAAGTCATGGAAAAATTCATTTCCATGAAGGACCGCAGAGCGGATTTACCCACTTACCCACCCATTTTGTTTAGTTTAATCTGTGTAAATATGTTGTTCTTTCTTTTTCCTACTTATAAACCGTGGCTACCTACTTTGTGAAGTGATTTTTTATGACATTATAAAAACTATTCCGCTGTTCCAGCTCTTCGTTTTTGCAAACTTGAATTTTAAGGTAGGTGGATTTTTGTTTAAAATGAGCCTCTTATTTTGGATTTTTTCCGTCTTGATTTACAATTATTATTGTTTTCGTCGTTATTGTAGGTATTAATATTTTTTAATTCCTATGTATTTATTCAACTTAAATAAATGTTATAAATGGATACTTTTTCGCGCAATTTGCCTATATGTCATTTGGTATTTGATTTCTGGTGCGCCCCTCCAAACTCAAACCCCACGACACGCCTCTGGTTTTGGGCAAGATATGTAGATGATGTGTTTGCAGTGATACCCGTATCTTTCAATACGGAGGCTTTCTTAAATGTTTTAAATAAACAATATCCTTTAATACGTTTCACGCACGAATTAGAAAAAGATAAAACTTTACCCTTTTTAGATTTAAAAATTTCATTATCAGACAATACTTTTCAATTTGACATCCACAGAAAAGAAACACATACAGACAATTACATTCATAAACACTCGTACACTTTTCACAGATATAAAGAGAGCAGATTTTATTTTTTAATCAACAGATTACTGTCAATCACTCTATCTCCTATGAATTTGAAGAAAGAATTAGACTACACAGTTAAAGTTGCAGAATCGATTGGTTACGACAAACAATGAGTATTGAAAATTAAAAACAAACTAGAAAAGAAAAGGCTCAAAACTTCAAAAAACACTCTAACACCAGACACTTTGAACAACAATAAAAAATACTGAAAGATATTTCATAAAAATTATCATAACAGCGTAATAAAACTCTTTAAAAAATACAATTTAATTGCAGCTTTCTCCAACAATAATAAATTACAACAGTGTCTAAAAACAAAAATTGTTAACACAAATCCGTTGAAAGAGTCGGACATTTACAAAATAAGTTATAATTCTTATCCAAAATTATATATCGGGCAAATCAGAAGAAATATTCAAACACGTGGGTCATGTTAAATTGCACAACATAGAAAAGTCAACATTAGCTCTACATCATACAGATACAGGTCACAATTTCAATTTAGAAAATGTTAGTTTAGTTAAAAAAAGCACTAATAGAAATTTCGACAATAGAATACATATAATTAAATAGTACAAATTAATAAACTTATTATAAACACAGTTTTCAAAACAAATATTAATTTATCCAAACACATAAAAAATAATGAAGATAAATCAGATAGAAATAAAAAATTAAGTTATTGTGAATGCGGTGTCAATTGAAAAACGCATTCCTAATCACTAATCAGTCTTCGTTTAAAAATAAAAAACAAAATTAAACTTTTGCCAATCATCTATTCATATACAATAAGGATTTTCAAATTCTACATTTAGAAAATAAAATCACTAAATAAAATTTACTGGAAGGTTTTGAAACTAATCAATTAAAACAATCACAAATAACTCACCTTTCTTAAATTTATTCATTTAAAACAACCATTTAGACAATAATAGAAATGCACATTTAAGTTTATTAAGTAAATTTATTTGTAAACATGTTTAGTATCCAATAGTATAACCGTAAGAAGGGCTGACCAGATGGGCCACACATTTTTACTACAATATTTATGTAAATTCTCACATTTTAAAGACATTGTAAAATAATAACGTTTTTGTATTATAAGTTTGTAACCGTACTGCTGACAAAACAATTATTTTACGAACAAATAATAAAATGAAGATTTTAACTACTACATAGTTTTATTTCTATTTTAAATTAATAATCTATAAATTATGTTGTTTTATTAATCGTACTTTCCTTTTCTTTTTGCTCAAAAGTTATTAAATGTATTTAAAACATTTAGGTACACAATATTTAATTATTACCAAACAATTTAACCAAAATGAGTATGTGAGTGACCAGCACCCTCTCTATTACGTCTACTGAACTATAAAAATAGAACACATTAATTTTTAAAATCAAAAGAAATTGGTACCTAATTTACGCAATCATCGACATATTTATAATACTGGCAGAACGTATTTAGCGAATTATGGAATTATTATCAAATATCACAGTTAAATATGTACGAGGTCATGTAATGAAAATATTAGAGTCAACTGTAATTTGTGATTACTTTTAGAAATAAAGTGAGACATTATTGAAAATTCTTTCAATGGAGACTGTGGTTAAATAAAAATTTAAAAAAGGTATATAACCCCTTACCACAATTATTAGTCGTATCCTAAATACGTATTTCGACAACTAAGTTGTCATCATCAGTAGGTAAAAACTACTAATTAAAAGTCGCACATGGGGCACAGTAAAGTAAGAAAAACGCTTCCGCACAACTACTATACACTGCAACCCTGTAAGGACTAAATTTAACATGCCAATCTCAAAACTACGAGACAAACACTTGCCTCTTAAGGAAAAGGTTTAAACATGTGTTAAATTGTCGAACAAAGGAACGGCAGAAATTCATCTCTAAAGGAGGCGCCAACTAAAAACGATTTTTAAAAACTACGATGACCTACTATTAAACTTAAATGAAACACCTTATATTTTCACAAAACACTAGTATATTTAACTATATGTATATTTCATGTGCATTGCACACATCAGTAGTTATTATTTAAACGTATTATTTCGAGTACATGTATAGTAACAATATCTATATTGGGTAATTTTTACACCCCTACCCAATATAGATATTGTTAATATACATGTACTCGAAATAATACGTTTAAATAGTAACTACTGATGTATGCAATGCACATGAAATATACATATAGTTAAATATACTAGTGTTTTGTGAAAATATAAGGTGTTTCATTTAAGTTTAATAGTAGGTCATCGTAGTTTTTAAAAATCGTTTTTAGTTGGCGCCTCCTTTAGAGATGAATTTCTGCCGTTCCTTTGTTCGACAATTTAACACATGTTTAAACCTTTTCCTTAAGAGGCAAGTGTTTGTCTCGTAGTTTTGAGATTGGCATGTTAAATTTAGTCTTTACAGGGTTGCAGTGTATAGTAGTTGTGCGGAAGCGTTTTTCTTACTTTACTGTGCCCCATGTGCGACTTTTAATTAGTAGTTTTTACCTACTGATGATGACAACTAAGTTGTCGAAATACGTATTTAGGATACGACTAATAATTGTGGTAAGGGGTTATATACCTTTTTTTAAATTGAGACATTATTTTTTTATCCTGTAACAAGAATATTTTATTAATTTACTTCATGTACATTATTTAAATAAAATAATTAGCTAATAGTGCTTAAACTATTTATTCTTCAAATGTCTTAGAATGTTGCTTTGCGCTAAATGTTACACGTTCCAAATGATACAGGCCCGGCTCGTGATGACGTATTGTTAGGCCACGTAGAATGATGCCAGTGCTTCGTGTATTCTCGTGTACTAACTGTAGCGTTTTCTTAGTAACACCGAAAACGCACGAGGCACTTACATCATTGTATGCGACCTACCAAACCGTCATCACTAGCCGCGCCTGTAAATGAATTGCCCAATTTTAATACGCAAAAATTTTAACCGTACATCATGTTCAAAGTAAAGTAAAACATTCAATAATCATAAAAAATCCGAACGTGAAGTAAAAAATAATTTTTAATAAGCTTTTAATGCACAAAAGGTAAGTGTAGCAGTAATATGGACATCATCCGATTCAGAACCAAGAGTAGCATTATAAAATTACTTGTGTATTCTATCTCTATTACTTATGTATTCTAGTCGTATTACTCGTATTGTAACCTTTGTTTTGATCAGTAATTAAATTGCTTTTTAAAAACAAACTTTTCGTCTCCAAACATAAAACTGCCAGCACATTTTGTACGGTGTGTATATAAATGATTGAAAGGTGTTTGAATTTCCCGCTTTCAATTTCTTGTGTTTAAGTTGGTGCTAAGTGCATGCCAGCATCTCTGAGGGAGCAAATGTCGTATATCATAGGCGTAACATTAAAAAATTAGAATAGGAACAAATATAGTAATAAATAATATTTTATTGAAAGATAATTACAATGAAATTATGTATGTTTTCTAATGCTGGTATCTTAAATTTCACTATACAATACTTTAATTTCAGACTTGCATACTCTATCAAAATTATAACAAAACTATAACACTTATTCAAGATAAAATTATAACATTTGTTCAAAATGCCGTCCATGTAAATTTAAGCACAAATTCAAATAGTAGGACGTCCTGTAGATTTTCCCTTTAAAACGCTCCCTGTTGTCCGATATCTCTCTATTACACGACGAACGTGCTGTACAAAACAGTCATATGTAAATTCCATTTTTGGAAACTCCTCTTGAAACTGCTGGTGGCAATTTGGATAGGAATAATCTCATACTCCTTCAACATTGCGTGTTCCCGAACGAAAATATGCCTCAACAATAAATTTGTTGTGCAGATCCGTGAAAACCATTATTAACCTAAAAGCGTACTTTGTTACATTTGTACAAATTTACTGTGATTTCTTCATCGCTTACCAATAACAAATATGTAACAGCAGAAAAATGGCAATAAGAAAAGCCTTTCTGGTAATAAAGGAGAGAAATAACAAAATAAATAGACGAGAACGAAAATGCAGAAAACCAAAATAAACAGAAGGACGCTACTGATTATTTGCGGCATAGCTTATAGAAGCACCAACTTTCATACATTAAAAAAAGCGCGGGCGATTCAAACACCTTTCAATTATTTTTATACACACTGTATTACGTTATGTATTTGTATTCTCAAAATAAACTCTAAAAACTTGGAATACAATTAAAGACAGATATCACTCAACAAAAAATCATGTTACAGGGAGCATCGATTTTTTCTTTAGTAAAGGACATCTTTGAAAGGGCGAGAAATATAAAAGGATTACATTATTACGATTACAACAATAAAACTCCACGCAAATTCAGTAATTTTTTTACAGTGGATTGTGGAATATTAAGATAGTATTTATTATACATGTTTCCTTAGGTTTCCTACTCTGCTAAATTCAAAATTTTATAGTATGTATTGAACTTTACTGGTTAACTTAAATTTAAATATTCAATATAATTGTTTCTAAGAACCAATACAATTTTATTCAACGATATGAGTTCAGAAAAGATAAAAAAAGTATTAAAACTTAATATCAGAATATTAGATGTGTAATTGATCTAATATTATAGGCATGGAAAAGGTTTGAATTTGATGAGGTTAAAAATGTTTTAAGCAATGGCACAAGTAAGAAAGATAGTCCGAAACATGCGCCTAAAAGAAAATTAAAAGACATTAATTTTGAACAACTGATTGTTCCTAAAACTGTAGAAGATTTGGCAGTACACAATAAAAAGATAAGTGATGTCGAATTGTGGTTACAAAATGAAGTACTTTTAAATGCAAGAATTAAAGTTAGTATATTTTAATTGATTGCAAACCTATTTCAGTCTAGATAACACTCATTTTAGAAATCATCAATCCTATTATTAACTGGACCAACTGGTTGTGGAAAAACTGCCACTGTAAAAGTTCTATGCAAACAATTAAATATCGAAATCAGAGAATGGATTAATCCTATAGACATAGACAGAGAATATGCAAGAGGACAAACATTTCAATTAATCGAGTTTTTGTCTGGTTCAAGATATCCTTCATTACTTTGTATGAATAAAGCAAATGTAATTTTAATAAAAGATTTTCCAAATTCTGTGATACGTGATCCAACCGAGTTTGGTCAAGTTTTAGAGTAGGTTTACCTTTAATTATGTTGCTTATCGTAGTTTAATATATATTTTTAACATTACAGAAAGTGCCATAATATTAAATCATCTGTGATATTTATATGTACAGATGCTAGTAATTTAAGTTTAAATTTAGCTCAGACATTATTTCCTGAGGAAGTTAGGATACAATATTCCATACACAGTATTAGGTATAATTTAGGATACCATATATGTTTCATTAAATTATCTTTGCCTATTTTTAGCTTTAACCCAACATCAATCACTTTATTAAAGAAAGCATTAAAAAAAGCTCAAAATGTAATAGAAAAACATTCAGATACATATAATGCTCCTAGTCAACAAGAAATTGACGATATTATTTCTTCATCAATGGGTGATATTAGATGTGCAGTTAATCAATTTTATTTTGCCTCTACAAACGGTAGGTACTTTTATCTTTTTATTTTGTGTTGTCAATTGTAAACGTTAGACAAATCTACAAACTTATATTATGATGAAGTTTGTCTGATTTTTGTGTGAACATGCCCTTTATGAAATCATTGATTACAAAGTCTTTACACATAGGTTACCTATTTCTTATCTTTGCATTAGTTCAAAAATTCAATTAAATTGACCTATTCTTTTCTTTTCTTATGAGCAATTATTTTTTTTTAGATTCGGGTAATTCGTTACTTCAATATACAGGATCCAAATTTTCCAACAAACGGAAGAGGAAAAATAAAAATGACAAGAAAAGTACAGTTTTAATCAAAAACGAGCGCCTCAGTTTTTTTCATAGTTTAGGTAGAGTGTTGAACGCTAAAAGAGAGCAGAAGAACAATTCATGGCGTTTACAATGTGATGTCGACGCACTCGTCGATGAAATCTGTATACAGCCAAGTACGTTCAATTCATTTGCTCATGCCAATTACATAAAATACTTTGGTGACATTAACGATATTGGTAACGCTTCCGATGCACTTAGTTTTGCTCAATTTTTTCTGAATAAATGGGAAAGTCGCGATGATATGTTGATGTATGGATTATGGATACCCATTATGGGTATCATGGTGTACAACGAACACAAAGTATCAAAGTGGACTCAAATAACTGCACCAAAAAAATACAATAAAACGTTAGTCTATTTTGTTTTTTTTTTCTTTTTATTATTTTTTGTGTTTCAGATTAAATCGTGATATGAATCTTCAATCTTTAAGCGTTGTTGATAGATGTTACTATGACATTATAAATAAGTGACAAGTACAAACATGTTGATTATATTTTATTATATTAAAGCTATTGGTATTTACAATTCTTATTTTGAAACCTCCAGAACAATTTTTATTCTAACATGATTATGAAACGTATGTTGAAGGTCCTCCTGAACACTTTCAGTGATTTGTCGTAGTCTACCATCAGCTGTTCCGGCAATTAGTTTGCTAATTCTCTCCGTTGGACATCTCACCAAAACTACAGTAGTTACGACACCTGCAAAATATTGTGAAAATCACACAATTATGTTTCGTATTTACTTAAAAGCTAATTCAATTGACAATTATTTTGAATTTAAAAAGAAAATATAATTGGTTAACTAAATTAAAAAAATTTCATATAACAAAACCACTACATATTTACTCCTTGAGGTTAAAGAAGAGCTGTGTAGAGTGAAATTACTTTTAGGAAAGGCAAGGCAAGAGCGGGAGAGGAAGGAGGTAAGGTTAGTATAAAAGTTTCAGTTTAGGAGATATATATATATATATATATATATATATATATATATATATATGTATATATATATATATCAAAACCCTTTTACCCTAAAGGGTGTCGGGTATTAGGAGATGCTTAACTCAAATGCCGACAACTTTGAAAGTAAAATTCCACGATCGATCATATCAAAAGCACCAGTAAACTTAGTGCAAGTATCAAGCTCCTCACTAATAAATTGACAAATAAATACGAGGTTACTACATACTTTTGCAGAAACTTTTCCATTAGATTAATCACTTCTTCCTATATTGATAACAACATAAAAAGAACATGATCTAAATATATACTGTCACAAGTAAAATTAGTGTTAAAAGTATGTAATCAAGCAAAGTACTGAGACCCCAGGTATACCAGTAGAGCCTTCCTTTGCATGAATATGTTGAAATATCTATTTTGAATGGAGGACTGCTGGATGTGCAGCAATAATATCAGCTTTGTAAAGAGTTCGTATTCACTTAAATTCATTATACTAGAAATAATTGTGTGTAAGCTTTCTTTTACTTCAGTGATATTCCTTTAGCTTCAGATTGTAAATTACACATCACGAATATTAGATCTGAATGAGTATGAACATAGGAAAGGACCATATTTATCTAAAATGTCTTAACGTGGATTTGATTGAACTGAGTAATACAGAAAATTGTCGTGACGATTTCTTGACGATAGTAAATTAATGATAAAATTCACGAATTAGAACTATACTAGAATCGCTGAACGGATTCAGTAATAAAAGTGCGTGATCACAGCTAAGTTATACGTGTTAAGCTATGGAATATTCACCTCCAAGAAAGAGGCCAGCAAAACACTTCTCAGTGGAAGAAAAAAACGTGGTTTTGAATATATTTAAAACCAGTCTTGACCAGCCAGGTACATCAAAAGTTGATAGTGTTGAAACGACTGCAAAAGCGGCAGGTAGCCATTATTTTTGTTATAAGAAATTATAACAAACTGATATTATTTTTATCATATTTATAGGAATTACCACTCGCAGTGTTTATACTATATTGAAAGAACATAACACAGCAACAATTTAATCCACCCAAAAAATATCAGAGGAAAAGGGGTGTTTTCGGTACTGTTGATGAAGAAACGAAAAACAGAATTCGTAGAATTGTTCATTCATTCTATTCTAAAAACGAACCACCAAGTGTGCAATAAATTATCGCAGCTGTAAATGAAACAGAAGATCTGCCTAATTTTAAAATAACGACATTCAGGATGATCTTAAAGGAACAAAATTTTCGGTAAACTATCTAAGTTCTGTAACCTGAACTTTACTACATAAATATTATTTATATTAGGTATTACGTGTTTCATAGTAGTTGATGTTATATTTCTAGGTATGAAAAGAGAAAGCGCAATAGCATCTTGAAAGAAAAAGAAGAAATTATTGCTTGGAGAAGAAGATACCTACGTCAAATTATTCAATTTCGTATGGAAGGAAGGCCTATATATTATTTAGATGAAACATGGGTGAATGCTGGGCATACTGTAAGCAAAGTATGGACTGATAAATCTGTTCTGACTGCAAGGCAAGCATTCATAGAAGGGTTGTCTACAGGCCTTAAAAGCCCCTCCGGAAAAGGAAAACGACTTATTATTGGCCATATAGGATCAGACGAAGGATTTGTAAATAACGGATTACTACTCTTTGAATTAAAAAGGACTGGCGATTATCACGAGGATATGAATGCGGCAAAATTTGAAGAGTAGTGTTTCTTCCTCCTGGTTTGAAGGAAGTCGGTATGTGTAGACCGAAGTATGTGTTGAAATAATACAATATTTTTTGTATAACACTAATATATTTACAAGTTTAATCCTGGAGTTCCGTTAAATAAATGCAGTATCTGGTCTTAATACTAAAGACCGAGAAAAACTGGCTAATAAATAATATTGCTCCTAACGTGTCTTCCAACATGGACTTCCGAACTTTGACAGTTGATAACGGTCATCTTGTTGAAGCTACATCTGTCAAATTAGTTGTCATTTATTCAGTCCGTTTTGCCAAATCACCATGGACGGACATAGCATTCAACAACACGTGCAAATAATAAAATTGTTTTATTAAAATGGGTGTTCTGTTCGGGTAACGTACCGCGCGCTTCGCCCATTTTACGGTCGCCATAATCGTCCTACCGAGAGGACTATTCGCAATGTGGTGGATAAACTTGAGTCCACTGGTTCAGTAAACGATCATCCAACACCCGTACTTCGACGAAACGCAAGATCTGTCGAAAACATCGCCGCTGTCCGTGACAGTGTGCAGGAGAATCCGAGGCAGTCGATTTCGCGTCGCTCACAAGAACTCGGCCTTTCGCAGACCACAACTTGGCGAATTTTGCGTCGTGACTTGGGCCTGCACCCGTACATAATTCAACTGATCTAGGAACTGAAGGTAAACGACCATAGACAACGACGTGTGTTCGCTGAATGGGTTCTGGAGTAGTTGGCAACTGACCCTAATTTTCATCGAAAAATCATCTTCAGCGATGAGGCCCATTTCTGGATGAATGGGTACGTGAACAAACAAAATTGTCGAATTTGGGAAGATACCAATCCACATGAGATCCAAGAGCGTCCAATGCATCCCGAAAAAGTCACTGTTTGATGTGGATTTTGGGCTGGCGGCGTCATCGGTCCATATTTCTTTGAGAACGATGTTGGCCAGGCCATCACTGTCAACAGCGAGCGCTATAGATCGATGATTACCAACTTCTTTTGGCCGGAATTGGATGATCTGGACACCAACGACATGTGGTTTCAACAGGACGGCGCTACGTGCCACACAGCTCATGCCACATTGGATATTCTGCACGAGTGATTTGAGGGCATGGTCATCTCACGTGGAGGTGATGTGAACTGGCCACCGAGATCGTGCGATTTGACCCCGTTAGACTTTTTCTTGTGGGGTTTTCTTAAGTCGCAAGTGTATGCGAATAAGCAACAAATCACAGCGGTCCTCAGAGCCAACATAACCCATGCCATCGGTCAAATTCAGCCTGATTTACGCGCCAGGGTCATGGCAAATTGGACATTTCGGATGCGCTCCACCCAGAGAAGCCGTGGCGGACATTTGAACGATGTTATATTTCGCACATAATGGCATCAATAGGTCTTTCGAACGAATAAAAAATTTCGATGATATCTCACACAAACTTTGTTTTATTTAAATTTAAAGATAGGAAGCGCTTAATGAAAGACCCTTTATTTAGATCACTGAGATCTTAGTAGGAACTGTTTGTTAGATCACTAAGACCTAAGCTTTAACTCGAAGAGATCGTACTTGTAATTGTAGTGAGCTCTAAGAGATCTTGTTTGGAACTGTTTCTTCATTCCCTTATTTTTCGGAAAGAAAGTTTTGGCCCCGCCAGTCAAAGAGAGGGAGAAAACAATGAATAGAGTATACGGAAATTTCCATAACATTATCTTTACCTTTCTTCCAAGAAAAGTATATGTTGTAGTTTCAAAGTCATAAATGTATTAAAATAAACAATATACGCCGGAAACCCTTAATTATAGAAAATGAAATACCTTTTAAAGTAATAAATATACAATGCACAGAGATAACAATATACTTCGCAGAATCGCCTCGAACCAAATTATTCAACCTATTATAATAATATATAACAGGAAATATGTACAATAAAACTTATTCTATTATATTTATGCTTATTCAAATACATTATTTACATAATGGATGAATTAACCAGAGGGTTGTGCCTGTAATAAAATAAATAGTTTTTATGACTTTAGAAAATAAGACAATGAAGAAATGTAATACCTGACCAGTCCTAAAGTAATTAACAATATTAAAGATATCTGAACTCCAAGACCTCTTCTATATACAATATATAATATTTACAATTTAAAACTAGGATTAAATATATTAACATAAATATACCTACATCTAAATAAAACTAAAAATACAAAATTAAATCTATTTTGCCCGAACAAGTAGTTGCAACAAATACTCCCTAATTTAAGAGAAGAATCAGTAGTCGTTTTAGACAATGCTCCCTACCATAGTCGGAAACTAAACAAACGACCTACAGGTAGTACTAAAAAAAAGGAAATACAAGAGTGGCTCAAGAAAAACAATATCCCATATGAGGAAGATATGGTTAAAGCAGAACTTTTAGTACTAGTTAAAGAAAAATCAACTGGAGCTGAAAGATATGCTGTGGATGAGTTAATACTCAATAGCAACAGAAAGGTTCTCAGACTTCCACCATATCACTGTGAAATGAATCCTATTGAGTTAATATGGGCACAAGTAAAGGGATATGTCGCTAGAAACAATACATTTAAGTTATTAGATGTGAAAAGCTTATTCCAACAGGCTATCGATAATACTTCACCAGAAAATTGGAAAATGCAGTGAAGCATGTCCTTGGAGTAGAAAAAGAAATGTGGGAACTGGATAATATAATCGATAAGCATATAGAAGCCATAATAATCACTGGAAGTGATGATTCATCGACATCGTCAGATGAAGACGAATCTACCTAATTTTACTGATATTATTATTATATTTATACTTATAAAATGTAAAAGTTCTCATCAATAATAAAAATCATTTATTTAACGTACTTGAATTTGTTTTATGATTATAGCCACTTTGAGTGTTCATATGTTTTTATCGTTTTTAAACAACTGAGAAAAATTATTTAAAATAACACAGTTTTTTCATCTGCAAAATAGTTTATTCGTTCATATTGGGGATTACTACGTGTTAATTTATAGAGACAATACAATTGTAAAACGTTTTTATAGAAAACATTTGAATATGCACAATTTCTTATGTCAAATACTACGGCGTAACTATTTTACCGACATTGATCCTTGAATGATTTCATATGCCTGTGTGCATACGGTTTTGGCGTTATCACGTGATTACTGAATCCGGTCAGCGATTTGAGTATAGTTCTAGAAGGCTATTAATCCGGACGACAAGTGCGTACAGAAAAGCGAGTACGGAAACGTTGCTGGTGGTGGGATTTCGTGCGTGAGATAGAAGTGGGAGAGATCTCAACTATAGCGTTAAATAAAGTATGCACCAACAAAAGATTGTGGAGGTACTGCTTGAGAGTGACAGGTCTTGGAAACAGGTAGAAGCCTTTGCGAAGAGTATTATTAATAGTAAGAAGCTGGAGGAAAAAGCCAGGAAATAGGAGAAGAGATGAATGAACGCCGATGTAATGCCATACGGTGGTTCCGACGTGATGGACTGCAAGATGAAGGGCTTTTCTTGATAGGTAAATCAAGTCTGAGAATCCCACACTACCGTTTAGTGATAAAACCAAGCTTGCGGTGTCCATAAAGGATTTCCCCTCAGCAAAAAAAAATTATACTAAATAAATGGGCTCGTGTAGCGTATTGCCACTCACGAGAGCTAGTTTACACCCACAATTCAATTCTTAATTAGTAATCAACTTATAAAATTAAACAATTCAAATGAAATAAAGGACTACCTATAGCAAAATTGTCACTTTGATATTTAATTATAAAATTACCTTTTACGCCAAAAAGTAGGTGACAAGCTATAAAGAGTGAACTAATATTAAATCAACTTGAAAGGAAAAATCTAAAAGAATAAATAAATAATGACTGCAATAAGGATAATGGGTATTATCGTTGATTAAAGGAACATATAAAGATGCGCAAAGATTATGCACTTTAGCGTGGCCAAAATTGGTTCCGACATCTAGGCGTCGCATCGTACTGTTGGTTCTGAGATTTCAGTTTACCGCACCCTATCGGGTAAAAGCAAAAAAATCGCAGATCTATAGATTAAAAAAGAAGAAATCATTTTCTGTTAGTGCACTACTACACAATTTATTAATTATATAAAAGTAAACCGCTAAAAATTTTGTAAATATGCAGCTATTTCACAAGACAAGAAGAAATGGCTAAAATCAGAAAAAGAATTAGTTCTTCCTTTGTATTATAAATCACCTGGAGCTTATAAATTTATGTTACGTAATCTTAAATCAGGATCCTGGATTTTATAGATAACAAATATTAGAAAACAGAAAAACATCATTTAAACATACCAAAGTTTATACTAGTTAATCATATATAAACTTTGCTAGTCCTAAGTCTGGATGAATGTGTGAAAGAAAGATTGTTCTTATTATTATTTTATAAGTATTTTCGAATACAATTTTATGATTTATTTTGTAAATAAAACAGAAGAGAGCAAAGAGGTCGATGGCAGATAAGACCACAAGTTCACCTTTCTTTTGTGTACAATTGCAATGCCTATTATAATACAAAGCATTTATTGCTGTTAGGGTCGCATTGCAAAATATCGTTTCTCTCTCGTATTATTGCCAAATAAACGCAATTGTTGCAAAAACAGTGGCTAAGTTAGTAGGCAAAAGGTGTGCGGAGGTACATTGAGGTAAGACACATTGTAGTATATAGCGTTACGAATCTTTATATATTCCTTGAATCAACGGTATTATCAAAAATGTTACTTTGATAGCTATTTCTAAAATGGAGAACTTGGCGAAAAAAACAATCTACAGTTCATAAAGTATAAGTTTTCAGTTCGTACTGCCCAAGTGTGAACCGCAAATTGTACTTTATCTCTTTCTAACACACATGAATACGCGCTGTAATACACACACGTTTGTCATTTTAAGTTAAGACGTACGTCTTTGAAATATTATATAAAATAAATGGGATAGGTCTAGGAGATAGTCTTATGATATTCGACTAGTTGTCAAATTATTTCAATATTGTTGTTTATTGACTTTGTTTCCGGCATTCTGACTTCTAGGTTAAGCATTCTTCCAATTTGAATATTTAGTTTATCAAAAATTATCAAAATCTGTTCTTTTGAGATCAATACTGATAATAAATAGTAATATCAATTAGTGGCAATAAGTACGAAATTGTTTGATTATCACTTTGACATTTCTAACCTATTTATTTTACAGAATATTTCTTAGATGCCTGGTAAACCCCTGGGTTCTAAAGCTCAACAGCTTGTATTAAATCTTACAGCGTATTTTAAACGGGAAAAAGAGAATGGTGGACCATTTATGTCCATCGACCGTGTTCTTGAGATAATTCACATAATCAGTTAGATAAGGCAGTGTTGTAAAATAACTTATTTTCGTGGGTAGCAGAAGCCCTTAATATTTCTGGTAGAACGGCCTGCACTATTAAACATCGTAGGATTCAGAATCCAGTCTTATCGTCTCCTGGCTAAAAAAAGGTCTTGTAAGAAGCCAAAAACTAAAGACTTACCAGAAGCAACTAAAATAGAAGTTCGAAATACTGTTTATGACATGCATAAAGAAAGTATGTTTTTAATATATTGTAAACATTTATTATATGTTCAAATTTTTCAGAAGAACATCTTACCTTAAAAACTCTAAGCAATGTTTTGGCTATGAAAGAATTTGTTCATACAAGTACAAATACTTTAGCAATATTGCTTAAAGATATTGGTTTTAAATATAAGAAAGGGTTTAACAGGGGAGCGCTCACAGAGAAATTAAATATAGTCAATTCAATTCAATAGATTTAATAGAATTAATTCAATTAGTAAAATATCATAAAGGAGAGAAGATATTTATTATAGATGAAATAATAAGAGAAAGTGGACATGAAGTTTTAAGGTTACCCCCATACCATTGTGACTTCAACACAATTGAAATGATTTGGGCTAAGGTTAAAAATTATTATAATTCAAGTATTGCACGAAATGGTTATTCAGATGAAAGACTTAAAGAAATGCGGAATGTAGCTTTGCAACAGTGTGATGAAATTACTTGATATAATTGTGTTAGGCATACGGAAAATTTAATTAAAAAATGGTGTGAACGAGAGCAATTTCTTGATAGGGCAGAGATTGCTCCAATAATAATTAATGTAAACGACTCATGTTCTGAGTCAGAATCAGAAACTGACTAGTAAACTAGGTAACTGTCTTATTTTTCAAAATATTTTTGTATTTATATTTTGTAGAAGTTTAATATGGTAACATTAATATTGCCATAAAAACCATTAATGTGCATTTGCTGAAGCAGCGAGGAAATTACTGCCACTGGTTCAACGAAACATTACATGATAAAGATCTCGTAGCAATGTTTTATTTGAATGAAATTTGTTTTTTTTATTGGTGGTGTACTAACTTGCAAAATTATCAAATGTAGTTATCAGAATATCCTCGTGTGTTTGTTAAATTATTATCTTCATCTAATAAAGAATAATATGGATTTGGATTGTATTATCTGCAAGACTAATTATTATACCATTATTTTCTTAAGAAACAATAAAATATTAAATGTAGACTTCATAGATGTTTTCTTTTATGTATAATTTTAAATATAATTTGAAAACATATTTCGACAACTCTCAAAAGGTTTTAATTCTTTTTCAAAGGGTTGCAAACATAACTTTTACATTCTTTTCCAAAATATTTCAATTTATTTAAAATACAAATAATATATAAATTAAGTAGAAATCTAAATTATACATCGAATTAATACATTCTCAATCTTCTTAGACATAGTGCAAGAAAATAATATTGGTAGGTATGTCATTCTTAATAATGCAAACATTTTTTAACACTAAAGATCTTTTTCAATACCTATGCATTTTACTATTGATATCTGGCTTGAAATATTTCTTTTTAAATAAATTTTTGATGGAATATTACCGTGAGTTTATAATTATAAATAACATTTAAAATAATTTGTTCGAATATTAAAGTAATCATTTCCGCATAGTTTTCATGGATATATTTATACAGAACTATAGAAGAGAAACAATACTTTTGAACTATTAATGTTCCCACTTTACTCATTATTATTATTTTGACATGTAGGTTATGCATATGCTTTCTTTGGTTATATTGCAAGTAACACTAAAATTTTGACAATATTTGCAAAGATGACGTTTATATTTTAGGATGACATACGGTTGTTTCCGCGATTGAATGCATGACTTCATTTGACTCTGCAGTACTGATTTGAATCATATGCTTGGAATTTGACCTTGAACTGAAAACTTATACTTTATGAACTATATACTTTATCTGGGACACAATCAGCAGCTAATCAAAGTTTCATTAATAAAAAACACGAAAGCACACAAAGATTATAATTTGAAATCAAAAACACATTAGCACATTAGAAAAGGTGACATGTGCACCACACGCTGCAGTATTAATATTGGACATACAATGCTATTTTGTTTTACCGCTACACTTAATCAAAAACTTAAAAAATGGTATATAACCCCTTACCCCAATTATTAATCGTATCCCAAATACGTATTTCGACAACTAAGTTGTCATCATCAGTAGGTAAAACTACGTCCACGTATACACTGGTGTATACGTGGACGCCGTGTAAAGTTGTTGCATAAGCTGTTGCGCTAGCTTTACTGTGCC
Source organism: Melolontha melolontha (assembly GCA_935421215.2). Taxonomy (NCBI): domain Eukaryota; kingdom Metazoa; phylum Arthropoda; class Insecta; order Coleoptera; family Scarabaeidae; genus Melolontha; species Melolontha melolontha. Next base: position 7,748,792 of record OW285242.1, on the reverse strand, counting down.
CCATGTGCGACACCTTGATTAGTGGTTTTACCTACTGATGATGACAACTTAGTTGTCGTAATACGTATTTAGGATACGATTAATAATTGTGGTAAGGGGTTATATACCTTTTTTTAAGTTTTTACATAACCACAGTCTTCAAAGAAAGACTTTTGCTACACTTAATCTTTTAACGCTTTAACAATAATTTTGTGTGTATGTTTATAAGCATAATAATAATATAACTTCAGCACAATAAGTTTTTGTTGCTAAAACTAAAGGTTTCCAAAGTTTAAATAAAATAGAAATCTTACTTCTAGTCAAATCAGCGAATGAAATATTTTAACATTACTTTCCAATAACTTTATTGAATAATATAGTGAAATATCTGTACATAGCCAGAGGATATTAAAACAAGATACACAAGGTAATATATATTTTTGCATTAATTTGAGTTTTAAACAAATAATTGAAAAGAAAAGCAAAATAAGCGTACAAACTTACCTTCTTCATTCATTTCAAAGTACTCCATATGTGGTTGTAATATATATGGTAGTTCTTCTGCTAGAAAGTCCATAAATTTTGCTTTCACAGAGGTCAAAATAATATCTTCCGGTGTCTGGTCCGACCACACATTTTCTGGATATATCCACTTATTTGGTTTGGCTTTTCTAATTAAAAAATCTTTCACTTCTGACAATCCATTGCCTACAATTCATATTAATGTGTTATAGACATGAACAATTTTATAATTTGCTAATATGAACAAATTGCATTTATTTCTTTCATTTCTATCTAATATGGCTAATTTCAATGTAGATATTACAGAAGAAATATTGATTAAAACTTCTGTAAAACAATATATAAATATTATTTCAACTTTATCAATTCATATATAACAAAAAACTTTCATTGGAGACAATAGCTAAGCAAAAACTTAAAATTGTAAATTTTACCACACTAATACATATTTGTATGCTATAGGATACAAGTATTAGTGTATCCGATATTAGTGAGATTTACAAGAAAAAATACTATGCAAATCATTTCTATTTTGATCAAATAATTTTGTACCTGTTAACGCCGATATCATAAATACTTCTGAAAAATATGGCCACCCTTTTTTATTAATAGAATTTTCAGCCATTTTCTCACCATATTCTTCCATTCGTTTTGTGTAGACTGCCGAAGGCTTTCCATTTATACAATTTTCTGTAATTATTCGTGTTATATCTAATATTTTTCTTTTGGATTTTAACAAGTCGACCTTAGGAAAAATTACAATTTAATAAAATAATATTGGTGAGAAATGCATTGCATACTTTATTTAAAATCAGCACACTTGGTTTTTCAATATATTTTCCAAGTAAATTAATGATTTTGATATCTAATTTATCTCTTAGCCAGAAATTACTAACATCATGAGTAACACCAATCATATCAGATTGCTTTAAACTTGCTTCACTGTCTTGAATAAAAGTGTGTTCCAACTTGTGCCTAAAAATATTTAATGAAATAAATATATAAATAGTAAATTTAACATATACTTCTTTTTTTCTCTGTCATTTACTAAACCAGGAGTATCTAAAAAGACTATTTGAGCATCTCTTTCTGTAAAAATTGCACACGATTTTTTTCTAGTGGTATGTACTTTTGATGATGCTGGACAAACCTGCAACATACACATTTAGTATATTTATAATAATTGTAAGTGATATAATTAACTTTTCTATCCATTAAATAATTTATAAATGTACTTTTACCAGAATTAGGCATACCTATTACAGCTATTTTCAGTAATTTTTGTTGAAAATTTGTTTCAGGCATCAATGGCTCATGGCCTTTACTTTTAATATCAAGAGAGGTTTTTCGAAGATCAATAAATAATATTTTCCTATTAGGGTTTAACAAATTTCTAAAAGATTTAATCAATACCATTTTAATCCTATTTGTTTAAAAACAAATATAAATAGCCTTCAAATTATTTTACTACTGTACCAAATTGACAGTTCTTGAATTTTTAGTTATTTTCAGGTTATCGCCAGATTTCCTAAATTTAACTTTTTTCTACGTATGTATATTCATTCCGTAACACAAAATTGCTTGATTTTTAGTTAGCGATATATTTTTGAATGATTACTATTACTATTTTAAAGTACAGACTGTATATTGCTATATATCACTTTTTTGTTGAAGTGTTTGGCTACAATATTTTCCATTAACTTGGCTGCACTTCTAGTTTGACCAAAATATGCCAACAACATAATGAACTGACATTCATTGACATTTTGCATAACCTAAATGATTTTGGCGCCAATATTGCTTTGTTTATTTATGGTTTTCAATATAAAAAAAAAAGGAAAGTGTAATTATAACTAATATGTGGTAATTGTTGTGCAAAAGGTTTCCAATAGAAATTATTTATTGTGATTTAAGTAAAATTAGCATCTGAAACACTTTAAAAATGAACAGTGATTCCATAACGGAAAACAGTATAGGCAGCTTAAAAACCATGGGTTCAATTAAAGACGATAAACTTACAAAGAAGCATAAGAAGAAAAGTAAAAGACGAAAGAAAAGTGATCCTTTAGTGACAAATATTTCACATTTACTGTCCGCCAGTTTAAATTTAGTATCGCCAGAAATTAAAACACAAACAATTTCATATGCATCTCAACAAAATTCAGAAGCTGGTGAAAAACCTGTGAAAAATAATGATGACAATATACATACTAATTCTGTAGATATCATAAATGTGATAAATCTAAATGATAAAGAAGCAACAAATGGTGAAAGTCATGAAATGCAAGAAATATTGGAATCGGAAACAACAAATGAAAATGAGATGAATTCACAATCAAAAAATGCTTTTCAGTTTATGATGGAAAATAGAAATAAAGTCATAGGACGTAATTCTCCTGGTAAAGAAGCTGACAAAAGTGTTACTAGTCAAACAACTGATAACAAAGATAAATTAATTTCAAGAAAATTATTATTTGAAAAGTGGGCAGTTGCTAAAGGAAATAAAAAACGAAAAGTTGAAGAAGAAAGAGAAAGAGAAATATACATTAAACAACATTTACAGAAAAGGGCTAAAAAGTTGAAGCAACTCTTATCAATTGATGAAAAACAAAAGTGTGGGGACAGAACATTTGTTTGTGATTCAGAAGATAGTCAAGATATTTCGTTGAACCAAGTACAAGATAGCAAAGAAATGTTAAAAAAGAATGAAGAAATTTTAAATTCTAATAGCAAGAAAGATACCATTGAAGTAAACAAAAATCTAGCAATCACACACAAAAACAGTTTACATAGTTTTTTAGGTATATCAAAGTCTGAAAAAAGAAAATTTGTGGAAGATGATGATGCATTTGAATCTGATGAAAACAAACATTCAACTACAGATAATTTAATAAAATGTAAAATGTTTTCACCAACAATTTTTAAACGTACAAAAAAGGCTAATAGAAGTACTTCCTGTTCTAAAAGTCTTGAAGTGGATGGTCATAAATCTAATGAAGGACTTCAAAGTAATGATCTTACAAAACTCAAAAGTAGAGAAATTAGAGAAAAAAAACATAGGGATAAAAAATGTGGATATCATGATCACGTAGAAGAATTGAATAGTAATTCATTAAAGTGCCTTAGCAGACCAATATCGAATGCAAAGTCTAAAAAAAAAAACGTTCTCAAAAATTCAAAGCTAGTTAATATAAAAGAGAAAACACCTGACAGTTGCATAGATTTAATTAAAAGCAATGTGGAAAATAGGCACAGGAAATTCTCAGAAGATGAAATGAACCACAATGATTTAAGAAAGGCAAGAAAAAAAAAGATAAATAAAGATAGTATTGAAGATGAAAAAGCTAAACATAATAAGGAAACAAAGTCTAATCACAATTTACTAAAACTTGATATAACTAGCAAATCTTCAGATGTTTCTGAAAAAAATTCTTGTGAGTCTATGCGTAATGTGAAACGAGATTTTAAGAAATCGTTGAGAAATATCCCCAGAAATAACAAAAACAAAATTTTTGATTATCCTACTGATGTGTACTTAGTGAATAGTGATAATATAAGTAGCAAATGTCAGAAAGAAGAATCTAGAGATGACAAGGCTATAAAAATTGCTCCAATATTTTTACAAAACAAAATCAGAACGAAAAGTGATTCACATTTAGAAGCAACAAGAAAATTATTAACAAATAATATATCAGAGGAAAAATTATCTGACAGCTGTGTATATGTAGACAAAAGCGATTTAGAGAATGGCAAAAGTAAAATTCGAAAGGAATTTAATAGTTCAAAAAAGAACAAAAAGAAACACCAAAGCTCAAAAAGTAAATCTAATAAGTTAATAAAAGAAACGGAATACGTGAATGAAAAAAGTAGATGCAATACGAACATAAAGTCGGATGCCAATTTATCAAATCATCATAAAACAAAATATAACACAAGAAGAAAATCTTCTAACAAGTTTCCAGAAGTTGAAGAAGGCAGTTCTTGTGATTCTATGAGTTTAATTGAAATCAATTCAAGCAATGTTGAAAATGAATGTTTGCGAAGGAGCCGTAGAAATAGAAAAACCTACTATAATGACTCCAGTTATGTATATTTACTAAATAGTGATGATACAACAGATGATGAATGGAATAAAGATGACTCCCATGAAGACAAGAATATTAAAATAGCTCCAGTATTTTTACAGAAAAAGGTTAAACCAAAAATCGATCCAGTTGTCTTGGAGGAACGGAGAAAGTTTTTAATGAGTGGTATACCAGAAGCATTAAAAAAATCACAGGAGAAGCAACAACAACAACAAAGGTTTGCCTTTTTTACCCTCTTATATGCTGTTTTAAATTTAAATTAGGGCTATTGAAATAGAATAAGCTCTTTTCTTATTAATATTTTTCTTATTACGAATACAGTTCCTTTTCATAAACTTGTAAATAATTGATGGTTATTGCTTCTTTGCTATTTATATCACAATTTTCATTACTGGAATTAACTAAAATCGTTTTTATAATGCGCTCTAGCAAGTGATTTTACAATTTTTAGCAATATTTTTGAAGCCGTGTTCATCCATTAAAACTACTAGTTAATTTGAATGCATATAAAATTAGGTATCCTTATTTCTAAACCGAAAATAGTACAATCAAATTGTATAAACGTTCACTTAATAATCAAAGCACCCAAACAAAAAATACAAAATATATTTTCTTTTTAGTTTGGAAGATATCGAAACCAATTTGTTCCCCGAAATAAGTCACATACAGCAAAAATCCATGGCTGAAGATGGTAAAGATTATTGGAATTTACCAAAAGTCAATGTACCTTTAGTCGATCTAGACATTCTAATACCTGAAATAGGGCCATTAAGAAAAGGTGTTCTGAATAAATTTGAAGAAAGAGAGATTGGTAAAGTGTCTTTATGTTCGCCAGAAAAAATTAAAAACTTAAAATCAATTTTGTTAGAAATAAAGAAAAATAACCCCGATTATCCGGTATTTAAAAGTTTTCGCACGTTAAAAGAGAAATTTGAACGCACGAAGTCGGAAGAGGTATTAGAGAGAGAGAGTCCTTCAATTAAAAAGAAGAAAGGGCGAAAACAGAAGAAAGAGTCGAAATCGGAAGTAAATATTCCACTGGAAAGTAATCAAGATATGATGTGGACGGAAAAATATAAAGCCAATTCATATGAAGATTTAATAGGTAATTACAGTAGTACTTTGGCATTAAAGAAATGGCTTCAGGGTTGGCTCGATGTAAGCGAAAACAAATCCAAAGTTTTCAAGCGTCGTGACTCTAGCGGCTCCGAATTTGATGAAGATAGCGAAAGTCGAGATAGTACGTCCTACCCGCGCAACACCTTTGTACTAACTGGCCCTCATGGATCAGGAAAAACAATGACTGTTTATGCTTTATGCAACGAATTAGGAATCAATGTTTTGGAATTAAATGCTTCCAGTAAAAGAACAGGTAAATATACTTTACTGTTATTTTGATTTTATTGTCAAAACAGATTTGAATGGGGAAGCAGAAACGTAGGCGTACTTGATTGCTAAGGGCCGTTATTATAAACGATAAAAATCTGCAGATTTTTACTCTATAGATTGGGTATTATAAATAGCGAATAAGGAAACTAAACAAGTAAATCTGCCAATTAATTTACATCCTAGAAAATCGTGATATTTTAAATGTTATTCATTTGTTAAATGTGATCATCTGTTTGCTCCACTGTACTTCAAATAAACATAACCTTATTTTTAAAAGTTTATGTTTTGTGTGTTCGATAACCCGAATTATGATAATGTTAGATTTATCGGTTTCATGCATAGATAATTATAACAAGTACTTATTATAATTATCTATGGTTTCATCAGTGTCTTCGGTATCATCAGTTTCATGGGTATCTGAATTTTTAGACGATGAAAATCAACCGTATTAAAGTTGTCAACGCCTACGACGTTGCCGTCTGCCGAGATTGTTTCGCGAAATGACCGATCCATTCGAAATGTATTCAAATAATGAATTTAAAGCAAGATTTCTCTTAACAAAACGGAAATTTCAATGTTTTAAATATTATTGACAATAATTTGAAAGCTTAAATGTACTATACTGTTACAAGTAATTATAATACTGCCTGCAGCCAGTGATGTAAGTCGGTAAATTACCCCGTATATTACCGAATTAATTACCGTCATTTACGGTAAATTACCACATAAAATTTCCGTAAATTACAAACAAAGTAAAACATCATCTATGTACACGTATGACATTGCACACTCGGTGATTGGGGAAGTCCCTTTCTAGCAGATGTAAATGCTCGTGAATCATCCGTTTATATAACGAATGAAGTAGTCTTTCAAAAGATTTCGGTGTATAAGTTGAACTATATAAAGTTTGTGAGTATACTACTCGTAGTGCAGTGCGCTGGTATGGGGCGAAAAGATAAAATAAAAACAGTTATTTTAACAGCATTTTCAAAATCCACAGAACATTCGAAATTATATTCGTGTAACTTCTGTTCGCAAAGTTATGTTTTAAATGTAACCAGAATGTCCAGTCACTTACAGAATAAGTGCATTCGTTGTTCTCGTAAAATAAAGAATGAAATACAATCAAAATCAAGAGCATTAAGTGTTAAGAAAATTAAAGCAATAAATAAAGGTGAGTAATTTTGATTGATTCCTATTGGGTTTTATCGAAAAGTATTTAACATTTTAGAGATTCCGGAAAGAAAAAGTTCTTCGCAAACAGATTTAGAAGACGACGATGGAGAGACGATTTCAAGCGATTCTCGCCCACAATCTGCTGCAAGCACCACTAAATCCGCTTACAGTGAAAATTTGGATTTTTTTGTGGATGTAATGAATAAATCAGAAGAAGAGGAAATTTGGGGCCTCTTAGCAAGAGCATGCTTTGCTAGTAATACCCCTTTAAATTTTACGGAAAATGTTCATTGGCAAAAATTGTTTAAAAAAATTAAACCATCTTTACGATTGCCGACTAGATATCAGTTATCCAATGCGCTTTTAGATAAACAATACTCTCAAATAAATCAGTTAGTTAATGAAAAAATAGCAAAGGCTAAAACAATTGGAATTCAAGTTGATGGGTGTAGTAATATTAGAAACGAATCCATTATAAATATAATAATTACATGTCCAGAACCAGTTTTATTTAAAGTAATTGACTGCAAGGAAAATCGCCACGATTCTGCATATCTTTGTTCTTTACTTAGTTCTGTTATTGACGACTTAGGTATTAATAAAGTTATAAGCATAGTGACTGATAACGCTAGCAATATGAAATCAACTTGGAAATTAATTAGTGATATGTACCCGTCTAATTATTTTTCTTGTTATGGATGTAGTGCTCATATTTTGAATTTATTCGCACAAGATATTTTAAAATTGGAAGTATTTGCATGTTTAATTACTGATTGTAAAGTCATAGTAAAAACTATTAAAAAATCGCATATTTTGAATGCTACATTTAAAAATATACAAGATGAACAGCGAATATTTGATATATGTTGAATATTTTCAAGACCTGAAAGATCAACTGATTGCTGCATGCCCAGTTTCAGAACTAAATGCTGTCCTATCACATTTAAAATCACGGAGAGAAATGGCTATAACACCTATACATTTGGCTGCCAATTTACTAGATCCAAAATTTATAGGCAAAAATCTCAATAACGAGGAATATATCACAGCACTGACATATATTAACAAACTATCAACGCATCTAGTTAGTGGATCTGATATAGCAGAAATTATGACTGAGGTTGCTTATTACAAATCGAAAGAACAATTGTTTTCAAAAGATTTTATATGGCAAGCATTAGAGACAGGCAAATTGAATTCTGTATTATGGTGGAAATCACTTTGTTGTACTACAGCTTTAAGTAAAGTCGCAATAGAAATTTTGAACAGCCCACCAACAACATGTGCGACGGAGAGAAGTTTTTCAATGTTTAGTATTATACACAGTAAAAAACGAAATAGATTAACTAATGAAAGAGCTGCTAAGTTCGTATATGTGAATTTAAATTTAAAACTGAAAGAAAATCCGGCACTGAAAGAACTCCCAACAGAAGAGTTGGAATGTTCTGATTCGAATTGCAATACTGAGACTGAGAGTGATCTGGAATAGTTATGTAAATAACATAATGGTAATAATGAAAAATCATTGTTTAGTTCTATTTTCAGAATATTGTTTAATTTTAAAATATGTTAATATTGTACTCTTTATTTTTTTTCCTGTAATAAAATGTATAAGACTTTTTTCGTTGTAGGGGTTTTATTTAAATAATAAAAAAGTGGTAAATTACCATGGTAATTTACTCAAAAAATGGTAAATTACGCAAGAATAAATCTTGGTAAAAAAAGAGCAGTAATTTACCACGGTAATTTACTAAAAATATATATTACGGTAATTTTACATATCTGCCTGCAACACATACCCTCTTAACTAGCAATCATAATCATAAACCTCACGAACTAGAGACGATCCATAAAAACTTTGCAGCATCAGGTATGTTTCCATAGGTGTCTCTCAGAGTCATGTTCGCAGTGGTGAAAATATGGTCTTATATTTGGAGAAATTTCAATCGATATCTACTGATATAACACAGCCATACGTAAAATACTCTTTGCACTGACTTAACGAATCTGTAGATGCGTTATCATTTGTAATGCGTTATCGTTTTGAAATTCTCATTTGCAGTAAGTTCAGAATGTTAACTATATATACACAAAGTAGAGAATGGAAAAGCCATGTCTGTCTTCGAGATACCGTACATTGATAAGCTTCAATTAGAGCGAAACGCGTCTGTACGTTCCCGTTGATGGAGGTGGCTTTTCAGTAATTTTTAATTATCCTAACAACCAGTAAGATCGTAGTCGCGACGAGGTGTGTTATACATGCTAGTACAAACTTGGTTTGTCGGATTGTAGTTATTAATGCATCACATAAGGCGACATTGACATGTAAAAATGAGATTTAATATTAATTAATTCTCATTTGCAGTAAGTTCAGAATGTTAACTATATATACCCAAAGTAGAGAAGTGAAAAGCCATATCTGTCTTTGAGATACCGTACATTGATAAGCTTCAATTAGAGCGAAACGCGTCTGTACGTTCCCGTTGATGGAGTTGGCTTTTCAGTAATTTTTAATTATCCTAACAACCAGTAAGATCGTAGTCGCGACGAGGTGTGTTATACATGCTAGTACAAACTTGGTTTGTCGGATTGTAGTTATTAATGCATCACATAAGGCGACATTGACATGTAAAAATGGGAATTAATATTCATTAATTCTCATTTTCAGTAAGTTCAGAATGTTAACAATAAACGTTCCGCTTTGGTGCGCATTTAAAGTTTTTCTGGGCTTTCGCACGTGCCACATACTTTATTATTTAATTAAAACGCACGAATATCGAATTTAATTAAATCTGCTAGAAATGGTAAAATAATTGTTTTTTTAATTATACTACAATAATACTACAATAACAAGAACGAAAATAAAATAATGAAATTTATTAATTTTTAATAGCATCCCCGTTACCATCTACAGGGGTCGGCATAAGTCAGGCAACAAATTTGCATTAAAAGACAAAAATGCAGCGTCAAAATGAATTTATTCAAAGAAATTACAAAAGGGATTCGAAAAAGTGTTACTGTAAGTGTTCAAATTGATGGCCATCTTGATCAATGCTTCGTTTTAATCTTTTTCGACAGCGTTGCCAGACTTATGAGCGTTGCCGGACTTATGCCGATTTTTCGAGAGCGTTGCCTAACTTATGCCGACCCCTGTATTATGCATTGTAAACGTTTATTCCTAGAAAAAAAATTAGGTTTTCAAAATTATAGTTGTCTAGATTTTGCCATGCTTAGCATAGTTCTTCTCTATTTCTTGATCTAGAGTCTTCAGACCATTTCATTTTCCATTACCATTTCATTTACCATATGCCCTCATATATTCTGAATGGTATTGTGATCTGGACTTCTAGCAGGAAAAGGAAGCTCATTAATATTTTTATCTGCTAACCATTCCCTTACAGTTCTAGAAGTATGCACCGGACAATTGTCATGTTGATAAATGAAATTTATTTTGCGGAAATCTATTTAGAAAGGATGGAAACATGATGTTTTCAAATAGCTTTCAATAGATGGGTCCTGTAAAAAGGTCATCTAATCGAGCTAAACCTCCTTTGCCATCAGCTGAAATCCAAGACCATACCATTATCGAAAATCTTCCACTCTTTGCTACTGAATTTGTATATCTTCCTTAATATCTTCTGCCATTATTACACGACGTATTCTGCCATTATTACATGACTGAAAACTTTTTTTATTGGTAACTATCACATTTCTCTAGTAACCATTGTCCCTGTTTAACAAATTGGTAAATTCTATCCGGTTTTGTTTGGACGCTTCTGTTAAAAACTGCGTTCTGGCAGCAGCGTAATTGCCTAAGCAAGCCTTTTTAATTCTTCTTCGAGCTGTTCGAACACTTCCTGGAAAGTTAGTTCTTTCCCGAGCTGCTATAGTTGTCGCAAATTGATTTTCTTTCACATAGTGAATCAAAGCCTTCATCCTGTACAAGATTTGACACAAGACCACCTCCAGATCCTTCTAAACGTTCCACTGTTTGCGTCTCTAACCATATCCGTCGTACTTTTAGAATATATGTATGCCAAGAAATTTTGTTACTGATTTTCAAAAGGGAACAATATTGTCACAGTTAGAAAATGGTCAGTCAAGTGACCATTTTTTAACTGTGACAATAATGCTCCCTTTTGAATATCAGTAACAAAATTTCTTGACATTTTACTGGCGTTATTTTGACACAAGAATAACAACTAATAAATGTTATTAAGCAATTTACCATAAGCAAAAATAGCTGGAAACTTTTCCGTGGCCGCGATTGTACGTTAATAACCTACAACAGTTATAAGTTTCACATTTGACATCACATTTTACATCACTTGATGACGCCAAAGTAGGTAATGTAACCAGAATTTCCCAAAAGCTTGATGAAATATAAGAGCTGCTTCTAATTCGGCATTTACTTCATGAATTTCTGGTCGTCACTAAATTCACGACAATTTTGTGTATTACACGTATGAATAAAATCAAGGTCACAATATTCATGAATTTCTTTGACTGTGTAAACCCACCTTTAATCAATGAAAGAAGATCGATTCGATATCGCTTCCTCGAAATTATTTTTTTCCGAATTTGGGTGAATTTCTCAACCTACAAAAGAACCGAATTTCGTAAAGGGACTTCCCCGTGGATATTCACATTGAAATCATGCCCATAGCGTGTCTTTATTTCAACTAATTACTAGGTTTAATATTAATTTCAACGCTAATTAATTTATAGTTGATTTTAGTTAATAATTACCATTATGTAGCTATTAATTAAGAAATTTTCAAAGTAACATATCGTTCTAGGGAAGCGATTAATGCAAGAGATGCAAGAAGCCACGCAATCCCATCAAGTTAGAAAAAGTGAAGCTCCCAACTTGGATACGTTTTTGAAAACCGCCAATAGAAGCCACAAAAAAGCAAAAAGAACGAACGAACCGTCAACAAAACCTCGAAAAATGTGTTTATTATTAGTTGAGGATATTGATATAGTATTCGACCAAGATGAAGGATTTTTAAGTGCTCTTATGCAACTTCTAACAACTAGTAAACGACCTATTGTCTTAGTTGCAACCGATATTTCATCATGCAACTTACAAAAAGTCACTGCTCAAAATCCTGTGATAAAATTTTCTCCGTTAACGCCCAAAACAATGACGACGTGGATGCAAATTTTGTGCCTGTTGGAAGGATGTTTTATTAAAAAAGAAAGTTTGAGTGAATTGTTAGAATGGAATAAGGGCGATGTTAGAAGAACTTTACTGCAGTTGCAATTTTGGGTTGAAAGTGGAGGAGGTGAATTTGTAAGAACATCACTAAATGTTTCTGATTGCAAAACTAGTTCTAGAGAGGCTTTATTAGGCGATGATGTCTCATTATTAAATGAAGAAATACAAGATAACGATTCGAAAACTGTCTTGATACACGCCAATTGTATTTCAACTTTTTTGGAAGAAGATGCGATTAGTTTAGAAAAACTCTGGTGGAATTTTCCATATTCGAATACAAACGCTGTTGGTAAACACCATAAGGCTAATGCAATTGTCGAAGGAGATACACCAAGCGAACTGGCCGACCTTCAAAAGTATTTAGATTATTTTGACAGTCTGTCCGAAATTGACAGATGCCATCATAAAAGTGGCATTTTAGAGAATAATCATTTAACATCGAAGAATGCACTTTTGGATTTGAAAGACAGTACTGAGTTATCTGAAGTGTACAGTGATTTTAACACTAGAATAGACTTCCTTAAAGAATGGTCAAGCAGTTTGGTTTTGGGCCAAATGAACATGTGCAAAAATTCGGAGAATATCGTTTTAGATATGGGATTACCTAATTATGAAAAAAGACGGTAAGTATTAAAAAATAAAGAAATAATTTACTTAGAAGAAGTATTGAAAGTATATGAGGGTAGAGTAAAATTACTTTCGGATGAGACTGAAGATGCGCAAAAATACTAAACACCTTAAAAACATTGAGCAGTCTTGACAATATAGGCGGCAGTTTTAAATTTAAATAATTCAAAGAATTCAAATAAATTTTACCTCAAAGTAGCCCTTGGAAATTATGATTATGTCTTAGCTTGTTACTAATTTTAATAGGAATTTTGTTGGTTATGAGATGAGATATTTGATTGAAATGACAAATGTCAAAATAATAAAACGAACATTTTTAAGTGAATGAAATATGTTTATTTCCAACAAACAAGCAAAATTTTATAAAAATTGTTCAAAGTGTCCACCACCTTGTTCGAAACATTTCTCACATCTTCTTCTAATGGAGGAAAAAGTGTTTTGTAGTATCGCATTGTCAAATCCATTAATTCTTTCAGCAATTCTGATTTGAAGGCCTGCAAGATCAGGTATCTGTACTTGATAAATTGAGTTCTTTAAGAATGGCCATAAAAAGAAATCACATGGGGTAATGTCACAAGATCTTGGTGGAAATTAATGTTCAGTGTTTAAACTTATCAACCGATTTTGAAAAAATTGCTGCAGAATATTAATTGTTTCACCTGCTGTGTGTGCTCTAGCTCCGTCTTGTTGAAAGTAACCCTGTGTTATTTCTTCGTCGTCAAGCTGTTCGATAAATGGCACAATAATTTCTTGTCGATACCTTTCTCCTGTTAAGGTTCCGTTAAAAAAAATAGGGCCAATAATTCTCCTTCGACTAATCGCACACCATACACCAATTTTCTGCGGATGAAGTGCGGTTTCAACAAAAAAATTATGTGGTTTCTCATTAGTCCACATCCTCATATTTTGTGAGTTCACATATCCATTCAGATAAAACCATGACTCATCAGAAAAAAAGGTTTTGTCAAGAAGGTCATTATCAAAATTATTTAAGAACCACTGACTAAACGATATTCTTCTGGGATAGTCGATTTCCTTGATTTCTTGATAACAGGTCATGTGATATGGAAATAAATGTAAGTCCTTTTTTAAAATTGTATGACATGTGCCAATTGACACACCCACTTGTTGTGATAATGCTCGTACGGAAGTTCTTGGTGCATTATTTATAATTTCTCTTACATTATTAACTAGCTCTTCTGTACGCTTTTTCGCCCGACCTGCGCCTTCTTTCTGTTTAACACTCCCTGTTTCTCTGAAAACCATAACGGAATGTGTCACTGTGTGCCGAAAACTGTCATAATCAAAGATGACGTTAGGGAACTCATTTCTAAATTCTTCTAAACAATCTTGAAGAGAATACTGCCATTGTCCGTCAATCTTACGTCCGTTTCGAAAATAAGATTCTAGCATGAATGATTTGTGTTGTATAGTAAAAACCATGTTAAATCAATTTTAAATTACAAAGCAATTTTTGTCAACTATGCATCTGTCTAATTGACAACTAATACAAATTTAAATTATTAATAATCATACGTTTTTAAAGGAATGGCCTACTAGAGGCAAAGCTTATTTGAACGCTTTATATTTAGTTATATTAAACCATAATAATTATGTTTTGTTGTCGATTTTAAATAAACTTATTACCTCGCGAAGAATAAAATAATTAAATCAATAGGTATTATGTAACAAATTTTTTATAAATTGTATTTTACAATGAAATATTTCTTTTTAAAGTGCTTTCACATTTAAGTCTTTGTATTTACAAATTATTATTATATTAATCCATATTTTGTAATATGGTTTTCATTATCCTTAATTTTGGTTTTTCTCATTATAAAGTTACTCCTAACCAAAATCTCATTTTAGAGACATTAAAAGAAGATAAATACACAAGTATGTGCCTAGAAAAATTTTTGTATTTATTAAAACAAATATATATACATACAATGTATAATCAAATATTTATTTTCGCTGATGACAAAATTAATATAATATATTTTGAAACATTTAAAATCTTCAGTCTTCATCGCTTGAAAAATCGTAGAAATCATCTTCAGAGTCATTATTGACATTAATAATAAATTCTTCACAAAAATCATCCATTATGTGCTCCTTCATAATGTAATCTTTTTCTACACCTTCCACATGTCGACAAGTTTCTGACCATTCCTCTACCTTGATGTTTGAAAATTCTTCTCTCGCCAATTTTTCAACATCATTTATATGAAATGTAACATTTCTTGATGCAACTCGATTCTTTACAATGCCCCAGATTTTTTCAATCGGGTTTAGTTCTGGGTGGTATGGTGGCAATCTCAGGACGGTGTGGCCTTTTTTTGCAAATATACCATCTATGCTGTACTGTATATGTTTTGGGTTGTGAAGTTTTACTAAATTGTACAACTCCGGTTTAGTACAATTTGCCCCTTTCGTTTAGCCACTGTATCATATCACACTTTCTACAGGCTGATGTTGGATGTTTATATGACATAACATTATGGCAGCTGGCATTATCTACAACAATCACAGAATTATCAGGCAAATTAGGAATTAAAGATGTTTCTAACCATTTTTTATAATTTATGAAGTTCATGTCGTCATGGTAGTCGCCACTTTTTTGACCTGATTTGAAAATTAATAACGCATCATTAACAAAACCCTCTGCAGAACCAGCATGAACAATTATTAAAGGCTTCCCTTTTGAAATTGGACACCTTATCCTTTCATTAATCCTTTCATTAGATTGATCGACCCATCCAAAAGGAGATGTATGCCCTGCATGTATGTAAGTTTCATCTAAAAATTACTTATGTACTTAAAATATGTACTAAATAGATTTTCTAAATGCTTTTTATACCTGTATATATTATTGGACGTCCTTGGGTACGATAATTTGTTATTTTGCGGATGTAAGAACACCTCAGCTCTCTTATGTCAAACCACTCCATTAAAATCTTACGGTTATCAGTAGTTCTTTTCCATCTAGCAAATAAAAAGTTTAGAGTGATATTACTAAAAATAATAAAAAAAGTACCTGAATCCTATTCGCAGCAATAATTTCCTAAAAGATGATAGCCCTCCTGCAAAACCGATTCCTTCATCATCGTGAATTTTATTATAAACGGCTTTTATTGTGGGTCTTCTCTTTTCAGTCACATGAAAATTATGTATAATTCTGCGAATAATTTCTTCCCCACAGTTATCGACAGTAGATTTTGGTGGTTTTATTTTTGTCGATAAGAATGAATTTACTTTTCTTGTTTCAACAGCATGACCTTCTTTAATTATTCGACCTACAGTGCTCCTAGAAATACCTGTTGCTTCTGCAACTGTATCTAGCAGCTGACCTATAAATGATGAACAACATAAATTTTAATTTTGAATTTGATTTCAAAAAAGTAATATTATTACAGGTTAAATATTATGTATCCACCTTTTTTGTAAATATATTTACCTGTCACACCTTGTTTTTTAAAATAGTTATCTACATTAAAAATTATTTCACGAGATTGTTCAAGAATAACTTTTCTCTTTTTCGAACAAGGGCTCACATCCTCCAGGACAGAGTTTGCTGCCATATCAGACATTTTACCCTGTGTAAATAAATACAACTAAATTTTCAGGAATTTTATGATAAGTATATTTCTACTTACAAGAGGATGCATTCTTACTCTTGAATAGCTTTGAAAAAAAATTAATTAATAGATAAAACACAACAATAATATTACAAATAGGAAAACTCTCAATGTACGTACAACACCACTACGAAACACACCGATCAAATGCCTGGTACCGACTGACAAATAATCGATAAACGTTTGTGGCTCGTATAGTACACGGATTTATACTACTAGCTGTTTCTCTCATTTATGAGGTGGCTCTCTTTCTAATTACTAAAATGTGTTTCTGCGCCAGTCTCATCCGAAAGTAATTTTACTCTAGCTATGTATTCGGAAATGGCAACACTAGGCGCCATCTGATATATCCATCGTTAAAGTTTGCGTTTTTTACAGTATACGTACTCAGAACGTTTTAGCATACGAACGGTATTTTATATACAGCGAGGCGCAATGGGTACTGACGGTTTTTATAGTGTTATTATGGCCATAGTAGATCTGCATCAATTTAATAATGTTCGTAATACAAATAATAGAACACTTGACTTGATTCTGTCTAACTTTGGGTATGCCATTGAGGTTTCACATGATTCCCTACCACTTATTGCCAGAGATATTCTTCATCCTGCTCTGGGCATCACTATACCTAATTTATAGCCTTCTAAACAAACTATATTCCCTTCCAACGGCAATATTAGATACAATTTTCGCAAAGTTGATTACCATAAGCTCTACTTTGATTTTTCTACAACGGATTGGTCTTTTCTTGAAAACTATAGTAATGTCAATACGGCTGTTCAGGATTTTTATAGTAAAATGTATTTTATCTTGGACTGTTCTGTTCCTAAATTCCGTTTAAACTATGAACATCATTATCCTCCTTGGTTCTCTCTTACTATTAAAACAAAATGAAAGTTAAAATCTAATTACCATAAAAAATGGAAATCTACTCAATCCAATTGTTACAAACATGAATTCCAAACAATACGAAAACTGGTAAAAGCTGACACCAATTTAGCTTTTGAGTCATATATTCACAGAATTGAATTAGGCCTTATCACTGATCCACAGTCCTTCTGGCACTTTGTTCGTTCCAAGCAGGGTGTTACTAGAATTGCCGGCAGACTTCATGATTCTATTAATGAGTGCAATGATCCAGCTTGTATTGTCAATGCTTTTGCCTCAACCTTTTCTAATGTCTTCTTGCCAAAATCTGCAGATTCTGCAGTCGCTGATTTAACATCTAACTCACCACCTCTATAAATGTATGTGTAGGTTTCCGCGGTCGGTCTCTAGATGTAGATCTCGGTTTCCGGGTTGGAACCGCGTCGAGTTGGGCGTAATTGCCAACGTTTCGTCCATTGTTTCAAGGAACATCTTCAGGGCTACACGTAGACTCTCTCTACTACGAAATACCACGCCCATACGACTGACCGGGTCCCCCTTATATAAGTTGTTGCCGATCTCTATCTTAGCATTCTTCTAGCTACTGCGAAACGACGAACATTTACGTACAGCCCTGAAGATGTCCCTTGAAACAGTGGACGAAATGTTGGCAATTACGCCTAACTCGAAGCGATGCCAACTCGGAAACCGAGATCTACATTTACCAACTCTATGTTTACTAGCTGCTTCACCGGTTGAGGTTATCCATACTATTAAGGGGCTAAAAGACACGTTGACTATTGGTGATGATGGTATTCCTTGTTTTTTTGGTGAATGATTGCGCCTATATTTTTTCCAATACCTTATGCAAGATTTTCAATTTGGCCATTCGAACGTCTGTTTCCAGATTCTTGGAAAATTGCCGGAAGAAGGGTGATTGTTTCAACATTCGAAATTATAGACCTGTTGCCGTTATCTCTACTTTTGCAAACGTTTTTGAAATGTTGATTTATAAACATTTACCTTATGACCACATCTTTCTAATGTACAACATGGATTCATGTCGCGAAGGTCTACTACAACTCATTTAGCACTGATATCTCAGGAAATAGCTCAGACTGTTGATCTTGGTAGCCAGCTGGACATTATTTACACGGACTTTTCCCGTGCATTTTGATTTAATTGATCATCGCATTTTATTGGAAAAGTTAAGCTCCTTTGGCATTGATAGATCATTGCCGAGATTATTTCAAATCTTATCTCTCAAATACAGTGAATTATGTCTATTACAATGGTTTCAGGTCTAAACTCTTCTGTTCCACTTCAGGAGTACTGCAGGGGTCAAACCTTGGCCCACTCTTATTTAATATCTTCATCGATTACCTTATTAAATCTATCAAGTGTTCGGTATTGGTCTATGCTGATGTTTTATCACAGGATTGACTCTTTAGTGGATATTAAATTGTTGCAAACAAATGCTGACAAAATCTATAGCTTGTGTTTGCGAACTTAAGATTGAACGCAGATAAATATTTTCTGGTGTCTTATTCTAGAAAGATTATTAGAATTGAGTCGTGCCACACTATTAATAATGCTGAGATTTCTCGTCAGTCTTCGATTAAGGATTTGGGTGTTACATATGATGGAATATTCACATTTTCGGATCATGTCTTTAATGTCACAACTGCTACTTCTAGATCTCTTGGATTTATTATTCGTACATGCGAATATTTTGACAACATCGATACCATTAAGACTCTTTTCTTTGTTCATCTAATTTCAGAGCTCGAATATGCAGCCATAGCCTGGTATCCTTTCTACGGTGCTCAGATCAATCTACTAGAGCGAATCCAGCGCAAATTTTTGAAATACCTTTCCTTTAATTGTGATGGACGCTATCCAGTGCGTGGAATTAATTACGATGAGTTAGGCGTCGTTTCATTCTCAGAAAGGAGAAAGACCGCTAGCGCTCTATTTATGCGCAATATCGTTACTAGTAAGGTAGATTCACCGGACTTGCTGTCCAAAGTTTATTTCCTTGTGCTACGTTTGGAATCAAGATCAACACAATTTCTGCATATTCCTACAGCAATGACGAACACATTGTTAAAGGCGCTTATGGTACATTCGGCACAGAATTCTAATATGCTGGGAATGGATTTTCCGTGATTGTCATAGGTTTTTTAATTTTTTTTAAGCATACATATTTAGAAAAAGGTTTTGTTTAAGTATGACAATACGTTAAGCACGTATAAAGCGTTTGTACAATATGAAACAAACATGTAAATAATTTACATATCTGTAACTATGCACATGGACAATACACCTCGTATTTTCAGCATTTACTTCTGCTTAATACATATGTTTCTGCCATCTAGGCGTCCTCAGTTAAGCTAGTGAAGCAATGTATACAAATTAATACAAACCTGTTATAAACAACTGGTTTGTATCTGTATTTAAATTTACTGAAATAGCCCGCATAGATAAAGCAAGTGCCGTCCTATAAGAAGACAACTATTTAATAATTGACAGATATGTAAATTATTTACATGTTTGTTTCATATTGTACAAACGCTCTATACGTGCTTAACGTATTGTCATACTTAAACAAAACCTTTTTGTATATTTACCGCCATCTGGCTGGTTGTTAATGGACTACATCTACATACGTATTTTATCGTTTCCCGTAGCAGCTTAGCTGTTCGAACGATAGGTAGCCCTCCAGACAAAGTCTCTTTCGCCCGTAAGATGTCAATTATTAAATAGTTGTCTTCTTATAGGACGGAACTTGCTTGATCTATGCGGGCTATTTCAGTAAATTTAAATACAGATACAAACCAGTTGTTTATAACAGGTTTGTATTAATTTGTATACATTGCTTCACTAGCTTAACTGAGGACGCCTAGATGGCAGAAACATATGTATTAAGCAGAAGTAAATGCTGAAAATACGAGGTGTATTGTCCATGTGCATAGTTACAGATATGTAAATTATTTACATGTTTGTTTCATATTATACATATTTAGGGTAATTATATGTGTATCTATGTTTATATATTATATATACTTGCTCATATGTATTAACTATTATACTTTTTGTGCCCAGTTCTGGATATATCTGTTAGGCGTTTAATAAATTATTATATATATTTTGTCAGTCGCCGTCCAAACACCTGTTTAGTGCACTTCGCAAGTGTAAATAATCATTTTCGACGAGCTGGCTGTGCGACGAACCTCTATTTATAAACATTCTTAATTTACAGGTGGGAAAATAAACAGCGTGCATGTAAAGAAAAATATGAGGAATTGGTTCCACTTTCATATCACATAGACAAAATGGCATTTACTTTAGACTATTTCCCGTGTTTAAGGACAATAACAAGATCGGAAAAGGAACGATCAGCGAAGAATCAAAAGCGAAGAAACAGATTTTTCAGTTATTTTAATAATTTAGGATTCAGTTGTAGTGAATCCGTTCGTAAAACTGCATGTAATGTACTGGATAATAATTTAAGAGATTACGAGAAAAGATAGTGATTAGTTCTTAGAACGATTGATTAAGTATAGTTTTTAATATTTTTACATATTCATGATAATTTTATTGTATATAATGTGAAGTAAATAAAATGCATATGTAATTGATTAAATTATGATTGTTTTATTGATAGTTTCCTACCTTAAATGTATTGAATTTGCATTTCGTGAGGTGTGAACATTAAGTTGGTATACTAAAATGTTACGTAGTAATTGTCTGTGACACAATAATTCATTATATTTGATGACATCATACAATAATGCAAATCAATATAAAATTTTTAAAAATGAAACTTTCTTTACGAGCTATCCAGTCTCAAAGCCCAAATGTCCACAAATTTCACATTTTTTTTTTCTACCAAATCATAAAGTTCCCAAGTTTGAGCTTTCAATATGTTGTACACAGTCATTCCATAACGCCTCATAATTTTCTCTAACAACTAAACTATGTCCACAAATGACCTACATATGGCTCCGTTCTAAACCCTGCATTCTGATTCACAATATAAAGATTCGTATCTGCCAAGCCAACATGCACATTCCACATCAAAATTCATGCCGGATGTATTTTCTACGGACTAGAGTTGTTTAAAAAAATCGGCACTAACATGTGACATGTTCCCTAAACCTACAAAACATCGGAAATTTCTTAAAAATCCTTAAACAACTATCTATTTTAGTCCTGTCGCCCAATTTCTTTGCAATTTGGTAACACGGGGTGTAATCTAATTAGAAAATATCCGGGTTTAATTTTTGGTTCATTACGCTAGTCGCCTAATATTACTTATTAATGAAACTCAAAAAACATTTCAAAGGTAAAAGATTTCTTCTGACTTCTTGAAGCACGTTAATTAAAAAATCATAATATATAAAATGTCCATGGTTAATGTTTTCTTTAATACTATTTTAATTTAGATTTAGTACGGTTTTATTTATTTTTGCTTTAGGTACTAGTTTTCGATAACTGCGCCATCTATATTTACAAATGACAGTTAAAAGAAAATTATTAAAAATAACAATATATTTTCCCATATAACGTAGAAATTAATTGTAATATTTTTTGTATTTAGACGACAACTTAAATTATAATATAACGAATTAGCATGTTTGGATTGTTTAAATTAAGCTTGTTCTTATGTTTATTAGACACATTATTTTTGTCATCCACTATTTTAGGGAAGTAAATATTAATATTATTATTTCTTCAAAATATGAAATACAGTTTTATCTGTTTAAAACTTCATGTTTAATTTTTAAATAAAACTTTTCTGATGTTGCCATTTTGAGTTACGTCACGGCAACAAATGACGACCACAAAAATATCACCTAATATGTAAACAAGAACAATCAAAACGTCGAAAATTTTAAAAAGTGAAATTAAGAGAACTAATCACTAATTAATACAAACATTTTCAATAATGGATGATTAGTATTTACACAATAGTATACTTTTTTGAGGAAAATGACATATTCTTTGTTAAAGTTCTTACTAAATATATTTACAATTTTACATTATTTGAAAATTTTCGAATGCCGCGAAATATGTCCGAACAAAATGATATGGAGATATGGCGTCAGTCCTGTATTTGATCGTCTTTGCAGAAACGAAAAGGTGAAGTTTAAAACTTATTACGAAGATAATTTATTAATTACTTTTCCATATTCTAGGTTTAATGCATAATATATACAGCGAAATTTGTAAAATTTACTATTATTTAACAGAAAAAGAAAATTTACTTTGTCCAATAAATTTTGCAGAAGCTCGTATCAACGAAGATGAAGATTTATGTACTTGCGGCAAAGTTACAGTAAAATCAACATAAAGGTAAATTCCTTCTTATTGTTATACATTGATGTATGTTCGAGCAGTGAATTAATAGTAGCTATCCTCAATATCGTAAATTATAACTAATGTCCATACTAAGTTAATATATTCTCAAATTTTAGGTTTTATGTAAAAATTTTGTCATTCGTGTTGTATTATGTGTAATTATTTGCGATATATGGTACAAATTTAGGCTATACATACATCTTAATGACTTGTGTAGACCGTCTGAATTAAGTTTCTTTTGTTTTTAATTAAAAATATAATTATCATCATTTATCGATTTAAATAAGCGAATTTTAAGAAATTCAATGGAATAAGTTAATTTTTCATTCATTTTTCATCATAATTGAATTCATTCAAATAATTGAATAAAATTTTTATTTCTTAGTAAAATTCACGTTTAATATTAATTTTAGAAAAGAATAATTTCATAGGTTGCTATGTGTCGTTACGTCACGACAAAAAAATGACAACCGGCATATGTGGCATATTACGCGATTTGCAAACAAGAATCAACGCGTCGAAAGTTAAAAAGAGTTTGAATATTATAATATAATAATTATATAACAATAAGTGAAATGCATATTTGTTAGTTAATTAACATAATTATTTTAAATAACCTTACCGTTAGAATTTACAGAATGCTATTTATTTGAAAATGCGCTTATTCTTGATTTTTGCAAATTTTAGAATGCCGTGAAATATGTTGGAACAAAAAACGTATGGAAATCCGGCGTTGTGTTTGCACTTTGATCGTGTTTGCGGCGAAAAAATGGTAATTTTTAAAATGTGTTACAAATATAATTTACTGATTGGTCATGTAATATTCTAGATTCTAGAAATTGATTAAATTTGGGATTATTTAATGGAAAACATCCACGTTTTTAAAAGCTTGTGTTGGCATAGATCTACCTACATGATTGAAAAGTCGCTGTAAAATTACCGCAAAGGTAGGTTATCACTATTTTAATAAAATTTCAAGCTTATATACATTTGTTGATAGTTTTATTGCTAGAAACTAGAAACTCAAAATTCACCTTATTTAAAGTTACTTAAATGATATTTCTGATACAATTTATGCGTTTAATTTTTTCTATCAAGTATGTATTTGTTCTTCAATTAATTCAGTAATATACATCCCATGTTATTTATTTCACGGTGTACCTTAAAATTTAAATGTGATATAATTTTAGATATGTATTTTTTAGGATTCCCGTTGCTTGCATGGTGGTAACTCGCCGTGACATCTTCTTGCTGAAACGGGACCGACCGGAAGTAAGGTAGGATTTTTTTCATTATTTCCTAATTTATAACCAAATATATTAATCCATTCCATATTGTAAAATTGCGAAATTTTTTGTTTCCGTTTTAATTATAATTCAATTTTATTTATTAATACATAAATATATAATCTAGACAAAAGTAAATATTCGAGAAATATATTGTACACAGTTTGATTATTATTGTACTTGATGCGATTATTTGCTGAAAAAAAGTGACAACAAGAAGTAGTTTGTACTTAGCTATTACAAATCGGATTTGGTAAAAATCTATAATACTGGATTTAATGGATTATAAAGTGAATATACATATAACGTGTGTTCATTTGAAAAGTCAATCTAGTAGCATGTGATTTACTCAGAACATTTTGAATTATGTCGTAAATTAAAATTTACTACCTAACCTACGAAGTCGTATATTTTGACAGTTTCATACATACAAATAAATAACAAATATTAGGTATTTATTGAAAACTATAACAAATGTTGAAAATGTTGTCCTTCAAGATCAATGCACTTTAAAATCCTCCGTTCAAAATTTCTGATGATATTCTGCAACATTACTGGATTGTTATTAATTTCCATGCATTTCTGTTCGATTCTCTTTAGCATATCATTCAAATTCAATATAGGTGTTCGAAATATGTTATTTTTTAGATAAGGCCACAAAAAGAAGTCGCAAGGTGTTAAATCGCATGAACGTGTTGGCCAGGCAATTTCAGTATTTCCACTAATACGCTCATCAAAAAATTTGTGTTTTATTGGAATATGTGATGCACAGTCTATGCCATTATTTTATTTAAATTTGATCTGATTAACTATAAGTGAGGGATATTCACGATGATCCTGTAATGAAAGAGTCTCTATATTATTTTATAACGTGTGTTCCGAAACATTCGAAGTCAAGTGGGCTCTGAACAAAAAATCGTATATCTTTACTTAAGTATCTGATTTGTAATAATTATTAAATGTCAACTGTTGTCTGTCAAAAATTGTCAGAATCTAATATCGAATATACTAATTTGATAACCTATAAAATTGTATTAAGTAAATGTATCAATCTATCTCAGACATGACTTCATATTTTCAAGGACTACTTTGACTTCGAATGTTTCTGAACACCCGTTATTAACAATTATTAAATGCATTAGGACCTGTATTTAAAAAGGAAAACAATTTCATACTAATTCGTCTAAATTAACAGCCGAGTTTATTAGTTCAGGAATAATTAGCTTCTGCTATGTGACAAATAATGGCAACACTTCCCAATTAAATTTAAATCAATACTTATGACTTATGACAAACAATTATTAAATGAATTAGTGCCGTTATTTTAAATAGGAAAATAGTTACGTAATGGTAACTTGTCTTGCAGAAATTATAATAACAATTATTAACTGAATTAGGGCCGGTATCTGAAGAGGAAAGCAATTTCATAATGGTAATTCCTATAAAAAAATAGTCGATTTATTTCAGAAACATTTAGCTTCTACTATGTGACAAATGATGGCGGCACTACTCACCAAAATTTTAACCATGATTTATAACAATAAAATTATTAAATGAATTAATGCCGGTATTTTAAAACGAAAAATAATTACATATAATAGTAACTCATCTAGGGAGATAATAGATGAATGAACAAAATCGGAGTATTATAAAAGGTATGATCAAATGAAGTTGATAATCCGAAAATATTTCTTCTTCTACTATGTGACAAATGATGGCCGCACTTGGCATAATAATTTCAATATTTATTTGTCAAAAATTATTTCAATATACCTAAAAAAAAAATAAATAAAACCTTATTAAATCTAAACTAAAATAGTATTGAAGAAAATATTAGCCATTGACATTTTATAGATTATGTTTTCTTATTTTTTTTAGTGTAACGTGCTGCAAGACACCTGGATTCCAAATGTTTCACATTCTATTCTATTACATTGTGATTTGCAGTTTTTAATTACCATTTATTTGAAATTTTCATTTGCTATGTCGCGATTTATTGATTTAGTCTTACATTCTTCTTTATAACCTACTATATAAAACGCCACAATATTTCAATTCAAAGTCCATAAAGAAAATTTGCAAACCGCTTGTCATTCTCGACTTTAATATTTGTTGAAAATCTTTTACCCTTCAAATATTTTTTGTTTCATTAATAGGTAAGATTAATAATTACGAATAATAAAGAAAAGATCTATATAGTCTGACGGTGCTAAATCCGGAGATTATTACCTGCAAAGGTGACGCACATTATCTCATCCATCATAAATTATTATGTAATGGTTACTATATTTATACAAGGTGGTCCATAAAGATATTAACTTTTTGAATAGAATTAAAAACAAACAAATTGATCTACTTGAACAAATTTATTTTTAAGGCTTGCAAAAATTACGGGAAATTTATTTTTTAAAAATTACGTTATCTAAATGTGCCCCATTTGTGTCCAGGCACTCTTGAAGACGACATCTCCAATTTTCCATAACGCGGCGGCAAGTGTCTGCAGTTATGCCTTCGATTTCTTGTCTAATATTGTTCTTTAGTTCCTCCAGAGTGGCAGGGCGGTTGCTGTACACTCTACTTTTGAGATAACCCCATAAAAAAAAAATCACAGGGACTCAAGTCAGGGCTTCGGGGGGGCCACTCAATATCCCCTCTTTGGGAAATCAGTCTTCCCGGAAAAAGCCCCTGAACGACAGGCAAAGACAGATTGGAAGTGTGGCAGGTGGCTCCGTCCTGTTGGAACCAGGTGTCCTGAGTGTATCCTTCAAATTCTTGAAGAGCAGGAGTGAGGAAAGTTTGAATCATGTCTACATAACGCCGAGAATTTACAGTGACTGTGCGACCTTGTTGGTCTTCCAAAAAAAAGGGGCCAATTATTCCGGATGCCGACATTGCAGCCCATACTGTGACCTTCGGATTATGCAAAGGTCTTTCATGTTTCCGTTTAGGGTTTTCACTACTCCAGTAGCGACAATTTTGAGTATTGACGTGGCCATTTAGGTGGAAATGGGACTCATCGGAGAATAAGATGTCGACTGCTGCTGGAATTCGGTTCCTTGTTTCGTTAGCGAATAAAACTCTATTAGCGGGATCTGTAGCCTTCAGTTCTTGCACTATTTGAACCTATACGGATGCATGCCTAAATCTTTGTGAAGAATGCGAAGCACCGAGGTTCTCGTCACATTTAAAGCAGCTGCGCGCTTTCGAGTTGATACGGTTGGTTGGTCGCGCACAGACTGACTCACTCTCTCGATGTTCTCAGCGGTTCTCGCCGACCTTGGACGTCCTAAAACGCGCTTATTTAACGTTGAACCAGTTTCCTCAAACTTATTAACCCATTGCTTAATCAGCTGAATGCTTGGACATTGCTGAATATCGTGCAAATTGAAGTGTTGTCGATATCTACGGCGCGCAATGGTGGCAGAATTGTTGTTACGGTAATATTCGCGCACACAAAACGAGCGCTACTCTCCTGTGTAGCGCTGCATGATGACAAGTTTCCCAGAGCCGAGCTATCGTTTAAGACCGACCCCACCTCTCTACCTTGCGTATAAAATTTTCTACATCACAAGCAAATATAAACAACTTTTTGGACCACCTTGTACATTGCTCTAGATCTGAACATTTGGTAATCAAATAACTGTAATTAAAAGCATATAGACAATAAACCGGACTTAATAAATCTTGTAATTAATTTCGGCCTATTAAATAAATAGCAAAGATACAAGTAGAATTTTTAGTTATTTGACTTATAGAAAAATTTAATTTATATTAATTTATTTATAGCAAACCTTAATAAAAGTTAACTAAAAAAATAATTTCATTATCTATTTTCGCAGATGAACGCACCAAGTGCCAGACATCGTTAAAATAATTTTCAATTTGCCCTGAAACAGATAATTAAATATTTATAATGAAAATTAACATAGCTAACTTAATAAGAGGCACTCTAAACAGACAGTAAATATATTGATTTTTTTTATTTCATTGAAAATACGATTGAAGTATTTTATAATTAATTCTTGAAGGAGAAGTTTCTTTGTGAGTGCCAGTTAAATAGAACCAGTACTTCATCTAAAATTCTCTAATTAATTTTATATTACCTTAAAAGAATCTGGGATTGTTTTCCTAATTAATTGTTAATATTTAATCAGTCTTTTGATTTCTTTCTGAATCTTTAGAATCTTATTTTGAATATAAATATGGGCGTAATTTTATTCAATCTTTATAAATAACCTTTCAAAACTGATTTAATTTGCGCGCGCCATCTTTGGGGTAATATATGTCATTCCATGACGCCATATTCTGTTTTTTAATAATTATCTTCTTTCTTTTAATGAATTTATTTCTTTTTACCATTTCATTGTATATCTTATACTTTTTTTGCTTGTTTGCATTAATATTCTACAATTCTAATGTTGCATTTAATCTAATCCGTTAAAATTAGTTCATTTACTTGGCTTGCTAAATATTTTTAATCTGCCTTGTATATATACCGGCTAAAAATACCAATTTTCCAATACCAAAAAAAAAAATTAGATACCTTTTTAAACCAAAAAAAAAGAAAAAAACAGATTGACTAAAATAGGTACAAGTATAAATATAACGGGTGTTCAGAAGCATTCGAAGTCCAAGTAGTCCTTGAAAATATGAAGTCATATCTGAGATAGATTGATACATTTACTTAATACAATTTTATAGGTTATCAAATTAGTATCTTCGATATTAGATTCTGACAATTTTTGACAGACAACAGTTGACATTTAATAATTATTACAAATCAGATACTTAAGTAAAGATATACGATTTTTTGTTCAGAGTCCACTTGACTTCGAATGTTTCTGAACACCCGTTATTTTAAATATATACCACGATTTCTATATTATCGGCTCTTTCTAAAATGATCTTAGCTTTGATACCTAGATGCAGCCACATATTTAAATTTAGTGTTCTAAATATCAATAAATCAATTTAAAAAATTTCAATATATCTACCTAATTATCTATTTTAGTCAATCTGTTTTTTTTTGGTATCTGATAATTGTTATTTATACTCGGTATATATACAAGGCAGATTAAAAATATTTTACAAGCCAAATAAATGAACTAATTTTAACGGATTAGATTAAACTCAGCGTCAAAATTGTAGAATATGAATACAAACAACCAAAAAAAGTATAAGATACACAAAAAATAATAAATAGAAATAAATCCATTAAAAGAAAGAAGATAACTATTAGGAACAGTAACAGTTATGTTGTCGTGGAATAACATTAATTGCCCCAAAGATGGCGCGCGCAACTTAAATCTGTTTTGTTAGGTTAAATATGTTGGTAATTTATAAAGATTGAGTAAAATTACAGACATACATATATTCAAAATAAGATGCAGAAAGAAATCAGAAGAGTGATTAAATATTAGCAATTAATCAGGAAAACAACCCCAATTTCTTTTGATGTAGCAGACATAGGTAATATAAAATTAATTAGACAACCTTACCGAAAGGCTGAGATGAAGTCATAGATTAACTATATACTTCATATACATTCAGAAAATGAATACAAACAAGCAAAAAAAAGTATGACATACAAAAAAAAAATGATAAATAGAAATAAATTAAATTATACATAACGAGCCATCGAAAAAATTCATAATTGGAATAGACTGTGAAATTGGGTTGCTACTTTAGCCACTTCCACATAATGACATTTATTATTTGACATTGAAACTATAAGTTTGTGTCAAATTTTTCAACTCTTTTTAAAAAAATTAAATTTATTTAGAAAATGGTATTCAACACAAAAATTATCGAATGTTATTTCCGTACAGGTGTGAAAGTAAATGGCGAGTGGCAGTATTCAATTACGGAATGCATGGCTGATTTTAGTAAAGAACATCCTGAATTAGTGTTTGACTACAATGATTTTTACAATGTTTTGACAAATTGTGTAAAGTTATTCAGAGAGACTTGTAGCGTCGGTCGAAAAACTGGAAGTGGATGGCCATCTAAACGTACGGCTGTTAATATTGAAGCCCTTCAGCATATTATTGATGAAAATCCAAAAACATCCATTTCAGTAGTGACTAAACAAACAAATTTATCTTATGGTACGTGCCAATTCATTCTTAAAAAAGTTTTACATTGTCATCCATACAAGTTTCAATGTTTTCATGAACTTTATCCAGTGGATTATTTAAGACGAGTGGAATTTTGTCAATGGTTTCAAAATAATCTACACAATCAAGATATCCTTAACACAGTTTTTTTCACGGATGAGGCCTGGTTTTATTTTTCTGGATATATTAATTCACAGAATATGAGGTGTCCTCCGAAAATCCTCATTTTTTTGTTGAAAAAACATTGCATCTCCAAAAAGTTGGTGTTTGGTTTGGAATATGTCGAAGAAGATGGTGGGTCCCATTTTTTGAAGGTACACTTACTGCTGCACGATATCGCAATGAGATACTCGGTTAATTCATAAATCAACTGGATGATGAGGAATTACAAAATGGGTATTTCCAACAAGATGGTGCAACAGCACATAAGACCAGAGAAACACTTCAATATCTCAGAGAATTTTTTGATAACAGAATAATAAGCAGGAACACTAAAATCCCATATCCAACTAGGTTTTGCGATTTAAACATATGTGATTTTTTCGTATAGCCATACATCAAAAATTCGATTTATTCAACGCCAATTCATAATCTGGAACAACTGAGAAATCGCATAACAGAAAAGTGTGAAGAGATCAACAACTCACCGCAAATGCTGCATAAAGTTTTTGCTGGATTGCGGAGAAGAGTTGGTTTGTGTTTAGATGTAAATGGACAACATTTTCAACAACTTCTGTAGCTATATGTAAATTTTGATTATGATTTCGATATTAAATAAATTATTTGTTTTCTTTTTTGTTGTAGTATCTTTTAAATGCCATAACCTTTTTTTTACAATGAAACCAAATGAAACTGTCAAGCATCAAGTAATGTGTCATTATGTGGAAGTGGCTAAAGTACCAACCCAATTTCACAGTCTACTCCAATTATGAATTTTTTCGATAGCTCGTTACGTAGCTAATACCTTGCTAATACTTATAACGTAAGTCAAATTTGACAAGACAAATAAGACATTTCAAATTTGATAAGCCTGGCTTACACTGATAATATATTAGGTACGGGTTTTATGTGTCGAGCAGTGTACACTTGCGGCCTCTACAAACTCAGACACTGGCTTTTGACATGTTCTGTCAAATTAAAAAATCGTAATTTGTAAATTTGACTTTTATCCGGTATGGTTATGTTAGTGCCAGTCGGAAGAGAACACAATTTTTAAAATGCCTGAATTAAGCGAACTGCAAAAGTCGATAATTAGAACTAGGCTAGAAGGCCTCAACATTAGGCACATCGCAAATGAAATAAACGTTGATAAAAATACGATAAAAGTCAATGATATTTTGCCTGTGCAAAATTACTTTTTAAATAATTAATACCTTTTGCCACCTACTTGTTTTGATTTTACAGATTTAATATTTATATCTTGCCGTGGTTTTTGAGAGCTTCCATCTTGAGAAATCCAGATTTCATCAAGAAAAATTAACTGGAATACATTTTCATTTTTAAAAACGCATATATTGTTGCATGTATGTTTGTATTTGAATTTTTCCATGTTTCAAATATCTTATTTTATACGTCACTGACTTTCTGTCAGTTAGGTGACATTTTATAAAGTTAAATATTAAGACCATGTTCCAAAGCCAAAATTTATTATTTGTCACACTGTCTGAGTTTGTAGGGGCTGAAACTGTACGTCAAATTAAGTATCATAATTGCTAATTCAAAATTAAAAATACCGCATCTTTCGAAAATAGCTCACCGTACTTTATTTATCTTACGAAATATAAACTAATAAATAAAATAAATTATAAAAACTTTTCACGCTTCTATATACGCCCATGAAAAAAGGAATTTAACTGTAGTATTGAAGTAATTGCGTCACAATTCAACGACAAAAAGCAAATGTTCGTTTAACCGAATGAATAGTGCTATTCAATAACTGTGTGTTGTACTTGACTATTTATATGGTCCATTGTAATCTCGGCCTCTCTAATAATAACTTTAGGAATCGTGCCATAAAATTTGTCAAATATATTTAGAAGCACACTGTATATGGCCAAAAATGGCTAAGAATTTTTAATATTTTATATTCAATATATTTGTGTATAATAACGAGCGATCATTAAAATTTTCACTCGTAGCTGGCCGTGTATATAAAAATTATGTCGTAGCTTTAGTCATTAAGGTGTTATTTCAAACATCTGTCAGTGTCAAATATATATTTTAAAGTTTCATCAAAAGAAAAAGTAATGGCCTTTAACGATATGCATAAAGCGTTTATGGTAGAATGTTACTTCCTGACATCTCAAAAAATTGATGGTATTTGGCAGCATTCAATAGAAAATTGCCTTGCGGAGTTTGAAGAGAGATATC
This sequence comes from Melolontha melolontha, assembly GCA_935421215.2. Taxonomy (NCBI): domain Eukaryota; kingdom Metazoa; phylum Arthropoda; class Insecta; order Coleoptera; family Scarabaeidae; genus Melolontha; species Melolontha melolontha. The sequence continues at coordinate 7,716,152 of OW285242.1, read as the reverse complement.
CAAATACTGTTCCTAGCTATAAAACTTTCCGTGATACGCTAATGCATTGTGTAAATCTTTTTCGTCAAACAGGCAGTATTTTAAGGAAAAAAGGAAGCGGTCCTCCTCTCAAGAGAAGTCGCGGCGTAATTGAAAATGTCAGACAAATTATTAACGAATCTCCTCAAACATCTATTCGCAGAGTTTCGCAACAAGTTGGACTTTCGTATGGAACATGTCAAAAAATTTTAAAAAAGGACCTGCACATGTATCCATATAAATTAATTTCTATTCAAAATCTATTACCTACGGATTATGAAAAAAGAACACAATTTTGCCAATAGTTTATTCAAACAATGACAGACAATATTTTCAATCATACTTTTTTCACCGATGAAGCTTGGTTTTATTTGAAAGGTTATGTTAATTCGCAAAATATGCGCATGTGGTCAGTGAAAATACTCATTTCTACAGAGAAGTTCCTCTAGATCCAGAAAAAATAGGCGTTTGGGTAGGTATGAGTCGTCACCGATTAATCACCAATATTCTTTGAGAGCACGATAACTCCGGAGAAATATCGTAACGAAATTCTCAGTGTTATTACTAATCAATTGACTAATGATGAACTCCAGGTCGGATATTTTCAACAGGATGGTGCTACATCTCACGTTACACTTGAAAATATTCAGTTTTTGCAACAATTTGATGGCGATAGGATGATAATAAGTAGAAATACAGCGATTCCATATCCACCACGATCGTGTGATTTAACAATCATGGATTTTTTTGTGTGGCCGTATATAAAGAATATTATTTATGAAACACCAATTAACAATCTACAAGAGTTAAGACATAAAATCATTGAAAAATGTGAACACATCAATAACTCACCGCAAATACTGATCAATGTTTTCAATGCGCTACGAAATTGAATGCGATTATGCTTGGTGGAGAATGGTCATCATTTTACACATTTTTAATAATATTCTATTACTTTGTATAAAAATTATAAATATATTTAATATAAAAGTCAGCATTTCAAATTATTTTTTAACAATCATGACGTTTGAAATTATAATGACAGATCTCCTCTAATAACTTAAGTTAGGACATACTTTTTGTGTACATGGCTTACTTGAGCGAAAATTTTAATGATCACTCGTTATATGTAATTTAAAAATGGAAGTTTTAATTATTATCGTAACAGAATAAATCCTAATGATGGAAAATTAACAGAATATTTGAAGCTAAAACATTCTATGGTACGCCAATATGTTTATATTTTATTGTAAATGAAATTTAACTCCAGGTTTCAAATTAGAACCGTGGTAATTTAGGTATTCAAGGTAATTGAAAATCATTCGTATACATATTTCATTTTCTTTTTCTGTTACTTTCGTGAATCTAGTTGGATTACGTTTGGTTCAACTTTTGGCTTTGACAAGATGTCAGTCGTATTGAAGGATTTAAAATGCTTGAAATGCATCATTCAAAAGATCGTAAATAAAAAAAAATACGAGATCAAAGTCAAAGAGTTCGTACGAGCGAGGATCTGTGTGTACTTTTCTGCAAATGCTTGTTTTACGTTTTGTGGTTCTGTTTTCAAGAACGGGCGGGCACATCGAAAGTAGTTTAAAAGTTTACTTGCGCTATTTCATTAGTGTTATGCATGTCGTCGCCAGAGTGTGAGAAATCTCGGTGTAAATTTATAATTGCTTCACTTAAGAAACTTTAATTAAGGAACGCGTTTCGTTATTGCTCTATTACAAACTACAGCTTATTACTCTGACTCCTTGCTGTAGCAGCTACCTGCAAAAGGGAATGTTGTTTTTCCTTTTTCCGAAAGAATTAAACATTCGTAAATTAAGAATATTTTAACATGGGTTTGTATATTACACCTGTCTCGCATATAACTCCAGAATTAGTTTTTGGAGCAATCATAAGTTGAAAAACTCAAAATAAATTTACGTAAGTAGTGTTATTTTTTCAATGTTTCAAATAGCCTGTGATACAGACTTTAGGCAGCATGAGCTATTAATATCCGGGTGTATTTTTTAACTTGAAACTTCCAAATATCTCGAAAAATAAGCGGTTCACGAAAAAAAGTATAGATGTAAAATTTAATAATTTAATGGAGAAAATACAATAGTGCTGGAATTAGTGCCTCTCTCTCCCTCCATGTAGGTGGGGTGGAGGTAACTTTGAAATATTAAATACGAACCCGCATATTTTATTAGAGATTTGAATTCTGCTGGAGAAAGAACGTAGGATTTGTAGGATTTGTCTGAAACACTTTTTTCAATTCATCATAGATGCCGCTGTAATCGATGAAATTGAATTTTTTTAAAATTACTCGCACTGAGAACCTATTCAAACGATTCTGAAATTCGTTTTCAATTAAAAGAATACCACGGAAAATGATTTATCAAGAACGTATTGTTATTATAACCCAGGAATGCACATATTTGTCAACGCGATTTCCTTTGCTTGTGACTTATCGAAGTGCTTTCAAATAAAAAAAAATTGTATTTTTCTTTTAATACCATTTCTTATGTTTGTAATAAATCGCCTAACATGCTAACGACCCGCGTGATTTTACGTTTTTGTACGACATCGGCTATCTGTAAGGAACTGATCTTTCTTGTATTTCTTTCCTCAAAACCGATATCTAATTAGAAAGTTGAATCTTTCTTGACCTCCTCCAACTCTTTCTCAGTGCAGCATTTAAAGAAGTTGTTTTTCGATGTGAGTTTAACTTTAAGGTGCATGGCAACATTCACCTTAAATGCATCACACCTATAGTCTTCTATTTATTGGAATAATTGTTGATACGGGTGTTTCGTCATAAAACGAAGTTTATTATTAAAGGCCGGATTATATGCAGTTTCCATAAATTTGCGTATTTGCCTATTTTGTAGTGATTCAGCATTTTTGCATATTTTAAGTATCCGGAGTTTTATTTATTTACTAAATCGAATTTATTATAGGCATTACTAAAAATATGTCATGGATGTAACAAACAAACAACAACTAAACAGCCCTCTTTAAATTAAAAATAGCGTTTTATTAAGCCTCTTCTCGTTACTTTCCCGATAAGCGTCTCCAAGAATTTATTAATGCTCTTCCCATATATCCAGGCCGAGACAAAATTCCAGGAAAAGCTAATACCTTAAAACTTCTAAATAAATATAAAAATATATTTTACCAGAAAATTAGGAGTATATGCGTTTCTTTGCTATTCGGAGAAATTTATTCCCATATTCGAAAGTAATTTTATTTTAAACGTTATTTTACGTCGACCTTTCGAAGTGTAAACTTGTGAGTTGTAAGTTGTGATATACAATAGCAAAAATGCCGAAAATAGCGACTGTGCCTTGATGGATTGCATCTTATTCAGAATTGCGTATGGTTGGAGAAGAAGTGTTTTGCGTAGCATGCTGCAGGATTGTGAGTAAAATATTAAGTTTATTTCCTCTTATTAATTAATTAATTAAGTCTTTAATTATTCCTTTATCCTGTACTAACATTCATTTTATAAGAAAACAGCCGATGATGTGATTTTTTTTGCAGATTACAAGAGAGAAAGTTCCAAGTCGACCAACAAATGAAAACTCCATCTCATGCTGCGAAACTAACAAAGATGAAATTGACGAAGAAGGGCCATCAACTTCCAAAAAATCGGAGCAAGACAATTTAATGAAGATTTGTGTCAAATGTTTGTGTCGGCAGATATTCCACTACATAAATTAAACAATTTAAATATCAAGTTATTTTTGCAAAAGTACATCAGCAGTACATAACATTCCCGACGGGAGCACGTTAAGAAAAAAATATATTCGCTGTATCTATGCAGAAACATTGAATAGCGTTAAGAAGGTTGCTGCAAACAATTATCTTTATATATGCGTAGATGAAACTACTGATAGTGTAGGCCGATACATAGGTCATTTAATGATTAGTATCCTTAACATATCGGTTCCATAATTTCATCCAAACAGTTGGATAAGGCAAATAATTTGACAATAACAAGGTTTATAAAGGAAGAACTGGCAACTTTCTTGTTACTAGAATCGATTCCAACAGAAAATTCTATTGTTTTTGACGGATGCTGCAGCATACATGGTGAAGGTAGCTTTCAACTTGAAAATCTTTTACCAAAATTTAATTCACACAACTTGCTTGACGCACGGACTAAATTGTGTTGCAGAAGAAGTCAGAAACCATTTTCCCTTAGTAAATACTTTAATTAGTAGTGTTAAGAAAAGTATTTTTAAAGGCCCCATTACGAGTTCAGTTTTACAAATCACATTTACCCGGTGTTCCGCTTCCTCCTCAACCAGTAATCACACGATGTGGAACGTGGTTGGAGGCTGCTATTTCATGCAAGTCATTATGAACGAATAAAGACAATTATTATGGATCTTGATAGGAATGCACAGTCTGTGATAGACGCCCAAAATGTGTATTCGAGTAAAGAAATACCTCAACGTTGGCGTTTATTAAAACCAATTACAGTTTTATTTCCACTTCTATATTCCAGTTCGAAAAACAATTTATGTCGCTAATCGAGAGCGTTGAAATAATAAACAAATTTGAAGAGTCATGTTAAAGGAGGAGTGGGACAGTCCGTGTATGAAAATTTTTTAAGTGTAATAGGAAAAAATGAGGGTTTTAAAAGCTAAAGGGCATTGCTAAAATATTTGACAATTGTAAAAATGCCACTGGTGTACAACTGGTTGCATACTATGCCACCATACATTTATCCCTATGTGTAAAGCTAAATGAATAAAAATCAATGCATTATACCTACATGTAATGATAAAAGAAAAACCCGGTATATATGTTAGATATAAGTAAATTTAGAGTAAAGAATTAAACTATAACATTTCCAATTTTATAAATATTCAATATTTCTTTAGATTCTAAAAATTCATATTATGCAAATTCATTTATTACTTTGTACATTAGATGAACGATATATTATATATATATATATATATATATATATATATATACAGGGCAATCCAAATTAAGTGTTCACCATTGGTAACTTTGTTATTATTAAAGATACAAGATTGTTTAAATTAGCAAACTAGTAGTACTTTTAACGCTCTTTAAGATGGAAGAATTAAAAAAACAAATGAGCAGCGCGTTTTCGAGTTTTCCCGAAAAATATGTTTTTTTTCAAATGGAAACCCCTGTATATTATATCATTTTCTGTTAGAAATTCAATTTTTAAACAAAAAATCTTAGAAGAACTTTTTTACTGGGATTAAAAACACTTGAGTTATAATGTATAAACAAAAACAGCTAAATAATTTTTATAAACTTTATTTTCTACATAAACATATCATTAAAAGAAAATAAAAATCACTGATTTTTTCATAGATGTTCAAAAATACGACCTTGTTGTTCAATACATTTTTGAACACGTTTCTGAACTTGTCGAACTGCTTTTAGTATGGTCCTACCATCTATTTGGTTTATCTTTTCACTAACTGCAATTTTTAGGGCGTTTACGTTTTCGTACCTTTGCTTATAAATCTCTGTCTTTAAATAACCCCATAAAAAAAATCAAGCGGTGTTAAATCTGGCGATCGGGGAGGCCGCTGAATAGGACCATTTGTTCCTATCCATGAATTGTTAAAAATAGTATTTAAAATTAGATGAGTACCTCTGTAGTTGTGCGCAGGTGCGCCATCCTGCTGAAAATGCAGATTCTGTCTACTTATGAGATCAATATCGTCTAAGAAATTATTCAAAATTTCAGTCAAAAATTCTATGTACCTTTCACCAGTTAGAGTGCCCTCATAAAAGAAAGAACCAACAATCCTTGAACCAATTAAACCGCACCAAACATTAAAACTGTAACGGACTTGCGGGCGTCTTGGATGTACTAAAAGAAGATTTTCCTTTGACCAGTAATGATGATTTTTTGTATTGTACATTCCAGAATTTGAGAAATTTGATTCATCGGTCCATAAAATATAACGAAAGTTGTTTACATTTTGGCGACAAAAGTTAAGATACCAGTGGCAAAAAAACATTCTTCTCTCTGGATCTCCTGGCAAGAAAACTTGAACTGGTTTGTACTTATAAGGAATGAATTTGTGTTTCTTCAGAATCCTATGCACAGTACCGTGACTCAAATCAGATTCCTTGATAATATCTAGTATGGAATTCTCACGGTTGGCCTCAAAATATGCAAGAACTAGAATTTCCGTGGCCTCGCTTATTATAAAAGTCCTTCTTGTTCTTGTTTTGGCAAAAACACTCTCATTGCCTCTAAATTTTCGGTACAGTCTCAGAAAAAATTGCTCATTTGGTTGTGTTCGGAGTGGATATAATTCAGCGTAGTGTTCTTTTGCCCTCCTAGAGGATTTTCTGCACACTAAATAAGATTCTAACATATCACACTTTTCTGCATGGGTAAAAGTAATTTTTTTGTCAAATTAATAACTAGCAAAATGAAATTTATGAGTAAAAGACTAATAAAACTGTACTAATATTTGACATTTACTAGAAAGAATTAACGTCGTTATCATAGAAACATAGAAATGCACTTGACTTAGCTGTTTTTGTTTATTCACTATAACTCAAGTATTTTTAATCCCAGTAAAAAATTTCTTATAAGATTTTTTATTTAAAAATTGAGTTTCTAACAGAAAATGATATAATATACAGGGGTTTCCATTTGAAAAAAACATATTTTTCGGGAAAACTCGAAAACGCGCTGCTCTTTTTTTTTTTAATTTTTCCATCTTAAAGAGCGTTAAAAGTACTACTAGTTTGCTAATTTAAACAATCTTGTATCTTTAATAATAACAAAGTTACCAATGGTGAACACTTAATTTGGATTGCCCTGTATATTAATGAACGATCCCAATAGACGATGATTAATCTGACCCTATACTGTTAATATTTACATTTCCTAAATATGTACAATAAAACACAATACTAAAAATGAATTTATCAGGAACTACATACTTCGATTTATAACACCAACCAAGACTTAATTCGTAATGATATTTCATTATTATTTATTAGTAAAAATTTTAAGACCCTATCGCAAACTTGGTATTGTTGCCTGTAGGTACAATTTCTACGAATTGAACACGGAAAATCAGTATTAACTCAACAATAGTACAGAACATTCTCTTTATAATATTCATTTGCAACAGTATCATATTAACCACAAAAGACATACAGTCTCATATAATAGTAAAGAATTTAAGTTTTAAGTTTACATTAAATGTTTCTTTTGTGAGATTACGTTAATAAATTAGGTTTAAGTGTTTCGTTGTTAAATAAAATACTCATAAGACACCTCAAGTTTCAATATAACTGCCACCAACCAAAATAAATAGCCAACTTATACGGAAGTTACGCTCTTTGAGCGGTGGGTCAAGAAATAGATTTATTTTTGAAATGTTTGGTATCCTGCAAACATGCTTCCAATAGTAAATTATAAAACCCGAAAAAGGACTCGTATCTGGCGCTTTAAGATGTGGGGTATAAAGCTTACGGAAACGTAGTTCTCATTATCATTTTTCGTCTTTACCGTTGCAATAAAAAAAAAAGGATCTGATTTAGGAGTCAATCTGTTACGAAAAGTATTTAATTAATCCTTGCTAGCAAATTTAAATAAAGAAAAACAAACAGTCTTTAATTAAAACGGGAGGCTACGCTGCGTTTCTCAGTCAACACAGTACTGCATTATAAAATCATAAAATATATAGAGTGAATTCATATTCTTCAAACCGGCGCCTTCACCAAGAAATTAATTTTCTAAATATACTAGTCGCACGGCTGGGAACTGAAAATTGTACTTGCCCGACCCCTCTTTTCCACAGCGCGAACAGACTGGAATAACTTGTCCACGATCATAAACAACAAGCCATCGACCAACAGTTGCCGGCTCATTACGGGAAGTTTTGCATTATTAAGAATGAAAGTTTATGCTTAACTCATCCGGCATTACGGATTCATAAAATGAATTAGTTAAATACCAACGGTATTTGATAATGAATTACTTTAATAATATATTTGAAGGAATTAGAAAGCAATACGCAATTTGCTTTAAATTATTAGATGAACTAGCGGATGTTCTGCGTGTGTGGCGGCAATGCCATTTAATGAATTGAAATAGAGTTTTTTTTATGTATATCTACATATTTATTGAAAGATTATTGAACAATATGATTTTTTAATTTTGTCTTAAATTTAAAGTAGTTGTATTTATTATAATGCCTTGAAGTAGACAAAATTTTTTGTTCGGTCATCAGGTGTGTACACAAATAAATTCGTCGGTTTGTCAATGCGTGACTAAGGGTACCCTAAAATTTCGGGAAATAACCGCTAGATGGCACTTGCTATATATTTCAACATTTTCGTGCTATAACTTTTTACGATTTTAAATGTGGCCTAACTCAACAACAATGCATCGATCGACTTAATTCTGCCTTTGGTGATGAAGCACCATCCAAAAACACAGCCTATGACTGGTTTGTAGAATTTAAGCGTGGACGTCAGTGTTGTTCCGTCTACCGATTTTTCGGTAGATCTACCGATTTTTCTACACTTCTACCGATCTACCGATGAAGCCATCATATCTACCGATTTTTAAAAGAATGAGAAAAAAAAAAAAATTGTGCTAAAATTGTTTATATTCATGTAAATAATACGTGTTAATGTAAATATTTATAGGGGTATTTTTTTAATGTATAATAAAGAATAAAAATACAATATAATAAATTACTACTATAATGGCATTCATCTTTAATCTATGACTATAACAAATAGAAAATTAAAACAGGCAAGCAATTTTATGAGTAGGGACTGTAATAAAAGCTACTATGGATTGTAGTCGATATAATGCTTGAATTCAAAGGCAACAATTATGTATGTCGGTAGGTATTTATTTGCACGCTTCTCAAGCGCTCTTTATTCTAAATAAAGGGACTATTTTATTCTATTCTAATTATTTCAAAATACTACAAGTATGAAATAATCCTTTTCATTCGAACAAATGAATGAATGAAATAAATAGAACATATCATTCAATAATTAATAAAAGCGATATCTATTTGGTTATTTGCTTATTTCTATGAGTTTAAAACAGTGGGGCATCTTGAGTGAAGGGTTTGTTTCTGTTTTTGCATTTAAAATTTGAAATCAGTATCCTATATCGGTTCTAGAAGAACACATACATAGGTGTCGCTTGATTTTTTTTTAAATTAATATACCTAGTGTTAAAATATGGGTAGTGACAGTGACTGTGAACAAGCTGGCCCAAGTAATATAGCAAAAAAAAATAAAATATTCCCAAAATTATAAGGAAGATTGGGAAAAGCTGGAAGACGTTGAGAGATGGCTTTCTAGAAGTAAAAAGGGAAAAAAATTTACAAGATGTAAGATCTGCAGTAAAGTCATTAATATTTCTAGCGGAAAAGATTCTCTAATGAAACACAGTCTTTCGATAATTCATAAACATACAGCAAGGATGATACGCAAACAGCCGCGTTTAACCGAATTTTCAGCAGGTATGGCAGAATCGGCGCAAATAAAGAATAATATTGCCGAAGGTATGATTATTTAAATTATTTCATGTTTACAATAATTATCTTGGTTTTAGTCGAAATCCGCTTGTCTGCATTTATTGTAGAACATAATTTGCCATAATTTTTGGTAATGGATCATTTGCCAAAATTAATAGCTAACAACATTTGTCCCGATTCAAAGATTGCTCAAGGCATATCGTGCGCCAGAAAGAAAACCACAGCTATTGTTCGAAATGTCATAGGTGCTGAATGTTTCGAAAATATATGTGAGGATATTAAATATAATAAATTTTCCCTTATTATAGAGAGTCTACAGATCGCTCAACGATAAATTATCTTTGTCTCGTCGTCAGGTATGCAAAAGACAATTTAATCAGAGACTGTTATTTTGCTCTTGTGAAATTAGATAGTGCGAATGCGGAAACTTTATATAATCATGTTATAAATATATTTCTCTCAAATTCTGTTTCTTATAAAGATAATATGATTGGCTTTGCTTCTGATGGAGCAAACTAGCAAATGTAATGATGGGAAGACATCATTCCGTTTCAACATTACTAAAAAAAAGATATACCGAATTTATTTGTCATGAAGTGCATCTGCCACTCATTTCACTTAGTTGCTAGTCCAAAAAGAATCAGCGAATTCCAAGAGTATCAATTATTTTGCAATGTTAAAGTCCACAAAATTTTACACCCGTCCCAAACCAGATGGTTATCGGTTGATTCAGTTATTAAACGAATTCTAGAACAATATAATCCGCTCAGATTATATTTTACAACTGCTGTTGCAGATGGCGATGTCTCAACAGCTGAAAACATACTCGATCATTTAAATAATCCGCTAACCAAAGTCTTTCTATTATTTCTAGATTATGTTTTGCCACTCTTTAATAGTCTAAATCGTGAAATGCAATCAGAATCGCCAAAACTTTACACTTTATATAATAGTGTATCCAATATTTTTCGAACAATTTGTGACAGTTTCCTAAAACGTAACTATTTATTATCTACAGCATTAGAAAACATTGAATTTAAAAATCCACATAATTATCAAGCATTAGAAGATCTGTACTTAGGAGCAAATGTTAGAATTTATCTAGAAGAAGGTAAATTGAGTTCAGAACAAATAAAATATTTGCGACTACGTTATTTGGATTTTTACGTTGAAAGTTGTTCACAAAACACGACTAGATTTCCACTAAAAACAAACCACTTAAAAATTTAATTTCATTGACCCCGAGATAGTAAAAAGCGGAACTATAAGTTCAAAATAACGTCAGTAAAATTCCAAGAATTTTTGTTACTGATTTTCAAACGAGAGCAAGATTGTCACAGCTAGAAAATGGTCAGTCAAGTAGACAAGTAGTAGCGCTTTGCAACGTAAGCCATACATGTATTCTACAAATAAGACGGAGATCGTTAAAGTCGCAAACAGTGGAACTTTTAGGAGGATCGGGAGGTCATGTTGTCTCGGGAGATGCGAATCTAAAGTTAAAAAATAGCTATGGCGTAAATAGATATAACTCTGGATTCTCATCTCCTGAGGAAGCATCGAATTTGTTGCGAAATATATATAGAGATTGAAAATAAATGAGTATTAATTTACAGACCGCTTACCCTTTTTAAATTTACTATTCATTAATATAGTACTCTCGATAATTCTTATAAGTTTATATATATATATATATATATATATATATATATATATGTATATATATATATATATATCATTTGATAAATCTTGAAATTTCAGCTATATTAAATATTTAAATTAGAATGTGATTTCGCGAAGTAATGTGAAATGTAAATATTGCGATCTACAATTACAACGCTAATTATACGAAATTTTTTATTGAAAAATTTCGTCTTTAGATGGGACTCGAACCCACGACCTTTAGTTTTCTAGACTAATGCTCTATCCACAAACTCGGACGCAAGTTCAAGTAGCGCAGTGGAAAGAGCGTTAGTATAGAAAACTAAAGGTCGTGGGTTCGAATCCCACCTAAGGACGAAATTTTTCATTAAAGAATTTCGTATAATTAGCGTTGTAATTGTAGATTGCAATATTTACATTTCACATTACTTCGCGAAATAACATTCTAATTTAAATATTTAATATAGCTGAAATTCCAAGATTTATCAAATGATTTATATTAATTGTACGGCTAAAAAATAGATTATATATATATATATATATATATATATATATATATATAGTAAATTCAATCCGCAAACTGTAGACTTGGGTTCGAGTCCCAACTTAGACAATATTTTTCAATTAAAAAAATTTCGTATGATTTGCTTTGTAATTTGTAGACAGCAATGTTTACATCCCCCCTTGCTTTGCAATTACATACATACTAACTTGATATTTGTAAATATTTCATATAAAAGCCGAAAAACTCCTATAATCTATCAATTGTTATATTTAATAAACGGCTAAGAAATTATCTAAATATATATATATATATGTATATATATATATATATATGTTGTAACTGGATTCCGGGTTTCTTCAGGTCTGCGATAACTGTCTGCTTCTGCTTCTGGTTACTCGTAAAACTGAGCTGAGTTTTACGAGTAACCAGAAGCAGAAGCAGACAGTTATCGCAGACCTGAAGATGGCAAATGTGATTTTGCCGAAACGTCGTCCAGAAACCAGCACCGGTCTTTACAAAGACCAAACAATGGAAACGCGGAAGAAAACCCGGAATCCAGTTACAACACATACTACTACCCGCGGAAACCTGAAAGAAAACATATATATATATATATATATATATATATATATAGATATATAACAATTGATAAATTATTGGAGTTTTTCGGCTTTTATATGAAATATTTTACAAATATCAAATTAGAATGTATGTAATTGCAGAGTAAGTGGGGATGTAAACATTGCTGTCTACAAATTACAAAGCAAATCATACGAAATTTTTTAATTGAAAAATATTGTCTACGTTGGGACTCGAACCCAAGTCTACAGCTTGCCGGGCTGTCGCTTTTACCACAAAGCCACAATAGACCTAGGTTAAAGCTATTTAGAAATGCATTATAAAGTAACAATGTTAAACGGCTAAGAAATTATCTAAACATATATATATGTATATATATATATATAGATTGGAATTTAAAAAAATATAAAAATTAAAAATGCTGTAAAGGCATTTATGTTTTATATTTATGATGTGCTAATGAATATTCTTTGAATCTAAGCATACTAGAAGGCAAAATGGTTGTTTAGTAATTAAGTATAACAGCATTTATTTGCAGTTTCAATCCATAGACGTTATATCAATAAAGATTGCGAATTATTAATTGAATTTATTTACACGAAACTATCTAAGGTTTAGTGTAAGTACACATAGTCTACCCATAAGTTTTAAATAACTTATTATTTACCAATAAACACATGTAACTATTGAAAGATTACCTGTAATTTCTCTTTAACGTTTGAATAAAATTAATGTATTTCATTCTGTGACGACAAGGGTGAAAATCCTGAAAGGGCTTACTGCAACTACATCGTTTTAATATTTATAAGTCTCGAATCAAATTGTTGGAAGTGTCAAATGAGAAATTTATGCGACCCAAGACATCTAAGCATTCGTCTACCTGCTAGGATGCAACGCCATCTTTCGTCTTGAATTGGAAAATATTCACAGCACAGAGGTGACAAATACTCACAAATGATGTCGCGTGGGACGTCACCGAGCGAACATGTACTATATCCAGTTCAAAACACAAGAAGCGAATAAGAAAGTTTACTGCGTTACTTAAAAGATAACGGTGACACTTTTCTAACTTGTTTACAGATATTTTTTCGAGAAGTTTAACTTGAAAAATTTAGATTTGTCTTGTTGGTCCGAGGAAGTTAGATTGCGAACTAATGTCCGTGTATTTATCTTATTCGGATACAAAACTAACACACATAAATTCTGTGTTTACCATATCTTGAACTGGAATCTTCGAACTTTAGTTTCCTGCTGAACTTCTGCAGTATTATTTATAAAGGACTGGGTTTGTTTCGAGTTAGTAGAAGGGCTCTTATAAGTTCAGTTTGCAAGAGGGAAATTTAATAAACATCTACTTACTTCAATACAAGTGTACATTGATATAAAGTAAACTTCAATAAATAACACTACGAGCTTACTAAGAAAGCAGCAGAGGGCATTCGAAAAATAATTTTCTTGTTATTGGATCAGCGTTTCCAATTAATAGCAATCATATGTAACTTCGATAAATTATTCAGTAGATGTCTTTATTCATTACAAAGGGTCGTCAAAAAACGTGCCTATGTGTTTCTTTTTAATGCCACATAAACTATTTTCGATTTTTTTAAGCTCTTTTTCCATTTGAAAGTATAATCCGTTACAATTATTACCAGAGGCCGGACACATCGGCTTGAAACGACGTCGTCATTACGATGGACGATGTAAATAGTCTACAACATCTGTAAGTATATCACGCAGTTATTGAATGCACTATCGATCTGGCCAGCGCACACATCTATTTTCATCGAGAATTGCGACGTTTTTTGTTGGATATTTACAGTTAAATTTCTGTTTTCATAGGCGTAGATAGAAGCGTGTGGAGTTTTAATAATTTAGTCTATTTAGATTATATTTCGTAAGATAAATAAAGTGCTGTGAGTTAATTTCTTGTTTTCATAGTTTCAACTGTTAATTACATCGTAATTTTTGTGATACATCCTGTTTAATATCGGTTGATTGAATCTACTTCTCCCAATTATTTCGACGTAAGTGTGCATTTAATTTCGTTCAGTTTCAATAACTTACGCATACATTTTTAGTTTTCATTTATTTAGATCTAGAGCATTATTTAAGTTACTTTTTCAGATATGATATGGAAGAACGTCGAGAACGGCATCGTAAAACAATGGCGAGTTGGATTGGCGGTCATACTGATTGTATGTCCATTGTCAGTTATTCCGAAATTTATTGCAACATCTGTAAAATATCGTTAAAAAATTTCATGAAATCGGACGTACAACGTTACTTAGCATCGTAAACACATGAACAGAAATTGGGATCGTTGGAATCTGACAATTTTAACGAAGAACTCTGTGAAACTTTTATGGCGGCTAATATTCCATTAAATAAACTTAACAATCCTACATTAAAAATATTTCTACAAAAATATACTAGTCGAAATGTTCCTGATGAATCTACATTACGCAAATATTATGTTCCTAAGTGCTACACGAAAGCAGTAGAACACATTAGAAGCCATCTTTCAAATCAGTACCTCTGGATAAGTGCCGACGAAACTGTCGATATATTAGGACGCTGTGTGGTAAATGTTGTAGCTGGTGTATTAGATCAACTATTCCATATAACGCATATGTAGTAGTAACAAAAGTTGTAAATACAGTTGTTGCGGCGACAGGTACAAAGAAAAAGTATTTTTCCCACTCCCCTTATAGTAAGCATACCATTAATACATTGTTTCTATAGACGTAAGTTGATTTTACTGAAATGACTGTGATTGTTATGACAACGGGGCGTAAGTAATTTACTTACGTCCTTTAGGGAAAAAAAAATGCATCAAAACACGTGTTCTATTAATTTATATTTATGGTAATATTACAGTTTGTACAATTAGTAACATTATTAACAAAATTGGGATATTTATTTATATTTCTTAATAATTCAATGTTATTATCACCTACTTTATCAGCAACACTTAATTCCGTGGTTTCATTTGACACTATCATCGCCGAAGATGCTTCAGTATAATTAGTACCCTGATTATCATATAAAACCTTATTAGCAATCGCTTTTTTGTTAGCAATAGAATCGGCTACGTAGGTTTCCGCAATACTACTAGACTTCCAACCCCCGTGCCTCTTTAGTGGGAGAACTTCTACTCCAGTATTCGCTAATAATGTTGTTGACGTTCTTCTGAACGAATGACCTGTATATAGTTTACATTTAATTTTTGACGATTTTATTGTCTGGGGCGTGGGAAAAATGTTATAAGCAATTCGGGAGGTAACATTTACCAGTCTCGAACTCTATTGCAAGTCCTCGAGCAAGCCCTCGGGCGCAAACTAGTCCTCGACTAGTAAATGTTACTTACCTCCCTTATTAAATAAATAACTATTTATTTGTAAGTGATAGTGCTGCATATATGTTAAAAACAGGCAGACTATTAAAGGAAACATATCCTAATATGCTGTATATTACTTGTGTAGCACATGCTCTCCACAGAATCTGTGAATATATCAGATACCTTTCCAGAAGTTGACAGACTTGTATCCGCTTTTAAAAAAGTTTTCAGAAAAGCACCATTGAGAGTAGCTCTTTACAGGGAAAAACTACCGTCTTTGTCACTGCCTCCTTCTCCAGTAATAACTAGATGGGGGACATGGTTGAAAGCTACTAGTTTTTATGAATTTTGAAGTAAAGTTTTGTATGCTGATATTCGAAATGATATTTTTGAAATTTAAATAAAGCAGGACACTATCTGATATCTTTAATTTGCTAGTTTTGTAATACATTTTGCATTCTACGCCAATAATTGGTTTAAGTAGTGTTTAAAAAAAGTTTACGCCGCTTAAAATGCTTTTGTGATTAAATGTCTGGGTTTTCAAGGGCGACTGCGCATATGTATACTGTTTTCATGTTGTCTCTTAGCAATTGTCTCGACAGAATGGCAACTACCTCGACATTGAGCAATGCATTTTTATCTGCGAGCGCAGTTATCGTATTACTATATGTGATTACAACAGCTGGAAATTATCAATCCTCATGTGCATATGTCGTATGTTCACAAATTGAGAATCAATCTGCTCTGTTTGTTTATGCACCAGATGGAATAACGCAGAATATTATGTATCCAAAGGCATTGGAGTGATAGATTGATTATAATAAAATATCATTGATTCATTGTTTAGCTAGAGAATAAACACAAATTTTGTATCAGTTAACACAATGTAAGTTCTAATTTTTCTATAGAATGTGGCCGAGCAACGCTGAGCTACGGGAAGCTAGTATATCATAGATCTGTTTTCTTCGTGATGACATAAATACTGTTCTTCCCTGCATCGGCATCAATAGCACAATAAGTAACTAGTAAAATACGTACTAACAGAATATAAAAACCATGCATTGACAGAACAACTTAAAAATCTTGGTTTTGCTTGCGCAAATTTGTCCTGTACCCCAATTACAAACGTTTATTTTAAGCTTAATCTTTCCCAACGCTTCTTTACTATTTGAAATTCTGAATGCACATGCTTTTTTTCTAAACAAGATAAAATATAAAAAATTAATTGTAGTACTTTTACAAAACCGAAAAAATTTTTAATAATATGTTGATAAAGGTCCTTATCATGGAAGAATGATAAGGACCTTTATCAATTGTTACGTGTACAAAATAATTCTTCTACCCTTTGTTAATTTTTGAGCGTGTAATTACTTTATTTGTTTACTTTAAACCTTCGTAGCCTTTTCAAACTTTATCCTTCCGCTAATTTATATATTATTTGGCATATTCCCTAATTATCGAACCATTTAGGCTTCTTCAAATTTCGTTATTATTTTAAAAGTTTCTTATGTTCTAATATTTTGGAGGAACGTATATCCTTAATATTCCGGTGTAATTTTCCCGCCTTCTCTGTGCAGTCAGCTTTTATCTTTTTTATCTTTGCCTTATGCGAGTTTCCTTATTTTAAAACGTTGATTACTTACTGAACGAGATATTATTTTAATTTTGGAATTTTGGTAATGCTTTCAGGGCGATTTATTTGATTGTTTAACCTTTATTTTAAGTTTTATTTTGGAATTTTTCTGTCATTGGCTTTGTACGCCATCTATGCGGCATATAGGATTACTTCCGTTTTAGTTTGCTTTGCATTTTTCTGTAATTCAAATTGGTTAATTACCTTTTTCTTTGTTACGATTTTACTCCCGAATTTCAGGTTATTAGCTTCTGTATTCACACCATGTTGTCCTCTGGGCTTATTGTTTATTATTTCCTTAATTTTAACTTTTTCCGTTGGAATTAGTTTTTGTAACTATGACGCAGTTACCTTCTCCTATAAATATCGTACAGCCGTAAGTAAGGGCGATCTTTATCGTGCTAGCCTTGAAGTACGCAGAAGTTCGAAACCTAAGTCAAGTTTTGTTCTTTTTACCCAGTTTAAATTTTCTGCATAGGCAGGATTCGTGCATACTTGACTTATGGGCATTAATTATTCATTTGTGTAAGTTTTATTCGACCTCGTGCTTCAGGTGAGCTTTTAAACTTGGAGACGGCTGTAATTTTTTCCCACAGCAACGTACTCCGTTTTTATTTTGTGTCGTATGAACTTCCGTTTATTCGATTTCTTTTTCCTTAATTTAGGGCTGTAGTTTACGGCTTAAGGAGAAGTTTGCTAATTAACTTCTGCACGGGGACATCCAGACGCAGACAGCATTCCGGCAGTAAAGATTCCGACATCCACGTTTTTCCGGGACTCCGGTGACCACGTGTTGGAGGACACTCCTTTTGTGATCTCGCAAGGTAGTGTGGTACATTTTTTATTTGCCGCAAAATCCAGATTTACGACGGAAATCCCATAATTTTGGTTTTAAAAGTTTTAATCTTTTATATAAAACAAGTTTGTGCGTAACCACGTGCTGCATGGTGCGAGTCGCCATTTTGTCGAAAACAGGAGAAAAACCACTTTCAATTAAATTTTATACCGAATTCTTTTGTAAATCCATATAATTTAAATAGCTTAATTTTGATTAGTTACTTGCTTATGTTACTGTAATTTATATTTTCTTTCAATCAATCCAAGAGGCTTAAACGCTTCTAATATTTAATTTTGAAACTAGTTTTTACTTTAACTCATACTTGGGTAACGTTTTTATGTTTTCATTAAGTTTACTCTTGATTAAATTAATTTTATTTCTGTCAGAGAACCTTTGGCTCTAATGTCATTTATATAATTCTAAACACCTTCTTGTTTTTTTTTAACGTTACTCAACTGGAATTTATTTTTAAGTATATACAGACTGTGCCTGAATAGTATGATTCACTTAATTTGTGATATTCTTTGAATTAGATTACGACACTTTAACTTTACTTTACCTTTTACTTATTTCTGAAGATTTTATACTGGGTGACGCGTAAGTAATGTAAAGAACTTCAAAGCTTTGATAATCTACTGACGCTAGATCCAATTCTTAACATACTTTGTTTTCTTTAGTGTTTAAGTGAATATCTTGACTATTTCAGTACATTTTTTTTTGTATTACATTTCTTAACTTTCCTTTAATTATGTTATGCGCTAGATTTCACAGTATCATTTTGTAGATAAACTTTTGACTGATCAATAATTTATTTGTTACTGTTATATCCGAGTTTGCGTTTGTTTGACTTAATACCCTAACGAGCAAAAGTGTTTGAGTAGTTACTGGGAAGCTGAACACCCCTTTTAGTGTTCTTAAGCTCTTAAGGCCGAGGGTGTTCTACGTTAGCCTATTACTTGCCAGACCAAACGTAGTGGTGCCCATATAAGAACTTGCGTTGTGTTGGCCCACGACGCCTCCGCTTTATTTCATACTGAGCTAGTCGGCAAGTTATTTCGAAGGGCCTTTGAGACCAGGGGCGGTATTAGGTCTCGTCCTAATTCCAACTGGGGTTTTGCTGCCTACACGTTTTAAGGGGTAGCACAACATATTGTAAAGTTTGTCTTTTCGGGTTCTTAAATAAAACTAACAATAACTTTAGACACACACTATATTAATATTAAAACGTATAACAATATAAAACTAACTATTAACAATAAGAACATTTATGTATGTATTTATATTTATGTATGTATATTTATGTTTAATCGCCGCGAGACTAGGATTGAATGAATGTCCATCCCTTCTTCGACGCGGCTTTTATATCGGTGAATACTCTTCGAGAGCGTTCCCGTAGGCCTCGAGAAAACACCAGAGGCATGACGCGTGACGCGTTATTGGATGAGTCATCACAATATTATTAAAAATTTTTTCGGTTTTGTAAAAGTACTACAATTAATTTTCTATATTTTATCTTGTTTAGAAAAAAAAGCATGTATTTATATATATATAAACGGACTCATTAGACAAGTAAAACTCAAACGAATATCAATCCTGTTCCCGTGCAAAGATTTTTAAACTCATATATTTACAGAGAATTTGAAAATCTAATGCTTCAGATACAACGATTTTAATTTCAAATTACTTGAAATTTTGCGTAATAAAAAGTTTTTAAAATTAGAGTAACACAATTTACACGAGCCGTAAAGCTCAACTACGAGGGCTGTTCTTTTTCCGCTGAACCTAGCTAGCCATGATATTTTGTAACTAGTTTTGTTTGACATTTTGAACTAGTTATTTACAATCTTAACGACTATGACATTTCAAAAATATCCTTGAATATTTTTAAGTCACAAAGGTTTAAAGTAATCATTTGTTTAAATCAATCATGGAATTCGACTAAAAGCATCATCGAGCTGTAATTCTTTACAATTTCAAACTTGGCTTAAGCCGCAAGCCATCTATCGGATATTTAGTGACAAGTCATGATTCTTAGGCACTTATAATGAATTTCAACATGGTCGACTTTCCTTAAATGGGGACACGTTTCCAGTTACTAAGTTCGATAGTTTACAAAATTTCGTTGCATGTTTAAATGACGATGGTCGGAGTATTTCTAAGTGCAAGATAGTAACACAAATTCCACATTTAAAAAATCGGTTGTACTTTTTTCAGGAACACTTTGGAAATTGGCCAAAACTAATCACTTATTTTGAAAATCGAAATCTCAAATTAAATTATGGTGTAACGACATTAGATGTGGCTATTAATAATTTGAAAAGTATTCTAAGTGACTTCGGATGTGGCCTTTGGCAAAAGTTAGACGTGGTGTTTAATATAAATCCATTGCGGCAGTGTGTATGGGGACAATGCCACAATATCTAACTGCAAAATACGCGGAAATAAAAGAATATTTCCAGTATGCACCTATAACCAGTTGCGATGTAGAAAGGACGTTGTCTACTTACAAGGATGTATTTCATTCAAAGAGAACAAATTTTACAGAAGGGAATATTGAGAAAGTGTTGCTAGTAAATATTAATACTTCTTTACTCAACTTGAATTACAAAATGAACAAATAAAAATGTATTTCGTATTTTGTAGTCGTATATATATCCGTCTTATTATTATAAGTATAATTATGTAAATAAAATTAAAAACTTTAAAAATACAAATAATCAATAGTATGTTCGTGGGCGATGAGTCATCAGCCTCTCGTGACCGGTCTCTAATTATTACACTGGTCAATATGATTTTTGTTGACCTTTAAGCGAGACTTGGTTTTTACTAATTCGGGTGTGCTGAATTCGAAAATGGTATTAGATTTTGCGTGTCTTGTCAAAATTAAATTGTATACTGTACTTATGCTATTTGAAGAATTACTAATGCGGCGAAGTAGTTACTTATGTAAGACCTGTTACGATATAAAGATTAAAGTATAAAATTTAATAATTCATTTATTTATTTCAATACAATATTAGTTACGGGTATAGTGTAAGCATTTAGACAGTATTTGTAAAAGGAAAAACAACAGTCAGGAAATAAATTTTGATTTGCAGCACTTTCTGCTGTGTATTCGGCCATCATATGAGCATCCCATCTTCCATGGTACCGAGTTTCCATAATTTTTAAATCTTGATGAAATCTCTCGCCTTGTTCATCGCTTACAGCACCTAACAGTGAAAGAAATGAAGCTTTATGCCACCTAGGCGGTGAAATTGTTCGCGATCACCGTGAATGAAGTCCAGCCTTCTTTCTCAGCTTCGTTCATAAAGTTGATGAAATTTGGATCTCTCATTAAAGTTCTAATTTGAGGTTCATCAAATACTCCAGCGATAATTTTTTCGTGACTTAGTTGCGAAAACTTTTCACATATGTACTGGAAGCAGTTACCTTGCAAATCTAGAGCTTTAACATATTGCTACATAACACCCAATTTGGTGTGGAGAGGTGGAAAATTTACTTTTTCTCTGTCGACTAAAGGTCGAAAGAAATTTATTTGATTTATTTTGATTTTAGAGTTTCACAAATGTTATTCATACTGTAGCACAAAAGGAGCTCCTATATATATATATATATAGGAGTGTCAAACGATTCCCCAGTCAGTTATAGTCTGTCATCTGTAGTGAACAGTCGATTGTCTGTCTTCGATAGTGAACAGTCTTGTATAGCATAAAAAAAAGCGCATGTCTCAAGAGGCGCTTATTATATAACGTTGTCGTGATAGGTAAGGTAAGTACACTAAATTGTCATCCGTTTACCTTCTAACATCCATTCTACAATCCCTTGTAACGCGTGTGCAGTGTAGTACAGTGAGCTCTAGTATTGTCTTAAAAACCTTCTTGTTTTGACATTCAGATTTTTCTGGGTGGGTGCTTTAATGGCATAGTTCCTCTAACACCACATACCCTCTATAGGGTCTATCAAAATGATGAGGATTTAATGTACAATAAGAGCGATATCATTGACACTCACCTTCCTCCTCCACAATCCCACCCTTGACCTTCTCCCTGAAACACCACATACAAGGCCGCGATTTGACCAGACAGACGCCTGGCGTTTAAAACCTACCTTGCCTTGACACTCACCTTCCTCCTCCTCCTCAATCCCACCCTTGACCTTCTCCCTGAAACACCACATGCAAGGCTGCGCTTTGGCCAGACAGACGCCTGGCGTCGGCCCGCTAATAATGTGTAGGGCCGACGCCAGGCGTCTGTCTAGCCAAATCGCGGCCTTACCTACTTACTTCCCGTGCAAAGATTTTTAAACTCATATATTTACAGAGAATTTGAAAATCTTATGCTTCAGATACAACGATTTTAATTTCAAATTACTTGAAATTTTGCGTAATAAAAAGTTTTTAAAATTAGAGTAACACAATTTACACGAGCCGTAAAGCTCAACTACGAGGGCTGTTCTTTTTCCGCTGAACCTAGCTAGCCATGATATTTTGTAACTAGTTTTGTTTGACATTTTGAACTAGTTATTTACAATCTTAACGACTATAACATTTCAAAAATATCCTTGAATATTTTTAAGTCACAAAGGTTTAAAGTAATCATTTGTTTAAATCAATCATGGAATTCGACTAAAAGCATCATCGAGCTGTAATTCTTTACAATTTCAAACTTGGCTTAAGCCGCAAGCCATCTATCGGATATTTAGTGACAAGTCATGATTCTTAGGCACTTATAATGAATTTCAACATGGTCGACTTTCCTTAAATGGGGACACGTTTCCAGTTACTAAGTTCGATAGTTTACAAAATTTCGTTGCATGTTTAAATGACGATGCTCGGAGTATTTCTGAGTGCAAGATAGTAACACAAATTCCACATTTAAAAAATCGGTTGTACTTTTTTCAGGAACACTTTGGAAATTGGCCAAAACTAATCACTTATTTTGAAAATCGAAATCTCAAATTAAATTATGGTGTAACGACAATAGATGTGGCTATTAATAATTTGAAAAGTATTCTAAGTGACTTCGGATGTGGCCTTTGGCAAAAGTTAGACGCGGTGTTTAATATAAATCCATTGCGGCAGTGTGTATGGGGACAATGCCACAATATCTAACTGCAAAATACGCGGAAATAAAAGAATATTTCCAGTATGCACCTATAACCAGTTGCTATGTAGAAAGGACGTTGTCTACTTACAAGGATGTATTTCATTCAAAGAGAACAAATTTTACAGAAGGGAATATTGAGAAAGTGTTGCTAGTAAATATTAATACTTCTTTACTCAACTTGAATTACAAAATGAACAAATAAAAATGTATTTCGTATTTTGAAGTCGTATATATACCCGTCTTATTATTATAAGTATAATTATGTAAATAAAATTAAAAACTTAAAAAATACAAGTAATCAATAGTACGTTCGTGGGCGATGAGTCATCAACCTCTCGTGACCGGTCTCTAATTATTACACTGGTCAATATGATTTTTGTTGACTTTAAAGCGAGACTTGGTTTTTACTAATTCGGGTGTGCTGAATTCGAAAATGGTATTAGATTTTGCGTATCTTGTCAAAATTAAATTGTATACTGTACTTATGCTATTTGAAGAATTACTAATGCGGCGAAGTAGTTACTTATGTAAGACCTGTTACGATATAAAGATTAAAGTATAAAATTTAATAATTCATTTATTTATTTCAATACAATATTAGTTACGGGTATAGTGTAAGTATTTAGACAGTATTTGTAAAAGGAAAAACAACAGTCAGGAAATAAATTTTGATTTGCAGCACTTTCTGCTGTGTATTCGGCCATCATATGAGCATCCCATCTTCCATGGTACCGAGTTTCCATAATTTTTAAATCTTGATGAAATCTCTCGCCTTGTTCATCGCTTACAGCACCTAACAGTGAAAGAAATGAAGCTTTATGCCACCTAGGCCCTGAAATTGTTCGCGATCACCGTGAATGAAGTCCAGCCTTCTTTCTCAGCTTCGTTCATAGAGTTGATGAAATTTGGATCTCTCATTAAAGTTCTAATTTGAGGTTCATCAAATACTCCAGCGATAATTTTTTCGTGACTTAGTTGTGAAAACTTTTCACATATGCACTGGAAGCAGTTACCTTGCAAATCTAGAGCTTTAACATATTGCTACATAACACCCAATTTGGTGTGGAGAGGTGGAAAATTTACTTTTTCTCTGTCGACTAAAGGTCGAAAGAAATTTATTTGATTTATTTTGATTTTAGAGTTTCACAAATGTTATTCATACTGTAGAACAAAAGGAGCATTATATATATATATATATATATATATATATGTATATATATATATATATATATAGGAGTGTCAAACGATTTCCCAGTCAGTTATAGTCTGTCATCTGTAGTGAACAGTCGATTGTCTGTCTTCGATAGTGAACAGTCTTGTATAGCATAAAAAAAAGCGCATGTCTCAAGAGGCGCTTATTATATAACGTTGTCGTGATAGGTAAGGTAAGAACACTAAATTGTCATCCGTTTACCTTCTAACATCCATTCTACAATCCCTTGTAACGCGTGTGCAGTGTAGTACAGTGAGCTCTCGTATTGTCTTAAAAACCTTCTTGTTTTGACATTCAGATTTTTCTGGGTGGGTGCTTTAATGGCATAGTTCCTCTAACACCACATACCCTCTATAGGGTCTATCAAAATGATGAGGATTTAATGTACAATAAGAGCGATATCATTGACACTCACCTTCCTCCTCCACAATCCCACCCTTGACCTTCTCCCTGAAACACCACATACAAGGCCGCGATTTGGCCAGACAGACGCCTGGCGCTTAAAACCTACCTTGCTTTGACACTCACCTTCCTCCTCCTCCTCAATCCCACCATTGACCT
Source organism: Melolontha melolontha (assembly GCA_935421215.2). NCBI lineage: Eukaryota > Metazoa > Arthropoda > Insecta > Coleoptera > Scarabaeidae > Melolontha > Melolontha melolontha. The sequence continues at coordinate 7,691,183 of OW285242.1, read as the reverse complement.
TCTCCCTGAAACACCACATGCAAGGCTGCGCTTTGGCCAGACAGACGCCTGGCGTCGGCCCGCTAATAATGTGTAGGGCCGACGCCAGGCGTCTGTCTGGCCAAATTGCGGCCTTACCTACTGTCGTGATAGGTAAGGTAAGAACACTAAATTGTCATCCGTTTACCTTCTAACATCCATTCTACAATCCCTTGTAACGCGTGTGCAGTGTAGTACAGTGAGCTCTAGTATTGTCTTAAAAACCTTCTTGTTTTGACATTCAGATTTTTCTGGGTGGGTGCATTAATGGCATAGTTCCTCTAACACCACATACCCTCTATAGGGTCTATCAAAATGATGAGGATTTAATGTACAATAAGAGCGATATCATTGACACTCACCTTCCTCCTCCACAATCCCACCCTTGACCTTCTCCCTGAAACACCACATACAAGGCCGCGATTTGGCCAGACAGACGCCTGGCGTTTAAAACCTACCTTGCCTTGACACTCACCTTCCTCCTCCTCCTCAATCCCACCCTTGACCTTCTCCCTGAAACACCACATGCAAGGCTGCGCTTTGGCCAGACAGACGCCTGGCGTCGGCCCGCTAATAATGTGTAGGGCCGACGCCAGGCGTCTGTCTAGCCAAATCGCGGCCTTACCTACTTACTTCCCGTGCAAAGATTTTTAAACTCATATATTTACAGAGAATTTGAAAATCTTATGCTTCAGATACAACGATTTTAATTTCAAATTACTTGAAATTTTGCGTAATAAAAAGTTTTTAAAATTAGAGTAACACAATTTACACGAGCCGTAAAGCTCAACTACGAGGGCTGTTCTTTTTCCGCTGAACCTAGCTAGCCATGATATTTTGTAACTAGTTTTGTTTGACATTTTGAACTAGTTATTTACAATCTTAACGACTATAACATTTCAAAAATATCCTTGAATATTTTTAAGTCACAAAGGTTTAAAGTAATCATTTGTTTAAATCAATCATGGAATTCGACTAAAAGCATCATCGAGCTGTAATTCTTTACAATTTCAAACTTGGCTTAAGCCGCAAGCCATCTATCGGATATTTAGTGACAAGTCATGATTCTTAGGCACTTATAATGAATTTCAACATGGTCGACTTTCCTTAAATGGGGACACGTTTCCAGTTACTAAGTTCGATAGTTTACAAAATTTCGTTGCATGTTTAAATGACGATGCTCGGAGTATTTCTGAGTGCAAGATAGTAACACAAATTCCACATTTAAAAAATCGGTTGTACTTTTTTCAGGAACACTTTGGAAATTGGCCAAAACTAATCACTTATTTTGAAAATCGAAATCTCAAATTAAATTATGGTGTAACGACAATAGATGTGGCTATTAATAATTTGAAAAGTATTCTAAGTGACTTCGGATGTGGCCTTTGGCAAAAGTTAGACGCGGTGTTTAATATAAATCCATTGCGGCAGTGTGTATGGGGACAATGCCACAATATCTAACTGCAAAATACGCGGAAATAAAAGAATATTTCCAGTATGCACCTATAACCAGTTGCTATGTAGAAAGGACGTTGTCTACTTACAAGGATGTATTTCATTCAAAGAGAACAAATTTTACAGAAGGGAATATTGAGAAAGTGTTGCTAGTAAATATTAATACTTCTTTACTCAACTTGAATTACAAAATGAACAAATAAAAATGTATTTCGTATTTTGAAGTCGTATATATACCCGTCTTATTATTATAAGTATAATTATGTAAATAAAATTAAAAACTTTAAAAATACAAGTAATCAATAGTACGTTCGTGGGCGATGAGTCATCAACCTCTCGTGACCGGTCTCTAATTATTACACTGGTCAATATGATTTTTGTTGACTTTAAAGCGAGACTTGGTTTTTACTAATTCGGGTGTGCTGAATTCGAAAATGGTATTAGATTTTGCGTATCTTGTCAAAATTAAATTGTATACTGTACTTATGCTATTTGAAGAATTACTAATGCGGCGAAGTAGTTACTTATGTAAGACCTGTTACGATATAAAGATTAAAGTATAAAATTTAATAATTCATTTATTTATTTCAATACAATATTAGTTACGGGTATAGTGTAAGTATTTAGACAGTATTTGTAAAAGGAAAAACAACAGTCAGGAAATAAATTTTGATTTGCAGCACTTTCTGCTGTGTATTCGGCCATCATATGAGCATCCCATCTTCCATGGTACCGAGTTTCCATAATTTTTAAATCTTGATGAAATCTCTCGCCTTGTTCATCGCTTACAGCACCTAACAGTGAAAGAAATGAAGCTTTATGCCACCTAGGCCCTGAAATTGTTCGCGATCACCGTGAATGAAGTCCAGCCTTCTTTCTCAGCTTCGTTCATAGAGTTGATGAAATTTGGATCTCTCATTAAAGTTCTAATTTGAGGTTCATCAAATACTCCAGCGATAATTTTTTCGTGACTTAGTTGCGAAAACTTTTCACATATGCACTGGAAGCAGTTACCTTGCAAATCTAGAGCTTTAACATATTGCTACATAACACCCAATTTGGTGTGGAGAGGTGGAAAATTTACTTTTTCTCTGTCGACTAAAGGTCGAAAGAAATTTATTTGATTTATTTTGATTTTAGAGTTTCACAAATGTTATTCATACTGTAGAACAAAAGGAGCATTATATATATATATATATATATATATATATATATATATATATATGTATATATATATATATATATATATAGGAGTGTCAAACGATTTCCCAGTCAGTTATAGTCTGTCATCTGTAGTGAACAGTCGATTGTCTGTCTTCGATAGTGAACAGTCTTGTATAGCATAAAAAAAAGCGCATGTCTCAAGAGGCGCTTATTATATAACGTTGTCGTGATAGGTAAGGTAAGAACACTAAATTGTCATCCGTTTACCTTCTAACATCCATTCTACAATCCCTTGTAACGCGTGTGCAGTGTAGTACAGTGAGCTCTAGTATTGTCTTAAAAACCTTCTTGTTTTGACATTCAGATTTTTCTGGGTGGGTGCTTTAATGGCATAGTTCCTCTAACACCACATACCCTCTATAGGGTCTATCAAAATGATGAGGATTTAATGTACAATAAGAGCGATATCATTGACACTCACCTTCCTCCTCCACAATCCCACCCTTGACCTTCTCCCTGAAACACCACATACAAGGCCGCGATTTGGCCAGACAGACGCCTGGCGCTTAAAACCTACCTTGCTTTGACACTCACCTTCCTCCTCCTCCTCAATCCCACCATTGACCTTCTCCCTGAAACACCACATGCAAGGCTGCGCTTTGGCCAGACAGACGCCTGGCGTCGGCCCGCTAATAATGTGTAGGGCCGACGCCAGGCGTCTGTCTGGCCAAATTGCGGCCTTACCTACTGTCGTGATAGGTAAGGTAAGAACACTAAATTGTCATCCGTTTACCTTCTAACATCCATTCTACAATCCCTTGTAACGCGTGTGCAGTGTAGTACAGTGAGCTCTAGTATTGTCTTAAAAACCTTCTTGTTTTGACATTCAGATTTTTCTGGGTGGGTGCTTTAATGGCATAGTTCCTCTAACACCACATACCCTCTATAGGGTCTATCAAAATGATGAGGATTTAATGTACAATAAGAGCGATATCATTGACACTCACCTTCCTCCTCCACAATCCCACCCTTGACCTTCTCCCTGAAACACCACATACAAGGCCGCGATTTGGCCAGACAGACGCCTGGCGCTTAAAACCTACCTTGCTTTGACACTCACCTTCCTCCTCCTCCTCAATCCCACCCTTGACCTTCTCCCTGAAACACCACATGCAAGGCTGCGCTTTGGCCAGACAGACGCCTGGCGTCGGCCCGCTAATAATGTGTAGGGCCGACGCCAGGCGTCTGTCTGGCCAAATCGCGGCCTTACCTACTTGTATAGCATAAAAAAAAGCGCATGTCTCAAGAGGCGCTTATTATATAACGTTGTCGTGATAGGTAAGGTAAGAACACTAAATTGTCATCCGTTTACCTTCTAACATCCATTCTACAATCCCTTGTAACGCGTGTGCAGTGTAGTACAGTGAGCTCTAGTATTGTCTTAAAAACCTTCTTGTTTTGACATTCAGATTTTTCTGGGTGGGTGCTTTAATGGCATAGTTCCTCTAACACCACATACCCTCTATAGGGTCTATCAAAATGATGAGGATTTAATGTACAATAAGAGCGATATCATTGACACTCACCTTCCTCCTCCACAATCCCACCCTTGACCTTCTCCCTGAAACACCACATACAAGGCCGCGATTTGGCCAGACAGACGCCTGGCGCTTAAAACCTACCTTGCTTTGACACTCACCTTCCTCCTCCTCCTCAATCCCACCATTGACCTTCTCCCTGAAACACCACATGCAAGGCTGCGCTTTGGCCAGACAGACGCCTGGCGTCGGCCCGCTAATAATGTGTAGGGCCGACGCCAGGCGTCTGTCTGGCCAAATCGCGGCCTTACCTACTGTCGTGATAGGTAAGGTAAGAACACTAAATTGTCATCCGTTTACCTTCTAACATCCATTCTACAATCCCTTGTAACGCGTGTGCAGTGTAGTACAGTGAGCTCTAGTATTGTCTTAAAAACCTTCTTGTTTTGACATTCAGATTTTTCTGGGTGGGTGCTTTAATGGCATAGTTCCTCTAACACCACATACCCTCTATAGGGTCTATCAAAATGATGAGGATTTAATGTACAATAAGAGCGATATCATTGACACTCACCTTCCTCCTCCACAATCCCACCCTTGACCTTCTCCCTGAAACACCACATACAAGGCCGCGATTTGGCCAGACAGACGCCTGGCGCTTAAAACCTACCTTGCTTTGACACTCACCTTCCTCCTCCTCCTCAATCCCACCCTTGACCTTCTCCCTGAAACACCACATGCAAGGCTGCGCTTTGGCCAGACAGACGCCTGGCGTCGGCCCGCTAATAATGTGTAGGGCCGACGCCAGGCGTCTGTCTGGCCAAATCGCGGCCTTACCTACTTGTATAGCATAAAAAAAAGCGCATGTCTCAAGAGGCGCTTATTATATAACGTTGTCGTGATAGGTAAGGTAAGAACACTAAATTGTCATCCGTTTACCTTCTAACATCCATTCTACAATCCCTTGTAACGCGTGTGCAGTGTAGTACAGTGAGCTCTAGTATTGTCTTAAAAACCTTCTTGTTTTGACATTCAGATTTTTCTGGGTGGGTGCTTTAATGGCATAGTTCCTCTAACACCACATACCCTCTATAGGGTCTATCACAATGATGAGGATTTAATGTACAATAAGAGCGATATCATTGACACTCACCTTCCTCCTCCACAATCCCACCCTTGACCTTTTCCCTGAAACACCACATACAAGGCCGCGATTTGGCCAGACAGACGCCTGGCGTTTAAAACCTACCTTGCTTTGACACTCACCTTCCTCCTCCTCCTCAATCCCATCCTTGACCTTCTCCCTGAAACACCACATGCAAGGCTGCGATTTGGCCAGACAGACGCCTGGCGTCAGCCCGCTAATAATGTGTAGGGCCGACGCCAGGCGTCTGTCTGGCCAAATCGCGGCCTTACCTACTTACTTCCCGTGCAAAGATTTTTAAACTCATATATTTACAGAGAATTTGAAAATCTTATGCTTCAGATACAACGATTTTAATTTCAAATTACTTGAAATTTTGCGTAATAAAAAGTTTTTAAAATTAGAGTAACACAATTTACACGAGCCGTAAAGCTCAACTACGAGGGCTGTTCTTTTTCCGCTGAACCTAGCTAGCCATGATATTTTGTAACTAGTTTTGTTTGACATTTTGAACTAGTTATTTACAATCTTAACGACTATGACATTTCAAAAATATCCTTGAATATTTTTAAGTCACAAAGGTTTAAAGTAATCATTTGTTTAAATCAATCATGGAATTCGACTAAAAGCATCATCGAGCTGTAATTCTTTACAATTTCAAACTTGGCTTAAGCCGCAAGCCATCTATCGGATATTTAGTGACAAGTCATGATTCTTAGGCACTTATAATGAATTTCAACATGGTCGACTTTCCTTAAATGGGGACACGTTTCCAGTTACTAAGTTCGATAGTTTACAAAATTTCGTTGCATGTTTAAATGACGATGCTCGGAGTATTTCTGAGTGCAAGATAGTAGCACAAATTCCACATTTAAAAAATCGGTTGTACTTTTTTCAGGAACACTTTGGAAATTGGCCAAAACTAATCACTTATTTTGAAAATCGAAATCTCAAATTAAATTATGGTGTAACGACATTAGATGTGGCTATTAATAATTTGAAAAGTATTCTAAGTGACTTCGGATGTGGCCTTTGGCAAAAGTTAGACGCGGTGTTTAATATAAATCCATTGCGGCAGTGTGTATGGGGACAATGCCACAATATCTAACTGCAAAATACGCGGAAATAAAAGAATATTTCCAGTATGCACCTATAACCAGTTGCGATGTAGAAAGGACGTTGTCTACTTACAAGGATGTATTTCATTCAAAGAGAACAAATTTTACAGAAGGGAATATTGAGAAAGTGTTGCTAGTAAATATTAATACTTCTTTACTCAACTTGAATTACAAAATGAACAAATAAAAATGTATTTCGTATTTTGTAGTCGTATATATACCCGTCTTATTATTATAAGTATAATTATGTAAATAAAATTAAAAACTTTAAAAATACAAATAATCAATAGTACGTTCGTGGGCGATGAGTCATCAACCTCTCGTGACCGGTCTCTAATTATTACACTGGTCAATATGATTTTTTTTGACTTTTAAGCGAGACTTGGTTTTTACTAATTCGGGTGTGCTGAATTCGAAAATGGTATTAGATTTTGCGTATCTTGTCAAAATTAAATTGTATACTGTACTTATGCTATTTGAAGAATTACTAATGCGGCGAAGTAGTTACTTATGTAAGACCTGTTACGATATAAAGATTAAAGTATAAAATTTAATAATTCATTTATTTATTTCAATACAATATTAGTTACGGGTATAGTGTAAGTATTTAGACAGTATTTGTAATTTAAAAAAGGTATATAACCCCTTACCACAATTATTAGTCGTATCCTAAATACGTATTTCGACAACTAAGTTGTCATCATCAGTAGGTAAAAAACTACTAATTAAAGTCACACGGGGCACAATAAAGTAAGATAAACGCTTCCGCACAACTACTATACACTGCAACCCTGTATAGTAGTTGTGCGGAAGCGTTTATCTTACTTTATTGTGCCCCGTGTGACTTTAATTAGTAGTTTTTTACCTACTGATGATGACAACTTAGTTGTCGAAATACGTATTTAGGATACGACTAATAATTGTGGTAAGGGGTTATATACCTTTTTTAAATTATTATTTAACCACAGTCTCCATTGAAAGAGTATTTGTAAAAGGAAAAACAACAGTCAGGAAATAAATTTTGATTTGCAGCACTTTCTGCTGTGTATTCGGCCATCATATGAGCATCCCATCTTCCATGGTACCGAGTTTCCATAATTTTTAAATCTTGATGAAATCTCTCGCCTTGTTCATCGCTTACAGCACCTAACAGTGAAAGAAATGAAGCTTTATGCCACCTAGGCCCTGAAATTGTTCGCGATCACCGTGAATGAAGTCCAGCCTTCTTTCTCAGCTTCGTTCATAGAGTTGATGAAATTTGGATCTCTCATTAAAGTTCTAATTTGAGGTTCATCAAATACTCCAGCGATAATTTTTTCGTGACTTAGTTGCGAAAACTTTTCACATATGTACTGGAAGCAGTTACCTTGCAAATCTAGAGCTTTAACATATTGCTACATAACACCCAATTTGGTGTGGAGAGGTGGAAAATTTACTTTTTCTCTGTCGACTAAAGGTCGAAAGAAATTTATTTGATTTTAGAGTTTCACAAATGTTATTCATACTGTAGCACAAAAGGAGCATTATATATATATATATATATATATATATATATATATATATATATATATATATATAGGAGTGTCAAACGATTCCCCAGTCAGTTATAGTCTGTCATCTGTAGTGAACAGTCGATTGTCTGTCTTCGATAGTGAACAGTCTTGTATAGCATAAAAAAAAGCGCATGTCTCAAGAGGCGCTTATTATATAACGTTGTCGTGACAGGTAAGGTAAGTACACTAAATTGTCATCCGTTTACCTTCTAACATCCATTCTACAATCCCTTGTAACGCGTGTGCAGTGTAGTACAGTGAGCTCTAGTATTGTCTTAAAAACCTTCTTGTTTTGACATTCAGATTTTTCTGGGTGGGTGCTTTAATGGCATAGTTCCTCTAACACCACATACCCTCTATAGGGTCTATCAAAATGATGAGGATTTAATGTACAATAAGAGCGATATCATTGACACTCACCTTCCTCCTCCACAATCCCACCCTTGACCTTCTCCCTGAAACACCACATACAAGGCCGCGATTTGGCCAGACAGACGCCTGGCGCTTAAAACCTACCTTGCTTTGACACTCACCTTCCTCCTCCTCCTCAATCCCACCCTTGACCTTCTCCCTGAAACACCACATGCAATGCTGCGATTTGGCCAGACAGACGCCTGGCGTCGGCCCGGCTAATAATGTGTAGGGCCGACGCCAGGCGTCTGTCTGGCCAAATCGCGGCCTTACCTACGCGGCCTTACAGAAAAAAAATTAAGGTGGGTTTTATCATTACTTCTTCCATTTTTTATATACATAGTGAAATCTCCCCTAACGGACACCTCCCTTAAGCGGACATCTCCTTTATACGGACACATTGTGATAGCCCCGAATTTGTCTTATGGAATTTACAAGTAAATCACATTCTTTTGAACGGACAGTCTCTTGGACGGACACGGACAGAAGAATTCAGTACGTTTCCTTTAAAAAATCTCTCTTGTGCGGACAGCGCACATCAAAATACATACATATATGAAACGGGCTGCTAAATCGGTATGCGCAACGATTCGCACGTACGCTAGTTAGTAGATAGGGATTTCCCCGAGACTCCGAATTCATACAGTCGTGTGTTTCTGCATATACGTAGCAATAAAAATGGCATCTAAACGAAATTATTTAATACTCAAGGAAAAGATTGAAATAGTGGAAGTATACAAAAGTGAGGAACTTAGTGTTCGTGAGTTAGCTAAACGTTTTGGTATTGGTAAAACACAGACGGCTAATATCATAAAAAATAGAGACGATCTATTGAATGTGTGGCACTCCAATGTTAATGTTAATAAGAAACGGTGCTTTATTAACAAAGGAGGTGCAGATGTAGACAGAATGTGCTACGAGTGGTTTATCAAAGCAAGAAGTAAAGGAATTCCTCTCTCAGGTAAAAATTTGGGATACTAAGGTAAGTTTTATTTTAATGTTCTCAAATTTAAAGGGCCCATAGTGCAGAGTAAAGCGAAAGAAATTGCTGAGAGTATAGATTATACTGGATTTAACGCATCTTATGGATATGGTTAGATAAGTTTCGAAAGCGCCATAATATAAGCTTCAAAGCTATTTCTGGTGAGGCAGCTAGTGTTAAGGTGGAAGATGTAGCAACATTTTTAAATAAATTACCGTCAATTTTGAAAAATTATTCACCGAGGGATGTATTCAATGCCGACGAAACCGGGCTGTTTTTTTCGTGCTCTTCCTGACAAGACTTTACATTTAAAACAGGAAAAATGCGTTGGCGGTAAATATGCACTGTGTTAACATGCTTGGTGACAAAGAAAAGTTGTTGGTTATAGGTCATGCGGCTAAACCTAGAGCTTTCAAAAATATAAAAGTAACTGAATTGCCTGTTACTTGGAAGGCCAACAGCAAGGCATGGATGACTGGTACTATAATGACGGAATGGTTGAAGGAACAGCAAAATGCAAAGACAAAAGAGACACATTTTGCTATTTGTTGATAATGCCTGTTCGCATCCAAGGGACATAGAACTGCATAACATTAAATTGGTGTTTTTTTCCACCTAATTGCACATCTGTATGTCAACCCCTTGACCAGGGTATAATAAAAGATTTTAAAATGCACTATAGGACCATTGTCGTTAAGACTATTTTAGCAAAAATTGAGTGTTCAAATTCAGCTCATGTACTTTGCAAATCAATTAACATTTTAGATGCTATTTACTTTATAAAGAACGCTTGGGAAAAAGTATCGAAACAAACGATTCAAAACTGTTTTCAAAAGGCTGGGCTTATTGTTGGAAATCAAAAAACCATGTCCATAGAAGATGAATTTACGGCAGATGATAATGTTCCTCTATCACTATTAGCTGAATTGTGGAAAGTACCACCAGCATTAGGGATTGAAGAATGCAATGTAGAGGCCTTTTTGAACTTCGACGAAAATCTAGTAACAGAAGACACGAATGACATGCCCTCTGTCACAAATCAGTCGTCGGATATTGTGGAACTGGATGGATCGGATGAAGATGTGGAAGAAGTGAGCAACATGAAACTAACGACTTATCAACAAGCCATAGATATGGGAAAACAATTAAAAAAAATTAGTCAAGATCGAGGAGATGCAGCCGTACTAGAGTTACTCACCACACTAGAATTACACTATCACGACCAAAACATTAAGAAAACTACTCGCCAGGCAACCTTGTTGAATTATTTTACAATGTTGCATTAGATATAAGTAACAAGGAATTATGTACATATTGCAGTGGATTTTTCTCTGCAGAAGAAATTGAAGAAGATAGGAAAATTATTGTATTTATTTGTAAAATTTTATTCCAGGGAAATGACTTTTAAAATTGAATATTTTTATAATAATTTATTGTAATATGTATTTTGTCCATGTCTGTATATTGCACGAGCATATTTAGATATTCGAAGTCGGCGCCAAGCTGGAAGTCATAGTGATGCAGATATATATATTATTATTATGTTGACTTATATATATTTTTATGTTAGGTAGGGATGCCTTGCCGTTTGCTGGTTCTTCATCTTTAGAGATTTCGTAGCTCTTTAACAGATAGGTGGTTTTTTTTTATAAATGTTGAACAGAACTTAATTTTGTTTAATGTAGTTTGGATAACTTCGTTTGCTAATTTTTATAGTGTTTTGATATCTTTAAAATTCAATTACGGGTTATTACAAGTCTTTTAAACTTGTAATTTGAATAATTTGACCTATCTGGAATCTCTGATAATAGTTTTTGTGTAACGTGACGTATACAAAACTAAATGTATGTATTTTTAATATTATATTTATATAGATATATTTGTAGAAATAATTCTATTGAAATTGAAGCTTCGTAAATTTATAAATTTAATTTGTAATATTTTTTTGTAATCATTTGAAATATTAACAAAACGTATTAGACTGTTTTTTTTTATGATAGTTTTTATTCATTTAAGTTATCGTAGTATATTAGGAAGGGGGAAAATTTATTTTATTATAAGCTTGACTTGCGCTTGTTTAATTTTGGTTGCGTGCAAAAAATAGTAAAAGGTCTATTTTGACGTTTGAATTTTGAGGGGATAAAGTAATTTATGACAGCTAATAAAGTTTGTTTATATTTATTTAGATTTTGTTCGGAATTCAGTTTAGAGTTTTTTTTCACTCTTGTACAGTCATATTTTATAAGAGTTTTTTCTCTATATTAAAACGAAATTTAGTCACAATTCTGCTTTATACTTGATAAAGTAGTTTTTTTTTTTTTTTTGTTTTTGAGGTAAATTATATGTTTGTGGTGTTAATGGTAGTTTTATTTCTTGAGTTTAATTTGTATTATTTCTCTTTTACACTACGATATTCGTGAGAATAACCCTGACGATTAAGAAGCTCAAGGAAGGTGCCCACCCGATTGAGTCTAGTTCGGCGAGACTACTGTGGATTGTGAACATAAGTCAATAAGCAAAATTAAAACAACAATTCAAAAGCACAATTCACTGCAATATGTACAAATTAATTACTTTAAATTTTGTGCTGGTTTACAGAGGTTACATTTATGTTCTTTGATTGTTTCGACCTTTGCTTGAAGTAAATCCATGTCATAAATAAATAAAACACACATAAGATGTTTTAGATTTACACTTTATTAATAAAATAATGACAGCTGTTTCGCTAGCACAGTAGCTTCTTCAAATTCAACTTAAGACTAAAGATACATACAATATACAGCGTTAAATCAGGTAGTTGACCCAAGTTAAAATTCTAGGAACTATTACATTTATATTTTGCTTTTTGAAAACTATACCATGTTCTACTTGTGTGAGGTTTAAGTTTAATTATATAACATAAGCAACTAAGAAACAATATTTCAATGGGTGAACAGATTTAACAGTGGGGATGAATTCAAGTCTAATTTATCGTTTAGTAACATTTCTGAGTTTTTGAGTTTGTTAATTTCTAAAGACTAAACAATTTAGTTTTCTACCTTTATTTTCTACATGTATGATATCGAATTGTAAATTAAATTCGTGTTCATTCTCTATTAAATGATTAGAGTAGGTTGAGTCAGTTTTCTAAAACATCTTATGTGTGTTTTATTTATTTGTTACATTTATGTTTTATATATTTAATAAAATCACATTGGTTCATTATGAGCTTACTTATTTTAATATTCCCAAAAAATTCAAAAACTATTCTCTTAACAGGACACCTCTCTTGAGCGGACAGATTGGAATAGTCCGGTAGGTGTCCGGTCAAGGGAGATTTCACTGTATATATTATCGTTTTGTATATACACGTTGTCCCCTGAAATTTTGAATACGGGCTTTTGAATTCATTACTTAGCGCTTAGCTACCAATCCCGTTTTTGCATAACTGGGAATATGAATAATATAATGTGTTTGTAGTCACTGTGATTTACATTCGATTATTATAATAGGTTGCCATGGTTGTTATTGCAAAATTCATGTAAATTTGACTTATATTGTTAGATATCTTCAAATTTGATCCACTCTGATACAATTAAGTGTAGTTAATTTTTCTTTTCAAAATGTTAACAACAGAACAGAAAACTCAAATTGTTAAATGGTTTTATGGAGGCCGATCGATGAATGAAATCGCAAATAATTTGTTTGTTTTGGCATACGATGTGACAGTAAACACCAATTCGGTCTCCCATGTCATACATTTGTTTAATGAAGCTGGTTCTACAAATCCACCATGCAAGTGCTCAAAGGAAAGAAGGCTGAAACTGAAGAAGCTGAAATGCGAGAAATTATGGTTCGCAATATGATGGCAGAAAATGACACTTTATCAACAAGTGACCTTTCAAAAAAAACAGAAATTAACACCGGAAAATCAGAAGTGCATAGAATACTTAAAAGGAGTAGTTTCAAGTCTTTTAAAGTTAAACTGACCATGGTCGTCGAATGGAATTTTGTGAAGAGGTAATATATACAAAAAAGGTTTTAAATATATCTATACGCTAATATGCCGTATAAGGTATATACAGATACAGATCTATTTATAAAGATTTGTATCATTTGTATACATTGCTTCATTAGCTTAACTGACGACGCCTATAGATGGCAGAAACATATGTCTTAAGCAGAAGTAAATGCTGAAGATACGAGGTATTGTCCAAGTATACAGTTACAGATATGTAAATTATTTACATGTCTGTTTCATAATTAAACAAAAGCGTTATACGGCATATTAACGTATAGATATATTTAAAACCTTTTTTTGTATATTTACCGCCATCTGGCTCCTTTTTGAAGGACTACCCGTATTGTTTTCGTTTCGTACCAGCTTAGCGGGTCAAATGAAAGATCGCTTGTTTCGGTAAAGTCTCTTTCGTCCGTCAGATGTCACTTATTAAATAATTGCCACCTGATAGGATGAGATTTGCTTTATCTAATAGGCGGTTCGGCTAAATGTCATATACAGATACAGATCTATTTATAAAGATTTGTATCATGTGTATACATTGCTTCATTAGCTTAACTGACGACGCCTATAGATGGCAGAAACATATGTCTTAAGCAGAAGTAAATGCTGAAAATACGAGGTATTGTCCAAGTATACAGTTACAGATATGTAAATTATTTACATGTCTGTTTCATAATTAAAGATGTAATGGACAAAGTAAACAACAATTACGAATTTCTTCGAAATATTCTGTTTAGTGACGAATCAACTTTCCCGTTACATAGCCGTCATAATCCTTTTGTAGTGAGATACTGGTCCCAAAAAAAACAAGCACCGAAGAATAAGTTTAAGAACTACCCCCAAAAACATAACGTTTGGACTGGTTTTCTGGGGGACACTGTTATAGGACCAGTTTTTATTAACGGGAATTTGAATGGCCGAAAGTATTTGGAACTGCTTGGATTTTCCTTGGACAAGTAAGGAAAATGATTGAACGATTTTGAACTCTGTAATAGGGACATTCTAAAAAAATTAACTATTTCAGTTGTATGTTTATTTATTTCAGACGGGGATCGTTATATATATATATTATTTTATAAATGAAATAAATTTTATAATGTATGAAATTATGATTAGCCCTCGTATATTTAGGTTGACCAAGGAATTGAACTTGCCGCTTTTTCGGATATTGTATTTGTTAAAATGTGTTGGTTATATATATTTTGATTTTTAGATGGTGGGAATGGATAAGCGGATATGGAAATTTTTTTTTGATTTAGAGATATCTTGACTGTTAAAGTGTTTGGTTTATTAAAGAATAAGATAATCAATTTTATTCTTTGTTGTATAAATTCGGGTTGTATTTTGTTTTTGCATTTAGTGTAAGGTGCAAGTTAATTTAAATTCGATTTATGCGAGTGTTTTATGTTTATTTGAAATTTTGTGAAAAAGATATCTCTCGTGTATTTTATAAAATCACACATAGATCTATGTAAGTTGATAAAAATTATTTTATTTATATATATTTGATATCAGGATTATTTTCATTGTTATAACCTCATGTATTTATTGTAATAATTGATGTTTGAAAGTAGTATATGGATATTAGCGAAAGTTGTCATGTTTTTTATAAGGGAAGTTTTTTTTTTAAATAATATATCGAGAACATTTTGAATTCAAGGTTGGAGTTTCTGTAGTGGGGTTTGACCTTGTTATGTTATTTTTGGCGTATGAGTAAATTTCAACTATCGTGAGTTTTGAAAACTAATTTGTTTTTGATATTTGTTTGAAGGGGTCACAGTAGAGGTTAAACTTGACAGATTTCACTAATATTTATTAGTTTTATGTTTGATCGTGATTCAGAAGAGGTTTTTCTCTGTGTGCGAGTCATTATTCACAAAGAGTGTTTCCTCATTGCTACTGTTTGATGATGCTTTAGCACCCTATACACTTTGTAGAGGGATTTTTTTTTATTTATTTTTTTTTTATTAATGTAATTAAAAAAAATAAAAAAAAATCCCTAAAAATCTACTCCTAGTATTAAAAGGATTAGGAAGGGATGGAATACTAGGAGTAGATTTATTAGACAAGATTAATGCAATAATAGATATACAAAAAAGGGATATAATAATTAATAATACGAAAGTTGAATGGATTAAGGAGTGTGAAGAGGATGGTGAAAAAATTATTAATAATATAGAAGAAGAGGATTTCGAAGAAAAGGAGGTAATGATGATGGAAGATATGGGTAAGGAAGAAAATGGAGAAGTGGAGTTCCCTGAAGATATAGATATGATGAAATTGGACTGCAGAGAGGATAAGGAAGTAGAAGTAAAAAATTTAATTAAAAAGAATATAGA
Organism: Melolontha melolontha; assembly: GCA_935421215.2. Classification (NCBI taxonomy): domain Eukaryota; kingdom Metazoa; phylum Arthropoda; class Insecta; order Coleoptera; family Scarabaeidae; genus Melolontha; species Melolontha melolontha. The sequence goes on along the minus strand of OW285242.1, from coordinate 7,675,458 downwards.
TTTAGTCAATAAATTTCCTAGTATCGCCAGAAATTACCAACATTCCTTAGAGGTAGATGAGACGAGACCATTTAAGGTGAAAAATTATCCCATTCCTAAAAATATTCAATCACAAGTAAATGATGAAATCAAGAGGATGCTGAGAGATGGTGTTATTGAAACTGGTAAAACGCGTTATGTTAATCCATTAGTAATATAAAAAAAAAAAAAAAATAAAAAAAAATCCCTCTACAAAGTGTATAGGGTGCTAAAGCATCATCAAACAGTAGCAATGAGGAAACACTCTTTGTGAATAATGACTCGCATACAGAGAAAAACCTCTTCTGAATCACGATCAAACATAAAACTAATAAATATTAGTGAAATCTGTCAAGTTTAACCTCTACTGTGACCCCTTCAAACAAATATCAAAAACAAATTAGTTTTCAAAAATCACGATAGTTGAAATTTACTCATACGCCAAAAATAACATAACAAGGTCAAACCCCACTACAGAAACTCCAACCTTGAATTCAAAATGTTCTCGATATATTATTTAAAAAAAAAACTTCCCTTATAAAAAACATGACAACTTTCGCTAATATCCATATACTACTTTCAAACATCAATTATTACAATAAATACATGAGGTTATAACAATGAAAATAATCCTGATATCAAATATATATAAATAAAATAATTTTTATCAACTTACATAGATCTATGTGTGATTTTATAAAATACACGAGAGATATCTTTTTCACAAAATTTCAAATAAACATAAAACACTCGCATAAATCGAATTTAAATTAACTTGCACCTTACACTAAATGCAAAAACAAAATACAACCCGAATTTATACAACAAAGAATAAAATTGATTATCTTATTCTTTAATAAACCAAACACTTTAACAGTCAAGATATCTCTAAATCCAAAAAAAATTTCCATATCCGCTTATCCATTCCCACCATCTAAAAATCAAAATATATATAACCAACACATTTTAACAAATACAATATCCGAAAAAGCGGCAAGTTCAATTCCTTGGTCAACCTAAATATACGAGGGCTAATCATAATTTCATACATTATAAAATTTATTTCATTTATAAAATAATATATATATATAACGATCCCCGTCTGAAATAAATAAACATACAACTGAAATAGTTAATTTTTTTAGAATGTCCCTATTACAGAGTTCAAAATCGTTCAATCATTTTCCTTACTTGTCCAAGGAAAATCCATGACAATATGTCTTAAGCAGAAGTAAATGCTGAAAATACGAGGTATTGTCCAAGTATACAGTTACAGATATGTAAATTATTTACATGTCTGTTTCATAATTAAAGATGTAATGAACAAAGTAAACAACAATTACGAATTTCTTCGAAATATTCTGTTTAGTGACGAATCAACTTTCCCGTTACATAGCCGTCATAATCCTTTTGTAGTGAGATACTGGTCCCAAAAAAAACAAGCACCGAAGAATAAGTTTAAGAACTACCCCCAAAAACATAACGTTTGGACTGGTTTTCTGGGGGACACTGTTATAGGACCAGTTTTTATTAACGGGAATTTGAATGGCCGAAAGTATTTGGAACTGCTTGAGATTGAAGTGATATCAGCAGTACAAGGCATACAGAATATTGAAAAGCCTCATATCTCTCATGGGGCTTGTGAATATTTAAATCAAATATTTCCTCGTCGCATTATTAGCACCAACGAAGACATATAAAATGGCCACCAAGATCTCCCAATTTATCCCCGAATGATTTTTTTTCTTTGCGGCCATATAAAGCAAACAATTTATACCCATCAGTATCTAAGACCTATAGTATAGAGTATACGACCTTAGAATAAAAATTCTTGAAGCTATTCAAAATATCACTCCTACGATGTTAAGAGCAATGGGATATTGTTTGGCTCAACAAAGAGATGTTTTCGAACATTTAATAAGATGAATGTTGTAACTATTTATTATTCGTTAGTTTAGTATTGTGTTTGTTATAATTTAAGTATAATTTATAATATTAAAATATTTTATAAATATTTTTCACATATAAACTAAATAGCATTAAACTAAATAGCATTAACTGGGTTAATGGTTCAACTCGTTCAACAATATATAAATATGTATGCAGAAGTTAATATTGATATTTTCTATATAGGTTTTAAATGAGGAAATTAATTACATCTGCAGAAAAGTATTTATCTGGTTTATTTACCTTAATATATCGAAGAGTAAATATATTGTAGAAATAAAAACAAATCATTTACTTTCCATGAATTGTTGGGTATTATATGTTAAAACATTTTTAATGAATTAATTTCTGTAATAATTATAACGTATATATCAATATTATCTTCCTAGCATATATAAACAACATTTACATACGGCTCTAGGCGTGTACGTTTACAATGTTTAAGCAACTAAAGCGGTTTGTAACTTCAAAGACCTTCTGAAAATCTGGAACTTGATTTAATTTCTTATTACCTTATGTTGGCATTAATTCTCTATTTAAATTAACCCAGTCGGTGCTCGGTTCTCGATTTCTAGAGGAGTTGTCGTAATTAAATTAGAAAAGCGTTGGTCATATTTTTCAATATAGTCGATTGTCTAAACAAAAGACTTTCAAACATATATGTGTGCTTTTAATAAATAATTTGAGTCGCAAAGAGCAGTAATTCAACATTTTGTGGGCAAAACATCAGATTATTTTGACGAGGGTATAGAATTATATTGTTTTAGTAAATGGATTGAAATTGGGGGAAATTATATTGAAAAATAGAAATTATATAGTTTTTGCAAGTTTATTTTGTGAGAATATACCGGGTGCGGCAATAGTGTGTCGGCGGAGCTTAGCATGAAAACTAATAAAGTTGTAACAATGAAATTTTACGTACACATATAGTATGCTACAGTGCATTTTCTAATTTTATTTATATATTTACAGGGTGTTCCAAATTTCCGCAACCACTTTCAATTTTTTTTTTTTAAATAGATTGCTATACTTTCTTGTTATTATGATGATAGCCACCCAAATTATCTTTGCAATGATATATGACAATGTGCACTTACAACTGTTAGTTTTGGTTTTATTGCAAATTTTGTTAAAATCTTGACAGTTGCAGCGTCTAACATTTTAAGTCTTAGCCTGAAAATGGGTTAAGTGCCTCACGTAACTTTTTTGTTACCAATTTATGGACTAACACGTTATATGTTTTGAGGGTGAACAACGTGACAACATATACAGAGTGTTAAATATGTCGTGCCAAAGTTATCGAAGTTTAAAGGCTATTTTCTCTTTTTTTTTAAATTGAACCTATAATTTTTTTATTAGTCAGCAAATTCCTTGTAAAATTTCCGTTAAAATGGTACCAATAACACAGTACTTATTTCTAGTATTTTCGAAGTTATAACCCTTTAATGGGATATACCTATGTTTATAATATTCAATATGCGGTGCTGCATCTAAAATAGTTGGGTGGTTGGCCATGAAATGATATTAAGCAAAAATTGCTGTGTAACCAAACGTCAAATATCTACTTAAATTTTCCATATAAAGTGTTTTTCAATAATTTCTCTTTACTGTAATCGCGTTTAATTGTTATAATTTAAGTTCGGCTAGTTAATTATCAATTTCCGTTTGTTCGTTATTAGTTGTTATCTTGTTGTCAGTTATATCGTTTTGTTGTAATTATTTTTTATTTCCATGCCGTAATAGTTTATAGTTGTGTTTCTTTAGAATGAATTTTTCGAAGGAGGAGCTAATAGACATGGTATTTGTTCTTGGCGCTAGCAATAGAAATCCACTTTTAGCATCAAGAACATATGCTATGGAGTATCCTCACCGAAGAGCACCAGATATTAAGACGTTTGAAAATTTGTTGACAAGGTTTCTTCGGACGGGTTCAGTGAATTATGTCAAACATGAAAGAACTAAGTCTATGGTTGCAGAAGATAATGAAGTGACAGTCGTCCAGTCCGTTGTGGAAAATCCGTTCGTATCTACAAGGATAATTTCGAAAGAACACGGGATAGAAGTCACTGCTGTAAGAAGGATTTTAAAAAAACATAAATTTCACCCTTACAAAATTAAAAATCATCAAGGCTTATTACAAACGGATTTTGAAAGGAGACTTGTTTACTGTGAATGGTTACTTTTCCAATTACGACAAGATCTAACTTTTCTAGATCATGTGCTTTTCACAGATGAAGCAACATTTGCTAATTGTGGAATAACAAACAGAAAAAATTCTCATTATTATGACACTAGAAACCCTCATTTTGTGCAACCCATTTTATACCAACAAAAATGGAGTGTTAACACCTGGGGAGGCATCATAGGAAACATTATTGTAGGTCCATTCTTTTTTAATAATACTTTAAATTGTGAAATCTACACAAATTTCCTACAAAATAATTTACCATTGCTGTTAGAAGACCTACCAGATAACGTCATTAGGAGATTGTGGTACTAACATGATGGTGCACCTGCACATTACGGTGCTGCTGCAAGAACACATTTAGATAGGGTATTCACCAATAGGTGGATTGGGAGAGGAAGCTTTATAAGCTGGCCACCGCGGTCACCAGATCTAACCCCTTGTGATATTTTTCTATGGCCTACTGTAAAAAATAAAGTTTACGAAACACCTCCTACAACGGCAGAGAACATGCAGCAACGAATCAGAAACGCTTTTCTTCAAGTAAGTGAAAACAACATGGCTCAAAATGTAAGTCTGTCGATGCAGAGGCGATTAAGAGCATGTGTAGAGCAGAATGGAAATATATTTGAACACATTTCAAATTAATTTTGTTCTATTATTGAAAAATTACAAAATGTAATTCTAAAACTAATAATAAAGAATTAAGAAACAGGTGTTTGTAAAAGTTACTTTGTTTGATATCATTTCATGGCCAACCAACTATTAGATGCACCGCATATTGAATATTATAAACATAGGTATATCCCATTAAAGGGTTATAACTTCGAAAATACTAGAAATAAGTACTATGTTATTGGTACTATTTTAACGGAAATTTTACAAGGAATTTTCTGACTAATAAAAAAATTATAGATTCAATTTAAAAAAAAAGAGAAAATAGCCTTTAAACTTCGATAACTTTGGCACGACATATTTAACACTCTGTATATGTTGTCACGTTGTTCACCCTCAAAACATATAACGTGTTAGTCCATAAATTGGTAACAAAAAAGTTACGTGAGGCACTGCACCCATTTTCAGGCTAAGACTTAAAATGTTAGACGCTGCAACTGTCAAGATTTTAACAAAATTTGCAATAAAACCAAAACTAACAGTTGTAAGTGCACATTGTCATATATCATTGCAAAGATAATTTGGGTGGCTATCATCATAATAACAAGAAGGTATAGCAATCTATTTAAAAAAAAAAAATTGATAGTGGTTGCGGAAATTTGGAACACCCTGTAAATATATAAATAAAATTACAAAATGCACTGTAGCATACTACATGTGTACGTAAAATTTCATTGTTACAACTTTATTAGTTTTCATGCTAAGCTCCGCCGACACACTATTGCCGCACCCGGTATACTTTGTAGCTCTAAACAACAACAAAAAAAACATATGTTTAAACAACATTTTGTTAGTGCAGAAGATGACAACATTGCTAGAAAAATGTGTATTTAAAGTATTTTGCATTATATTATTATATTATTAGTTAATATAATTACCTGAAATCAAAAAATAATTTTTAACCTTTTAATAACTTGATCCGATAACATATATTCAAAGAATAGGTCTATAATAAAACTACAAATGTTTATTAATAAGGTGTTTATTGTAATTGGTGATTGCTTACAATATAAAGTGCATATACTATCTACATACAACTTTGCTAAATGATTATCATACGTTAAAAGTATTTGTTATTTAATAGTAATGCTAATATCATGTTTATTCATTATTTACAAACGTTTAGTAATTCGAAACTTATTTCGTTAAACTTTGCATGGAAATTAACAAAAGTAATTTCACTTACATTTCATTTTACTTAACTAACTTAACTTTACATATATATTATCAATTGCATTAATAAAAATCGTTTCTCTTTGCAGTTTTTACAATAATAACAATTTAACAAGGACATTGAAACAAATTGTATAGTATGTCATCATATTACATATTAATTTTCATACTGTATAAAATTATGTGTATGTATAGATTAACTCGACGAATATTATCGTTCCATTCTTTAAAATGCGAATATTTCTCTATGGAAGAAATGCTGATATTCGAATTCGAATGGAGACATATATTAGTAATAATGTTACCTAATTTTGTATCTGCAAATCTAATATTATTTTACTTCTTGAAATTATTCAATATTAAAGCTTCCACTTCCAAAACGTAATTATTGGAAAATTTTGAAACTAAATAGAAGAAATGCTTTTAACTTTTGTTAGAAAGACATCCCCCCAGAATCACTCCCAGAATAGTATTGATATGATGCATATTCACAAACTAAGTTCTGATCCTTTATAACTTTCAAGTGTATAGCGTTTGAGCGGCAAATCTATTCTAAACAACTTTATTACTATACGAGGGATAAGCTGAATTTATTGAGAATAAGAAAATCTAGTAGACTGTGTCAAACAACCATACAGTGTTTATATAGAGCAACTCTGTTGTTGAAGTTACGTTCGTTGTAACTTAGCTACTTGTTTTTTTAAAGTAAAAGAAAATTGAATTAACCAGAGAGTACATCATAATTTATGATTTTAAAAGAGGTTTAAGCGCTTATGAGTGCAAAGAGAGTTTAGATTCAGTTTTTAGTGAACAAGCACCTTCTTTGAATACAATTTAACGATGGTATAAAGAATTTCAACGTAAAAGGAATTTTTTTAATATCAAAAATGAGAAGGGCATCTTCCTACGGTTGCTACCGACAAAAACCTTGCTAAATAAGAAACAGTAGATAACAGTAAATAAGAAACAGTGGTGGACCAGGGCAGTACACTACCCTGGGCTACTCCTGAGTTTACTTGTTGGTGTAATCCAGGGACGCACAGATTTATAGGGAACAGGAGCCACTCGGGAAAATTATAAGCCAAGGACGGGCCACTACAAAGAATACTTATTAACACAAATATTTTTATTTTTAAATAGTATGAATTACTACAAATGATAAAAATAAAAGAAAATTCAAAAATGTTTTTTGTAATTATGTAATCGTAATGTAATCTAATCATTACAATGTAATATTTCATGTTTTATTATTTTGATGCATGACATTGCATTGACCTAACAATTTTGTTTATGTTTGGCTCCACATTACTTGTCACCACACGTAAAATTGCTTCCAGATTTTCATTTGCCAGACGGTTTAGATTTTTTGTTTTGTTAAGTTTCATCACTGAAAACATTTGCTCATAAATATACGTCGATCCAAATAAGCTTGCGCATTTCAATGCATTTATTCGCAACTCTTTATAAGCGGTTTTGTCAGCGCAACGGTAAAAGTTGAGTAATTTACCTTCATTAAACTTGTTTCGTAAATTATCATCATTTTGCATGTCTATCAATTCCAGCTGTAGTGATTCCGGTGCATTCTCGGGTGAAATGTTGAAAGGATTGCTGAAAATGTCTAATAGAGGTTTAACTTTTTTGAAGTCTAGAAAACGATCATGAAAAGCTTGTATTAAAATATCAATTTTTTCAACATAAGCGAAATTGACATCAGTTTTATTGAATTTCTTCATAATTTTTTTGTAGTTCGGAAAATGGCTGTAATTGGCTGAATTGATTTGTGTCCTGAAAAGACTCAATTTGCATTGAAAGGACGAAACATGAGAGTATAACTGCGAAATCAATTGATCTTTGCCTTGTAGTCGCGTATTTAAGACATTCAAGTGATTTGTGATGTCTATAAGAAACGCTAAGTCACACAGCTAATCAGGGTTGTCGAGTTTGGAGACGTCCTTTTTCTTTTCCGCCAGAAATATTTTGATTTCTTCAATCAAGTTAAGAAACCACCCACGACTTAGCCATCTTACTTCAGTGTAAAATAGGAGATCACCATATTCGCTTTCAATATCCTCGAGAAATTGTGTGAATTGTCGGTGATTGAGACCTCGTAATTTTATAAAGTTTACAATAGGTACTATAAATTTCATCACATTTTCAAATCCCAATAATTTTGACAGAGGGCCTCTTGATGTATAATGCAATGAAACTGCATTAATTCCTTGGTATCTATGTTTTTAGTTTGTAAATACTCTTTTAACGTAGTTATTATCCCAGATTTACTTCCAACCATTGAAGGTCCTCCGTCAGTCGTAAGTCCAGATAATTTCGTTAAATCCAAATCCATTATAGAACATTTTTCCAGAAGAGCTTTGAGCATGTCACTCCCCTTGGTTTGACTTGTCAAAGAATTCATACCAATCAGTTCTTCACTCACTTCAAAATTTTGCGTTATACCTCGTAAAAATATTAAGAGTTGAGCAGTGGAAATTGTATCTGTAGATTTCAAGTTGTTATCAAGCTCGTAGCAATCTTCAATGTTCTTAACCTTCTTCCGCGTAAGCTCCAAAATCCAGTGAACAAAGTAAATCATTAAGAAATATATTAAAAAGTAAAGGCCACAAATTAGAGCCGGATATCGGATGGAAACGTCGAAAGTGGAAAGGAAACCATTGAAGCAGACATAACATGAGCGAGAAGCTAAGTAAGAAGATATGAGGAGAGAAACCAAACACATCTAATTTAGATATTAGTATTGAGTGATCGATGGAATCGAAAGCTTTGGCGAAATCCATAGTACATCGACCTGAAGGTGATCATCGATAGCTTTGCTTTATAAATTGCGTTATTTCTACCAAATTAGTAGTGATAGAACGCCATGCAACAAAACCATGTTGGTAAGGAGACAGCGGATGACTTGCTTCAGACACTATTTGTTCATACATTAAATATTCGGAAAATTTGGCAAAATTGCTTAATATGGTAACTGGTCTGTATTTGGAAATATCACTGTGGTTGCCACTTTATGGACTGGCACAATCCAATCTTCCAAAATTCAGGAAAAGAACCAGTAGAAATAATCAAATTGAAAGTTACTGCTAAGGGTTTACATAAAACAGGTCCAAAATCTCTAATGAAAAATCTTAGATCATCGTGACCAGACGTTTGATTAGATTTGGATGAAACTATTGGATGCAAATTTCACAAATTACTGGCACAGAAAAGCTAGTATCATCCTATGACAAATGTTTTAAATTAAATGTCGAATATGTTTAAAAACACTCTAAAATACATGTAGGCATATTATCATACAGAAAATCAATATTCGTTTTGATCATTCGGAACTAGTCTGTGGATATGCATTGTATAAATGACTTAAATTAAATTTTGTCAAATTAATGTTAATTATTTGTCTGTTAAATTTTCGTTGTCTATAACAACTGTAGTAATAGCCCTGAAGATGTCCCTTGCAAGACAGAACGAAATGTCGGACACAGTTATAAGCCGAAATCCCGGAAACATAATATTAATTATATTCTGTTATAAATTATAAATTGTATGTTTCAGCAATTTCTTCCATAAAGTGCAGTTTTTATGTCGTGAAATTTTAGATTTTCTACATGTACTGAAGATATAAATTGGGCCAATCGAAATTATCATCAATCATTGACAAAAAAATATTATTCCAACTGCTATCAGACTTTTTATTTATTTATTTGCAATCGGATGAAGACTGTTAAAGTATAAATAACAGTTTAAACAACACATATAGATATTTACTTCTTATTCGCATTAATTTTCTTTACTTTTTACTACAATACAATAAATGAAAGTTAGTTATTTAAACGGAAATACTGACAGTTTCATTACAAAATATGCATACATTATATTTACAAAAATTTAGACACTTGATCGCGATTAAAATATAGGAAAAGTATGTTTTTTATTCGTGCATGAATTTTTGTTATCGCATTTAGAAATCAGATGACAATGTGGCAGTTTTTGTTATAGTATCTCTTTATAATACTTAATTAAATTACTCATGGTTACATCAAAAACAAGTCGAGCATATATACATCAAACTTACATTAATTCTGGAAAGGATTCACCTTAGGTATGACACTCAAGTCAATAGAAATATTCATTTTTTTCTACCTTGACAGTTTCTAATCTCTTAACAGTTTATCGTATCACTTACCCAATATTTATTCATTAACAAAATTTAATATCGTCTAAAGTTGATTATTTGTTATATCTATAATTTATGTATTTACAGTATCTACAGATTTTCTTTCATAATAATTTATACTCTTACAGATTTATCTTCATTTTCGTGTGACATGTTAATACACGTTATATTTACTAGTGGGACGTGTATGTTATAAAGGATATATATATCTCTAGACACTACTTGATTAAACCTCGGAGACTGCTGGTGTTTCTGTAAAAGTTAATTAAAAATAAACCCTTATCAGAATGTAGTTTTAATCCTGGATACAAACCGACACAATAATATTATAATATTAATTAATAATAATAATATTCCTGATATAATATTGACATTGAAAAAGGACAAGATAACGTATATCATTGACATTGTGTTCTTGCAAAAAATACTGCAAGGAAATAAATTGAGAAGGTACATAAATATTTACCTCTCAGTGACGAAATCAATAGTATGTGGAAGATGGATAAAATCGTAATAGTCTCAATTGTGATTGGCGAAATCGGAAAAATTCCACATAAATTACATAAGTTAATAAATATTTTGGATCTCTATCAAAAACTTTATCTGAAAATGCAGAAAAGTGTTTTGTTAGACACGGCTGCAATAGTACGCCGTGTGGTAAACTAATGTTTGTATATACATATATATGTAATTATAGAAAATTTCTTGACCGTACTAATATACATTCACTAATATTTGGGTTATCGGTCTGTTAACATTAAAACTCAAATGTTCACTCAATATTGCAATTTTACAGCATCTCCTGATGAAGTCATTAATAAATGATGAAATATTGTGAACCCAAGTCTACGGTTTGCCGGACCGTCGCTTTAACCAACTAAGCCACGAGGATCTTGGTTACAAGTTTATTAGAAACGCCTTATAAGGCACCGATATTAATATTCAAATGTCAGTTTGAAAGTTTGAAATTGCAATTTTTTTCGCTTTAGCTATTAATATATAGAAATAAATTTCTTAGCATTTCATTTAAAATATCATTTGATAAATTCTTGGTGTTTTCGGCTTTTATATTAAATATTTTAAATATTTTTAAATTAGTATGATATTTTGCGAAGTAAATGTGAATGTAAACATTGCTGTCTACAAATTACAACGCTAAGGAGGAAAAATTTAATTTAGCAATTTAAAACTTTCAAACTGACATCTGGATATTAACATCGGTGCCTTATAAGGCGTTTCGAATAAACTTGAAACCAAGGTCCTCGTGGCTCAGTTGGTTAGAGCGACGGTCCGGCAAACCGTAGACTTGCGTTCAAGTCCAGTCGTGGACGAAAATTTTTCAAATTAAATTTCGTATAATTTGCGTTGTAATGTCAAAGTTATATAAGTCATAACTTATATAACTTTGACATTATATACTCATAACGCAGAAACTGTGCATCTTCTAGTTATAAGCATATATAATTGAAAAGAAAAATTAGAATGTCATAATTCATTACTCTATTTAAAAATGTTCTTAAGTAAAGATAAATATATTAAAATATTATTAATATAAAGAGAATTATGTAATTTTAATTTCATTTCATTTGTATATAATAAATTTTATAACGTTTTGAAAAATATTTATTTGATTTAAATATTGAACCTTATAATTTAAAAAGAATTTCAAAAGAAATTAAGAATCGAAAGATTAATAAGTTTATTTGAAATAAGAGGTAAGTATATAAAGTATAGTTTTTTTTATATAAATTCATTTATTTTTTTTTAAAAGAACACATGAAACCTGAGAAATATCTTTAATTCATATTATTTTGATTACTAAGCTGAGTTTTGTTATTTTATAATATTTTTGGCACAGCAACTTGGGACGAATACAATTTTATATTGTTTCGTCGCATTCGTCTTTAAGCTTATCTAAGGGTTTAATATATATATATATATATATATATATATATATATATATATATATATATATATATATGGTAAACACAATCAGTTGGCGATTAAAGGTCTGTTTTACTTCAAAGTATATATATTTAAAAAACCCTACATGTTTCGGCAATGATGCCTTTATCAAGGATATAAAATATAAATGACAGAATACAAATGTCAAATAATTGAGTTGCAATGGTTTAAATTATTCAAAGATACATTCCAATTGAATAATAATAAATCGTGCCTTAGTATTCCAAAAACAGATAGCAAGGTGTGAACATATGTGTTGTTCGCTGCTAGCAGCTTGTGTCTCTTTCTGGGTATGAAACTTGTATGTTGGTTGCTGCTGGCAGCTTGCGTCTCTCACTGGGTGTGTGGTTTTGTGTTCGTGTGAGCGCGTAAGTGTAGGGTTTTGTATGTTGGCGTGTTCGTGCGTGTGTTTAGTGACCGGTCGCGAAAAATTTAGAGAGACCGGATAACCAGCCGTTGCGTAGGACCGCCAACCCTTTCCCGGTTGGCGGCCCTACGCAACAGCTGGTTATCCGATCTCTATAAATTTTTCGCAAAGTACTGTTGACTCTTACTTGTTAAATAAGATGACTTAATTTATCTTACGTTATTTCGCTGTTTTTTACATAGGTACCTAATAATGTACATGCTTTGTATAATATGTACATATATGTATTATATCTACCAGTATACATACATAACCCCGTAATTCGGATTTTGTTTTATGTACATATATTGCATTTATTGTTTATTATGTATGTATTTAGTACTGAAGACAATACTAAATGTATATGTTTGTAAGTAAACCAGTCGATGCACATTCAAATGTTTTTATTTGATTTATTCATGATCTCCGATTTATTGGAACCTCTGGATTATTGGTACGAAATACTATCCGAATTTTTTTCCCGATTAAGTGGAATCGATGGTATATAATTTACTCTTTCCATAAGATATCATTGTCTAACTTGTCATTTATCTAAATAACGTATATATAATAACGTTGTATAATAATATACAACTATCATACTATTTCGTTTACACTTAAAGTAATTTAATAAACGAGACCATATTTTTCAATTAAAAATTTCGTATGATTTGCTTTGTAATTTGTAGACAGCAATGTTTACATCCCCACTTACTCTGCAATTACATACATTCTAATTTGATATTTGTAAATATTTCATATAAAAAGCCGAAAAACTCCAATAATTTATCAAATGTTATATATATATATATATATATATATATATATATGGTAAATTCAAATTGTTGGCGATTTAAGGTCTGGTTTTACTTCAAAAACTATATATTTAAAACCTACATGTACATGTTTCGGCTAATGATGCCTTTCTCAAGGAAAGGCATCATTAGAAATCACTTAGAAATCTTAGCAGTAGAAACAGAGTTAGCCTTAAATAAGCAAAATGATAACCATGGGAATAAATATGCAGCTAAACATATTCTAGAAAATTACCGCACTACTAAGCATTTTAATATTGAAAACAAAATAATTAAATCAATTAAACAGAAAGCGACTAGTAACAATATTATATTTACAAAAGCTGATAAAGGAAATACAGTTATAGCAATTCCAGAATCAAACTATATACATAAAGTTCATGAGTTCCTCGATAATAATTCATTTATAAAACTTAAATCTGATCCTACTAACAAATTTCAAAAACAGATTAAACAAACTATATAAAAATCAGGGTCTCTTTTTAATAACACTCAAAAACGTATATTAACCACTATGAATCCCCTACCTCCCAAATTATACGGTTTAATTAAACTACATAAAGACAATACACCTATACGACCAGTAGTATTGTACGTAAAAGCACCTTGTAGAAATGTGTCTAAACACTTAATAGATTTAATACTTACACACACTAAATTCAAATCTAGGTTCTCCGTTAAAAATTCCCATGAATTAATTAAGAAAATTTCAAACTTGGAATTACCAAACAAATGTAAACTCATTTCTTTTGATGTCTCGAATTTGTTCACTAGTATTCCACCCCAGGAGGTAATAGATTTAATCACTTTACAACTAGAACGTAAAAACACGAACATTGTCACAAAGACCGAAATTTTACATATCTTAGAAACGTGCCTGGAACAAAATTATTTTCAATTTCAAAAGAAATTTTATAAACAAACAGAGGGTCTAGCAATGGGAAAAGCCACTAAGCCCCTTATTAGCGGAAATTTTCATGAATAATTTAGGAACTAAAATTAGTACACATCCCTTGTTTGGTAATTGTGTATATTGGATTAGGTATGTTGATGACATATTAATTTGCTTTAACGGTTCAGATAGACAATTAAAAACTTTACATAATTATATCAACACTATTCACCCCAAAATAAAATTTAATATGGAAACAGAAATAAATAAAAGCATTAATTTACTAGATTTAACCATATCACACAAAACGAATAAACATGAGTTCGCTAGATACCATAAACCAACACATACAGATACCACAATACACGCTAATTCCTTTCATCCTATAACACACAAATTGTCAGCATACCAATCAATGGTATATAGATTAATTCATGTACCTATGAGTAAAAGTAATTTCGACCTTGAACTAAATAGAATATATACAATAGCATTAAACAATGGTTATTCTATGAATATTATCAATAACATCTTGAATAGCCAACAAAAATCTAAAACTCTTTCCTTAGTTTATCCAAAATTAAAATACAAGATAATTAATTCCTATAATTCAATCACTTAGGAAAAATTTCGGAAGAAATTGGTACTTTCATTAAAAAAGTTAATAACGAACATATATCATTTAAAACAGACAATACTATACAGAATATTATTAAAAATAACAAAGATAAAATAGACAAAGAATCAAACGGTGGTGTGTATAGGTTAACATGCGAAGATTGCAATAAGGTATACATAGGACAAACGGGGAGGACATTCAAAATTAGGATGAAAGAACACGAGAGACGCCATAAAGAAAAGAAAACAGATTCAACTTTCGCAAATCATTGTTTAGAAATTAATCATAGATTTAATATAGATTTCATAATTTTACACATTTAAGGAAAAAGTAAAAAACTTAACCTGTTAGAAAACTTAGAAATCAATAGATACAATAGTTTAGGATTAGCTTTAAATGACCAACTAGATTTAAACAACTCCCCTCTACTAAATTTAAGATTGTAAAAAAAAATTTTTCCACCACCATTCCCCAATAATTTTCACATAAATATTCTAACTTGTATTGTACATATTCAGTATTCATCCACCTGATGAAGTCATTGTATGGCGAAACAATATTGTAGTGGTATTTACAATAAAAGAATTTTTGAAACTATAAGTTTAATTACTTACTTCTTAGCGTTATATATATATAAGTTATTTTAAGTATGGTTAAATATATAATCTACTATGCTATGTTAATACTAGAGTGTAGCAAATGATAAATTATCTTGTAAAAGATCAGTAAAGAAATGAAATGAACATTCTCAGCAAACATAAATGAAACATTTCGAGTTATAATATGCGAAGCCCACCTAAATTACACCCGGTTCATGAACTGCTGCCGAAGAAGTAAACACACGGGAAGAGAGACACAACTTTTAACTGCACGAGTCAATTATGTACATGCTGGTGTACAAAGGCTCGAAAGCTCCGTAATGCTCGAAGTTTTAATAACAAAGTTTATTTCGACTGAAATTATATTTCCCACGTAATTTCCTTTTAAGAAAATTATATACGCATCTAAGTATAACAGATGATACAATGAAATATGAGACTGAAGATACTTGGCCGGAATTTTTAATGATTTAAATGCAGGGATTGTTTTTGTAATTTCCTTTTTGTTAATTATAATAATATCTGCTGTGAAACAATCAATGTGTGTATTAATTTCTTGAATTATGTAAATGTACTTTCAAATTTTCGAAATAGGCAATAGAAACACTAGATTATACATATAATACAATAATAAACATACGAACAAGAATCTGTGTATTAATTCTCCATCACTTACAACCAATGGTGATTTTATATATAAAAGATCTTTTCAAATTAATAAGGACATGGATTGAATTTTAGGCTATAGCAGTGAACTGGCTTTTAGAATTTTCGGCCGTAAATTTAGTTCAAAATAATTTACTAAAGAAAACACTCGGTATATTTGTTTCACAAAATATATTTATTAAATCTCTAACATATGTTTCGACTTTTCAGTCATTATCAAAGAGTTTGAAAACTAAAATAAAAAGTCCACTTCTACCACTATTTTTGAGTTTTTAAAAGACTTTATTACGGCATCAATAGTAGGGGTGTTAAAAAAATACAGCTGTGTATTTGTGACATGTCTATTAAGATTTATGGTTTTTTTAATTTCTAATATTTCGAGGAAGTCGAGTCTTTTTCCCTTATTACAAGCATGTAAAAGTTTGAAATTATTGCTGTTGAACAAATGTGTATTTTCAATGCAATGTTCCGCGAATCCCGTATTCATATTACCATAAAGAATAGAACTTCTATGCTCTTTTATCCGTTCTTTTATTGAGCGTCCTGATTGGCCGATGTATATCGCATCTCAATCACTGCAACTTAATTCGTACACACCTGACTTATCACACAATTGTGTTTTTTCTTTATTATTTACTAAAATATTTCCTAGATTGACTTTATTCACTTGGATGACATTTAACCCTAATTTATTCAGTTTATTAGAAACTTTATTGCTAACCCCAGGTATATAGTTGAGTGTGTTATTTTGAATGTTTTATTCGTTTTTGTATATGTGTGCCCGTAGTAAAAATTCTTCGTAAGGATAGTACGTTGTTTTTTGATAATCATTTTATCTATAAATTCTGTTTTATATCCGTTGTTTCTAGCTATTGTTTTTATGGTGGTTACTTCTTTTTCGTAATTCTCATTATTTAAAGGGAAATTAATCAGTCTATGTATAAAACTATGAAACGCTGCCATTTTTATATTCCATGATTGACTGGAATTTGCCGGGATTACTGTATCCGTTGTAGTGGGTTTTCTAAATATATCAAACTCGAATCGTTTATCCATTTTTGTTAATTTTAAGTCTAAAAAATTTAGCGTTCCGTCTAACTCTTTTTCTATAGTGAATTGTATTTTATTGTTAAGAGAATTTAAATACTTGAGAAATTGGTCTAGTTGTCTATCTGTGCCTGACCACAGGCATAAAATATCGTCTACATATCTGCCCAAAAATTCATTATGTTTCACCAAGAGCCAACCGTGGATTCTATACATTATATTAGTTCAAAATGTTAGATTTTAATGCATCAACCTTGTAAGAAAGACATTTTAATTTGTACAAAACAAGAACAATTGACAAACTTATTGTCTTAATAAAGATTTAGTCCTGAATTTGTAGCAATTGTTTACAATAATCTCAAATTATAAAGAATTTAAGCGTCATGAATCATGAAGATGAAATGTTTACTAAATACAGACAAAATCACAAATTAATTAATCACTAATTGGAATTGTATTTGAACAAATACTAAAACTTCTGTTTGTGTGCGTTTACAATTATTACACTGCGTTGTATTGAATAATTCAATTTGCATGTTGTATTGTGATATTATCGTTAAGTTAAAATATATCGCGCTTAAATCTCGTGGAGCAAACAGGAAATGTGTACCTACATTAATTTATTTGATTTCGCGATGAACGATACGATAAACAAATTTCTGTAATTAAAGTTTTTTTGTTTGCTTACGCCTCGAAGCATTTGATTATTATATCACGTGCTCGACCGATGAAATTAAACCAAAATCAAATAGTTCGTGTTGAAGTTTCCATTATACAGTGGACCCCCGTTATTCGCGGGGATATCAGATAATTAATAATGTACACAGAATCAAGACCGTAGATAGTAATAAAAACCCAAAATCGAAGAATTTTTCTTTCGGCCGCGGTTCAGCAGCGGCGGGAAACAGCACCAAATTCTACACTTTAATGAGCAAAAGAATGTACAGAGGAAAGGAAAATACGCCCTAATCTTTAGTCTGCTGCCTTTTTTAATCATTCTAAAACATTAAAGAAAACAAAAAATAAAGTTATTTATCCGTGAGATAAAAGAAGACATAATCAATGCAAAATATTTACAAAAAAAGAATGCTCTTTTCTCTTAAACCATGTTCAATTAATTGGTGTGATTAAGTGTAAATTAGACAGATTAGGACTAACCGAACGAAATCGTTAATTAATCTAGAGGTTTTGTTCACGATCTCATCGGGATACATTTAAATAGTTTCACTCCAGTGGCAATTCGTTCCGAAAAAATTTACCCCAATTAATTATATCCCTTGTATCTGGGTCAACTTCATTGGCCCCATTTAAATAATTTAAGCCTTTTATTAGTCCCGCGCATCGATTTCGGGAACCCCTACGTTCTCGAAACCGTGCAACGATTCTGAACGTAATCTATTAAGTTTAAAAGAAGATAAATTTCCCGCCGCCTACGTGGTTTTTTAGGAACGATTTAATGTTTTCCTAATAAAGACCGTTTCGAGGCGGCTTAATTTATTAATAGCTAAAAGTTGATTAGTCAAAATTACTTAATTGGAAGCATCTTGAGTTTTATTGATCTAAATTTTTAATTTTTTGGTGTCATTTCTATCAGAAAATCGTTTTTTAAGAATATATACGTTATTCGTTAAGACTAGAGATGAGTGATATTTCACTAGCGGTGATTTTTCCACCGTTCTAAAATGTCACAATGGTGATTTAAAACAAAAAAGGCTTATGGTGAAGTTAATGCAAAAATGTAACAAAATTTCTTTGGTAGATTTTCTATCACGGCACGACTATCGAAATGCAAGCGTTACGTTAATTACGACTCGTTTTGGATCATAGGTTTAAAAATTTAGCGTTTTCAAATTCTTCTATTGCAGATTACGCAAAAATTTGATGAAGTGATAAAAACATGTGTAAAGGGTTTTCCAATAGTAACGCTCGATGTTTGGCAACTGCGCATGACGTATTCGATAGTCACACCGATGCTATCTTTGACAACCGTATTCAGTTAGTCTCTGCATTTTATTATGGAGCGTTACACGACTGAGCAACGCGTCGAAATTGTTAAAAATTATTATTAAAACCAACGCACTCCGTGCAATTTATGGTGTCAACGATCGTCCTGTAGAATCCACAATTCGCCGTTTAATAAACAAATTCGAAACAACTGGGTCTGTGGCAGATCAGAAAGTGTCTGTACGTCAGCGAAACGCAAGATCCCTTGAAAATATTGCTGCAGTTCGGGAAAGTGTGCATGAGAATTCGCAATTGTCCATTCCGCGTCGGGCTCAAGAACTTGGCCTGTCTTCGACGATAACTTGGCGAATCCTGCATAAGGACTAAGGGCTTCACCCTTATAAAGTGCAATTAACCCAAGAACTAAAGCCTAACGATCATAGACAGTGGCGTGCATTCGCTGATTGCATGAGAAATTTAATGGTTTTGTTATATCGCGAAATGGTGACGTTAATTGGCCGCCCAGATCCTGCGACCTAACGCCACTGGATTTTTTTCTCTGGGGCTTTCTAAAATCCAAAGTCTATGCTGACAAACCGCGGACGGTTGCCGCATTAAAGGCCAACATTAGTCGCGTTATCGCTGAAATTGAGCCACTTTTATGTGATAAAGACATTACAAATTGGGTATCCAGGATTCAACAAACCAGGCAAAGCCGCGGAGGACATTTACCTGATATAATTTTTAAAACATAATGTTAACATAACACATGTATTTTATAATACAAATTTGTTTTATTGCGTTACAAAAAACGAGCGGTAATGGAAAATACATCAATAGAAGAAATTGAGCGATTTGCTACAAACATAAATTCCAACCAACTAAAATATCTGGTCTTTATTTCATAAGAGCATCTCAAAATTTTCTCCAAAAGAAACAGTTTCTTCTCGAGCCATTGTAGAGGTCAAAAGATACTACCGTGTTGCACACTTCGCCAATAAAGCCAACCATTCCAGGAAAATCGATCCCGTAATAAGAGAGAAGTCGGTCGCGCTTTCACGCAACGAAGTAACCGATACATCAAAATGATGTAGAATTACATGCAAAGCACGGATATGATATTTTGGCAGACGTGCTGTTGCACATTTCGCCAATAAAGTCAACCATTTCTCGAAAATCAATCCCTTGATGAGAGAAGTCGGTCGCGATTTCACGCAACAAAGCGACCGATACATCAAAATGATGTAGAATTACATGAAAAGCACGGATATGATATTTTTGAAGACGTGCTGTTGTGCACTTCGTTAATAAAGGAAACCATTCCTCGAAAATCGATCACGTGATAAGAGAGAAGTCGGTCGCGCCTTCACGCAACTAAGCGACCGATACATCAAAATGATGTAGAATTACATAAAAAGCACGGATATGATATTTTGGGAGACGTGCTGTTCCGCACTTCGCATATAAAGCCAATGATTTCTCGAAAATCAAGGTGCTCCGTGTGAACGATTGCTTCCCAGGACAGTTAATTAGCGCAAGAAGAATTTGCATGAACGATAAAAAAGCAAAGATTATACTTTGGTATAATAATTTGTCGTTTCACTGTAATTAAGAATGACGTGATAAGTTTGGTATTTCTTCTTTTTTATAATTAGCGTCTTAACATATTGTAGTGAATTTTTCCCCGAAGATAAATTTTAAATTTAACAATTTAATTATGTACATTTATAACCATGACTGTATATTTTGTATGTGTACTTTTGATTAGGGCGTTCCGGATGTCGATGCAGCCTGGATCGTATTTTGATGTATAATGATATTTTTTACGTTTATCATGCGCTTTGCATATTTCCGCAGAGATATTTTTGTGCTCGAGTGAATCAGATCAGTCTGAAGATAAAAACTTATTTTTTATCTTTTATATTTGTAACTTCGAGTTTCTTTTATTTTATAGTGCTTTGTGATTAAAGTCATTATCGATTTAATTACGAGTGTTTGTATCTCATATTTTGTTTAATAATTTAATCCGCTCGATATCTCTCTATTTTTTTGTGTGTGAAAATTTTACGCTAGCGTAAGTGTTTTTTCATAGTATTTTATTTTATTGCTTTTCATTGTAATTTAATTGTAATTTTGATGATTTAAATTTATGAATTTATATCTATTTTAGTTTAATAGATAGATGGTGAAAAAAACTATCATTTTTTATAAGGGAGTTTTTTATTGTCACGTTGTTCTAGAACATTTTGAATTAAGGTTGGTGGGAGATTTATGCTCGTGTTATTGCGCATGAGTGAATGTTATTCTCGCGTCTGACAGTTGGATCTGTTATGTTTTATTTGGGGTTAAAGTAATTAATGAAATTGAAAGTTTTCTAATCAATCTATTAGGATTAATTTTGCTCGCGTTTCATTTGAGGTTTTCATTGTATGCGTGTTAATTATCGTACAATCTTTTTCCTCTGTGCTTCTGTATAAATGATGCATTAGCTGTCTTTACATTCAGTAAAGTTTTTTTTTTTTTAATAAAAGAGTACGAGAATGTGTTTGTATCATTATTAATTCATATTTATTTCCACGTTGCTTTACGGGAAACCCTGGATGAAGAGGAGTCTCATTTAAAAAGAAAAAGCAGACTGAGTTCAAGTTCGGACATATAAAAAGAGAGTATTTGTAGCACAAAAAAGAATTATTAGGTTAATCTTTGATATACCGCACAGGAACCCTGTAAAGACTGAACAGTCTTTACAGGGTTGCAGTGTATAGTAGTTGTGCGGAAGCGTTTATGTTACTTTACTGTGCCCCATGTGTGACTTTTAATTAGTAGTTTTTACCTACTGATGATGACAACTTAGTTGTCGAAATACGTATTTAGGATACGACTAATAATTGTGGTAAGGGGTTATATACCTTTTTAAATCAATATAATGTGATTATCATTTCGGTATACAACACCCCGAAATCTCCGCTTAACCTTCTTCTTCCGACTTTGGCCGAACGCCCTATGCCATTTCGCAAACTGGCTGGCCAAATCCTGAAATTAAGAAAAAATCGGATATTGGCCGGTCTATGTGAGGCGATATTGGCCATTTCTCGATTTGGCCGGCCAATTCCCGAACTGGCCGATTTCGGACTTTAACCAACAGATATAATCAATCCAGGGCAAAAATCTATATTGTGACAATTTTACAAATTGACGACCAAAATTTATTGCTCGCAGCTGTACATCTTGTAATGACTCATCGAACGATGCGTCGCTCGTCATACCTCTGGTACTTTCTAGATGGATGTACTACGCTCGAGAAGAGAATTTCACATTGATATATAAGCCGCCGAGGAAGGGATTAAGGCATTCGTTACCAGAGCATCGCTGAGCGAACATAAATATAAATACTTAAATGTGCTTATTGTTAGTAATTAGTTTTTAAATTGTTAGTCGTTTTTATTATTAATACAGTGTGTGTCTACGTTATCGTTAGTTTTATTTAAGAACCCGTGTAAAATATTATTTTACTTGCGTGTATACAATTTTTACGCATTAAAACTTTCTAATATTTGAGGACATTTGTTCTATATTTCTAAGAATTTTTGCCGTTCTTCATTTGCCGTTAGGGCTTTCCAACCAGCTATTGTAAACATATTTTTACCCTCAGCGGCACAGAAAAATACATTTTTTAAATATACATTGTCTCGGTACATTTTGATATTTTTTATTTGTTCGGAGAATCGGCCTTTGTCCAGGAACGTGTCAGTACTGCACTTTCTACAAATTCGTAGAATAGTGCGCACCCCTAAAGTGAACTACCGATGTTACTTGTTAGGAAGTTACTGGAAAAGGGATGAGTTCTTCGTTACATTTGAAACAAGCATCACGTACTGTATATTAAATATCAACAAAGTGTTCAATCGCCAGCACAGTTTTTTATAATAAAATTAAATTTGTATATAGTAAAAGTGAGTTTTATTTGTATAAGTCTCCCTACAGACTTACAACCTGTGGTTCGAAAATAAGTGCCAAACGCCAAACTACTTTATATGGTCCTTCGACGCCGGATAAAATATAAATACATAAAAAAAATATACTACATTATTCTTCAGTTAGATACTCCTTCGAAAAGAGTATTTACAAGATCTTCAAGTAGCTGAATTCCAACTTTATTCAAGATTGCGAAAACGTGAAGCAGTCGACATCAGGATTCAGTGTTAAGTGCACTATCAAGAAAAACATCCCTGACATCGTTGCCCGAACCTGATATTAAAGAAGTATCCGAAAATCGTCTGTCGCACTATCAACGGTTGCAAAAGTTAGTGCAACACTATTGGGTGCGATGGAACAAGGAATATATAAGTGAAATTCAAACGCGCTGTCGGTGGAAATATGACCAAGAGACGCTACTTAAGGTTGGTGCTCTGGTCATCGTTCGTGAGGACAATCTACCACTGTGCTACTGGATGCTAGGCAGAATACTGGAGCTACATCCTGGAAAGGATGAAATTGTGCGCGTTGTCACGATAAAAACTGCTCACAGTGCGGTGAAACGTTCTGTGATGAAAGTGTGCGTGCTGCCGATACAAGCAACTACATGAACATTAAATTACGTCCAATTACTGTATAATATGATTAATATGTTTAGTTAAGCTCTGTATATATTTGTACATATCTTTATTTTCATTCTCATCTATTTCTACCATTCAAGGGGGCGGTATGTAAAATATTATTTTACTTGTGTGTACACAATTTTTACCCATTAAAACTTTCTAATACTTGAGGACATTTGTTCAATATTTCTAAACATTTTTGCCGTTCTTCATTTGCCGTTAGGGCTTTCCAACCAGCTATTGTAAACATATTTTTACCCTCAGCGGCACAGAAAAATACATTTTTTAAATATACATTGTCTCGGTACATTTTGATATTTTTTATTTGTTCGGAGAATCGGCCTTTGTCCAGGAACGTGTCAGTACTGCACTTTCTACAAATTCGTAGAATAGTGCGCACCCCTAAAGTGAACTACCGATGTTACTTGTTAGGAAGTTACTGGAAAAGGGATGAGTTCTTCGTTACATTTGAAACAAGCATTACGTACTGTATATTAAATATCAACAAAGTGTTCAATCGCCAGCACAGTTTTTGAGAATAAAATAAAATTTGTATATAGTAAAAGTGAGTTTTATTTGTATAAGTCTCCCTACAGACTTACAACCTGTGGTTCGAAAATAAGTGGCAAACGCCAGCGCACAAACTACTTTACAACCCGAAAAGACAAACTTTACAATATTTATTAAACAAACTAAGAAATTGTACTTTAAATGTAATGTATCTTTTGTTAATATGCTAACAAATTCAAAATTCGATTAATGTTTTGATAAATCTCCGCAAAAAAATGCACGATATTGGTTATTAAAATTTCTCTTTTGAAAAACATATTTTACATGGCGTTTAAAAAATGAAGGAAGTCACGTGCATTATATTTTTCATATTTTAGGGCCTCCCCATGACAGCGTCCCTGAGCGTCTGTTTTTTGTTTCCTTTGATAAGTGAAAAAGCGGACCGTACAAAACGTATATTCAGTGATTTAATGTGTAAAATTTTTTGACGTAGAACGGGATATGATTAACAGATTTTGTCTCGTCATTCATGACACTGTGAAAGGCAATTTTTTACAAAGTTCTGCGCTTATTAAATTTCTTCACTTCTCAGTTTATGTTTCCGTCGAAATGATATTTCATATTTCTCGTAAAAATGAAGAGAATAAAAATTTAATAAGACGAAAGTTTTGAATAAGAAAAATTTATTATTGGAATCTATAATTGGAAAATGCAATTTATTTACAATATATATATATCTATATATATATATATATATAAATATATATATATATAATATATATATATATGTATATATATATATATATATATATATATATATATATATATATATATATATATATATATATATACGGGGTTTGGCAGAAGTAACGCATCAGTCTAATAATTCCGTAAATATAAAATTTAGCACAAAATGTTGCCAACAAAAGTTTTTTGACAGGTTAGTTTGTATTGGCTTCAATTATTTCCATTTATTTTTCATGATGATTACATATAAGAGCAAAAAAAATTTTTATTTTTTAAATGGAAATAATATTTTCTTTTAGAAAATTCGGAATCTTTATTAATTTCTGAATGTGAATATGTACTTTTTTCATGGGGTTAGATAATAAAAATATTGAGAAAAAAATAAAATTAATAAACGTACATTTGGACTAGTGCAGTGTTTTGTAGATTGCTTTGGAAATTGTAGATTTTTTGACTGTCATTGAATCATTGACGTTTCACAATAAATAGTTTCCATCGTAAAACTTGCTCTTTTTAATACGTGTTTTGTGTGAAAATGGTCAAATTAACTACTAACGAAAGAATAGAAATTCCTATGATGGTCGGATATGGTGACAGGCAATGTTCACAACACGAAGTTTGCACTTTATTCAATAATGAATGAAAAGAAACAGTTATTTGGATCGAGATCCTATAGCTCAATCAACAGTTTCGAGATTGGTTACTAAATTTAGAGAAACGGGCGATGTTAGAGATAGATATACCTAAAGTTGGCCGACCAAAAGAAATCACTAATGAAGACCGATCTCTTCATGTTTTACTTGCTGTAACGGAAAATCCCACTACGTCAACCACTCAACTAGGATTAGAAAATGATATGCGTAGCAGATCTATTAGACGAATATTAAAAGCGAACAAATACAAGCCCTATAAGATACACTTACTGCACGAACTTAACGAAGATGACCCGGACAGAAGATTACAGTTTTGTGAAACAATAATGGAATTGTCCAATAACGATCCAAATTTTTTAAACAACATCGTATTTTCTGACGAAGCTACATTTTGTCTAAATGGATTTGTAAATAGGCATAACTGCCGTTATTGGGTGACTGAGAATTCACATTGGATGCGAGAAAATCATACACAGCATCGCCACAAATTTAATGTGTGGGCTGGCATTGTTGGGCAACGAATCATAGGTCCGTACTTCTTGGAACAAGATGGTCATCAATCTCGTTGATGACGAGATTGCTGGCCTTTCTAAACTTTATTATCCGCTCATTAAACAATAAAAGACAACCCCAACCACACAAAATTTTTTTTTTTTCTCCCAATGTAAATATACTGTATTTTCCCAAACATATGGTCTGACCAAACTAATTTTAAAACGAAATAAACAATTTCATTTCTGCACCAAGACATTTAGTTACACTAAATATTCCGAGAAAGACAGTTCGACCCTAAAAAGGTCGACATGTCAGACCATACATATGACACAAAATATGTGTTTTAACACGAAATAAATTGGTGAGTTTTGTATACTTTAATTTGCCTTACTTTAATTATTATTTTAATTTTAATTCATTCATACAAATTGTAAATATATTTCTTACCATTCGTTGTATTAATTTTTTAGTTCTAATCACTTGAAATAATTATATAAAAAAAGTCGAAACGTCGTAGAAAAAAACTGAAATTCATTAAAGGTCGCTAAACCAAGAAAATGTCTATTATTTTAATATTATGACACGGCCAATAAAATAAATAAGAAATACATTTTAATTCTTATTAACACTAAATATATACATATATATATATATATATATATATATATATATATATATACGGCTACGGCTATACGGTATACGGCTAAGAAATTATCTTATCACTTATATATATATATACAAGGTGTGTATAAATTGTCGCAAAAGCTACACGTAGCGACATTCCTCGTTCGGTTCTGAATAAAAAATCTTAATGTTAAAATATCGTATCATGCTTCGTAAATTCGTAAATGTCAAAATTTGCCAGTAATGATTTTGATTGAACTCACTTTGAAATACAAACTTATTGTTCTACAACGTTGCCAAATGTGATTTTCGTGGAAGTACGTTAATGAATAAATGTTTAAAACAAGCTTTTAAATCAAAAAGAAAACGTTTACGAAATAATACTACTAAAAATTTTTTCTTTAAACTAAATTGCATCTATCTCTATTAACAGATATCGAAGAGCAAAGGTTAGTTACGCACTAAAAGTCTGAACTTCAAGAACCCCGTGAAAACAAATGAAGCATGATACGACATTTTAACATTAAGATTTTTTATTCAGAACCAAACGAAGAACGTCGCTGCGTGTAGCTTTTGCGACAATTTCTACACACGTTATATATATATAACATGTAGGTATATATTGTTACATATATCTAAATTTTGAAAAATGATAAAAATGTATATATCGGGTGTCCTTGAAATAAAAGGACGTAGATGGCAAAGATAGAAGAAGACATCAATTCAAATCCTAGAGATTTGTGGAACTTTCTTAACAATAAACGTAAATCCACTAGAATTCCTGGTACTCTCTTTGACAATGGTATTCAATTTTCTGAAAGTTTAGACATAGTTAATGTATTTGCCCACACATTTTCTAACGTATATTTACGAAATGACAGTTCGAATTATTCTGTATCTTTTACGTACTGTCCATCTGTCACCTTTCCTGCGATTACTGTGGATGAGTTGGTTAAATGTATGTCCAGTCTTAACAATAAGTTTACTGCTGGTGATGACCTCCTACCAGGGTATTTAGGATTTGAATTTGCCTCCTCCTTAGTTACGATTAAGAATCTTTCCATAAAAACAGTATTTAGAGTAGTTATTTGTCCAGTTCATAAAAAAAGGAGATAAGTCATTGTTGTCAAATTATCGTCGTATTTCCATCTTGAACAGCTTTTATATACTAGAATTTATGGAAATATTAGTTAGTTCTTATCCCAAAACCAACAAGGCTTTCTTCGTTCCACATTGACTAATTTGTGTAGTGCGTCTCAAGTATTGGGTGAGGTTCTGGATAGGCACGATTAGGTAGATATTATTTATACAAACTTTTCGCAAGGATTTGACACTATAAGTCGCCTTATTTTCTAACCTTTGCTCTTTTGGCTTTGCGCCATCGTCTTTAAATTTGATGAATTCGTACTTAAAAAATCTAAAATGTTATGTATCTTACAACGGCATTCGCTCATTTGAATACATTGCAAAATCTGGTGTGCCTCAAGGTTCCAACTTGGGACCACTCCAAATTTTCTATATTTTTCCAAGATTTTCCTCATAGGCGTGAAAAAAATAACAAAAAGTTATTGAAAGAAGTTTTGTTACGCCACTGTGCGTCTGAATATATCATAAATACCATCGGAGACGATATTTTAAAACCGACCCACAATATAGTTTTCTTAGCGTTCATATTGCTTTAAGTGTCGTTCTGTTGACGATCGTCACGTACGTTCGATGTAATTTTTCGATTAAAGATAATAGATTGTCAAAATGCTGACACACTCTTTAATAAAGTATGTTTTTTTTTATAAATCTACAATAAAAATGTTTTTCCTATTGGGACACCTATCCGGCAACACACCGTATAGTATCGAAACGTTAAATTAAATATTGTTCTAATTATCCGGCCGCTACTCCCAAAAAATATTGCTTTTATTTCGTATTATAATTACGGTTAATGTTTTACGGTTTTTACATACTTCCATTAAAGGTATAATTCAGATTGTTTATAATAAACATGAAAGATTTAAAGTACAGTGTTCGCTTTAAAATTAATTAAAATAGGAATATTAATTTCGAAATAATAGGAACTTTTAATTCAAAAATAAATTTGAGAAGAAATTTAATTCCGTTACTACTTGTGTTAAAATTCAAGAATTATACTAATAATAAAACCTGCAAAAGTTTTAACAGTGTTCGTGAAATATCCCGTTGAGAATAAGCATAAACTTTCATATATTTAAATTTTCTATACATTCTGTACATACATGAAACTTTATGTATATTTATGAGCGAAAATTTATTTGGTACGCTACAATTTTGATGTTTTAATTTACATTTGAAAAAATAAGCAACAACTTTAAAAAAGTAAAAAAAAACTTGACCAAAGCGTCACCTACATAATAAACTAGGCATTCGGCTTTCCGACAACATCGGTCAACAGAGACTTCCCGAAAAAACATTCCCGAAAACATTTTACGCGACAATATCCATATTTAAAGAGGGTCCTTGATCCAATTTATTTTCCTGTACCTCCCCACTTATCAGAACTTAAAGAACTAAAACCCGGCTTAAGGACACGAGATTGTAACTTTTAGGTTGACCATAAATATTTGATATCGTTCGCATTTAAAACTTACCTCTCTGTTAAACGCAGATACCGAGTCGAAATGAATTCCATTATCCCTATTCTCCCGTATATGTGGTGAATGTGTTCTTTTAGAAGAAACATGGCGAGATCAATAAAACTTATTGCTTAATGGAATGGTATCATGTAATCTAATACGTATATAAAAATAAATGTGCGTCTGTTCATTCCGTATAGGCTGCTATACAGTTCAACCGATTGCGATGAAACTTTGGTGAATTGTTGTTTTCGTGCCGATTGTTTGTGTAAAATAATGGTACAACTAAACACAAAAAAAAACATTTCCTTGAGCCGAAATCGATCGCTTGAAGTGTGCGGTAAATATGTTTTGACGTTGCTGACAGAACGAGCTGTCAACAATTTAGTAGATGCGCTATACGCTTTGATGCTGTCACTGAGGGAACGTGGCCACGAAGTGACATTTCGAGAAATTCTCCGAAGATACCAGCTCGGTAGGGTGAACTTCTCGAAGTATGAATCAAACAGTTGTGAAAAAAGGCCTAGATGTCAACATTCGTGCAGGTTTCATTAACTAACAAAACACCAACCTGAGAGCATGCCAGACGCTATAATCCATCAACTGGTGAAGTGGCCATTGTTATTGCGGGAAATGACTTTAACACCCGCGATATTATTATTCATCGACGGAATGATACGATTAAACGTGTCGCGGAAACACATCAATCCTACGATATCTTACAGTATCCAATAATTTTTTGGAAAGGGCAGGACAGATACTACTTAAATACAAGGTGTCCCGTATCGTTAATGTTCAAATTTTAGGAGTCTGAAGTAGATTCCATTTCAAGTAACAAACACGCAAAACTTGTATATCCATTTTTATTTGTTTCAAAGTTACAGACCTATGAATGTGATTGTCAGATCATGAAAAAAATGTAATCCTAAAGTCAATAAAAATTGATTTTATTTAAAAAAGTTTAATTAATAATATATTCAAAATGTCCACCTCCTTGTTGAATGCAGGCTTGTGCCCGTAAGCCAACCGAAGAAGTATTTATCCAAATTTAATACTTTCTTTGTCGGATTTGCTCGGCACCCAGGTGAATACGATCCAATAACTCTTCTCTTGTGTTTGAAATTTGTCCGCAGACTAAATTTTTCATGTACCGCCATAAATAAAACTCAAGGGGATTCAGATCGGGTGATCTGGGTAGCCATGCAACAGGACCACCTCGACCAATCCATCTTGGATAATTGACGTTAACCCAATTTCGGACAGCACTTCAGAAATGTGGTGCCCCATCCATGTGAAACCACATGTCTCGTCGAACATTCAGTGGGACATCCTCTAAAAGACCTGGCTGTTCGTCAATAAGAAATTGAAGGAATTGTCCGCATTTAACCTCCCAGGAAGAACCAGGACCAATCAACAAGTCATCGATTAGTACCGCCCAATCGTTAATAGAAAATTCATGTTGAAATTTATATGGGCGTATAGCTTTGGGATTTTCTGATGACCACCTGTGCAGGTTCCTCAGATTTGTAACACTACTTCTCGTGAACGTAGATTCATCTGTCCAGAGGACTGTTCTGCAGAAATTAGTGTCCCCTGCGATAGTGATATGGATATAAGCCCTCACGTTTTAAAATTCGCCAAACTGTCGTTCGTGGCACTCCTAGTTGTTTAGCGATTCGACGTACACTGAGCGTTGGATCCCTTGTAACAATACCTACTGCTTCTTCCTCTAAGTCTGCTGGCAAATTTACTCCTCGGTCGAAAAAATAATCACGCAGTCCGCATTCCCGAAATTGTCTGTGTACTTCCAGAAACGTTCTGTAATGAGGAATGCGCCTATCGGGAAATCGATGTCGGTATTCAATAACTGTTTGACGTGCACTGCCGTTACAGTAGCTATACACAAAATGCATGTCCACATACTCTTGAGAAGAAAATCGGTAAGGCATTTTGAATAAAGAAAACGTGTCCACTCACTAATAAGCTGTTGTATGAACTTTAATCCTTTATTAAAAAATGTAACGTTAACAGTCGTCTAAACATTTGTTTATTGTATGATATTCATGGTTCAGCACTTACGAAATAAGTAAGAACCTTCTTTATCATAAACCAAATTTCCATTACTCTTTTTTGTAGATCTCCACAAGAAATTACTGTATGCAATGTTATTGAATCGTATAACTTTTTTTTTAAATAAAATCAGTTTGTCTTGACTTTAGGATTACATTTTTTTTTCATGATCTGACAATCACATTCATAGATCTGTAACTTTGACACAAATAAGAATGGATATACAAGTTTTGCGTTTTTGTTACTTGAAATGAAGTCTACTTTACACTCCTAAAATTTGAACATAACGATACGGGACACTTGTATAATGCAAACTAATCTAATTGCAGGTAAGTGTGATCAGCTGTAGTAACATACATTTGGTAATGAAATTTTGTCGTTCATATTTAGGAATATCACTTTCAATATATTTCTTATCACTTACTTTGTTTATTTCGTACGTATAGGCGAAACACTTAACAAAAGAATATCAGCAATGAATTATTACTCATACCGTTCGTTTTTTTTTGCTTTTTCAATGACGTTTATTGTTGCAAAGGACATCTTCAGGGCTACTATTGCAGTCGCTGCACTGAAATTCATTTTGAGTACAGCAGCAGTTGTAGCAGCTCTGAAGATGTCTCTTACGATAGTGAACGAAACGTCGACCAAGAAGGAGGCAGGACATGGTTTCAGCCCGGAATTCCAGAAGTAATAAAAAATTACATTGACCAAATTCAAGTTTTAGTAACATCTGAAACTTTTTTCTAATTGATGTATCGTATAATATGTATATTTGTATAATGTATAGAAACAAATACAGTATAGCTTCTCTCTATTTTAGGATACATAAGGCAGATTGTCTAATTTAGTAGGAAGTCAAAATATATCTTCTACTTGTGTACACAGGTTCTACAATTAGACAACAAACCCTAACAATAGACATTTAAAAATAAATTGATTCAGAAGCTGATATAGGTAGAGAATTGAAAATGATTTCTTATCGTGTTTCAAA
Organism: Melolontha melolontha; assembly: GCA_935421215.2. Lineage (NCBI taxonomy): Eukaryota > Metazoa > Arthropoda > Insecta > Coleoptera > Scarabaeidae > Melolontha > Melolontha melolontha. The sequence goes on along the minus strand of OW285242.1, from coordinate 7,643,024 downwards.
AATTATAATATACCGGGTGCGGCAAGTGTCGGCGGAGTTTAGTATGAAAACTAATAAAGTTATAGCAATGAAATTTTACCTTCACATGTAGTATGCTACAGTGCATTTTCTATTTTTATTTATATATTTACAGGGTGTTCCAAATTTCCGCAACCACTTTCAATTTTTTTTAATAGATTGCTATACTTTCTTGTTATTACGATGATAGCCACCCAAATTATCTTTGCAATGATATATGACAATGTGCACTTACAACTGTTAATTTTAGCTTTATTGTAAATTTTGTTAAAATCTTGACAGTTGCAGCGTCTAACATTTTAAGTCTTAGCCTGAAAATGGGTGCAGTGCCTCACGTAACTCTTTTGTTACCAATTTATGGACTAACACGTTATATGTTTTGAACAACGTGACAACATATACAGAGTGTTAAATATGTCGTGCCAAAGTTATCGAAGTTTAAAGGCTATGTTCTCTTTTTTTTTTAAATTGAACCTATAATTTTTTTATTTGTCAGCAAATTTCTTGTAAAATTGCCGTTAAAATGGTACCAATAACAAAGTACTTATTTCTAGTATTTTCGAAATTTTAACCCTTTAATGGAGTATACCTATGTTCATAATATTCAATATGCGGTGCATCTAATAATTGGTTGGCCATGAAATAATATCAAACAAAGTAACTTTTACAAACATCTGTTTTTTAATTCTTTATTATTCGTTCTAGAATTACATTTTGTAATTTTTCCATAATAAAACAAAATTAATTCAAAATGTGTCAAAATATATGTCCATTCTGCTCTACACATGCTCTTAACACACATAACTGTAAACTATTACGGCATGTAAATAAAAAATAATGACAACAAAACGATATAACTAACAACAAGATATCAACTAATAACGAACAAACGGAAGTCGATAATTAACTAGCCGAACTTAAATTATAACAATTAAACGCGATTACAGCAAAGAGGAACTACAGAAAAACATTTTGTACTGATATTTTAAGTAAATATTTTACGTTTGGTTACACAGCAATTTTTGCTTAATATCATTTCATGGCCAACCAACCAACTATTAGATGCAGCACCGCATATTGAATATTATTAATTAAATTAAAGGGTTATAACTTCGAAAATACTAGAAATAAGTACTATGTTATTGGTACCCTTTTAACGGCAATTTTACAAGAAAATTGCTGACTAATAAAAAAATTATAGGTTCAATTTAAAAAAAAAAGCGAAAATAGCCTTTAAACTTCGATAACTTTGGCACGGCATATTTAACAGGATTTTCAAAACACAATGACCAATGTCGAGAAAATCGCCTGGGTTTCATTTAAAGTAGTAAATTTCAGTAATTGATAAGTTTCTTGGGAACTCTAAGGACGAAAACTACGAAAATATTGTTCAAAATATGTTACAACACTTTCATCGTCTAGGTTGTAATATGAGTTTGAAAGTGCATTTCCTTTTTTCACACTTGAACTATTTTCCTGAAAATCTTGGAGCAGTTAGCGAAGAACAGGGAGAGAGGTTTCACCAAGACATTAAGGAAATGGAACGGCGATACCAAGGCAGATGTAGCATAACGATGATGGCGGACTACTGCTGGATGTTAAAACGGGATATGCCCTTAAAAACATAACCGAATGTCCGAACAACGCAGCTTTCTGGCAAAAAGACAAAGATTTCACTTAAAAAAGACTGAGTAAAGTATTTTTTTCGACTTTTTTAACTTGTATTCCACCTTTTTACTCAATAAACAAATAAATTCTTTTAGAAATATCGTTTTTTTTTATTTAATATTTGCAAAAAAAACCTTACGTGATACAAATAAATGCATAGAATTTTTGAAATCAGCCTACCAAAATTATATAAAATCAAAAGTATTTTTAATAATATATAATATTATTAAAAATGGGGTGTGAAGAACACAATACAAGTTCATATGTATTATTGAATGTATGTTCTCCAAAGACGTAGATACGTATTTCACATTTCTATATGATTGTCAATACGCCCCTGTTGGAGAAGAGACACATTCAACAAACATAACTACCTTGCTATCTCGCAGACATTATTAAGACAGAGCGTGAAGGAATATTCAACGCTGTCTATATAATAATCGTAGAACTAGCCGTGGTGTTCCTTATAGTCGGTAACCACCGTATCTATAAAAAACTGTATTATCGTGTCTTCACTACTTGTCGGCGTAAACCGAATACGTATATAACAACATAATTTGAAACATACTTGAGTAAGTAAAACCTACCAATTTTGTATAATACTAAAGTATTTTTAACAAAATTGGTAGGTTTTACTTACTCAAGTATGTTTCAAATTATGTTGTTATATATATAAAATCAATTTTCAAAATAAAAACATCTGTCAAAAAGTTTAATTTTGTAGACCTGTGTTATCTGACATTTGAAGTAAAACAAAATAAAAATCTCCCCACTTCTTTTAATCCTGCGCGAACTTACCCCTCCTCGCGCCAACTTAATTGGCGTTTGCTATACAAAGCAAGCATTGCCGGGTACAGCTAGTATAGAATAAAACAAATGCTATTAATAAGCAATCATGTAAATTTTTCAATTTCACTTTATTCCCGTGCTTTTTTAATAGATACTCAACAGTATATTTTCAATTTTTTACGAGTACATACAATAGAATATAAATTATGGAGAATCATTTTTTGAGTGTCAGAAACGTGTAAAATGTAAATTTCCCATTTTGTCTAAAACGTGGCTTGTAATAACTGCACGGTACAGCGATTGCATTTATTAAAACAAAAATCCTACCTTTCACCATCAAAAAGCAGATGCGTGTGTGTATTTGTGTGCGTACATAAAATGAAAAGCACGCCACCCTACATATTCTTCGTGGTGTGATCAATGCTTCGTTTAATGATTGCCGGTTATACGAATCCATTGTTGTATTAATTACCATCTAGCATGTTTGAAATGGGACGCATCTTTATTTATAAATGTTCTGTCAGCTACAACCGTACGTCATTTTACAAGTTTCACAATGTCGAACGAACAAATGCTAAATTGTGCCTCTGTCCATTGAAAAAGAAAATAATGCGTCTGCCAGCCAACAAAACAGCATCCGACACATTTGTTATTCAAATTCACCCGGTAACGGCTCAAGCAGTGTGTTTGCTGGAATATAATTTTTGTAAACAAAAGTGTAAAGGATCTGGGGACAGTTTCGAATTTATCAAAAATTCATTTTGCCATTTTCCACATTTATTCAGCGATGACAAACTTTAGTCTGAAGTTACGAGTATAAATTTCTCGATTTTATTTGCCATAACGAAAAGTTAAATTTTTTTCGAAAATTCCATAAGATTAATGATGGTTTTCAATTGTTACTGTAAAAAAACAAGTTGCTATACAATTTCATTCGCAATTTAATTAAATTAATAGTCAAGATAGATATATGCCTGCGTAAGAAAACTAATTAATTCTAAATATATTCACCTAAAATACAGAGAGCAATATATAGTTTGCCCTGTCTGTCAAATATAATCTTATAAGAAGTATCAGAGAATTGTTGAAGTCAAAATGTGACAATTTTTGGTAATGTTAAAATGCGATCCAAGGTGTTAAATAATGTGTCTAAAGTATGTGCAAACTTTCCAATTTAGCGATAATATTTGTTAAACATAATATTATTATTAAAGATTATATTAAAAATGTAAATTTATGGCTTTAAATTACAAACTTATAACATTAAAAACAATAGGTAGGCTTAAAAGATCCGAAGCGATTACTAATGTCTGTAATGTTTAGGCAAGCACTTAAAGGATAATAACTTCTTCCAATAATTATAAACTAATTGCTAATTCAAATGCAAACTTGAGGTTACGCTATGCGTAAGGGGCAGTAATTTATTTTATATACGAATGCGTACCATTTCCCTAAAAAAAAAATAAAAATATGAAAATTTATACTTTATATACAAGAGCCTATATAATATAGTTCTTAATAGTCGGCTTCTTTCAACTTTCTAACGCACAGTTTCTTGGCTTTCTTATTCAAGTAATATATATGTATATATGTGTTTATATAATTTCTTAGCTGTTCATTAAATATATCAATTGATAAATTCTTGGAGTTTTTCGGCTTTTATAAGAAATATTTACAAATATCAAATTCGACGTAATTGCGAAGTAAATGTGAATGTAAACATTGCTGTCTGCAAATTACAAAGTAAATCACACGAAATTTTGAATTGAAAAATTTTGTCTACGTTGGGACATGAACACAAGTCTAAGGTTTACCGGACCGTTGCTTTACTACTTAAGCTTAAGTGGTAAAGCAACGGTCCGGCAAACCGTAGACTTGGGTTCAAGTCCGAACGTAGACAAAATTTTTCAATTCATATATATATATGACGGCAGTTTGATAATGACATTGTATGTCGAAACCGCGGTCACGATTATATGTGAATAAAGTGGTATATATAACAAAGTTATTGTTTTATTTTATTTTCAAAATGAATTACCACAAAGTTACGGCTACGGTATTAATTTTCTAATACAGTTCTTGCTTTGTAATTTCAAAAATAAATATATATATCAGCGTGTTCACGAACAATCCTTAAAGAATGAAAAAGGTGATTGTACATACAAAAGTATGAAAAAAAGTCTATATCAACTTGTGTCCGGAAATGTTTCTTAAAGGAGTTACCGCACTTTAAAGATGGCATCACAAAACTGGTATAACAATAACAATTTTTGACATTTGTTTAAGCCGTAATGTAACAAAACCCTTCCATCTAGTTTTTTACATTTGTACTAAATTTGAAATAAGAAAAAAGCAGATCGCTCCACATCGGACGTATTTTCTTGAAAACACTTGGTTTTCCGATGTTTAGCAAGAGAACCTTTTTAACATTAAAAATATCATAGAATTATAAATTGTAAATAAATTGTAATTTGTAAATCATGTACCAAATTTGAATCGTAAATTAAATGGAGTTCAAGACTAATTGACCAAAAACCAGTTCGGTGACGCCATCTCTAAACTGTGGTAGCTCCCTTAAGAAGCACTTCCGGACCCAAGTTGATAGTAACTTTCTTTCATAATTTTGTATGTACAATCAGCCCTTTCATTCTTTAGGGTTTGTTCGTGGACAGTGTGGACACGTTGTATATATATATATATATATATATATATATTGAAATAATGCTGACGGTGTAAAATGAATATACATACAAAATTTTAAATATTGCATAAACTGGTTTGTTAAATGTTTAAATTGTGAATTATCAATCTCTATATTTAGTGGGCTATTACAAGTTACATATAGATGGGGTTGTATTACATCAAAAACTGTTATTTGCGCATGATGCAAAGATACATATTCGTTAATATCGAAGTATACATAACCAAAACAGCTGTTCATAAATATCTCTACTTATAAGTATATTCGAGTGGGCGAAAGTTTGTGTGATGTGTCCGGCTAGACAGAAGAACAATTTAGACTCTTGTTGTTGGACATAAAAGCATGCCTATTAAATGGTAGGTTCGGTGACTGCAATAGGACACTTACAAAATCAGCTGATGCTAATGCAATTAATAATAGTATTTCTATATTCAAAACTACAAAATAAAACGAATGAGATAAGGATTATAATTATGGACTTTAATGAAGTAATTGCAAAGAAAGAACAGGTAAGTGGAAAAATTAATTAACTTATGAATATATATAAAATGTAACATGTCACGTGATGAAATAAATATGGCCTAAAATCTAGGTTATACGATACAACAAAATAACAGGTAAGTGGAAAAATTAATTAACTTATGAATATATATAAAATGTAACATGTCACGTGATGAAATAAATATGGCATAAAATCTAGGTTATACGATACAACAAAATAAATGTGACATGAATAAAGCTAAACGCATAAAAGAATTCTAGGATTGAATTTAATAAATTAGCAGGAAACTGTATTCTTCGTAACTTATATTAGAATATCTAAATCTTAATATGAAACTTAGGTTATATTTATTTAAAAAGAATAATTCGGTAGTGGTTTTATTTAATGACATTTAATTAATTTATCATTTTCAAAATTCGTAGGATGTTTAAAGAATACTTAAGTGGACTTGGATGGGAATTGATTGTACTGGATCAGACTGGTAGATCTGTGGATGCGGCATAAAGGTATCAACGGCGATCGGCTGGCGTCCCCCGCTTGTTGTTCGATCTTGCGGCTGGCTTCCCGGCGAAATGCAATTTACGTTTTCTTGGACACCGGTAACCGTCTGGACTCGCAAAATGCGTTAAACAGGAGCTGGATATACTGGTAAGGTTTTGACTAGATTTGACGTATGGTTTTTTTAGATTTATTAATACTTTTTCTTTTAATTTGCAGAGAGACACTTATAATACGTCTAGGTGTTTTTAATCGAGAATTTTCTAGTGACGCTAACTTTCTTTTTTTTCTCAATCCTAATTTCTGATTCGTCCAACTGTATGTATTTATATAGTCTCGACATTTTATTATAATGAAAATGACAATTTAATCATTTTAAATATACTTATGCTTAGCATAAATTATCTAGTTTATATTAGTGAATACATGTTTGACGTGTGAATGTTGATAGTTGTCTATAATGCTAATTTTATAGTGGGGAAAATTCCCGCGGTAATCTTTTTAAATTTGTACAGTTTTGCCTAAATAAATGTCGTCATTTATTATTAATCAATTAAGTTGAAATATCTTTGGAAATACAAGATATCGGAATGAAATGACTGATACAAATAAAAAAATAAAATAAACAAATGTGAGAATGAATTTAAAATAATTAATTACGCGAAATCAACTTTATTGATATTACATATGAAGAATTCAGTTTCAATATTTTTTTATAATTCTAAAGCTTACATATATACATGAAAATTCCGTCTTTTGCTAACTGAGGCATTCTTAGGTGTAGGCTTGACCTACATCAATATATATATATATATATAATATTTTCGTGACCTTGGTATGATATGGTAAACTTAATAAGTCGGCGATTAAAGGTCTGGTCTATTACTTCAAAGTATATACATCCAAAACAACCCTACATGCCTCGACAATGATGCCTTTGTCAAGGACACAAAAAATATAAATGACAGAATATATATTCTGTCATTCTGTCATTGTCGGCAATGATGCCTTTGTCAAGGACACAAAAAATATAAATGACAGAATATATATTCTGTCATTTATATTTTTTGTGTCCTTAACAAGGGCATCATTGCCGAGGCATGTAGGGTTGTTTTGGATGTATATACTTTGAAGTAATAGACCAGACCTTCAATCGCCGACTTATTAAGTTTACTATACATATAATATTGAAGAAATTTCGTATTTTCTTGGCAGTGGTTATAATACCAGATAAAGAAAAAGTGTTTCTTGGGAATGGCGGCCAGGTAAATCATTTTGAAATGAAAACTAGACAATATGTTTAACACAGTTAGTCATAGTTGAAATGTAATCAAACAATAGAATATAATTTGTGAAAAAGGCTCTATATATAGAACCAAAACGTAAAACAAAATTAAATATTGCTTTAATTACCTGGCCGCCATTCCCAAGAAACACTTTTTCTTTATCTGGTATATATATATGAAAAATGTGTGAAAGCCAAATCCATCCGGAATGTGCAGATACCGATATTTCATAGTTTTTAGTAATCTTCAGTACACATTATCTGGGAATAAATACGACTTTCATTTTTATATTGCGTGTATATATACGAATTATGAAAAACGCGATGTAAATGAGAAAAATTAATTCTTATTTACATCGCGTTTTATATATATATATATATATATATATATTGTAGTGGTTTATTAAAAAATAACATGCTGTATACTGTATACACTTGGAAATGAATATTATGTCGGATTTGGAAATAGGTAACCAGGATGACAGGAATGCTATTTTTAGGGAGTATAAAAAATGTTGTTAGAAAGCAGAAGTATTATAAATTTAATTATTTAATAAGTTAATTAATCAAAAATAAGTACATATTTGGCACACCAAACGTAATTGCTTTTATATATTTATATACTTTGTACTATTGATGGATAATTTGACAGATTAATGATTAGTTAACATTGACGTATATAATGACGTTTATACTTAAATTGACAATCTTGGTAAAAGGAAATCATACCAATTAAATAAACTCTTTAATACGGTTCCAAACTCTTTAATACGTTCAAAGTTAAAAAAAATGGATCTTGTTCAACAATATTAGGCAATAGAAATATACAATATAGAAAATTAGCACGTATACAATACAAATAGGACAGAAATGAAGATGTAGATATTGGAAGTATCTTAATTAAAAAATATTAGAATGAAATAGAGCAGAAAAGAGAATAAGGAGACAGACGCAAGAAAGAAAATTCTGAGATGGAGGAAATAAGGAGAAGAGAGTATCAGAATTTAATAAATAAAATTGATGAAAACAATAAAAATAATAAATTATTGTGGAATAAGATACATCAAGAAATAAATGTGACAAAGCAAAGAATAGAAGATTTTCATGATAAAGTTGAAGAAAAATTAATAGAACAAAAGAATGAAAAAATTAAAAATACTGACAATTTAATTAATGTACAAACAATTCCAGTAGGAATAGATGAAACTTTAATTAGAAATGATAAGAAAGTGGAAAAATTACACATTTTAAAAAAGATACAGAAGAGAAATTTAAAAATCAGGATGAAACAATAAATACTATGCTGCAAGAAGTAAATGTTAAGAAAAGAAATATTAATGTATACAGTATATTACCTACAACGAATATAATTGATGTGGGGACGAATATAAATTCTTATAGGGACAAAGGAATTCTTCCATGGAATTGTTTAAATGACATACAAAAATATTTTGACCTTATATCTGGGGAAAACAGAAGAAAATACAATAAACATAAATTCAACTGCATTTTTCCATTTTTCACACGTTGTTTTTGTCTTTCAAGGGCACTCGGTATATTGCGTTGTAAAGTGCCATTTTCGTTTTCTCCTATACATATTTCCTTTTTTTGGTAAACGCGTTCTTGAGTGTGCACAGTGAATGAAATTAATATTATTATTACTATTTATACATGACATAATAGAAAGAGATGATATCGCATTTCTACTTAGATGTATGTATATAAAGTAACGTAATTGTGTAATATTAAATGTGTCTCGTGTTTCGAATAATTCAATCAAACGCCGAGCGCATTCACTCAAAATTTCAGCTAAGGAAACATCTCAGGTTAACAGACAATACATGGAACAACCCTCTAACTCCGTTTTACCATTATTCGATTTCTCGCGTAAATTTCATCTGCCAAGTCAGCAGTTGAGCTGCTGGATGGTTAGTCTATCAAATTATACTTATTTCAGAACAGAACGGTAAATTTAAGACGCGTGCAAGACGGGGATGATCTACTTTATTTATATTATGGTTTTGCACGTTGGAGAATAGAAAGGTTTCAGTAAATGAAAACCAGTAATTTTCTTATGTCTTGATTATATTCAGGGGACAAGGTAAACATGTTTATTTAACATTTTATATTTTTACGATAAGTTATCAGTAGAGCAGACGAATTTCCGTGGGTGCCTTGTGCGTCGATGTGAGGATGATTGTATTGCATCAGAACTAATAAAAAGCATTCAGTATGTGTTTGGTACTTGCTTAGACTGCATGTAAGTGTACGCATACGTAATAAAATGTCGTCGACACATAAATCGAGAAAACGACCGTTGTAAGACGAAGTAAATAAGTTTATTATGGATTTCCCGGACTTAATATACGATGGCTCAAAAATTAAATGTTTAAGTGTTTATACATATATAATGTGTTGGTCAAAAACACATTGTAAAGAACACGTAAGCAGTTCGAAGCACAATAATAACAAAATTAATCGACAACAGTTTATACATGAACTATGTGTAACTATGATTGTGTGTACACTGCCGTTTACCTTGTTAAGTAATGATTTATTTATTTCATTTTGGAATAAATACGCGAATCAATCATTACAGAGCACGACAACGTTACGAAGGAATTTACCATCGGTGCGTAAACAGGTTGAAAATAAAATCAAAGCCGAACTGAAAAATAAAAAACTGTGGTTATGTGTGGACGACACAACTGACAGCAAAAAACAATCTGTAGTTAATGTGATGGTGCGTAATATGGAACCACATCAACCAACGTCTTCAATTTTATTAGCATCCAGACGACTAGAACAATGTAATGCTGAAAAAATTTCAGAGGTGCTATTGAAAAATTTAAACTTTCCAAAGACCAAGTATTAATGTTTATGACCGACGGTGCGGCAACCATGTGTTTTGTAGGGCGGTCTCTTAGAAAATATTGTCCTAACTTGTTACATATTACTTGTAAACTCCATGCTCTACACCTTGTGGCAGAACAGGTTTGTAGATGTTATCCAGAGGTAGATGCTTTAATATCGAGTACAAAGGCAGTATTCCTGAAATCTCCAAAACGTATTCGGAAATTTCACGAATTGTGTCCCCATACCCCTGAGCCACCACAGCCGATTCTGACACGTTGGGGTACATGGTTACGGGTGGGGTCTTATCATGAACATTTTGAAAAAATTGAGGAAGTGGTTTTATCATTCGATCCGAAAGAAAGTGCAGCTATCAATACAAGCCAGAAAAAATTTCAAGATGCCCAGATTAAAATGGATTTACAAAGTATTCGTGAGAATTACTTGGGACTAGAAGAAGCAATAACAAAATTAGAAAATTCGTCACTGTTGTTAGAGGAATCACTGCAAATCGTTAAAGATGTTCACGCACAACTGAGTGCTGTAGAAGACGCAAAAAGTGAAAGTGTTCTAATTAAATTTGAAAGTGTTTTAGATAGTAAAGCAGATTTTGACACCTTAACTCGTATTTGTGAGGGCACGTCTACAGATGCGTTAAGTTGCTTAAAAAAGTATTTTGATTATGCGAATATAATATCACTAGATGTAGAACGCTCATTTTCCGAATATAAACATATTTTTTCCTCACGGCGGACATGTTTTTCAGAAATAACCTTAGAAACGCACCTGATGTTGAAAATATACAATCGAGTTTCTCCAGTTTGTCAATCCTTGGAAGACGCTTAAAACGGTAAGTGTTTTTTTAAATCCTCTGTCGTGCACACAATCACTGATTTCATACATTTTCCATTTCATTTATAGGTACATACAACGCTGCTATAATATGTACTATTCTTATTTTTCGTGTGTTTATGCATATTACTTTAATACAGAAAACCAAATGTATATTTAATTATTTCTGATAGAATAAATGTCTCTACTTCTATACTTATATCGGTAACAAGCTCATGTTGCGTCCCTATTCTATCGCATATTCTAATATATTACGAATTACACTCCCATACCGGCGCTCATGGCGCGCACGGAAATTGGTCTGCTCAAATCATTACTCTGGACAAACCTAAGAAAAATATTTAATTGTGATGTTCCAGGGTAAGTTGGTACAATTTTTTTTGTGTTACAAATTAGATTTTTGCAATATGTTTATTAAGTTAAAAGTCAAGTATGCTGTCACAGTATGTATATATAGTCATGGCTTCGAATAATTGTTTTCGAACAATTAGAATTCCAATAAATGATGGCTTCGAATAATTGTTTTCGAACAATTTGTCGGCACCGTTCTAAATCATAGGCACTGTTCACGAGTAATACGAGAACATTAGAAAATTAGGAATAATATTGGGCCAAGATGTGATCCCTGTGGTAGGTCCGAAGAGGGATGAAAAGATTTAGATCCTACGTTGTGTTACATATTACTTTCAGGTTGTTTGCTCTAAAATTTTATTCAGTTTGTGCATTACTTCTGAAATGTAACATCACAGGATTTTCCAATGGAAAACAACCGTGAAACCTACACTCAAGAAAAAGTAAATATGTTTGGGTGTAGATAAGACGAGAGATTTTCCGCGATAGAAGCTGTAAATTTAATTTTCAATATTCGATTTTTTCGTTTGTTTCTTAAATCCTTAAATATGAAGCTATGAAATTGATTGAATTTACCTTACGTAGGGATAATTTTATTAGAGTTTAGAGTTTATTAGAGAACTAAAACAAATCGTTTTCCAAGGTGGTAATATATCATCTATCCAAGACAAATAACTATAAAAGCGCAGGATACAGGCCAAATTGCAAAATCAGCATATTTTTACGGCTTCATATTCAACGTACGTACCATCGTAAAACACAAGAGCCGCTTCGCTGTACTTCAAATAAACGACGCCCTTTTCGAACTGTCCGCGAGCAAACAGCTGACAGTCGGTGCTTTTCTTTATTGACGTTCAACTTTTTCCAGTGACACTGCGGACATAGTCCGTCTGGTTGTTATTTATTTTTTCTCGGTCATAAAACAATAAACAAATATACGAGATATTGCCCGAGAAACATATAAAAACTTTAATAAAATGAAACTTTCTTATTAAAGAAAAATAGGGAATACATTGTTTTATTGCCAACGTAAACATGTTAAAAGTAAATAATTTTTGTACAGAATCATTATCTTCTACGGTTAAGGACGATACATTCATCCACTGCGTTGAATGAGGTGTGCAATTTATATATATATATATATATATATATATATATATATATATATACAGGCTGATTCATTTTCGGCCCTCACCATGGGGATCTCGCTTATTATTGGAGATAGAGTATAGGTTTAAATTTGGCAAAGTTGTTAAATTTTGTATTTGTTATAAATCCGTAAAGAAAATAGACCTGTGACAAATGACCTTCGTTATTTAAAAAAAAAAACGCGAAGACTCCATTTTCTTCTAAGTATTTTCTATTCTTCGAACCGAAATTCAACAGTAGCGAGTACAAGATATCTACAATTATATCCAGAACGACAACAGCCTCATCGTACCATTTTTCTAGATCTCGACAGAAATTTGGTCGAGAATGGATCGTTTACTAAGCCGCGTAATGGTCAAGACAACAGGAATTTAAACGAAAATCGACAAGATATTTTACAAATGGTAAATTTCAAATTTCATGTTAATCTTGTATTTTTATAGATAAATAATAATCCATCAATTTCTACACGCGAAGTAGCGTCAGAATTAAATTTGTGCCAGTCCAGAGTTTGGAGAACTTTACATAAAAGTAGGTTTAAACCATACAGAATCCATGTTAGTCACTCTTTACTGTCTGGAGATAATTTGAGAAGGCTAGAATATTGTAATTGGTTAATGGGAAGGATAGAAAATGACGAAAATTTTTTAAGCAAAATCATCTGGTCAGTTGAAACAAAATTTACAAATTCTGGAATGTTCAACAGAAATACGGAGCACTATTGGGCAGTACAAAATCCCCGACAAAACAGAGCTAGAAGACCACAACATCGTTTTGGAATAAACGTTTGGATGGGTATTTTGGCAAATCGTCTCTTAGGACCAGTTATGTATGAAGAACATTTAAATGGAGAAAGATATTTAAACATTTTACGTACATACGTATCTGACTATCTTGACGACAATATCCCATTAAATCAATTACAATATTTATGGTGGCAACAAGATGGCGCACCAGCACACAATGCAGCTGTTGTTAGAAATTTCTTAAATAAAGAGTTTGCAAACCGTTGGATTGGAAATAGGGGAGTTGTTGAATGGCCTGCGAGATCACCTGATTTAAGTCCGCTAGATTTTTTTTTATGGGGATATGTTAAAAATAATATTTATAAAGTAGATGCGCCACAAAACATTGAAGAATTACGAGATAGACTTCAGAATGCCATCGATGCAGTTCCTAGAAGAACTATACAAAGGGCAGTACAAAATGCCAGAAGGCGTGCCCAATTGTGCATTACCAAAGATGGCCAGATAATTGAACATTTACTGTAATTGTTTATTGTTTACTTTTCTATGTATTTTTATTAATGTTTTTGTTATCTTGTACTCGCTACTGTTGAATTTCGTTTCGAAGAATAAAAAATACTTATCATATCTCGTTTCTCTTCTCGTTAGTGTATGACATTTTTGTATTATTAATGAACAATAAATGAAATGTTTGACAGATTGAAATAATTCCAAAGGCTACCTTATTTAATCTAATAATTTATTCTTTCAAATAAAACCTAATGTCAAAAACTATAGTCAGCATGTGGTATATGGTTGAAATCAGAAAAAAAAACTCTTTCTGAAGATGTCTAAATCCAATATGGCGCCTATAAGAAATTAGATAGTTGATGATGGACAGAAAGAAACGAAACGTCGTATAAAAATTTAGAGTACACCACTGGATAGAGGTTTAGAAATGGTCACAAGGATGTGTTTTTATTTTTTCTCTACAAGGCCAAATGTCGGTGCTACAGGTAAAAGAAGAAAATGGGGTTTTCGCGTTTTCTTTTTAAATAACGAAGTTCATTTGTCACAGGTCTATTTTCTTTACGGATTCATAACAAACACAAAATTTAACAACTTTGCCAAATTTAAATCTATACTCTATCTCCAATAATAAGAGAGATGCCATGGCGAGGGCCGAAAATGAATCAGCCTGTATATACAAAAATCAAAAACATTTAATTAGTTATTTATAGACTCACAAACTACATAAGTGATTTTGATAAAATATTGTGTGTCTGTGTTCCTTACGTTGTGTGTAAGGTCGTTACCATATTTTTCTTATATTACGGTCAGCAATGCATTTTTGTCTGCGAGCACAGTTTTCGAATTGCTATGTGTGATTACAACAGCTGGAAATTCCTAATCCTCGTGTACATATATAGCATGTTCGCGAACTGGAAAACTATCTGCTCTAAATAACGAGACATATTGTGTATTCAAAGGCATTGGAGTGATAGATTCATTATAATAAAATATCATTGATTCGTTAACAGTTATCACAAAACAAGTTTTAATTTTTCTGTAGTATGCGGCTGAGCAACGCCGGGCTACGGGCAACTAGTATAATAATAAATCTCAAATACGAGTAGGTATAATCTGAATTTTTGATTTTTTAATATTCCCGCACTATTGTGGGAATTCGTTATGTTCCGCACTGAATTTGCATGTGGGAATTTGGAATTTCTTAAAGATTGTAGGAAAAGTACTTTTTCTACTTGAATTCCTAAAATCAAATGACAGCAATAAGATATTTAGGTCTGTGTCCGAACAATACCAATATTGAAAAATGAAACAAATATAACAAAATTAAGCTTACTTCGATAACGTCTTGTGTGTCATAATGAGTTCGTTATGAATAAAAAATAGTAAAAAACAATTTTTAAGTAGTGTAAAATTAAAAGAAAGAAATTAAAGACAACAAGGGAATTTTTACCAATTAAAATTATTCTTGCAGAATCTCTATAATCGCGTTCGATGCAGTAAAATACCAAGGAAAGCAAAAACACTTCTCTACGAAAATTCGATTTCGTCCTAATCAAAACACAATTAGGTTATGGTAAATTAATTATCCCGAAATAAAATAGAAATGAGAGAAAATGAAGCGCGCTTTTGATAATTCACTTACATCGAGAGGGGAGGAAATTTCCATATTTTGATTGGTTTTCTGGTTATCCATTACCGTAAAAAAGTAATTTAAAATATTACATATTTTCGAATAAAAGGAATAATCAGCGAACAACAAAACGTCACCGAAATTATTTTAAACTTTCGAGCAACAAAAGCGAATGAAAGAGAAAATGGACAGGAAAGGAGGAATGTCCTACATATATTTACATAAAATTAAAAAGTAAATAAAAATCTGCATTAATTATATGAGTAATTTGCATCTCCTTTTCATTAACGCGATTCCGCAGGAAAACTTTTCAAATGCTTCTGGGCGAATCCACCTGCTTTTCGGCGGCGGTAGACAGAGGCATGAGCGAGATGAGAACGCTTTTTCTGAAATTACGAATGGCCGGTGTACTCTGCCCGTGCTTCAGAATTGCAATTCATCCCCGCAGGCTGTCAGGTAGCTAACCCACTCTACTCCTTTCCTCTCGATTCCATTCCACACTAATTCCAACATAAATTGAATTAATTCGAAGCGTTGAATTCAGAATCTTAATTAATGCATTAAAACTTGTAGTTTCCATTCGCTCTAACAATATCTTATTTCGTTCGTTCGATTCGCCGATAGTTGTTCTTCTAGATCTTAATTAGATTAATTTATTTTTTAATCCGTACTCTGCTGAATTAATTCGTTTTACGTCATTACATTAATAACATCGAAGTTTTATTTAATTTAGAACAAGTATAGGGAAACATCAATTGAAGTTAGTGTTTCGACTAGTTTTAAATTCAAACATAGCTTTGGTACAATAATATATGTACAAATAACTAAATATAGTGGAGAGAGTAAAGACGACGAAAGCATATTTAATAAAGTGGTAAGAATTGGAAAAGTTTATGTACGTAATTGGAAAAATATCTGGAACACTAACATCCAAGAATCAACTCATGGGAAAAGAAGGTAAAAATATAAAAGATTGCAACAGTCGTTATCTCCAATTAAAGATACGACCTGCGAATGCATAATAATAATAGTAATAAGAGTAGTAATAGTAAGTAATGGTAATAGTAGTAAGAGGAATATTCCAAGGCGATTCGCTAAGCGCTCTCTGGTTCTGCATGGCAATAAACCCTCTATCAACTATGCTCAATGCCGACGGGAGAGGCTATGAAATTATGGGAAGTGGGCTGCAAATATCCCATCTGTTCTATATGGATGACTTGAAACTTTACTCAACAACAAGAAAAGATCTCGAAAAGCTATTGAGAACAACATAAACTTTCAGGCATGACATAAAAATGAACTTTGGCCTAGACAAATGTCGCATAAACGCGATGACCAAAGGCATCTGGATTGATTCGGAGAACTATACATTAGAACACACATTAGACGTACAAGAATTTATACAGACAATGCAACCTCAAGACACATACAAATACCTTGGCTTCGAACAGAGCAGAGGGATAGACAAGAACCGCACAAATGAACAAATAACTCAAGAGGTCAGACGCCAAATTAATCTGATCCTAAAGACAAAACTTTCAGGTCGAAATATGGCCACCGCAGTAAACACGTACGCACCAGTGCTAATGTACACGTTCGGTATAGTGCGATGGACCGCAACAGAATTAGAGGACTAGAACAGACTAATACCGGTAACATTCACTAAACACCGTGCCCACCACCCCAGAAGTTCGAACGAGAGATTCCACCTTCCTAGGAAGAAAGGAGGCAGAGGTATAAATGATATTAAAAACATCTACTATGAGCAGATACATGACCTCAGAGAATTCTTCACTGTAAAGGCACAAACATCAAACATCCACAGAGTTGTGTGCAACAATGATGACCGTTTCACTCCACTCAACTTAAAGGACACGCAAAAGAATATTAAAGAAAAAATTGTACACGACAAGGAATAAATTGACGCGTGGAGAAACAAAGAACTACACGTCAGGTACATACACGCTGCATACAATGAATACATCGATAAAGAAGCGACACTACAATGGCTATGTAACACCAACTTATTTGTCGAAACAAAGGGCTTCATGATGGCTATACAAGATCAAGTTATAGCAACTCGCATCTACAAAAAACACATACTAAAAGAAAACATCGCATCAACGTCATGCAGAATATGTGGCGAGAAACCGGAAACCATAGAACATATACTCAGCGGATGCCTCATTTTAGCCCCAAAACAATACACCAGACGCCACAACAATGTTGCGACAGTGATCCACCAGGCAATATGTAAACTGTATGATGGAACAACTGGAACAACGCCATACTACTAGTACGAGCCGAAAAATGTAGTGGAGTTGCCTGAAGCCATGATTTACTGGAGTCGAACAATACAAACTGATAGAACTGTCCAACATAACAGACCAGACATCACATTACGAGACCATAACAATAGCAATACGTACCTCATAGACATCTCTGTGCCAGCGCCAGCGAATATCCAGGCGAAGCACAGAGACAAGATCGACAAATATTTACCACTTGCCCAAGATGTTAAAGAAGTGTGGCGCCAAAACAAAGCGATTGTAGTACCCATCATCATCGGTGCTACAGGAGAAATACCGCTGAAGTTACATGAGGCTCTAAAGACACTAAATATACATCCTATGAGAGTCAACGAGCATTGTGCGGCAGGTGCTGAGCCAGAATACATGATAAAAACAACCACGAACACATCTCAAACCGAAACACCATATCTTCGAAAACACGAACTAAACGACTCCTACGATCTAATGTGTCGATTATGAAAAAAAAAGGAATGCCAAAAGAAGAACGTTATAGTAAATTCATGGAAAAAAAAAGCAAAAGAACAACAAAGACAAAAAAAATTATATTTAATATACATGTTTAATTCTATGTTACCAATGTTTCCATCCATATCAAGCAGGATAGATGTTGATATGCTTGCCTCGCGGCCGTGTATCAACTTTTTCCCTTTCTCCCGAAAGGAGCTTTCACATCAGTAATAATAATAATAATAATTATTATTATTGTTTTTGCTTAGTTATGTCCTTAAAGCATGCGAACACCTATCCCTACACAAAACAGGTTACAACAACATAACTGTAAATGTGTATTATAAATTTTACAATCATAGTTACATATTGAGTTCATTTCAGTTAAAAAACTATAAAAAATTTAAAAAATTAAAAATGAATTTCAAGATTACGTACTAGAATAAATCCTAATGTTTTTTTTATAATTCAACAATATATGTCGTTGGGGAGGAATTAAGTCGGCTCTCTATATAGTCAAAAAAGGTATATAACCCCTTACCACAATTATTAATCGTATCCTAAATACGTATTTCGACAACTAAGTTGTCATCATCAGTAGGTAAAAACCACTAATTAAAAAGTCGCACATGGGGCACAGTAAAGCGAGAGAACCGCTTAACGCAATAATTACTTTACACCGCGTCCACGTATAGACTCAGTAGTAGAGTCTAGACTCACGTATAGACGCAGTCTATATCTTAGTTGTCGAAATACGTATTTAGGATACGATTAATAATTGTGGTAAGGGGTTATATACCTTTTTTAAGTTTTTTACTTAACCACAGTCTCCAAAGAAAGAATTTTCTCTATATAGTTATGAAATATCACCTGTTTGGGTAATTGCAACGTGCAATTAAAAATTGAGACACTTAATTATATCCCCGTATAATCGTGAGGGCTGCAAAAAAACGATATACTTCTTAAAGAGGTAATTAAAGCCCCGAAAGCAAGCTGCCACAATGACGATAGATAGCGATCGACCAACTGCACGATCGTGGTCTCAGTCTCCCTATCTCCCCGGAAGATATCTTCATTCGATAATCGACGTGGGTTTAAAGCCACGAAAAAGAACTAATACGTAACCACCTTTTTGCAGATAAGATCGTAAGCAAGGCGGGTTCAAAAATAAATAGAACGGAATAAAATAAAAGAGGACGCTAATTCGCGACGAAATAAAGACGTGTCTACGAACACATAACAATTGACGAAAAAAGAAACGTCACTAAAGTCACTCACTCTTAGTGGTTGAGAAGAAGTTTGCATAAAAATATTGCAGAAGTTGACTCCCTACGTGTTAACTTCAAGCCAGGGAATAGAACGCGTTTAAATTTAACAACGATGGAGACCAACGAACGTCGAAAAGCATTAAAACAAGCGGCAAACGACAAGATGATGACAGAACATCAGAATAAACCCACGCACAGTCAATATTACAACAAAGCCAAACACGACCGGTCAAAAGAGCATTTTTATATGTTTTCCACGCGCCTGATAGCACATTATTTATGTGTGGGATAGCGTATCGTCTGAATTCTACATTTACATTGTTGCGTGCGGCGATAATACGGCTGATTCTGCATAGGAATTTTCTGTAGAAACTGTACTCGTCAAGAACGCATTTAGTGAAAGAAAAGTTTATTACTTAGCGGCGGACCACTGAAGCGAACGGTCCGCGGTAAGGTGAATTCAGCGTAGAACCAACCAAGTGAGCGGTCTAAAGCACAGCTGCGAAATAACCAAAAGAGTGTTTCCAAAGTAAAGTGGCGAAACAGCCCTAAGTGCTGGTTCAAAATAAGTGCATAGACCACGTTAAAATTCGGTTTGCTACAAAGAAATATAAATGATTAATTGACGAAGGATATGCGTGTTGAAACTCCATAATATTATATAATTGATGAAAGAAAATTTCACTTTGAGTTTAAATTATAATTTTATTAATTTACTACGTTCGTTTCGCTCTACTAGAGCTTCATCGGGTGATGATAATTGTTATATAAAAACCGTAACAGTTTTTAAGTAATAACCTCCTTTATAAAAGACAAAATTCATTTCAACAATCTATCCTGTAGTGCCACTAGTAACACTTCAAAATACACATCTTTAACATATATGTGCACACCTTCCATTAAAATGAAGGAATCTTATTTCATTTAGAACTAACAACACACTTCATAATTATATTAACAATAGTAAAGATAAAACCGATAGGAACTTAAAGTCTGATGTTTATAAATTAAATTGCGAATATGGATTCTCTTCTACAGGTACAAAAGAACATGAAAGAAGTTTCAAATTACAAAAAAAAAAACAGATTCTACTTACGCAAACCATTGTATAGAATATAAACATAAGTTTAATAATAAATTTAACATATTACACATACAGGCTAAGAGCAATAAATTCAATTTATTAGAGAGTTTAAAAATAAATAGGTTAAACAAACTAAACCTCATTTTAACTGACCAATTAGAGATTGATAACTCTCCGTTATTAAACTTAAATATTTAAAAACATGATTGTGGAATAAATTTTATTGTATCAAGTTTGATAGTGGCCTAATTTTGTACCTAAATTATAAGCATAAATTCCCCGATTGATATTTGACACAATTCCTTTGTATATAAATTAATAACGTTAGGGTTATCAATTTAATAATTTGGTAATGATATCAATTAGTTGTAACCCCCCCCCCCTTTCATACTTAATCTTTAGCTATAAAAGTAAAGACTGTTACGGTTTTTGTTTTATCATCACCTGATGAACTTCTAGTAGAGCGAAACGAACGTAGTGAATTTTAATAAAATTATAATTTGAACTCAAAGTGAAATTTTATTTCATCAATTATAAAGAAATATAAATTTGTACACTAGCAAATCCTGTACGAAAGTGAAATAAAATACGAGGACCTTTGTGCGAACTAGAGCCCCATATAAATAAAGTGTTAAAGGTTTTTAAGAAATAAGAACCAACCAGTAATGTGCATAATACTTTACTTAAATAGGAAAGTATATATCAGTGTATATTGTGTCGACGACAACTTCGTCAAAGAAGAAATCTCTCTACGCCATTCTCTACAAGAAAGCAGTCGTCGCGAACGCTGGATTTAGAAGAGTTTTGGTCGTATTTTCAGATAAATAAAAATGTATTGATTTTGCTCATTATGTTGATATAGATAAATGAACATTAAAAGAGCTACTTATTACTAATTGTATATCTAAATCAACATATAGTAATCTTAATTTAATTAGCAATAATTCGTAATTCTATTTTGCTATTTGTTAAAATAAATTTTTATTTGTTAACTCTAATATTTTGTTTAATTTATCGCATATATCATCATACATTATTAAAGAGATTCCATTTGAGCGCGGTTACTTACGTTATCTTGTTGAGAACAGCGTTTTGATATTTATTGTACCTTTTAGAATTCGAGTCACTCTTATATAAGTAAATTACTCAAATATAGGCAAAAGTGTATGTAGAGTATGTAGTATTCTGTTTATTAGTTAGATTCCTTTTAAATAAAGTTTAGTGCCATTTAATTCATTTTATGTTTTATCACCCCACAATTAATATTTAATATATAAATTTTGATTATCTTTTAAAATACCCAACAAAATTTTTCCAATTTTAACTATAAATATATATTTTTTAAATAAAAACAAAAGAACAAAAGAAACTTAGATAATATCCAGGTAATTGTAATCAACTAATCTTTTCAATCGCAAAATGATTAGTTTTGTCAATTTTAAACAATTTTGAGACTTCATAAATATTTCTTCCAATAATAAACATATTTTTTGCATATTTAAATATAATACTGAGTAGCTTGTGTCTATTTTATTGTTTATCAGTTTACCTATATGTTTAATACAAAGGTATTTTTAATAATATAAAATATTATTAAAAATCTGGTGTGAAGAACACAAATGCAGGTTCACTATTAATATTTTCTGTGAACATGTCCGAATATATCCTATCCCCAGAGACGTAGATACGTATTTCGCTTTTCTACAAGCTCATCGGTAGGCCCCTGCTGGAGAAAGGATATTTCCAGACACATTCACAGAAAAGAACCACCTCGCCCTATCACCGTAATTATCCAGACCGAGCGCAGAAGTAAATTCGGCGCTACCTGTTGTCAGACAGCCGAAGTACCTCGCATACCGTCCACATAATTAATGTGAAGTAACGACGCCCTTCCAAAGGTTAGCACAGCCAACTCTCTAGAAAACTGCATTTTGTTTGTGCCTTCACTCATACTACGGCTTAACCGCATGTGTAATGTATCAGAATAATTGAAAGGTGCTAACCTTTGGAAGGGCGTCGTTACTTCACATTAATTATGTGGACGGTATGCGAGGTACTTCGGCTGTCTGACAACAGGTAGCGCCGAATTTACTTCTGCGCTCGGTCTGGATAATTACGGTGATAGGGCGAGGTGGTTCTTTTCTGTGAATGTGTCTGGAAATATCCTTTCTCCAGCAGGGGCGTACCGATGAGCTTGTAGAAAAGCGAACTACGTATCTACGTCTCTGGGGATAGGATATATTCGGACATGTTCACAGAAAATATTAATACTGAACCTGCATTTGTGTTCTTCACACCAGATTTTTAATAATATTTTATATTATTAAAAATACCTTTGTATTAAACATATAGGTAAACAGATAAACAATAAAATAGACACAAGCTACTCAGTATTATATTTAAATATGCAAAAAATATGTTTATTATTGGAAGAAATATTTACGAAGTCTCAAAATTGTTTAAAATTGACAAAACTAATCATTTTGCGATTGAAAAGATTAGTTGATTACAATTACCTGGATACCATCTAACATCTAATAGTGAACCTGCATTTGTGTTCTTCACACCAGATTTTTAATAATATTTTATATTATTAAAAATACCTTTGTATTATACGAAACTGGTGGGGTTTACCTACTCATGTATGTTTCAATTATTCTGATACCTATATGTTTGTTCCTTCTTTTGTTTCTTAGTTATTTGGTTTTTATATCAATAACGAGTTAATTCTATTATTGACTTTTTCTATATTAATTAGTTATCTGATCTCGAGAACTAATAAATGTAATTATTATGAACATTATTAAACATAATCACTTTGAGCACATTGCCGTGGCCACCTGTATACAATTTTGATATATTTACCTGTATGTTCGATCACATATGATCGTTAAATTAGGCAATATATAATTTATAGGAACCTATACAATTTTTTTATTAAATCAAATGTTCCATGTCACACGAAAATGAGATTGTAACACTTACCTAACAAGATAAACGCACGCGTCATTTGTTTCCGGGAACAAATGACATTATGTCGAACCGTATTCTAGGAGCGAGCATCTTGGTACGCTATACTTACATATATGTACATTTACATAAAATAAATAAACGATCAAATGCATGTAAAACTAAATAGTATACCAGGCGCCTACTTCTTAACGGAACACTTTCGATTTGAAGGACTATTCGTCTAAACTCTAAGTCGCTTTCATATTTAACTAGATGAAGATGAAACAATTATCATCGCCGTGTAACGTAATATAATTTAACAAACGAGTATGACAGGTCAAAATGCTGCATTAGAATCAACGCCTGGTATGTTACATTTTAAATCACTGATTTCGATTGTATTGAAAGTCTAATAATTAACATGTCTCTGCCAGAATTAACCTATGCCATATAACACATAAAATAACGATTATTGTTTTGTTAAAAAGAAATTTAAACCTTACATGTGTACAGTCTTCAAAAGTTTTTCACTAATAACATACACTACAGTTTTAGTTGACAAAACGTCTACTATTATGATTATTTTTTTTTCAGTAACATTTTGGCACGTTACGTAAGAGTTTTTCTGTTTTAAATTCAGTAATGGTAGCGATTGTCAATTATTTTAAAAGATTTAAACACTCACTCACTTGATTTTAATTTGATTAACCGTTTTGTGACGTATTCATGTTGTTTTGAAGTTTATTTGAAGTAGTTTGTAATAGGATCATGTCCAAGTAATTTTGTTTGGCATCTGTAATATTTATACTTTTTCTAGATTCTATTGGGATAGTGTAAAAGATATATATCTATAATTTAAATGTTATTTCGTGTTAATACAATCTTACGGATCAAATTCATTAAATAGTCTATAGATCTAGAAATAATTTTATGGTAATAATCTATCAATGATTCTAATTAATAGAAATTAATTATATAAAATAACATCTAAAAAGTAATCAACTATTACGAAATATTGAATAAAGGACTTCCATTTAGTTTATAGACTGATTTACTGAAATAATATATTATGTCCTTGACATAAAAAGACAACGTATGAAAAGTTGAAAAACGTATTTATCTAGAATACGAATTCAAAATATTGAAATGAGTTAATTACGACACAAACCACAAAATTGAACCTGAAACCTCAAACCTGAACCTCAAACCTGAAAATTATAATATGTGCCGTCAATGAATTCAAGATATTCAGAATGTAAATATGTACCTCTATTGAAGTTACATACACACACCGTATATTTACATGCTAACAGCTGTCGATGGTATAATAAAAGGTATAATATCATGTATGCTAATTTCAATATCTCGTACAAATTAATAAATTCAAGTAAATATGTAATTAAAAATTAAGACGCGTGTTAGATTTACTTACAAAACCACTTTAAAAATCATATTAAAATTTCATGTGTATTAGAAGAATGTTTTTTTTTTGTTAGAGAAATTTAAATACGTATGCCAGAATCAGAATACCCCATTGTATTCAAAGTTGGCAATGTTCGTAAACACAAGCGATAAGTTTTCTTATGGCAATGGTTTAATAACCTGAGTGAGCTGTTTATTTAAATTTACAGTTGTAAATTCTTAAAGCTGATATATTGAAAAAACATATAAGATGTACGATTTACGTCCATTTAACTTGCAATATATTATCTTTAATGGAAAAATTGTAACAATCGACAACAGAACGAACTTGAAGTGAGATATACAATAACAAAGCTATTCATTTTGTTATTGTGGGTTACCTTCAAATTTCGTGTACGATAGTATTTATGATATATTCAGTAGCGTAGCATTATTTTTTGAAATATCTTTGTTATTTTTTTTCTCGCTTATGAGAGGGAATTTTGGGAAAATATTTTGAGTATATATTCTATATAATTTAATCTTTCAATTTTTCACACGTTGTCTTTTTATTCCAAGAACATCCGGTATATAGTATATAGACAGTTGAGAAATTTCGGGAATATGGCAAAGCTGTCTAGTTTGATGAATGATGCATGCGCACTGGTATACTGCAATGTGTCAAAAATATGACGATTTTGTCGGATTGTTGTTCAAAAGAAATTGAATTAAAGCAAGTAAGGAAGTTAACATAACCTTAATATTTTAGAAATTTGTGTACAGTACGAATGTCAAAATTACTGATATAATTAAGCTTAAGTAGTTTTAATTGATTAATTAGCTTACTATAAGAGATTTGTTCGGTCAATATAGATTTAATTTGTATTTTTAGTTTTATTTAAATATAATCAAATAAGGTTTAAATTGTATAGTAATTGTAAATATAAAAGTGTATAAACGTGTATATAGAAAGGTCTTGGAGTTTCCCATATATTTAATTTTGTTAATTACCTTCCATTTACTAGTTGCAAATGTTTATAAGAGCATAAGTTTTATTGGCATATTTCCTGTGTTTAATGTGTTATATTATAAGGATTGGTTAGAGAGTTCGGTTTATTGCTGGTTTCCTTGGATTCTTCAAATACTGGGCGTTATCTCTAACCCACTTCCTGTGTATTGTAATTTACGTATTTGGTATATTGCCATTCAATATGCCAACAATTGTATTGTGTATTTAGTATATAAGATTTATTTTATTTCTCATAATTATGGTTCATATTGCTTGTTTTAATGGATTTATGACATTGGAAATTACAGCATATATTTCTCCTTGAAGGATAAAATATTTGTATGGAAATTTTTATATAATCAATTCTGTTGTTTTCTCCCTCTCTTGTAACTGGCTTGTAACAAAACTTTCTTGTCAAAAATAAGTTAAAGCAATAGATAGTTTCAGTTTAGATCTCAGCGATCTCATTACAGTTCCAGTTTAGATCTCAGCGATTTCACTACAGTTATAATATTATTTATTAGCCAGTTTCTCGGTCTTTAGTATTAAGACCAGATTCCTGCATTTGTGTTAATTTTAACGGAACTCCAAGATTAAATTAATTAATAATCTTGTAAATATATTAGTGTTATTCAAAACTATTGCATTATTTCAACTCATACTTTCGTCGATACATACCGAAATCTTCCTTCAAACCAGGAGGAAATCTACGAGATTTATAATTCATTTAGGCAATTATTACTTCAGATGGCTACTTCCAGAGTGAAGTTCCCGTGCAAAAAATCAGGCGAATAATCTAAGAGACTATAAATTTAAAGGTTAAATCGGTAGATTATGAATTTATTTGATAAAAAAAATTAAGAAGTATCTAGGAAAGTAATATTGTCTTTGCATTTAATTTTTATATGATTTTCCTCTCCGTTCAAAACTATATAATAAGGACAATCACGTAACAGTGTGTAGGTGACTTATTGGAGCGATTCGACGTTGAACCAAGGAGAAAAAGGCCCCACTTAGCAAAGAAAAAAATGTTCCACTCATTAGCAATTGCGTCAGCTAAACTAGTTCATTTACAATACAAATTGGCGCTCCATCCCTCACATTTAATAGATTTGTCTCCTTGTGAATTTTTTCCTTTTTCCAATTTGGAAAAATGACTTGGTGGAAAGCAAATCACGTCAAATGAAGAGGTAACTGCCAAAATAGAGGCCTATTTAGCGGAGTTCGATAAATTTTTTACTTTACTCTTGTTCAACTTTATTTTTAGACTTCCTATTTCACATGTCTATATTTTTAACAGTTTTTGCATTTTATGGCGTTGACTTTTAAGTATGTAAAAGGCATTGTTCCTTTCATTATAATTTTACTTCGTTACATTAATTTTTTTTCTTTCTGGAATTTAACAGTGGTAGTAGATACTACGTTTCCTAGTACGAGTTGAGGCTGTTTTGCTAATAGAGGCTACGTTTATTAGTATGAGTTGAGGCTGTTTTTCTAGTAGAGGCTACTTTTGCTAGTACTAGATTACTTCTGCAAGCACGTGGGGTGTCTTTTCAAGCCCGTGGTACTTTTTCAAGCAAGAGGTTATATTACAAGCATATATTATATTACAGTTCACGTACGAGGTGGATAGTTCAACCGTCTGGTGAACATTTTTTTTCCCAAGACGATATCGCTCAAATTGGAATCGCAAGGTAGG
The DNA here is from genome assembly GCA_935421215.2 of Melolontha melolontha. Taxonomy (NCBI): domain Eukaryota; kingdom Metazoa; phylum Arthropoda; class Insecta; order Coleoptera; family Scarabaeidae; genus Melolontha; species Melolontha melolontha. The sequence continues at coordinate 7,615,300 of OW285242.1, read as the reverse complement.
AACTACTGTTCATTATTTTACCGGAAGACTTCAGACAAGTTTCATTCAACTCTATCGACGAATTAGTTAGTATATATTGTACAGATTATTGTAGTTTAGAATCATTAATTTTTTTATATATAGTTCCTTAGTAAAATTTAAGAAATCGATACCCATAATTTTGCGTATACAGGGTTATCGAATGTTACATGTCATATTAGGGTCATGCCCGATTTTGTATTTGTGAAGGAGTTCTCGTAAGTACCATTTCTAAATTTTATAAAACTAAGTATAATTTTACCGAAAGGTATAGACCAACGTATGTCAAACAAATTAGAATATATTTTCACTGTCCAATAACAAAACTGATCAAAAATATATTTACTAAGAGGTCAAACGATTCAAAACAATATATCAAATGAACGGAAATTTATCGAAACGGAATTGATTGAAAATGGAATTTATTTTCTAGAAGATCGAAAAGAACGGGAAAAAGTTAGGACGCCTCTTACGCCTAGGTCACTACCAACGGGAATATTCGTCGGCTTACCCTCGTTCAGAAATTATAGAAATAAATTACTAAAAATTAACAGGGGCGATTTTAATACGTTACAACTAACATTTAAATCTTATTCATTGCATCGTAATTAACCTAACCCTAACAGAAAAAGAGACATTAGTGTACCAGGGCCGGTCTTAGTTTAAATTTGTATGTATTAAAAGTCATTAAGTAATAGCTTCAATTAATAACATTTTAATGCAGAGTGTATCTGTACATAATAAAATTTCACGAATATTTCGGAAATTATTAGTAAATATCAAATTATATAATGAATATCCCCATTTTTGTAGAGTTAAATTTTATAAAATAGTCGTAATATGTTTTAATACAGCCCTATTAGGATTCAACGGTATATTTCTAGAAACACTGTACATGAATATTTTATGTTATCGCGAGACGGATATGTATTTTAAATGCGTCGATTTGATCATAACATCATCCCCGCATTGTAAACTACAATTGCGTAAATCCGTATACAAAAGAATTTGCGAACGATATGTGTCTGCTAAACACAAAAGGAAACACTTTAAAGAAAACATTTCGTTTCGATATTCCGCTTCCTATCGATTGATAACATGTATACATGCCATACACAAAAGGAAAGTATAAAGAGCATGGAAAAAGTAATCCAAAAAAATCCCCTACGTGTTTTAATATTGTGTTCCTTCAAAGCGGGAAAATACTTCGAATTTCATATTACAGAGGGATTGGGAATGCTGATAAGAAGAATTAACTTCTTTATTTTTCGTAATTTATTGTAATATATCAATAATTCTATTATTATAATATTATGCTGGCGATCATATTAATTTGTATTAAATAATAGTTTAATACACAGCTATTGAAAGACAAAAAGTTACGAAGAACCGCAAAAATTAGAATTTATAAAACAACGAACAGACCTATTACATAACGGGGACGATTTGTTTTTAAAACGTGATGACAGCCATGTTTAAAATGGTAGGAATGTCACTAGCTGTCATTTGTGTTTAGTATTGTTTGGCAATTCATCATGGCAAAATACACGCTTCAACGACGTTTGGTTATTATCCAAAAATTTTATAAAAATAACCGTTCTGTTGGTTAAACTCAACGTGATCTTCGTAAAGATTATAGTTTACGTAATCGTACTTTTGTGCTGGCTCTTCATCGAATCATTGAAAAATTCGAAACAAATTTCACTTTACACGATACCATCACACCAATAAGGCAACGAAACGCAAGAAACCAAGAGAATATTGACGCTGTAAGTACCAGTGTTATAGAAGATGCTAATCGTTCGATTAATTGACGTTTTCAAGAGCTTTTCTGATTAAGCATATTTTGAAATTCGTGGTTTTGTTAACAAACAAAATTGTCAAATTTGGTGTGAGGAAAATCCACGAGTGATACATGAAAGACCTTTATATCCTCGACAAGTCTCTGTGCATTATACTTCTTTCAAAATGTTGCTGGTGATGCTGTAACAGCGAATGGTGTTAGATATCGTAAGATGTTAACTGAAAATTTGTGGCCTAAACTAAATGATATTGATCTAGAGTTCTAGAGGATAGATGGTTTCAACAAGACGGTGTAACACCTTATTTTGCTAATGAAACAATTTGTTTAATCTCTAATTAAATAACATCATTTAATCTAAAAAGATAGTTACGTATTATATTTAGCAATCGAATAATTCACATAGAGAAGTCAGGTATTTAATCTAACCTAGATTAGTATACTGCTGATGCATAAATAAATATAGGTCAGGAATTTAAAATAAACCAGTTCAATATAAAAAATCGTCATCGCATAAATATGATGAAGTGCAAGAATTGTGAGGTCATCAAAATGCATTATAAGCATCTGTATAAACACCGTAATTAAAGTAGGCTATATCAGCGATACCACAACAAATATTAAATGTCATCGATATTTAATTACGCTTAAGTAATGTATGTAAAATTAAAATGTTTAGAACTGTTGGAATTAAAAATGTAAAAGAATTTGTATACAGTGAAAGCTCTCTTGAGCGGACATCGACGGTTCCCTAAATTTTGTCCCCACAAGAGAGGTGTCCTCTCAAGAGAAGCAGCTCATTTTTACAGGTCTCTCATTTTAAAGAGAAGTAAAAATTATGGCAACTCTAACTTTTTATTTATTTGTATGAGAGGTACACAAGTACTAAAAGTAGATACATAAATACATATACAATATGTACATTATTTTTTAAAAAATTCAAGCAAACTTGTTTGTCTTACTTTAGTTTGTTTACGTTCTAAATATTTTTTTTGAAAATGTGTTTCTACATTTTTAATCATCTGAAAACCGATAAAATCATCTTGGTTCTTGGCAAACAATTTTATCTCTTCTATTATCTTCAAAACTTCCTCAAACGTAGTTACTTCTTGACCTTCATTTTCTTTTTCTGGGTCCACATCATCATCTGAGATTTCCTCTGATCTACTAGCCTCATATTCTTCAGTCATATCAGTGACTTCCAATATGTCATCTTCGATTGCCAAATTTGCATCAATTGCTATGAAATCTTCTAAATTGATTTCTGTTATTCCAGTTTCTAAAGCAATCCTATGCATTTGCGATAGTATGGACAAAGGTAGATCATCTTCTGCCTCCCATTGCTCATATTGTTGCATATTATTTTTTTTAAATCCTGCCTTTGAAAAACAATTTCGTATTGTTTCTGGTGTTACCTTCTGCCAAGCATTATGTATAAAATAGATAGCTTCTAATAAATCTATCGATTTTGAAAGTTCACGTGCAGAATTAATGTTATCCATTACAGATAAAATTTGTCTTAAAATAAGTTGTCTATAAAATACTTTAAAATTGCGAATGATTCCTTGGTCTAAAGGTTGGCAACAAGCTGTAGTGTTGGGAGGCAAAAATAATATTTTAATGTTTTTCAATTTCATACCTGTAGGATGTGAACCTGCATTATCCATAAATAATAAAATCTTTCTCTTTTGTCTGCCCATTTTCCTATCAAACTCTGACAACCAGTCCATCATGATATCTGTAGTCATTCACGCTCTTTTATTAGATTTCCACACCACAGGTAACAATTTTAAATCAAGTTTTTTGAATGCTCGTGGTCGTGCTGCTTTTCCAATGACCAGCAACGGTTCTTTTTCGCCTGACATGCTCACACAATGCAAGACAGTAAGTCGCTCTTTTGATAACTTTCCCCCAGAACACTTTTCTGTCTTCAAAGCTAATGTCTTGTCTGGTAAAGCTCGGAAAAAAAGTCCTGTTTCATCACAATTGTACACGTCTTCTGGCTGATAACCTACAAGCCCAATCAAAATTCACAAAAGTAAGATTTTTATCTTTTTTAATTTTTGATGTTTTATTTTTTGTTTTACATTTGAACTAACTTTTCTTACCTAGCAACAAAGATGGAATCTTTTCAAAAAATTGAGTAACATCATCTGCATTAACACTGGCTGCTTCCCCAGATATGCACTTGAAGCTGATATTATGACGTGTACGAAATCTATGTAACCACCCATCAGACGCATGAAAATTGTGATAACCAAGCCCTTCTGCAATTTCTTTAGCTTTGCTTTGTATTATAGGTCCAGATATTGGAATGCCTTTGCTTCTGGCTTTTGCAAACCAATCGTAACATAATTTATCCACATTGAGACCTTCAGTTTTGAAGAATCTTCTTTTCTCGTTAATGTTACTTCCTGATTGCCATTTTGCCTTATACTCTTCTTTTTGCTTTATTATTTTACCAACTTGGGTTTTTCCAATTTTAAATCGGTTGGCTAATGCACGTACACTAACTCTTTCTTTATCATATGTATTAATAATTTCCATTTTCTCTTTTAAAGTTAAAAAGTTTCTCTTGTTAGCGCTCATTTTGCATACATACGCGGCAGACTTCACACTAACGACGCGACGTGAAAAAGTGCAGAATACGGGATAAAAACGATATTTTTAAACGGGAATTTACCCAGCGTTTCGGGGATTTACTCAGTGTTTAGAAAAAATATGCAGCGTAAGAGAGCGTCATGTCCGCGTAAGAGAGTTTTTGCCGATTACGGAGTGTCTCACGGTGTCCGCGTCCGTTCTACAGGGCGACCGCTTAAGAGAGCTTGGCGTCTCAAGAAAATCGTATGTATCAGGTTGGTCACCACAGAAATGTCCGTTTAAGAGAAATGTCCGCTCATGAGAGGTGTCCGTTAAGAGAGCTTTCACTGTATATACCATAAATTTTGTTAAATAAATCATTAAGGAATGTACTGTTTTTTAATCACCTATTCATAGACCTTCGAAGCTATTCATAGACTTTCGAGTCTACTCACAATTACTTTATTTAGACAAAAATTTTTTTGAAGAATTATTTCAAGAAATGGTGATGTTAATTGGCCACCTAGATTACGTTATCTAACACTCTTCGGACTATTTTCTTTGGGGTTATGTAAAAAGCCAGTTCTATAAGAACAAACAGCAATGCACAATCGATTCCTGAACTAAAGGATGAAATTATTCGCGTCATTATTGAAATAGAGCCTCATTTATGTCGAAATGTAATAGAAAATTTTAACAAAAGAGTGAACAGCATCTGGTCACTACAATTACCAATAAAAGTTTTTGAAAATCAATGAAAATTATGGGTTTTATTTATTTTTTAATAAAAGGTGTTCAATTTGAAGGACCCTTTCAATATGATCATAAATAATACTTCATTTATCCAAAAAAAATTAGTGCATCATTTTATCGGCCCTTTTCACAGTTTCCGCCTTTTGCGGTCTTAGATTGCGTTTGTGCTCCATTGCATACTTTGAGACTTTAATTCAGAGTTGCAATGCTAAAACCAACTCTCGTCACATGTCACCACATTGCTCAAAAACTGTGGATTATATTGCCGTTGACCCTCCAGGTGGATTTTTGTTAATCGGTCATAACTTTTGGGATCCATTGTGCCGCGACCTTTCGGTACCCTAAATCTTCATGAATAATTTTTTAAGTAGACTCGTAAGGAAAATTAACAATGTTATATATTCGATATATATAATAAGTCGTTAATTTCTGCAATTTTTGAATCAATCCGTGCAGTTGGTGGTAGCCGGCGTCAAGGTTCATCTTCCACTGATTAACAACCGCCTTTGAATTTCTTATGGTACTCAAACACTACATCGTGATAAACTTTCATCTGGGTATGCAGTTTTAATCATTTCAAACGTTTTATACAACTGAACTCTCATTTTTCCGATGTGTACGTCGAACACTGACAATTCAGTAATTAATTTGTCATAAACGTCAAAAGTTAAATCAAAGCCTACTTGAGGATGAGTACATTAGAGATGGGAGGGGGAGTTTCATGTTCCATTCTTTGTGTTATAAGCTTCTAGTTGTGAAAGTTGTTATAGCACCAGTCTCGCTATAATTTGATATACTCTCGTTGTATTGCATATTACAATTGTGATAATTTATACCACAGATAAGTTATAACAGATAGCTGAAGAGAATACGCAACTTGGAACGGCATTTTAGTCGAAATGGAACCATGATTTAATCCTAGAGCGTGCCCATCAATCATATGGCATAAGGATGTGTTCCATTTTTCCACTTGTTGCCGCAGAACTCTATATATATCTTAAAATTTGTAATGAAACGCCTAACATACGTACAACCTGCGTGATTTTTCGTTTTTCTACGGCATCGGGTATCTGTAAGGAACTTATCTGTGCTTATACTATATATTTATATCAGTGCACGTATAGTAAGGTGCAGTCTTCTTCATTGTAATTTAAAGTTCGCTCAATTCTTTCAATTGGTGGATTGACATACAAGGATTTGTTTATCGTTGTCGTTAGACATTCTTTTTATCACAGGCTATACGTCACCAGCAGATATTCTATTGCCTCTTTGTTATACTAAAGATACTATTTTCTTCTAACAAGTTCTTTCTTGATGTTGTTCTTATATTACACAGTTACAATAAAGTTAATTCCTGTACACTTTTTTTTAGAAGAAGAACCACATATATGAAGCTGCATTTGATAAATATAATATAGTGGATTATCTTTCGTGCAAAATCACATATATTGTAGATAGATTAACCGGCCGATCGTCTAATGGTAACCCATTGGCTATTGTGCCGGGAGTCTCTGATCGAATGCGCGGCCCAGCTGTCCGAGAATAATTTCGTGACTTGCCTTCTCATTTAAGGTGAATGCCGACAGCTAAACATCCTACGTTGTAGTCCCTGCAATTGTCGTGAAGCTATTGAGGGATGCTAAGACGTACAAAGTGTCCACTCTATGTTTTGACTCACGTAATTAATTGCGTGGCGTTATCACGAACATGGGCACTTGCAATGTATGTATTGTCATTTCATTCAAAGCCCAATTGTTAAACAAGGATAAAACACTGAAACGAAAATGTGGGATTGTCTTCGCCGTAACACCAATAAGATAGACAGAGATAACATGCGGTCATCCGCCCGCCGTTACACACCTGTACTACGATAGTCGAATAATTAAATTTTGACGTTTGACATCTTACTTCGGTTTATTTTCGTTTTATCGCTTTTCTAATTAATTTTCTTTCTATCTAGCAAATAATTGATCTTTTCATAACAAAAAGAACTGTTTTTAATAGATTTTCAGTAAGTAATCTTATCACTAAGTTATTTATTGGTTATAGGTTAAGAATTTACATTTATTACAGATACTACAGATATGGAAGAAGTGTTGATTTGGTTCATATGTGGCGTAAGTCAAAACATCGAATGGATTGATATTAATTGTCAATATTATTATAATTATTAAATAATATGTTCTTAAAATAAAAATTATTATTATTGGATTCTTGTTTCTAATTGTTTATCTTTACGATTTGATTTAATCCCAAGCAGATATGTATTTCTTATTTCTGTATTCACGGAAACGATTAAATATGACGTGCTTTCAAATTCTATATTACCACATTTCTCGTATTTATTTTTACCAATTCCCTCTTCGAATTTACAAGTACAAATTAATAATAATTGAGGTTATGTTTTATGTTTAATCTGATTAATTTACCGAAGTGTATGAAGCTCCTTTAAAGCCCTATTAAAAATTTAATTTCCATTACTAGCACATTTGAAATACCACTAGATATTAATAAATCTTTTGAATTAATTGATACATTGAAGAAAATTATACAAAGTCCCTTATTTCCATTATGCGTAACCCGCTCGTAATTAAATCAAAGCGGCATTGGAAAGCGAGGGGTAAATGATATTGAGTTATAACTCTCGTTATATTGTATTTAACTCTTTCGCTGCCATGAGGATCAACGTTGTTTCGCATTTTCAGTTTAATGATGTACGATGAGATGTGCGGGGGTTATTTTACAAGCTCGGGGTAGCAGTAACATAGCGGATTGTTTAGTAGGGCGTAGAGGGTTAACTGCCAAATTTGATTTTGGATGCATCTTATAATTATAGTACAAGTATTAATAGAAATGAGAAGATTGACATAACCATTCTTTGCTGAAGGAATTTTTCATTAATTTATTAATTTTATTAAAGTATATTACAAGGCTGAGTCATTATGTCCGTTATTTTTTGCATTTACAGCGTTGTAAATTGAAAACGAACACTGCTCCTACTAACTACCATCTATAAATAGACTACTGTCAAAGTTTAAACTGCGGCATTTAGTTAAAGATTGACAGCCATTTAACCCTAGGACTACGGAGCGGATCCAATGGACCCGAAACGATTTCTAACCATTGTTTTATCGTACTTATGGTTGGGCTAATTTACTGGTATTAATAGACTTTTTAAGTACGAGTGATAGCTTCAAAATTTTGACAAAAAAATTATTTTAGAAAGAATGGTTTTACCAGTATAAAAATACTTTCGCGATTTGCCAACTGTGTCAACCGAGCGGGGGGGGGGGGAGAGAGGGCAAGGGGGCAATCGATCGAATCGACGCGACTTCGTCATGCGTCATGATTCATGATCATGATTGCCCCCCCCGCTTACTTTCCCCCACCGCCGCAGTTGTTGTGGGTAAAAACCAAAGGTTTTAGATACTTACCTTTCTCTCGCTTCGAATGCAAATTAAATTGAAAGGTCACCCACAGATGCGTCATTAATGGCCTCGTACAATTAATATAAAAGAAATTCTTTATTAAAATTTCAGCAACTGTCCGCAATTGGAAGTTCAAATATAGCTAAATCTTCTTTTGATGGTAAACTATTAGAGACTTTTCCCAGTTGGGCTTATAAACCACTATATGATGTATCTACTCATTACAGCTATGAATTTAATTGCACTCAATTTATTTTTGTTTACGATACAATAGACAGAAAATGTGCAATTTCGTGTCATAATTGTCTTTCATAATTTAAAAAACTAGTTATGAACTATTATGACATAACTTTCTGGTATATTCATGAACACAGATTGCAACATACACATTGTACTTGGTGTTTATATCCTGCGACTACTATTAATAAAACATGTATATTAAATGATTTCGTAGAGGCTGAAATGAGTTTGCCTCCGGTAGCCATCGGCACTCATTCACGGTCTCGCAGCATGAATTTAGATGATTGGGAGACTCATTCGGCTACTCTTAATAAACATTAATTTTTTTTTTAAAGATACCTTTAAGTGAAAATGACAACATTAGAAGCTCAACCTCTCCTACAACCGATAGAGACTGGAATAGAAGCTATGGAGAATTGTCAACGGGAGTGTCTCCTGAATTTAATAGAATTAATTTGGATGGATCCATTCCAAGTACCTCTTCTAATAATGTGGTTGGAAATGTCAATATCCCACTGTGTAAAGGATCAGTATTTAACTGGCAAGAGGATTTGCAAGAACTTCTTGATGCCACTGCGGAAGATATCCAAGGAGATGAAGGACGTGGAAATAGACGTATCGTCAGAAATTTCGTTCGAGAAGTTTGTGGAGCTCTTAAAGTAAAAAAACTTATTCATGACGTTTTGCCAGACATTACTTCCGAGCAAAATGAAATATATTTTACTAGATGTTTACAACAAAAATTTAAAGGAGGCTGCTCCATTTGGGTGTGGCCCGAAGACTACGCCCACATTCTCCACGATTGTTCCTGAAGTGAAGGATATTGCCGATGTTCCAGAATTGTTGGATTGCCTATCAAGCGAAATTCACGCAGAATTAGACGAACCTTCGATATTACCAACCAATATATCTTCAACCTCACAAAATATTTCTTGGAACACCCCCGAAGGATATTGTACTATTCAGTCGCCGGGAGAAAGAGGATCCCACCTTGTGAAATTGGAACTTTACGAAATGAAGAATTTACTACAAATACCGAAGAATCTATGGTGGAAGGAAGCAACGATCCGCATGAATTTTCTACTTGGAACCCCAGTAGATCCTCTATATCAACCAATCCAACATATCATCAAGGACACAATCAAAAGAGTAAAAAATATAAAAGATAGCAAGAAAGAAGTGAGGAAGAAGAATTATTGGAATTTGTATCCCAATATCCGACAAGCCCCTTATTAAACATTGTAAATATGCCAATATGGCTCAGTTCTCCTTATAAATGTAAACGTCGAAATAATAATATGATTCAAACCATAATCGATATTTTAAATTTGCAAATTATTAATTATGATGTTAATAGTATGTATAACTTTCTTAAAAATTCATCACCTTACTTTTCTTGTACAACTGATAATGTTTTTGATTATTATTATACTTTAGAATTAGAAGATTCTGTAAATATTTGTGAACGATTATTATTATTTCAATTACATACAAATGATAATATTCGTCAATTTCTATTATATTTATTGAATATTGTTGATAAATCTTTACCTAAAATTAATTGTTTTGAAGTTGTATCACCGCCAAGTAGCGGTAAAAATTTTTTTTTACATGGTTCTTAATTTTTTTATTAGTTTTGGACAAATAGGTAACTTTTCTAAATTTAGTAACTTTCCCTTACAAGAATGTGTCAATAAAAGAATTTTGTTGTGGAATGAACCTCAATGTGAGGTAGGTCAATTTGATTCTATCAAAATGTTATTTGGGGGTGACACTTTAAATGTTAAAGTAAAATATCAACAAGATGCTATTGTTAATCGTACTCCTGTCATAGGTTGTTGATAAACCTTTCTTGATATTCCCTGATGTATACAGAAAGAGGAAATCCCTTTATCATGCGGATTTTGGGGACTTCATATGTTTCAGTATAAAATAGCCGCACATCATGAACAATGCATTAATGCTTGCGTGTATAGTGTTACTTTGTTACTGTGAATAAGACAAAATTTATATTTTGTTCAGTTGTGATGTGCGATTTGAAATTTTAGCATCATTTATCATTTTTTTATCAATTGTCAGGTAGTTATTTCTGAATCTTTTATTTTGGCGATTTTCTACTTTGCGTTCTACTCATTACGGAAAATGGATCGTAGAAATAAGGAATACCTTACACAACTAGAGGCGATAGTAGCCGAAATGAGTGACGTTGAATACAATAGCGGATATGAAGCTTCAGACGACGATGGACAGGTAGATTCAGTCGAAGGCCTCATCGATGGAGGTGATACAAGCACAGCAGATGAATCAGATAGCGAATAATCTGCTGAGAGCAGCGATGATGATCACAACAGAAATTCGGCTGGAGCTAATTCCTTTATATCAAAGAACAAACAAGTTGTTTGGTACCAAGATCCTATTTTACATCATCACGGAAGACAACCACGACACAATATTTTACGAGAATGTTCAGGCCCAACACCTTTTGGAAATCGCGAGATCGATACACCTGCTTCTTCTTTTTTGATTTATTTTTGTAAACCTCTTCTTGAAATGATCCTAAACTGGACGAATGAAGAAGGAGAGATTGTTTTCGGCGAAAATTGGATAAAAATGAAGGTCCAAGAATTGAAGAAATTTATTGGAGTTTTGATACTAATAGGTGTAGGTATGCAAATCTTATAACGAGGCCGTAACACAACCTTGGAGCAAGAACAATGGTCGAAAAATCTTTGATACTATTATCGCTTGAAATAGATTTCAAAATATACTTCGTGTACTTAGATTCGACGATGCAGCGGATAGACGAAGAAAAAGGAGTGGTGACAAAATAGCACCAATAAATGCTTTGAGTTATGGAATATTTATTTGCGAGATGCGTATGTACCAAATTGGTGTATGACGGTTGATGAAGAGTTTGTAACTTTAAGAGGCAGATGTCCCTTTAGATAATATATTCCATTAAAACCCGGACGATACTGAATAAAATTTTGGGCCATTTGTGATAGTGTAACAACCTATGCATGGAAACTGGAAATCCTTGAAAGCAGGGAGAAAAAAGAGACAAGAATCAAGGCGAAAGAGTTGTAAAACGTTTAGTAGAAGAAATTGAAAACTCTGGAAGGAATGTCACCTGCGACAATTTCTTTACTTCGTACAATCTTGCAAAGTATTTGTCATCAAAAAACCTAACATTAGTTGGTACGCTCCGTAAAAATAAGCTTGAATTGACGTCTTAATTTATTGATCCAATATTAAAAATTTCCGAATTTTTAATATTCTACACACTTAACCACTCAACTATCAAAGGCAGAAATTATTTATTTAAATCGGGTTAAAATCTCAAACACATTAGAATACAAAAAGCAAGGGAAGACAGATACAGTCAGTCGATCAATTATAATAATGAGTTTGTCAATTATACTCTGATGATGGCAGGCGAACTGTCAAAACGTCGGAATACCAAAATCTCACAAACAATGGAGACAGCCGAAAAAAACAACTTGAATTACAATCCAACGTCAACAACTACACGTCATGATTTCTGAATTCTCAATCTGTGTAATAAAAGGGGGTTCAAACAAAATATTTGATTTCATATTATTTGCTTTTTAATTAAATATGATTTTGTTAAGATTTTCGTTCATTATCTTTATAATTAGATCTTACAAGATCTAGTGATTTCACACATTTCGATATTTTTTTAACGTTGATGTATACAGGGTGTAAACGAAATAGGCCGACATACTTTAATATGTAATAGCTGTAATAATATTAAGCATAAAATTCTAATGCACCAAAACTCTATCTCGAACGAGATCAAAGAAAAAAAAAATTTAATAAATGTGGTAAATTTAGTATTCCTTTTAACTGCAGTGTTACCTCTACTGAAGCGTAATGATAGGAGTTGTAGATGCGATGATGAATACTATAAGTCAGAAGTCAGTCTGTTATCAACTTTCGTGAAGTATGGTTTATTCAAATCACGAATTAACAGGTATCGTCTTATTCTACCGTAAAACAGGTGGAAATGTTAGAGCTACTAGACGTATTCATGAAGAGCGGTTTCCGAATCGAATTAATCGAATGATTTAATTTTACAAGCCATGTACAGATTGAGAGATCGTGGTACATTGCATCCAAGTTATGAAGGCTGCGCCGTGAAAGACCACCAAGTTTTGGATATTGAAAATGAAAATCCAAACATAAGTACCCGAGCGACAGCGAGAGAAGTAGGCATTTCACGCAAAACAACTACTGATATTGTCAACGAAGGCGATCTTCGGTAACGTATTTTTCAAGTTGCGGCCCATAACCGCGAAGACCGAGTCTTGTTAAATCGTGTACTTCGAAAGTTTACTGATCGGTTAGAAGGTTGTAATTACGCAAATGTTCAGCCACATTGAACATCTTTAAGCATTCCACCTATTTCACACAAACCTGCCCTTTTTAGAAGAAAGAAATTGTCATTAAAAAAAGATAAAAATAGAGCACAGAAAAAAATTAACATTTAATTAAAAATTACAACTGTAATTTATTATTTCTCGGCGTGTATTTAATATTAAAACAGATAAATTACAAATTCCATATCACCACGAAACTGTTATACCATTTGAAATTTTTAAACTCGATATTGTATTTTTTCCGCTGGCCTAGTCGAAATATGCAGCTAGTTGATAAAATGGAGGAGATGAACTTAAACAATGAATATATAAATTAATCCTACAGATATGTAAAGAGGAAGCGATGCCTAATGAATGGAGTTGTGCATTAATAATTCCAGGAAATCTAATGCTATGCGAAAACTATAGAGGAATATAGCTTTTGAGTGCATGTTACAAGCTAGTGACATCCTTAATATATGAAAAAGTAAGAAATCAGTGCAACTTAAAATATAAATGACATTTATATTTTAAATTCTTAGAAAAAGGCATCATATGCCGAAACATGTAAGATTGTTTTAAATATATACATTTTGAAGTAAAACCAGACCTTAAATCGCCAACAATTGAATCTACCATAACATACAAAGGTCACGAAATAATTATATATATATATATATATATATATATATATATAGCCGTTCATTAAATATTTCAATTGATAAATTCTTGGAATTTTTCGGCTTTTATATGAAATATTTACAAATATTATCAAATTAGTATGTAGTTGCGAAGTAAGTGTGAATGTAAACATTGCTTTCTACAAATTACAAAACAAATCATACGAAATTTTTAATTGAAAAATTTTGTCTACGCTGGGACTTGAACCCAAGTCTACGGTTTGCCGGGACCGTTGCTTTACCACTTAAGTAACGATAGACCTTAGTTCAAGCTATTTAGAAATGCATTATAAAGTAATAGTGTTAATGATTTAGATGTCAGTTATTCAAAGTATATGTCAGGTTTGAAAGCAGAAGTCAGTTTTGGAAGTAGATGTTCAAGTCCTAACGCAGACAAAATTTTTCAATTAAAAATTTCGTATGATTTGCTTTGTAATTTGTAGACAGCAATGTTTACATTCACACTTATTTCGCAACTACATACTAATTTGATATTTGTAAATATTTCATACAAAAGCCGAAAAACTCCAAGAATTTATGAATTGATGTGTATATATATATATATATATATATATATATATATAATTGAAAAGAAATTATCGACCGTGATATATTATCAAAAATTAATTAAAATTCGGGTAAGCGGTCAATTAAAAAGCTCCTTTATTAAATTACCTTGTATTTCGCGACACTTTGTCGTTTCTTCTGGGGTAAAAAATAATAAAATTGACGTACAAAATATAAAAATGATTATTAAAGTGTCGCGAAATATAGGGTAATTTAATAAAGGAGCTTTTTAATTGACCGCTTACCCGAATTTTAATTAATTTTTAATATATATATATATATATATATATATATATATATATATATATAATAACTTCGTGACCTTGGTATGATATGGTAAACCTAATCAGTAGGCGATTAAAGGTCTGTATATTACTTCAAAATATATGTATTTAAAAAACTCTACATGTTTCGGCTGTGTACGCCTTTATCAAGAGAATACAAAATATGAATCTGTTTTGTATTCTCTTGATAAAGGCGTACACAGCCGAAACATGTAGAGTTTTTTAAATACATATATTTTGAAGTAATATACAGACCTTTAATCGCCTACTGATTAGGTTTACTATATATATATATATATATATATATATTGTATTTTTTCGGTCATTATAAGTAGGTCAGGCCATTGACCTAATTATAAATAACAACAGAACAGCTGATGCATAGGAAAATTTATATTTAGGAAATGAATGAATACATGTTTATAAAGCTTTTCACACAAAGACTCATTACATTACGAATTGTGAAAGGATTTTTTTTGTTAACTTTTTGAACGAATAATTGCCTATTTGTTTGTTGAATTGACAACATATAAATATATAATTTCTGTTTATTTTGATTCAATCTGAATACAGGACCATATTTGAAAAGTTTGTGTTCCTAAATTTCCGCAAAAATTATAAAGTTTGTATAGAATAAAATTTTTTTGTGGATTTGAATTGCTGTCTTACGTATCTATTATATAGTAGCTTACGTCGGCGTATTTCATTTATGCCCTGTATTGGTACAAACAGAATGATTCGTATGCATGATGGTGGAAAAAATGTTAAAAAAACATCGTTAATTTAATGCTTTGGAAAGTCTGCATAGGAGCTATATTGAATTTTATCAAAGTTTGTTAAGGTTATTTTATCTTTTACTGTATTACAGTCATATTCTGTTTGTATTACTAAAAAAGAAAGTCTTTTATTCTCGATACTTCCTCGTAAACTCGCAATAAACACGTAGCATTATCAGCCGTGCGTGTTAAAAAATTCCGATGGAAATGAATACGTCACAAAAACCCGCATAAAATTGGAAGGCACCTATTACGTGAGCAAGGGGACGGAAGAACAACAAAAAAGTCTATCTCATACGGTCGTCTCTCTATCGACGTGTATATATTCTACCGGTGGAGCTTTATGTCAAGAATTATAGCCGGGATCCAGGAGTCTTGGTCCCGTTAACAGTTTCTTCTTCGCCAATTTTCTCCTGCGTCTTGCTCTCAAACGATGCAGGGTCAGGCATAAAAGTAAAATTAACGACGCCGCTACTGCCACGGCGGCCGCTAATGCGGCCCCCGGCAAAGAGGTTAACAGTCTCGATGTGGTCCCACATTGAGCTTCCGATTCGTCCCAACCGGACGGACAGTTCTCCTTGCCATCGCACCATAATTCCGGACTTATACACGCGTCGAGTTCCGGACAACGATGTAAACATTCAAAGTCTGTCTCGTTTACACTGGTGTTCACCGGAACTTGTAATTGTTGCAACAAAGACGATCGCGACCTTGAAATTTCTAACCAACTAAACGCGGCGATACCGGGCTCGTTGCTAATCCATTCTACTAAAAAGTTCGGCGGGCGCTTTTGTATCGACGTGGAATCTTCGCCCCACCATTCTTCACTAAACACGTGCACCGCTAGAGGTTTGGCTCCGGGCTCTGCTGGGCACAGCGCTTTGATTAATTGCGGCGGTTTACCCGAGTAAATTAGTATCCGATTGTTAGTTGGACAACGCGTGGGTTCGTCGAATCGGGTTTTTAAAGGTAGAAAGGCACCCCAAGATAACAAAAATAAACTACGATTGTATCTGGCTTCCATCAACCACGGTAAACCCGAACATAACACTTCAGCTCTGTCAATCGGGGGATTAGAGAATCTAACTTCACCACCGTGTCCACGTAGCCGTTGCTTTCGCGGGCAATCGGGCATGCGCACTAACTCGAAGGTGGCGTGGAAGTTTAGCACCGTAAAATCTTCTGTTATGTTCATGTCTTTGGCAGTGTAATGAAGTTCCAAAATATGCGAAGAGGATAAAAAAACAATTGGTTTTGATGATAAGGAAGAGTTATCACAGATACATGCTCTAGGCATGCGCAGATCGCGCCAGGGGAGCTCCCATATGCTCAATTCTGAAATACGAGAGTTTGGGTAATAATCACAAAACGGTTTCGTACTGTGGGTGTCAGTGTTCGTTTCACAATTCGGATTTAATCCAAAAGAAGCATTGTTCAGGATGAGTCTAACTCTTTCGTTTTCTCTGGCTTCAATTCTGTACACGCAATGTAGGTCTTTAGCACCACCTCGACCAAATAAAAAAGTGTTTCTGGGACCGACGATTTCACCATGCGGAGTATTCTTGTAAACGCGATGACACGGTCCACCTTTTTCACTTTCCGGCCACGTCTCTCCACCTAACCTAACATCTACGAATTCATATTTTAATTTAAAACTTGCTGGATGCAAAGCTGTTCCGTCTTCAGTATGGTGCTGTATAATTAAGATTTTACCGGAAGATAAATAACTCTCAGGCCCTGAGCAAGGTCTCGTCGTTCTGGAGGAGTTACTTAATGCGCTGTGATCGCATAATTTAGGTGGTTCGTCGCATTTATCTTCGAGCATTGAAGAGCCGTCTGAAATTCTAAGTCTCGTAGAGCATAATCCACTGGAGCTATTTGCAAGCAGGGCGTGGGCATTCTCACCGACTAACAGAGCTCTGTGCATATACGAAACGAAACTTACCCAAACGACGTCACCGGGAAAGCCGTTAAATTTATAAGTGCAGGTTGTGTTAGGCGGTAAGGAATGTTTAGGGCTTATGATTTCACCTTTTCGACCTCGACCCGTCCAAATTTCGTCACTGTCCGAACTGGTCGCGTTCAAATCGAATTCGCACTTGAGACTTTCCCGGGAATAATCGAACGAATCGGAATCGGTGAAAATTACGTCTACGTCTAACTCGAATCCTCTTAGCGGTGAATGCGATGGCGGAGAATGCAACGGTATACTAAACGGAGATGAGTGAAATGCCACCAGCATTTCAGGTCCTCTAGAGACGACTTTCGGCAACCAATCGCCACCGCAGTATTTAGCCAAAACAGGATCGTTAGTAGATCCTCCATCATAAAAAATCAAATGATCTCTTTCCCCAGTGCAATCACGCCACGCCCTTAAGGCTCGAGCTGTTTTGTTCAGACCAGCGACAGAGATAGAACGTTTCATATGCATTTTATGCGCAGCCTCTTGCCTGACAGCTATCATAGCATGTTTACACGTCGGTACGACTTTCTGACGCAAACTCCAGTAACACGAAACGTTTCTCGGATACATTCCCGGATAATTAGGACTTTGAAGTCTACACGATTTTCTGTAACACTCTTCGAACTGTCTTGTACAATAAGTACCGGGCGCAACTTGACCACGTTCTAGAGGCGCCGCTGGTGAACCGAATCTAACTACGGCTTCTCTACGCGAAACGAAACGATAACGTAATTTGAACTGGAAGGGTAATTGAGGCGACGCGAATAGTTTAATGGAGACCGTTACTGTAGAAGTTTCGCTGTAATACGCCGCAGGTCCTGAAGATGAGCCACACCAGGAACCGCCGGTGAATGGTCGGCCCAATTCGCTTAGTTGCATGTAGCCGTCGGGGCAGCCGTCGAGAGCTGCTGGTTCGTAGCGACCCACTTTAAAATCATCGAAAATTAACTGAAACAAAAAATCGATTATTAATTTAGCATATAAAAAAGTTAAAATTCTGTTTTATTCGAAAAGTACTTTTTCTATTTTGCGTTCGTAATAAACTCATTATGAAATCCATACGATACGTTATTTGATACGTTGTTCGAACACAGAAATAAATATCATTGCTGTCATTTGACTTTAAGTACGTTTGACAAATATGATATATGTACGTAGGCTACACAAACAACGTGTATTGACAACAACGTTTATTGTACAATTGACAAAAAGATATATTAGTTTCTATGTCACTCATGTTTATATTTTGAAATAAAATATTAAGTAATGTTAACGAAAATTAGTAAATAATATGTAATATAATATACTTCGCGGATAGTAAGATTTAAATTTAAAAAATTCAAGTATCGATGTGACCAACTGGATACTTTATCTAAAAATAAAACTCTAAACTTTCAAATTAAATAATTTCAATATTAATGTAAAAAATGTAAAATAGAAAGAATAATATAAAAAACTCGTTTTATTAAGGCCTTTTGCCACACGAAGTCGAGCGGCAAAATGGTGCTTTATGAAACTTGTGTTTTAATATACTATTTTATACTTAATTTATGTAGGAACAGTGATATAAAAATGTCTTTTTTTTTAATTTTTCAATTGGTAAAATTGAAAAAATGAAATTTTGTGCCTCTGGGATAGTCGAGCTGGTAACAAACACTCGATTCAGAAACGTTGGTCTTCCAAAACATCTCTAGATGTTGGAGAAAAGAATATTAAAAGTCAACCTTTAGTCGACAGAGAGAAAGTAATTTTTCCACCACTTCACATCAAATTGGGTCGTATGAAGTAATATGTTAAAGCTCTAGATTTGCTCTAGGTAACTGCTTCCAGTACATATTGCTGTGGTTTTTTCCCCGCAAACATTTTGAAAATTTTACTATTTATTGTTGTACATTTATTTTGGATGTCAATGTACAATTTTGAAATTTATTATCTATGAATGTAATTTTTATTTTAATTCAATTTTTATTTTTGACTTGCGTAGTTGTAATACGCCGGTGCCTTTGATATTTCCGGCATGCACTAAATGTTATCTGAGTTGAGAAGACGTGTTTTATAAGATATATTTTTTCTTATCTTAGATTAGTAGCTTCGTGATTTTTATTAATTAGTGGTTGTGCTTGATTTCAATATCGTTATATTTATACGAGTTTGTTGATCTCGTAGTGAATTTTATACGTTTTTCTAACTCAGGTGTCTCGTGAAGAAAAAAATATTTTTTTCATTTATGTAAGTTAAAGTATATTACTAATTATTATTATTATTATTTGAATGATTTGAATTGTGTATTTCCATTGTATTAATTTGGATATATATATTTTTAATCTTAGTAGTTGGATTAAATGACAAAGAACGTTTTTTAAAATTTCTAAAGTAAAAAATTTCTGTAACTATAAATTTTGTTCGCATGGTATCAATGGTCTGTCATATAGTTTGTTTACGTTAAAAATTGTGGGAGAAATTGAAACACTTCTTTGTGATTTATTAGATTTAGTTTTGCTCGGTTGTCACTAAGGAAGTTTAATTATACGTTACGGTCATTTTCGTATAATAATTTTACCTTAATATTTAATGACGCAATATTTATCTTTATACTTCATAAAGATATTTTTTTAAATTTTTTTTCTTGTATTAAAGTTTCATTTATTTTATACTGTGTGTGTCATTGAAATTAACCTTACTTCAAGAAGTTTACAAGTAACTTAAAAACATTTTCATAACTTTTCTCAAATAAATTTTGAGTGGCGCTCAACTAATTACTAATTAAATTGTGTTTTCCACTCTTCCGATTGGAACCCTGAGGGAAAAGCAGTCTCATCCTGGAAATTAGACCGACTGAATATCGAAGCTGGACACATTGGTAGTGAATTGTGAATAAGCAGTGTATGAAATCACAATTCATTGCAATATGTGAAAAGTTTTCACGACTAAGTTACGAAAAAATTATAGCTGAGGTATGATGGACCACAAATTAGAACGTTTATGGGTGATCTAAATTTCATCAACTCTATGAACGAAGCTGAGAAAGAAGCATTCATTCACGATAGCCGCGAACAATTTTCTTGGAAACAAAAAAGCCTGGAATTATAAATATCCAGTGCAATCAATGCTTAAAAAATTTAACCGCCTAGATTGCAGAACGATGAAGACATTGACCAGCCTGAAATTCCGTTCAGTACTGACTTGGCACTTTCAGATTTCTGGTTGTTCCCAATGTTGAAAGAGGTATTGAAAGGTTTACATTTTTCACCAGGCACTGAAGTTCGGGCTGCTGTTCGCTATTGGATCAACAACAAACAAGAAAGTCTGTTCATGGACGCAATTCAGTGTTTGAAGAAATATGTTGTACTAAATGGTTATTATGTGGAAAAATAATTATGTAGGTACATTGGTACATTGCTGCACTGAAACTGGACAGTTTCATACTCAGGATTACATATTTTGTCGCTTCACTGTTCATCAATTTTTATATAATTACAAGCTGGCCTTAGCCAAGCGTTGCTGTGCTGTCTGGTGAAATTTAAAAGAAAGAAAATTGAAAGCACTCGTTTCTAATATGTTTAATTTCACAATGCTTGTATGTTGGTACATAATATTTTTGTTGTTCCATTGTCCGTACAGATATAGAGATTGTTTGACGACTCTAGAACACGCAACATATAGTTGTCCATGTGAGTTTAGGTCTAAACTGCACAATTCTGAAGATTGACCCTGATGGGGTTGATGGTAATTGTAAACGCCAATCGAATTGGGAATTGTAATATCTTAAATTGAAATGGTATATCTGTTGGATAATAGGAATGCGAAAAATGAGGAAATCTTCCCCTTTGAATGGCTTTGTCAATATTGTTGCTTTTACGATATTCCTCATTAATTTATATACTGCAAGCCGCGTGCCGTGGCAAAACTTTGGCTAGTTGATATTTAGCAACATGATAATTGGCACGCCGAGCTTCAATTGCAGTACGTACGGTGGCATCCCTGGCAGATCGAGTGAATTCAAAAATTCTATTGGAGAATTAACAGCTTCATCTGCTTCGACAACAGTGTCAACGGACTCGTATGTGACTGCCTAACTTTGAATGACAGACTGAATAATATTGTTAAGTTTTTAGACTTCTTTGTTCTTGCATAGTACTGAATTCTTACTAAATCTTTTATACAAAAGCAATACAACTAAAGTACAAGTGATAAAATTTGTTGAAAAATAAAGATATTTACTACTTCTAAGCAGTTTTGGTAACGCATTTCGCTTCTTAAATATTGTTACGCTTAGCATATAAGAATATTTTAATTTATTTTTAAATCATATTTCTTCTTTAAATATCTCGATTTAAAATATTTAACTTAAGACATTTTTTTTCTGTATATATTCGTTTGCAAAGACAAAGCATTTCTTTTGTTATATCCTGACCGACAAACCCTTGGTTTTCTACCTGAACCGTCAATAACCCTAATGTGGAATTTCTATATACATTTCATTAAATTGTTTTAATTAATTACATACATCTTCTTTTGTATGTTGTGTATCATATCATTAGAAAGCTTATCTCACAAGGGATATTTTAATAATATTTATGCCATTGATAGAACACCTCTTCAGTTCGCGCTTCTTATTAATTATTATTCAAGATATCGACCCTCTCTTCGACTTAGGTCATAAAACAGACCTTTTTTCTAAAACCAGTGTTCTATCGACACAAACTATCAGTCATCTTCTCTTTAGAACCTTCATAAGTTAAACATCCTGCTCGTCGTACTGTTCAAGTACACGATGCCACTCACCACGCTGCCCGGCATCTTTCGCTTCTAAAGTAATCTGTATTGATCTATATATACTAATCTTTTAAGCGAATCCATATTAATTCACATTAATTTAACTAATTAATTTCTTATTTCTCCGGCCAAACATCGCTCTACATATACTTGACCAGGTATATCTTCGCAGACCACGTGGCCGACCATCTCAGCAATTCAAAGGTAACTCTGTATTGTTCGATACAGAGATTATTTTATATTTATCCTAATTAATTAACCCTTAATTTACTGCTCAATTTAACGTTCGTTTTCAATGTATTTTGTGTTAATTTTTAATTACGTATTTACCGCTCCTCGTGTATATATTACTTTTGTTTATTACTTTTAAATATATCAAGTTCGACTTCTTTCTTATGTACAAATAAATACAGACTTTAAGGACAACGCCCTTGTGTTTTATTTAGTAAGTAAGTTGTAATATATTTATTTAATTAACCATTATCACGCACGTCCTGGCCCTTTGACGAAACTTCACCAGCACCACTAATTATTTTATTATCAAATAATTTCATTATTATTAGCACGACACATCCACATCCCAATATCCAGCTAAGCCCCCGTTTGTAATAATAAGTTTTATATGCAAATGATATTCTAAATTGTCAGTTATTAGTTTGCCTAAAGCAGGCGCCCAAGATAGCTTTTTGTATTTATTAATGAATGCATTCGAAAAATCTTGAGAATTTACTGGTTGAATATAATTGCAAATGAAGATCTGTGGCGTAGTACACATCAAGAGAAAATAAAAATAACGATGGGTTGCAGGAAGTGGAGGATTGAACATACAGTGAGGCAGGAAAACTGGGCCATTACAAAGCAGAGCTTGGACTACAATGTGTCATGAAAACGACGAAGAGAGGGATCAAGAGAGACATGGAGGAAACGAAAGTAAAAGGGTGAATAAACATTGGAACAATTTGAAAAGATTAGCGCTAAGTGAAAGAGAGTGGAATAAATTTATCGAATAAATTTGTAAATTAGAAAACAGTAAAAATAACCTCATTAAAAAGTTATAAAATATGTAGATGCCCTAAGCTTTCAAGGGGGGCAAATGGATTACTACTACTGCCTACTAAATATTCTAATAAATTACATTAGTTTCATAATCATAATTTTTCACTGCATAAGTTTTTATGAACTTAACTATTCATCTTATGAATTATTATTATCCAATGCATATCTAATAACTATTTCGTTTTAAATTATTTTACTTACTTATAACCGTACACGTTTTATGAAAATTTAGTTTCTAACCTTCGTCAGTGGACTATATAATTGAGTTTGAAGTAAAGTTTAATACCCGGAACCCCGAGAAATGTCGATGAACCTTAGTAAATTGGCAAGACCCAAATCAAAAGCTGGTGATTGTTATCTTGAATTTATATTAAAGAGAATTACAGAAGCACAAATATTCTTAGATATAAGTTATAATATAATAATATATAATAATAATAATAATAAAAAAAAAAAAAAAAAAAAAAAAAATAATAATAATAATAATAATAATAATAATAATAATAATAATTGAATTGATTCGGTTTTTACTTGATGAAGATCCATAATTTAAAACAGAAATAGAACTAATAGTTAAAATCTTCACTGAAGGTTTTTAAAGAGCAAGTGTTCATGTGAAAAAAGGAATTATAGAAGATTTTTCTATGTTTGAAAAACTCTAAGCGTTCCCGAGGTTATAAAAGTGAAACGATGCCAAAGAAAAGGATTCTAACCTGATTATTGTTATTGACAATAATGCGATTCACACACAATAATGCGATATCACACAATATGCGATATCACACAATGCGATATCACACATGCGATATATCACACATGCGATATCACACATGCGATATCACACAATAATGCGATTCACGGGACAGAAGCTTGACATCTTTCAAAGATGTCAAGCTTCTGTCCCGTGAATCGCATTATTTGCCTAGGAAAATCCGTGAATCTATTGAAATTTACAAACATCCCAGCAATCTCAATAGAGACGATGGCTATACGTTACATCCGACGTGGCAAACTCTACTGCACTCAACTAAGAATCGCCACGCCCATACGACGCATGCCATTGGCTCATTGTTCCCAGCCAATAGCAGGCCACCATCCGACCCGGTCCCCCCTATATAAGTTGTACCGGTCTCTGTCATAGCTCATTGTCCCCTCACTGCGATATCTGTTCTCGCAACATCGCAGTTGAGATCATCTACGACTATAAAACGTTATACGATCCCGGAAGAAATGGCCGGAAGACATACCACCACTGTTATAACGAACCTAGCTCTTAACCCCACGTTTAAAAGAAGATGCACTCCGCAGCAACGACTGGACGCGGAAACCATAATTAGCGCAACCATCGAAGAAGATGAAATTCGAAATCTACTAAAAAAACAACCTCAAATATTCGTCGTAGATCCTGACAATCCAATAGAAATAACAGAATCGCCCAAAGAAACAAGCCCGGTAAACCCGACCAGCTACACCATTACACTAGAAAACGCGTTTACAAATCCGAAAAAAACGGCTAAAAAACAAAAAATCGAGCACGAAAGTGCACCCATCACAACAAAAAATTCATACAGCGCACTCGAGAAAACTAACGCCGACGAAAAGATGGAAGAAGAAACTGCCGAATCCACTCCACAGCCTTCAACATCAGCCAGCTCGCCCAGGGTAAGTGACAAAACCACCACACATAACACAAAAACACACAAAATTGCACCAATCATTGTAATTGAAAAAGACAAATGGACATACATACGACATTTACTTAAAACAAATAACATCAACACGGTAGAAAACAAAATGGTGAAACCAGGAATACACATCGAACCGACAACTGACGAAGACTACAGAAAACTGAAACACACTCTAGACAACGAACACATACAATACTACACTTTTCAATTGAGAAGTGAAAAGACATTAAAGGTGGTGATGCGTGGCATTCTCACCTTTATCACCGAAACTGACATCACAGACGACTTGACGGACCAAGGATACTCGACTTTGAAAATTAAACGCATGAACGGCAAACACGGAATACCAGCACCACTTGTATTAATCGAACTGACGAGACAATACAAGTCAATCTACAACTTACGCGACTGCTGCGGACTGGCAATCAAAATAGAACAACTAAACAAACGGACTGACATTATACAATGCCACAAGTGCCAGACTTTCGGACATCACCAACGAAATTGCAACGTGAACTACAAATGTATGAAATGCGGAGACGGACATTCGACTCACTTATGTACAAAGACCAAAACAACCCCACCAAAGTGTGCAAACTGCGGTGGTCCTCATCTATCCACTTTCATAAACTGTCCCAATAACCCAAACAATCCTACAAATAAAACCACACCTCAACCTAAATACGTACCAGCACCACCCCCAACAAGTAATCCATGGACACAAAGACAAAACAAGACAAAACTTAAACACAGTTGACGAATTAGCACTTGCCTTAGGCAACATGCTAATAACACTACACTCGACTAACGCAACAAACGAACAAATACAACACTTCGTTACACAGACACAGACAATAATAACACTCTACAATAAAACACATTAAACACACACACAACTGAAACGCAAAAAAAAATGTGATGACCAACAAACGAACACACACGACTTAAACGCAAAAACACGACTGACGCATAGACTGCACACACAAAACACATGACCGCACAAAAAAAAACACAACAACGCACGATATTAATCAGACACAAACACATCACAACCCTGGGACCTACAAAACAACGGTGTGGAAATGGAGGCAATCTTCGACCACAAAGCAAAATTCAAGACTCATGACTGTCATAGCATTCTTCAAGCTACTGCGAAACGACGAACATCTACGTACAGCCCTGAAGATGTCCCTTGAAACAGTGGACGAAACGTTGGCAATTACACCTAACTCGACGCGGTGCCAACCCGGAAACCGAGATCTACATCAATAGATTGCTTGAATATAAAAGGTAAAATATACAATATGATAAAATATAAAATATTAAGCTCAACTGGATTAAATAGATTGAAATAATATTGCTTAATCTGTGATTATACAAAGACCAAATAAATAGGCTATGTAATTATCAGAATTTACTGAAATTACTGTGTGTTATCGTTTTATTTTTTCAAGTAATAAAGATATTGTCTATAAACAAAATTTTGGAGCATCGTAATTTTACGCGTTGCGGATTATTTATATTATTGCTTTCAATTTAAAAAAAAACTACTGTAACGTACAAAAAGAATTCTATAAAAGAAACGAGACCAAAAGGTCTGCTTTAAAGCGAACAAAACACTGGACTTTTATTAAATTCTATTTAGCACGTTGTCTGTTACGCAGTGCTATTTTCTTTTCGCAATTTTGTATTATTTCTGATAGCCATGATTTCTTTTTGAAGAAAACCCATTCACATACTCGAAGCTGTCCGAACCAATTTATCAAACCTTTATTAATCGTCCAATCTGTAACGCCCTGAATAAACAAATTTACCGAAAGTGTTACAATAGACTCGACAAGCTGTTCGAAGGAAGGAAGAGCGCTATCCGTGAACGAGGCGTCCTGAGGCATCTTCGGGTCATTATTCTTGATAAACGACGAGGCAATTATATGACAGACTCCCTAGCTACGGGACTATCAATCACGCAAAAGTTTCTCGCTCCAGGTAAAGGCAGACGATCGTTTCGACGAGCAATGGCTCCTGGTGCCGTCTAAATTATATGCTTAATAATACCCCAGCCAAAAACTGATATCACACCAAGAATTAGATTTCGGGAATTTGTCCCCTATCTCCACGTCGAACCCCTCTTAAAGACTCTAGGCTACGTTATCGCTGGTGTTTCTTCCATCTGTACTCCAGTTGTCGGTGTGCAACATCAATAAAATAACTGTCATGGGGTAACTTTTCTGACCTATGTGGAAAGTGTCACTGGAAATGTTTGGCGATTATTCAAAGATTCAGAAATCAATTTTTCAGTTTTAGTTTGGGTGACGAGTTTATCTGCGATATTTTAAGTAAGATTTGTGTTCCTTGATTCACAAAAGTAGGAATAGCAATAATATGAAGAATGTTATTGTTACTAAATTACTATTTACATTTAATCTTACGTCTACCTTATTGTTATGCTTTAAAAATGATCCTTATACCGTTTGTGCATTTTTAATAATTATTTAAATTAATTGCTAAATCTAAGTCATCATAGGCTCTTTCAAAATTCAATATTATCCTTTAATATAATTTATTTACTTGAATTGTTAATTATCGAACATCATAGGCTATTTCAAACTCTAATATCTTCATGTAACGTTTGTATGTTAAAATATCTTGGATGTCACTATAACTATTTTTAATCCGGAGCATTTGGATCTACTCCTGCGCAAATTAGACATTTTGAAATATTATGCGAAGTCATCGTTCGTACATTTAAATTTATATTTCACTATTGGGCAATTTTAGGTAAACCGGACATCGTTATATTTTTTATTAGAATTTTGTAAACATAATATATTGCATCAGAACTAATAAAAGGCGTTCAGTATGTGTTTGGTACTTGCTTAGACTGCATGTAAGTGTAAGCATACGTAATAAAATGTCGTCGACACATAAATCGAGAAAACGACAGTTGTCAGACGAAGTGAATAAGTTTATTATGGATTTCCCGGACTTAATATACGATGGCTCAAAAACTAAATGTTTAGTGTGCAATACATATCTAATGTGTAGGTCAAAAACACATTGTAAAGAACACGTAAGCAGTTCGAAGCACAATAATAACAAAATTAATCGACAATAGTTTATACATGAACTATGTGTAACTATGATTGTGTGTACACTGCCGTTTACCTTTTTAAGTAATGATTCATTTATTTCATTTTAGAATTAATACGCGAATCAAACATTACCGAGCACGACAACGTTACGAAGGAAATTACCATCGGTGTGTAAACAGGTTGAAAATAACATCAAAGCCGAACTGAAAAATAAAAAAACTGTAGTTATGTGTGGACGAAACAACTGACAGCAAAAAACAATCTGTAGTTAATGTGATGGCGCGTAATATTGAACCACATCAACCTACGCCTTCAATTTTATTAGCATCCAGACGATTAGAACAATGTAATGACGAAAAAATTTCAGAGGTACTTTTAAATAATTTGAAAAAAATTAAAACTTTCGAAAGACCAAGTATTAATGTTTATGACCGATGGTGCCGCAACCATGTGTTTTGTAGGCCGGTCTCTTAGAAAATATTGTCCTAACTTGTTACATATTACTTGTAAACTCCATGCTCTACACCTTGTGGCAGAACAGGTTCGTAGATGTTATCCAGAGGTAGATGCTTTAATATCGAGTACAAAGGCAGTATTCCTGGAATCTCCAAAACGTATTCGGAAATTTCACGAATTGTGTCCCCATACCCCTGAGCCACCACAGCCGATTCTGACACGTTGGGGTACATGGTTACGGGCGGGGTTTTACTATCATGAACATTTTGAAAAAATTAAGGACGTGGTTTTATCATTCGATCCGAAAGAAAGTGCAGCTATCAATACAAGCCAGAAAAAATTTCAAGATGTCCGGATTAAAATGGATTTACAAAGTATTCGTGAGACTTACTTGGGACTAGAAGAAGCAATAACAAAATTAGAAAATTCGTCGCTGTCGTTAGAGGAATCACTGCAAATCGTTAAAGATGTTCACGCACAACTGTGTGCTGTAGAAGACGCAAAAAGTGAAAGTGTTCTAATTAAATTTGAAAGTGTTTTAGATAGAAATGCAGATTTTGACACCTTAACACGTATTTGTGTAGGCACGTCTACAGATGCGTTAAATTGCTTAAAAAAGTATTTTGATTATGCGAATATAACATCACTAGATGTAGAACGCTCGTTTTCCGAATATCACCATATTTTTTCCTCAAGGCGGACATGTTTTTCAGAAATAACCTTAGAAACGCACCTGATGTTGAAAATATACAATCGAGTTTTTATTAGATACAGTAATAATAAATATTAATAAATAAATACCTAACAAGCTGTACATTATATATATATATATATATATATATATATATATATATATATATATATATATATATGTATATATAAATATATATATATATATATAATGTTGTAATGTACATATTATATGAGTTAAAAGGATGGTAAATAGTGCAGGGAAATTACACCAATCGCCAGAGTAGGACGCTTAAAAGTTGACACATAAAATAAATACTGCACCTCTTATTGGACAGTGGGCGTGGTACATTTCTTGACTTTATGTCTGGTTGGCTATTAATGCATTAGGGGCATGTACCGCGCCCACTGACCAATAAGACGTGAGCATATATAGGATGGGATCGGCAATCATAGATACATTCCCGGAGTAGGCGTAGTAATTCCAATTTAGACACAGGAATGACAGTAATATGTACATTAATTCCTAATAAACTGTACATTATAGTACCCTCGTGGGCGATGACTCATCGGCATCTCGTGTCCGATTCCTAATCATAACGGAACCTGTCTCTGAAGTACCCTGTAGAACAATTTTTGATTTCTACGACTATACTTTTTTATATTTTTTCTCCAAATTCTTCCCATTTATTTTTCTTTGTCGACTCGACCATTTCCTCCACTTTTTTTCTTTTGTTGCCTGTATCGTTCATATTTTTTCTGACGTTCTTTTCGCTTTTCTTGATCTTGGTTTCCTTTCGTATTTCCTCCGTCCACCATGTTGTTGGTTTTTGTCTGTTCGCTTTTTTTTACAACACACTTTATATACCCTATGCCTTTTCTTTCTTAAGTGATATTGATTTTGTTTATATTTTTTGTGTTCATTTTTCTTGTTCTCAATAAAATTTGCATTATTCAATTCAATTAAACATCTCCTATCGTTGTTGAACAAAAGAGTGGCAAACCTTATTAATGCAAAACTTACAGAGCAGACTTTTATTGAAACTCGTAAAAATATACAGAGTGTTTCATTTATAATAAAAAAACTACGTTTCCGGCTAAACCGGAAGTCCGATTCGGTTATAAATGTACTCATCAAATCTCTGATTTGTATTTAATTAATTGTCGAAGGTTTTATTCAAATCTAAGTAACAATATCAAAGATTTTCCAGTGGATCCATATATTTTCCTCACCCCGCATATATTTTTTATTTTCCTCTTTAGAATTTTATTTCGAAAATTTCCCGTCAATTAAAAATTAATTTCTAATTCAAAAGTTTTCTGTTATTCAATAAAGTTTTCGACTGAGCAAAAGATAAGCTAAAACGAGTGATGCGCTAGGGAGAAAGGATGAAATTAGAATAAACTAGAGAGACTGACAAAGAGTGGGGACGCAAGAAAAAAAGATCAAAAACACCAAAACGTAGAACCGTTCGGAAGCAATATGAATACGAAATAAATCAACGAGCAAGTTTAAAAGTTCGAAACGACAATAACAGTTTGGAAAACTTAATAAAAAGAGACCGTGTCATCCGTCTAACTAAGGCAGCCACCGGTCGACGAAAAAGTCTCGTTGTCTCGGGATAAGTCCCCTTTTCTCGGTAATGCTAAAGAGTAGGGGCATATTCTCAGACTTGGCTTTTATCAAATTGCGGTTAAGATGGGGTACGAATACGATAGCATCTTCGATAGTGGATAAACGCCGGCTGTTCAAGTTCCAGATCTCATCAATCAGCACCATCAGATGCTTGAGAAATATCGGTGAACCAAATGGGTAAACGTAAGTTGCGATGTTCTGAAGATAACTTTTAAAAATTACTTTCTGGTAGTAACGTGTTACAGGTGCCTTAGTGAAATGATTTTTTTATTACCGTAATAAGTTCGGCTATTTATAATTTTTGAAATGATAAAAGGGTTTCCATTTCTCTACACAGCGTCTCAACACAAAGAGGAAATAAGACACACTTAGTATTTAATTGTAAAATAAAATTTTCAGAACCTAGATTAATGAAAATAAAACACAATTTGTAGTAATTTTAGTACGAAAAACAACTAATAAACACAGCATCTCTTGAATATACTATATCTACGTGTTCAAGTTAGCTGATTTAATATTAAAGGAAACTGTTTACCTATTTTCATAACCTTAAATTTTAAATTTATAAAGTCAAATAGCTAACAACATAATTTATAAAATATACGAGGGTGGTTTGACAATTAACTCGGTTTGCTACGAAAGAAAACAATTTGAGTTTCGCAACGTACTTTATTTTTCGACATAGTTCCCTCGAAGTTCAACGCACTTGCCCCAACGTTTTTCCAGCTTAGCGATTCCTTCACGGAAATGAATTGCTTCGATTCTTTCAAAATACTGGCTTACTTTCTGTATGACATCTTCATTAGACTCAAACTTCGTCCTGCCAGAAAGGTTTTTAGTTTCGGGAATAGATGGCAGTTGAAATCGTAGCTCGGCCAATTTTTGCTGAGCGACACGACTTGAATGCACGGGGGCATTGTCATGGTGAAACAACACCTTTTTCTTGGCCATTCCCGGGCGTCCAAAAGTTGTTATGAATCGTATTCTCCGGTAATGGTTCTTCCCTTTTCAAGGTAGTCAATTAGGAGAATTCCCTTTGCGTCCCAAAAAACTGACGCCATGACCTTTCTAGCGGATGGAACGCATTTTGCTTTTTTCGGAGCCGATGCGCCACGGGCAATCCATTGTTTCGACTGCTGTTTAGTTTCTGGGATATAGTGGTGTATCCAAGTTTCGTCCATTGTCACAAAACGGCGAAAAAATTCAACTACATTCTTCTGAAATACTTGCAAATTGTCGGCAGATATTCGCATGCGAATTCGCGTTTGCTCTTGAGTGAGTAAACGCGGCACCCATCTTGCGCACAGTTTTTGCATGTGCAATTATTTATGCAAAGCGAAGTGAACTCGCTCAGTTGAGATGCCTGTGGCTTCCGCTAACTCGCGCACTTTCACTCGTCTATCGGCTAAAATCAAATCATGGACTTTATCGATGATTTCGGGTGTCACAGCTGATTTCGGGGCTCCAGGACGTGGTGCATCTTTAATGCTTGTTCTGCCACGCTTAAACTCATTTACCCAAAGTCGAACACACTCATAAGAAGGACATGAGTCACCCAATGTAGGTGAAATTCTCTCATGAATCTCCTTCGCTGTTTTTCCTTCCAGATAAAAGAATTGAATCACACCACGAATTCCAACTTCATCCATTTTTCGCTATTGCTCGAAACACTTCTGTTTAAGTAACTGTCAAACAACGAGTTACTGTTAGAATGGCTTAAGACCAGAGAATATTAACTCATAGGAATGACACTTTATGACTACATATACAGATTACATTTGCGCCCTCTATTAGTGTGTGAACCAAGTTAATTGTCAAACCAACCTCGTATGTTACATATTTGGTAAAAATTATAAAACAATAAATAATAACCTATAAATGATTGAACCAAATATTAAATTTGGCAACCTTGGAAATTGGCTTGCCTTATAACAATTCTTTGGGTTAGAATATTTTATATAAATATGGAATATATATTAAACTTTCTAATAAATTAATATTAATTGATTTTTATACAAAAGTGAAACAAATTTTGCGAACCTATATTACAAAAATAATAGAATTTGTACAAAGAAAATGCTGAATGTTAGGCTCGTACTTGTAAACAGCACTGAACTCGTCATGATAAGTTGCACATTTGCAATTGCCCCGATTGCGTGCTGCAATTCATGCATATTCTTTATGTGGTTCCGGAATATTACGTTTTTTAAATACGGGAGTAAAAAAGAATCCGGAGACGAATCAAGCGATATACTTATCCATAAACCTACACTTATATAACGATCTGGGAAAAATTGCTGTAAATAATTCATAATTGCAAAATTTAGTCACCCGTTAGATATAAGGAGAGCAATCTGAAGTGTCCATAGTTAGCTATAGAATACTTCATTTTATATTTTAACGATTTCTCGCAAATATCTCTAAAATCAAAAGAAATACGGAATTGCGGTTTTCCTTATCATAATCAGCGCATCAAAATATATAATATGCACTTTTCTGAACATCGAAAATTGACATTTTATATTTTCCTGATTTTTTCGCCAATATCTCGAAAGCCAAAATATATACAGAATTGTGGTTTTCTTTATCGTCATCAGCTCATGAAAATATATAAAATGCACTTTTCTGAACATCGAAAATCGACAATTTATATTTTACCGATTTTTCGCGAATATCTAGAAAGACAAAAGAAATGCGGAATTGCGGTTTTCTTTGTCGTAATCAGCGCATCGAAATATCTAAAAGTGCACTTTTCTGAACATCGAAAATCGACATTTTATATTTTTCTGATTTTCTCGCCAATATCTCGAACGCCAAAAGAGATACGGAATTGCGGTTTTCTTTATCGTCATAAGCTCATCAAAATATATACTGTGCACTTTTCTGAACATCGGAAATCGACAGTTTATATTTTACCAATTTCTCGCGAATATCTCGGAACGCAAAAGAGATACAGAATTGCTGTTTTATTTATCGTCATCAGCTCATTAAAATATATTAAGTGTATTTTTCTGAACATCGAAAATCGACATTTTATATTTTCCTGATTTTTCGCCAATATCTCGAAAGCCAAAAGATATACAGAATTGCGGTTTCCTTTGTCGTCATCAGCTCATCAAAATATATAAATTGCACTTTTCTGAACATCTAAAATCGACAGTTTATATTTTACCGATTTTTCGCGAATATTTCGAAAGCCAAAAGAGATACGGAATTTCGATTTTCGTTATCATAATAAGCGCATCAAAAGATATACTGTGAATTTTTCTGAACATCGAAAATCGACATTTTATATTTTCCTGATTTTTCGCCAATATTTCCAACGCCAAAAGATACACGGAATTGCGGTTTCCTTTATTGTAATCAGCGCATCAAAATACATAAAGTGCACCTTTCTGAACATCGAAAATCTACACTTTATATTTTACCGATTTTTCGCGAACATAAATTTAATATTGGCTATATTGTTTCCCTTTTTCACATTTGTAATTTCTGATAAATGGTTTTGATATTAACCTATAATTTTTAATCAGAATGCGAGAATATATAGAGTGAAGATCAATAAAAAATACACAAAACGATGGACAACGAACAATGACCAGTAAACATGAGCAACACTACCAATCTATGAACATGAAAATGTTTGAATATAAAGATTCTAGGTAAATTTATAGCTGTACGATTTATAAAATTTTTCGTAATTTTTGACAAGAAACCAAAATAAGTGTTTCACGATTTGTTCAATAAACGATAGTTTAGAATCAAGTACCTGCGATATTAGTTACGTATTGCAGAAAATGGGTACGTGGCAGTGCGGGCTTTCGTGGCCATTTTTCATTAAAGAACCTTTTTCAAGTTTACATGGCGGCATGATTGACGAAAAATATACTAAGAGTATGGTTAAACCCGAATGAAGATTCTTAAAGAGGAAACGACAATGAAGAAATTAAGTGCAAGAGGACCAGTGCCTGTATATGGAATCGCCAAGGATTCCTCTAGAAGGGAAATCTGATTATAGTTAAAAAGAGAACATAAAAAGAAATAGACGCTAATGGAAGATTAAGTCCATTCTAAGACACAACTTGAGGAGCTGGACGCGAGGCTTTCAGCCAACCTAATCCACAGTAAAAAAAATATTACCGAACATTATCCTTTAAGGAAGCATCTGTTCAGCATGGGCTTTATTAACGAGCCCTGGTGTAGGCAATCTGAAAAACAGGAAGAATCTGGCCTTCATGTAATATGCACTTGTGAGGAACGGAACGTATTTAGGCAGAAACATTTCGGAAGTGATCTGTTGGACCCTACGAGGGTACTAAAATTTTTCCTGAGGAAGATAGTGGTTTTCATCGAGGACACAAGACTAACAGAGTTGATCTGAGAGATATATTGGGATAGTATAAAGAGCACTGTGCTCAAGTTGCTGGACTTACTGGCGTTCAACTCAAACAACTAGAAGAAGAAGATGTGCAAGATGGGTGCCGTCTTTTTGGGCAGTGGACCACAAACGCGAACGAGAACGAGTTTTAGCTCTCAGTTTAGCAAAGTTAAACCAAAATGCGAAAGACCTTTGGAGCCAAATAATATAACGATTAATGATACACCATTATACATCCGATACGGAGCTAGAATCGAAACAATGGACTAAAGTTGGTACAAATGCGCAAAAGAAGGCAAAGACAGTACACTTGGCCCGGAAAAATTATGGCTGCTGTCTTTTGTGAGTGCAGTATTTTTATCGATTATCAAAAAAATAAAACGATAGCAAGCGAATACTATGCATTTCTTTTCATTTTTTTCCCAACGCGAAAATTGGCTCAGTGGCTAGAGATTTGGGTCTAATGTGGAGGTAATCACTGAAAGTAACACCTATTTCGAATCGTTTAATAAAGGTTACTTTACGGAAGGAATGAAAAACCTTGAATATCAGTGGACTAAATGTAACAAGGAGACTACGTGGAAATATAAAATAATTTTTGCCAAAACTTCCCGTTCATTAAATTTCTCTATTTTATTTCCATATATCTTATAATTGATAGCACGCAGTAAAAGTAGAGGGGTCTGAAACACCAATTACAAATGAAATAAATAATATGACGAAGCAAGAATTCGTCCATCGTTGAAGCTTATTTAATTCCTACCACTTTTCTCCTTCTCCGACGCCCATCAAAACTACATTAATAACGAAGCATATTTTGTCGACACGGAAACAATGGCCAGGAAAAATTATTTTTCGAGTTCACTAACGCGTTTTGAATCGCCTACTAGTATGCAAATGAAACGAGAAAATCTTTTATTTAACGTGAATAAGGCGTAGATAAAAGCATGCAATTGCTTACGTATTTATCGTCGTCTATGACATTGATACGACACTAGAGATGAATAGCGTATATGTAAAATCAGTACCGTGGAAATAATTTAACAATTGATTATTTGTGAAATAGTGAATACCACAGTTTCAGATTCCTTTTCGAATGCCAACATATTTTAATATAATTCTGTATAATAATGGTGTATGTCAAAGCTTCACAGTACGCGAGAAAATGCTTTGACGGTGTGCCTCTCTTCGTCTTCAGATATCTCGAGACATTCTCTTGGACATTTGACGGGTAAGAACACGCATTATCCAGCGGCAGTAATTAGCTATTGATAAGATTCGATTACATGCACTGACAAGATCTGAAAGATCGAAATTAGTGCCTGTACGTTGAAGTAATCATTGCTTGTATTCGTTGTTTATGTCCATGTATGCATATACAGACATGTTTCTACTTTTTCATACTTTGTATTATTTACACTTGATGTTATTAAAGTCGATATGCTATATTTTCGTGGTAAAATTCTACATAATGCGAACAATTCGGTGGAGCTAAATCTGTAGGTGCTGTTTTATTTGAAAATATTCAGTATACTTTCTCAAATAGCACAACGTAATGTACGTACAATAATGAAACATTACTGGGAAATTGGCATATACCAGGTGCTATTAAAAAATTTCGAAGTTTGAATCACGCGCGCGGACGGACGCAGTTACAATCAACTGCCGTTACGTTGTGTTGTCTGCACTGTCTGTAAGTCAGTATACCATTGTAGGTTTGTAATTGCATTTTGGAAATCGTTGTCAGGTTTTAGTACTCTTGGGCGATAAATGTCGCGATATGTCTCTTACAGACATTTGTCGTTAATGTTTGGCATATACGGTGAGCTGGTTTAATGCATCGTTGCCTTTCACACCATTAGCTGATGAGGGCCGTAGCAGCCTGAAACGCCGATCGTCTTCAAGGTAGTTTTGGTATGTGTTCTGCAGCTATTTTTACATATACAGGGTGTTACAAAAATTTAGGGCTGGCTATACATAGACGGTTTCTACAACTAAAAATAAGCAAAAAAGTTTATATAAATTTATGTCCTAAAATGGTTCGTTACTGAGTTACGGCCAATTGAAGTTTTTTTATTTTTATTTTAGAAATGTTTACAGAAAACAGGAGTTTCTTATGTTTCTTATAGTAAATGTTCAAAATTACCTCCACGGGAAGCAACACAAGTTTTTCGAGAAAAATTACTGATAGGAAAAATTTTGAGTTAAAAAGAAAATTAATCGGTGAAAGAAAAGCTCGAGTGTTTTTTGGCAAGATAAGTTAACGATTTAAATAAATAATAAATAATTATTTTTATTTGAAAGCAGGAGAACAGTTATTAAATGTACAATTATTATAAATTGTTTGGTTTCGTGTACTAATTTTAATATTATTTTTTTGTTGCTTTCTACACATGCTGAATAATTGTTTTGTCTTATTTTATTGGATTCGCGTAAATGACAAGTTTTTTAAATATCATATTTGTTCCTATTGGAACATTTTTATACCAATTATTAGAATTTGTCTTGTTCCAAAAGGGATTTGGAATTAAAAAAAAAGTCGTTCAGATGTTACAAACATTTAGGGCTGGCTATACATAGACGGTTTCTACAACTAAAAATAAGCAAAAAAGTTTAAATAAATTTGTGTCCTATAATGTTTCGTTACTGAGTTACGGCCACTTGAAGTTTTTCGTATTGCATGTCCGACACGTGTGTATCTCGTCACAAATTATCGCGCAGACGCGAAGCGTTCGTATTGCATGTTTGAACAAGTCGCCGACAAGTAAGTAACTTATGTTAATCATATTCAGTAGGCAGTCCGTGTTTTTTGCT
Organism: Melolontha melolontha; assembly: GCA_935421215.2. NCBI lineage: Eukaryota > Metazoa > Arthropoda > Insecta > Coleoptera > Scarabaeidae > Melolontha > Melolontha melolontha. The sequence continues at coordinate 7,577,245 of OW285242.1, read as the reverse complement.
GTCAGTCGTGAAAGTTGATTAAGTCATTTGTGATTAGTACTGTTTTCTAATTAATAGTATAAAATGGCAGATTATTCTTTCGAAGAGATGTCCGACATGCATTTAATGTATGGTTTGGCACATTGCAACAGAGCAGAAGCAAGAAGACTTTACGCAGAATATTTCCCAAACCGACGTTTACCAAATGAAAAAACTTTCGAAAGGCTTCATATTAGATTAAGAGAAACAGGATCATTCAAATCAGTAGTCCGAGATCGCGGCAGACCACGAACCACAAGAAATTTGGAATTGGAAAAACGTTTGTTGGATCGTGTTGAAGAAAATGCAGGTGCTAGTACTCGAAGAATGGCATTGGCGGAAGATGTCGATCATGTGAGTGTATGGCGTATTTTTAGAACTAATCAGCTTTTTCCTTACCACCTGCAAAGAGTACAGGGACTTAGTGAGAATGATTTCCCATCACGAGAAGCTTACTGTGTATGGTTGTTACGGACATGCGCCGCCGATCATCTCTTTCTGTCGTGTGTGCTCTTTAGTGATGAAGCTGGCTTTACAAGAGATGGTACCGTCAATTTTCATAATTTACACCAGTGGCAACAAGAAAACCCTCATGCTATTATTCAGTCCAGACATCAAGCGCAGTTTTCATTTAGTGTGTGGGCCGGAATTATTAACGAATTTGTGATTGGTCCTTTTGTACTTCCACCACGACTTACTGGGCAGAATTATCGTTATTTTTTAGAAAACGACTTACCAGGTTTGCTGGACGATGTTCCACTAAATGTTAGAGGACGCATGTGGTTCATGCACGACGGTGCACCGGCTCACTTCAGTCACACAGCACGCGAATTTTTAAATGCCGTATATCCTGGAAGATGGATTGGTCGCGGTGGACCTGTAGCATGGCCTGCACGGTCTCCAGATTTAAATCCAATAGATTTTTACGTATGGGGACATTTAAAGTCTATGGTATATTCTACTCCAATTCAAAATATTGAAGATCTTCAACGTAGAGTGGAAGATGGATGCCACCAAATTCGAAATACACGAGGAATTTTTCAGCGCGTGAGGCACTCCATGATACGACGAGCTGAAGCTTGTGTTGCTTCCCGTGGACGTCATTTTGAACATTTACTACAAGAAACATAAGAAACTCCCGTTTTCTGTAACCTTTTCTAAAATAAAAAGAAAAAAACCTCAAGTGGCCGTAACTCAGTAACGAACCATTTTAGGACATAAATTTATTTAAACTTTTTTGCTTATTTTTAGTTGTAGAAACCGTCTATGTATAGCCAGCCCTACATTTTTGTAACACCCTGTATATATATATATATATATATATATATATATATATATATATATATTTATATATATGCCGAAACATGTAGGGTTGTTTTAAATATATATACTTTGAAGTAATAAACCAGACCTTTAATCGCCGACTGGCGATTCGCCGGTTCGCTGCTAGCAGCGAACAACACATATGTTCACACCTTGCTATCTATTTTTTGGAATACTAAGGCATGATTTATTATTATTATTGGAATGTATCTTTGAATAATTTAAACCATAGCAACTCAATTATTTGACATTTATATTCTGTCATTTATATTTTTTATATCCTTGATAAAGGCATCATTGCCGAAACATGTAGGGTTGTTTTAAATATATACAGGTTCGATCTACAATCATCTTGTATGCGGCTTCCCATACATAAGGCGTGAGAAGTTGTCAAACCGTACCTACCTAACAAATATACATACGAGAGCCGGCAAGTAGACCTTTAGAGAAATAAAAATGTTCTTCTAGATTAGTGGTTTACCGAAGCAGATGTGATAGACAACGTACTTTAATTTTACCAGTACTTTTGTTGGAGAATTGACAAATGAATATGAATGTATTCCGTAATACTGATATACTATACAGCTATGCACATGTACAATATTGTTAACAACGAGCGCAAAAAACATAATTTGAGAATCTTTTAGGTAAATAGTCATTAAATACAAGCTGTAAAAAATAGTAAATACATAACACTACCAAAGTAGACGTATTGAAGTAAGAGAAAAAAAAATGCTCTTCTAAAGGCAATAAATTTTAAAATAAAATAGATAAAAAAAATAAAGAAAATTCTGGGGAAACAAAAAGAGTACGATAAACTAAAAGAATAATTCTAAATAATGGAAATTAAAATATACTTCTAAAATAAACGGAATTCTTGAAAAACCAAATTAAAACATATTGAATAAAAACTATAAAAACAGGCCAAAATCAAATAATACAAAATATAACTGCCAATTAGAAACAAATTAAATTCAACAATAAAATTAATAAATGTGAAGTAGGTAATTCTTATAATATTAACTTCAGATACTTATTACGAATATCACGAACGTGAATAATAATATAAAATTTAAGAAAACAACCACCAACCAAAGTAGTGGGAACCCTTAAAGACAGGTCGATACGATCATTTCGATCATAAGAGATCAATATTGTGCATTATTGATCTCTTATGATCGAAATGATCGTATCGACCTGTCCTTAAGGGTTCCCACTACTTTTCTCGAACAGTACTTGCGCACTTGTGTATTTAACTTGGCAACTACGTTCGTTTATATACATGGACTTGTAGCTCGCATTAAAGGTAAAAACGGGCCAAACGTGTATACTTTGAAGTAATAAACCAGACCTTTAATCGCCGACTGATTAAGTTTACCATATCATACCAAGGTCACGAAAATATTATATATATATATACATATATATATATATATATATAGTTCATAAAGTATAAGTTTTCAGTTCAAGGTCAAATTCGAAGCATATGATTCAAATCAGTACTGCAGAGTCAAATGAAGTCAGTATTCAATCGCGGAAACAACCGTTTGTCATAAAATATAAACGTCATGTTTCAATATTGTCAAAATTTTAGTATGTTACTTGCAATATAACCAAAGAAAGCATATACATAACCTACATGTCAAAATAATAATAATGAGTAAAGTGGGAACATTAATAATTCAAAAGTATTGTTTCTTTTCTAGTTCTGTATAAATATATTCTATCCAAGAAAACTATGCCGAAATTATTACTTTAATATTTGAACAAATTATTTTAAATGTTATTTATAATTATAAACTCAGGAAAATATTCGATCAAAAATTTATTTAAAAAGAAATATTTCAAGTCAGATATCAATAGTGAAATGCATAGGTATTGAAAAGATCTTTAGTGTTAAAAATGTTTCATTATTAAGAATGACATACCTACCGAAATCATTTTCGTGCACTATATCTGGGTTAAGAAGATTGGGAATGTATTAATTTGATGAATAATTTAGATTTCTACTTAACTTATATATTGTTTATATTTTAAATAAATTTAAATATATATTGGAAAATAATGTAAAAGTTATGTTCGTAACTCTTTGAAAAAGAATTAAAACCTTTTGAAAGTTGTAAATATATGTTGTCAAATTACATTTATAAAATTATACATAAAAGAAACATTTATATAGTCTACATTTAATATTTTATTGTTTCTTAAGAAAATAATGGCATAATAATACAATCCAAATCCATATTATCCTTTATTAGATGAAGATAATATTTAACAAACACAGGATTTTCTGATAACTACATTTGATAATTTTGCAGGTTAGTACACTACCAATAAAAAAAAAACAAACTACACCACCAATAAGAAAAAAAACAAACTTCATTCAAATAAAACTTTGCCACGAGATCTTTATCATGCAATGTTTCGTGGCAGTAATTTCTTCGCTGCTTTATATTATGTGCATGCAAATGATACACATTGATGGTTTTTATGGCAGTATTAATGTAACCATATTAAACTTCTACAAACATAAATACAAAAATATTTTGTCAAAATAAGATAGTTACCTGCTTATTAATGTTTAGTGAACTTTTATAGAAGTAAACTTCCCTGTTTCATCCAAATAAAACCTCAAAAATATTACTTGTATTATTTGCAATATGTTATTTTTAAGGTGAATGGAGTATATATTACAAAAATGAATGAAAACTAGTCAGTTTTTGATTCTGATTCAAAACTTGAGTCATTTACATTATTATTGGAGCAATCTCTGCCCTATCAAGAAATTGCTCTCGCTCATACCATTTTTTAATTAAATTTTCCGTATGCCTAGCACAATTATACCAAGTAATTTCATCACACTGTTGCAAAGCTTCATTCCACATTTCTTTAACTCTTTCATCTGAATAACTATTTCTTCCAATATTTGAATTATAATAGTTTTTAACCTTAGTCCAAATCATTTCAATTGCGTTCAAGTCACAATGGCACAGAGGTAATCTTAAAACTTCATGTCCACTTTCACATTATTTAACCTATAATATCTTCTCTTCTTTATGATATTTTACTAATTGAATTAATTCATTCTTAGTCATTGCAGGTGAATAGCTTTTTTTGTTCATGATTGAATCATTTTTATATTTTGTACGTCAATTTTATTATTTTTTAACTCTACATTTTTTACCCCAGAAGAAGCGACAAAGTCTGTCTCGAAATATAGGCTAATTTAATAAAGGAGTTTTTTAATTGACCGCTTACCCGAATTTGAATTAATTTTTGATTGTATATATATATAAAACATTAGATGTTTTCGGCTTTTATATGAAATATTTACAAATATCAAGTTAGTATGTATGTAATTGCAAAGTAAGGGGGGATGTAAACATTGCTGTCTACAAATTACAAAGCAAATCATACGAAATTTTTAATTGAAAAAATGTCTATGTTGGGACTCGAACCCAAGTCTACAGCTTGCCGGGCTGTCGTCATTACCACTAGACAGTGGCGGCTGGCGCATAAGCGCTGCAGTGCTGCAGAGCTCCCAAAAAATTGGGCGGGCGAACCTGTATTAGTTATAACTAGTTTTCTTTTACATAATTTTTCCGATATTTCTGATTTTTATAAAAGCGTAACATATTGTTGTGAAAATTCTCCCCCTGTATATAAAAAAATTTGCATATTTTTCTACATCATCCTGTAGAGGACATCAAACCCTACAATTTGACACCTCAATCATCAAAATCCTATCAGTAGAAGCCGAGATATTCGCTTCCGTAATTCCAACACTAACGCCGGTTATATATAGTATTTTATCAAATAATATACAATAGGCGACCAGTGGAATAACCAACCTAATTCGCGCGATCGCTCACTTGTTCCTTATCTGGTCCACACGTACGTGCGCTCAGAGCTCTTTCAAACACCCGCGCGCACCCCGCTCCCCCGTGGCTGTCTTAAACCAATGCGTGATTTTACCAGGCATCGTCGCGGCGTTTAAACCAGCGCAAAGGGCGATATGATTTGGTATCTAAACTAATATTATAAAGAGGAAACATTAGTGTTTTTGTATGCATGTTTGTAATGCTTTCACACAAAAACTACTGGACTGATTTCAAAAATTCTTTCACCATTAGAAAGCTGCATTTTCACTGAGTGACATAGGCTAGATTACATTTTCAAAAAAAAGATATCCCCAATAAAAATGCATTAATGTAACCCAAGGTGTGAAAAAATTAGTCACAAAAAATCTGCCATCGCGTACGCTGCGGAAACTATTGTTGATAGAACAAAAAAATGTTCTACAGTATTATAGAACGTATTAATATCTACAAAAAAGTCCGGGAAACCAAATGTTTAACTACTGTAGTTATGCCACTATAACTACTTTTTTTACATTTCAAAAGTTAATGAAAGTGCCGACAATAATCAAACCATATTATCCATACCTCTGTATTATTTCTTATCCTATTAAATGATATTTTATTAAAGACCATTTCAATACCAGTAAAATACTTTTTAAATTATTAAAATCGGACATTCCATTCAAAAGATATAACGAATTTAAAAATGTCAATCTAAAGAAAATAATGTTATAATATAATGTAGTAGTATAGCGATGGCCATATTCATTTTGTTTGTAATAAATTGACAATCGAAAAATTATAACTGGAATAAGAATAGTATTGGCAGAAGGAATTTAATAACAAGTTCAATGAGAATGAAAAGTAATAGGAAACAGGCACAGAGAAGCTGTTATAGAAAGAAGTTAAACATAAAGTGATATAAAATCCAAAAATTAAGGATCACAAGAAAGGAAGATTAAATATTTAAGAGAATACACTCACTATTGTATTTATTCAAGGTAGGATCGAAGAAAAGACAACATATACGATACAAATTTTATTAAAAGAATTTAAATAACACTGAGATATTTGAAAGATGACGTTTTTGAAGTAATTTCGACAATGTGTCAAAAGCCAAGTGACAGGAACATTATTAAAATAGCGGTTTACATTGTTTATAAGTTATGTTAAATTAGTAAATGGACTAAACAGATTTAATAAGCGATGAGCCACCACCAGAAAAACGCAAACGTCCAAATAACAGCAGATTTAATCATCGAATTTCGGCTTTAGAGGTGTGTGATGTTATTCTAAATCGTGCAAAAGATCGATTTCATTTTAAAGAGCATCTAGTAGTGGCATCACTTTTTTTTTCGGAATGCTTTGGAGAGTATTGCAGTAAATTTCCTGAGGACAAACTCACTTCCGCATGCTCCTATTATCCCACCCTTGATAAAGAAAGATTACGAACTGAATTGTCTGTTATTTACTCAAGAACTGATTGTAGATCTTTAAAAGGCGCACTACCTCTTCTAAAATTTTTAATAAAAACAATCTGGGAGATAAGTTGAAGGAGACTAGAAAATTATTAGAAATTGGATGGCTAACGTCGCGACGTGTTTGCGTCTACATTCTTCGGCAGGAGTAATCTTGTCAGATTGTAGAATCAATTGCACAAATTTAGCGACAATTACATGTGAGAGGAGATTTGAATAATTGCTATTTCTCACTCCAATTAAATTCAATATAATTCGTATATATACACGAAAGTATAAAAATAAAATCACGTCCATGTTAGAATATCGTGTACTGATGATCTGTAACGACAGTGAAATATCGATATATGCACGTTTCTGGACGGATGTGGTTTTTTTCATATACATATATATATATAAGTATTTAGATAATTTCTTAGCCGTTTATTAAATATAACAATTGATAAATTATTGGCGTTCTTCGGCTTTTATATGAAATATTTACAAATATCAAGTTAGTATGTATGTAATTGCAAAGTAAGGGGGGATGTAAACATAGCTGTCTACAAATTACAAAGCAAATCATACCAAATTTTTTAATTGAAAAATATTGTTTATGTTGGGACTCGAATCCAAGTCTACAGTTTGCCGGACTGTCGGTTTTACCACTCACCCACAATAGACCTAGGTTCAAGCTATTTAGAAATGCATTATAAAGTAACAGTGTTAATGAATCTGATGTCAGTTATTGAATGTAGATGTCAAGTTGAAAGCAGAAGTCAGTTTTGAAAGTTGATGTAAGTTTTTTTCAATTAAAAAATTTCGTATGATTTGCTTTGTAATTTGTAGACAGTAATGTTTACATTCCCCCTTACTTTGCAATTACATACATACTAACTTGATATTTGTAAATATTTCATATAAAAGCCGAAAAACTCCAATAATTTATCAATTGTTATATATATATATATATATATATATATATATATATATATATATATATATACCTATATATATAGCATTAGGAGGAATTTCTTATTTTCTTGGCCGTAATTATAATACGAGATAAAAGAAATATTTTTTGTGAGTAACGGCCGTGTAATTAAATATTGTTTTTGACCAATATAAATTCACTAATATTTGGGTTATCGGTCTGTTTACATTAAAACTCAAATGTTCATTCTTAATACTTCGTCATTTATTAATGACCTCATCAGGAGATACTACAAATTTCAAATACACACTTTATTCTTATACTAATAAAGAAAACTTAAAGCTAGAGTTAAGCGTTGGCAGTCTTATTTATAAATTTACACACAAATTGCATCCAGCAACTCACAAATTGAAATGCAATGTTCGCGCAATTATTTGTGAGTTGCTGGGTGCAATTCACTGAGTTTTACGCCGTTGGCACTGGCTGGCTGCTTTGTAAAATTAAGAGCATCCCACCAATGTAAGGTAAGGGTGTTTGGATTGCGCAACACTCTAACAATGACTATATTATGGACTTTTATTGTTGCACATGCCGTATAACAAGGAAGAAAGCAGTTTAGAACTTTTTCTATCACTTACATTTATCTTACACAATAGCGTTATTGGAGACATTATGTATCAATCCCCTCTAGTACTTTAACATTAAAAATTTTGGAATGTATTTGATACACCCTTGTATAAATATTAGAATTAGATTTTAGGTTTTATTTTACATAGAGGCACCACTCAATTGAAAATAGTTATTGTCTTTGAGACAGATTTCAGTTAGACTTGAAAATAAAACTGTGCCTCTATAATTTATTTTTGTTGTGTTACACATTTTGCATTTTTTTATTTATGTCATAAATTTTTGTCCATAAAGATCCAATCGCTAAAGGTTTTTTTACGTTATTTTATCCCTCAATACATAAAATACCGATAGAACACAATCAAACTCCAAAATTCGATGTTAATATTAAGGTTAAGCAATAAATACAGCAATTTATTTTATATACCATATTGTCTTGCGACATAAATATACGTTCATGAGAATTTAGTTGTCTACTTAAGGGGAATTGGAAGTACATGGATCGAACATGTCTAAGGCGGTCCGGTAATGTATTAGCTGAACCTTGATAGGATACCGACGAAACAAAGCCCTTTACTCTGTCGTACGTCGTAGAGGATTAATAATTTCGCCCCAACATCTGTCTTGAGATGAGCTCGTGTCGTATTTATCATTGTATTTTTTTTTGTTTTTTGATAAATGGTCGATTCGTCTCCGTTTTGTAAAACATTCGTAAACATACGTTTTGTAAATGGAGAAAAGTTTTTCGTTCCGTTTAAAATGAATTCTACGACTAGATGAATGAATTTGTTTAGATTAAACTTGAATTGTTAATCATTAAATACGAGACATGTGAATTCATCAACGTTTCTAGATTAATTCGTTGCGAATTTTATTTATTTCCAGGACGTTCTTACGAAAATGTACGAATATTATGAATTTAATTATTCATTTGTCCTACGACGGATACATCATTAGTACAACAGTACAAAATATAAAACGTTTATTAAGTAAATATAGGGTACGTCAGATCAAAACTATTCTTTATTTATTATTACTAGAGCAGACCAATTTCCGTGCGCGTCATGAGCGCCGGTATGGGAGTGTAATTCGTAATATATTAGAATATGCGATAGAATAGGGACGCAACATGAGCTTGTTACCGATATAAGTATAGAAGTAGAGACATTTATTCTATCAGAATTAAATCAAATTTAAAAAAATCAGATTTAAAAAAACACTTACCGTTTTAAGCGTCTTCCAAGGATTGACAAACTGGAGAAACTCGATTGTATATTTTCAACATCAGGTGCAGGCGCAGCTCGTGATGACGTATTTGGGAGTGCAAGTATAGCAAACGCCAATTAAGTTGGCGCTAGGATGGGTAAGTTCGCGCAGGATTAGAAGTAGTGGGGAGATTTGTATTTGGTTTTACATCAAATGTCAGATAATTCTAACCTCTGAGCGTGTATCAATTTATGATCCCCAAGCAGAGACATTATGTTCCGTCAAACGTCAATTTTTTTTGAAGGTACACTTACTGCTGCACGATGTCGCAACGGCTCATTCATAAATCAACTGGATGATGAGGAATTACAAAATGGGTATTTCCAACAAGATGGTGCAACAGCACATACGACCAGAGAAACACTTTAATATATCAGGGAATTTTTTTATAACAGAATAATAAGCAGGAACACTGAAATCCCATATCCAACTAGGTCTTGCGATTTAAACATATGTGATTTTATCGTATAGCCATACATAAAAAATTCGATTTATTCAACGCCAATTCATAATCTGGAACAACTGAGAATTCGCATAACAGAAAAGTGTGAAGAGATCGACAACTCACCGCAAATGCTGCATAAAGTTTTTGCTGGATTGCGGAGAAGAGTTGGTTTGTGTTTAGATGTAAATGGACAACATTTTCAACAACTTCTGTAGCTATATTTTTTACAATGAAACCAAATGAAAGTGTCAAGCATCAAGTAATGTGTCTTTATGTGGAAGTGGCTAAAGTACCAACCCAATTTCACAGTCTACTCCAATTATGAATTTTTTCGATGGCTCGTTATAATATTGACTATTATTGTATATTGAGCTGCATATATTATTATATTTTATCTATGTGTTTGCTAATTCTTTACTTGACAAAGTTTACAAATCCAAATAAAGTTAATTAGATGTTATAACCAAGTATCTTTGACTTTAAATACAAATTACGTGACGGTAAGATATTTAAGATTATTTACGTACAATTTGTATATTTTAAATTACGTGAATTAATAATATTTAACAGGTTTATAACCTCAATGGAATACCTGATTGGTTTGTTAATTTTTGGAGCTGTTTTCCCGGTATATCTCTTTGGTATAGCAGCCTGTAGTTATCTGATGGAAGAAATAGTCAGGAATAAGGGTCTAGGATCATGAAACGGCTTATTTTCTTCTCGGGACGTCCCGGATAAAAAAAGCAGGTAAATTTTATTTGTTAAAACACCTTCTGATATTATTTCTTTCCAAACTTTTAATATTTGATTTCCTTCAGCTTAATAATGATCATTAATATGGATTTCTATATGGACAGCACCCGATATTTTCTAATTATTATAATTGAACACTTTTCTGGATCGAATAGTTGTCTAAATGCAGGTCATGTAGCTTTTCCTTAAATATTTACTAGTTTTAGAATTTATTTTATATTATTTTCCTGGTTTTTATAGATTTTAAAATTGCTAATTTGAAAATGCGTGCTTTTTGTAACCGCAGTGGAAAATATCTTTTTCTGAACAACTTTTTTTTTCTCTCCATGGCAACGGTAGAAATTTCCCAGAAGTAAATTTTTCTTTTTAATTTTCCGAATATAATAGCTATAATTTAAATAGTTTTCTTCGATGGATATTTTTTTCGTAATTTTCTTCAAATTACCATATCATTTGTGTCCGTATTTGAATGATAAATACGATTTCAATTCACATAATTTTCAATATGTACCTGTCACGCGGTTCGGTGTTATTTGTAATTGTCAATTAACAAGGGTTTTTCAAAAGTTTTTATACAGTTGTATACAAAATATTAACATTAATTTTTAATCGTAATTAGCTTTAGAATTCTTGATTTAACGCTACAAATAAATGTAATGAATGCTTAAATAACAGAATAACATAAATCATTTAAACTCATTTATTAATTATCTCTATATTTTGCAACAACTTTGTTGCTTCTTCCGCAGATAAAAATGTAGAGTTCAAAAAAATAATAAAAGTGACATAAACGGACAATGAAATTCCATTTACGTCACTTTTATTATTTTTTTTGAACTCTACATTTTTATCTCCGGAAGAAGCAACAAATTTGTTGCGAAATATAGAGATAAATAATAAACGTGTTTTTAATTGACTGACCGCTTTTTGATTTATTTTATCCTATATATATATATATATATATATATATATATATATATATTCATATAATTACATCTTTTTATTTTTAATATGCTGTCTTTTTCTTTCAAGGACATCCTGTTTTAGAAATTTTCACTAAGAGAAAGTTGCTTTTAAATTGAAATGAAACATCAACAAATAAAAATAGGCAAAAATTTTCATTTTATTCTGAAGCGTCATCGATCTAATGAATTTCTGAAAATAACATCAATTAAATGATCGATATTGTAAAAGTTATAATGGAATGAATATAACTTTTATAATATCGTGCATGATATGAACAGTCTACCAGAAATTTTCTCGTAAATTTTGAGGTTACGTATGAGGATTTATTTTGCATTATTGTTTTCCTTTCATTATTTAATATTATGGATACTGTAGTAACACAATTTGGTAGTAAATTTCCTAATTATTCTGTAACTTTTTTGAATTTCCTGAAGCACTTACGCTCTGTGAAGGTACTTTTATGCGTTCTATTATTTTTAGACTTTTTGAACGCCTCTTTTGAAAGTAATGATATGCATATAATGTTACTTGTAAATTCAGTTTAGGGAAATCGTCATATAAAACTCATTTAACAATATATCTATTAGATGCAAGTTTCCTGTCGACTGATAGAAATTTCCAGTTTGGTTCTTCAACTGAACAAATCTTCTTTATCTCTGAAGTTCTTTAACTTCCAATTACTTCTTAAAGAAAACGCATTTCAAACTGATTACGACGTAAAACTCCTGTAATTGTTAGTTCAGCTTTAAACTAATGTAATATCCTTAGTATTTTATGAAATTGCTTTGAACAATTCGGATATTCTTATAAAGTACATTCTATTACCTTTAACAAGCTAACTGTACGTGATTAGTAAAAGTAAAACTTTCTTGAATGTGGACTTTTTTAAATCTAGTGAAAGTCAGTTCGATGTAACTCTTGGAAGTACTGTATATTTATAGTATATATATATATATATATATATATATATATAAGTGTTTAGGCGACAGCCCGGATAGCTGTAGACTTGGGTTCGAGTCCCAACGTAGACCATATTTTTCAAATAAAAAAATTTCGTATGATTTGCTTTGTAAGTTGTAGACAGCTATGTTTACATCCCCACTTACTCTGCAATTACATACATTCCAATTTAATATTTGTAAATATTTCATATAAAAAAAAAAGCCGAAAAACTCCAATAATTTATCAAATGTTATATATATATACTTATATATGATAAACGTAATGCCAATGAGAACTCATAATTATTGAATTCTCACAAACATGCCATTGCCGCTTTAATTCGTTGCATCAATTTCTACACATGACAAAATCACCTTTGTCTAAGAATGTAGCTGTAACGTGTCACGGCGTCAACCGTCCAGGTTGTCCGGGAAAATGAAAAATGTGTGAAAGTCGTATCCATCCGGGATGTGTAGACATCGATGTTTCATAGTTATCACTAATTGTCAATACACCTTACCCAGAAATAGATACGACTTTCATTTCCATACTGCGTGTATATATACTTATGATGATAAACGTAATTCCAATTAGAACTCATAATTATTGAATTCTCACAAACATGCCATTGCCGCTTTAATTCGTTGCATCAATTTCTACACATGACAAAATCACCTTTGTCTAAGAATGTAGCTGCAACGTGTCACGGCGTCAACCGTCCAGGTTGTTCGGGAAAATGAAAAAATATGTGAAAGTCGTATCCATCCGGGATGTGTAGACATCGATGTTTCATAGTTATCACTAATTGTCAATACACCTTACCCAGAAATATATACGACTTTCATTTCCATACTGCGTGTATATATACTTATGATGATATATATATATATATATATATGTATATATATATATAATCAAAAATTAATTAAAATTCGGGTAAGCGGTCAATTAAAAAACTCCTTTATTAAATTACCCTATATTTCGCAACACTTTGTCGCTTCTTCTGGGGTAAAAAATGTAGAGTTAAAAAATAATAAAATTGACGTACAAAATATAAAAATGATTAGATATATATATACCGTACGAACGCCGGGGAGTGATTGATCTACCACAATGTAGTAAGACGAAGACGAATAGCGAGTTTATGTGGTTAGGGTTGAGAGAGTATATTCAATCGGGTTCTACTGTCTAACTGTACGGGCGTTCCCTTTCTTTATCCAACACATTCTACATACGATCTAAGTACGAATCAAATAATCTCTCTCTAACACATTGAATATTCCTATCAGTCGGTCATTGTGTTCAAGCAAGGCCAATATACTTGCAGTTGGCCAGTCATTACTTATATATCCATCGATCGCACGACGTTGGGCACACGGTATATATTAAAATAATAGAGTTTTTTATTGGTTTAGCGACCTTTAATGAATTTTAATTTTCTCTACGACTTTTCGACTCTTTTAATTATTAAGTCTTTTTCAAGTGACTAGAAAGAAAAAATCACACAATATATTCGAAGTGAAGCGGTCATCCCGGGAAAGGTCTCGGTGCAAGTTCCGAACCACACATGTAATTAAAAAAAATGTGTTTTAAAACAGAATAAATCGGTGAGTTTTTATGTCATTCAATTATCCTTACTTTATTATTATTATTTTAATTTTAATATTTAATTCATTCATACAAATGTAATCATTTAATTTTTCCTTACTTTATTATTATTTTAATTTCAATTTTTAATTTTGAATTTTCTTACTTTTCGTTGTATTAATTTTTTGTTTCTAGTCACTTGAAAAAGACTTAATAATTAAAATAGAATCGAAACGTCGTAGAGAAAATTGAAATATTAAAGGTCGCTAAACCAATAAAAAAGTCTATTATTTTAATATTAAGACACGGCCAATAAAATAAATAATAAATCTAATTCTTATTAACACTATATATATATATATATATATATATATATATATATATATTGTTATGAGGCTAATAGCACCGTTATTCCAGCTATCTGTAAATGGAAAAGCAGTAATTAATACAGGAATTACACTTAATAGAATGGCTACATTTGGCGGACATAATTTGTAAAATTAGTATCGAAGTGTTAATAAATTAATATTACGATAACTTTGTATATTTCAGATTAATTTATATTTATTTCAAAATTTACTTTTCATATTTTTTAATTGTCATTTTCATAATTCAAGTCATTTACGCGAAATTAAAAAGATAGCTAATTTATTTACATTCAAATTTTATATCGATACTAATTGGACACGCCCACTTTTTGAATTTTTACAAAAACCATTATGTACATTATGTAGCTTATAGAGCTCTTGTTTCCAATAGTTTTTCGACATCTTCAGGTGTTCCTCAAGGAACTAATTTAGGTCCTTTATTGTTTCTCTTATTCATTAACGACTTGGCTCTTGAGTTGAATTCTCCAAAGTTGCTCTTTGCAGACAATTTAAAATTATACCACCAATCTACAATCGTCATATTAATGTGATTGAACAAGCCCAAAGATGTTTCGTGAAATTTTAGCCATAGTGTGTTGCTCAATTTATATAAAATTGATTTTCTGGAACTTCGTCGTAATCGTGCAAGTATGACATTTTTATATGACCTGGTTAACCATCGGTTAGACTCGCCAAACTCTTAGGACAATTTAACTTTATTGTGACTCGCCTGGGCTCCAGATCAACGACGATGTTTTACTGCAAGAAAGCGAATACTAATATGACGATTAAACCACCTCTCTACAGAATCTGTACTTATTATAATACTTTATCGAATACTTCCTTTGATATTCATATTCGATTCATTGGCTACTAAGAGAATGTATCACCAACCTTCACTACGTATGATCAATGATTCTTTTCCAGAATTTCCATATCGTGTGGTTTGATTGCAGGTCTCCTTCAGCAGGTGCAGCTATCAAGTGATCGTCTGCAAATGTACACTCCGAAAAGTAGACCGGTTATAGTCGTCTGTAGTGTGCTTTACGAGTCCTTGTTTGTACCATTTAGATGAGGTCATTCAATACCAGTATGAATAGTGTTGGGTTCAATACACCTCCTCCAATACACCTAACCGTCGCTTATGTCAAAAGTTTCCGATTGCATGTTGTTTTTCCTTATGTAGCTATTATTATTTTCTCCCAAACAGCTTTCCGTGATACCCTGTCGAATGCCTTCTCCATATCTATAAACGCTAACAGTATATACCTACATGAAGTTAATAAATGAAGATGAACAAAGTAATATGGTTAAGAATTAAAAAGTTTCTAATTCAAATTTTCATAATTTTTAATGAAAAGTAATGTTAGCTTCTGAATTGTCTGTCTGTAATCGTTATAAATCCTTTGTTTTGGAATTATCTTTCAATTTTTTTTAAAACTTTTCCTGCATTCTCCAATCAATAATTTTTTCCCATATAAAAGTAATTGGGAATTCTCCTTTCAAAATGGACAATGGCAGGTGCTTTCATTACATTGTTGTCCTGACAACGTTTCCCACGGAGATTCTTTTAAATTACTGAAAAGGAAGTAATCACCTGGAACGGAATCTGAGCTGTAAGTGGGATGATCTAGCTGTTAAAATCCACACAGTGCCGAATTGCAGTTTGAGAAACTACAGCAATGCGAACAGGTGCAATGTAAAGTAATAACGAAACGTGGAGCAGTCAGAAGGGACTATTTTAATTATATCAAGCTTTCGGTTTTAATTGAAATTTTCATCGGTGTTACATTACAACTAAGTTAGAATTTCAGATATACTATTATAAATACAGGGTGTGGTGGAATAATCTTTGAATTTTGAAAATTAATAAAAGAAGGATGGAATATTCTTTGTTGTTAAAAATAAACAACGTTCTATATATAGGATTGTTTCAACCTTTACTTGATGTAATTCCATTATAACTATTACCAGGATAAAATAAAACAAATTTTAATGAATTTCACTTTTTAATTTACACCGTAACGATCGTTTCGCTCCAACCTGAGCTTCATCAGACGTATAACTAACTTATGTACAAATTTTTACACAGATGTACCGTAACAAACACATGTTTTGTTTTGAATACTTGAAGGAATGGGTACTTTTTATTACTAAAATGTCTATGCACAAAACTTTCACTACGCTTTATACAATACTGGCCTTAAGTGATAAAACTGAAGGTCTACAATTATGTTACAGGGAGGTAAAGAAGTCTTATGGAAAAATATAATATATGACTGTCTGAATATCAAATAAATAAATTGAGTAAGGGTGAATTATTAGTTTCTAATTGATCATTGAGGATCTTGTCGGTTTTCTTTAATATTAATTTCAAGTGACTCTAATAAATTAAGTTTTTTGCCCTTATCTTGTACGTGTAATATTTTAAATTCCTTGTTAAACTTGTGGTTTGTTAAATTAATATGAGACGCATATGAAGAGTCACTTTTATTATTTCTAAATGAAGAAAAATGTTCTTTGATGCGTATTTCAAACAATCTGCCTGTCTGTCCGATATACGTCATGGGGCAACTACCGCAAGTTAACTCATAGACTCCTGACTTTTTATTGTTATTTGTTAAATCTTTATTGTTTTTTTTATAAATTTGGATAAATTGTTGTTAGTTCTATAAGCTGTATTAATGTCAAACTTTCTTAAATATTTACAAATTTTTGTGCTTGATACTATTGAGCCTATAAACGTGATCATTTTAAATTTTTGGGTGTTATTATTAGAGTGGACCAATCCGGAGCGATATTGGTAAATATTTCATATAAAATCCGAAAAACTCGAATAATTTATCAATTAATATGTATATATATATATATATATATATATATATATATATATATAAATTGATAAATTATTGGAGTTTTTCGGAGCGATATTGGTAAATATTTCATATAAAATCCGAAAAACTCCAATAATTTATCAATTAATATATATATATATTGTTGTGATGCATGTTATCCATATAGAGCTGCATCTAAAATAGGAAGAATAAGACATACAAAGTGAAAAAGGGTTATAATATAATGGTTATATAAATAATATTATTAAGTCTTAGTAGTATCGAAGTGCATATGTATTTTTATAACGATCATTTCATTCTTTAAATTTCTATATACATTTTCCTTTCATTATTTAATTTTATTATATCATATTCAAATTTTCAAATATTAGCGCGAAAAACATATTCAAATCCATATGCAACTTTGTATTATATCGACACTAGTAAGACACGCCTACAAATTGACATCTCGCTAGGTTTACATTTATCATGCGCAGTATGCGATTTGTATCATTCAAATTTATCTTAACCTAACTTGGTAATTTATAATATAATTTTTAAAATCATTTAGATATTCTAAATTAATCAAATACTTTTTATATAAAATTGTTAAAAGGGTAAATCATCGAGATTATTGATATCAATAGATAGCGTGTTTGGTAATATTCAGACAAGTGCTGTCGGATAATTCGATCCTTGAATTTGAAAAATAAATAGACGCATCTTTTTAGACCAAGCCTTAGAAATCTTGTATAAAACACAAATTTAAATTATAAATTCAGCTAAAAGTGATAAAAAGTATCCAGAATATTAATTAACTCGATCGTCAAGTGAATTACTACAAGAATTTTCGGTAATAACGAACTTTCAAACAATATAGCGTCACAGACGTAGTTCCACCGAAAACGATAGAAAATCAGAAGAATTATATATAAGAATCCATCGCCGAACTTCAACAATATAGTCTAACGTACATCAACAACGATACCTGAAATTCTACAGCCAGAAACGAGCGCAGTGAGTAATTAGGCACCGAAGACGAAGTCCGAGGAAAATCTTCGATAGCGTCTGCGTAAACAGCCACCTACACCGCCATCATTTTGTGCTGCACCCGAACATTTTTGGATCACCGAGGATCTTCCCAATTCACACAGACGATCTACAAACATACATCAGCATCATTATTATAACAGGTTTTCAGATAATATTTATTTTTTTTTCAAAAATTAAATTCTTTAAACTTTTATTTTATAATCTTCTCGAATTATTTACCTAATCTACCACGTCCTGTCATGATCTTTATATTTAATTAAACAACCTATTTATATCTTAGAGATAACAATAAAAGGGTACTCACCATAATTGTAATAAGAGTATTCACATTTATATTCATATTATTTATTAGTTTAACACACATAACCTCTTTTCACATTAGTAACACCTTGTTGTTTATGCGTATATGCAGTTTCGTTAATATCACATTTGTAATACGTTATATTTTTACAGTTTCCTTTAATTTAATAAACATAATATTTTTAATTTTACATGAATCTTTTATTTGTTCATATTTATTTGTAGGAGTTATTATATTAAGCGTCAACATTAATATTATTCTCTTTTTTGGAAGCAACAACCTAAAACTCACAACGAGCCCGAGATCACCCACATTTAGTAAAGTTTTATTAAATATAGTTTCTTGCTTTCCGACTAGTTGGCTATTTGAGATAAAGATAGCGCAATCTGGGGTGAGATTTTATAAATTAAGGCGCCCGACTAATCTTTTCAAATACATAATTTTATCTTACACTTTTATCTCATTAACATTTTATAATCTCACCACAGCCCAGTAAAGGGGGCCGTTATCAATTGTCGCCGACAACGTGGGCCTGTTGCTTCTTGTTGATAACTCATCTACAAAGTTAAATATTGCAAATAATTGATACTTTTCAAATTGTTTCATATATTATATAGACAAAAAGGTGTAGATTATTATTGTCGTTGTGTGTACATGTTTTTCCTATTATAACAGCAGATTGTTACCTTTATTTCACTACATCGCAGACTTTGGAGGATTCTAGGACATATTAAAGGTTAGTGAAAGGGAAAATATCACCTTGTGCTTACGTTATTTTATTTAACTTTTGATTCACTAATAAAATTACGGTGTCTCGAGTATTATTATTCATATTTTAAACATAACTTTGTATTTTTCAACTATTTATTATTATCATACTTTAAAAATAAAGGATACATCTTTATATAAATTCATTAAACTTTATAAATTTAATAAATATCAAAATGGATACTCGACATAGAACCAAACCAGTTAAGGACAGTACTGAAGAAGATAGGGTTGAACAGGGAGACATTCCCGTGGCACAAGCGTCTACAACTGAAGGGGTAAGTCCACCAGACAATGGCCAGGTAATGAACATGTTACAGGTACTAATGACACAAATGACTAATTTGAAACAAGATTTAAAACTAGAAATGAATGACTTAAAACAAGAACTAACTAATAGTAATAATAAATTAGATCATACTAATAATAAAATAGATACAAATAACGATAACCTAAAACAAGACTTAACAAACAAATTAGACACTAACAATGAAAACTTAAAACAAGAACTAACTAATATGAAAACAGACATAAGCAACATGAATAGTGATCTAACAACTAAATTAGAGATAAACATGAACAATATTAATCAAAAATTTGAAATAAATAATGCAAACATCGATAACAAATTAAGTGCTTTCAAAGTTGATTTAGAGGGTAAGATAGCAGAAATTTCTACAGCTCAGAAAAACATGGAAGAAAACGAACTCAAGTACTTAATTAAACTTGATGAAACCGTTAATCTACAGAATTTACATTGGGCTAAGCAGTTAGAGACCGCAACTACTGAAATTCAAAATAATACTGAACAGAGACTTAAAACTACAACACAAGACATACAACAAAACATAGACAAAATGATTTCTGAAAATAATAATTTGTTTAATACAAAATTGACCAATTTTAACAAATTAAATAATGATAACACAGAACAATTAAAATCATCGTTAAACCAATACAACGATCATAATAAACAAGAAATCAATATTGTCAGACAAAATTTAGATACTATAACTATAACTAATAATGAAAATTATACGACTACACAGACTAACATTAAACGATTGGAAAATAAAATAAAAGGCTATTTTACATCAACTAATTATATTAATACTAATAATAGCTCTATAAAGATAGAAAATTTACATCATTTCGACGGGGATATCACACGTGTACATCCTATGACGTATCTTAGTTGTCTTTTACGCTACTTAGAGGATATACCTGAGGAGAAGCAGAGGATGGAGGTCATACGAGTAACTTTACGTTACAGTGCACAAGAGTGGTTTCAAAGAA
The DNA here is from genome assembly GCA_935421215.2 of Melolontha melolontha. Classification (NCBI taxonomy): domain Eukaryota; kingdom Metazoa; phylum Arthropoda; class Insecta; order Coleoptera; family Scarabaeidae; genus Melolontha; species Melolontha melolontha. The sequence continues at coordinate 7,556,447 of OW285242.1, read as the reverse complement.
TTGAGGACCATTGCAATTCTCTTGACCAATTTGTTACACTCTTTAAGAAGAATTATTGGGACGAAACGCAACAAAACAGAGCTAGAATACGGTTGTTGACAGGCAAATATCGATTGGGACAAGTATCACGCGAGACATACGCTTCCCGTATATATAACCAGTGTAAACACCTGAATGACATGGAAGAATCAATGATTGCCAGGCAGCTCCTAAATCATTTCATCTACACCGATACACAGGCTATCATATGTCAAAGAGTTACGGATATGGACTCTCTCATAGACATAATGAGACGTCTAGATGATTATTCGGAGAATAACCATCAGCCACAACACATATATCGCAATCCCAACTCTCGCAATCATCCGTCACAAAATTCAAATAATCCGAACAATAACCCAAATAACTCACCACCGCAACGTTATAATAATTTCAACAACAATAATAGAAATCAAAATTTTACAAGAGCATATAATAATAATAACAATTCTAACAATAATATGTACAATGATCGGGATAATAATAATTCAAACAATCCATCAAATAGACCTAATTACAACTACCAGCCATCCAGATACAACAGTAATAATTATTTCAATAATTACAATCGCACTACGGATCGACAAACAAACAATAACAATACAAACCATAATACTAATCAACAAGGAAGAGGATTTAATCATATCCGTAATCGTGGACGTGGTCACGTAAATAATATTAACAGACGTCATCGATCTGTATCGCCGATACGAACAAATATGGAAGAGGTATTAAAAAAAACGCCAATTTTAACAGAGGACCTCTACACCAACCCAACACAAGGCCCATCATCAGCACAAAATTAAAAACCCATGACGACTGTAACATACCTTTTAAATTTGAAAATATTACTTTCTATCAACATCCGGAAGAATTCATTACTGTAGAAGATGCAGGCAACCAAACTACCCAAATATATACTTTACCTATTGTAAAATTAAAATTCGAAAATATCTTTTTATATTGCTTAATCGATACAGGAGCGGAAATAACTTTATTAAAGGCAGAGAAAGCTACGAATATACGGGGATACGAGAAGAACATTGTAAAAACGAAAGGGACAGATATCATTGCAGCGAACGGAAAACGCATGGGGACGGTAACAAAACAATTATCAACAGAAATATTAGTCGACAAATCAAAATACATCATACATTGCTATATTATAGACAAACTACAATACGACTGTATTATAGGTATTGACAGTATTAAAAAACTCAAAATGATCTTAGATTTCGAAAATGGTATACTAAATATAGATGTGAATAAAGTTATATTTGAAAAACAATTATCAGAAGAAGAGTTAAAAGGTTATAACCTATATAAGAAGGAAGTGCTTACGAGTGAAATAAATAATATTATATTAAATAATGAACCGTGCAATAGAAGAGATTACGAGGGGAATAATGAAACAGATGGAAAAATAATAGAATTTAATAATACAAATATTGGAATAGAGAGAATGGTAGTTAGGCAAGGAACGAAGGATAGTCACGAGCGAGGAGATGTTGTGGAAGTTAGAATGGATAATCAAGTAGCGAAAACAATAAATAATTATGATGATATAAAGAATTTTATAGAGAACTCTAAGATACCAGATACAACTGTCATACCCGACTTAATAGCAATTTTATACAATAATATTACTCTTATTAACAATGATGTAGTGTTTGCAAAAGGATATCAGCATCCGATTAAAATAGATAACGAAGACCCACTAATTAGTAAAAATTACCCCATTCCGTATCATTATCAGCAGAAAGTAAGTCAGGAACTGGAACGATTAGAACAGACTGGCATTATAGAGAAGTCAAATACCTACTTTATAAATCCGATAGTAATAGTCCAAAAGAAAGACTTATCTCTACGTATATGTTTAGATGCAAGAGCATTGAACCTAAGAATTAAACCCGAATTCGAAATGCCGCAAAATATCGATGTATTATTAACAAAATGTGGTAATAAGCCCATATACAGCAAGTTAGATCTTAAGAACGCATTTTGGCTTATCAACTTAGAACCAGAATCAAGAAGGTACTGTGGTTTTCTGGTGAATGGTATTGTTTATCAATTCAGAGTGTGCCCATTTGGCCTAAAAACATCGCCCGCCGCCCTTATTAGATTTTTACATAAAATATTGGATAAATACGACGAATTCGCATTACACTATCTTGATGATATAATAATATTTTCCGAGAGTGTCGAACAACATTTACAGCACCTAAAAATTATTCTAAATACTTTAACAACAGAAGGTATGAAATTAAACCTTTTAAAATGTCAATTTTTCCGTCACGAAATAAATTACCTTGGCTACGTGATAAATAAAGATAACATTTTACTTGATCCTACACGCCTGGATGAAATTAAGAATTATACAAGACCTAAAAATCTAAAAACACTACGAGGATTCTTAGGGGTTCTTAATTACTATCGCAAATTCATACCCCATTATAGTGAAAGAACCATACCATTATTAGATCTATTGAAGAAAGGCAAGAAATGGTCGTGGACCGCAGAACATGAAAGTTGTTTTAATCTGTTGAAAGAAAGCTTTGTTGAAAACTTAAAACTTCACCACCCTGATTTTACATTGCCGTTTGTAGTTAGAACTGATGCATCACATCAAACCATCGCAGCGGAGCTTGTTCAAATCAAAGATAACATCGAAACACCTATATACTTCATTTCACGAACACTCAAAGCATGTGAAACCAGATATACAATATCGGAGAAAGAGATGTTAGCTATTGTTTTTGCACTTACAAAGTTAAGATATTACCTTATTGGAAAAAGTTTTACGCTAGAAACGGACCATAAAGCTCTGGTTAACATAATGAGTTGCAAACTGAATAATAGTCGCATTTACAGGTGGACGTTGCTCATACAGCAGTACGAATTTAACATTGTATACAAACCAGGTAAGGAAATGATAACAGCAGATGCTTTAACACGACAGGACGGGGATGTGAAACGACAAAATATTTGCATAAATTTGGTACAACTTCAAAGACAGGGAATATTTTCCATCAACAAGCTTTTATCTATACAATCAGGTCCAGATTTCACTGAATTACATCAACAGTTAAAGGAAAAGGGAACTTACAAAGGCATGTCACTTAAGGATAATTTAATAGTAAAACAGATAGGTAAGAACATCGTATATGTCACAAATGAGAAACACACCAGGGAGATAACGGAATATTTACATTATTCATACACGCATATAGGAGGTAGAAAATGCTGGTTACTGTTTAGAGAGGCATTCTACTGTATCAATGATGAGAGAATCATCAAAAGCGTAATTAAACACTGCAGAACATGTGAACTTGCGAAGGACAAGAACTTTACGAATACCAATATCTGCCACAATATTGTAACTTACGACAAGTTAGAATTGATATCTATAGATTTTCTTTCAAACTTAATACCAAGTACGAAAGGTTATAGAAATATTCTTGTGATTTGTGATATCTTTTCCAAATTTATCAAACTTATTCCTACACAGAAATGCGACACCAATACTGTACTACAAGCGTTAACAGATTATTTTACCCAATTTGGAAAACCCTTAGCAATACTATCCGATCACGCTACATACTTTAACAATGACAGATACAAGGACTTTCTACATTCGCATAACATCCGCACCTACTATACATCAATACGTTATCCACAGGGCAATCCAACAGAACGATATATACGAGAAACTCTGAAATATTTAAGAATACTTCTACATGACAATCATAATAAATGGGCTAAATATTTACAACAAATAGAACACACCATTAATAACACACCCAGTACAGTTCATAACCATTGTCCCATAACAATTTTTACTGGTCAGCCACCGCAGAGACCTTGGACAGATCCAGAAGCCATCAACTTCAACGAACGACTTATAGAAGTAAGAGAGAAATTATTGACAAAGAAAATTAAATGGGAAAGAAAGAGGAATACCGTTGATAAGAAATATAAAACATATAATCTTAATGATAGGGTAATAGTGAAAAGATTGAGAGTAACTGATCTTAAAAATAAAATAATGGGAAAACTGCTAAAACTTTATCAAGGACCTTATATTATTAATAGAATTTTAGGCAACAATACTTATGAATTAATGGAAGAAGAAACCGGGTACATAAAGGGTAGATACCATATTTCGATGTTGCAGGATTATTTAACGGAACAGTAATATACAATTGAATAAATACAGTCATTAAAATTATTAATTACATTGAAAGGTATGTTATAGCTCGCAAAATACATCAATTAAATGAATACTACAACTAAACTATTTTTATATAATTACAAATAAATATACTTAAACAAGAAACATTAATTTAGACTGGATAATTTGAATTTGGACAGCTTGAATAAATAAAGAGAAGTTACAAAGAAACAATAGAATAATAGTTGATAATTAAAAAAAAAAGAGAAAATGACTTTGGTATACTAATATAATGTTAAGGAAGTTCATCACACAAACAAACATTTCGTTTTTACAATTCATAAAGTTTTTATATTATGGTGTTAACTTATTTTTCTTTCTAATTGTTTAATTCGAACGACACGTAATAAGTTTAGAAAAACAAGGTTGTTATCTTTCATTTCCTACATCATCTTCAGCGAAAAGAATGTCCTCATTTGTACATTCCGACATTTTTTCGACGGGGACATTGTTGTGATGCATGTTATCCATATAGAGCTGCATCTAAAATAGGAAGAATAAGACATACAAAGTGAAAAAGGGTTATAATATAATGGTTATATAAATAATATTATTAAGTCTTAGTAGTATCGAAGTGCATATGTATTTTTATAACGATCATTTCATTCTTTAAATTTCTATATACATTTTCCTTTCATTATTTAATTTTATTATATCATATTCAAATTTTCAAATATTAGCGCGAAAAACATATTCAAATCCATATGCAACTTTGTATTATATCGACACTAGTAAGACACGCCTACAAATTGACATCTCGCTAGGTTTACATTTATCATGCGCAGTATGCGATTTGTATCATTCAAATTTATCTTAACCTAACTTGGTAATTTATAATATAATTTTTAAAATCATTTAGATATTCTAAATTAATCAAATACTTTTTATATAAAATTGTTAAAAGGGTAAATCATCGAGATTATTGATATCAATAGATAGCGTGTTTGGTAATATTCAGACAAGTGCTGTCGGATAATTCGATCCTTGAATTTGAAAAATAAATAGACGCATCTTTTTAGACCAAGCCTTAGAAATCTTGTATAAAACACAAATTTAAATTATAAATTCAGCTAAAAGTGATAAAAAGTATCCAGAATATTAATTAACTCGATCGTCAAGTGAATTACTACAAGAATTTTCGGTAATAACGAACTTTCAAACAATATAGCGTCACAGACGTAGTTCCACCGAAAACGATAGAAAATCAGAAGAATTATATATAAGAATCCATCGCCGAACTTCAACAATATAGTCTAACGTACATCAACAACGATACCTGAAATTCTACAGCCAGAAACGAGCGCAGTGAGTAATTAGGCACCGAAGACGAAGTCCGAGGAAAATCTTCGATAGCGTCTGCGTAAACAGCCACCTACACCGCCATCATTTTGTGCTGCACCCGAACATTTTTGGATCACCGAGGATCTTCCCAATTCACACAGACGATCTACAAACATACATCAGCATCATTATTATAACAGGTTTTCAGATAATATTTATTTTTTTTTCAAAAATTAAATTCTTTAAACTTTTATTTTATAATCTTCTCGAATTATTTACCTAATCTACCACGTCCTGTCATGATCTTTATATTTAATTAAACAACCTATTTATATCTTAGAGATAACAATAAAAGGGTACTCACCATAATTGTAATAAGAGTATTCACATTTATATTCATATTATTTATTAGTTTAACACACATAACCTCTTTTCACATTAGTAACACCTTGTTGTTTATGCGTATATGCAGTTTCGTTAATATCACATTTGTAATACGTTATATTTTTACAGTTTCCTTTAATTTAATAAACATAATATTTTTAATTTTACATGAATCTTTTATTTGTTCATATTTATTTGTAGGAGTTATTATATTAAGCGTCAACATTAATATTATTCTCTTTTTTGGAAGCAACAACCTAAAACTCACAACGAGCCCGAGATCACCCACATTTAGTAAAGTTTTATTAAATATAGTTTCTTGCTTTCCGACTAGTTGGCTATTTGAGATAAAGATAGCGCAATCTGGGGTGAGATTTTATAAATTAAGGCGCCCGACTAATCTTTTCAAATACATAATTTTATCTTACACTTTTATCTCATTAACATTTTATAATCTCACCACAGCCCAGTAAAGGGGGCCGTTATCAATATATATATATATATATATATATATATATATATATATATATATATATATATTGTACTAAGACGAAGTATATCGTGATTTACTTTCAAATTGTCTTCCGGCAACAACCTAGTCGAAGATGTGATGCTATTCTCGTACCCAGTTTAAGGTTTATAATAACTTAACAACTAGCTAATTTAATATTAAAAAAAAAATGTTTTATAACAAATGAACTATTTATTTATTATGTGTGATTAAGTTCAATATTTAGCTAATATGGCCACCTCTAATGTTATTAAATCAACAAATTTAACTATATATAACTCAAAAAATACATAAAACATAAAACAAAATAACTTATGCAAGGATTTTAAATATGAACGACCAATGATTAGTATTTATACAAAATAGTTATAGTAAAAAAAAAAAAAACGGTATTTTTATGTACGTAGAGGAAATATCTTGGTATAAGTATTCTTTAATTCATTACTCACACAATAATATTTTTTGAAACTATCCTTGGATATGTATCGGCAGACTTTGGTCCCTACTGCTATTCTCCCAATTACTGTAAGTATTTCCAATTTTGCCAGTCTTGCACCAATTACTATAGTATAACCTATACGAATATTTTAGTTGTGACGATACTTGTGAAGATGTTGCCAGGCTCGTACAAACTTCTATTATATCTCCAATTACTATTGTATAATCAATCTGCTACTGCTCTATCTCTGACTAAAATATACCATATACTATTCTTTCGAACTTTATCTAACACAATATAGCCCGTTCTGCTATATAAACAGTTTTCTAATCTTCTGTGATTGTTCTCGGTATGATCTTCAAATTGAATAACTCATATATATAAAATCGACAAATTCAATTTCTAAATTTTTATGCGCCAAAAATAATAATAATGATCTTTTTTTTCAATCGCCATAGTAATTTTCTATACTTTTATATATATCCGAGTTAGTTAGTCTCTTTTAAAATTCAAATATAAAAATGACATTTAATTATAAATGTCGAAACTATTCATTTGCATAAGTTAAATTTAACAATAATTTATACAAAATGATTAACTATATCCTACACGATTGTACAATTTTAACATATATAATAAACTAAAAATATATATACCAAGATTGAACTCTATTAATATTTATATAACTAATATATTAACAATAATATATCCAACCTTTTAATAAATATGACAACTATAACAAATTCACACAAATCAAAATTCCTCTTGCATATGTTAATAATATCTTAAGAAAAGAACTTATGGACATAACATTAGAAATGGCTCATCAATATAATGGAGGTTTATCCCAACACAATATATATATATATATATATATATATATATATATATATATATATATATATAAATTGATAAATTATTGGAGTTTTTCGGCTTTTATGAAATATTTACCAATATCGCTCCGGATTGGTCCACTCTAGTTATTATTATTTAATATTGGGTAAACTTGTGATATGGCTTTTGTAAGGAGTTTTTTATTTAAAATGTTATCTATTATATTACTTTTATATCCATTGTTTATACCTATTTGTTTAATTAAATTTTTCTTTCTCTTTCTTTAACTCTTTCTCGAAATTTGTTTTAATTAAACAAATAGCTAATAACACCCAAAAAATTTAAAATGATCACGTTTATAGACTCTTCAAGCACAAAAATTTGTAAATATTTAAGAAAGTTTGACATTAATACAGCGTATAGAACTAACAATAATTTATCCAAATTATAAAAAACAAAGATTTAACAAATAACAATAAAAAGTCAGGAGTCTATGAGTTAACTTGCGGCAGTTGCCCCATGACGTATATCGGACAGACAGGCAGATTGTTTGAAAAACGCATCAAAGAACATTTTTCTTCATTAAGAAATAATAAAAGTGACTCTTCATATGCGTCTCATATTAATTTAACAAACCACAATTTAACAAAGAATTTAAAATATTACACAAAATATTACGTAGAAAATAAGGGCAAAAAACTTAATTTATTAGAGTCACTTGAAATTAATAAATTAAAGAAAACCGACAAGATCCTCATTGATCAATTAGAAACTAATAATTCACCCTTACTCAATTTATTATTTGGTATTCTGACAGTCATATATTGTAGTTTTCAATAGAACTTCTTTACCTCCCTGTAACATAATTGTAGACCCTCAGTTTTATCACTTAAGACCAGTATTGTATAAAGAGTAGTGAAAGTTTTGTTTATAGACATTTTAGTAATAAAAAGTACCCATTTCTTCAACTATTCAAAACAAAACATGTGTTTGTTACGGTACATCTGTGTAAAAATTTGTACATAAGTTAGTTATATGTCTGATGAAGTTCAGGTTGGAGCGAAACGATCGTAACGGTGTAAATTGAAAAGTGAAATTCATTAAAATTTGTTTTATTTTATCATGATAATAGTAATGTTCTATATACCTTAAATTTATTAAAAAAAAAAGTAATTAATTTTAGAAATTCGGTATATTGTTTTGCTACATTTTGTGTGAATGAGGAAGCGAATTATCCAACAAAAAAAGATAGAGAAATAATTGAACTGTATTGAAAGGATTCAGAATATTCGATCAACGTAATTAAGGCTAGGAACACAGTAGCAGAAGAGAAGACATTTAATTGAATTTCCGGAGCGAAAAGCAACTTTGAGATCTCGTTCTTTAACAACTGTATTTAGATTTTTCTTTCAAATTACGAAAAATCTAAATAGACCTGTTCAAGGACGGGGGTGTCCAAGCTGTTTTTCGATCCGGAAATTCAATCAAAACTTTTCTAGGAAAGGCGGAATAAGATAAAATTGATGAGAATAATTTATTAAATTATTTGCCGCGATTGTCATTTGAAATATGTTGGACAAACAAAACATTTAATAGTAACACGTTATAAAGAACATTCAGTTAAGGTCTTACAGGTAGTGCAAATCGGTAGTAACTGTTTACCTGCATGTAGTTCAAATAATTGCTTGAAAACGTTTTGTTTTTCAAATGTGCATCTTTTTTGGAGTTCTAAAATTTTTAATTGTTTGACATTTTTACACTATTATTGACATTTTTTTTAAACTGTAGCCCCTATTTCTTTAAGGTATATGAGAGAGTATATTTTTTCTTACACAATGACGTAAAATAAGTAACACATTAAAGAAGAAACTTTTCGAGATACGCTGCTCAAAAAAAATTAGGGGAACACTTTTTTATAATCTGTAACTTTTTAAATAAGAGGGCAAGGAAAATTGAATTTGGTATACTTCAACGGCATATATTTAACTAAAGAAAATTAAACAGAAATAAGAAATACAGCCTAACCACAATATATATCAATAAATACTATATACGCATTTCGGCAACTAAGTTGCCATCTTCAGTTGCCGAAATACGTATATAGTATTATTGATATATATTGTGGTTAGGGTGTTTTTCTTATTTCTGTTTCAGGTTACAAGCCACAGTCTCCACCAATTTCGGATAAAGAAAATTACAAAAACAATGTTACAACTCTATTTCTAAACTACATTTAAGAATGTAAATTAATAACGCAAAACAAAATGAAAACGACTGTCATAGTATCGATGAGAGTAGAATTTTTTGTGAATTGGTGAGGTTTAATACCGCGTATACCCTCCACGAGCACGAATCACTTCCTCACACCTGCGTGGAATGCTTCGCACTAGTCTGCGAAGAGATTCTTGGGTAAGCTTTCCCATTTCTCAATCAGGGCTTGCGTCAGTTCCTGTATGGTTAGTGGTGGATTAGGGCGCTTGCGAACACGTCGGTCAAGCTGATCCCACACGTGTTCAATAGGATTCAGGTCAGGATTTAACGCCGTCCATTCCATGACCTGAATTCCACGTTCTTGTAAAAAGTTTCTTGTGATGTCGGCGGTATGTGGCCTTGCATTATCCTGTATTAGTATGAAATTGGGACCGACGCCATATGCAGCAGGCACTACATGGTCATCCAAGACATTTTTATGTAATTCATTGCATTTAGTCTATTAGGAACCACAACAAGATCAGTTCTGTTGTCTACACCGATTCCAGCCCAAACCAACAAAGATCCAAGACCAAATCTATCCACTTCCTGTATAGTAGCGGTTGAATAGCGTTCACCAGGACGTCTATATACACGTACTCGACAGTTGCAACGAGTTAAACAAAATCTGGACTCGTCTGTAAACAGTATAGGCGTCCAGTGACGAAGTTGCCAATTTCTGTGATCCAGAGCAAACCTCATTCGCGCTGCTTTGTGATTATGCGTAAGGCGTGGTGCGCGGACAGGTCTTCTTGGTTTCAAATTCTCTTCTTTTAATCTGTTTCTAATAGTGTGATCAATATTTCAATATTCAATGTGCTCGTCTTAGGTTGTTTAGGGTGTCTCTTGCTGTGGCAATACGCTTACGTAGAGAGGAAAGGACAAGATATCGGTCTTGATTCTGAGTAGTTTTTCGATTTCGACCTTGTCTAGCTCTTCTGACATATTGGCCAATCACCCGAAGCCGATTCTATAAACGCTGAATAATAGAAGGGAAACTCCAATGTCCCTTCTAACATGTCGAATAGAGTGGCCGTGCTGAATAAGGGTGACAGCACGAGCAACTTGCACTTCACTAAGATGCCTCATTTTACTTCTAATTAACGAATATTGACAGCTGAATTCATCTGTCATCTTTAGTAGGCTTTCATACGTCAATTCAAAACATACTTGAAATTTTTTTCATTTTAATTTGCGTTATTAATTTACATTTTTAGGTGTAACTTAGAAGTAAGTAAGAGGTGTAAAATTGTTTTCGAGTTTTTTTTTAGTTAAATATATACCGTTAAAGCATACCAAATTTGATTTGCCTTGAGTTATTATTTAAAAAGTTACAGGTTTTGAAAAAAGTGTTCCTCTAATTTTTTGAGCAGTGTATATAATGTCAAAGTAAAAAAAAAAATTGATAAAATCATATGTTATATTAAATGTTCGACCTGAATTCCTTTTACTTCTTGACAATAAGAGATTCGATGTCTAAATTCTTGAATTATATTTTGTAATAACTGCTGGTTGTGTCGCCCAAATTTCACTTTGAATACTATTCTTTAAATCGTCAGTGTTGGCTGGTCTGTTTACGTAAATATTATTTTTTAAATAACCCGTTAGAAAGTAGTCCAGGGGTGGTAGATGCGGTGAATGGCTGACCATTTAATAAGGCCCCTTCTACCAATCCATTTTTCTGGGAAAGCAGTGCTTAAGTAATTTCGTACATCAATCTGAAAATGAGCAGGTGCTCCATCATGTTGAAACCATAGATTATAGTTGAGTAAGTTCGGATTATTATTATTTGGATGTAAAGCTGGGAGTGCAGGGTATTAATTGATTTTGTAAAAAGTCCAAGTACTTCTCTGGATAGTTTTTAGTTTTAAACGAAGAATTTTTCTTTTGACCAAGAAAAGAGAACATTTTCAACATATATTGTAATTTTAGGTCAATAAAATAAATTTAAGTTACCTATTCGTTAATTGTATTGCATGCGCGAAAATGCAATAATATAATTGACCTTTAAGGTTAAGTAATTAAATTTACGAGGGCAGATTTTTATATTAATCTACCCAGCCATGGAAAAATTAAGTGACAATGGCCAGCGTTTGCTGTCAAATAACTGTCACATTTGGATTTATACTGACTAAGTTTAGCCCAAATCCATAGTTTTGCTGTTTTTACAAAGCTTTATTTACCAAAAAAAATGACTGAAATTCAGTTAGAATACGGAACCGTGGTAAAATTCTTGTTGAAACAAAACAAAAATGGACCAAAAAATATTCATTAGATGGTGAATAATATAAAGAAGCGCTGTCATAATTAATTTTGGTTTAAGCAATTTAGGAATCAATTTAAGATGATCCAAGATGCGGAAAGTTTATGGAAGCAAGTACTAAGGAAACCATAAAAATGTCGAGGAACAAATGTTGGCAGTTGGAAGAAATAAGGTGTTAATTATAGCTGTTGAAGTGGAGATATCAGGAGCTACAGCATTAAACATTTTTCATGGCAATTTAGGAATAAGCATAGTGTCAGTACGATGGATTCCTAGATTTCTTACTCCCGAATAAAAATTATGTCTTTGTCAGTCTTTCTGGGCCCATCCTGTCAACATGATCTCTCCAAAAACAGCGTCGCTTCTTGTCCATCTTACGCCATCTCGCATTCCGATTTTTCTTAGTATGTTTTCGTACTTTATTCTGGCACTGAGCGTGGTGCCGTTTATTGTCCTTAGTATTTTCATTTCTGTTGTTCTCATTGTTCTTTTTGTTTGTGACGTTTCGGCCCTTGTTTCAGCGACGTAGTTTATCACGGGTCTGATACAGGCTTGATATAGTCTGATTTTATTTTCATTATTCATGAATTTGTTTCGCCATATTATTTCTAAATAAACGTGGGTGTATTACTTGTACCCACCGAAAAACAAGAATCCATTGTTACATTCATAATTTTCTTTTCTTGTTTTATATTCTTATCGTCGTGTCCCGGTATACTATTTTTCATTTGCGAGTTTAAATTCATTCAACGCGTACTGTTTCGCCTTCCGGCTTAACATTTTGTAACCGTATCGCCCTCGACGCTCTCAAGCATTCGGCGTGAAGAGTGAATAGAGGCCGTTATCGAATTCAGTGGTGGTCGATTAAGAGGAAGTTTATCTTTCACGATTACTACGACTTTGAGTATTAATCGCTTATGCGGATCCTAGCGTAGCACGCGAAGTATGTATTATATAGAATGGCCGTTCACCGATTTTGGAATTAAGAAACTTAAAAGGGAAAACCATCCTTTTTCTTGGAAATATTTTATTGAGGCATTTCTAATACGAATCTCCAGATTAATTAAAACTACTCTTGTAAAGACAGCTTGCACCTTGGTCTGCAACTTCCGACGGACTCGATTCTCCAGTGTCAATTAGTGGAGAAGAAGACATAGGAATAATAAAATCTGAATTTTTTTAGAGGGCTGATTGCCTATGTAACTCTCGTTTTCGTTTGAATAGCTGTGGGTACCGACCTGTGGGTAATTTCCTGTGAACGTAGCGAAGAAAGAGTAACTCGTATGAATTTTATTTAATACTTTAACTTTTGTTATTTCTAAAACTAAATTTAACGTTTTGTAATTTAATTACTCATAATTGTTTATCTATTAATTAATAATAAAATTACCTATTTAATCAAAAGGTGATCAACGTTTTTGAATAATACATTTTTATAAGAGATTTTAAATTTAATTACAATTTATATTCAGCTTGCTGGTTTATAATTTTATTTTTAACTTAAAATTATTGAGTTTATTCTAAATTTCGATTCACTTTGGTACATAATATTTTAAAGTAATATTTTCTTATTGCCGTTAGATTCTTGTTATTATAAAAACTTAACCTCATTTATAAATTAAAAAAGCATCTGTGTGAATAACGTTTCTCTTCAGATGATTGCCTAAAAGAAGGGATGGAGGATTTATTCGAAGATTAAAGAATTAAATAAAACTTTTCTTATTCGTAGCTAGGTATATAATACTAAAATCTCCCTTCGTAATTTAAATTCAAAATGTTGAGAGTATATCAAAGACAACTAGGTGAACTTTTCAATTGAATATGATGGTATTGTAATAACGTAATGCAGTTTGTGTGTATGCAATCAATCTCAACCAGGTCACAGCCTCGTTCCCGTAACGCAAGTGTAACGTGTGTTACAAATACGTCCTCGCTAACGCGAGTTGTTTGCAAACACCAGCTACATGTCAGGGTTTGTATAATATTCCCTAAGTAGTCCGAGGACCTTCTCTTATGTATATATACTGTAGTGTAAGCAAGATCATTCAGAGTCACAGATTCACATTCACATTCACACATTCAGTCTACATACTAGTTAGTAAGAATGTATATAATTGTTATGCAGTTTTAAGTGTTGTTATGTATTAAATATATGTTACCCGAGCTTTGTGTATCATTTAACGGGACAACGATATCTGCGTGAAGGCTCAACGATGTAGCCCTCAGGACCAGGCTAACATCACGTGGCGTCCTGCCACGAACGTGCACAAACGGCACTAATATCACATGGCGATTCTGCCTTAGGGCTTAAGGCCCCACCAATATCACATGCCGATCCTCCAGGCACATAGGGCCCTATCACGTAAGACCCTAATACCACAGTATAATATTGTTCCAAGTTCTTCGAAATTGTGGTGGTTGTCACTTTATTGATTTAGCCTTCGTAATTGAATATATTTTCCTCTTCACCTTTTATAATAATAACAGAATATACATTTCCCCAAAGTTTCTAATAAAAATATTTGATTTTCAATCGTTTCTAAACAATCTCCGAATTTAGACAGCATGAATTCAATCGTCAAGTCGTACCAGTTTCGCACGATTTCTTTGTTTCCAATCTATACAGATGCCAGTATTATCATGGGACACACATTTTAAAAAAGTGGAGTTTGCAAAAAAATCGCGCCGAACATAAACCGAGTCTCCCACGAGGCATTATGAAACAAAGAAGGGACTTTTATCAAATCTCTTAATCCGGTATTAAATCCGGATTTGAAAAGTAAAGTAATGGCCTTTGCTTAATCTGCAAACACCGATTAACCGTTCCGCGATTGTGTCACGCCCATGACAATAGAAGGACATTTTTAATAGCGCCACTAAGAAAGACAATTCGTTATACTTAAAACTTTCGCAGAGACAGACAGAGACACCATTAGTCTTGTGCGTTTCACCGAGAAAAATATCGGCAAAAGTTTAACGGGTCTTTCTTCGGTGAGGTATGTTCTTACCGCTGCAAAACGATTCCGTTTTCTGTTTTTATTTAAAGCGATGGAACGAATGGGCGAAGGAAAACGAGGACACCGACTTTTGCGAAACTTCTTAAATATATAACCAATTTAAGGAAGCCAGGACATTATTAATGTTACTATGAGCACATATACATCTGCGCCATTTCTAGAGTTCTCGACTGTCCTGGACCATGAAGAACCACTATTGGAAGCTCTTTAAATTTTCGATTATTACACCTACTAAAATTGATATAAAATTTATGTAATTGCATGAAAATTTATTTATTTTTTCCATGCAATTTCATATAATTTTGTTTTAACAAAAAAAAACAATAAAATGGTGGGAACCATTAAAACCTCGGAAGACAAACACACATTAAACCAAGCGATTAAGCAAATCAAACAAAAACATTTTCAATAATATAAAAATATGATTAAAAATCGTGTGTGGAGAACACAATTTCGTCTTACTATAGAATCATGCTATAGAATCATGCTACTGGAGAGATACTTTCACTATAAATAACATCCTTACTACATTATTAAGAGTTATTAATAGGGAACGGACGCAATTTCCATAAAACGCAATCGGCAATTGGAATTGTGTATAACGTCGCTCAGTACATCCCGGCGTAATTCAATGAAGTATTTGTTTGACTTACTCGGACACCTGGTCTCGCCGCGATAACAATGGACAATTGTTTTCCGAGAATATAGTGCTTTTTAAAGTGTTTTCATGAGCGAAGATAGAAGCGGGGTTTTTATAATGTATTTTATTTATTAGTTTATATTTCGTAAGATAAATAAAGTGCTGTGAGTAAGTTTCTTGTTTTCATAGTTTTAACAGTTAATTACATCGTCATTTTTGTGATAGATCCTGTTTAATATCGTTTGATTGAATCTATTTCTACCAATTATTTCGACGTAAGAGTGTGCATTGAATTTCGTTCAGTTTCAATAACTTACGCACACATTTTTAGTTTTCATTTATTTAGATCTAGAGCATTGTTTAAGTTACTTTTTCAGACATGATATGGAAGAATGTCGAGAACGGCATTGTAAAACAATGGCGAGCTGGATTGACGGTCATACTGATTGTATGTCCATTGTCAGTGATTCCGAAATTTATTACAAAATCCGTAAAATATCGTCAAAAATTCGTCACTTAGGATCGCAAACACATCTGAACTCTGTAAAACTTTTATGGCGGCTAATATTCCATTAAATAAACTTAGCATAAAATATAAAAAATATACTGGTCGAAATGTTCCTGACGAATCAACTTTACGCAAATATTATGTTTCTAGATGCTATACGAGAACAGTAGAACGCATTAGAAGCCATCTTTTAAATCAATACATATGGATAAGCCCCGACGAAACGGTGGATATGTTAGGACGCTGTGTGGTAAATGTTGTAGCTGGTGTACTACATCCAACTATTCCCTATAACTCATATGTAATAGCAACAAGTGTTATATATAGAGTTGATGCGGAAACAGTTGCTGAAACCATTAAGGAGAATATGCAAAAAATGCTTCATTCGGACGCCACGTACAAAGAAAAAATACTTTTATTTGTCAGTGATAGTGCTGCGTATATGTTAAAAACAGGCAGACTATTGAAGAAAACATATCCTAATATGCTGCATATTACTTGTGTAGCACATGCTCTCCACAGAATCTGTGAATATATTAGAGACACTTTTCCGGAAGTTGATAGACTTGTATCAGCTTTTAAAAAAGTTTTCAGAAAAGCACCATTGAGAGTAGCTCTTTTCAGCTAAAAATTTCCATCTCTGTCACTGCCTCCCACTCCAGTAATAACTAGATGGGGAACATGGCTGGAAGCTACAAGTTATTATGCTGAGAATTTCGATAGTCTAAAACATTTCGTAACACTGCTAACGGAGGGTGCTAGAAGTATTGGTGAGTGCAAGAAGCTCACACAAATCCCAAATTTAAAAAATCAGTTGTACTTTCTTCACGAACCCTTTGGAAAATTGCCAAAACTAATCACTTATTTTGAAAATCGAAATCTCAAATTAAATG
The DNA here is from genome assembly GCA_935421215.2 of Melolontha melolontha. Taxonomy (NCBI): domain Eukaryota; kingdom Metazoa; phylum Arthropoda; class Insecta; order Coleoptera; family Scarabaeidae; genus Melolontha; species Melolontha melolontha. The sequence goes on along the minus strand of OW285242.1, from coordinate 7,539,157 downwards.
ACGGATTAACCACATTAGATGTGGCTGTTAATAATTTGAAAAGTATTCCAAGTGACTTCGGATGTGGCCTTCGGCAAAAGTTTGAAGCAATTCTTAATAGAAATCCAGATTTAATTACATTGCAGCAATTATGTATGGAGACAATTCCACAAAATCTAACGGCTAAATATGAAGAAATAAAAGAATATTTCCAGTATGCACCTATAACCAGTTGCGATGTAGAAAGGACGTTTTCTATTTATAAGGATGTACTTAATTCAAAGAGAACAAAATTGACAGAAGAAAACCTTGAGAAACTATTGCTAGTCAATATTAATACTCCTTTACTCAACTTGAACGACAAAATGAACAAATAAAAATGTTCCAATTATATAAATAAAATTAAAAACTTTAAAAATACAACTTTTCAAGAAATACATATGTATTTCGTAATTTTATAGATCACCACCCGTTCGTATTCCAATTATATAAATAAAATTAAATATTTTAGAAATACAGCCTTTCGCCAGTACTGCACTGGGTGGTAAGCGTGTCCGTTCTCTAGTTATTAAGACTTAGTGTAGAAACAAATTCAGTCCGCTTATTGCCTAATGCTAACATCATGAACGCCAAAACAACCATCCCTGTCTTCATAATAACTGTAAGAATTAGCCAGGGGTTTGCATGTGGCGAACACACCCGCAACTTACGGCAACTGTATTAACGTGTTGTTACGATTATTCTAACAACTATCATCGTATACATTGTAGTGCTTTACATAGAGGTCGTATTCGACCAATGGGAGACGTGGGATATATTCAGCTCTGTGACCGTGCGTATTGGGATTTTGGTCGTGTAGGAACATTGGATATTACGTCTTTTTTTGGGCGCTTTCGCTTGAGATATCGAAAAGGCTGTGCGTGTAACAGATTTAAGGCCGCTTTAATATTTTTGCAAGGTATTGAGAAATATCGTGCAAGTTGCGAATGAAAACACCTTTAGGGGTGGATATCTGGCATTAAATCTACCGTTGAGTTCTTTTTGCGACAACTCTTAGTTGGTTCACCCACGCAGTCATCGATATAGGCCCGTATACACCAAAAAGAAAAACGGTAAGAGACGCCATTTTCTTCACACGCTCGTTCATAATTACGCAGCGGGTGAACGGCCGCCTGGTCATATCCTCACGGAATTTAGACGGGCAACATACTTAAGAATCTGACATACGCTTTCACAAAATAAGTGGATAAGTGCTATACAGTATTATTTCTGTGGGTTACAATTGATTAATAATACAAGTAATTACTATTCCAAGTCATTAATACCCACGTATCTTGGGATTGCGATTTATTTATTTCAAATCTGCATAATGTAGTTAATTCTTACTTTTTTTGTCTTCACAGTTCCATCATATAACGTAACATCTGCATTCAATATTTGATGTAGTAGTTTTTCTTTTTTTTTGCGATTTGCATAACTTATGACTTGCATTTATTGTCGTATATTTTTCTTTATATGTATTAAATAGCGTATATTTCGTATTTTTGTCTATTCTTTTGTAAAGATAGCGGAGATCTGCCACCATCTTTTCTACCCGTCAGGCAAGTAAAGTTGTACTATTATTGTAGTATACAAGTTCATTCATATTTTTATGTATCGAAAATGTGTTACTCTTGTAAAATTTATCAAATTTCTGTAGTATATATACAGATCTATTCATAAATTGATGTATGGGATATATGTTTTTATCTTGAGGGGAATCATTTTGAATAACTATTCTTTATTACAGCAATAGTTATTGACAATGTTATATTTATTTTAATAATATAAAAATATTGTCAAAAATATTTTTGTTTTATACCAAAACATGGTGAGGTTTTACCTACGCAAATATGTTTCTAATTACAACTTTGTTATAAACAAATAAAAGTTGAACTAAGTTACAAGAGGTGCTGAGAAATCTTAAAATATCTTCAAGGCCTTCACGTAACCGAAGCTAATATTCTTTGTGAAAGCAATTGCAAAAATCAATTCCTCCAATTAGAAAAAACGTCGTATTTGTCACGGTAGTGCGTATTCCATTATTAGTGACCATCTGGGTTTCCGCAAAATTTGTTCAAGGTGGGTTTTAAGAATTTTGACAAATGATCAAAAACAGATCCGAAGGAACAGTTGTCAAAGACTCCTGAATCGATTTTAACGAGAAACAAAGTTTTCTGCATAGAATAGTGACATGTGATGAAATATGGGTTCATCGCTATACACCCGAATTAAAAATGGCGAATTTGGAGTGGCGAAGGAGTGGAGCCATATGAAAGCAAAAACACGTTTATCAGCTGGGAAAGTTCTTGCAACTGTCTTTGTTAATTGGAAAGGTGTTTTGCTAATTGATTTATATGATCGTCGAGGTGTGAACGCTGCCTGTTACACTGCCAGCTCGTGGAGAGGGCAAAATCCGCATAGAGAAACAAAAGCTGTCTTAGAAATCAAGAAAGCTAAGACAGCCAATGAAACATCACAAACACACAATTAGATTTCGGAAACACCCCCATCATCGACACTATAATTAAGTCACTTGCACAGACTTATAAATAGGTATTGGAAGCTTTAGATTTTAGATTGAATTTGTAAACTGTTAGATAATGACCGAGAGGTCGAAACACGTGCCGAGTTAATTCTAATTAAAGTGTTTTTTTAATTTAATTTTGTTAATTTTTGTGGAAAATATAATCGTATGAGTAAAGAATATTATGTAATTAATTAATTCAAATTTGTGTCTTTAAAATCGTTATATTTTAGAATAAACGTTTTATAATTTTATGATTATGCTTAGAAAAAGTTATAATATATTATTAAAATAATTGTTAAGCCGTTTAATATTATCGAGAGATGTTTTTCACAATTTCTTAGGTATAATTTAACGTTCTGGATGTTTTTTTCCATATTCTGCAGCATGTATTGTGTGAATTATGACTTCCGTCATTTTTGTTTTTTCCCCGGAAATTTATTACTGGCCCACGCGGATGCAGAGAAGACGAAAAAAGAACGAACACGTCGAACCGTTTCGATTTATTCGCTTTATTTATTCAAACTCCACCTAAGAAAATTAATTTAGTTTTTTTTTTATCTGAGGCCCCCCCCTTTTAGTTCAAAATTTTAACCAGACATCGCGAGCAATTAATCAAAGAGACAAAGCTCCGTTAAAACGCTTAAACAACAGAAATATCACGAACACTGGTAAAACAAGAAGTCCCCGCACTACATCGCATGACAAATGGGCCTCCGTAAATATCCAATAATCGTCCTCCATTCTGATCTGGGTTTTCTGCCAACTAAGAGACAATGAATTACATCCGTTAGTGACAAATATCTATAAGAATATCGATATTAGTTCGTTATTTTTGTTGCAGAATGTGTGTATTAAGGGTGTTTTGTAAATGCATTATCCTTATCGAATGAATCTGCAAACGATACATATTGCTATGGCTTTTTCCCCGCAACTTTTAGTGAACATTTTTTGAAAAATAATACTTTTGTAGTGTACTATTATTAATAACAGTGTATGATTTTATTGTATGAACTCTAATTGTATTTTGATTTATTTTTGAATTCTTAGGTTTTGATTAACGCAGTTCCTGGAAGATGTTCGGACTTGCTGGGAAAATTATATTTAGCTGTAATTTTTTTTTACGATTGAATGCGTGCCACATGTATCCTCAGACACGTTTCGGTATTTAAATAAGAGAGTCATATATTTTTGGAGATAAAACTTTTGTATCTCTTAGTTCATTTAATTACGGTTTTTGTTTTGATTTAATAGTGGATGTGTTTATTGAGTTAATTACCGTATTTTTACGAGTTTGTATACTTGTAATTTTTGATTTATTTAATCTCTTATTTGCACGTGTTCTCCTTTGTTATATGAGATAAAATACTTACGTAAGTTTTATTTCACATTTATAATATTATTTCATTATTGATTGCATTTATTGTAATTTACATTGTATGAATTTATATATATATTTTATAGTAATTAAGACATAGATGACAAAGATACTTTTTTGGTCTTGTAAATTTTTTTTAACGTTTAAATTCTAGAACGTTTGATTTTCAAGGTTGGTTTTTATATCTGTGGTATTGCGCAGGTCTTGGTGATATTTTCGGTTTGACAGATTTGATTCTGTTTACATTTTGACTTTGTTATTCTGGGGTGTTAATTAAAAATATCTTTGTGATTTATTAGTTATTATTCTTGCTCGCGAGTCATAAGAGGATGTTTAAATTTGCTTAGCGGTCTTTATCAGCAAATTAAGTTTACCTCTATGTGTAAATGTAATACACAGGTCTTTATATTTCATAAAGATTAATTTTTTTTAATAAACTTTAATTTGGAAACTGTGACTTTATTATTACCTTTGTGTGAATTATTGTAATTGTAATACTTTGCCTTTTTGTGATTTTTTTACTTTTTCGTAATTTTTTGTAAATTTTGTTGTTTCTGTTTTTTTCTGTGATTTTTTTGTAATTTTCTGTAATTTGTTGTAATTTTTTGTAATTGTGATTTTTTATAATTTTTGTGATTTTTTGTAAATTTTGTAATTTGTTATAATTTTTTGTAATTTTTGTAATTTGTTGTGGTATTTTGTAAGTTTTGTGATTTTTTGTAATTTTCTGTAATTTTTTGTAATTTTTTGAAATTTGTTTTAATTTTTTGTTATTTATTGTGATTTTTTATAATTTTTGTAATTTTTTTGTAATTTATTGTAATTTGTTGTAATTTTTTGTAATTTGTTGTGATTTTTTATAATTTTTGTGATTTTTTGTAAATTTTGTAATTTTTTGTAATTGTAATTTTTTGTAATTTTTGCAATTTGTTGTGGTATTTTGTAATTTTTGTGATTTTTTGTAATTTTCTGAAATTTTTTGAAATTTGTTTTAATTTTTTGTTATTGTGATTTTTTATAATTTTTGTGATTTTTTGAAATTTGTTGTAGTTTTTTGTTTTTTTTGTAATTTTTTTGTTTTTTTTTGTAATTGTTTGTAATTTTCGTAATTTTTTGTAAAATGTAATTTCTTGTGATTTTTATTAATTTTTGTGGTCTTCGTAATTTTTGTAATTTTTTGTAATGTTTGTAATTTTTAAATCGATTCGCGACTTTCGTTTAGAAAATCTCTTACATGCAATTTCGTTCGTTTTGTTAAATTAGTCAAACTTGGAGTTCCTACTTTTGGCAATAATTCACAATCAGATACATTTCCGCACGAATTTGATTCCGACGCTTCTGGAACGTAGATATTTTTATTTATTGGTGTATTTAAAAAATGTAAAATGGAGTGCATTAAAACAAAAATAGAATTTTGGATGAAGAATTTAAATTTGTTTGGTTCAAGGTTCAACATACGGACACGTGTTTCGGAATCTCCTTGTCCTCACCAGCGAAAGTCTGAAACATGTATGCTGACGTCTCCAATGCGAATTAGTATGGGTTATGTATCCATATGTACGTGTACAGATGTTTTTACTTAACGTATTAACGCGTTTATATGCGCGTTGTTAGTAAACTTCATTACACTATTTTTTACATGGAATTTCGAATCTGTTCACTCACGGTTTCTTTAACATATGCATGCGTTCTTTGACTTATGGAATTTGCCACAAAAGAGAATCAGACTATAAATTTATGATTTGCTAATTTAATTCCTTGCTCTTCATAATTGACGTTTGAAGTGTTAAATACTTACACAATAACATGAATTGTCTATTTCTTTTAAATAAGATCAATTTAATATTCTTAGTCGCAATTTACACGAAATAAACAATGGCCTATTTTAATTAGATTTTCAAACGAAATAATCCATAAAAACGCAAAATTTTTGCGTTAACACAGTATTTGTATTGTCTATAAATATTCTTAGTTAATAACTAACTAATTTCAGGAGCGTAATTCCACAATAAACGGGTATTTATTTTATTTCTCAATAATCCTAGACACGCCCGTTTATAAACGCGATACTTAAGAATCTGCCAATATAATGTGTACGTTGTAAATAGCTAGCGTACCAGGTTCGCTTTCAGTAAGACGGTGCAACCATAGATATGCGATACTAAGGCAAATGGAATCCTAGTTAGCTCGATGATTACTGCTGGACATGCTAGATAAATTATCGCGGTAACACATAGGCAACATTTAAAGATAAGTGTAACATACCGAGATTGGTATATTTCAGAATAACGCATAACACTTCATATCAAACAAAGTGTGGATGATAGGGAAAATTGAAGATCACTTTCTGCTTTCTGATGAAATTTTACACAACATACATGTTTACATGTTTTATCCATATCACAAAAAAGTTGATTTTTGTTTACCAGTGATATACTGTCAGCTCGAAATTGAAATTCTAACAATACAGTTCCAAAACTATTCGCTGTATTAGAAGTGAAGGTTTAATCAATCACGTTTGCAAATATGTTTACTATTGCATTGTGCCGTTATTAGAATAATTGAGTTAATAATTCGATCTTTTTACTTCGATTGTTAATTACACAACTGCATTGCATGCACCTGCTAGGATCAACATCATTCCCTAATCTAGAGCACACATTGGAAATATAATTTTCACCGTTTCCAAACTATTGTACAAATGCGGATATGTGTAATTTAATATAGCCCGAATCCGAGTACTCTAGTTTTGCCTAGAGCCGAAACGTAAATCAACGAAATTAGTGTTGTTATACATATAATGTACGGATGTACATTCATTGCATAAAGCGATATTTATCGATTGTTCTCATATTTTGTTAGCAATTAGGGCTTAATTCTACTAACGCGTAATACTGTAAGATAAGTTCCAGTGGTGCTAATTCATAATGATCGGGGCAAATCGAACAAAATAATATGATTATTCGTTGGATATTATGAACGCAAATTGAAATGTCAAATTCACGGCATCATGACGAGATGAATTCGATTTGTGATAAATGTCACATCAAACGTTGATATACATTGTTATTATAATTGACGTAGGCACGTATTTTGCGAAAGAAATTGAGAATGAAGGTGTCCTGGTATTGTGCCACGTAAATGTGAGATCCTATTGCGTTTAGAGTCTATTTTATATTGTACTAGCTTTAAGCTTTTCTCCTGTCACATCGATATTCATCGATATAATTGCTTTTAACTGTTTCATACAAATAAATGAATTCTTGTTTTCAAATTCTAATTTCACTTGTCTTGTTCTGCATATTCTTATATTGAATAATTGAATAGACGGGGCTGTTACTTGGTGAAGATCCATATTAATACGATGTAAAATAAAACAAAACAATTAATTTGTTTAATCTTCACTATATAAAATGTATATTTACTAACGTTTACAAAATGTGACGCGTTTCGCTAACACTGTAGCTTTATCAAACAACCATGGTATAATGGATTATTCTACAAATTAAATGAGGGTATGCACATAAATTTGGTAATTACAGGTATATAAAGAAAGAAACGATAAGCTGTTAACAAAGAAAGGAAGAGATTAGGCATACAAACACTTAGTTCAGTTCACCCATATAACCATAAATTAGGAGCTTACAATAGTATGATACACAGACTTTTAACAATTCCTTTAACGACTAATAATTACAACAAAGAATTAAATATTATTAAACAAATAGCTGTCAATAATAACTATTACCCAAATTTAATTGATAATATTATAACTAAGAAAATGGGCGGATGTAAACTGGGCACCAAGTATATGGATTTACCTGCCCTGCAAATAGGATTGCTTTATCCTACAGGTAATCTAGGCTCCAGTACCGTTCGGGTAATGATCGCTTTAAAGCTTAAAGTAAGAAATTAGACGTTAATAAATTAAGGAATTTCCTAATGACCAAATAGATTATTTCAAATGTATTTTTATTTGTACATCTATTGTGGGCGGGCCTCTATTGTATTATGCTATAATATATTCTATATATAAGGAAACATTTATTTTGTGTATTTAGTTATTTCTATCTTGTTTGCAGCGTTTGCTTAAAGTAAGAAATTAGATCCGCTTCTCAGTCTCGAATTTTGTTGCACACTGTTAAGAATTATGGAGGTCTCTTTCGTGGACAGTAACAACGGAAAATGTTTGCTAGTGGTTAACAAGTACACCTTTTCAAAACAGAAAGTGTTGAAGAGTGGCGAAGTGTTTTGGCGTTGTACAAAAAAATCCTTAAATTGTCCCGCAAAAGTGTTTACGCTTGGTGCAGAAAATTTAGTGAGCAGAAGCCAGCTAGAACATAATCATGAACAGAATCAGAGTAAATTAAACCGAAAAGTGATTTCAAATGCGTGTAAACGTAAAGCCGTTGATGATATTTCCGAAAAACCAGCGAAAATTATTCGTCGTGAACTAGCTAAGGAACTGCCGGAAACAATTACGATAACAGATTTCACTTATATCCGAAGAAATTTGTACAATGCAAGGAGAAAATTTCTTCCTGGGCCGTTACCACAAAATAAGACAGAAGTCCATGATATAGTGGAAGCTGCTAATGTTAAAACAAGCAAGGATGAAAGTTTCGTTTTTATAAACTGTCCAGTGAGCAATATCATAGTGTTTTCTTGTGAAACGAATGTTAGAAGTTTATGTGGAATGCGTAAAGTGTACATGGACGGTACATTTTCGTATTGTACAAAATATTTTTTACAATTATTTACAATCCACGGACTTAATAATGGACATTATATTCCATTGATGTTTTGTTTGTTGCCTGATAAACGCAGTGAAACGTATGCAACATTATATGAAATGCTAACAAAAGAAATCTTTCGACGTCACTCTACAATATTACGACCAGCTGAAGTTTTTGTAGATTTTGAGAAAAGCATTCACACAGCGATTCGCGCTATATGGCCATGAGCACAAATCTATGGTTGTCGTTTCTATTTGCACCAATCGTGGTTCAGGAAAATCCAAAGTTTGGGTTTAACAGCAGAATTTAGGAACACAGATTCCGAAGTAGGAAAATGGCTGCGATATACATTTGGATTAACGTATTTGAATCCTGACGAAGTAGGCGATTGTTTCGCCTTAGATTTGTTTGCCGAAAAACCTGCTCATGCACAGGCTGACGAATACGCCGATTATTTATTGGAGACATACATAGAAGACGATGCTCCTTTTCCTCCACATATGTGGGCTTCTGCAACTCCATCGATCACTAACACCACAAACGCATGCGAAGCGTTTCATTCCAAACTAAATGAGTCAATTTATTCAACACATCCATCTATTTATATTTTTATCGAAAAGCTTAAGGAATTTCAAATGGACACTTATGTTAAAATTCAAAGTGTACACACACCAGCAAGAGTTAAAGACACACGCGCAAAACAAAAATTAAGAACTCTAAATGAACTGTGTGAACAACTAAATAATGGAACAATATCACGATTACACTTTGTGAAGTGTATACCATTTTATTCATCAGTATGACTTCAAATACACTATTTTTTGATTATAGTTTTTTATATAATTAAGTATTTGCTTTTATTATTGTTTTCATATCAGTACATATTTTTTATTTTCTATCTTTTTGCTGTACTTCAACTTGTAATACACTATTTCTATATTATTGTTTTTGTTTGCTTTATACGGTGTCCAGTTTACATAGACCCTCTGCGAGTACATTTTTAGCTAGTGCCCGAATTACCAACGAGATTAAAATTTCAGGTAGGTTAGTGCCCAATTTACATCCAGCCAAGAAAATGTACAAGCAAACGTTAGAACAAGTATTTCCTTCTGATAAGAGTAAAAATAAAAATAATCAATTTAAAAGTTTAACGTACATAGGAAAACCTTCAATTAAAATTAAAAAATGTTTAGAAACTTCAGACCTAAATACATGCTTTAAAACAGACAATAATTTAGCCAGGTTCATTAAAAACAATAAATCCAAATCTTCAAAAGTTCATAAATCAGGGGTATATAAATTAAAATGTGGTTGTAATTGCGACAAAATTTATATTGGTAGAACTTTCAGAAATTTCAAAACTAGAATTTCAGAACATAAACGTAGTTATGATAACAAAAAACTAGATTCTAATTACTCAAATCACTTATTATCTGAAAACCATTCATTCAATCCGGAGTTTGAAATCTTACATGTACAAAATAAATCGCATAAATTAAACCTCTTAGAAGCCCTGGAAATAAATAAAAATAAAAAGTCTGGGAATTTACTGAACGACCAACTAGATATAAATAGTTCTCCTTTACTAAACTTATTTAATTGGGGTTATTCCATGTGATTATTGTGTTTGCATGCCTAATCTCTTCCTTTCTTTGTCAACAGCTTATCGTTTCTTTCTTTATATACCTGTCATTACCAAATTTATGTGCATACACTCATTTCATTTGTAGAATAATCATTATACCATCGTCGTTTGATAAAGCTACAGCGTTAGCAAAACGCGTCACATCTTTGTAAACGTTAGTAAATATACATTTTATATAGTGAAGATTACAAATTAATTGTTTTGTTTTATTTTACATCATATTCTTATATGCATTATAAATTTTATAAATTAATATAAAATTCTGAAATTTTATAGTCGAAGTTTAGAATTTATTTATTATTTATTTTAAAAGAATAAAAAGTTCTCGCGGAGATACTGGCGATACTTACGAGAATGATTTGGTGGGAGATGAGATAAGACAACTAGCAACATCCTTTGGAAAAAAACCGAATTACTCAAAAACTATGTTGATGAAGAAATCTGCCATCCTACTGACAGGTCATATCCCAATAGAGCGTAACAAATCTAGAATAATTGCAGTTGTAACACCAAACAAACTCAACCTACCTGAAAGCTTTCGTCCGATAAGCTCCTGGAAAGAACACTATTAAACCGGTTGCCGTCTTGAACAGACTGTATTCAGATCCCATCATAGTTATATTGATCAGACGCTCAGTTTAACAACAAACATTGAGGCAGGGTTTCAAAGAACGACTGACGATAACTGTGGTGTATATTGACTTGGCTAGGGTCTGGACAGAAGCTTTTCTCTACAAATTTTTCAACGTGGTACCATGCAGTCAAACAGCAGTTTTACTAGACAATATGCTTTGTGACAGGACCTACCAAATAATAACAGGAGAGAACAAGAGTAAAATGAGACGTCTTATTATTGAACTGCCTCAAGGCTCGGTACTTACATCAGTCCTGTTTAATCTGTACATTCCTCACATGCTATATGCCACGTCAAAAAAGTTTGGATTTGCAGATGACGTAGCTTTTGTATATCAGGGTAAAACCTTAAAGGGAGCTAGTAAGATACTTCTAAAGGACTTGCGTGTGCTGGGAAAATATTTCACCGCCTGAATAAAACTTAAAGGTAGTGCTTCCACCACAATAATAAACAAACATGTCTGTAGTTTTGAGTATACTTCAGTAAGAACTTGCAACATTACAAGCTTTACCCAAAATATCTAGGAGTAACAATGGATCGAACACTCTTGTATAAAAACCATCTAGAGAACACCACAGCTAATATAAACACTAGAAGTAAGGTAATCTATAAACTTTGCAGTACTACTTGGGGCGCGAAGGTATCCACCTTAAACCTGAATACTGCATCCCAGTCTGGTTAAACAGCTGCCACATAAAGATGATCGACATCGAACGCAATGAGAATAATTAGTGGTTGTTTAAAAAGCACATCTCTACCCTTGTTCCACGTTCTGGGCTATACTGTACCTCCTGCCATACGCAAGGAAGAAACTTTGGTTAAAGAATATGATAAAATATGATCAAATCCCCATCTCCTAGTACACGTGGTCTGCCTGGTGCTGTCCTGTCGAGACTGAAGTCTAGATCTCCTTCACTACTGCTAGCAGAACAACGTGTAGCAGAAAATTTCAATTCAAATAATAGATGGAGGGAGTATTGGGCAGCTTTGCAATTTATCCAAGTGGCTAATACGTACCCTTACTAGGAATGAACCCTCGCCACGATTGGATGATGCTCAATAGGATAAGGACGTTCTACGGTATTTTTCGTGAAAAGACACCGGTTTGCAACTGCGAAGAACCCCACCAGACTTATCACCACATTACAGCTGATTACCCCCTAACAGCATATGGAGGTGATATATGTAACTTCTTTGAAGCCATTGACTTCGTGTTGAACTGGATTAATGGCTTTGATTTTAAAATTTAACTCTAAATGATTGTATAGTGATATGTTTATAAATCATCTTATTTTGCGAGTTACTACACTAATATTTCTGTCTATATTTCGACAATTAAGTTGCCATCTTTAGTAGGAAGTAATCACAATGTCAAACATGGGCTTACAACTGAGTTACAAACAAAGATCGGGAAACACTTTACTAGATATCTACATGTACACGGGTGAATGTATTCTATTTTGACACCTTTTTTAGCGTAGCATGGATGCTAACTCTCCTTACAGGGGTACAAAGTCGATTACGGTGTTTGAGGTCAATGTATTTAGAGGTTTGGGAAAGTATTTCATGATCTTTATGAGTTAGGATTTCTATGAGGCCATATTCGAAATGGGCATTATTTCCTACTGAAGATGACATGGTAGTTGTCGAAATAAGTATATTGGGTTACAAATATTAATGTGGTAAGGGTTTTTTTATCCCGTTTAAATATTAACTTATCCGTAGTTTCCAACAAAAGACATTTTAGTTCAGGTAATGTCTATTTTAATGTTAAATTGGCTTTTCTTAAGTAAACTAAAAATTATGTTCTCTTGCCTTATCGTTGTACGTAACTTGTCTCAATTTAGCACATCGTCAAGAGCTTGCGTGTGTTTACATTTACCAATTCATTTTCGTACAAACTATCTTAGATTAAAATGTACTCTTAAATTTATTTTACCTATATTGGGCACTAAATATCATATTTACCATAAATTGTTGCATTTTGTATACAGTAATAATTTTTTTAATTATATTATTTACAAATATATTGAAATTAAAATATTAAAAAAATTGTTAGACATTTTGTGCCATATACAGGGTGATTCTAAATATATGCGACAAATTTTATGGACTGATTCCTAGGATTAGTTTGATCTTAAAAGTTCTTATGAATGTATGCCTTAAACGGCTTAGTTTTAAAGTTACGGTATGTTTAATAGTAAATTAAAAGTTCATACGATAAAACGTATTAATACTACAAAATTAACTTATAAAAATTGTTGGAAATGACCGCCTTCAACTGCAATACAAGCTTCTATTCTTAGTTACCTTGATTGGTGATTGCGTTCAAAAATACTGATGGTTTTTCGAATTGTCTTAAATGCTGCAAGAATACGATTCATTTGTTATAGTTTAACAAGATTTTATATAACACCTGCCACTGCAAAAACATTCGGTTTGAAGGGAAAATTTTTATTTTTTATTTCAATATTGTTGTGGCAAAGTATTGTCAAAGTTTTCTAAGATTAATTACACAAATGCTGAGTTGTGCGATATGCATTTTGTTTACGGTCTTTACCAATGGTAATTCACGTGGAGCTAGACGTCTTTATGAAGAACGATACCAGAACTGTGTCATCCCGTATCATTCGATATTTCTCCGTCTTTACCAAGGTTTTAGTGAAATGAGAAGTTAATTTTGTTGTATTAGTGTTTTATTGTATGTTCTTCTAATTTACTATTAAACATTCCGTAACATTAAAACTAAGCCGTTTAAGACATACATTCATATGAACTTTTATGATCATAATAACTCTAGGAATCAGCCCATAAAATTTATCGCGTATATTTAGAATCACTCTGTATACTTTGTGTTTTCAAGAGGAATCCTTTTTTTTTAATCGCACTGATCGCAAATGGTCTTCTGAGAATATCTAGCGAACGGTAAACCCAGGCATTTTATATTTTCGAAAGTTCCTTAGAATTTCGTGCACATTTTAGTTTAGATAATTAATTTCTTACAACTTCTATTCTACGTATTTATTAATTAGTAATTAGTAATTTTTTTTCTGTATATCGAAATTATATCGCCAGCATATTAAAATTGACATAATTTTAATCATCACATTTAAATCACTATCTTAAATTTTATCTAAACCATAACATGTGAGGTATCATTTTAGAGTATTCTTTGCAAGGAATATTTTTCTGATATTAATTTCATTAACATCACAATCTTTTAGCTCGCGTCTTTAATTAATTCTTAATTCTTAAACATCGTTATTTGCAATATGATTGATTATTTTTAAACTAGATCATAAAATAACCCTTTCCAACCACGGTTTTTCTCTTATACAAAACTTTCTTCTTAGTCACCAACTTTCGGTACACATTTCTCACTAGAAGTGCTTGTTCAAGCATATACAGTGAAGCACTGTACGGCGTTCCTTTTGTTTCCTACCACATGTCCGATCGCGACATTATTCAAAAGTAATTATTGTATTGTTCGATACAGATATCACTATAATTACAAACACCAAACTATTAATTTACAAAATAACTAACTGACTTTTCAGTGCGTAAATATCTATTCGTCGTTACCTGTGCATATAGATTTAATTTAATTATTTCAATATATTTCAAAGGGTGATTTCTTTTTTGGAAACAATAAATAAAACTTTAAGGACAACATTGTTGTGTTTTCTTTCATTTAATAAGTTGTAGTTAATTAATTTTAGCATATTACACACGTCTTGGAACTTTGGTCATCATCACATTATATTTTATTTATACTTTAAATAATTTTTATTATTGTTAGGTCACTACAACTAGTCCGGAATAAATCAACACAAACCACATACCTCCATCTTTTAACTATTTGACGCTCTAATACAGCGATGCACATTGCACATACCGCGGCCCGCCAACGAATTTTAAAAATTGTTCGAAAAACTACAAAAGTAGGTAAAAATCCATTCAAATCAATGTTTCTTAACTTTTTATTTTATTCTAACTTTTGTAATTGTTAGTAAGATATGTATATTTAAGTACCTACTACTTTCTTATTAAGGTTTACTACGTAGGACAGGTATGCTCCTCGTCGCTCCAAGCATATTGTTACGAGACTAGAAATCTGGGGAACCAACTAGAGTACTCGAAAATTCGCGAAACACGTCGGTATTAGCCCCGAACAATGTGGTAGGTTCTCGATGTTAGGTAACTCGTATAAATACAACGCATCGCCCGCTATCGGGGCAGTTAAGCTTTAACTACGGACAAGCGAACGTTATATTGTTTGAATTGTAATCTGTGAAGAATAAATATTTCGTCGTTCGAACTTGGCATTTACCTACGTAACAATATAATATCAATTTTGATATGAATAAACCAGGCCCCAGTAAAAACCGTAGTCGTAAGGTGTAAGATAAAAATCGACAGTTTCAAGATATTTGGACCGAAAAATACTTTTTTATTTCATCGCATAACAAAAGTGTCTGTTTAATATGCAATAGTAGTGTTTCTATTCCGAAGGAATATAATGTGAAAAGGCTTTATGAAATTACCAAATTAACCGGCGAAAATCGAACGCAAAAAATTTCCACTTTAGAAAGGGAACTAATAGGCCAGCAAGCTATGTTTACCAAACCAATGCAAGATGCTGAAACAGCTATTGAAGTTAGATTTGAAATATCTGGAATAACAGCGAAAATTTGTCGGCCTTTTAAAGATGGTGAGTTTGTTAAGCAATGTTTAGATATCGCCGCAGAAAAATGTGTCCGAAAGATGCAAGGAGGTTTGAGAAAATTCAACTAAATCGGTTGACTGTTCAAAGAAGACTTACCACATTAGCAGCTAATATAGAAGAGCAATTAGCTACGAAATCGAAAAGTTTTGAGTATTTTTCTATAGCCCTCGACGAATCTACAGATATAAGTTCCACTGCTCAACTCTTAACATTTTTATGAGGTGTAACGCAAAATTTTGAAGTGAGTGAAGAACTGATTGGTATGAGTTCTTTGACAAGTCAAACCAAGGGGAGTTACATGCTCAAAGCTCTTCTGGAAAAATGTTCTATAATGGATTTGGATTTAACGAAATTATCTGGAATTATGACTGATGGAGCACCTTCAATGGTTGGAAGTAAATCTGGGATAATAACTATGTTAAAAGAGTATTTACAAACTAAAACGTAGATACCAAGGAATTAATGCAGTTTCATTGCATTATACATCAAGAGGCCCTCTGTTCAAAATTATTGGTATTTTAAAATGTGATGAAAGTTGTAGTACCTACTGTAAACTTTGTAAAATCACGAGGTCTCAATCACCGACAATTCACACAATTTCTCGAGGATATTCAAAGCGAATATGGTGATCTCCTGTTTTACACTGAAGTAAGGTGGTTAAGTCGTGGGTTGTCACTAGAGCGGTTTCCTAACTTGATTGAAGAAATCAAAATATTTCTGGCGGAAAAGAAAAAGTACGTCTTGGAACTAGACAACCCTGATTGGCATTTCTTGTAGACATCACAAATCACTTGAATGTCCTAAATACGCGACTCCAAGGCAATGATCAATTGATTTCGCAGTTATACTCTCATGTTTCATCCTTTCAATGCAAATTGAGTCTTTTCAGGACACAAATCAATTCAGCCAATTATAGTCATTTTCCGAACTACAAAAAAATTATGAAGAAATTCAATAAAACTGATGTCAATTTCGATTATGTTGAAAAATTGATATTTGAATACAAGCTTTTCATGATCGTTTTCTAGACTTCAAAAAAGTTAAACCTCTATTAGACATTTTCAGCAATCCGTTCAATATTTCACCCGTAAATGTACCTGAATCAATACAGCTGGAATTGATAGACATGCAAAATGATGATAATTTACGAATCAAGTTTAATGAAGGTATAGCAAGCGCCAATTAAGTTGGCGCGAGGAGGGGTTGCGCAGAAGCCGTTTTTAAAAACGTCCACCCCCACTACTCAAGTAATTGTCAGAATATATTTGTCATTGACGTTTGACGGAACATAATGTCTTTGCTAGGGATCATAAAGTGATACACGCTGACAGGTTAGAATTATCTGACATTTGATGTAAAACCAAATACAAATCTCCCCACTACTTCTAATCCTGCGCGAACTTAGCCCTCCCCGCGCCAACTTAATTGGCGTTTGCTATAATTTGCTCAACTTTTACCGTTGCGTTGACAAAACCGCTTATAAAAAGTTGCGAATAAATGCATTGAAATGCGCAAGTTTATTTGGATCGACGTATATTTGTGAGCAAACGTTTTCAGTGATGAAACTTAACAAAAATAAAACCGTCTGGCAAATGAAAATCTGGAAGCAATTTTACGTGTGGCGACAAGTAATGTGGAGCCAAACATAAACAAAACTGTTAGGTCAAGGCAATGTCATGCATCAAAATAATAAAACATGAAATATTACATTGTAATGATTAGATTACATTACGATTACATAATTACAGCAAACATTTTTGAATGTTCTTTTATTTTTATCATTTGTAGTAATTCTATATGCGGTTAGTCCGTAGTATGAGTGAAGACACAAACAAAATGCAGTTTCTCGAGGGATGACTGTGAACGTTTTGTGAACGTGTCTGGAAATATTCTTTCACCAGCAGGGGCGTACCGATGAGCCTGTAGAAAGGTGAAATACGTATCTACGTCTCTGGGGAGGGATATTTTCGGACACGTTCACAAAAATATTAATAGTGAACCTGTATTTGTGTTCTTCACACCAGGTTTTTAATGATATTTTATATTATTAAAAATACCTTTGTATTGTATAATTCT
Organism: Melolontha melolontha; assembly: GCA_935421215.2. NCBI lineage: Eukaryota > Metazoa > Arthropoda > Insecta > Coleoptera > Scarabaeidae > Melolontha > Melolontha melolontha. Next base: position 7,521,417 of record OW285242.1, on the reverse strand, counting down.
ATACTATTTAAAAATAAGAATATTTGTGTTAATAAGTAGGTATTCTTTGTTGTGGCCCGTCCTTGGCTTATAATTTTCCCGAGTGGCCCTGTTCCCTATATGTCTGTGTATCCCTGCTCTAATAAAATACACAATTCAATTAGCGTTCACGTAACAAACTAAAAGGGCATTAAGCTAAAATTCAGTATTCCTATTAGAATTTAGATACTTAAGTTTCACTTTTCTTCTTACACAGACTTGAAACAATAGTCTCTGTATTATTTTCTGAAGCACTCTTTGATCCTTCGATTTTAAAATCAGAATATATACCTTTTTAAATACAGAAGTAAGTACGCAGAAGTTTCCTTAAGCGTTACAAAAGATAACATCTTCTTTCCATTAATCGCGTAAACGTACATATGCATATAATACCCTAGAGAGCACAATGCGTAATCCCCAGCTGTGGTAAAATTGATTCGCTTCATTGTTGTATCAGAGCACAAAACGTCGAAAGCTTTTACCACTTTACAATAAAAGTAGCGGATAATCTCTTTATACGTGAACATATATTGTTACAATTTATTGTACACCCACCAGTACATTAAGAATGTATTACGTACTTCTCGAAAGGTTCTTAAAGATATTTTAATATCGAAAAGCCTTTGTAATATCCTACTTCAATAGATACGTCTGGAAAACTAAATGAAAATTTAAGATTGAATGAAATACATACGTGAATATTAAATAATATTGATGTTATCACGTAAAATTGAAATTATATTTTTAAACATATTGTAAAGGAATCTATTCTGGGCTCAACATTAAACTTGGTATCAATTTATTATCTCTTTTGGAATATGATCGTTTTTTAAGAAAAGGCAAGAAAGCAATATATTTTATAAAGATTGAGTTTCTTGGCGTACAGTTTACTTTCATTACACAGGTCTACAGTGATTTTGATGTTTGAAAGCTGTTTGCTAATTTGTATATGTTTGGGGGCCCTTATTCCAAAAAAAAAGCCATATTTTTGCTCTATCACGTAAATTTTTTTTATAGCGCTCTATATCTTAAAAATGTTAATTTATTAATATACATACCTATGACAAGAATATGTTTGTTCCATGTTAGGCATGATTTTTAAATGAATTGATTTTTATGAAATTAAATGTGATTTGGCAACACTGGTTAATATTAGATTTCTCAGCAAAGCAACAGAGTCGGCGCAGAAGCGTCAATACAACGTTGAAACCTGCTTATGTGCAGTTTGGTTGTGTTAGTCGTCGTGCTACTGTGTCCGCGCGCTTGTTGTCTTCGTTGTTGCGTATTTTAAGTGTTCTAGAACGTATAAATATGGAAAGAAGACATTGTGTGAACAATCCGAATAACTTTTGTTATATCTGTGGTAGTTATGTCGTAGTAAAGCAGAGGCAAACTATAACTTCGTTTGTGAAAAATGTATACCACGCTTATTTTGGTGTAAAAATTGGCGACCGAGACAAGTCCTGGGCTCCTCATACTGTTTGTTCCGTTTGCGTTGAAGCATTAAGAAACTGGCAAAAAGGTTGGAAGAAATGTTTAAGCTTTGGTGTTCCTATGGTATGGCGAGAGCTTAGAAATCACAGTGATGATTGTTATTTTTGTTCGTGTAATGTTCAAGGATTCAACAGAAAAAATAAGAAACAAATTGTGTATCCCAATCTTGGCTCTGCTATTCGACCTGTTCCTCATGGACCAGATGTACCGATACCTACCGCCCCAAAAGCACTAGAAAACGTCATATCGTCAGAATCAGAGGAATCTAATTGCGACCCAGATGACTCAGATTTCACACCAGATTTCAGAGAGCCCGAAGTGTTTAACCAGAGCGAACTAAATGATTTAATTAGAGATTTGCACCTTACAAAGGATGCATCCGAATTGTTAGCCTCCCGACTTCGTGAGAAACATTTACTGGCACCTGGCGTCACATCAAGTTTTTACCGGGATCGCGAAAAAGAGTTATGTCAATATTTTACTCAAGCCGGACCGCTAGTGTATTGCAACAATATTCCTGACTTAATTTCAAAATTAGGAAATGTGCCGTATGTAAAAGAAGAATGGCGCCTGTTTATTGACTCAAGTAAGCGTAGTTTAAAAGGCGTTTTATTGCACAATGGTAACGAGCTGGCCTCGGTTCCCGTTGCCCATTCGGTACATTTAATGGAAATGTATGAAAATTTTGAACTTCTTTTAAAGAAAATAAACTACCAAGAATATCAGTGGATGCTTTGTGACAACAAGGAGGTTATACAAAATTTCCATGTTTTATTTGTGAGTGGGATAGTCGAGCAAGGGATAGACATTGGACTCAAATAGAATGGCCCTCTAGAACAAGCCTTACACCTGGTAGCAAAAATGTATTAAGAGATAGCTTGGTTGACCCCAAAAAAGTTTTACTGCCTCCTCTCCATATCAAACTTGGCTTGATGAAGCAGTTTGTTAAAGCCCTAGACAAAAATGGACAGTGTTTTAAATATTTGTGCGAGACATTTCCAGCCTTATCCGATGCCAAGTTAAAAGAAGGTATTTTTGTTGGGCCGCAGATAAGAACATTATGCAAAGACAAGGATTTTCAAAACACAATGACCAATGTCGAGAAAAACGCCTGGGTTTCATTTAAAGAAGTAATTGATAAGTTTCTTGGGAACTCTAAGGACAAAAACTACGAAAATATTGTTCAAAATATGTTACAACACTTTCATCGCCTAGGTTGTAATATGAGTTTGAAAGTGCATTTCCTGTTTTCACACTTGAACTATTTTCCTGAAAATCTTGGAGCAGTTAGCGAAGAACAGGGAGAGAGGTTTCACCAAGACATTAAGGAAATGGAACGGCGATACCAAGGCAGCTGGAGCATAACGATGATGGCGGACTACTGCTGGATGTTAAAACGGGATATGACCTTAAAAACATTCAACCGAATGTCCGGACAACGCAGCTTTCTGGCAAAAAGACAAAGATTTCACTTAAAAAAGACTGAGTAAAGTATTTTTTTCCACTTTTTTAACTTGTATTCCACCTTTTTACTCAATAAACAAATAAATTTTTTTAGAAATATCGTTTTTTTCATTTAATATTTGCAAAAAACCCTTACGTGATACAAATAAATGCATAGAATTTTTGAAATCAGCCTACCAAAATTATTTAAAATCAGTTTTCAAAATAAAAACATCTTTCAAAAAGTTTAATTTTGTAGACCTGTGTTATTTTTGTGGAAGTGCTTTAAAATTTCACTAAAATATTCCTTCTTGTCGCGAAAATTACACAACTTTTTCTAAATAAACAAATGGTAAATAAAGCATTGCTATGTCAGATCTTTATAATTGCAGGTTTTTTTGCTTCCAAGAAAATTGTTCGCGACCATCGTGAATAAAGTCTAGGCTTCTTTCTCAGCTGCGTAGAGTTGATGTAATTTAGATCTCTCGTTAAAGTTCTAATTTGAGGTCCATCAAATACTCCAGTTTTAATTTTTTCGCAATTTAGTAGTTGAAACTTTTCACATATGTACTGGAAGCAGTTACCTTGCAAATCTAGAGCTTTAACATATTGCTTCTTAAGACCCAATTTGATGTGAAGAGGTGGAAAAAATACTTCTTCTCTGTCGATTAAAGGTTGACTTATAAAATTCTTTTCTCCAACATCTAGGTATGTTCAGGGAAGCCAATGTTTCTGAATCCACTGTTCGTTTCTAGCTCGACTATCCCAGAGGCACAAAACGCACGAAAATTTTGTATATCCTCTTTGAAAGCCAAAAAATTTTTACTATTTTGAGATCCACATAGAAGATCCAGCTATGTTCTGTATATTTCAGTAACTTTATAAACTTCTAAATATCGTCATATGTTTCCTTTAATTGAACGGAATATCTAATAGGAATTAAACCGATTATTTTTTAATAATTTTATTAACTAATCGTTTAGCAGTATTTGCGGACACGTGTTTAATTCTGTGCAATCACAATCTTATTATAGTGAGAATAATCTTAGTACATTATTCTCCCGAGAATATTTTCTAGTATTTTGTTTCTGTTTGTTGACAACGTATTTTCTAGTTTTGACACCTGTCACCAGTATTATTGCAAATTGGAAGCAATGAACCATAAGCGATTTAGTTCATCATCAGTGGAAGATATAAACGCACAGATTAAAGAAAAATCGTGCAAAAATACTATGGTTAGTAATAATTCAACATGGAAACAATTCCAATCATTTTGCGACGAATGGGGTTACAAATTAGAAGGAAATACACCAGTCACAAAACTGGCAAACATTTTGAAAGACTGGGGATTTAATATGAAAAGGTGCAATGGAGAAGATTACAAAGAAGCCGTTATTAAAACAATGTGGAATAAAACCGCCAAATTAATGCAAGAGTTATACTACAACGAATTTAGTAGAAAATTAGACCCTTTAAAGATATCGAATTTAAATCTGCGAGAGAAGCCAGAAATACAAAACGTAAGATATTACAACAGGTGCCAGAAAAAAGGAAGCAAAGTTCTGCAATTCTAACTAAAGAACAAATCATGGAAATAATAAAACACTACGACGAGGAGACACCCTTCGGTTTGCAAAAATGCTTTTATCACATTGCTTCATATGAGCTAGCATGGCGTGGGGGAGAAGGTTGTCAATGTTTAGTGCATTATTTTCAAGAAGAAACAGACAATGCTGGTTTGGCCACTGGAAGAGTAGAGTATAATCCGGTTTTCTCTAAAACAGCGCAAAGTGGGGCACAAAAGTTGACTGATAGTAAATGGTTAATACCAAATACTGAAAAGCCTGATGCGTGTCCTGTCCGATTGCTCAAGAAATTGCTAAGCAAGAGGAAAGAACATATAAAAACTGACAGAATTTTTTTAACAGTAAACATTGCTTGGGATAAACCGTCTTCTTCAGGATGGTACAAAAATATGCCGTTGGGGGTGAACATAATGTCGAAGTGGATGAAAGCATCGGCGGACATGATTGGGCTGGACACTAAAAAAATAAAAATTACGAACCATTCTTCAAGGTCAAATGCAGTGTCTCATCTAGCAAAAGCAGGTGTTAACGAGCAGGAAATAATAAAAATTACGGGCCACAGCTCATCTAGTTCATTGAAACCGTACCTGCAGTTGAATAATGAACATCATTCAAGTTTGATTAATAACCTAAGAGACAAGGGAGAAGTTATAACTTTTAACACAACAGAACAGAAGAATGTTGCAAAATCCACCACTCACGGACAAAACATATACAATAATTGTGTATTTTACATACAAACTTTTAACACTAATTAATTTTGTAAATGTACAGAAATAATATTAAAAAGTTGTATTTTTATGCTGCGTTTTTGATTTAAACATTAAAAAATAATCTTTCGAATACCACTCGAGAGTGAGAATTAATTAGAAAATAAGTCTTTCTCAAACTTGTTGCCATTCGGGAATAGCCACTCGAGCCCTACTAGCAACAAGTTTTCGAAAATCTGTCGAATTATTTTCAATATATTCTCACTCTCTTGTGATATTACTATTGAAAATATTCCCGTTGTGTAGAAGACACACTTGAGGCATCTGTTCGAACCGTCGATAAACAAACGCCACTCACTTGGGCCATATTGTACAACGTCCATTTCAGTTAGCAAACCTGGAACAATGTTACAATAAACAAATTCACAGTCTTCTTTAAAATATTTCACAAGATCACTTTGCTTGGTACGATAAAAAAATATCTTCGTACTTTGCTCGAGTAATTTATTTTCATTTAGTCTTGAAGCTAGCAGTTCCGATGAATCTTTTGATACGCCCAAATCTCTTATTAAATCATTCAATTCTGCTTGAGTAAAACCTATATGCAACACTAAATAGATATTCTTCGTATTACCAGAATCCTACTTTGCGGAGAAACCTACTATTTTTACATTTTTATTATGTGTAAAATCGTCACATGGGTTCTACACGTGCAAGATGTTTACTCTAATCCTTTCCCGCTAGGATCGCTTTGCGTATCTTTCATTCAATTTCTATTTCGTAAACAGTTTGTATTTACTTAATTGAACACCTTGAAGGAGCCGTTGAAAGATTCTGAACACACATCACCTTAGTATAAATTTCAGAGTAGAAAAAATGCTTCAAAAGTTGATATGTAAAAGTTTATTAATCTCAGAGGCGAATAATTTGAAGAAAAATAAAATCGTTTACTAGATTTTATAAGCGTGTTTCTAATATTTCTAGTTTAAAATATAGTGCATTTAGAATTATAAGAAACTAACTTTTAATGTGTTTACAACTTTTGTTGCACCCTCTGTGGCGATAATTCTCTCATTGTTATTGAATGGATACGGTTCACCTACCTGCAATATACGAATTCATTGATTGACTACAAATTAGGACCAAATGGGAGAATTATCGCCAAGGGGGCACAATAACAGTAGTAAACACATTAGAAGTTAGTTTATTATAATTCTAAATGCACTATACACCGAAAATGATTCACTAATTCAGTTACTTAAAAACATTTTTATCAAAGCTTGATATAAAACATAACATTTTATAGAAAACCTATATAAATGTGAATTCCGTTTACGACTGCGAGCGCAGCAATAAAACGCGACAAACTATATTTGTAAAAGTTAAACGATTTACAGATAGTGCTAATAATGGCTAATAAAATTTATGGTTTAGTTTAGACAAACCTTCCGCAATAATATAAAATGCCCTAAATAGAAGGGCTGTTTTTTATTGCAGTGCTGAGGGACCGGTTCAGGGAAGATGTATAAATTTCGTGCAGGTAATATTGCCAATATTTATGGAGCGCGCGTTAGTCGTAAAGGTGAATATTTCTTTTAAGGGAATGATGTTAAAAATTTCAGTAAAACATTAGTTTTACATCAATATTATACAACGTCGCATGCAATAATCACATAAATTGTAATTATAATGGGGTGCAAGTTGATATGAAGCAAAGGAAATATGAAGTAAGTTAAGGTAGGGACACATTATTAAAACGTGTCCACTTAACACGTGTTAACAGATATCTGGCACCGACAGATATTGACGTGTTCAAGCAGATTTTCAGCTTGTGACGACACATCACAATAATGTGTTCGAGTCTATTTTAAATAAAAATCCCAGCTAAGATTGAATGAACACATTTTGGGGATGAATATGGGTATATCGGTAAAGCCAATATATGGGGTAAAAGTTTAGGAAAGAAGCCCAAGAGAAAGGCCCACAAGAACCCAGATTGCTAACCAGCTAACTTTTTCTGGAGCTTCTGAATAGAAGGTCTTTTCTTGCTCAGTGGTTCGCCGAATTAAAAACACTTGTTGAAGGCACAATACTCTTTAATTATTAAATACAGAAAAATAATTTTACATACGCCGCAAGCGAAATATATTATTATAAAAACTTGGTTATATTTCCAATTTTAGTAACGCTTGAAGCTGCTGTTGATAGATCTTAGCAAACTTAAACTTTTAATTCTAAAATATTAGTTGGGTATTATATGGAGTAGATAAATAGATGGGTCAGGTACATACGGTTTTACCCAGACTTCCTTATGCAATTAAAGGTAATTATAAATTCACAACAAATTGATTCTTAATCCCTAAGTGATTACTAGGTAAACAACTTTAATCCCTTAGCAATAAATAAATATATATTCAAACAACTGTACCTAAATTCCTAGTCCAGTTTAATGTAAAGATAATTATAAATTTAAAATAAATTGATTCTTAATCCCTTGACGAGTTCAATACCTATCTCTTAATTGAGGTTAAATGCTTTTATTGGTTCACTGTTACCTGGAAATTTTACGTACAAAATGGGATTCAAGAAAAAGAAATATAGTTTGGACGCCCTAAACAGGAATATATAAAGGGGAACGCACGAAACGGGAAGATACCGTTTGTAACGTTGTAGATACTCCTAGCGCCCTCTATTGAAAAGTTACAGTATCGCCATATACACGACGCGCGATGTACAAATACATTTTTGATTACTAAATATGTAGCGACTAGGCTAATAATTTTGTAAAAGATGTGAATTTGGTTTAAGTTCAGGAAATTTATTATGTTCCTGTAAACAATACACGTATCAGCTTCGTTTAATCAACGAACAAGAAAGCATTAGAGTATACGAATTCCTTTACTGATTGTGAGTGCTTTAGTTTACGATGTTGTAAACCTTTTTCACTTTATTTTAATTAATTCATCAAAGTCAGCCCAATACAAACAATAGTCAACTAATTAAAATTCCCGTAGATAACATTACTTTTATAGCATTTAGCACGAATTACTTGGCTGAGAAAATAATTCGAACATTCTAGATGGGTACTTTAGTATAGATAAATCTCTTTATTTCCTAAGTAGCTGCATAAATTCCATTTGGACGGTCCGGAGTTAAAAGTTTCAACTAATAATTTCGATTAATTTAGAAAACGTGGCTGGGAGGATAAATTATGGTTATTGTGATCGCAGTTGTAGACGTAAATGTAGAAATATAAAAGATGCATATTTTATTTATTAGAGCGCTTTAATTAATTAAAAATTAATACTTTAAGTGTAGTTTGCATTTGCTTGTATTAAGTGCCTGAGATATATGTAATATAACTATGATACTCTTGAACGGACAAGGGGATTTTGTCGTAATTACAATGAATACTTTAATTTAGGAAGAAATAAAAAACTTTAAAATGTATGAAGTATCGTTTGGAAATTATTTACTCTAAAATTTTTCTAAAATAATGTTTTTCGTAACTTCTCTCTTTATCAGATCTAAATTATATAGCTTCATCCAATATTTGACTTCCTAGCAGCTGAAAACGCTCGCTCAGGTTCTACACTGGTTGGAGGAATAGACAATAGATATTTATATGCTAATTCGAACATTTTCGAACAGGCTCATTTCGCGTCTAATACTATTTACCAACCCCGATCATTTTGTACTACAGGATCTGGGGATTCCATGCTCTTATTAATTTCCAGCTGTAACTTTTGGGGTTGGGAGGTTTGTTGCCTTGGCTCATCATCTGTTTATGATCCTGACCTTTCTTCCTCTTCTGTGTCATCTCGACTATTTAGTTTTTTAACAATACTCTTTATTTGCGCCCTCACTAAAGCCTGTGTAGGAACTTGAAATAAGTCAAGCCATTCCAAATCCGAAAATAACTGATTTTCATCATCTTTTCGCGGATTTTGTAAATAATTCAACACACCAGTTAAATCATGATTTCGTCGTTGCATTATACGCTCCACTAAGGATGTTTTCATTTTATTGGCGGGTGCTGAGTTTTTTCTAGAAAATTGTTTTATAAGAAATTCCAATTCGGCATCAGCTATGCATAAATTAGCATCTTGTTGACAGATAGCTTCTACTGTTAATTTAATTGGGGTCAGCATATCAACAATTTTATTTACCAAGCCAAAATCAGCATCTTCTAAACGGATTGGATGATTGAGATCTATAAGAGCTTTTTAAATGCAGGTTTTTAAAAGAGAAATTCGTTCCAGAATGGTTAAAAGACCATTCCACCTGGTTTTATAGTCCAAAAGAAGTGACAGCTCTTTTTCATGTTCAATCTTCACATATTTTTGAAGTACTGAGGCATTTTAACGCGAATTTCAAATTTCGCTTTAAAATGCCTTGTATTACGTGAATTGCTTACTTAAGAATATGTATGCACATAATATAGTCATTGACTTCTCTTTGGTTGCGGGAATGCCCGCTTTCTCTGACCATTCTGATTGAAGAATTGGAGATTCCTCATCCTACGACTTTGTTCTATGGGGATTCCCTCGTTTGTTTCCGTTGTTCCATATGTTTATCTCGGCTGGCAGTCGTGTTTTAACGTTTGGTGGAGATACATATATAATTTAACGCTACGTTAAAAATGCCGCATATGAAGAAAAAAGAGCGTAAAAGCGAAACTTTGGAATTGAAGATGAAGGTGTTAAGAAGAATGGAAAATGGAGGCAAAGCAACAATTGTTGGCAGAGATTTTGGACTCTCAGAATCGACCGTGAGAACGATTTTAAAAAATCGGGAAAAAATTAAACTTTCCAGCGAAAGTTCAACACCTATAAGGGCAACAAAATTTCTCCTTCGAGATCCTCTATCCTAGAAAGAATGGAGAAGTTGCTGGCAGTCTGAATCGAAGATTTAAATAAGAAGAACACACCACTGAGTCAAGATCTCATATGCACAAAAATCTTTGTATGAGATGCTAAAGACAGAAGAAGGTGAAGGGAGTTCCACTCCGACTTTTGCTGTCAGCAGAGGCTGGTTTCATCGGTTCAAGCAGCGTTCCAATCTTCACAATATCCACATAACAGCTGAGGTCGCCAGCGAGGACACTCAAGGTGCAGTTGAGGTTCCAGACAAGTTTCAAGAATTCGTAGCACGAGAAAAAATTCCTGCTTGTCTCATCTTCAATGTTGATGAGACCGGGCTTTACTGGAAAAAAATTCATTCATTCATTTCTAAAGGGGAACGTCAAGCCAGCGATTACAAAGCTGCGAAAGATCAACTAACACTTATGCTGAGTGGTAATGCCAGTGGTGATTTCAAACTGAAACCTTTACTGGTGTATCATTCAGAAACACCCAGTGCAATGCGAGGTACAGACAAGACAAGCCTATCAGTCGTGTGGCGGTCCAACAGAAAGGCGTGGGTTACACGCAAAGTTTTTCAAGATTGGTATTCTAATAGTTTTTGCCCGTCAGTTAAATCCTACTGTGACAGAAACGGGCTTGAACGTAAAGTTATATTACTCTTAGACAATGCCCCAGGACATCCAACCTCACTTGATACGCCGAGAGACTTAAAAATGTACGTGAAGTTTCCTCCACCAAACACTATGTCCATATTACAACCTATGCACCAATGAGGAACAGCAAACTTCAAACTTATTACCATCGCCGCACTTTTAGCCAACTAATTCATGAAATTGACGGGGAAGGAAGACAGTCTATGCGAGAGTGGTGGAAGTCATACAACATCATGAAGGCTATTCACAACATAGACGAGGCTTGGAACGAAGTTAAAAAGAGTATGAACGGGGTGTGGCGTAATCTTTGGCCAGATGTAGTGGAAGCACATAGAGGAATTGTCCAGATGCAGAGACAAGTGCTTGAAGACATTGCTGCAATGATTGAGGGGTCTGAACTTGAAGATGTCGCGGTAGAAGATCTCGCACAACTTGTAGCAACGCACGACGAACATCTCAGCAATGAAGATCTGGTCGAGTTACAGAATAATCCCATCAACGATGAGGAAGAACAAGTAGAATAGAGAGTTTTATCGTCAAGCGGAATACAAAATGCTCTTTCAAAAATTTATTCAGGTTTGGACATATTGCAGAGCATAGACAGTGATGATAGCTGTGTTTTGACCGTGTGTCAAACAATTAAAAACAGCGTTGGGTGTTATGAACGTATTTAACAAGAACGTAAAAAAACGCTACCCAAAAGACAATAGATGTATTTTTCCGTTAAAAAAAACATGTAATACTGCATAAATTGTTCTTAGAATTAAAGTGATTGATTCAAATGATTTTTATTTTTTTGTATTAACTTTTGACTATAGTTAACATTCTGAACTTACTGCAAATGAGAATTAATGAATATTAAATCCCATTTTTACATGTCAATGTCGCCTTATATGATGCATTAATAACTACAATCCGACAAACCAAGTTTGTACTAGCATGTATAACACACCTCGTCGCGACTACGATCTTACTGGTTCAACCAGTAAGATCGTAGTCGCGACGAGGTGTCAGAATGTTAACTATATATACACAAAGTAGAGAATTGAAAAGTCATGTCTGTCTTCGAGATACCGTACATTGATAAGCTTCAATTAGAGCGAAACGCGTCTGTACGTTCCCGTTGATGGAAGTGGCTTTTCAGTAATTTTTAATTATCCTAACTTTTGACTATGTTCAATCGTAAACCCCGATATACGCGAATTTCACTTAACGCGATTTTTTGCGGAACGTCTCCCTAGCGTAAAGCGGGGTATTACTGTATATGGGTGATTCATACTGCGATAAAGTTGGGGCGAATTCATGAAGCTATTCTTGTGAACCTACTCTTCTCGGGGACAAGTTTATGTATATTTTTGTTGGGGACGAATTCATGAAGCTATTTTTGTGAACCTACTCTTCTCGGGCACACGTTTATGTATATTTTTTCAGGTACGAGTTTAACTAATTACTTAATTTTATTTCTGGGAACGAGTTTAGGTACGTCCCGCTTTACAGTGGGGCAATAAATGCAATTATTATTATATAACGAGAATATTGAAAAATCTTATTATAATTCTACTGACTCGGCTTCATCAGAAAGAAACTTATGTTCATCGTAGATGTACCTATGTACGCGTAATTTCAGATAGGTCAGCGGCATTTCAAACTGAAGAGTCCCCCAATTTATATATTTGCTTTCCCATTGAGTCGGGATTTTCACTAAGCGGATAATCCTCCTCCGGTCCCCCGTTCCTTCCACTCTTTGTATTTGTGATTCTTTAGCGCTTAAGGTTCCCATCCCACGGTTTCTTCTTTTTTCCTTAATCTTATTTTCATTCTCTTTTTCACCCTTCACAACTCTTATTCTTCCGCATTCGCCGATGATGGAGAGAGAGAGAGAAAGAGTAAAAAAAAGTACGCGTTCAAATCCGACCTGGCGAAGTAGAAGACGATCCGTTCAAATAGCGTTTGCTAACTCCTTTACTCGCGCACGAAAATTCTCTCATTTCTCTCAGTTATAGTAATTATAATTTGTCACTGTCTGTCTTTCTGAGGGGGATGCATTTAAAGAAAATACACTTAATAAAAATAAAATTCAAATTAGAAAGGAAAGAAAAGTAAGAGAAAAAAGATGGGAGAGAAATCTCGACGCTCAACAGAGTTTTGCTGTCCATTAAGATCGCGTATAAATACGGTTTAGTAAAATAATGGAAATAAGATTAATCGTTAATAGATTTGTGTGATTAATGATAACGTCGGTCATAAATTAGTGAGAGGATTAACGCAGTAATTCGGTTTCATAATCAGGTAGTTATTCTTTTGTCTTTTAGGGTAAGTACATAAGATATTTATGCTTCATTTATAATCAAGAAAATATTAATTGTGTTATTAATTAACTTATAATACAGTGCAACTTGAACTGTTTATATTCTCGATTTTGTATCCCTGACGTATTAAATTATATTGCACTTAAAACAGTTTAATTGTTTAAATGAAACTTCGATAAAGTTGTAAACTTGTTAAATGAAGAGGTCCTGATGAAAATTAGTGTATTGTATGATACTAGCTGCACCAGTATATCGTTAGATTTGAGTATATATTATTATATATATATATATATATATATATATACTCGTATATTGTGAAAGAGCAACCTCGCCCTCACTGAACTATATTATATTTCTACTTCGTTCGTGTGCCTCTAATGTATTATGAAAGAAAACCACTTTTAACAGATTTAACTCTCTTTAATGAATAAAAATCTTTAGAAATATGAACAATATTAAAGCATAACAATTTGAATTCCCCCCCCCCCCCCTCCTTACATACTTGAGTGCATATGTACCTAAAAGTGTAAACTGAAGCAACAATTAGTTATAAAATGGGTGATAAGCTCTTTCAGTATGATAATATAATTAAAAATACGAACAAGGTAAGTAATTGATATACATAAGCTACAAACAATATGTCAATTTTATTAATGCCTTTAAGGTGGATTGGAAAGATTTATATTAAAAATCAATACAAATCAATATGGTTTAACCTCAAAATGGAATCTGTTCTCTATAACAATAATATCGTAATCTCAGGGAAAATGAGGTGAGTTCGTCTTAATTATCGACCAATACGTTTATGAAAAATGCTAGCTCCGTTATACTATATATAAATATTCAAAATAGGTGATATTAAGCACAGTGAAGCTGCTCTAACTACGATTTATAATAATAATAGACAGATAATCCTTAATTTATAGGGTAAATTCTACATTGACTATGAGCACTAATTAACTTGTAACAGAAGGTATGCAGACTTTGGGATTAGGGTCCTTCGGGAAAGTTCTCAGATTGGAAACAGGATATAATCTTCCGGTAAAAAGGCAGGAGATTGGTTGTACAGCACAATTAACTGGATGGATATCATATAATGAAATAAAATTAAAGATTAGAAGGTTTAATATAATTACATGCTGGCTCGATACTTGTCCGTAGTGAATTGTGCAAATTTCTTGAAAAAGCATTTAGCAAACAAAGGTAATTTGTAACTCCAAAGTAGTATAGATATTTTAATAATATAATTCTTTATATTTCAGCTTTTTATACGATTAATAACTTAAAAATCGCCTTTTTAAACTTGATATCGCATTATTATATAAAAAGCGCCGCTTTGCTTTTTTCGTTTTTTGTTGATATTTTTTTCGTTACCTACGAAACCACGTTCCATTTTTTTAAACGCGATGACTACCTGGAAAATTGCCGCCGAAAAGAAAAAGGCGTGGCCAATTTGAATTGTTGGTTTGAACTTCTGGTTAAAAGTAAATTTAAGCATATTGAAGGAATTTAAATATCCTAAATAATAAAACAATTAGTTAGAAAATAAATTGACATTTAAAATTGTAAATAACTACATAATAAGTACCCCTACTTATGTCGTTCCTAAATATATGGCGCGATCTGACAATGTCTAAGAATTATAAGAAATTAATTTAAATTAGAACTTGTAATATTATCGAAAATTGTTTATATTAACGTAAATAGTATACTGAAGGCTGTAGCAGCTTAATATATATATATATATATATATATATATATATATATATATATATATATGTGTGTATATATAACAAGTGTTCATTTGAAAAGTCAATCTAGTAGCATGTGATTTACTGAGAACATTTTGAAGTATGTCGTAAATTAAAATTTACTACTTAACCTACGAAGTCGTATATTTTGACAGTTTCATACATGCAAATAAATAACAAATAATAAGTATTTATTGAAAACTATAACAAATGTTGAAAATGTTGTCCTTCAAGATCAATGCACTTTAAAATCCTCCGTTCAAAATTTCTGATGATATTCTGCAACATTGCTGGATTATTATTAATTTCCATGCATTTCTGTTCGATTCTCTGTAGCATATCATTCAAATAATATAGGTGTTCGAAATATGTTATTTTTTAGATAAGGCCACAAAAAGAAGTCGCTAGGTGTTAAATCGCATGAACGTGTAGGCCAGGCAATTTCAGTATTTCGACTAATTATACGCTCATCAAAAAATTCTCTTAAATAATCCAAAGATTCTGCAGTACAGTGACAAGGTGCTCCGTCTTGTTGGAAATATGCATTTTGTAGTTCATCATCATGCAACTAATTGACAAATGGTTGTAAAATTTCCGTACGGTACCTTTGAGCAGTTAACGTTCCCTGAAAAAATATTGGTCCAATGATTCGCCTTTGGCTTATCGCTGCCCAAACACCAATTTTCTCTGGATGTAGCAATTCTTAAATAATTACATGTTGATTTTCACTACTACCAATTCTTGTATTTTGTGAATTTAGGTATCCCGTTTTATAAAACCATGCTTCATCAGTAAAGATGACTCTTTGCGAAAGTTCTCCATTATTGTTCATATTTACAAACCAATTACAAAACTGTAGCCTACATGGGTAATCAATTTCTAACAATTCCTGTACTGCTGTGACACGGTATGGATAAAGTTGCATATCTTTTTTTAATAACTTGTGAGTTGTACCAACAGAAAGGTTTATTTGTTGACTCAAATGTCGAACAGATGTTTGTGGTTCATTTTCCATTATTTCTTCAACACGATTGACAACTTGAGGTGTACGTTTCTTAACTGCTCCGCTGCCTGATTTTCTTAAGAGATTACCAGTTTCAGAAAAACGTTTTAAAGTTTTATCCAAAGTATTCTTAAATTGTATATAATCTATTACAAAATGTGGAAACTCAACTTGAAATTCTACCATGCAATCTTGAACTGAATAAACCCATAAACCATCAATTTTGTACGGTTGTAATATAATTTGACAGTTTAATTATGAACATTGATTAAATCGACAATTTTAAATCAAAGAAAATTAAAATAATTTAATAAACTAGTATATGTTACGCAATAAGTCAATTGTGTAATAGGGTAGATACGTGTGTCGTAAGAATTTACTATTTTGCTAATTTCCATTCCCTACTCACATATGGAATACTTGCTTGGGGCGGTTCAATAGAAGTACTAAGAATTTTTAGACTTCACAAGAGAGCGATTAGATTAATGAATAAAGTCAGTCTAAGAGTAAGTTATAAAAACTTATTCAAGGAAATGAACATTATGACATTGCCATGTGTATCTATTTATAAATTATTAATTTATGTCAAGCAAAATTTTAATATTTTCACAAAATTAAACGAGAACCATCATTATCATACAAGTAATAGTCAGGTATTGGAAATTACCAAACATAAATTAGCATTTACTGAAAACTATCCTAAATACCAGGCAATCAGTTTGTACAGGCAAGCAGTTTGTACAATAGGTTACCACTTAAGTATAGACACTTACCACTAGATATGTTTGAATACAGTATTAGGGACCTATTAATTTCGAAAGTCTATTATTCAGTCCAGGAGTTTGTTCGTGACTTGATGTATAATATTAGTTGTAATGTAGTTAAGGTTAGTGTGAAACTCTATGTTATTGCATAGGTTTTTAATATTTTGTTCCTTGTATATTTTCATTTGTACTCTTCTTAATGTAGTATTAGATATTAATGTTTATTTTATATATAGATATTAACGCTCTTACATATGTAAGAAGAATTGTGACAACGATTAAGATTTTATTTTACTTTAAATTGACTTATCCTATGCTATTGTAGTCAAAGGGATGAAAATAAATTATTATTATTATTAATCAAATATGGAGTGATGTAGGAGAATGAAATACAGCAATTCTGTCAAAAGTGCTACGTTCTATTGCGAATGAGCGTTGGTTCGTTCCAAATATAGTGATACATTATGATCTCGAATGACAAATAACATCAAAGACGGTACCAAAAACACTGGCATAAATAGAACTCGTCTCCAGAATCACTCTAATTTACTTGACAGAGATTTGTGTAATTGTACCAATGTGAAAAGATTTTAAAAAAATATGATCATTTGGATCTTCCAAATATAAAATTAGAAGGCATTAATTAATTAGTGACGAAGCTTCATGTTATAAATTAATCATTTATATAATTTAAGATACCCAACAGCTGGGTATCTTATACTAAGACATTTTTATTATCAAACATTTCACTAATTATTATTTGTAAAACAGATTGCAAAATTTAATGGATGTTAATAAAAAAAAATCCAATTGCAATTAATTATTGAAGAGACCTTTACTTGCAATACTAAACTAAATTGAAAATTAATTAACAATATGAATTTATAGACACTCAAAACAACATTCCTAAAGTAATATATGAAACGATGCACAATTGTATTTTATTTGTATTTTCAAAGTAAACAAATAAACCTAGCTTACCTGAACAATATCTCCATGACTCTGTCCATTGGCAGTAAACGTTAGATGACACAGAAATGGCAGTCTTGTTTCGAGTGGTTTGTTTACTTTCAAATCGTATGTTTTGGTTACGTCCCCATAGTACGTTCTATTGCAAACTGAAAACAAACAGACTTTTATGTATAATCGACATGTGAATAAATTTCAGTATTTAAATTAAATTGTGACTGCAATATGAAGCAAGTGAAATTTCAAGACTTATAGAGAGTAATTAGTTAATATAACTTGCAAAGGATATTGATACTAAAAGTTATCAATACTAAGGCATTTTCTTATTGTGGAATATGAATTTTGTTACTCCATATGTAAAATTTTTAGTATATAAGATTTTTAATAATAGTAACAACAATTATAAAGTATGAACCGATAATAATGACAATCAAAATGAATATTTCGTCGTAAAATAAAATTTATTATATTGTATATTGTATACAAGTGTAGATTTTACATTCTTTTGTAAGTTGCGTATATTGAACAAACTATATAATTAAGATCATATTTGTGGAAAAATTATTTACATACTTTTTCGAAAGAGAAGTATTATCGCTATTATATAAAATAACAGTATTTCTTAATTAGTCTTACACTCAAATGGAATTACTAAAACATTTAATCTGTTTGTCTGGTGTCAGCTTGTTGTGAAATATAAAATATGAACAGTTGGCAATCTATAAAAGAGTGAATCAGTTATATAGATTTGCATATGAAATTTCATATGAAATTCTTAACCCTAGGATGCATATTTGGCAACATTTCTTTTACATAATCCGGGCATCACAAACATACAAACATAGTTATTATTAATAACTATTTGACTTTATTTGACTCTGCAGTACTGATTTGAATCGCATGCTTTTAATTTGCCCTTGAACTTAAAAGCAATACTTTATGAATTATAGGTATTAACGTTTCCGTAATTTTAAGACAATTGCTTGGCGCTACAAAGCTTAACCAGCCTAACATTGTGGAAAATCATGATCCCGTGACAACGCAAACAGATACCAGAAAAATTGCGCTGTCCCGTTTAGAAGTATGTATTGGCAGCTCATGATTGATTTGTGAAAAGAAAATTTATTATTTATCAGCTATAACACCTGCTAAAACTATTTAAATACAATATACAAAAGATGTTTTGTTAGGTTATTTTCAAAAATATTATTCATAATAGAAATGTTTTGAAGTTTGAAGTATATACATTTCTCAAATGGCAAGGACAGCGAATTACAAACCAGAGATAAGAGTGTATTAAGAATATATTAAGATTAACAATATATATTTAATATGCATATAACATATGTGTGTGTGTGTCTCTGTGTATGTACATTTATTTCTGAATTTCTAATTATTCGGTTTAAATATTCAAATGTCCGACTATGAATAAACCCACTAAATTTATTTAAAAAGTTATTTTAAGTAATTTAGTGCCACATTTTTTTTGTTCCATTATCTGTATTTCATTTAGAATAATATAATTTAAAGTAGAAATATTTTTCACACAATTAGCAAGCATAAAAAAATTTAAATACTTGCGAGACGATTCAAATAAAATTTCCAGGAACCGTTTACATTTTAAAAAGCTGCCCAGATGTATTTTTATACATATTCAAATATTTTTCTTTTGTACAAAAGGCTATTTATAACGAGAATAAAAAGAGAAAGACGATATTCTATGTCAGAAAATAATTTCAAAATATAATAAAAACTAATTACTTTAAAATGCATTTTAAGAGAGAAAAACATTTTTTTAATATTAAAATCACAAGAAAAAATTCCAGGAAAAAAAGCCACTTAGAGTCTTCTGACATACTTAGAGTCTTCTGACCAACTTAGAGTCTTCTGACAAACTTAGAGTCTTCTGACCAACTTAGAGTCTTCTGACAAACTTAGAGTCTTCTGATCAACTGACCAATAGTATTCCACGTTTACTACTATATGTCCAATGACAACCCTTAATTCCTATTCAACTTCCAATTAAATAGTAGTAATGTAAATATTAAATTATTTGTGATGATTTCTTATTTGTTTTATAATTGTTTGATAATTGCAGTTTTAAATTACCGATTTAAATATTTATAATACATATACGTGTACATGTATTTGAAATGCATTATAAATAAAGAAGTTCATTCGAGCAATATCGCACGGGCGTGTGAATATAGATTTTGTCAGTCACCGCCGGCTAACGTTGAGCAAACTTCGCCCGTGACTTGTTAGGCTGATATGTTACTCAAATGGACCTCTCTAATTATAAATTACATTTGTAATTTGCGTATTTTTATATTAAATATTTTCTAATCTCTTGCCTTAAAAGTCTATACTCAATTTTATATAAAAATACTGTAGTTTCCGTTCATTTTCTAACTGCAGAAACATTAATTTTGATATTTATTGTTAAATGTCAATTATCCATCATTTCTATTATAACATCGACTTTAATAAACATAAAAAGCTAGCCTCGTTTACGAAGTCTGCATATCATTTAATAATATGATATTGTAAATTAAATTTTATCCTACATAAATATTGAAGAATTATTTATATATTCGTGCCTTGTGTAAATAAAATAAGCAAAGGCTTTTGACCAATCATTCTTCTATTCACCATATTTTGGCATCCAAACGTGGAGTAATTCAATTAATTGATTAATTAAAATATATGTACAGTTCATAAATGATTTCTTTTCAGTTCGTACTGCCCAAGTGTGAACCGCAAATTGTACCATATCTCTTACAATACGTGCTATAGAAAAAAAAAACTTTTACTCTCTCTGTAACATTTAATTTTTTCCTACTTAAGTGTGTGGGAACATGTACTATACTGAATACTTAAAATGTTATTCAAGACGGAAACTATATCTAAAATAAAAATTTAGATATCTTTTCTGTTCGTTCCGCTAGTTTTAATTTTAGTATGAAATGTCAAAGAACAATAAATTGAAGTTTATTTATGGAACATTAAGTAACACATGTTCATTTGATTAGCGCTACTATTTTATTATATATGCTGGTAAATAAAAGTAGAAAAAGTACCCTTTTTCGATCTAGCATATCTTGTCCACTAACTGAGAAATATTGGGTATGTTTTCTAAAAATTATGTTTTTAAAAAAAATATTTTTTTTCTTTAGCACGAGGGCGGTACAATAATTAGTGGGCATAAAAAAGACAACACAAACACACTTCAGATCTTTTAATTTCTTTAGAAAAGTAGCATGTTTCAGTGTTAACCTTCTCATTCGACTCAAATCTTTTGCTACTCAATCAAGTTTTCATATTGCGGAAAAAGGAAAAGTCTGAGGGGCCCAAATCTGGCGAATAAGCTGGATGAGCAAACAGTTCGAAATGTATTCAAGAATTTTTATTTTTGAAACAGTCGAAGTGTGTATCCATATGTATGATCTTGGAAACAGCGCTCGTTTGTTCTTTGAGTGGGGCCTTCCTCAAAAGACCTAAGAGACTAGTTCTAATTTAAGACAGATTGAACACTCTGTTAAGAATGACGTAAAGAACATCAAATGGAGAGAGCACCATTTGATATTCTTTACGTCATTCTATCGTATCTCAATGATTATCTAGAAGAAAAAGACATCTTGCATCATCTTGCAGCATCTTGAATAAACAGACTTGTCGAATGTTTCTTCTTAAATGATTTACCGTTATTTTCAAATTTAGTATTATAAAATCGCATCCATTTTACAATCACAAAGATAAATAACATAAAATATCAAGTTTTTATATATGAATAAGTGAGATTTTTTCATTCTAATATGTTTCAAATTGTTTTTGTTATAAATTATTAAGATACAATTTGCAAATCGATGAACTCCTAAAGAAAATAACATGCTTTTATCAGTTTTTTTTTCGTTGGCAGCGATATACAAGTGTCTCGTATCGTTATGTTCAAATTTTAGGAGTGTAAAGTAGACTTCATTTCAAGTAACAAAAACGCAAAACTTGTATATCCATTTTTATTTGTTTCAAAGTTACAGATCTATGAATGTGATTGTCAGATCATGAAAAAAAATGTAATCCTAAAATCAATAAAAACTGATTTTATTTAAAAAAGTTCAATTAATAATATTTTCTAAATGTCCACCTCCTTGTTGAATGCAGGCTTGTGCGCGTAAACCAACAGAAGAAGTACTTATCCGAATTTCATACTTGTTTTGTCGGATTTGCTCGGCAGCCAGGTGAATACGATCCAAAAACTCTTCTCTTGTGTTCGAAATTTGCGCGTAGGCTAAATTTTTCATGTACCTCCATAAATAAAATAAAAGTCAAGGGGATTAAGATCGGGTGGTCTCAGTGGCCATGGAATAGGACCACCTCGACCAATCCATCTAGGATAATTGACGTTAACCCAATTTCGGACAGCAATTCCGAAATGTGGTGGTGCCCCATCCATGTGAAACCACATGTCTCGTCGAACATTCAGTGGGACATCCTCTAAAAGACCTGTCAGTGCGTCAATAAGAAATTCAAGGTAATTGTCCGCATTTAACCTCCCAGGAAGAACGACAGGACCAATCAATAAGTCATCGATTAGGGCCGCCCAAACGTTAATAGAAAATTCATGTTGAAATTTAGATGGGCGTATAGCTTTGAGATTTTCTGATGACCACCTGTGCAGGTTTCTCAGATTTGTAACACCACTTCTCGTGAACGTAGATTCATCTGTCCAGAGGGCTGTTCTGCAGAAATTAAAATGAAGCCGTGACTGTCTTAATATCCAGGTAGAATAAACTAGACGAGCATAGTGGTCTGCCTCAAGCAAACCGTGTCCTCTGCGATAGTGATATGGATATAAGACCTCATGTTTTAAAATTCGCCAAACTGTCGTTCGTGGCACACCTAGTTGTCTAGCGATTCGACGTACACTGAGAGTTGGATCCCTTGTAACAATAGCTAGTGCTTCTTCCTCTATGTCTGCTGGCAAATTTACTGCTCGGGCGAAAAGATAATCACGCAGTCCGCATTCCCGAAATTGTCTGTGTACTTCCAGAAACGTTCGGTAATGAGGAATGCGCCTATCGGGAAACACATGTCGGTATTCAATAACTGCTTGACGTGCACTGCCGTTACAGTAGCCATACACAAAATGCATGTCCGCATACTATTGAGAAGAAAATAGTTAAGGCATTTTGAATAAAGAAAACGTGTTCACTCACTAATAAGCTGTTGTATGAACTGAAACGTAATGTAATCATTTATTAAAAAATGCAACGTTAACAGTCATCTGAATATTTGTTTATTGAATGATATTCATGGTTCAGCAGTTACGAAATAAGTAAGAACCTTCTTTATCATAAATCAATTTCCAGTACTCTTTTTTTCAGAACTCCAAGAAATTAGTGTATGCACTACTACACATGTTTGTTTGTTTATTTTAGGATAACATTTTATTATGCGACGTTAACAGTCACAGGCCTGTTATTGAATCGTAAACCTTTTTTTAAATAAAATCAGTTCGTATTGACTTTAGGATTACATTTTTTTTTCATGATCTGACAATCACATTCATAGATCTGTAACTTTGAAACGAATAAAAATGGATATGCAAGTTTTGCGTTTTTGTTACTTGAAATGAAGTCTACTTTACACTACTAAAATTTGAACATAACGATACGGGACACCTTGTATATGTTAGATATAAATAAATCTAGGATAAAGAATTCAATCATAACATTTCCAATAGCTGACAGGACTATTTAAAAAATAATTACAAGCATCTTCCAAAGCATATACGATGTAGTACGCGAATGGGTTTGACAGGTATCGCCATCTTCATATTGAGGCTTGAAACATTTCAAACTACCCGCGTAGATAGTACTACAAAAATCGATTACCTACAGATGATAATGACATATAAAGTACAAACAGATTCGTTAGCTACGAGTAAATTCTTTCCAATTACACATATATTATAGATAACTGTTAAACTAAATTAAACGTCGAACTCATAAGTCAAGAGTCATTAATTTAAATTGATTTCATTAAAGACGTAGTGTTTTTTTTATTACTTTCATAAAAGGGGACCCTCGACTTTGTCATTGTCATTGTTATGATCGTCTCGAATGTACGAAGATCGTTTCGTAGATTGATTGCGGAATTAAGAATTTATTGAAGCAGTAAAACTCATGTAGTCCAATTTTAATCCTCATTTCCTTAAGTGATCCTTTGGAGTAAGTCGTAAAGGCTAGAGGTATACATGCAAAATTGACGGTAAAATATGAATTTCGCCTTGTGAATACACGAGTGATTATATGCGGTAGCTTATCCCATATGTTTATTGGTTTATTTTAAGTAATGCGAGCGATCTAACAGTAAAAGTCCTTTTTACGAAAAGGAAATTTTTTTTCCCTAGATAGCAGAAGGTAGTATAAATTGAACGTGTATAGTTTTAAATCAGAAACATTGAGAACGTTTCAACAAAATTTAAAGCATATTCTGTCACAAGAAGGGCAGGTTTGTTATGACTAGAGTGGACCAATCCGGAGCGATATTGGTAAATATTTCATATAAAAGTCGAAAAACTCCAATAATTTATCAATTTATATATATATATATATAGGTATATATATATATATATATATATATATATATATATATATATATATATATATGGTAAACTTAATCAGTCGGCGATTAAAGGTCTGGTTTATTACTTCAAAGTATATATATTCAAAAAAACCCTACATGTTTCGGCAATTATGCCTTTATCAAGGATATAAAATATAGATGACAGAATATATTTGTATTGTGTCATCTGTCATCCGACTGATAAAGTTTACTATATAATACCAAGGTCACGAAAATATTATATTTTAATTTATATATATATATATATTTATTGATAAATTATTGCAGTTTTTCGGCTTTTATATGAAATATTTACCAATATCGCTCCGGATTGGTCCACTCTAGTTATGACATTTATACATACGAAGGTGAGTTGACGGGAAATTGATTATTCAATGAAATACCTATATTAGGGCAAAAACATTTTATTTTTAAACGTAATTCCTATCCAATTATATACAAGGAGTCCTTGAAAGAAAGAGAAAACGTACGAAAAACACTTTCAATATCGAAAAAACTCTATAATTACATCTGAAATAAAAATACAAAGCCAGAAATATATTATAAAGCATCCACATCCAAAAAAGCACACATTCCATAAACCACAGAACATATATAAATAATCTCTCAACAATATACCTGTCCATCATATAATACCCTCTCCCTGTACGGTGACACGGCAAACACTATCCACCCGTCATAAATATAAAAATGAACACGTAACTGTCCGAGAAGGACAGTCAAAACCTTACATTTAAGCGTAAAACGCACACATTTAGTTTAGGTAGAAATGTAAATCGAAAACAAAATTTAGTACAACATGTCAACAGCATAAATTTAATGTAAGTAGATTTTAGTTTAAACATTGCATTTTTACCAATTTGTATAAATATTAATACACTATATATTTAACAATACGAGAAACAATTAATCAATTTATTAAATTTATTGTGTATTGTTTTAGGTTTTGATATTGACTTTAATTTTTTGCTAGATGTTTCGTTTTATATTTTTTATATTTTAAATTTTACGTATCCATGATTTTAAAGGTTGATGTGAGGCCATGTATCTATAGTTACGTTAATGTTTTCAATTTAAATTTAATAAATTTTAATATGCTTGTGTACGTCACTTTCATTCTTTAACTCTACATTCTGCGAGTACTTTGCTATTGCTTTATACACTAATTTATTTAATTTCTTGTTCATTAATCTAGTTGCATCTCCTGAAGAAGCAACAAACTCGTTGCGAAATATAGAGATCGAAAATAAATGAGTTTTAATTGACAGACCGCTTGCCCGTTTATAATTATTATTAATGTTTATTAACCAATATAATACGGTCGATAATTCTTGTACAATGGTATTTTTAATGATATAAAATATTATTAAAAATCCGTGAGTCTGTAGAAAGGCGAAATACGTATCTGCGTCTCTGGGGAGGGATATGTTCGGACACGTTCACAAGAAATATTAATAGTGAACCTGTATTTGTGTTCTTCACACCAGATTTTTAATAATATTTTATATTATTAAAAATACCTTTGTATTATACAAAACTGGTGGGGTTTTACCCACTCATGTATGTTTCAATTATTCTGATACATTACACATGCGGCTAGTCCGTAGTATGAGTGAAGACACAGACAAAATGCAGTTTCTAGAGACATGGCTGTGCCATCTTTAGAAGGGCGTCGTTGGTTTGCATTGCTTATGCGGACAGGGCGAAGTACTTCGGCTGTCTGACAACAGGCAGCGCTGAATTTACTTTTACGCTCGGTCTGGATAATTTCTGTGATATGGCGATGTGGTTCTTTTTTGTGAATGTGTCTGAAGATATCCTTTTTCCAGCAGGAGCGTACCGATGAGCCTGTAGAAAGGCGAAATAGGTATCTGCATCTCTGGGGAGGGATATGTTCGGACACGTTCACAAAAAATATTAATAGTGAACCTGTATTTCTGTTCTTCACACCATATTTTTAATAATATTTTATATTATTAAAAATACCTTAGTATTAATAATTTTTTTTCCTAACTTTGAGACTGGGTTACGCACCCTAAAAATTAATAAATGTTTTTAAATACATATATTTTTTTTAATAAATATGTATTCAATTTTCTACAAAATAGACTTTCCAGAATAAATTTTTCGGTTTTAAAATTTGCAAAAAATTAATTTAAAGAAAAAAGTCCTGTAAATTTTCTTAAAGCATGTAGTTTTAGCATTATCCGTATACCAAAACTTTTAGAGAACGAAATGTTCGTCTAATTATGCTGAATAAAAGTTGATTCTAGACCATCAGCGACAATTTCAATATTATACGAGTTACGGACAGTTAAAGCGATCTACCGTTTCAATATAAACTTTTTTAATAACTTCGTGATACAATATATATATATATATATATATATCTATTGTATGACATTAATATACGGACATTTATATGTCAAATTTCTTTGAAAAAGGCATCATATGCCGAAACATGTAAGATTGTTTTAAATATATACATATTGAAGTAAAACCAGACCTTAAATCGCCAACTAATTGAATCTTACCGTAACATACAAAGGTCACGAAATAATTATCTTTATATATATATATATATATATATATATATATATATATGTATGTGAATATCACTAAATGTATCTAATGGTGTAATCTTATAGTATATACAAACCTGCAAATTACAAAACAATTAGTGAAGATAATTTCAAAGTTATTTCGTCTAAATTAATTTATAATTTTAGAGCAGAATGTATAAGGTTTCTGTAAATCCATTAAAAATTAATCATCATCAGGGTAGTCTCTCTCTGTATTGTCGTACATTTTCACATGTGCAAAACTTGAAAAGGGTTTAAAAAAGGGCATCGTTATTAAGGGAAGTCTAGATGAAATACGAAATAAAAAGGGTTCTGACCTCTACAGTCTGCAGTAACACGTAAGAATTCCAGTACATTTCTGGGATAACATTCCCACATTGTTCACTGATTATGCGTTGACAGAGGTGGGTCTCGCAAACACGACATTCGCCCGAATAAAATGTTAAAAATCACGAACGAACACCATGCCTGGAATATATTCGCTCGGAAAATTAAATAGAACAATTTAATTAAGACCTTAAGCCGGGAAATTATTCCGTGAATAATTAAAATATTTACTTTCGAGTAGTTGTCAACCCGGTGAAAGTGTCGTAATGTGGGTTCGTGAGATGCGAAAACGCAAAATGTAATTATGCAAGCAAATTAAAAATTTGAAAGCAGCTTCGGTAATAAATCTCATAATAGAGCGTATATTAAAACAGCACATGCTGAACATAATTAAAATTTAATACAAATCCTGTTGGGGCAAACTTTTTGGCTTTTATACAAAGTGTTTGTTGAAAGTGGTGTCTGCAAGTGTATGTCTATTAAGCCTTTGGACCATAGATCTTAAGAGATAATTTAAATTTTAAAAGGAGCTTGAAAATTTTTTGAACATCACAATATGATATAGAGTTTTCAAACAGTATTTCGCAGTCGCAATAAGATTATCTACTGCACCAATAAATAGTCCTTATCGTATTAACTCTGGATATTTTCCCATTCTCAACGTCAAGCGGTTTCGACATTGAAATCATTTTATACTTACCACTTGCAATTGTTGTCCAAGTCTCCATGGAAGTTTCCAAGATCTGTTCAATTTATTCCATTAGCATTCTCTTGAATTTTTATTAAAATTTATCATTTGGTTCGTTGTTATTATATTTTGCCTTTTATTTTGTTTAAGTCGCCCATTTTTATTCGCTTATTTTCATTTAATAGTTTTCAGAGTTTTTTCAGGATTCGTCAATAACCTAATATGTCTTTATTTCTCTTCTGTGTTAAAAATTTTTATTTAACAGTCGCCAAATTAACCTAAATACTTATTTATTTCCTAATTCTTCTATTATACGTATATATGCTTTAGTTTCTCTATAAGGCCTCTACATACTTTATTATTAGTAGGGATCGGACACGAGAAGCCGATAGTCGCCCACGGGCGTACTATTGAAAATTTGTATTTTTAAAGAGTTATTAATTTTATTTATATAATTTTCTAGTTCAAGTTGAGTAAAGGAGTATTAAATAGTAATACTTTCTCAAGGTTCTCTTCTTTAAAATTTGTTCTCTTTGAATGAAATACATCCTTGCAGATAGAAAACGTCCTTTTTACATCCCAACTAGTTATAGGTGCATACTGAAAAAATTCTTTTATTTCAGCGTATTTAGCAGTTAGATTGGCTCGATGTTATTAAATCTGGATTTCTATTAAAAACTGCGTCTAACTTTTACCGAAGGCCACATCCGAAGTCACAATAAAAACTTAGTTTAACAAACAGTAAAATAGAATTATAAATTATTGTAAATTAAATGAAGGTTACTATATGTTGATTTAGATATACTTAGTGACCTAGAATTAGAAATAAGGATCTCTTTTATTGGTCATTTATGTATATCTACATATTGAGCAAAAATGATACATTTTTATTTATATGAAAATACGGCGAAACCTCTTCTAAATCCAGCGTTCGCGTCGACTGCTTTCTTGTCAAAGTTGTCGTCGAAATAATATACACTGATGTATGAATTACTATTTTTAAGCAAAGTATTATGCACATTACTGGTTGGTTCTTATTTATTAAAAGCTTTTAACACTTTATTTATATTGGGCTCTAGTTCGCACAAAGGTTCACGTATTTTATTTCACTTTCGTAAAGTTCAAATTATAATTTTATTAAAATTCTCTGCATAAAAACTAGTAGCTTCCAACCATGTTCTCCATCTAGTTATTAATGGAGAGGGAGGCAGTGACAAAGATGGACGGTTTTCTCTGTAAAGAGCCACTGTCAATGGTGTTTTTCTAAAATTATTTTTAAAAGCGAATACAAGTCAATCAACTTCCAGAAAGGTGTGTCTGATATATTCACAAATTCTGTGGAGAGTATGTGCCACACAAGTAATATGCAGCATATTAGGATATGTTTCCTGAGAGACACCTTTCCGGAAGTTAATAAACTTGTATCCGCCTTTAAAAAGTTTTCAGAAAAGCACCATTGTGGGTAGCTCTTTACAGGGAAAAACTTCAATCTTTGTCTGTATTTTGTGTTTTTGAATTATGTATTTTTCAATAAAATCTATTTAATTTAAGATTTAAGTATGAATGAAAAATTATAAATATTGGACAATTGGAAAAATGACACTGGTGTATAACTGGTTGCCTACTATGCAGCCATACATTTATCCCTATGTGTAAAAAAAAAATAAAAATCAATGCATTATACCTGTGTAATGATAAAATAAAAGCTCGGTATAATAGTTATTTATATTTACAACAAGTGATTAAAGACATTTTTTAACCACCAGCAGAATGTTTTTGAGTGTAGATAAATTGTCTTTAATTACAAATTGTAGTATTGTATTTTTTCAAAAATCTACGGAAATTAAATTAAATTAATTTGACTTAAATTTTACAGTTTAGATCAATAGATCATATAAGAGTAAAGATGGCCAATTTTACGTTATCATAGTTGCGCTTTTGTTTTAGTAAACCCAACGAGCAGAAAAAATTGTGAATCTTGAGTTTCCAGTTAAGAAATGGATAGTTTTCATGAAAACGCAAGCATGAATAATGAAAGCGTCAAATTTACTGTCCGAAAAATCGAAGGATCAAAAATGAAAAGGAATACCTCGCTTTTTTGAAATGGAAGGCAACCAAAAATATTCTATCGATGAACGTTACATGTTTAAATGACGATGCTCGAAGTGTTACTGAGTGCAAGGAACTAATACAAATTCCAAATTTAAAAAATCAGTTTTACTATCTTCAGGAACACTTTGAAATTCCCCAAAGCTAATCACTTATTTTGAAAATCAAAATTTCAAATTAAATGACGGATTAACCACATTAGATGTGGCTATTAATAATTTGAAAAGTATTCCAAGTGACTTCGGATGTGGCCTTCGGTAAAAGTTAGACGCAGTTTTTAATAGAAATCAAGATTTAATAACATTTCGACAGTTGTGTATGGGGACAATACCTCAAAATTTAACAACTAAATACGCTGAAATTAAAGAATATTTCCAGTATGCACCTATAACGAGTTGCGATGTAGAAAGGACGTTTTCTATTTACAAAGATGCATTTCATTCAAAGAGATCAAATATTGCTAGTTAATATTAATACTCCTTTACTCAACTTGAACTACAAAATGAACAAATAATTTGTTTCATATTTTATAGATCACCACCTATTTGTTTCCCAATCAACAGTTAAAACAATGATTAAAAGAAACTAACTCACAGCACTTTATTTATATTACGAAATATAAACTAATAAATAAAATAAATTAATAAAACTCCTAACCCTTCTCTCTACGCCCATGAAGAAAGGAATTTAACTATAATATTGAAGTAATTGCGTCACAATTCAACGACAAAAACAGATGTGTGGTTAACCGAATGAATAGTGCTGTTCAATAACTGTTCAATAACGTCTTGTACTTAGCGATGTATATGGTGCATCGTAATTTCGGCCTTATGCGTCTGGTTTCTCTAATGATTACAATAGTTTTTGTTCAAATTGGTTGGAATGATGAAAATCGCTTGGTACTTATGATTTGCGAGACGTTACATTGCTTCACGTCCAAGAGCTGAATTTATACGCAGACTAATTAATACTAAAAAAATAAAATCCTTTATCACAATTAATAATCGTGTTCTAAATACGTATTTCGACAACTAAGTTGTCATCATCAGCAGGTAAAACCGCTAATCAAAGTGTCGCACATGTGGCAAGTAAAGCTAACACATATACTGTGCCCCATCTGTGATACTTTGATTAGTGGTTTTACCTACTGATGAAGACAACTTAGTTGTCGAAATACGTATTTAGAATACGATTATTTATTGTGGCAAGGAGTTTAATACCTTATTTGAGTTTTTACTTAACCACAGTCTCCAAAAAAAGGACTTTTAATTTTTAATAATTCAAAAATATTTATACTTATTTTATTAAATATTGTTAATTTAAGGTCTTTTACGAAATTCAGGAAATTAGTTGAGGCAATTAATTTAAGAAATATACATATGCAGTCAAGTCCGCTTATTCGTTTAATAACTTCATATTAATATTCCTTCTTTTCAATATTTTGCAATGTTAACTTGTATATGTATATGTGTAGCGCTGTCAAACTAATATGAATACAATTATTATAAATATATTCAGGCCCCCGACAGGAAACGTCGATGATTTCTTTGTTCTACTGCAAACTGTATTGAAAGAGGTAAATCCGAAGTATCAGATCTTGCTTTGTGGAGATTTTAATTTCGACCTCCTCGAGAAAGATAAAAAATCTGATAGACTAATGGATATATTAAGAACTCACAATCTTAAACAATCTATTTACAAACGTACTAGAATCACAAACACTAGTCGGACTTTTATTGATAATATATTTACAAACGTTGCATCTTATTGCAGCGAAGGACTAACGTTGGGTTTGTCAGATCACCAAGCACAGACAATATCATTGACGAATTCGAAATCATTGCAAATGTATACCAATAAAATCGAAAAAAGGTTTTTTAATCGAACTATCTCGGATGAATTAAACAATGTTGATTGGAGTGAAGTTACAGTAACTGAGGAGATTGACAACTGCTATAATAAATTCCTAGAAATTCTAATGAATATTATAGAAAAATATTCAAAGAGAAAGGTTATTGAAGTTTCAGGAAATACAGAAAAATGCTGGTTGACAGAAAATATTAAAATGATGTCAAAAATTAAGAGACAACTTTACGAAGCTATGATAAGTAATAGAATACAAAAACCAGTGTACACCGACTGCTGTAAGCTATTGCGGTGAAAATTCAAGCCTCGAAGAAGAAAACATATTCAGAATATATAATAAATTCAAACAATAAAGCAAAAGCAACGTGGGATGTAGTAAAGAATATAAATGGTATATGGATCTAAATGAATATTTTATGAACGTTTGTGCAAATATAAACAATAATAATTGTGGACCTACGTATGAAAACATCAAACACATTTCTGAGACATGTTCGCTTCATTTTACAGATCTCGAAGAAATAAAACAAACAATTTACAGTTTGAATGATACAAAATCTGTAGGAGATGACGAAGTACCTACTACTCTTATAAAATACTGTGCAGAGAGTCTAGCAGTACCGCTGCAACATATAGCAAATCTCTCTTTTTTAAAGGGTCAATACCCGGATAAGATGAAATCTAGCATAGTAAAACCAGTGCATAAAAAGGGTGATAGGTCGGTATTTGATAATTACCGTCCTATAGCGTTGGTCTCAAACTTATAAAAAATTCTAGATAAGCTTATGTTTTCCAGAATGACAAATTTCAATAATAAACATGGAATATTAAATAACACACAGAAAGGATTTATAAATGGCCGATCAACCTCAAGGACCATGTTCCAGTTACTGGAAGAGATTTCGAATGGATTGAGTAGTGGAGAGACAACTATTTGTATGTTCATGGACTTGTCAAAGGCATTTGATAGCGCGGATCATAGAGTGCTTCTTGATAAGTTGGAGATCATGGGTTTTCGAGGAAGGGCATTTGAGTGGATTGGTTCATATCTTTCGGGTAGGAGGCAGTGTGTCAGTGCCAATAAAATTTCTGGACAAGAGGTACGATCTGAATGGGGAAATGTTCATTATGGCGTGCCACAGGGATCAGTTTTAAGTCCATTATTGTTCCTTTTATATGTAAATGACCTGCCAGGAGTAGCTACATGCCCAACTATACAATTTGCCGATGACTCTTCATTAGTAGTAAAAGCAAAAACAGAAGAAAATGTTGCTGAATTGTTAACGACGTACGTGTCATGCTTTGAGGATTGGTTTACAAGAAACAATTTTAAAATAAACGTAAGTAAAACGGATCTAATAAGATTTGGTGCCAAAAGAATGGAAATTGATATCGGATACAGGGATGTGCAACTTGCCTTTGGCGAGGAGGCCGACTTCTTGGGATTGACCTTGGGTTCCCAACTATCATGGAAGGCATACGTCGAACTACTGGCAGTGTAATTGAGTGGTTTTTGTTACGCTCTGGGAGTGGTTTCGCGTAGTATTAGTGCTGCTGCCGCGGTGAGTGCATATTATGCCTACGTGCATTCTAGACTTGCATATGGTGTTATCTTTTGGGGAAATTCAGTTGATGTGGGACGAATTTTCGTAATTCAAAAGGCATGTATTAGAGCTATATTTAACATCAACCCACGGGATACTTGTAGGAACACTTTTGAGGATAAAAAAATACTTACCCAAAATGCATTATTCTGATTTTTTTGCTAAATATGAACTCAAGCATAGTTATAGTACAAGAGGGACTTCTGAGTCATACTTGTGTCCTCCACGTTCTCATTTAGCAATAATACAAAGAAATGTACTTCACCAGTGCATCAAAATATACAACCACTTGCCAGAGACTTCAAAATCATTGTCAACAAAACAATTCAAATACCGAGTCAAGGAAATATTAATAAACAAAGTGTTGTATAAAGTTGAAGATTTTGTTTAGAAAAAATTATGTAATAGGTATAGCACCTATTACATTGAAAACCATTTTAATTATATGTTTATTATTTTATATATGAGGAGCTTTTTTTCAAAACGCAACATGTCCATCTAAACAACTTTGGAGAAATCCGTCAAAAACAATTGCGGCTGTTGTACATATCGGAAACAATATTTTTCTTTTATAATGTTATCTATAATGATCTAAAATGTAATTTAGAAAAGGATTATATAATATGTGTGATGTATTTAGTTCGTTTGCATAAAACAAGTTTTGGACTTGTTGCATTTTGTTAAAGAAATGGGACATGTTTCGATTTGAAAAGAAATTTCATTTAAATCATTGTATAAATAAGGGCTTTATTTCTAAAGACGCATTCAAAAATACTGTAAAATAATTATCAAATTATTTCTTCTGAAAATCAATTTGAAAATTAGTCTTTATTTCATAAATATATATTCAAAAACACTCCAACAAAAATTCATTATTATTTCTTCTGAAAACCAACGTAAAAATAAGACTAATACTAAAAGCAATACAATAAAAATTATAATTTAATTTCTTCTTCTGGTTCTAGGCAAACACACGGTTCGTGTTCTGATTGTAGCAATGTACCAACTAAATCTGTCTTCATGATACCACTCCTTACCAAACGTTTCTTCTAAAAGCTTATTAACGGCCTTTCCTTTATCTGGAGCCAGAAAACGTCCTTTGTTGCTCAAACGTATTTCCAAATTTTTTAAATTTTTTCCTCGCTTTAATAACGAATCAAATTTATTTGAGGGATCAGTTATTCGGAAATTCATTTCTATTTTTATTTTAACAGTCTTTCCTCTTCCTTCTGAATTTTACTTTACTATAAAAACTTTCTTTTGCTCGCTTATACCCACAACGTTGCCATATTGTTTGTATAAATTTTGATATTCTTCCGGTACAAGTATTTTAGAGTGACACCGTAATTCTTGTTCTACACGGCCAAAAACACGATCAGCCGGCAAGTAAGAATAGCCGCGTACTGGAAAAATTAGACATATTTCGGTAATATTTGTTGGAGATTCCTTATACAGCCAATACATTAGTAAATATACAATATGGGAGTTCTTATTTTGTCCCCCACACCCATCCGAAAAAAGTCGTATTTTTGTCACATTTTCTAAGTTTTGATTTCGAAGAAAATGTAGAAGAGCGGATCCCACCTCATTTGAACCTCTTCCACTTATATCCACGTATAAAATGATGGATTAGTCGATTTTAAATTAACCACGCAAAATGCATAAAATGATATTTGCAAAGAATAATACGCTTCCTGTATTGGTAGTTTAGGCAGATTTTGCACTTGTTGGAGATCGAAACAGTAGCTTACTGTTCCCTCTACTTCTTCCTTCATTATTGCGTGAAACTGTTTAGCTCTCAATTTATGTATCTTTAAGTCACGTTTATGATTCTGTTTGTCCACATTGAAAGCAGTTTTAATTTGATTTTTTAGTCTTTCACAATAGCTGCAAATGTCACTAGCAGAGGAACCAAATCCAAGATTGAAATCATTAGAAAATATTTTGTGAAAGTAAGTGTGGTTAACCTGTTTCTCGGCATCAGCGCTGTTATTGTACATTTTGGACATCTTCGAAATATTTAATTCCGCAGGTAGATAAAGTCTTTGTGATTTTGATCTATTATAGTGAGATTCGCATGCTTTGAATTTTCCAATAAATTCTTTTACGTTTCTTTTCTTTGCAGCAAGCTTATCTTTCCACCTATTACCACCTCTATTTTCTTTTTGCTCTTCTCCGCTTCTAATATTTCTAGCTACTAACAAAACTCTTCTACTATTTACTTCAAATAACGTTTCGAGAAATGCTAGACATACTAAAAATTTTTGTTTCTCAGTACGAACCTGCATTATAACGAACATAGTTTGTTAAAACCAGTTTATAATATAAGTAGAATAACTTACTGTGTAACTTATTTGCAAATTATGAGATCTTTTCACAGGAACATTTCGCTCACGACGCCGTTTTGGCAACTGGATTTCAATTAAATTCACCAGCCTAGAATTCTGCTTGATTCTGTCGTTATCAATATAAAACTTTTTTTTTACTTCTAGCAAAATTGACATAGGTATTTGATGACACTTCAATTTTTTATTGATGGTATGATTGCAAGGGCGTCTCCATTTATCTAGATCTAGATCCTTTGCATCATATCTACGAAAGATTATGAAACACAGTTTGAAACAAAATCTAATCTAAAACTTACTTAGCGTTCTTTTTTGCAATTCGCTCCTGTGCCCGGGTCCTCTTTCGTTTTCTGCTTCCACGACTGTTCTCAGCCACACTAACTCCTTCATCACTATTCTCGGCATTCATATTTTAAATTGTTTATAACAATTTCACACACAAAACAGAAAACAACTAGCGAGATCACAATTTGTCGTACACAATGAGTCACACACTTTACACAGACGGACTTGTTGCACTTTGCAAAAAAAAAAAGATTGTGGACTTGTAACATTTTGTTCGAAACACATCAAGTTCGGTACACATTTTAAATGGAACTTATTGCAGGTTGACGAAAATGCAAGTTGGAATTGTATTTCTCACATCTTAATGAAGGTAAAGCCATCTATAACTAAATTTATGAAAAAAGTGGACTTGTTGCGCTATGAAAAAATACTCCCCATATACAGATTTTGTATTTTATTTATGCATTTGTGACGTTTTGTATACATTTTGTGTGTCCTAACAAATAAAAGTATATTATTATTATTATTATAGAACATGACGATAATTTCAAGCGATTACAGTAATTCAACCGAAAACCTTTTTAAGAAAAATTCACTGATAAAGGTTACATTCAAATTCCGATTTATTCTATGAACAGAAAAGCAAGAATTGCTGTTCTGTTCATGCTTGGGTGGACTATTTATTTTTCAACAAAGATTCGATTTTTTTAAATTTTTTGGGTTGAGAGATTTTCCTTGTTAGCAAAGTTCTCCTGTTAGTAAAATTAATATAATAAATGATTTATTATAATTTGTAAAAACTTCGTTACATTTAATTCAACAAGACAATGCAAATATTATCGCAGCAGAAGTGACGAGAATTTAACTGTCAAATGTACATCCGTATTAAAATTGTACATATTTAGTGCACTCTAAATTACGTAGAACGTATGCGGAAACGTCAAGATTACCAAATTTAAAACGCCGCCTAAATTCTGAGAGTTCAAAACGTGCGCTCCTGTAATTAATTAAAATGATACTCGAAGTGAGTCGTTATGTGTGCGGTGTACTTCACCCGATACTATCTGCCGACAATGTACGTACTGTAAAGTTAAAATCCACACGTTGTTGTTTCAACATTGAACCTGGATAACACTTCACGGAGCTAAAACGTTACGAAAACAAAACTACACATTTTCATTCTCTACACACTAATGACAATTCCTGAGTGGAAAACTAGTGACAAATACGACGCTCGAGAAACTCGAACTGGAGTTCGTTACAGTGATAATTTAGAATACTGTAAAATCCGGATATGGCGAAAACTAACTTCGTTAGGATTTGGTAATATAAATTGCCACTGTTTCATTCATACACGTCATTCGTGAATGGATTGAATTTTTCGTCATTATCTCTGTGTAATTATACTTCGAATATAAGTTGCTCGTTATAAATTGGAAAGTTGAAATAGATCAGACGATGGAGAGCAATAGACATAATATACTGCAATAGAAGTAGACAAATATGCAAGTCGCGTAAATCTAATTGACCTCTTAGTAAATGTAGAAACGCTGTAGTTTATAATAGGAAGAAAACTAATTCTGAATCTAATCAATTCGTTTTTAATGGTGTTTAATGAAAAAAGGACGAATGGTCGTTATCAAGTTTCCAATTTAACTAAATTTTGAAGCAGTGTTTTGTAGTATTTTCATATCTTAATTTTGATAGTAAATATACATTGTTTCACTTCTATAACATGTATTTAAGTCTGTCAGACGTATGAACTTGGCATCTATGAATTACCCACTAATTGAAATTTTAAACGAAATAAATTTTATTAAGTGTTTATATAATACATATTACACATTTTACAAAATGTGACAGTTCACTATGCTAATGAATTTCATCCGTAAATAAAAGTTTCCATACAGTGAAAGGGTCTGCAGTATTTCTTGTTTTAGCTGCTTGCCGAAATCCCGACAAGTGTAGTTATGATATTATGTTTTTCTATTTTGCGTTCGAAATGAACTCATTATGAAACCAAAAACAGTATCGAAATGAGCTACATTTCGATACGCTTTTTTTTCATTTTTCAATGTTGGCGTTGTTCGAACACAGAAATAAATATCATTGCTTTCATTTGATTCTAAGAATTTAAGTACATTTGACAGATATGATATATGTTCGTACCCTACACAAACAACGTATATTGTATACAATTGACAACAAGATATATTTGATTTTTTATTCAGTCACTCATGTTTATATTTTTAAATAAAATATCAAGTAATAATTAAGAAATACTGAAAAAAACAAGTCAATCAACGGGAGGAAACGTACAGACGGCGTTTCGTTCTGGTTGGAACTTTTCAATGCACGGTATTCCTCGAAGACGGACATTGCTTTTTCATTTCTATACTTTCTGTATATATAGTTAACATTTGGAACTTACTGCAAGTGAGAATTAATGAATATTAAATCACATTCTTACATGTAAATGTCGACTTATGTGATGCGTTCATAACTACAATCCGACAAACTAAGTTTGTACCAGTATGCAGAACACACCCTTTCTTGACAACGAACTTCCTGGTAATTAGGTTAATTAAGAATTAAGAAATACTGAAAAAAGCAAGTCAAACAGACGTACAGACAAGTCGTACAGACGGCGTTTCGTTCTTGTTGGAACTTTTCAATGCACGGTATTCCTCGAAGACGGACATTGCTTTTTCATTTCTATACTTTCTGTATATATAGTTAACATTTGGAACTTACTGCAAGTGAGAATTAATGAATATTAAATCACATTCTTACATGTAAATGTCGACTTATGTGATGCGTTCATAACTACAATCCGACAAACTTAGTTTGTACCAGTATGCAGAACACACCCTTTCGCGACAACGAACTTCCTGGTAATTAGGTTAATTAAGAATTAAGAAATACTGAAAAAAACAAGTCAATCAACGGGAGGAAACTTACAGACGGCTTTTCGTTCTGGTTGGAAATTTTCAATGCACGGTATTCCTCGAAGACGGACATTGCTTTTTCATTTCATTACATGTAAGAATGTGATTTAATATTCATTAATTCTCACTTGCAGTAAGTTCCAAATGTTAACTATATATACAGAAAGTATAGAAATGAATAAGCAATGTCCGTCTTCGAGGAATACCGTGCATTGAAAAGTTCCAACCGGAACGAAACGCCGTCTGTACGTTTCCTCCCGTTGATTGACTTGTTTTTTTCAGTATTTCTTAATTCTTAATTAACCTAATTACCAGGAAGTTCGTTGTCGCGAAAGGGTGTGTTCTGCATACTGGTACAAACTTAGTTTGTCGGATTGTAGTTATGAACGCATCACATAAGTCGACATTTACATGTAAGAATGTGATTTAATATTCATTAATTCTCACTTGCAGTAAGTTCCAAATATCAAGTAATGTCAACGAAAATTAATAAATAATATGTAATATAATATACTTCGCCGATAACAAGATTTAAATTTGACAATGTCAAGTATCAATGTGACCAACTGCATGCTTTATATAAAAATTAAATTCTGAAGTTCCAAATTAAATAATTCCAATTTATTAATGTAAAAAATGCAAAATAGAAAAAAATAGTATAAAAAACTCGTTTCATAAGGCCTTTTGCCGCACTCGCTCTTTAGAAAACTCGCCGCTGTCGCGGCTCGTTTTCTAAACTGATCTCGTGCGGCAAAATGATGCCTTATGAAACTTGTTTTTTAACATACTATTTTCTGTGCGAGATCTCCTAGAACAATAGTTTCGCTAGATAATTTATATCGGTTTTTGTGATGTTTCGGTTTCTGCATTTTCGTCGGTAACGGTTGCGTCTTGGATTTCTTCTAGAGCAGGAATGCACAGACTTATAGGGAACAGGGGCCACTCGGGAAAATTATAAACCAAGGACGGGCCACTACAAAGAATACTTATTAACACAAATATTTTTATTTTTAAATAGTATGAATTACTACAAATGATAAAAATAAAAGAACATTCAAAAATGTTTGTTGTAATTATGTAATCGTAATGTAATCTAATTACTACAATGTAATATTTCATGTTTTATTATTTTGATGCATGACATTGCATTGACCTAACAATTTTGTTTATGTTTGGCTCCGAGACATTACTTGTCGCCACACGTAAAATTGCTTCCAGATTTTCATTTGCCAGACGGTTTCGATTTTTTGTTTTCTTAAGTTTCATCATTGAAAACGTTTGCTCACAAATATACGTCGATCCAAATAAACTTGCACAGATTACAATTCAAACAATATAACGTTCGCTTGTCCGTAGTTTAAACTTAACTGGTCCGATAGCGGGCGATGCGTTGTATTTATACGAGTTACCTAGCATCGAGAACCTACTACATTGCTCGGGGATAATACCGACGTGTTTCGCGAATCTTCGAGTAATCTAGTTGGTTCGACAGATTTCTAGTCTCGTAACAATATGCTTGGAACGACGAGGAGCATACCTGCCCTACGCAGTATACGAACAAGAAAGTAGTAAGTACTTAAAGATACATATCTTACTAACAATTACAAAAGTTAGAATAAAATAAAAAGTTAAGAAATATTGATTTGA
Organism: Melolontha melolontha; assembly: GCA_935421215.2. Lineage (NCBI taxonomy): Eukaryota > Metazoa > Arthropoda > Insecta > Coleoptera > Scarabaeidae > Melolontha > Melolontha melolontha. The sequence continues at coordinate 7,480,803 of OW285242.1, read as the reverse complement.
ATGGATTTTTACCTACTTTTGTAGTTTTTCGAACAATTATTAAAATTCGTTGGCGGGCCGCATAATTATCGACAGTGGGCCGCATGCGGCCCGCGGGCCGCGGTATGTGAATCGCTGTTCTAAAGGCTCATTCTCTATAACAGTTTCTTCCGAATTGGAGACATGTTCACTGTGAATAACAAAGTTTTCATCACATTCACTATCTATATCACTGCAATCGCCATCTACTTAATTATACCACTGCAACAATTGTGTCTATATATTTCACACGTTTTGAACAGCTTGGTCGCTGAGGCATTGGGTGGTCTCTTAGCACATACACTAATTGAAATATGAAAATAAAAATATATATATACCGTAAGTACTAACTTAACCACACTTCTGCAACGAATAAGTAGTGTATTATAAGTCATACGTCAACCAACTGTCAGATATATTAGGTTTAAAATTTTTATAATAATCTTATATACTATCCATAACATGTTAATATATTTGTCGGCCATAAAATTCTGGACGATACTTCTAACGTAAGTTCCTATTCATAGACAGTGAATGTTATTGTTTTCATACCAAAACATACTCGACCGCACATATGGCGATGTTCTTTTTTTGAAATCAATAATAATCTTTACGTCGAATATATTAACAAACCTATGCCGCATTAATTAAAATGTGATTCAAATAAAATACATACTTCGAATTTCAAACTTCTTTTAAAAGTAAAATACTTATGTTTATAATAAAACAAAAGTTTCTCATAAAGCAAAAGCTTTATATAGCGTGTCCAATAGGATAGATACCTAGTTCTTAATTATTTCCATGAAATTATTTAGATATAATTTTTTTTCTTTAAATTTGTGTGTTGTAATGACAAATACCGATAGAACAATATAATTAGCCGGTAAAGAGAATTATTAATTAGAGGTGGAAGCACGTGTTGTCTCTGTTCTCTTCTACATAAATTCCTTTTTCTGTTTCAAATCTTCGTAAGAAAAACATGTTACTCCACGTCCTGTTCAGCATACAACACGCCGTCCAGCGTTCTTTGTTTCCACGGCATGTTTTCAAGGTAACTATGTGCTGTACTACATAGATTATTTTATTTCACTTGCATTCACATCAATTGAATTAATTAGTTTCTTTCGAGAGTGTTTTTTGCATGTTAATTTTTAGTTACTCGTTCATCGTAATTGTATTTATTACTTCTTTATTCAGTCACTTAAATATATTTTAAATCTCGCAATTCCTTATGTAAACATTTTTGTTTTGTTTTACTAAATATGTCGTAATATATTTATTTCAGCATTGTTGCACACGTCTTGGAACTCTAATGCTCATCATCACCACCATTTATTATTTAAACATTTATAGCATTGTTAGGACGCTCCAGCTAGCGTCCATCTTGTATCAATTTGGTGCTCCCACGTGCTCAAATACAATACACCTTAACCACATCTAGCGTTCTAGTAACAAGTCGTGCCAATTTAAAAACTATACATTTGACATATACAGTTTGAGACACTCGAATATTATTTTAAAATTACGGATTCACATTTCATTAATTATTCCTCAATTACAACAAACCGAATGCAGGAGACTTCAAGATGGAAGTTTTAAATAAAATTACAAGTTATTTTGTTTTTCCTTATAATAATACTAACTTATTACGAACGTAATTACTGTGATTAATTAGAGATTGTAAAGATAGGAAAGTTTACGAACCAGTTAGGTCTATATTAAATACTGGCTTGGAATAAGTAAACTCACTTCTTCGGGAACCAAGTCGAGTTCCGCTACCTACTCGAGCTTTAAAGCCCCTTTTATTAAATTCGAAAGTTATGTTCAACCGACTTTCGTAGCGAAATAACGATCGAAATATATAGACCACGTTTTGTCTGCAACGAGCACTCTAAAAGAAAGAGAAGTTTTTGAAACACGAACTCCCTTCGATGTTTATCAACGCTATTTTCTTTCGATATTATCTGGAACGCACGAATTATTAGTTGATGTGAAATAAAAGTATGGGCCGTCAGTTCAAAGGAATAGCCGCAGATCCAATAAGACCTTAATACTTTCGTCTTCGAAGCTGTTCGCATGTGATCAAAGGATTTACGCTACGAGTTTGCTTCATGTGTTTGGTCTAATACATTCTGGATCTCCAAACTACAATTTATATAATATCTCTACGGCTTAATTTTTATTTTTAAATGCATTAATTTATTTTTATAAATTTAATCGAGAAAAGATATATTTATTCTAGTATTAAAAGTAGACTGTTCACCAAAGAAAGTGGTCAAGTAAGCCATGATATAATTTTTGTAATTAAAAAGGTAAATCCGTCATTTTGACAGATCACTGTCTATATGTCATTTAGGTATTTCTGCCTGAGATTTTAAGTTAATTTTCTGAAGAATATATGTACCTTTACATGCAATCTATACAGGGTGTCCTTGAAATAAAAAGACTACGTATGAAAAATGGAAAGATGTAATTATATAAAATATGAATCCAAAATATTTTCCCAAAATTCCTTCGCAGACGCGAGAAAATAAATGACAAAGATATCTATAAAATATTTGTCCCGCCACTGCGCTTAAAGAAGTGGAATCGACTATAACATAAAAAGTAGGTAACCCTTCTCTTTATGCTATAATCGGTAGGCTTTAAGTACCTAATTATAGTATCTAATACATGTGTACATGTATACATTCGATGTGATTTATATTTACGAGTTTGATTAAAGGTAGATTGTTACCAAATTAGATGTGATATGCTCCGTAAAGCGAAGGAATATTTCGCACAAGTGTGCTGAATAAGGGAGGAGAAGAAGCAGAAAGGACGGACAATACAAACCTAATATGGGAACCCACCAGACAAGAGATAAATGAAACAATAGAGCAGCTCAAAAATAATAATTGCCCAGGAAGAAATAGAGTAACAAATGAGAACATAAAGTATACCGGAAGAAGATCTAAATAAAAAATCTACGAGTTAATAACAGATATTTGGAGGAACGAAAAATGCCGAAAAAGTAGAACCATTCAATAATTATTCAGAGAGCGATTGACGATTCATAGGTCATAGGCGTTTGCCTTGTATTCGCAATAGGTTTGTTTCTGTGAGCGATCGGTGAGTTTCGAACAATTTGATACGTGTGACAAGCTGCATAAGTGGCACATCCCTGCATATGCAGTTAATATATATCTGTCAATGCACAACAGGGCGATTGATTTGGTAAACAGACAAAGTTACCACCTTGATCTTTTTGAGATAGTAAACTCGCGGTATCATTAATTGTTTTTTTAAGCCCACGTTTCTTAATAAGGGTGGGTACTATTTTCGAGTCGAAACCATTTGATTAAACTTTAAAATTTTATGTACAGAAGATAAATCGAAAAAATAAAATTTACTTGAAGTCATGGAAATTTTGAAATATAAAAATACAGACCTTTTACTCAATAATCATATGAATTTCGGCAATTCTCTTTTATTGGGCCTGTTTTACAACTGATTCTTTATTTTGGTTTTCCCGTTTTTATGTTTGTAATAGGTAAACTTTGGTCCCTTTGTGTAATAAAGTTTACATCTTGAATATAAAGTGCTGAAGTGTGTCGAAACAATTGTAACGGGCTCTTACCTCAATAAAGTGGAAATTAAGTAATACTACTTTTTTTTATTTCATCAATTATAAATTTCCATCAAGTAAAGGCTACTGCGATTCAAAATAAAAAATTCTTAATATAATATTTGGTTATGATATCTTCTCCAAGGACTTGTAAGAAACGTCATGCAAATTTTGAGTTTCTGAAACAAATTACTCCAGAACCTGCAACAAAAATTTCGCTAGAAAGAGTGCGTAAATGATTTTGTGGACGAAAACTTTTGGAACTGACCTAAGCCACCTTCCTTTCATGTGTATTACGTGACTGTTTTTTTTTTGTTATGAGAAGTAGCACAAATAAAATATTAATATAAAATATAGAAAAGGCCGTTATTTTAAATACACACTGTAATGTTTATGTTCATAAAAACGCTAGAAAATAACATAATGAATAAGTTTTGTTATGGTAAGGATTCGATAACCTCGATAACTTCGAAAGTTAGTTGTTAAAAATTTAGATATTGTGAAATTTTAAAGATAATGTATTAAAAATATATGTAAGATCCTCTAGGCATTTCATGTTCTATTTAGTAACAATCTATCTTTAATCGAAGATTTAAATGTAAATTGTATCGAACCTAACGATCGACAACCGAACGAAACTTAAAGCAAATGGACAATAACACAAATATTCTTTTTGTTATTGTCGGCCAACTCTTAGATATCGTCTTCTATATTATAGTCCATCGCACAGTGACGTCACAATTTTTTTTTGAATATCTTTGTCACTTTTTTCTCGCATGAGAGGGAATTTCGAGAAAATATTTTGGGTATATATTCTTTGAAATAAAAATTTCAAGGACACTCGGTATAGACACATTTTGAATAAATATTTGACACGTGACAGCGATAGAAAGAATATCAGACGTAAATTGATTGCTTGTTGTGTGGACGTAGGAAGCGAACGCTTGGAATAAATTATACATTGTTTGAAAGCTTATCTCTGTACTTTTATTACAATACAGTATTTCAATTTTGAAGGTTCCGCACAGGCCACGGAAGGTGTAATTCAATGCTACGTAAATTGAAACTAGCAAAAACTAGGTTCTGCGACAGCAGAAATGTAGAACAAACTGTGGCCCACATAGGAAACGACTTCCCCATAGTAAAAACATCGGTTATCGTACTATGATGATTCATCCGACGATGCATCAAGCCTGGCATCATATTAAAAGTTGTCAATGCATCGGGAAACATCTAGACAGAGGTTCCCGAATATGCGAGAAGTTTTCCCGTGAATATAAATAACACGCAAGACGGTTTTATCCCATTGAACGGGTAGTCGCTGAGTCGAGTTGATATTTTAATAAATAAACATTGATATAAATTCTGTGTAAATAAATATTGTTTAGTTTAGCTTCAAGTTGTTTATTTAGTGTATACCGTTTTTATTGTCAATATAGTGTGTGTTTAAATTACCGTTAGCTTTATTTAGAACCCGCAGAAACACAAAAACATAACAGTACGAAATAAATAAATCAATAGGTATTCCATAACTTTTAAATGTTTGAAAATTATACCCTAAAAAGTCTTTAAAATTTGGTTATTTTATCGCTGTCTCTGGTTTATATTGGAACAACATAAAACAATTCTATGTCTTGTATATTGTATGAACTTCGCGAAAATAATTATCGTAACGATACCTTAATAGCTGTCATAAACGTTATCACAGACTCAATCGAGGACAAATTTGGATTGCCGCCGGCTTGCACATGTGTCTACATGTAATGCTCACAATATGGCACTGTCTATTACGTCGTTACAGTGTCGTAATACTCTTTAAACGTTCTTGTACATGCTCCAACATTGTCCTCTATGTGCCGTATGTATACCGTGAAATGTTTTAATTTAGTTGGCGGTACCGGCGCTGGCATATCGGTCAGGACATTTTTAACGACCGGTCGTAAAATTAACAACAAAATTTGCATGTAGGAAAGCTCTACACTGTCATTTGTTTTCCTAGGAATTAGGCGTTTTATTTCCTGAAGATAACAAGAGGAAACTATGTTTACTAACATGTTTCGAATTTACGTTACATTTAGTAAATAATCAATGATTTAAATTAGTAGTAAGTAGACTGTGAAATTGGGTTGGTACTTTAGCCACTTCCACATAATGACAATTTATTATTTGACATTGAAACTATAAGTTTGTGTCAAATTTTTCAAAACTCTTATTAAGAAAATTAAATTTATTTAAAAAATGGTATTCAACATAGAACAAAAAGCAAAAATTATCGAATGTTACTTCCGTACAGGTGTGAAAGTAAATGGCGAGTGGCAGTATTCAATTACGGAATGCATGGCTGATTTTAGTGAAGAACATCGTGAATTAGTGTTTGACCATAATGATTTTACAATGTTTTGACAAATTGTGTAAAGTTATTCAGAGAGACTGGTAGCGTCGGTCAAAAAACTGGAAGTAGACGGCCATCTAAACGTAGAGCTGATAATATTGAAGCCCTTCAGCATATTATTGATGAAAATCCAAAAGCATCCATTTCAGTAGTGACCCAACAAACAAATTTATCTTATGGTACGTGCCAATTCATTCTTAAAAAAGTCTTACATTGTCATCCATACAGGCTGCAATGTTTTCATGAACTTTATCCAGTGGATTATTTAAGACGAGTGGAATTTTGTCAATGGTTTCAAAATAATCTACACAATCAGGATATCCTTAACACAGTATTTTTCACGGATGAGGCCTGGTTTTATCTTTCTGGATATATTAATTCACAGAATATGAGGTGTTGGTCCTCCGAAAATCCTCATTTTTTTTGTTGAAAAAACATTACATTCCCAAAAAGTTGGTGTTTGGGTTGGAATATGTCGAAGAAGATTGTGGAATCCCATTTTTTTTGAAGGTACACTTACTGTTGCACGATATCGTAATGAGATACTCGGTCCCAAGCCCGGATAAAAGAGGAGGGTTGGAGGTGAGGCTAGCGACCTGCCCCCGTAAAAGGAAATATGCTCGTAGAACCGATCAGAGAGCCTCGGGACGGAAACATTCGGAGACGACCCTAGCGAGAAAAAGGACCACGAGAAGAAACACCGAACTGAGACTAGCATGCTGGAATATTAAATCATGGACAAAAAGAGACCAAGAGATATTGATAGAAATGAAGACCCACAAAATCGAAATATGTGCATTCTCAGAAACTAGAAAGAAAGGAAAAGGAACATCAAAATACCAAGATTTCCTGCTTATATATAGCGGTAAGGACAAAGGGGATTATGCAAGCTCAGGAGTGGGCCTTTTCCTGCATGAGAAATTTGAGAGCAACATAGAGAACATCGAATATATAAGTCACAGAATTCTGAAGACAACTTTGAACCTGGTGGACAGTAAAATCCATATTATAGCAATATATGCTCCTGACATAAGCAAGCCAGAACACGAAACGGAAAAGTTTTATAACACGTTACAGGAGGTACTGGACAAATTACAGAAGAACGACAAAATTGTGATACTTGGGGACTTTAATGCGAGAGTGGGGAATAATAGCATAGACAATATTAAACAGCGATTTAATGAAGAAATAATAAATAGGAACGGAGAGCACCTGATTGAATTCTGTGCTCAAAATATCTTGAGAATAAACAACACGTTTTTCCCCCACAAACTCCAACATAAGTATACATGGCAAAATACACAGGGTCATCAATCAATGATAGATTATATAATAACGAATAGGGAATTTTTACCAAAACAAATCCTCGACGTAAGAGCATTGACATCGCCCAATATAGGGTCAGATCACAAATTGGTACTAGGCAAATTTCGCATTAAGGGCCCACCAAACAGGAAAAAATCACCTAGGTATTTCGGAAAGTTAAACATAGAGTCTTTAGAGGATCAAACAACGAAATGGCTGTACAAAAAGCGACTAGAAGAAAGATTCAAGACAAATCTGGTAGAAAAGGAGGGAAATGTAAATGAGATCTGGGAAAAAATAGAAACTAACATATCACAAGCTGCAAAGGAATGTGTAGGAGTCAGAAAAATTAACTTAAATGCGACAAAAACACCAAAACCATGGTTCACCAACGAAATCAGAGATCTGGCATACGAAAAAAGAAAATCATATATACAGTATTGCAGTCATAAGACACATAATAATTATCAGCAATATAGAGACACACGAAATCGTATAAACTCTATGATAAGAGACCTGAAAAGAGAGTATTGGACACGGTTTACCAAAGAGATGGAACATGACCTCTATGGTGCACAACGTAAGGTGTGGAAGATACTTAAAGGTAGAAAAAAAACCATTAATGAATATAAAAATCTTAGCAAAATAGAAGGAGGAAAATGGATGGCATATATCAAAGAGCTTTATAAGGAAGGGAGTAACACACATACGGAGGAAGAAGAAGGGGACAGCAATAATGAACAAAGAATAGAAATTGCAAAAGAAGAACTCAGGATTACCATAGAGAAATTAAAAAACAGAAAAGCCCCAGAGCCCGATGGCATACACAATGAATTGCTAAAATACGGCGGAGAAACAATAATTGACAATATCGCATTACCCTTTCAGAAAATTTTAGATACCAAGCGTGTACCAGAAGAAAGGAAAACGAGCATTACAATACCAATACATAAGAAAGGAAATAAGAACAATCCTAGTAACTACCGTACCATCACTCTACTTAATACAACACTCAAGTTATTAACGAAGATATTCGCCAACATGATCACTAAACAATACACAATAAGTGAAGAACAACAAGGCTTCCGGCAAAACAGATCAACAATAGATGCTATTTTTATACTAAGACAGATAGTTGAGAAATCAATTGAATACAACAACCCTGCCTATATGTGCTTTGTAGACTTGACAAAGGCCTTCGATCGTGTCAGACTGGAAGATGTGCTGAAGTTATTAAAAGAAGAAAACCAGCCCAGTGGATTGGTAGAGATAATTAAAGACATAAACACAAACAACAAAACTAAAATTAAGATCGAGAACGAACTAACATCGGCAGTAGACATCAAATCTGGAATACGCCAGGGAGATAGTCTAAGCCCACTACTGTTTAATCTAATAATGGATAAAATTATAGGAGCAGTAAAAAATGTGGGACAGGGATACGGGCTTGGAAGAAAACAGATAAAGATTCTGTGTTATGCAGACGACGCAGTCCTGATCTCAGATACGGAAGACAATTTACAGCGTATGGCATACACTTTTGAAACAGTGGCGGAAACCTATAACATGCAGATATCAACCTCTAAGACAAAAACTTTAGTAGTGGCAAGGGAGCTCAGACGACGTAAAATCGTAATTGGGGATGAGATAATCGAACAAGTTTCTAAGTTCGAATATCTAGGAATAGAAATATCCAGCTGCGGAGACCTAAGAGACAGTGTTCGAAGACAAGCTAATAGGGCGGCTTATGTTTCGGCATGCCTGAGGGATGTTATTTGGCGGAATAAAGATATGAGACTGGACGGGAAAGTACGCATATATAAGGCATGCATAAGACCAATACTTGCATATTCAATAGAAACGAGAGCCGACACAGCAGAAACAAAAAGGATGCTTAGAACAACGGAAATGAAAACATTGAGGTCAATAGCGGGGAAAACACTGAGAGACAGAATCCCGAACAATCAAATACGGAATCAATGTGGTGTACACGATATCGTACGGTGGGGCAGACAGAGGAGACGGGAGTGGAACCAGCATGTAACACGAATGGATTGCGAGAGATTAGCCCGAACAGCAAGGGATCTAAAGCCAATGGGCACCAGACCACCGGGAAGGCCCTTCAAAAGATGGCGAGATAGTTGGCAGTCTACGTCACAAACATGACTGCAGCACTATGAAAGAGATCGGATAAGAACAGGCCTAAGGCCTAATATAAGAAGAAGAAGTATTTCCAACAAGATGGTGCAACAGCACATAAGACCAGAGAAACACTTCAATATCTCAGAAAATTTTTTGATAATGGAATAATAAGCAGGAACACTGAAATCCCATATCCGACTAGGCCTTTCGATTTAAATATGTGATTTTTTCGTATGGCCATACATCAAAAATTCGATTTATTCGACGCCAATTCATATTCTGGAACAACTGAGAATTCGCATAACAGAAGTGTGTGAAGAGATCAACAACTCACCGCAAATGCTGCATAAAGTTTTTGCTGGATTGCGGAGAAGAGTTGGTTTGTGTTTAGATGTAAATGGACAACATTTTCAACAACTTCTGTAGCTATATGTAAATTTTGATTATGATTTCGATATTAAATAAATTATTTGTATTCTTTTTTGTTGTAGTATCATTTCAATGCCATAACCTTTTTTTACAATAAAACCAAATGAAACTGTCAATATCAAGTAATGTTTCATTATGTGGAACTGGCTAAAGTACCAACCCAATTTCACAGTCTACTCCAATTATGAATTTTTTCGATGGCTCGTTAGATCTATCAAAATTCATATAAATCAGTTCAGGGTCGACACTTTCAGCGCTCAAAATTATTGCCGAATATCGGAAACGCGTGGATTATAGAAAAACAAAAGGGAACATCTGTCTCCAATTTATTTGGCGTATTTAGTAGCTAGACTAATTTACACGTATACGTGCTGGTGCTTTATTGTGCTTTAGAGCAACAGAAATTGTTATTATTACCGTAGAATATTGGATCCGTCATCATCAACATCCACCTTCTCATCAGTGTCTGTACTGACGATACAGTAGGATTGGGATTACACAGATTAATAGACACAGTAATTACGACTGTACCTCTTTTCGAGTGCTGTGCAAATTTGCTGGAAACTCCGATGTTGTCTCTTTCTCTCTCTTTCCTTCGCTCTCGTTATATTTCTGCGCGTTCAGAAATTCAGATTAATTATTTACGCCAGCAACTAATTTTACTGCACTAGTGATCTCGCAAATTATTAATTTAATCACACTACAGATGCTTTCAATTTTGCTTTTTGAATCGGTTATGGAGTACAAATAAATGATTTATAAACGGTGACGATTTATTTAACCGATGAATGGAAAGCTTCCTTAATTCTGAAAGTAAAATTCTACAGCTACGGGTTGACTCAAAAGTTTTTCAAATCAATATATTTGCCTTTTATTATGCTTTTAAGGTGATCAAAAAGTACGTACGTAGCGCGAATTTTTAAATTTTTAACTTCGACCGCTTATCATTCGCCGCGTGAAGAAAAATATGAATTCGATGGGGACATTGTTGAATCAGAATAATTGAAACATACATGAGTAGGTAAACCCCACCAGTTTTGTATAATACAAAGGTAATATTAATAGTGAACCTGTATTTGTGTTCTTTACACCAGATTTTTAATAATATTTTATATTATTAAAAATACCTTTACATTGTTGAATGCCAACAAACATGGAATGATTTGAAAGCTATGATCATTCAAAGCCTACTATGCGGCAAACTGAATATGCGCGACTTTATATCAGTGGCGGCTCAGTAGAGAAATGAAACGGGTCGGCAACCGATGGATGTTCTCTTTTTTTAGTAAAGCAACATACAATTGTTTTAAGAAAAATAAGACGGAAGGAGTCAGTTAAAGTGAAAAAAAACAAAGAAAATCATTAAAGAACATAACAATTTTTAAAGGAAACTTTAAAACTAAAAGTAAAATTTACTTTATACTGTCTGTGTCACGACCAGCTTACACTATCTGTTTATTGGAAACTACTAACACGATATCTATAAAAATATATAAACATAGATAACAAATTATGGCGAATTTAAATAAAATATTTTGACAACACTTTCAAATTAAAAAAAAAAGAAATATGAAATTGAGTTAGATTGGGTTAGGTTGGGTTTTGAGTGTTTTGTGTTTTGAGTGCTTTGAGTGTTTGAGAGTTTTAAGTGTCTTGAGTGTTTTAAGTGTTTTGAGCATTTTGAGTTTTTTGAGTTTTTTTTGAGTTTTTTGAGTGTTTTGAGTGTTTCGAGTGTTTCGAGTGTTTCGAGGGTTTTGAGTGTTTTGAGTGTTTTCGAATGTGTCGAGTGTTTTGAGTGGTTTGAGTGTTTTTGAGTGTTTTTGAGTGTTTCAGTGTCTTCAGTTTTCAGTGTTTTGAGTGTTTTGAGTGTTTTGAGTGTTTTGAGTGTTTTGAGTGTTTTGAGTGTTTTGAGTGTTTTGCGTGTTTTGAGTGCTTTGAGTGTTTTGAGTGTTTCGAGTGTTTTGAGTGTTTCCAGTGTTTTGAGTGTTTTTAGTGTTTTGAGTGTTTTGAGTGTTTTGAGTGTTTTGAGTGTTTTGAGTGTTTTGAGTGTTTTGAGTGTTTCAAGTGTTTTGAGTGTATCGACTGTTGACAAAACACTGTTGACAAGATACCCATATTTAAGAGCAACGAATAAAACTAAATTCAAGCGAATAAAAAAGTCAAATTTCATTTGTTTTGGTATTCAAGTCAAAAAGACAGTTTCCTCCAATATTTGAATGGGTGATTTAGGAGGTTATGAAGCCACAATCTTCATTCATTCGACCAATTGAATAGTTAGTTTCGAGCCAGGTAAAGCAGAAAAATAAAATCTTGTATGAACCACTGGCGTTATGGCAATTATATTGAACTCGATCGACATTCATCCTTCGGGCCAGAGGTTCATGGGCTGAATTAACGTCGACCTCAGAGCAATATAATACCCAGAATGCTCTTGGTGCATAAATAGCTATTGTGAGTTATGTAATATGACCAAGTCTTAGCGTTAACAATATACATTAAAACATGTTTTTGGAAGGGCTTGAAAACATTGGCTACTTTTGTCAATCTCTCCAGTGCCTGTGACATAGTCTGGAAGAATGAACTAATTTTTAAAATCCAAAAAACCATCACATATGTTAGATTATGCAAATTTATCCAGAATATGCTGAGTAATCGCCAGATTGAAGTCTGACTAAACAATAGAACTAGCAATGGTGACAACTTGAAAAATAGCCTTCCACCAGGCTCGATTTTGGCTCCTTTAATGTTCAATATTGACACCGATAATTTCCCACACACAAAATGAGATAATCGGGCTTTATGCATCCAAACCAAGAATTTAGAGGATGGGGAACTTACTGAAGGTCTGCAAGCTTTAGACGAATATTATAAGAAATGGCGTTTGAAACCAAATATTTAAAAATCTGAATCAAGTACATTTCATTTGTGTGCTGAATATTGAATTTAGTGGTGGTCCGATCAACCACAACCCCCAATATAAGTATCTGGGCGTAACGTTATACCGGCCTCTGACATTCAGACAGCACATCTATAAAACTAGTCAAAAGGTGAAGGTGAAAAAACTAGTCAATAATACATTACATAAACTTGTCAGAATTTCGTTGGGAGTAAGTGGAGAGACCTTGCAAACGGCGGCTTACTCTTTTGCTGAATACTGTGCTGCTGTCTGGTATCGAAGCTCTCACACCAAGCTAATAGACATACAACTTAACGATACAATGAGGATCGTCACCGGGACTGTTAGATCCATACTTAGTTTCTGGCTACCTGTTTTTTCTAACATTGCTCCGTCAGATACCAGACATATCGCTGCAGCAGAGAATGAATGGGGTAGGATTACTAACCAACTTGAATCTTCCTATGCATGATTTAGTGAGCGTCACCAGGACCTGACTGAAATATAGGGGACTGATTTGTCTGGATGCGGAACTTCAGCACCCAATTAAAGCGAGTGTTTACTGAATAACCCTTCTCGAAAAACACTCTGAATTAAGGAATAGGGATTTAATTTCTAATCCTTCAGAACGTCTTCCGGAGTTAACCTTTCCACGTAGGCAATAGTCTCACTTAAATAGCTTCTGCACAGGTCACGGAAGGTGTCACTCATTGCTGCATAAATGGAATCTAGAAGAATCTTGCCTCTGCGATTATGGAAATGTAGTACAAACTATGACCAACATAGTAAACGACTGTTTCAGAAGAAGTGGTGGCATCCATGAGCTCAACAATGCAACTTTTGTACGACTGAACCCGAAAGATTTAGATATTCGTGTAAAAATTATTTTTATGACTTTCTGTTTGCCATAAAGGTGATCTATACGCTAACATCTAATTTTCAATTTTCGCTTCTCATAAGAAATAAATTTCTATATGTAGTAATGTACAATGTAATATGCTACGGCAATCGTAAAAATAACTAATATCCATAGATATGTGTTGACAGCTTTGAATTAGTTTAGCTTATTTACGATATCACGATAAATCTAACTCTATCTAATTACGACAATGTATTATGGATGGATTACATGCACATACATTGCTGTTGTACATAAATGGCAAATGTCACATACAGTTTAATTGAATTGCTATATTTAGCAGTAATGAAATTTCGTTCGGCATATTTTATCCTTTACAATTACCGGATAATATTAAGTGATAAATATTTGGTGCCATCGACAGATTAGTAGCTTTAGTTAAAACGAATTGGTGTATTTTGGGTTATCTTTACAATGAAAATGGCGTTCACGTTCTGTAGGAACAATAAAACTACTTGTGTGTGCACGCCAGCATAAAGCTTGTTAAATTATTAGCTAATTTTTGACATTTATGACCGTATACGTTACAGTATCAGTACAGCTTCTGTTTAAAATTTAATACGATGTACGTGGGACAGAAAATACATTTTTGGTAACTCAATCTTTCCTATTCGACTTTCCATAATGCAAAACTGTATTATTGATATGAAAATAGTGATGGAAAAAAGTAATTTACGAGGGCAGTTTAATAACAATGTTTAACATTTCGAAAATTTTTTTTCTCCCTGGAATGCTCTGGTCTATTTTTTTATGTATTTTGGTATACTGAATTCTCTGGCTTCAGAATTACGGTATCCGACTCTAATTATAAGGGAGTTAGAAATATTGTCATATTAATAAAACTCATTAAAATCCATTTCTAGGCAATTTATTCGCGTTAAACAATCGGAAACATAACATACATTTTATAAGATTGTAGATTTGTCTAAAGTTTACAATTTTCTTTCAATTATACTAGATAATATAGTAACGAGCCATCGAAAAAATTCATAATTGGAGTAGACTGTGAAATTGGGTTGGTACTTTAGCCACTTCCACATAATGACATTTATTATTTGACATTGAAACTATAAGTTTATGTCAAATTTTTCAAAGTTAAAAAGTTAGAGTTGGTTTGTGTTTAGATGTAAATGGACAACATTTTCAACAACTTCTGTAGCTATAAATAAATTATTTGATTTCTTTTTTGTTGTAGTATCATTTCAATGCCATAACCTATTTTTACAATGAAACCAAATGAAACTGTCGAGCATCAAGTAATGTGTCATTATGTGGAAGTGGCTAAAGTACCAACCCAATTTCACAGTCTACCCCAATTATGAATTTTTTCAATGGCTCGTTATATTATAGACCAGCGAGAGAAAGCTCTTATTACTGCCGAGCATATAGTTCACTGCCGAAGCGCTAGCCGAGGCAGTACAATATGTTCGAGGCAATTAATATGCTTTCACTGCCATCTTTTACAGAGTTTTCAAGCGTTTAATTGCGTAAAATGATTTTTAGGTTAGACCCAAATGACAGATTACACATTTAATTCTCTTTATTAATGATATTGTTGGCGTTTGACGTTTTAGGTTAGTTGTCAGAATACATTTGCGATACATACCAGGAAGAATACATAGTTCCGTCATACAATAATAACGACAAAACTTCCGCCGGATATGAATGAACTCTTTCAATGTAAGGTTGTGGATAGTATAATATCGAAATTATTATATGCTTAAAAAAACATTAGTTTAGATTATAAGGACATAATACAACACTTCATTCTTTTCTAAATTAATAACTTAATTTATAACACCTTGATGTTCATTTACAAATTGAATAACATTTTTTTAAAATAAGTAACACAATTGTAAAAAAGGCTTCACAAAATGCAAGCGAAACCACAGTCCTTGGTAGCTTAGAGGTTAGAGCAATGGTCCGGCAAACCATAGACGTCGGTTCGAATCCTGCTCTTTTTCTATTAAAAAAATCGAATAATTAGCATCGTAAAATGTAGAACGCAATATTTTACAAGTCGACCAACATGTTTGACTTCTATTTTCTGGTATATTTCTTCTTGACCGATTCAAGTTTTAGCGACATGTTGCATCTCATACTTCACAAATATCTTGGTGAAATTTTTATCCATGCTCGTCCTAAACTGCTTTCAAATTCTTAGGAGAGAAATCCAAATGGGAATTGTTTTCTTTGATGTATATTTCCGATGAGGTAGGTTTAGCATAGAAGCATATATGGAAACGCCGTAAACGATCGTAACGAGATTGCAAATTTATCAAAAATATATTTTCCTTTAATGTAATA
Source organism: Melolontha melolontha (assembly GCA_935421215.2). Taxonomy (NCBI): domain Eukaryota; kingdom Metazoa; phylum Arthropoda; class Insecta; order Coleoptera; family Scarabaeidae; genus Melolontha; species Melolontha melolontha. The sequence goes on along the minus strand of OW285242.1, from coordinate 7,464,788 downwards.
TAATAATAATAAAGTAAAGTTTAATTTCAATGTCAACGCTTAATTTAATTAATTTAAAATCACTCGAACGGAAATGAAGTATCAAATTACTGTGCCACCTACTCGACAAGCAGGCGTAGCGATGGCGTCTGAAGACGGTTGAAAACTAACAAAACTGTAGTCGTATCGCACAATGTCTGGGAGCTTCTATTTACTGTTGCCCTTAGTCAGTAGACGAGTATTTTTTTATAATTTTCGATAAAAAAATAACAATAACAGTAAACGAAGCAATTTCATATTTTCCCATTTTTTTTACGAATTCACATGCAATACTACCAATCTCCCCTGAAAGAAATTTTAAATATATAGCTTAAAATATACGCTAACTAAGTTATGATCAAAAGAAGGTATAAGAAATAGAGAAGTCGCCTATTGCCAATAATTTCCTCTTATACTCCAAACGACAATATTAATTTATGACCAACTTATGCGGAAAAGCGAAGAAAATTTTTGCATAACGCGCCTGTCCAAGCGTGCATCTGAGTGCTCTATTTCTAACCGAGGAGGTCGGAATTTATTATTTCCCTTCGCGATATTCGATTATATCCATTCAAATTCCCCGAAACGTCAGCATTTATCATAATTACACGATCAATTTAAGTCTGTTGTCTGGGCTTTGCCCTGGCACAACTATAAATTTATGGAACTTAGGCAAGGAGACGCGTTTCCTTTAGACTTTACATGGCGGTGAGACGGAAGGAACCCTAGCAATTTAATACTTTTCCCTGAAGGGCGCGAATGTCTCGGCCTAATTTTCGGTTCGTTTTGTTACATCCACGAACTAAGGGCGATGCGTACTAAACGATAATGGAACGATTATACACCTAAAACAGGGAAACTTTACCTATTATGACAGAAACATTTCGAATACATAGCTCAATTCACAATCTATTATATTGACTTATCTAAGTGATTTAATTCTCGTTCAAAAGTTCGCAGTTGTTCTGACACTGCTAAACGTACAACGAAATTACTACTTCACGCTCGGGTTGGTATTGTAAATTGCCTATTTTAATGAGTTCGCAAGTTCAGACAATGGATTACATTTTTTTGGAATGTAAAGAAGTCATTTGTTTATTAAATAAGATATCTTAGGATGCGACATTCGAACAATTAAATATGAAAACAGTACTTACTCTAAACAGAAAAGTTTGGTGCAACTCGCTTATGAGACTAATGAGTTTTCGTTCAGCTTTTGTTCGTTTTATCCCACTTCGCCATATCCCCCAATAAAACAGAAACATAATCAGGTTGACGGATAAGTTCGTAGTGTTTTTGGCTTTTAGGAAGGGAAAACCTTTGATGAAGATCATCGGAACGCCTTAACTAATTCAAATAATAATCCATATCAATCAACTCGGGAATGGGCCATTATAACACAGGTCTACAGTGATTTTGATGTTTGAAAGCTGTTTGCTAATTTGTATATGTTTGGGGGCCCTTATTCCAAAAAAACGCCATATTTTTGCTCTATCACGTAAATATTTTTTATAGCGCTCTATATCTTAAAAATGTTAATTTATTAATATACATACCTATGACAAGAATATGTTTGTTCCATGTTCAGCATTATTTTTAAATGAATTGATTTTTATGATAATTAAGAATTGCTGAAAAAAACAAGTCAATCAACGGGAAACGTACAGACGGCGTTTCGTTCTGGTTGGAACTTTTCAATGCACTCGAAGACGGACATTGCTTTTCATTTCTATACTTTCTGTATATATAGTGCTAACTAACTACTAATTAAAAGTCGCACATGGGGCACAGTTAAACAAGAGAAACGCTTCCGCACAACTATTATAGTTTTTACCTACTGATGATGACAACTTAGTTATCGAAATACGTATTTAGGATACGACTAATAATTGTGGTAAGGGGTTATATACCTTTTTTTAAATTTGTAAGAATGAGATTTAATATTCATTAATTCTCACTTGCAGTAAGTTCCAAATGATTTTTATGAAATTAAATGTGATTTGGCAAGACTGGTTAATATTAGATTTCTCAGCAAAGCAACAGAGTCGGCGCAGAAGCGTCAATACAACGTTGAAACCTGCTTATGTGCAGTTTGGTTGTGTTAGTCGTCGTGCTACTGTGTCCGCGCGCTTGTTGTCTTCGATGTTGCGTATTTTAAGTGTTCTAGAACGTATAAATATGGAAAGAAGACATTGTGTGAACAATTCGAATAACTTTTGTTATATCTGTGGTAGTTATGTCGTAGTAAAGCAGAGGCAAACTATAACTTCGTTTGTGAAAAATGTATACCACGCTTATTTTGGTGTAAAAATTGGCGACAAAGACAAGTCCTGGGCTCCTCATACTGTTTGTTCCGTTTGCGTTGAAGTATTAAGAAACTGGCAAAAAGGTAGGAAGAAATATTTAAGCTTTGGTGTTCCTATGGTTTGGCGAGTTCCTATGGTATCCCAATCTTGACTCTGCTATTCGACCAGTTCCTCATGGACCAGATGTACCGATACCTACCGCCCCAAAAGCACTAGAAAACGTCATATCGTCAGAATCAGAGGAATCTAATTGCGACCCAGATGATTTCACACCAGATTTCAGAGAGCCCGAAGTGTTTAACCAGAGCGAACTAAATGATTTAATTAGAGATTTGCACCTTCCAAAGGATGCATCCGAATTGTTAGCCTCCCGACTTTGTGAGAAACATTTACTGGCACCTGGCGTCACATCAAGCTTTTACCGGGATCGCGAAAAAGAGTTATGTCAATATTTTACTCAAGACGGACCGCTAGTGTATTGCAACAATATTCCTGACTTAATTTCAAAATTAGGAAATATGCCGTATGTAAAAGAAGAATGGCGCCTGTTTATTGACTCAAGTAAGCGTAGTTTAAAAGGCGTTTTATTGCACAATGGTAACGAGCTGGCCTCGGTTCCCGTTGCCCATTCGGTACATTTAATGGAAACGTATGAAAATTTTGAACTTCTTTTAAAGAAAATAAACTACCAAGAACATCAGTGGATGCTTTGTGGTGACCTTAAAGTGCTGTGCATGCTACTAGGACAACAACGAGGTTATACAAAATTTCCATGCTTTATTTGTGAGTGGGATAGTCGAGCAAGGGATAGACATTGGACTCAAATAGAATGGCCCTCTAGAACAAGCCTTACACCTGATAGCAAAAATGTATTAGGACGTATTTGGTTGACCCCAAAAAAGTTTTACTGCCTCCTCTCCATATTAAACTTGGCTTGATGAAGCAGTTTGTTAAAGCCCTAGACAAAAATGGACAGTGTTTTAAATATTTGTGCGAGACATTTTCAGCCTTATCCGATGCCAAGTTAAAAGAAGGTATTTTTGTTGGGCCGCAGATAAGAACATTATGCAAAGACAAGGATTTTCAAAACACAATGACCAATGTCGAGAAAAACGCCTGGGTTTCATTTAAAGAAGTAATTGATAAGTTTCTTGGGAACTCTAAGGACGAAATCTACGAAAATATTGCTCAAAATATGTTACAACACTTTCATCGTCTAGGTTGTAATATGAGTTTGAAAGTGCATTTCCTGTTTTCGCACTTGAACTATTTTCCTGAAAATCTTGGAGCAGTTAGCGAAGAACAGGGAGAGAGGTTTCACCAAGACATTAAGGAAATGGAATGGCGATACCAAGGCAGATGGAGCATAACGATGATGGCGGACTACTGCTGGATGTTAAAACGGGATATGCCCTTAAAAACATACAACCGAATGTCTGGACAACGCAGCTTTCTGGCAAAAGGACAAAGATTTCACTTAAAAAGACTGATTAAAGTATTTTTTTCCACTTTTTTAACTTGTATTCCACCTTTTTACTCAATAAACAAATAAATTTTTTTGAGAAATATCGTTTTTTTTTCATTTAATATTTGCAAAAAAACCTTACGTAATACAAATAAATGCATAGAATTTTTGAAATCAGCCTACCAAAATTATATAAAATCAGTTTTCAAAATAAAAACATCTGTTAAAATGTTAAATTTTGTAGACCTGTGTAATTGATTGTAACTAATTGACCATAATGGCATTTGTATTCATGTTCAAAATTCAAAAACAACAAGAAAGAGCATGTCAACGTGTGTGCCTGATGGCTACTTGTTATCGTTTAACTCATCAACGACATACCGTTTGTGTTCAATATTGTTACTAGTGATGAAAATGGTGCCATCAAGAATAGAACAGAATAGCTTAGCCTTAGCAAAAAGACAACTCCCAAAGCAAAAGTTGATACTCCTCCTTGTAAGCTGATATTATGGATTCGGTTTTGACAATGAAGACATCGTCTGGTATGAATTGCTTCTGAGGAATGTAACCATCACTGTTGAGATTTACTGGCAATAACTTCGATGACCGAGAACATATTATCAAGTCATTTTGCAGCACTACAACACTCGCTTTCACATTGCTAACATTACAAAAGTGACTGTTCTAGAACTCGGTTAAAAGGTCCTTCCACATGCGCTTTATTCTCCTGATCGCGATGCCTCATATTTTCATCTATTTCGCTCTCTACCAAATAACTTTCGAAGAATGTCTTTTAATAATAGAAGAGAATATATTCCTGAATAATTGACGTAGTATGAACTTATGCATCAACACAAAACATAACTAGAACTTGAACAACTGTAAGCGTCTGATAGCAGTTACAGAGCAATTCTTAGTTTTATTACTTGCGCCATATCTCACCAAGTTGCACAATTTTTATTGCTGTGTTCCCGGAACTTTGCTAGCGTCTTACATAGTACTCGATGTTTCTGAAAATTTCAGTTTGAGAAACAGCACATCATTACTAATTTGTGCGCTTGTTATTGATTTCTAAGTGCATTATCATAAGTAAATGAATTATTCACTAACAACAGGTTTTATAATTTTTTGTAAATAATAAAAATTTGACCCATTTATTCGCATAGTTGCGTTAACGCAACACCAAAAAGAAAAATTTTTTTATTACTAAAAAGTAATAATTTTGGATGTACTGTCAGTAGCATTGCGTTAATAAATAATTAAACAACCTAATAAACATTTTGGGTACGGGCAATCGCATTTTAAATTTTGAATAAAAATAAAATAAAACTATGGAATTTTCAAGAAAAAAACTTGTGTATCTAAGTTTAAATTAAATAACATACAGCTTACTTTTTCATTTATCATTAAGAGGTTTCATATAAAAGATACTTCACGTAACATTATTTTGGAAAAAAATCAATTTTCCGGAAATATTTCTCAAACGGATTTGAAACATAGCGTTGCGAAAACGCAACATTGGGACAAATGGTGTAATTGTAGTCATGAGTAATATTCCTGTCTGAACATGCTTTTTCACGTCTAGGGGAAGTTTATTGGGTATCGGTTATGTGATGCGAGTTTATTCAGTTCATTTACGCTGTGGGATAGAGAAGTTGAAGAAGTTAGAGTTCAAAACAGTGTTATCTTGAGGATTACAGAAATATTATACAATAGTAAGTACAACAATTTCTGAAGTATGTGTTGGTCGTTGATGTTGATAATAAAATTATTTTAGAGTCACATGAAATATCGCGATGATCCTACCAGACCGTTGACTTTGAAAGAACTTGAGGCAATTATTGAAGATCTTGATCTGAATGAGGAAATTGATGTTTGTTATATACCACCCGACGTCGATGATATAACGGACGAGGAGGACATTGATGATAATGTTATAGGTGGAGTAGAAAATTTGCATGTAGATATTGCGAGAACTTTTGAGATAGTGTGTCCGAATAACGAAATTGAGATGGAGGATGGTATACATCATGAGGCAGCTTTATCTACACCAAGCAGAATTGGAGACATTATTTGGTGTAAAACGGCCGTTGACTACGAGGAAGATGCTACGTCAAATGAGGAAGGGAAGGTACAGAATATTGTTGAGGCGCTACATGTAAAGTCTGTGCTTGATTTCTTTATGCAAATGTTTGATAAAAATGTTGGCCAGCTTATTATTTCAAACTCCATAAAATATGCGAGAGATAAAAACCGTACTCAATTCGCCTTAGATCAAAATGATCAAGAAATTTTTTTGGGAATATTGATTTTGAGTGGGTATCACACTCTTCCACAGGTAAAACTTTACTGGTCATCTGATGAAAATAAAGGTGTTCAATTTGTGAAAAATGCGGTGTCTCGAAACAGATTTCTCGACATAAAGCAGAACATTCATCTTGCAGATAACAATCAATTAGACAAGACAGAAAAATTTGCGAAAATAAGACCGCTGGTTGATCTCTTGAATAGCGATTTCTTGAAGTATAGTGTTTTTAGACATCACTTATCAATTGATGAGCAAATGGTACCCTACTTCGGCCGCCATTCAGCGAAAATGTTTTTGAAAGGGAAGCCGGTACGTTTCGCGTTCAAAATGTGGTGTCTGGCATCTAGCGATGGGTATTTATATCAATTTATACCTTATGCTGGAAAAACTGGTGAAAATGCCAAAAGAGAATTTGGTTTAGGTGAAACAGTGGTCATCAATCTTTTGAACGTATTAGAAAATAAGTCGACTCATAAGGTATACTTTGATAACTTTTTACGAGCTACAAGCTATTAGTTCATCTGAAACGTCAAGGATACTTTGCTACTGGAACTGTACGTGAGAACAGAATGCTGAAATTCACTTTAGAGACTTGTAAGTCTATAGGAAAAAAACCTCGTGGTACAATGGATTCTCGTTCGATCACGTAAATGAAATAAGTGTGGTCCGTTGGAATGACAATTCTGTGGTTACAGTAGCAACCAATTGTGAGCCTGCACTGCCTAATGTGTTTGTGAAGTGGTACAATCGTAGAGAAAAAAAAGATATCTCTATACCACAACCAAATATAACAAATACATGGGAGGCGTTGATTTACACGATAACGCAGTTGCAAATTACCGAATAAATATTCGTGGGAAAAAAAATGGTGGTGGCCGTTATTTATAAATATGTTAGATTCTACTGTGGTGAATGCTTGGAAACTGCACAGACTTGTATACACAGAGAAATCCATTTCGCAGCTGGATTTCAGGTCTGAACTTGTACGAAGCCTCATTAGTGCTAACAAATGTAAAACACAATCTGTTCGAGGACGTGGTTCCAGTTCATCTCTATTATCCAGTGCACGTTTAGATAATGTGGATCACTTAATTGAAAGAAATCGTGAAAATTGGAGACGTTGTAGAGTATGCAAAAGTACAACCGTATTTATGTGTAATAAATGTGGAGTTCCATTACATTCATACTGCTTCAAAGACTACCATAATTAATAATTGTAATATTTTTTTGTGCATATAGTCCCATTGTTGCGTTAACACAACGCAAAAAATATATAAAAATCAATGGTTTGTTTTTTTTTTACTTTAAAGGATGTTTATAAATACCTAAATAAAAGTTTATTCCTTAAAGAATTTGCGTTTTCCTTGATTTGTCTAATACTGGCCATAAATGGTTTAATAGAAAACATTTCGTTTGGTTTTAATTATACATAGTTGCTCTTTAATGCTCATAAAGAAAACTAAGAAAACTTTATTGGTTACCTCACGAAATAGTAGCTGAGATAGTAAAGTTATAATTTACAGTTGCTATTCACCGTGATATTTGATAATCAGAAGCGTATTTAGATACTAACGAACGATTATGCATGTTTCGTTCTAATCAACGTATTACTGCATTCAGAGGCAAATCAGCGCGTTCTCCCCGAAGACCAAGAAGTACGACTAATGCATAAAGACTTTAACATTGATGAACTTCAAATATTATATTACGCATGCTAGTGACGCAGGAGACTGAAATCTCGTTTATGTAATTTAGAGCAACTATTTCGCAAATTCAGACTTCTAACGAACCCATAACGCTATGCTCCGGACAGAATAAATTTACGGTTTAACATGCATGTTATTTTATACGAAATTCATAATTAAATATACGTATCTATATTGAAATAGTTTGATAGTTTATAGCAAAAATATATGGAATTTTAGAAAGTATCAAATTTTATCAAGTTTAGACTGTGTATGGGTAGACTAGATTGATTTAGTTAGAATATTAAACTAGTTTAATTTTAGTTATTTTGTATGCTTGTTATACTATGCGTATACAGGCATATCAGTTCATTTCGAATAATTAATATCAGGTTGTTCTTATACCGGGTGCGGCAATAGTGTGTCGGCGGAGCTTAGCATGAAAACTAATAAAGTTGTAGCAATGAAATCTTACGTACACATGTAGTAGGCTACAGTGCATTTTCTATTTTTATTTATATATTTACAGGCTGTTCCAAATTTCCGCAACCACTTTCAATTTTTTCTTTTAAATAGATTGCTATACTTTCTTGTTATTATGATGATAGCCACCCAAATTATCTTTGCAATGATATATGACAATGTGCACTTACAACCGTTAGTTCTGGTTTTATTGCAAATTTTTTTAAAATCTTGATAGTTGCAGCGTCTATCATTCTAAGTCTTAGCCTGAAAATGGGTGCAGTGCCTCACGTAACTCTTTTGTTACCACTTTATGGACTAACACGTTATATGTTTTGAGGGTGAACAAGGTGACAACATATACAGAGTGTTAAATATGTCGTGCCAAAAATTATCGAAGTTTAAAGGCTATTTTCTCTTTTTTTTTTAGTTGAACCTATAATTTTCTTATTAGTTAAAAAATTCCTTGTAAAATTTCCGTTAAAATGATACCAATAACATAGTACTTATTTCTAGTATTTTCGAAGTTATAACCCTTTAATGGGATATACCTATGTTTATAATATTCAATATGCGGTGCTGCATCTAATAGTTGGTTGGTTGGCCATGAAATGATATTAAGCAAAAGTTGCTGTGTAATATCTACTTAAAATTTCCGTATAAAGTGTTTTTCTGTAGTTCCTCTTTGCTGTAATCTCCTTTAATTGTTATAATTTAAGTTCGGCTGGTTAATTATCAATTTCTGTTTGTTCGTTATTAGTTGTTATCTTGTTGTTAGTTATATCGTTTTGTTGTCATTATTTTTTATTTACAGGCCGTAATAGTTTATAGTTGTGTTTCTTTAGAATGAATTTTTCGAAAGAGGATCTAATAGACATGGTATTTGTTCTTGGCGCTAGTAATAGAAGTCCACTTTTAGCATCAAGAACATATTGCTATGAATAGTGGATTTGAATTTGATAATACCACTATTCACCACCAATCTGTCCAGCTTGGATATTCAGTCGGTTAATTTTCAAGATGAGACTGCTTTTTCCTCAGGGTTCCAATCGGAAAAGTGGAAAACACAATTGATTTAGTACAAAAGTTTTTTATTGGACGCCACCCAAAACTTGTTTGAGAAAAGTTATGATAATGTTATTAAGTTACTTATGAGCATAAACGAAAAAAGGTTGAATTAAAAAAATACACACAGTTAAATTTAAATGAATCTTTAATACAAAAATAAAAAAAATAAAAAAATATCTTTATGAAGTATAAAGATTAATATTGCGTCATTAAACAATATTATTAAGGTAAAAATATCGCACGGAAATGACTGCAGCGTGCGATAAAAAACATCCTTTATGACATCCGATCAAAATTAAAACTAATAAATTACAAAGATACTTTTTAATTTCTCCCCAGAGAAACACACTGTATAAAGTTTGACAACGCGAAGCAATCTCTACAACATATGCAACCACATGAAAAAATATGCCCTTGATATCCCAAGCGTACAAAATTTTATAGTTACAGAAAAATTTTTTATATTAGAAATTTTAAAAAACGTTCTTTGTCATTTAAATCAAATAACTAAGAATAAAATATATATATATATATATATATATATATATATATATATCAAAATTAACACAATGGAAAAATACAAAATTCAATACATTCAAAATAATAATACTAATAATAATATTAAGATATCTTTAAATATAATTAACTTACGTGAATAAAATATATATATATATATATATATATATATATATATATATATTCACGAGACACCTGAGGTAGAAAGCTTAAAAATTAACAAACAACGAGATCAACAAGCTCGTATAAAAATATCGGTAATGAAATCAAACACCAACCACCAATTAATCAAAAATCACGAAGTTACTTAACAAAGATAAAGATTTATCTTATAATAAACACGTCTTTCTACACCCAGAGTACATTTGCGTCTGCGGATACAGCAAACCTGCTGGCTCCGTATAAAAAATACAGTTATAAAATATAGTACACAGCAATGCAAACGGCTTGCTCAAACTGCGCTAGTCAATTATAAATATTCAAAATAATAATTCACTGATAAATAATTAAATAACTTTTCAAAATATTTGTGTGGAAAAGTTCATAGCAATATGCTATGGAGTATCCTCACCGAAGAGCACCAGATATTAAGACATTTGAAATTTTGTTAACAAGGTTTCTTCGGACGGGTTCAGTGAATTACGTCAAACATGAAAGAACTAAGACTATGGTTACAGAAGATAATGAAGACAGTCGTCCAGTCCGTTGTGGAAAATCCGCGCGTATTTACAAGGATAATTCGAAAGAACACGGGATAGAAGCCACTGCTGTAAGAAGGATTTAAAAAAAACATAAATTTCACCCTTACAAAATTCAAAATGATCAAGGCTTATTACAAACGGATTTTGAAAGGAGACTTCTTTACAGTAATTGGCTACTTTTCCAATTACGACAAGATCTAACTTTTCTAGATCATGTGCTTTTCACAGATGAAGCAACATTTGCTAATTGTGGAATAACAAGCAAAAAAAATTCTTTAATAATATTTTATATTATTAAAAATACCTTTGTATTATACAAAACTGGTGGGGTTTACCTACTCATGTATGTTTCAATTATTCTGAAAAAAAATTCTCATTATTATGACACTAGAAACCCTCTTCTTGTGCAACCCATTTTATACCAACAAAAATGGAGTGTTAACACCTGGACATATTTAACACCCTGTATATGTTGTCACGTTTTTCACCCTCAAAGCATATAACGTGTTAGTCCATAAATTGTTAACAAAAGAGTTACGTGGGACACTGCACCCATTTTCAGGCTAAGACTTAAAATGTTAGACGCTGCAACTGTCAAGATTTTAACAAAATTAGCAATAAAACCAAAACTAACAGTTGTAAGTGCACATTGTCATATATCATTGCAAAGATAATTTGCGTGGCTATCATCATAATAACAAGAAAGTATAGCAATCTATTCAAAAAAAAATTGAAAGAGGTTTCGGGAATTTAGAACACCCTGTAAATATATAAATAAAAACAGAAAATGCACTGCAGCATACTACATGTGTACGTAAAATTTCATTGCTACAACTTTATTAGTTTTCATGCTAAACTCCGCCGACATACTATTTCCGCACCCGGGATTTTGAGGATCAGTATCTTCTCAAGTTACACTTAAATGTTGAGGAAGTGAAAGTCGAATCAACGTTTCTACTTTCTTACGGTAAGAAAGTATAGTAACAACGCCATGGTATACACGTACATATACATTCTAAGCGGTCTTGAGGTCTTAACAGGCTTTCAGTTTAAAATATTGATTGGGCTGCTTTACAAACACCACAAAACACGCAATTTAACGTGTTGATAAGAGAGCTTCGTAGAGTTGATCACCAGGTTTCTTGTCTTGTTCACTATATTGATATTAGCATGCGATCCATCTAGGTTATAACTTTCAATTTAAGAGTGTCTCTAACTTGGCTTCATAGGCGGTCGATGTCTCTAATTGCTTCAGAGATTCCGGGCTGGAGCTACGTCGTCTTGGCACAACTTTTTATTTCCAGGGCAGCAACTGTGCAACTGTACTAACAGCTCTGAAGATAGCTCTTGCAACAGTGGACGAAACGTCGATTAAGAAAGAAGATATGCCAAAGACGCGGTTCAAGCCTGGACTCCCAAAAGCAATATAACTTGGGTGTTTCCTCATTTTCATGATATACGCTTTGGTTCATATTATTAGAATTTTATTATTCAATTTAGTTCAAGTATTGAACAAAATCCAGTTTATGTGGTTTGCGCTTACAAAATCAATAAACATTAGATAATAGAATGATGAAATCACCCTGTATATTTCTTAGAACGTTGTAGACCAATAGACGATTTCCTGTTTCACATATTTATCGTGCGAATTTGTCTAGCATTTATTTAATCTGACAGAGAATGCCGTCATTAAAAAGATTGCAGAACATTCGGGGGAATCTGTTTGTTCATGAATTTTCTTGTAGCGTTCCTGTTTAGATTGATGGGCGCAGTCTTTGTTCTATGTGTTAGAGATTCCATCTCGCTCAATTTTTATGAGTTCGTCTGACATTTTACCGCAGTTTAATTCTTCTTTTTACTACTCCCGTGCGCAATGTGTTCCAATTTTCTCTCGTGTCGTACATTTATTATCTGTGTGATAGATTGCTTATGGCTTTCATTGTTGCTTTTCGCAAAGTTGTCATGTATTTTTGTCTTTTCTTTAGAATTTCTTTAAAATCCTCCGTTCAAAATTTCTGATGATATTCTGCAACATTACTGGATTGTTATTAATTTCCATGCATTTCTGATCGATTCTATGTAGCATATCATTCAAATTCAATATAGGTGTTCGAAATATGTTATTTTTTAGATAAGGCCACAAAAAGAAGTCGCAAGGTGTTAAATCGCATGAACGTGCAGGCCAGGCAATTTCAGTATTTCGACTAATTATACGCTCATCAAAAAATTCTCTTAAATAATCCAAAGATTCTGCAGTACAGTGACAATGTGCTCCATCTTGTTGGAAATATGCATTTTGAAGTTCATCATCATGCAACTGATTGACAAATGGTTGTAAAATTTCCATACGGTACATTTGAGCAGTTAACGTTCCCTGAAAAAATATTGGTCCAATGATTCGCCTTTGGCTTATTGCTGCCCAAACACCAATTTTCTCTGGATATAGCGATTCTTCATTAATTACATGTGGATTTTCACTACTCCAAATTCCTGTATTTTGTGAATTTAGTTATCTCGTTTTATAAAACCATGCTTTATCAGCAAAGATGACTCTTTGCGAAAGTTCTCCATTATTGTTCATATTTACAAACCAATTACAAAACTGTAGTCTACGTGGGTAATCAATTTCTAACAATTCTTGTACTGCTGTGACACGGTATGGATAAAGTTGCATATCTTTTTTTAATAACATGTGAGTTGTACCAACAGAAAGCTTTATTTGTTGACACAAATGTCGAACAGATGTTTGTGATTCATTTTCCATTATTTCTTCAATACGATTGACAACTTGGGGTGTACGTTTTTTAACTGCTCCGCTGCCTGATTTTCTTAAGTAAGAGACTACCAGTTTCAGAAAAAAGTTTTAAAGTTCAATCCAAGGTATTCTTAAATTGTATATAATCTATTACAAAATATGGAAACTCAACTTGAAATTCTACCATGCAATCTTGAACTGAATAAACCATCAATTTTATTACGGCTTCGAAAATAAGCCCGGACTAAAAACATTTTATGTTCTAAAGTGAAAGCCATTTTAAAACTGAGAACCAATTTATTTAAACCAGAATCGACGCACGATTATTTTATGCACTAACTGATATTTGTGATTTACATTATCAAATGTCATTTGGATTTACGTTTACGGAACAACAAACACATACTACTATATATGCGTCTTATTCTATCAAAATTTATAAGTAACCTAGATTGACCTTTCAAATGAACACACGTTACAACCAAACACGCAGTTGAATAGGACTATTCATTCGATTAACCGCACATCTGTTTTTTTACGGTTGAATTGTGAAACAATTACTTCAATTTTACAGTTGAATTCCTTTCTTCATGGGCGTAGGTAGAAGCGGGAGGAGTTTTTATAATTTGTTTTGTTTATTATGGTGTGTGAGTGATTCAAATATCCCGCCAAAAGCTACTTATTTTTCAAGAAATTCATTGGCTCTTCTTCAGCCTAGTTCAATATCGGTAATAATCTAGAAATACGGGCCGGTTGACAGGTTATGTTTTCAACGTTTTCTTGCATTTTTTCTGTCATTGTTATGGTTACCTTTCATTGTACTAAATCAAATCTTTCGACTCTTAATAAAATCATGGCAGAATAAGTACTAGAGATGCACCTGTACCAAAAATAAGTAGAGCTACCTTAAACAGATTCCTAAAATTTACTAATTTTAAGTAAGTGTATCTGAAAAACAGTTGTTAATTTTAATACATCTAACTTTTATTTCGGCTGTATTGACTATGTAATTAAAGTAGAATGTTGGACCTAAATGGATTAATGGACGATATCTTGTCGCCACGCGTAAAATTGCTTCCAGATTTTCATTTGCCAGACGGTTTCGATTTTTTGTTTTGTTAAGTTTCATCACTGAAAACGTTTGCTCACAAATATACATCGATCCAAATAAGCTTGCGCATTTCAATGCATTTATTCGCAACTCTTTATAAGCGGTTTTGTTAACGGAACGGTAAAAGTTGAGTAAATTACCTTGATTAAACTTGTTTCGTAAATTATCATCATTTTGCATGTCTTTCAATTCCAGCTGTATTGATTCCGGTGCATTTTCGGGTGAAATGTTGAAAGGATTGCTGAAAATGTCTAATAGAGGTTTAACTTTTTTAAAGTCTAGAAAACGATGATGAAAAGCTTGTATTAAAATATCAATTTTTTCAACATAAGCGAAATTGACATCAGTTTTATTGAATTTCTCCATAACTTTTTTGTAGTTCGGAAAATGGCTGTATAATTGGCTGAATTGATTTGTGTCCTGAAAAGACTCAATTTGCATTGAAAGGACGAAACATGAGAGTATAACTGCGAAATCAATTGATCTTTGCCTCGGAGTCGCGTATTTAAGACATTCAAGTGATTTGTGACGTTTACAAGAAACGCTAAGTCACACAGCCAATCAGGGTTGTCGAGTTCGGAGACGTCCCTTTCTTTTCCGCCAGAAATATTTAGATTTCTTCAATCAAGTTAAGACACCACTGTAGTGACTTAGCCACCTTACATCAGTGTAAAACAGGTGATCACCATATTCGCTTTCAATATTCTCGAGAAATTGTGTGAATTGTCGGTGATTGAGACCTCGTGATTTTATATAGTTTACAGTAGGTACTACAACTTTCGTCACATTTTCATATCCCAATAATTTTGAACAAAGGGCCTCTTGATGTAAAATGCAATGAAACTGCATTAATTCCTTGGTATCTATGTTTTTAGTTGTAAATACTCTTTTAACATAGTTATTATCCCAGATTTACTTCCAACCATTGAAGGTACTCCGTCAGTCGTAATTCCAGCTAATTTCGTTAAATCCAAATCCATTATAGAACATTTTTCCAGAAGAGCTTTGAGCATGTCACTCCCCTTGGTTTAACTTGTCAAAGAACTTAAAACAATCAGTTCTTCACTCACTTCAAAATTTTGCGTTACACCTCGTAAAAATATTAAGAGTTGAGCAGTGGAACTTATATCTGTAGATTCGTCGAGTGCTATAGAAAAATACTCAAAACTTTTCGATTTCGTAGCTAATTGCTCTTCTATATTAGCTGCTAATGTGGTAAGTCTTCTTCGAACTTTGAATTTTCTCAAACCTCTATGCATCTTTCGGACACATTTTTTTTGCGGCGATATCTAAACACTGCGTAACACTGCGTTTCTATAACATTTTTCGTATTCCCTTGTCCTCTGTTGGACAGGTATATGTGGGTCAGACGGGGCGTACCTTCCAACAGAGGGCAAGGGAACACGAAAAATGTTATGGAAACCAAAAAAAAAAAAAACTTCACTTTCGCAAACCACTGCTTAGAGTTAAATCATTCATTTAATATAGATTGTAAAATTTTACATGTACAGGATAAAAGCAAAAAACTTAATTTATTGGAGACTTTAGAAATCAATAGATACAACAAATTAGGCGTAGCGTTAAATGAACAAACTGAATTTAATTTTTCACCCCTCCTACAATTCTAATATATACAATACACCCCCACTGTTAATGTGTTACATACATGAGTGTGAAACTATACCTATATATTAAGTTGTTTTATTGTATAATCTGACTATCAACACCTGATGAAGCCAATGTTTGGCGAAACAATTGTAGTGTTATTAAAACGTATTTGAAACAAACGTATAATCATGTTTTATTATAATACATATCTTACTAACAATTACAAAAGTTAGAATAAAATAAAAAGTTAAGAAATATTGATTTGAATGTATTTTTACCTACTTTTGTAGTTTTTCGAACAATTTTTAAAATTCGTTGGCGGGCCGCATAAATATTGACAGTGGGCCGCATGCGGCCCGCGGGCCGCGGTATGTGCATCGCTGATGTAAACATTATTGGAAATTTCGAAATTTTAGTAGAGTTAATTTCTGTGCTTCATCTCAGGCAACTTCAATGTGAGAATTTACTTGAAAAAAAACAATTTTAATCTTCACTGTGCTTTGATATTTCTATAACATGCTTGGAGCTTGGTTAGGGATACCCTGATGTAGGAGATGTAAAACACAGATGAAAACTAGCCTCTAGTTAGGTAGATACTTGCGAGGTATAGAAAGAGCGGAAAAGATCTATTTTATCCTACGAGGGTACGCAAATTTCTCCAAAGGAAGATAGCGACTTTTATCGAGGACATAGGGCTAACAAAGTGGAATTGTGAGATCTGTTGGGGATGGTACAAAGAGCATTGTGCTCACGTGAACTTACTGCTCTCCAAGCCTAAAGAATCAGAAGAACAACCTTCTTTTAATTTTGTTAGTATTTTGTATTCGCCCAAACTAAAATGAATAGATTCCAATTAATTTCCAACCCACCTGATAACCAGTCATAAAATGATACAACTCTGCTTGATTTACTAATACGTTTTATTTTCTTTAAAGCATTCTGTAGGACTCTAAACTTAGGATCTAATATCAAGCCCAAGTTTAGAAACATGTTTTATACCGCGCCTTCAAAAAAAAAAAGTTGAACGGTATTCGGCCCCGCAAGATAAGCAAAATCTTGTACCGTCAGATTACAAAAGATATCTCGTAAAATCTGACGGATAAGAAAGGCTTGATGGGATTGCTTGGGATGGGTTGATGCGATTCGATTTTATTCATGAATTTCGAATTAAATACACGAAGGTTGCCACCGAATATAATTACCTGCATAAAACTCTAAATCTTTGTTTCGTGAGAGGAAGTGATTGCAGAAGAGGAGGCAGTGGACGACCAATAATGAATCAAAAATCTTAATACGTTCGTTAGGAAAACAAACTCAACTTTCCATTGGCATTTATTATGCAGTAGTTAGCACTTTTATTCCAGTTGCATTTAATACTAGCTTTCGTTTACAGAACTACAGTTGTAGTGTATATTTCTACAAAATTTTTTTCACGACAACTATTTTGTTCTCTGGACAACTACATTTTCCACAGTCTATGATCAGAGGAAGGTCAACAGTAAATAGAAGACTGTAATGGTACATCTATTTTCTAACCAGTATAATTTAAAATTAATTCAACATATTAACCTGTTATGTCATTTATTGTATATGTATGGGCTCATTGTAGTATATATTGATTATCTTTGATATGTACGAAATTTTTATATTTTCTCCACGCGCCCTATAATGTAGTGTTTAAACACTATTTATGTGAAAGTGCATCGTACGCAATCTACATCTATACCGTTAGCGCTAAAAGTCTACACAAATAGCGACCGCAGTAGAAATTACATCTTTCATGGTCGAAATCTGGAGGGGCAACTATTGGAAAGTTATACACAGTTCTTATAAGAACCTCCAGACTAAATATAATGAGCCTCCGTTCGTGTTTTGTAATTAAACATATAAGGCTTAAGTTGAGATAAATGCGAGCATGTTAGTAAACTTGTAATTGATAATAAGACAGATATTATAGCACTACAGGAGACACACTTAGAAAACAACGAACAGATTGAAGTTCGAGGAAAAATTCCTGGGTATTGAATCATAGCCAGCATTACAGCTGATGTATATTCTTAAATTAATTACATTTGTAGACGCTATACGGTAAATAAATAATTGTTAGTGCTGCGAAAATATTGTTGAAATCTGTTTAGGAGATTTAGACTACGTTTAGCGAGACCGCTGTTAGCTGAAGAAAAAAAGAATTCGGCGTCAGATCAGCATAGTAAGCGATCTTAAACTCAGCGACAGACCCTCTTAGTAAACAGTCCTAACTCGATAGCGGATTAGCCCGGAGAGCGGTCCTAAAGAGATCGCGTACCAACCCAGAGAGCGGTCCTAAAATATGTGCATTGACAATAGTAAAGTTTAGTCTGTACTAAAAAAATACATGGGCAAAACCTGTACGAATGTTTAATTAGATACGGCATCTGTATATGATAGGTTACCGTACAAAAAAAAACAGCGCATTCATTGATTAATCCTGACGTGTGTATCTTTACTTGAAGCATTTAAATTTCTAAGTGGGTCAGTTCAAAAATACAGCTCACCAGAATAAAAGTGTTCGGGTTCGTAAAAATGAAGAACCAACAAGTGAAGTTTATATACTTTCCGAAGAATAGAAAAATATATACCAGTGCCTTTATTGTGCTGATGACTCCTTGAATGAAAAAATTATTCCCCTACAATCCATCTATAAAACGATAGTCGGTGCGAAGCCTGGATGAAGGAAATATTCGCCCTATTTCAGATAATTGAATATATATGTTTTTGTGTGATATGTATATACAGGGTTAGTTAAAAGTATGGAGACGGCGATTTATTGTCGTTAGTAGTCATTTTAGGGAATTATGTTCAATATAAAAGTTTGTTAAGATATTTTGATCTACATTTGGGAATATTTGAATTTTTCTTCAATTGTTTTTTAGATACGCCTGTCCGCGCATTTTTTTTTAAATGGGAACTGGTAAATTTTGCTCTACCATTCGATAGAGAACTTTTTTCTCTTTACAATAATATTTTCGTATTTTTAAAATTCATTTTAATAACTGTTTTACAAGAAAAAATAAACAAATTATTAACAAAGTAAATTAGTAAGTGTTCAAATTGTCGTCCATTAGTAATTTGACAATGACCCAATCGATTTACAAAACCCCGAACAGAGTTCTGTAAAAAATCTCGGGGCATTTCTTGTATCGTTCTGGTAATTCGGATTTGTAAATCTTCGACGTTATCGGGCTTATCTTTGTAAACTTTGTTTTTTACGTATCCCCAAAGAAAAAATCTGGCTTAAATCTGGCGAACGGGCTGGCCATTCAATGGTTCCTCGTCTTCAAATCCATCTGTGGGGAAAAACGTTGTCCAGATATTGACGAACATTTACACCATAATGTGGTGGGGCGCCATCTTGCTGGAACCAGATACTGTCATTGGGCAGGTGTTCATTGTTTTCATGAGGATAGAGCGTAGCTCAAGCAGGTATTATTTTATTTTGCAATAACTGCAAATACAGAGCCGAAGTTAAATTGCCATTGATGAAAAAGGGACCGATAATATGACCGCCTAGAATGCCAACCCAAACATTAACCTTTTGGGGGTACTGCGTATGGTGCTCCAAAAACCAAGAGGGATTTTCCGATGACCAGTATCTGCAGTTATGTCTGTTTACTTCACCGGTAAGGCAAAAAGTAGCTTCGTCAGAGAAAAGAATATTGTTGACAAAATTTTCATTATTATTGCAAATATTTAACATTTCTTCAGAAAATTGTAATCTCCTATCAAAATCATCTTCCGTTAACTCGTGTACAAGGTGTACCTTATAAGGTTTATACTTTTCACTTTTAAAAAATGACACGATCGATTACTGTGAAATATTGAAATTGGCCGCATTGATTGGTTGATAAATGGGGATATTCAGATACAGCCAATAAAATATCCAGTTTGTTATCATCGCTTTTTGCTGTTCTAGGTCTACCGCTCCTTGGCAAATCTTTAACGCTACCCGTTTGTTCAAAGCGTCTTAAAGTTTTACCAACAACGGATTTAGAAATTGTATTTCTATTTGGATGCGTATCATTAAATAAATTATAAACGTCTTGTAAACTTCTGCGTCTATCTCCATAACCCAACATCATAAGTATTTCAATTCGTTCATGTTCACTTAAACTCGCCATTGTTAATATTAACAGCAACAAATTGCACAAATGAATTATTTCTGTCAAAAATTTGACGTACACAATAACCACTGATAAAATTATGTCGTTCAAGTTTGTTTATCGCTACGCTTCTGTCTATCTGCGATGTACCGAACATCTGTTAAACACATCAACCGGCCTTTTCTTATAAAAAAGTTATTAAAATGAATTTTAAAAAAATGAAAATATTATTGTAAAGAGAAAAAAATTCTCTATCGAATGGTAGAGTAAAATTTACTAGTTCCCATTTAAAAAAACTGCGCGTACAGGCGTAACTAAAAAAACAATTGAAGGAAAGAAAAATTCAAATATACTCAAATGTAGATCAAAATAGCCTAACAAACTTTTATATTGAACATAATTCCCTAAAATGAATATTAACGACAATAAATCGCCGTCTCCATACGTTTAACTAACCCTGTATACATAAATGCAATATTCTCGGCTGTTGTTGCAGATACTTCTTGGTGAAACATTTTAACTTCATACAGTAAATAAGAAAGAATTAAAACACTTGGCTTGTTTCACTATGAGATTTATTTAAATTCTCTAACATCTGTTTCGGCTGTTATGCCATTCTCAAAGAGATCTATATAGATTTATAGATCTCTTTGAGAATGGCATAACAGCCGAAACAGATGTTAGAGAATTTAAATAAATCTCATAGTGAAACAAGCCAAGTGTTTTAATTTTTTTTTATTTACTGTATAAATGAAATATAAAAAAGCTAGACAATAATATTTCTAAGACACTAAATATAGAGGGTGTAAACGAAATATGCCGACGTACTTTAATATGTAATAGCTGTAATAATGTTAAGCATAAAATGCTAATGTACGAAAACCTTATCTCGAACGAGATCAAAGAAAAAAAAATTAATAAATGCACGTAGCTCTATTCGACTCTGGCAAATTTAGTATTCCTTTATAACTGTAACACTACCCCAACTGAAGCGTAATGGTGGGAGTTGTAGATGCAATGATGTATACTGTAATATGAAGTCAGTCTGTTATAAGTAAGAAGTTAGTCTGTTATCAACTTGCATGAGTATGATTTATTCAAATCACAAATTAACAGATATCGTCTTACTATACGGTGAAACAGGTGGAAATGTTAGAGCTACTAGACGTGTTTATGTGGAGCGGTTTTTGAACCGAAGATATTCATCAAATGATTTAATTTTACAAACCGTGTACAGATCGAGAGATCACGGTACATTGCCGCGGCCGTGGCTGTGAAGGGCCACGTGGGGTAGTAGATGCGGAGAAACAAGTTTTGGATATTGTAAATGCAAATTCAAACATAAGTACCCAAGCGGCCGTGAGAGAGGTAGACGTTTCACGCACAACAGGCAGTGATATTGTCAACGAAGGCGACCTTCGGCAATGTATTTTTCAAGCTGCGGCCCATATCCGTGAAGACCGAGCCATGTTAAACGTGTACTTCGAAATGGCAACCACATTGAACATCTCCTTTACTTTAAACTTTCCACCTGCTTCACACAAATCTGCCGTTTTTAGAGCAAAGAATTGTTATTAAAAAAGAGGCAAAACGAACACAGAAGAAAAATATGAACATTCAATTAAAAATTACAAATGTAATTTATTATTTCTCGGGGTGAATTTAATATTAAGACATTTAAAAAAACTCCGTTTTACATTTTTCTCGGTATATTACAAAGGTCAGGCTATTGTCCTCCTTATAAATAACAACGGAACAGCTGATGCATAAGAAAATTTATATCTAGGAAATGAATCGAATATATGTTTATATGTTGTCGAATCGACAAGATATAAAAAAAAAATAATAAATAAATCTCCAACTTCATCTTCGACAAAATACCAAATTCAGGATTGGTTAACCAACAATAAAATCAACTTTGACGAGACAGCTTTAAAAACACAGTTACTGGAGTTCGTTAGACTGTTAGTACATAAAATAATTACTAAATTAAGTTCAAATAGATTTTATTTAAATGTATAAACCATCATCTATCTATTTATGAAGTCAGCCAAATATTTTGAAAACATATGGGTCAGGTATGTAGACGATGTGTTTGCAATTTTTGATACCAATAAGTGCGACTTAGATTATTTTGTAACAGAATTAAATTCAAAATTTCCTAGTATTAAATTCACGGTTGAAAAGGAAAACAATGGAGGTTTGCCATTTTTAGATACCTTAGTAATTAGGAATGACAAAAACTTAGAGTTTGATATTTACCGAAAAGAAACTAACGTCAAGAGATTTATAACCGCAGATTCAAACCATACTTTTCAGCACAAGAGTGCCTCTTTCAATTTTCTTATCAATCGTTTGTTAAGCATGCCATTGACAAAGGATAGATATGAAAAGAAATTAACTTTAAGAAAATCGCGAGTTACAACGGTTTCGATTCAGAAATAATAAACAAGCTATTT
Organism: Melolontha melolontha; assembly: GCA_935421215.2. Taxonomy (NCBI): domain Eukaryota; kingdom Metazoa; phylum Arthropoda; class Insecta; order Coleoptera; family Scarabaeidae; genus Melolontha; species Melolontha melolontha. Next base: position 7,442,187 of record OW285242.1, on the reverse strand, counting down.
AGAAAACATAAAGTAAGAAAAACAATTCAGGATTCCACATGTTTGCTACCTCAAATTGATTCGAGCAAAAAATTTATTAGTTTACCGTTTCACGAAACTACGAAAAATTTAAGTAAAACCTTTAAACAGTAAAATGTTCAAGTAGCATTTCGGTCGAATAACTCCCTAAAATCTCTCTTAGGCAACGCGAAAGACAAAGTTGAGGTAAACAACAAATCTGGAATCTATGAAATAAATTGTAAGGATCGTGATAAAAAATATGTCGGCCAAACAAAACGTTCGATTCTAACTCGTTATAAAGAACATGTTTCGCATATTAGATTCAATAGACCGGAAAAATCAAGTGTTGCCCGACATATTCTTGGATCAGATCACAACGTAACATCTGACTGTCTGAGATTAATAAAAAACGTCACACGCCTCCGCGAATTAGATAGTTTTGAGAGCATTTTTATCTTTAAAAATAGGAATAACGTAATTAACGCAGATTTGGGTCCTATACCAGGTTCTTCTATATTTGAGTTAATTGACAGTTAGATGTTATTAAAGCAAGAAGAATAGGAAAACCATTAAAAAATATTCGAATTCATGGAACTTATTTTTAAATTCGTTTCATTACAATATTTGCCATTAAAATATTCTGACTCAACATTAATTTCCAAATTTATATTTCAACATAATTGAAGGATTAGTTTCATAATTGTATCCTTAATGTATGTTAAATTACGGCTTTTATAATATTTCCAAACGACTTTTCTATAGAATCTACAAATAATGCTCTTGCATGAATAGGTGGAGTTTACCAAAATGTAGGTAATTTTTGTAGCATTTAAGATTGAAGATTTTAGTGTTAAACTAGAAGATGTTCAGAACAATCCTTCTGTGAGTGTTTTTGTGCGTCCAAGTGTTACACTGTTTTTTCTACTGAAGATGACAGCGTGGTTGTAGAAATACGTATTTAGAATCATTAAATTCTATTGTGGTAAGGGTTTTTTAATTTTATTATTCACAATTGCTTTTATTAATTAACATAAACCACGTATTTTTCTAAATATAGAGTGATATATACAATATTAACATTCTAAACAGTTTAAGATTAGATTATATCTTAAACTGTTTAGAAAAAAAATTTATAATCTAAATGGCATTTGTAGGAAAAAAAGATTTTTGATTTTTAACTGACAACATAACGTAACATAACGTATAACCAAAATGGCAATTATTTGCAAGATGTAAACAATAAATTTGTCAACGTTATGTGATGCACATTGATCACGCAACTGCCTTCTTATCGTAAAAATACTATAGTACTAATTTTTAAGCTTAAATTAAAACAAATTTATTCGAATCTTATCTTTAAGAAATCGTATCCACAAAACAGTAGATGGACATAACTTTATTGCGAAGAGGATCAACTTGTAAATATAAAATGATACAAGAAACCTATTTGTTCAATAAAGAAATCACGCACAAAAACCTTAGCGCTCAATTATTCAAAACGTTTGACGGAGAAGGGCGTTATAACTTCCGAAAATTCTCAATTTTTAATGAGCCCCACTTACGTGACCTCACCATCGAATAGCCTGTTTGTAATTTCGTACATACGGAGTTTAGTTTAGTGGCGTTCCTGCGGTAGAAAGAGAGTAGAAGATAAACGGGAGAGAAGAAAGGGCAGTTCTGGAACACGAACACACCCATACACACGTATAAACATTCTGAAAACCAGCTTATTGAATATTCATTGGCGTTTCGTCCTCTCATAACATATTCATATTATTATCGAGTTTAATAGTTTATACCCCCTGGTCAGGCCGTGACGGACTAATTAAAGGATACGATTATGCGAGGGCTTTGTGAATAACTGAGACGTTATTTTTGATTAAAGCAAATGAAGTTTGTTCGAAATTGAGTTTTCCCATTGAATGGTCACGCCCTTTTAGGCAATCGACACTTTAATGCGGGCAAAGTACTAATTAGTTCTGCCAGTTTAAATTATCGACTGCAGTTTTAACATACAAATACCCTAAAACTTACTTTAGTTTAAATTACCTTGGTTTAGATATCAGCTACATTTACCGTATTAGTCGGACAACTCTACAAAATTCCAACATTTTTAAAAAACATTAAAATTTATTGAATTTATGCAGACGTATTAATGCAAAGGTATTTTTAATAATATAAAATATTATTACGCTAAGAAATAAGTAATTAAACTTCTAGTTTCAAAAATTCTTTTATTGTAAATATTGTAGTGTATTTACAATAAAAGAATTTTTGAATCGAGAAGTTTAATTACTTATTTCTTAGCGTTATAATGAAGTTTCAACAAGTATCTCCTTCGTCAATTAACTATTTAAGATATTATTAAACATCTGGTGTGAAGAACATAAATACAGGTTCACTATTAATATTTTTTGTGAACGTGTCCGAACATATCCCTCCCCAGAGACGCAGATACGTATTTCGCCTTTCTACAGGCTCATCGGTACGACCCAGCTGGAGAAAGGATATCTTCAGACACATTTACAAAAAAGAACCACATCGCCATATCACAGAAATTATCCAGACCGAGCGTAGAAGTAAATTCACGTATGTTCGGACACGTTCACAAAAAGTATTAATAGTGAACCTGTATTTGTGTTCTTCACATCAGATTTTTAATAATATTTTATATTATTAAAAATACCTTTGTATTATACAAAACTGGTGAGGTTATACCCCACTCATGTATGTTTCAATTATTCTGAGACGTATTAATCTCAATATCGATTTATTATAATCTTGACAAAGATATGTATCTTGTTTTTTTAATTTTTACAACAAAAAACTAAATTATACATTACTTACTACGCATATTTCGCATATATTGCATATTACGAGCATATGCATTTTCCTAAATATTTGCATATATCCATAATAAATAGCGTATTGTGCATAATTGAAAGAATTTTGAATAACATAGATCTTTGGCAGGCGTTTTAAGAGTTCAAGATAAACGATTTTATAAATTGTAATAAAACACGTTTATACGTTTGTTTCAAATACGTTTTAATAACACTACAATTGTTTCACCAAACATTGGCTTCATCAGGTGCTGATAGTCATTGTAGTGTTATTAAAACGTATTTGAAACAAACGTATAAATGTGTTTTATTATAATTTATAATGGAGTTTCAACATGTATCTACCAAGACAATTAATGATTTTATAAATCTTCCATTATGAAGTAATTTATTTTATTATGTTTGCAGTTCTCAAGAAGAAAATTATGAGGTACAAAAGTACGGGTATTCCCAGTCTTAAATTCTGAGAATTTAAAATAGGTCAGACCAGTTCCTCACAGTGATCATGTACCTATACCTATACCCCACAAAGTACTACAAGAAGATATTGAAACCTCTTCAACTTCCGGCTCCGTACAGATGGATAGTTATTTTGAACCATCAGCCTCAGGTCAAAACCAACCTCAGCTATTTTCACAAGCCGAACTGAATGATTTAGTAAGAGATTTGGGACTTTCAAAAGATCTTTCTGAAGTACTAGCGTCTAGGTTGAAACAAAAAAATTTGCTTGCCCCAGAAACTACCTTCAGATCTTCCTTTAGCTGAATATGACAGAAAAACAACCAAACGAAGCTTTTCTGAAAAACGAAAACGTTTTTTTAAGAAGCATAAAGAATAAATAACTATTTCTAATAGTTTCTATGTGTATATTTTTGTATTTTTTTTAATATAATATAAAACTAGTTTATAAATGAAATAAATCGTGTTTTTTCTATATTTCTTGATTACTGGTTTGAAAAGTAGCCTTACGTGATACAAAAAAAATTAAAGCAGATTTGAAATCAGCGCTACCCAATTACTAGAAAACAGTTAGAATTTTAAAATCAACATTCAAAGAGTTGAAAAATGCAGGCCTGGGTAATTAATATATGTGTGTCTGGCATCAGGGTTTTTGCAGGACGTAGTGCCAACGAAATAGGTTAATATTCGCTGCAGCTTCTAAATATGAGTATTATCGAGAAGAAAAATTTAGTGATTTTGGTTGGACACATGCAGCGGTCAAAATAAAAACAAATACACACTGTTGATCTTGGTATTTTTAGTTGTTGCTGGACTATTAGACGCAATAGAGCAAAGATTTCTTTTTGGCGGTCACATCTTTATGCCCTGCGACCGAGAGTTTGCGTTGATCGAAAAACGTAAAAGATGCCTGCAAGCCTTCGTACCAGAAGATCCGATTCGTGTTATCGAATCCGTAAAATATACTCCACCGTTTAATGTTGTCAATATGACAAAACAATGCTTTAGGGATATTAACAACGTTATTTATTTAACACATCTAAGTTAGATATCAGTCAAGCTGTCGCAATAAGAGTTGAAATGACAGTCACCTAGTCATTAAAATAAAAAGTGGGTGCCCTTGGAATGACACAAATATTTTAAAGAAAGGTAAAACTATCGAGTCCTCAAGAGACTAGAGCATCAGAAGAACTTCACTTGAAAATAATGTTTCTGAGAATAAGAAGGAATACTTGAGTTTCATGTCGCCCTAGTTTAGAAGTCCAGAACACCAGCAATTTTATGAAGATCTGCTGGAGAAAGCACCAGCATACAGCTGTGCTATGTCAGCTTTGTGAAGACATATTATTTTGCAGTTTATCACCTTCTTATTTAGTTAGAATTTTGTATTTTTTATTAATAGGGAATGCGTAAAATGTGTATTATTATTTTATAAAATGTATTTTCGTTCTGTATTAAACCTGCATGTTACATATATTTAGAATAAAATTTTTACTTTTCGTTTTAAAATGTTTTTTTTCAATATCTCGAAAGTTTGTTTTTGGCGCTTATGACCTTTGTAACATCCACTTTTGAAAATTGAAGAGTGTAAGTTACAAAGGTGGTAAGTTTGTTTACAAAAACATAATTTTCATATTTTAAAATTAAATGAAATCGCTTGGTATTTAATTCGAGCCTGAAATTATCTTGTTCAAAAATAATATTTATATAACTACACAGTTAAATAATTTCAGTAATGTGAAAGCATTCAGGCGACTACAGGCAAAGCAAAATATTTTACATGTAAAAATTAATGAAAGTGTACCATTTACCTGGTGCAAATATTTACAGATGACAGAGCGACGACATTTTTATCATCATATTTTTACATATTGTGAACATATATAAAACACGTCCGAATAAAAATAAAAAAGTTTCAATGGAAATATCGTGTATATTTAGTTTCAGCTATATATTGTTCGTACTGATATCTATTGTTAGTTATTGCATAAACCGACATTTCCGTGTTTTTAAAAGTAAAAAGCTAAATACAAATTAACAGTGCTGAATTCTATTACATAAATTTTAAGTGATAGCGTTGTTAAGCGCGAAAACGATAATTTTTGTCTGCTTTTGTATAATTTTCTTAAATATATGTATAGTTTAGTTATTTCGAATTAAATAATGTTCACTTCAAATTAACAGCCTATATACAGAAATTTTAATTATCTTATTTAAATTGAAAACCTTTATCTCTATTCTATCGATATCCTTTGTATTTACAAGTTTATTACTCTATTTATTAGACTATTTCTACCTTTATTTATGATTATGAATTTTAGAACGTATTCAATACCCAGTTTTTAATCTCCCAATCTATTCATAATTTCACGTTTCTTAAATAAACTACAATAAACTTAATTAAGATGAATAAAATTAAATCTGAATTTTTACTTAGGTTTAAGATTAGGACTTAATTAGCATAGTTTAAAAGATATTACCGGGTATTATAGCTAGCAGGTGCCATTCATTAGCACTTTCAAAATTCCCTCAAATTATGTAATCATCAGCAATCGATACAGTTCGCATTATTAGTTATGTAATAGTGTGTAGGGGTAATGACAAACTTTGCCTGCTTGTAGTATTTTTAAAAACAGTAAGAACCAGAGTAAGAAACATTCATTCGAACCACAACATATCAATGAACAAGAATTCAAACACTAATACAAAATCGGAATTAAGATTATATACGTCAAACGTTGGATTTAATAAATTATAGTTTAAAGAACATCTTTATTATTCAACACAAAAGAAGTGAAACGTCAACGTAATTCTTCACAACTATTACAAAATTTTGAAAACAGAATTTTAGCGTTATTTAACTTTTAAAATAAAACAAGATTTTTCATTATGAAACAGACATGTAAATAATTTACATATCTGTAACTGTATACTTGGACAATACCTCGTATTTTCAGCATTTACTTCTGCTTAAGACATATGTTTCTGCCATCTATAGGCGTCGTCAGTTAAGCTAGTGAAGCAATGTATACAAATGATACAAATCTTTATAAATAGATCTGTATCTGTATATGACATTAAGCCGAAATCACTTACTAGATAAAGCAAATTTCATCCTGTAAGGTGGCACTTATTTAATAAGTGACATCTGACGGACGAAAGAGACTTTGCCGAAAAAAGCGATCTTTCGTTTGACCAGTTATACTGATACGAAAAACGAAACAATACGGGTAGTCCTTCAAAAACGAGCCAGATGGCGGTAAATATACAAAAAAGGTTTTAAATATATCTATACGTTAATGCACGGATAACGCTTTTGTTTCACTATGAAACAGACATGTAAATAATTTACATATCTGTAACTGTATACTTGGACAATACCTCGTATTTTCAGCATTTACTTCTGCCTAAGACATATGCTTCTGCCATCTATAGGCGTCGTCAGTTAAGCTAGTGTAGCAATGTATACAAATGATACAAATCTTTATAAATAGATCTGTATCTGTATATGACATTAAGCCGAAATATACAGTTACAGATATGTAAATTATTTACATGTCTGTTTCATAATGAAACAAAAGCGTTATACGTGCTTTAACGTATAGATATATTTAAAACCTTTTTTGAAAACAAGATTTTGTTTAAAAAACGAATGGGGGAGGACTAGTTTTTGAATTTATTTAGCTAATTTAAAAACAAACATGAAATTAACAAAAAACTAATATAATTAAAAAAATTGTCGATATTATTTTAAGAAAAGCAAATACTTCAACTTAAGATTGCCAGATTTCTTCGTCAATACATTTTATAACTTTAAGTGCAAGTAAATCTTACGATTTTTGAACACGCTTGGCAAAATAATTGAGCGCATTCATATTTCAATTCATTGTAATTTTTAAACCATTCTTCAACGGTGGGCTTTTGATTTGGCATTGTACTACGAACGCACGAACAACTTTAATAGAAGTAAGTGAATTGATGATTCGACGCAAATCAAATCACAGTAAACACGGGTAACCACACGTCAGGCGCCACAACGGGGAATTACAAAGTACACATTCATTCGCGAGACAAATGTGCAGTGGCGTAGTGAAATTTTTTTTTCGCAATTAAATAAATTTTGGAAAACACGTGTCAAAATGTCAGAAAAAGCTCTAAATAGGCAAAAAAAATAAGAATTAAAATTCAAAAAAGGTGTAAAAAAATTTCATATTTGAAACCAGCATTTTAGCGTTATTTAGCTTTTAAAATAAAACAGGATTTTATTTAAAAGAACGGAGAATAGGAGGGGGGCAGTTTTTGAATTTTTTTTAGCTAATTTAAAAATAAACAAGAAATTAATTGAAACCAATTTAAATTAAAAAAAATATCGTTATTATTTTAAGGAAAGCCAATTTCTTCTTTTATTTTACTGACTTCTAAGTAAGAAAATTAAAAATAAATCCACCTAGGTTGTCTATTGTAAATGCACCTTGTATATCATATCTCAATGTAATGTTAAAATTTTAGATATATAATTCCAAGAATTAATGTGTAAATAAGCGACGTTATGTTAATAAATTTTAGGTTAGTTTGATTTTTAAATGCTTAATACCTAAGTAAAATGAGAAAACATGCGTTACCTACCAGCAATATTAAAAAGGTACTAGTGTACATTATGTTAATGTGTAAATGTACTTGGAATGCCTTTCAATTCTTTTAACAATTAAGAATTTGCTGCATTTACCTAACGATTTTCAAGAATTTCGAAATCGGAAAGCAAGAAGTGCCGTAGTAAGGAAACTTGACGTGATAGGGACAAATGAGTTTCATATTTTGCATTAGTGTTCCAATATTAATTAAAAGCAAGTGTCAGATCATATTCAGCAGAAAAAATTTTAATTGTTGTCCAGTGTATTTCTTTTTATCTGATTCGTACCGATTTTTAAATATATTTTTCATACATTTTCTATAAATCTGGTCTTTATAGATAAGTAGGTAGACAAAAACATCACCTGGTAATAGAAAATAAACTGCCCAATATAATATTTCGTATAATTAACTTTGATTATTATTTAATCTAAGATGGGCTTGTTATAATTGCCAATAATTTGCATTTGCAGTCTAGACATAAGATTAGATTAAACGTGATTATATGGGATAGACTTAAATGAACTTACCGGTACAGTAGGACGGTTCATCGGAAAGGTCGCCGCAATCGTCGTTACCATCACAGTAGCCGTTCAATCTTATGCATCTACCGTTACGGCAGGGATATTCACTTATCCTGCAGGCTGGGCCGGTAGTAACCTCTTGTAAAACGGCCAGAAGCAGGACCGCGGGACAGAACCACAACCGCATCCTGTAATTGGATAACGGCACTTAATTACCATTAAGCGTGGCGTATCGAACACAAGCATACATTGGGAAATTTACGGACCGAGGGGTAACATAGGTAATATAGTCAGATATATCGATTCAAGGAAGGTCGACGTGTTCGGTTGGTTTGTTTGGGGAAAAGGAGAGAAAGGTCGGTATCCTGAGTACTTCATTCAAATTGCGTTCCGGGGCCAAAGAGAAGTAGCCGCGCTCCCGCCGTAAACGAAGCTAAAACGGATTAAATTTTAATTGGCGTGTGCCCAATTACCTGAAAAGTTTAGAGCAAGCGAACAATTACTCCGCCGCTTTCGTAGTTTGTATTTTGTTTTGATTTTTCTCGCATTTCGTAAGCTAGTGATTAATTTTTTCTACCGAACGATTGTTGATTCCGTAATGCGAAAACTTTTCAACTACGCGCTGTACAGAATTACAAATACAACCACACGGAATTGCATTACTGGTAACTTTCTTCATAAACGAAAGCTACTGTAAAGTGCAATACTGAATATCGTCTTTTAAATTACTTAAGTAATTTTGTAAAAACTTTTAAGAAATAAAGCAAGCATTTTTACTAATAGTGAAAATATTAAAAACATTAAATCAGGTGTGAAGAACACAATGCATATATATAGTGCGTCCATAAAGTATGGACACAAGCCCGTACCAACGTTATTGTGCATTATTTGACAAAATGCAAAGATATGTCGATTAATGTTTTTTATTAGCTATATTCAGATGTTTTTTCCGTCGACCTTGAATAGGTTATGACGTCATTGATATTTTTTTTAAATGTCAACCTTATTTTTTTTTATGGATTTTGAAAGCTTTTACAATGCTTATTCGATGTTGTAAAAATTTTGGTATATCACATTAGAAAATTTTTGAGTAAATTGTGTTGTAATTCTAAGTTTTGTTTTTGACATTTTCAGTATCAAATTTATAACAAATGCTCAAAATGTTTTTTCCTTCATTTTGTTAACAAAATCCTAAGCGATGATAAATTCCATTTCGTACATTCTGTAATATTTCGGGAGTGATTAGTCTGGTTTCGTAGATGATGCGTTGTCGTAAAACGTCCAAATTTTCCGGTCGCATAGACTTTTGATTTAAAGTAACCCCACAAGAAGAAGTCCAATGGGGTTAAATCTGGCGATCTAGCTGGCCCCTCTTCTTCCAATCCATCTGTTAGGAAATGTATTATTGAGGTAATACCTTACTGGCAGTGTATATTGCGGAGAAGCACCATCCTGTTGATACCAAATTCTACGATCTGGCAAATATGGATCCTCATTATTAGGAAAAAGAACCTCTAAAACGGGTATCAATTCATTCCACAAAAAATTCAAGTATATTTCCCCAGTCAAGTTTCCATCAAAGAAAAACGGTCCCACAATGCGATCGCCGATAATCCCTGCCCATACATTTAGTTTTTGCGGGTATTTGGTATGTGTCTCTTGCATCCAATGAGGATTATCAGTCGACCAAAATCGGCAATTTTGTCTATTCACAGTGCCATGCAATGTGAAAGTAGCTTCGTCAGAAAACGAAATGTTGAAGAGAAATAGAGGGTCATTATCACAAATTTGCATCAACCGTTCATAATATTTCAAACGCCGATCAAAATCATCCTCAGACAATCCTTGAACTAAATTCATTTTATAGGGATGATACTTTGATTTATACAAAAGTTTCCCGACTCTACCCCTTGCTACGTCAAATTCTCGACTAAGTTGCCGAGTGCTTGTTTGAGGACGTTCTTGAACTGTTAACAAAATGTCAACTTGAGTGTGTAGGGCCGTTGATGGACGACCACTTTTTGGTTTATCTCGAACGAACCCTTCTTCTTTATTTTTATTTACAATGTATCAAAAAAATTACCTTGTCACTTTGGGAATGACAGAAAGATGAAAAATTATTACTCAAAAATTTTCTAATGTAACATACCAAAATGTTTCAGCATCGAATAAAGAATTGTAAAAGCTTTAAAAATCCGCAAAAAAAAATGGGGTTGACATTTAAAAAAATTATCAATGACGTTATAACTTATTCAAGTTCGATGGAAAAAACAAAATGGTAGCATCTAAATATAGCTGATAAAACATTAATCGACATATCTTTGCATTTTGTTAAATAATACACAATAACGTTACTACGGGCTTGTGTCCATACTTTATGGACACACTGTACATATATTTGTGCGAAAATTGCCATTGAGACATGCAGCTCTACATGTTTCGTCCTATTGTGGACTCATCGTTGTATGAAGCCGTATAGATAAACTTTACAACAAACACTACTTTATCGTATACAGTTAAGACATAAAAGAAAATTTAGTGCCGTCCATTGATTAACACTAACATCACGACCCCCAACAGTAGATAAGCAATGGATATCTAGGACAAAATCCCATGTATTTTCTTATGGTGCTTCATTTCCGCCTTTGAAGATCATTTGACCTGTTCACATCACACACGGGTGTAGCTGCTTGGACCCGGTTCACACGCTGTTAAAGCTGTATCAGATGCTGCTAAGTCCTTCACTTAAACAGTTTCTGAACAACTCCGAAACGTTATATAGAATATAAATCCTAAATATTCTTCCAAAATGCCCTCTTATAAGCGAGACAAAAAATGACAAGGACATTTAAAAAAATTTTGTCACGCCACTGTGCGTCCGACTATATTATAAAATGTATCAGAGACGATGTCTTAAAGCTAACGGGCTCTAACTAAAAGAATAGTTTTGTTATTATCGATCTGGCTTTAAGTTTCATCTAATTGTCTATCGTCACGTACCTCCGATACGATTTACATTTACGTCTTCGATTAAAGATAGATTATTACCAAATTGAAAGTTAAATGCCTCTAGAACACACATCTTATACGTTCGTTTAACACATCGTTAACCCAATGTTATCTTCTAGTGTTTTTATAAACATAAACATTACAGCGTGTAAATTTAATAGCGGCATTCTCAATCTATATTAATATTTTATATTTCTTACGTCGCGTACAAAAAAAGAACATTTACATAATGTCAGTTCTAAAAGTTCACAAATTATTTTTAGTATGATTTTTAAAATGAGTTTGCGAATTAATGCAACACACATCTTAATTTTTGTTAATTCAGTTGAATGTATAAACAGCTGATTTTGTTCGGGGTTATTGACCTTGGCATACAATAATGTCATAGTTTTTACAACAGCAACAGCTGTTACGTATGTAAACATACGCTGTAGCGTATGTTTGTGTGTAACGTCAATAAAGATATTTACTATTTATACATATTCTGTATATTTTGAATTCATAGGGGGAACATAATATAATTTTCAGGGGGTTTTCGTCGTAATTGACGTGGTGTGAGGGAATTATGGGAAAATATTTTGAATTAATATTCTATATAATTACATCTTTCCATTTTTCATACGTAGTCTCTTTATTTCAAGGATAACTGTATATGTATATATATATATATATATATATATATATATATATATATGTTTTCTTTCAGGTTTCCGCGGGTAGTAGTATGTGTTGTAACTGGATTCCGGGTTTTCTTCCGCGTTTCCATTGTTCGGTCTTTGTAAAGACCGGTGCTGGTTTCTGGACGACGTTTCGGCAAAATCACATTTTCCATCTTCAGGTCTGCGATAACTGTCTGCTTCTGCTTCTGGTTACTCGTAAACTGACGTAGTCGAGTTTAAGATGGTTGTTATATACCTGCTTAGCGTTCTGGTTGGTTACACTTGGTTGAGTATGTGCGCGACTCCGTGTCGTTGGGCCTGTAGCTGGTGTGGGCTGGCTGGGTTGCGTTGTTTTTGTTTGTTGTTTCTTGTTGACAATTCCTTTGCTTAATACTGGTTTCCATGCTGTTGGTAGCCTCTGGGTATCATCTCGCGAATTCAAATTGTCCGGACGTTTCTCAATTTCGATAGCTTCCCTGATAATTCTGGTTTTCATATATTCTACGTTCGCCAATAATTTGGTATTGCTGAAGTCTATCGTGTGGGACGTTTCCTTTACATGCTGAGCCAAAGATGAAGTTTTCTCGTCTTTTCTTACGGAGTTTCGTCTCTTCTTACGTTTACCCTTCTGTTTGTTTGGCCGATGTACGATGTAGTATATATAGTAGTATATATATATATAGTATATATAGTAGTATATATAGTAGTAGTATATATAGTACGATGTAGTATATATATATATATATATATGAACCTTCATGTGTATGAGAATTAATAATTATTAAATCTCATTTTACATGCGATTGTCGCTATAATTTGTTGAATTTACGTCTACAATCTAGGGCAAAAGTGATTTGCCGAATTGTAGAATTAAATTCAACAAATTATAGCGACAATCGCATGTAAAATGAGATTTAATAATTATTAATTCTCATACACATGAAGTTCATTACAGTTCGTATATATACACGTAGTATAGAAGTGAATAACATGTCTGTCTTCGGTAAGGTGCACTGATGATCTGTAAAAAACAGTGAAATATCGATATATGCACATTCCGCGCAGATAAGTTTTTCACAAAATTTTTCATTTGTACTGACAACTTGTACAGTTGATGTCGCGGCTTGTTGCGTCTACAATCTAGGGCAAAAGTGATTTGCCGAATTGTAGAATTAAATTAAACAAATTATAGCGACAATCGCATGTAAAATGAGATTTAATAATTATTAATTCTCATACACATGAAGTTCATTACAGTTCGTATATATACACGTAGTATAGAAGTGAATAACATGTCTGTCTTCGGTAAGGTGCACTGATGATCTGTAAAAAACAGTGAAATATCGATATATGCACATTCCGCGCAGATAAGTTTTTCACAAAATTTTTCATATATATGTATATATATATATATATATTTATCTTTGTCTTGGTGGGTTGATATCCCCTCGGACGACTAACGATTTTCTTTGTAGGAATTTATACAAATACTAACTCAATCCGGCAATGATTTGCTATTGCTATATTTAAGTAAATGTATAATATATATTTCGTATGATTTGCTTTGTAATTTGTAGACAGCAATGTTTACATCCCCCCTTACTTTGCAATTACATACATATTAACTTGATATTTGTAAATATTTCATATAAAAGCCTAAAACCTCCAATAATTTATCAAATGTTATATATATATATATATATATATATATATATATATATATATAATAACTTCGTGACCTTGGTATGATATGGTAAACCTAATCAGTAGGCGATTAAAGGTCTGTATATTACTTCAAAATATATGTATTTAAAAAACTCATATAGCTTTGGAGTAATAATTAGTTTTTTAAATACATATATTTTGAAGTAATATACAGACCTTTAATCGCCTACTGATTAGGTTTACCATATATATATATATATATATGTATATATATATAACATTTAATAAATTATTGGAGGTTTTAGGCTTTTATATGAAATATTTACAAATATCAAGTTAATATGTATGTAATTGCAAAGTAAGGGGGGATGTAAACATTGCTGTCTACAAATTACAAAGCAAATCATACGAAATTTTACTAACTTGATATTTGTAAATATTTCATATAAAAGCCGAAAACTTCCAATAATTTATCAAATGTTATATTTAATGAACGGCTAAGAAATTATCTAATCACTCATATAGCTTTGGAGTAATAATTAGCATTTTCAAACATTCAAATCTGACATCTGCTCTCAAAACACTGACATCTACTTTCAATAACTCACATCTAATTTCAAAATAGGCATCTGCTTTCTAATCTGACGTTTGCTTTCATAACTGACACCTGCTTTCAAAACAGACATCTGCTTTCAGTAACTGATATTTGCTTTCACTAACTGACATCTGCTATCAAGACTGACATGAGCTTTCAAAACTGACTTCTGCCTTCAACTTGACGTCTACATTCAATAACTGACATCTGATTCATCAACACTGTTACTTTATAATGCATTTCTGAATAACTTGAACCTGGGTCTATTGTGTTCTAGTGGTAATGACGACAGCCCGGCAAGCTGTAGACTTGGGTTCGAGTCCCAACATAGACATTTTTTCAATTAAAAATTTCGTATGATTTGCTTTGTAATTTGTAGACAGCAATGTTTACATCCCCCCTTACTTTGCAATTACATACATACTAACTTGATATTTGTAAATATTTCATATAAAAGCCGAAAACCTCCAATAATTTATCAAATGTTATATTTAATGAACGGCTAAGAAATTATCTAATCACTTATATATATATATATATATATATATATATATATATATATATAGTAGATTCAATTAGTCGGCGATTTAAGGTCTGTTTTACTTTAATATGTATATATTTAAAATAATCTTACATATTTCGGCACATAATGTCTTTGTCAAAGAAATTTAAAATATAATATATATGTATTATATTTTAAATTTCACCCTGTATATAGGTCACACTATAAATATGAAATTTTGAACAAGAAAAAAATAAAAGGGTGATTACAAATGAACTGAAATTAATCTACAATAATGAGTATAAAAAAAAAAAATAAGTTTAAGTTTATAAATGAATGTGAATATTACGCTCATAAAAAAACAAAATGACATTGATAGTCTAAATTACAGTTATAAATTAAATCAATTAGTCTTTCCTATGGTACCAAACGAAAGCTTTACAGTAGAGCAATTAAACAATTATGCGCAAAATAAAATTGTTGTACATGTATTTCACAAATTTATGAAACAAATAATCTATATTATATTAAGTACCAAGGCTACATGTAGACAGTTTTTTGTTTATACTAAGCGGCGGCCAAGTACATATGGTTCGCTCAAAAGAAAACTTACAGACAAGAAAAATTCCCACGTTAAAAATGAATTTTGAATATTTGAATATTGAGAATGGAAAAAAACGGTAAATGTGTAAAATAATATTACGTTAAATATTAATATAATCAAAGCATATAATGTTGAAATCAAAGTGAAAATAAATTATAAATATATGTCCAAATGTAATATTAATGTATGAAACGCTACTTAAGATATTAAATTGAACAGATATAAATTAGAACTCGAATGTTAAAGAATATATGATTTTTCTAAATCTTCAAAACGGTATTTAAAGAGATAAAATTTATACCAAAAAAATAAAACCATACGAACTCACGTATCGTCCTCGTTTCGAGTACGGGAGATTGACATGGAAGCTGGTGATACGATTCATCCGCCGGGAATATCGTGGTTAAAGGTGGTTATTAAAGGTGTCGGCGCTTGGATTACGGCGTCCAGAGAGTTTTCAATATTGTTCCGCCATGCGTATCAGAAATGCCGTCAAACTCAAGAACAAAAGGAAGTGTTTCCTTTCCCTTTTACTTCTATATCCAAACGGAACAGTATCGGCGATTTCAAACCTATTTACGTTCTACGATTTTATCCGCAATATGCGATTTTATCAAACTACTTAGAATTACTCAAATCTGCAAATCACTGGCACAATAAATCGATCTTACATACGGCTTGTGATCGAATCTCTAACTCAAGCATCGACGGCATCGGAAAAAGGTGGCGCGATGATACGATAAAAATGTCCACACTGGAGGGCGATAGACGTACTCGTGAAAATGAAAAATTTAAGCAACTCGTGACGAAAACAGTATACCGGGTGATAAAACGTTAAATATTAAAAGGGATGCAATTCAAAACGTAACATATCTTGACCACATTCCGTCCTAAGGCGTCCTCTTTAATGCAGTTTAAACAGTCATATTTTCAAAGAATTTCTCTGGACGAAGACAGAAATCTGAAGAATTTATAACATTAAAATTGCATTATATTTAAAAGATGTGAACTTTACGATGTTTGAAGGTATGTATCTTAAATATGCGTGATGTATCAGTTGCAATTTCCAGTCTAAAACTTGATTTAATATTATTAGAATATCATATAATACATATATACAATTTTGTTATGATTGGGAAACTTGAAATTGTCGGTTTCGATAACGTATATCAAATTCTAAGCCACTGTGTATTGGTCCAGTAGTTTTTTAGTCTATAACGAACACAAATACGATATTGCCTTTTATGTATGTAAATATATATAGATACGAGACTTGTACAATTAGTTTTTAATAACTTACATGTGATTACATTGAAAGCATTCACAGTTCACTGATACGTAATGAAATTAAATGAAATTATTTTTATCCATCTTCGAATTCGACATTTCATTATGCCGTAATACAATACATCCATACAAAAGTAAAAGTTTCAGTAGAAATGTAAATATATTTTCCGCTGAAAATCAATAACCTACGGCGTGCACAACGAAACCAAGATAATAAAACATGAAAGGATAAACCAGTGCGGTACTAATTACAAAGGAAATTGGGACGCTGGGTGTTGCGGCTGTACTGGCATATAACATTTGCAGGTTGGCCACATTTGTTTGTCGTTTGGTTTGTCAATTACATAGTTTAAATTAAATTTGTCAACTTGCTACTTCATTTGGAATCGGGCGCCGTCGAAATAAGGCTTTCAGAAAAAGTTTCGTAATTTGAATCATAACAGAAGCGTAACGTTAATTGTTATCTTAATTTAATTTTCGCTCGTTTTCGAAAGGGATAAAATCAATTACATTAATATTTACTGCCGAATCCTTTTACGCGGAAAGTTTAAATAATTTTCTCGTAACAGGTATTAATGAATACTGAGAATTTCGTTAGTCGACTATATAAAAAAGTGTTTTGTTAATAAATAAATTTTAAATTAGCAATGGCAGACATATATTGACATATAACGCGTCGATATCGATTTGAATACATTCCCTCATCCAAATCGAACGTATATACATACGTGAGAAGTGTGAATGTTACACAAATCTCACCAACATGAGTTATTTAATAATACAAATGTAATCGTGGCATTTTCATTCAATTCTTTGTGTGTTTAACAAAAGTCACGGATCGAAAAAATATTGTAGTGTGTTGAAGTTCTGCGCTTTTGAATGAAACACGTCTATGAAAAGTGAAATTTAACATTAAACAGTTTCAAAGAGAAACTCTTTTCAAATTCAAACGTGATAGTGATGACGGTGATCAAATACAGAAACAATCAATCATTGTTTTTTCAAACAAACGTTGGTTTTCTTCAAAGAATTGTTTCGGTCCATTATCATCTGTGATGTAACGTGTTCAAATCGCCCCCTGGTTCATTTATAGTCATTTATTCGATAATTTTTGAACAAACCTGTATATGGTGATATTTTCGCGTATATTTTTGTAATTTTCGATATTTAAAATTTTTATTAATGTTTTTCTTTTGCGGATAATTATCATAGAATTAGTTAAAATTGAAATTTCCTAGTTGATTTAAAATTTAATTAAATTTGCGATATATTTTGCGTTGATGTAGGCATCCTTATATGCGAGTCATATATGATCCAATAAAATAATTAAGTCAGTCAATGTTGGATTGTTAATTCGTTAATTGGTTTAATTTGTACAGGTTTAATGCGAATTTCTATCTTAAAATTTATAAGAATATTTTACGGGCTTATTTATAGTAAATTCAGTGAGAATTGTCCTTAGTATTGTCATTTAAGATCCCTTGGGTATTATACGACAGAGTCATATCCTAGTGATTCTTTTAAACTATAAGTTTTCAATTTATAATTCTTTAATTAGTACGTAATTTAATTGATATTTTTCGTCAGATAGCTTCCGAGTATTATTGTCTCAATTTTTGGGTAGCGAAATAATCTTCTAAATATAGATTTCATCATTCATTTCTTCTGTACTGTAGTATACTTCCCTCTATCGGTTGATTTTTGTGAGAACTACGTACCGTTTCCTAGAAAAGGGTGAGTTGGGAAATTCTGGTTTTATTTTCCGCTGTTGAGTTTAATGAATTAACACGTGGTACTGAAGACTGTATGGTGCGGTTATTTAATGGCTTCTTATAGGTATTTTATTATTTTGCTATGCTGCTTTTGTGGCATTTTTAATTAAATTATACGTCTGAAGTCCTTTGAAATGTGGAAAAAAAAACAATTATTTTAGTTTCTGCATGAAATTGGCGTTCATGTGAAGCATGTGTTTAAGAGTTTTTCCTATGTTAATTTAGGTGAGTTTTTTACGATGTTCCTGTTAGGGCATTGTTCTTATTTTATATTTTATTTCGCTACATCAGTTTTTTTTCTTTTGGAATTTAACAGGGTTTTAGTAAGATGTTAAATGAGGCACGTGGTTGAAGTTATCATTATTAGTTTCTACAAGTTGAGATTACTTGGAATTCTCGAGCAAAATGGCATTCCTTTTGCAGCTAGCAGCGTTAGTTGCACGAGTATCGCGAACGTTTTTTTCAAGACGTTATTTAATCGAAATCTTAAGATATAATAAGGCATTGCGCAGAAGCCTACAGACAGACAAAAGTAACTTTCTCCTAAAGAATTATTAGTATCTACTGTATAAGACTATGTAAATTCGAGTCATTCATTTTATTACTGTATGTATTTCATTTAATAAAATTTAAGCAATCGATACCCTTAATTTTGGTGAATACAGGGTAATCGATATTTCATTACGTACTAGGGTCATGTCAAATTAATTTTTTTATTCAATTAATTCAATTAATGTAGAAAATTTTTCTAAATTTTAAATATTAATTATCACTCGATCATTCGATTGGCATAGACCAACATATGTTCTAAATTTATAGTATATTTTCACGGTTCAATTTTCGTTATTACAATTTAAAAGTTGTAGTTATATATTTTTTTATTTCATAAACTAATTAGTATACTGAATGTACAAGAATCTCAATGTGAGATTTATCTTTATATATATAAATTACCAACCTAATTATTTAGTATAGGCCTACCATTTAAATATTTATGACTCAATGATTGAAATATTAAGGTCTGTCTGTGAAACAGGCAGGTATGTTTCAGAGTTTGGAAAGTGAACTGCCAGCACTATTTGAAGACGTTAGCTTAAAAGGGCGACAGAACATGTAGTTTCAACATGATGGTTGTCGAACATACTATTTGGTGGTAGCATGTGAAGTACTTGATTGTAATTTCAATGTTCGCTGAATCGATGGAGCTGGTTTAGTAAATTGACCTGTTTGATCACCAGATCTTAATTCGTCAGATTTCATTTTATGGGGTTATCTTAAATGCAAATCAGCGAATCAGAAATGCTTGTGCCGAAATTCGAGTTTGTCAGTTGTCTACGCATATTTTAAATGCGGATCAGTAAGTGCATTGAAGTCGAGGGTCATCATTTTGAGCACTTACTTTAATTGAAAGATGATGAGACCAGGAGAAATCTAGCATTTTGATAAGTGAGCGGCGAAGAGACTTACATAAATAAAGCACCCTGATACGTAAGAGACGAAGAAGCTTAGCTTAATCAAGTACCCTAAGATGATACTACATACACATGGTTGTTGTTGAGTTACGCTAAAAGTAACTTATGCACCAGCAATTTACCTTTCTACAGTTGACATTTTCCCAGCTATTCGAAATTTGTAAAATGAATAAAGTTTTTCTAAGACTAATTTTGATTATTTGCAAAGAAAACGTATTTTTTATTGCACACGAATTGCGGAATCGTATGTATAGGTTCTCAGTGCGAGAAATTGAAAAAAAATAAATTTCATCAATTATAGCTCCATCTATCTATCATGAATTGAAAAGAATGTTTCAGACAAATCTTACGTACTTTTTCTAGTAAAATTCGAATCTGTAATAAAATATACAGGTTCCTGTTTAAGATTTCAAAGTTAATTCTAGCAATAATGTGTTTCCTCTATTGAATTATTAAATTTTAGATCTGGGCATTTTTTCGTGCTTATTTTTTGATATACAGTAGAACTTCTCAAACCCGACCCTCCGAAACCCGCTGCTCTCCTAAACCCGACTCCGACTGTCCGACTGTAGATGCAAACGGTTTCCTAATCTCTCACGTTTTTACAACTGTTCAGAGAACTCAGTCTGCAATTAGCCTTCCGGCGATGATAACGAAAATGTCTAGAAAGCGAAAAAATATTACTTCTTCGTTAAAACAAAAACTGGAAGCCCTTGATAGGCTAGATAAAGGTGAGAGTATCAAAAATGTTGCAAGAAATTTAAATATCGGTATTACGACATTGAAGGATTGGAGAATAAATAGACACACATTGCAGTGTGCAGCAGCAACTGTAGAATCTGAGGTTGGTTTAGAATCCCGGAAAACAATAAAAAAACCAAAGCTGGATGTTTTAGATGAAGCGGTAAGTTGAATTTTCTTGTTCGTAAATAAAGCTATCTTCTTTATGAATCCCACAGGTATGGATTTGGTTTAGTCAGGAACGATTAAAAGGAACCCCTTTAACAGGACCATTAATTAAAGAAAAGGCGAATGCCCTTAATAAAACAATTGATCCTAACTCCAAATTTAGCAAGTGAGGGATGGTTGGACAAATGGAAAAAACGACACGGAATTCATCAGGTCACAGTTTCTGGAGAAAAAACGCTCAGCTGATCACGTAGCTTCCGAAAATTTCATTAAACAGTTTGATGATATCATAAAAGAAGGCGGATTAACTGCTGAACAAATTTATAACATAGATGAGACCGGGCTTAATTATAAAATGCTGCCACAGAAAACTCTCGCTTCAAAACAAGAAATGCAGTTAAGTGGGTTCAAATTATACAAGGAAAGGATAACTGTTGCTCTAAGTAGTAACGCAAGTGGGACTCACAAATTGCCTCTTTTTGTTATCGGCAAATCACAGAAACCGAGAGCATTTAAAAATATAAATTTGTCATCATTGCCAGTTCATTATCGGGCTCAAAGGTATGCGTGGATGGATTCAGCACTATTTAAAGATTGGTTTCACACTGTTTTCGTCCCTGAAGTTACAAAACATTTAAAATCGAGGGGTCTTCCCCAGAAGGCCCGTTTTGGATAATGCTCCGTCACATCCAAAAGTGTTAGAATTGACGAAGGGCAAAATAAAAGCAATTTTCTTACCGGCAAATGTAACTTCATTGATACAACCACTAGACCAGGGGGTTATAGAGTGTATAAAGAGAAAATATCGCAAAAAGTTCTTGACAATCCTTCTGGAAAAAATGGAGAATGGAATCGGTTTGATCGATGCAATTAAATCTCTTAACATCAAGGATATTATTTACATGATAGCAGAAGCTTGGGATGATATTCTTCCCACAACATTATCTAAGTCTTGGCGAAAACTTTGGCCTAATATTAAAAAACACATGGAAGAAGCTGAACAAAAAGAAGAATTTCGTTTCGAAAAATAAAAAATACTTGTCATATCTCGTTTCTCTTCGTTAGTGTATGACATTTTTGTATTATTAATGAACAATAAATGAAATGTTTGACAGATTGAATTCCAAAGGCTACCTTATTTAATCTGTATTCTTTCAAATAAAACCTAATGTCAAAAACTATAGTCAGCATGTGGTACATGGTTGAAATCAGAAAAAAAACTCTTTCTGAAGATGTCTAAATCCAATATGGCGCCTATAAGAAATTAGATAGTTGATGATGGCCAGAAAGAAACGAAACGTCGTATAAAAATTTAGAGTACACTACTGGATAGAGGTTTAGAAATGGCCACAAGGATGTTTTTCATTTTTTCTCTACAAAGCCAAATGTCGGTGCTACAGGTAAAAGAAGAAAATGGGGTTTTCGCGTTTTTTTTTTAAATAACGAAGGTCATTTGTCACAGGTCTATTTTCTTTACGGATTTATAACAAACACAAAATTTAACAACTTTGCCAAATTTAAACCTATAATCTATCTCCAATAATAAGCGAGATCCCATGGTGAGGGCCGAAAATGAATCAGCCTGTATAACAAGTGTTCATTTGAAAAGTCAATGTAGGTTACTTTGAAATTTTGATAGAATAAGACGCAAATATATTAATATGTTTGTTGTTCCGTAAACGTAAATCCAAATGACATTTGATAATGTCAATCACAAATATCAGTTAGTGCATAAAATAATCGTGCGTCGATTCTGGTTTAAATAAATTGCTTCTCAGTTTTAAAATGGCTATCACTTTAGAACAAAAATTTTTTTTAGTCCAGGCTTATTTTCGAAGTGGTAATAAAATTGATGGTTTATGGGTTTATTCAGTTCAAGATTGCATGGTAAAATTTCAAGTTGAGTTTCCACATTTTGTAATAGATTATATACAATTTAAGAATACTTTGGATAGAACTTGAAATCTTTTTTCTGAAACTGGTAGTCTCTTAAGAAAATCAGGCAGCGGAGCAGTTAAGAAACGTACACCTCAAGTTGTCAATCGTGTTGAAGAAATAATGAAAAATGAACCACAAACATCTGTGTACTGGATTTACTTTTCAAATGAACACTTGTTATAATAAATGCATAGTACATAAACTCTAATATAACGTGTAAGAACACTATCTCTACTCCATCTCATTATTAATAGAACTGTTCGCTAATTGCTTTCTACTCATTTCCTTTAGAAGCTCAAATAATTCTTAATAATTCACGATTTAAATCTAAAATTCTCCTTTGTTAATCCTTCATCTCCTGCGCGAACAATACGCCTTGCTCTTTTTGTCGCAAATCCAACAATCGAACTGTGCGACTCGGAGAAATGTTCCGTCCATTTAAAGAGTACACATTTAAAAATCCGCTACGACATAATTTTTAAGTGGGATACTCAGTTCGCGGAGTAAATTCGATTTGTTAAATTTAAAGTAAACGTTTGCCTCGAGAGGCGCTTTTCCACGGTATTCGTACAACTTTACGGTAGCTATTCATAAAGTTATATTATAACTGTATTCATAACTTAAACAGTGGCTGCGGCTCCCACTATTAGTGCTGCGGTACCGTGAATTTCAACATCATAAGCGAATACTTTGAATAATTTTCTGTATGATACTCCAGTAATGTTATATTAGAGATTAAGATGTTCTTTTTTCGTTTTATTTTATCTGCAAGTGTGGGATTTCAAAATTTCTATTCATTATCAGTAGCATAACCGGGATGGCTTTGCAAATCTGGTTTTACGTAAAATATTATCTGAATTAACAAGAAATATTGTTATAATGAGCACAGTAATCTATACTGCTTTAATAATAATAATAATAATAATAACAATAATAACAAAGGCCTGCATAAAATTTGTGATGACGTGATTTTTGTTTGTTAAGGTCAGTTTTTATATAGCAATAACTAATTAAAATACAGTTGGTCTCTACCATCCATAGATTTTTTTTTGCACAAAAGAAAAAGAAAAAAATATTAAAAAAATCTTATAATAGGCGTTTTAATAGATTTTAAAATAAATGTACTACTTCAAATTCTAGGTATTAACCCAAAAATGATTTTCTGTTGTGGTTTTAAAGAAATTTGTTAAATAGGCTCTCATTACCTGATGTAAATCTTTTATTACATGTATTAATTTTGGACAAGATTGCCGGGAATTTTTACCTGCTAAATCCTATTTATTGTGCTTTCACTTTATTAGTACTGCGAAGAAGGATTTCAAGTTTATCACTCCAAACAAAATGTATATTTTAATGTCATTTACTTCATTATAGCTCTGAGTGTCGATCAGTAAACAAGTAAAATTAATTTGTCTTTAGTGTTGTGCGTGGTATTTGATAAATAAACATTGCTTAAAAATATGTCTAGCCGGTGTTGCAAAAACAAACCAGATGATTTCTGTTATATTTGTGGATATTTCGTCTTGAAAAAGTTTAAGAGACCAATTGGTGAATTTGTGAAAAATGCATATTATGCTTATTTAAAACTCAAATTAGGAGATCAAGATAAAGATTGGGCACCGCACGTTGTTTGTAAGGCATGTGAAGAAGGTTTAAGACATTGGACCAAAGGGAATAGAAAAAGCCTTCCTTTTGGAATACCGATGGTTTGGAGAGAACCGCAAAATCATCATGAATATTGCTACTTTTTATTGCTACCCAAACAATATTAAATCAGCTAGCAGACCAGTTCCTTACAGTGATCATGTACCTATACCTATACCCCCAAAGTACTACAAGAAGATATTGAAACCTCTTCAACTTCCGGCTTCGTACAGATGGATAGTGATTTTGAACTATCAACCTCAGGTCAAAACCAACCTCAGCTATTTTCACAAGCCGAACTGAATGATTTAGTAAGAGATTTGGGACTTTCAAAAGATCTTTCTGAAGTACTGGGGTCTAGGTTGAAACAAAAAAATTTGCTTGCCACAGAAACTACCTTCAGATCTTCCTTTAGCTGAATATGACAGAAAAATAACCAAACGAAGCTTTTCTGGGAAACGAAAACGTTTTTTTAAGAAGCATAAAAAGAAATAACTATTTCTAACAGTTTCTATGTGTATATGTTTGTATTTTTTTTAATATAATATAAAACTAGCTTATAAATTAAATAAATCGTATTTTTTCTATATTTTTTTATTTTACTGGTTTGAAAAATAACCTTACGTGATACAAAAAAAATAAAGGCAGATTTGAAATCAGCGCTACCCAATTACTAGAAAACAGTTAAAATTTTTAAATCAACATTCAAAGAGTTGAAAAATGCAGGCCTGTGTTATTATTGATTGTTAGATAGCAACAACAAAAAATTTGGAAAGAAAAGCAATAATTGTGCAAAGGACACATAAAAAGAAAAATTTTAATTATTTAATAGTATTAAATGAGAAAAAAAACTAAAGATTGTGATGTGAGTCATTCGACGATATAGCGAGCGTGATCTGGCGGTGATATTACCCGCCGAACACGTCATCAAGTCTCTCGAACCTCCTAGAAAGAACTTCTGGGGTAATACGAGATTTGGAAGGCTGTTGAATGAGCTATGGACCATAAACTAAGACGTCGAAGAACAGGAGAGAATTATTCAAGAAGCACCCGGGGTGTTACAACATTGTTATATAAATCTGAATGATGTTGCTTCACCGTGCACAGGTTGTAAGGACTATTTAATCTTTGGTGACTTAAATAAGTAAATATACTTTCATCCAGTTATATTTATTTACACTATACGAGTACATCATAGATAAAGTATGATTGTTATGATGTGTGTCTTGTACTGATGTTGAGTTGACACTGTATTTTAGTTCATACTATAAGACTGTGTGTCTTGTACTGATGTTGAGTTCATAATGTGTTTTAGATCATACTACATATACGACTGTGTGTGTCTTGTACTGATGTTGAGTTGATACTGTGTTTGAGTTCATACTGATTGATAGGAATGTTATGTTAAGACTGAGTATCTTATACTGATGTTGAGTTTGTACTGTCTTTTATTCATACTAATTGATATGGATGTTATGTTAAAACTGTGCGTCTTGTACTGATGTTATGTTTGTACTGTTCTATTCTGTTCTGTTTTAGTACCACTACACCTAACTATTACAGATTCAAAGCGTATTGGTTGGACAGTGTACTGTTTCACATCATACCGGGTAATTTTTGTGTTATTTAATCATGGAAATTATGCATACAACAATATCCAAGGTTTACGATAGTGCCTTAAAAATCTAATCTTAACTAATAAATAATAAAATATACTAATAAAGTATTAGGATGTGCCATTTACATAAGTATGTAGTTCCGTATAGTCCCTTGTTCTTAACAATAAATATCCAAATTAAAGCCTCTGTTCATTATAATCCAATGTAATAAAGCAAGCGGTCTGATGTATAAGACAATAATTAAATTAAATTAAATTTTTTTTTAATATCGACCAGTATATCTTTGGAGAAATGTTTTGAAGATCGGATCGTTAGGTTTATTTAATGGATTATTTGCCGCCATTAAATTTTCACAGAGTTCTTCGTTAAAATTTCTGTGTATGTGTTTGCGATGCCAAGTAACGTTTTACGTGCGATTTCTTGGAATTTTTTAACAATATTTTACAGACTTTGCAATAAATTTATGTAATTAAGTAAGTATTAAGTAAGTATGTAATTAACAGTTAAAACAATAAAACTAACTCACCGTACTTTATTTATCTTACGAAATATAAACTGATAAATAAAGTAAATTATTAAAAACCCCCACGCATCTATCTACGGCCATGAAGAAAGGAATTTAACTGTAATATTGAAGTAATTGCGACATAATTCAACGATACAAAACAGATGTACAGTTAACTGAATGAATAGTGCTATTCAATAACTGCGTGTTGTATTTAGCGATGTTATAATAGTCTGTTTATATGGTTCATCGTAATTTCTGCCTGATGCGTCAGGTCTCTAGTGATTATTAGAGAACGGACACGCTTAGCACATGACGCAAAGCCCAGTGCAGTACTGGCGAAAGGCTGTATTTCTAAAATACTTAATTTTATTTATATAATTGGAAAACGAACGGGTGGTGATTTATAAAATTACGAAATACATATTTATTTGTTGAAAAGTTGTATTTTTAAAGTTTTTAATTTTATTTATATAATTGGAAAACATACGGGTGGTGATCTATCTATCTAAAATTACGAAATACATATTTATTAATTAATTTTATTTATATAATTGGAAAACAAACGGGTGGTGATCTATAAAATTACGAAATACATATGTATTTGTTGAAAAGTTGTATTTTTAAAGTTTTTAATTTTATTTCTATAATTGGAACATTTTTATTTGTTCATTTTGTCGTTCAAGTTGAGTAAAGGAGTATTAATATTGACTAGCAATAGTTTCTCAAGGTTTTCTTCTGTCAATTTTGTTTTCTTTGAATTAAGTACATCCTTATAAATAGAGAACGTCCTTTCTACATCGCAACCGGTTATAGGTGCATACTGGAAATATTCTTTTATTTCTTCATATTTAGCCGTTAGATTTTGTGGAATTGTCTCGATACATAATTGCTGCAATGTAATTAAATCTGGATTTCTATTAAGAATTGCTTCAAACTTTTGCCGAAGGCCACATCCGAAGTCACTTGGAATACTTTTCAAATTATTAACAGCCACATCTAATGTGGTTAATCCGTCATTTAATTTGAGATTTAGATTTTCAAAATAAGTGTTTAGTTTTGGCAATTTTCCAAAGTGTTCGTGAAGAAAGTACAACTGTTTTTTTTAAATTTGGGATTTGTGTGAGCTCCTTGCATTCACCAATACTTCTACCATCCTCCTTTAGCAGTGTTACGAAATGTTTTAGACTATCGAAATTCTCAGCATAATAACTAGTAGCTTCCAGCCATGTTCCCCATCTAGTTATTACTGGAGTGGGATGCAGTAACAGACATGGAAATTTTTCCCTGAAAAGAGCTACTCTCAATGGTGCTTTTCTGAAAACTTTTTTAAAAGCTGATACAAGTCTATCAACTTCCGGAAAAGTGTCTCTGATATACCTATTCACAGATTCTGTGGAGAGCATGTGCTACACAAGTAATATCCAGCATATTAGATTATGTTTTCTTCAATAGTCTGCCTGTTTTTAACATATACGCAGCACTATCACTGACAAATAAAAGTATTTTTTGTTTGTACGTGGCGTCCGAATGAAGCATTTTTTGCATATTCTCCTTAATGGTTTCAGCAACTGTTTCCGCATCAACTCTATTTATAACACTTGTTGCTATTACATATGAGTTATAGGGAATAGTTGGTTGTAGTACACCAGCTACAACATTTACCCCAGAGCGTCCTAACATATCCACCGTTTCGTCGGCGCTTATCCATATGTATTGATTTAAAAGATGGCTTCTAATGCGTTCTACTGTTCTCGTATAGCACCTAGAAATATAATATCTGCGTAAAGTTGATTCATCAGGAACATTTCGACCAGTATATTTTTTCAGAAATGTCTTCAAAATTGGATTGTTCAATTTAAATAATGGAATATTAGCTGCCATAAAAGTTTCACAGAGTTCTTCGTTAAAATTGTCAGATTCCAACGGGTTCAATTTTTTTTCGTGCTTTAACGATCCTACGTGACGTTTTACGGTTGATTTATTGCAATTTTTCAATAACTATTTCTCTTACGAAATACGATAAACTTATTTATTTTATCTACGTACACGACACCACTGAAAAACACTATATTCTCCGAATACAATAGCTGGGTTGTCCATTGTTATCGCAGCGAGACCAGGTGGCCGAGTAAGTCAAACAAATACTTCATTGAATTACGCCGGGATGTACTGAGCGACGTTATACACAATTCCAATTGCCGATTGCGTTTTACGGAAATTGCATCCGTTCTCTAGTGATTATATATCAATTTTTTTTAATCTAATTTCATGTGTTATTCTTTGTATCCTATTTTGAACTGACCTGGGATATATTTCTTAGTTATTTCTTGTATTTAAAAGACTAGTAATCTAATTTGATTCAAGGTTAAGCGAATATTAACGTGATTAATTGCATAATATTGCAGGGAATAAATTTAGGGATTAGTAATTGATGTAAATTTTAATTTATGTCACCTAATTAACCTATTTTTTCCCTCTTGTTAGGCGGTTTTAAAAATTTATGTTTTAGATATGTGTAATTGCGAAAACCCTAAAACACTTTTATTTTACTCCGGTATACAATTTCACCCCCATTTCTACTTCTCTTTATGACAAATGACTCTCATCGCTGCACAAAAATACCGCTGACCGTACGAGGGTCCGCTAATTAACCAATCACGTTCCGTTGTAAAATAATTTGTCTTCCCGTCCTTTTTTCCTATAACACCTTTGCATGCACGGTCTGAAACTAAAGTTAGATCGGACGAAATTTTCTACCCCTCGATGTTTCTACCTTCAACAACCTACACGCGGACGCACGTTCGTCGTAAATCATACGAGATATATGTCATAAGTACGGAGCGCGTACGAACACTTATGCATTCATACAGTATAATACACCTGCCTACACTGTACGGTGTTTCTTTTATAATATAAGTGTAATTTTTACACTGGCCACCCTCGCGGCATATATTTTAAAATTGCAGACCTCAACTGGAAAGGTATGGGGTGCATTTTTATTGCGTGGAGTGATATTTTTTCTGAGGAAGGAAGGACGGCTTTAGAGAGGGCGATGCGCTGCGGAAATTACGTTGGTGTAGAATCTGTCGACTACGAAGATTCAAGTTTTCAGGGAATTTTTTATATTTTGTTAAATTTATACAGAATGATATTAATAGTAATAATTAGATTATATGCAAAGCGCATATATGTTATTTTATGCATATCTTTGAGTATAGCCCGTATACAAGTGTCCCGTATTGTTATGTTCAAATTTTAGGAGTGTAAAGTAGACTTCATTTCAAGTAACAAAAACGCAAAACTTGTATATACATTTTTATTTGTTTCAAAGTTACAGATCTATGAATATGATTGTCAGATCATGAAAAAAATGTAATCCCAAACTCAATACAAGCTGATTTTACTTAAAAAAAGTTATATGCGATTGTTAACATCGCATAATAAAATGTTATCCTAAAATAAATAAACACGTGTCGTAGTGCATACAGTAATTTCTTTGGAGATTTACAAAAAAGAGTACTGGAAATTTATTTATGATGAAAAAGGTTCTTACTTATTTCGTAAGTGCTGAACCATGAATCTCATACAATAAACAAATGTTCAGATGACTGTTAACGTTGCATTTTTTAATAAAGGATTACATAACGTTTCAGTTCATACAACAGATTACACAGGCCTGCATTTTTCAACTCTTTGAATGTTGATTTAAAAATTTTAACTGTTTTCTAGTAATTATGTAGCGCTGATTTCAAATCAGCTTTTATTTTTTTTGTATCACGTAAGGTTATTTTTCATATCAGTAAAATCAAAAAATATAGAAAAAATGCGATTTATTTCATTTATAAGCTAGTTTTATATTATATTTTAAAAAAATACAAAAATATACACATAGAAACTATTAGAAATAGTTATTTATTCTTTATGCTTCTTAAAAAAACGTTTTCGTTTTTCAGAAAAGCTTCGTTTTGTTGTTTTTCTGTCATATTCAGCTAAGGGACGATCTGAAGGTAGTTTCTAGGGAAAGCAATTTTTTTTGCTTCAACCTAGACCCCAATACTTCAGAAAGATCTTTTGAAAGTCCCAAATCTCTAACTAAATCATTCAGTTCGGCTTGTGAAAATAACTGAGGTTTGGTTTTTACCTGAGGTTGATCGTTCAAAATCACTATCCATCTGTACGGAGCCGGAAGTTCAAGAGGTTTCAATATCTTCTTGTAGTACTTTGGGGGGTATAGGTATAGGTACATGATCACTGTGAGGAACTGGTCTGATAGCTTATTTGATATTCTTTGGGTACAAAATATGTTTCAAAGTTTTTCTATTATGCCCCTTAATATCACAAAGACAAAAGTAGCAATCTTCATGATGATTTTGCGGTTCTCTCCAAACTATCGGTATTCCAAAAGGAAGGCTTTTTCTATTCCCTTTGGTCCAATGTCTTAAACCTTCTTCACATACCTTACAAACAACGTGCGGTGCCCAATCTTTATCTTGATCTCCTAATTTGATTTTGAAATAAGCATAATATGCATTTTTCACAAATTCACCAATTGGTCTCTTAAACTTTTTCAAGACGAAATATCCACAAATATAACAGAAATCATCTGGTTTGTTTTTGCAACACCGGCTAGACATATTTTTAAGAAATGTTTATTTATCAAATACCACGCACAACACTAAAGACAAATTAATTTTACTTGTTTACTGATCGACACTCAGAGCTATAATGAAGTAAATGACATTAAAATATACATTTTGTTTGGAGTGATAAACTTGAAATCCTTCTTCGCAGTACTAATAAAGTGAAAGCATAATAAATAGGATTTAGCAGGTAAAAATTCCCGGAAATCTTGTCCAAAATTAATACATGTAATAAAAGATTTACATCAGGAAATGAGAGCCTATTTAACAAATTTCTTTAAAACCACAACAGAAAATCATTTTTGGGTTAATACCTAGAATTTGAAGTAGTACATTCATTTTAAAATGTATTAAAACGCCTATTATAAGATTTTTTTTATATTTTTTCTTTTTCTTTTGTGCAAAAAAAAACTGTGTGTGGTAGAGACCAACTGTATTTTAATTAGTTATTGCTATATAAAAACTGAGCTTAACAAACAAAAATCACGTCATCACAAATTTTATGCAGGCCTGTGTTATTAGTGAGTGGACACGTTTTCTTTATTCAAAATGCCTTACCGATTTTCTTTTCAAGAGTATGCGGACATGCATTTTGTGTATGGCTACTGTAACGGCAGTGCACATCAAGCAGTTATTGAATACCGACATCGGTTTCTCGATACGCGCATTCCTCATTACAGAGCGTTTCTAGAAGTGCACAGACAAATTTGGGAATTCGGACTGCGAGGAGTAAATTTGCCAGCAGACTTAGAGGAAGAAGCAATAGCAATTATTACAAGGGATCCAACTCTCAGTGTACGTCGAATCGCTAGACAACTAGGAGTGCCACGAACGACAGTCTGGCGAATTTTAAAATGTGAGGGCTTATATCCATATCACTATCGCAGGGTACACGGTTTGCTTGAGGCAGACCACTATGCTCGTCTAGTTTATTCTACCTGTATATTAAGACAGTCGCGGCTTCATTTTAATTTCTGCAGAATAGTCCTCTCGACAGATGAATCTATGTTCACGAGAAGTGGTGTTACAAATCTCAGAAACCTGCACAGGTGGTCATCAGAAAATCCCAAAGCTATACGCCCATCTAAATTTCAACGTGAATTTTCTATTAACGTTCGGGCGGCTCTAATCGATGACTTGTTGATTGGTCCTGTCGTTCTTCCTGGGAGATTAAATGCGGACAATTACCTTCAATTTCTTATTGAAGAACAGCCAGGTCTTTTAGAGGATGACCCACTGAATGATCGACGAGACATGTGGTTTCACATGGATAGGGCACCACCAGATTTCGGAATTGCTGTCCGAAATTGTGTTAATGTCAATTATCCAATATGGATTGGTCGAGGTGGTCTTATTAAATGGCCACCCAGATCACCCTATCTTAATTCCCTTGACTTTTATTTATGGGAGTACATGAAAAATTTAGTCTAGGCCCAAGTTTCAAACACAAGAGAAGAGTTGTTGGATCGTATTCACCTGGCTGCCGAGCAAATCCGACAAAACAAGTATGAAATTCGGATAGGTACTTCTTCTGTTAGCTTACGGGGACAAGCCTGCATTCAAAAAGGAGGTGGACATTTCGAAAATATTATTAATTGGACTTTTTTAAATAAAATCAGTTTTTATTGACTTTAGGATTACATTTTTTTTCATGATCTGACAATCACATTCATAGATCTGTAACTTTGAAACAACTAAAAATAGATATACAAGTTTTGCGTTTTTGTTACTTGAAATGAAGTCTACTTTACATTCCTAAAATTTGAACATAACAATACGGGACACCTTGTATAGACGTGTTGCACTGATTAGAGTTAATTAGCAATAATTAATAATTGCATATATTGTATATTTAGGCATTTCTATGCATGTTTAATTTTTTTTGCTGCTGTATATAAAAACACCCAGAAAAGGAAAGTAAAAAGAAACTTTATCGTTAAATCGTGTAAGAAACGGCAGTATTGTAGTACATAAACATAATTTAAAATTTATTTTATTTAAAAGCAATTGTTGAACAGTGTATTATTGATTCGTTGTAATTCTATATACCTTTACAACATTTATATAGACTTATTGTCAATGTTACTATAAATAGAAGGTATTTTCATAGAAATTTTTCAGGTAATGCCACAACCAATTCCATTCTCAAAATTTTTCAAAATTTTGTTTTTCTCTAGAACAGCCTGTATACATCTATTATAATAGCCTTCTAGGTAATTAATTGCTATATAGATTACGTGAATATTTCACAAACAACAGCATGTATTACAGATAACATCTTCTCAACTACAAATTAGTACAAAGCGAGAGAGCACGGACTGGTTCGTGGCATTAACTTTACTTAATGTATGGGTAAAGACAGGGAGGTACGTCGCTCGTAAGTTTGTGTAATTAAAACGACGTTTTTTGAAAGCTTCGAGGTTAAGCAATTTAGAAACTTCGTTTAAAGACTCCTTACTGTCTTATCGATTTCGACATTGTGCTACAAAGTTTGCATTACCACAGACACTATGAAGTAGTTGACGAGCTCTGCTGGTAAAGTTTTACTTAGAGCCTTTTAATGGCATCCGAGAGGACAGTACGGTTTGTTAAATCCCAAGTTCTTTTACTTTATACAATTACTTTATGCAATTATAAAATGTACATTTTAACATTGATGATGGGACGATTTATTTACTTCTTTAACTTAATACTAATGGAATAAGTATATAGGCTTCATATCGTTAAATGATAAATAAATTTCATATCGTTAAAATTGAATGAAATTTAATATATTTATGTACGTCGCTTCTGTTTTTTAGCTCTACATTCTCATCTCCTGTAGAAGCAACAAATTGGTTGCGAAATATAGAGATCGAAAATAAATGAGTTCTAATTGACAGATCGCTTACCCGTTTCTAATTTATTATTAACCAATATAGTACGGTCGATCATTCTTGTAAGTTATGTACAGGGTCCGGCAACGAAGCGGGGACGGAAGATTACACGCGCATTTGAAAGTTAGTCAAATATTTAGTCATCGGATATCATTCCGTACCATCAAGCGCACGTTTTAAAAATACTTTGTTTTATACAGGTTGTTCCAGATGGAAATGCCAGACTAAAGTTGCATTTTTTTAAATTGAATACCCTGTATATTAATAGATAGAATGTTCCGTGCTTGAAAGCTGGTTACATCGATATAATGTTGTATGGGTCTAAAGTTGATAGTTTCTGTGTAAATAATTATTTTACTTGATAAATTGATACATTTCAGTAGGCTATTCTGCATAAGGAAAATCAAAAGATCCGAAACCAATAGAATAGAATATTTTCTATTTCTCTGAAATAAATTCTACAGCTGCTCGCGTTATACAGGGTGTTCACAATTTCGCAAAATCGAAGAAATATCGTAATTTTTAAATGGAACACTCTGTATATTTTTAGCTCATTGAAAAGTCCTCTTACTACGCTTTCTATTGATACCTCATTTGATGCACCTAGGATGGATCATTTGCTAATTATTTCCTTTTAGAGTTGAATTAATGAAAAATGCTTGTATTTTTAGTAGCTAATTTGCGCTTTTAAACCTTCTGTAAGATCGTATATTCAACAAATTATCCATAAATGGTCTATAACAAGAAGAAACCCCATTAAGTACAAGAAACAGTTGATTTTCACTCAGCGGTGAAAGAAAACATTAAATTAATATAAAGTAATATAGCATTTTCAATAGATTCACTACCGATTAAGTTATCTGGTAATCTGGTGTTAGTTTAATAAAAAATTTGCACTAATTAATTTGTATTTTGAAGAATTTTGTAAAACCAAATATTTTACGAATACCTAATATGAAACAATGCATACCTAATTAGCTTAACATAAATCGAAATCATGTAGGAAAGAATCAAGTACGAGTAGTATTAAAGCTTTGCACTATTTTAAATAAATACTAATTATTAACCACAACATCAAATTTAATTAACAAAAGTAGTAGCACAGTAAATAAAAATAAAGTAAATGTAAATAGTAAATGCAAATAAATCAAAGAAAACTTTCAAATGTCCTTCCATGTCTCTCAATACATAAATGAAGCCGCCTGGTGAAATTCTGTTGAACATGCTGTAATGTTTCTTGGCGAACATTTCTAAATGCCTCTCTTATGCGTTCCATCATATTTTCCCTTGTTGTAAGAACTTCCACATAAACTAGAGCCTTGACATATCCCCAAAAGTAGAAGTCCAAAACAGTAAGATGTGGACTTCGTGGAGGCCAAGCGATTGGACCACCTCGTCCTATCCATTTGTCTTCCTTCTATCGCCCTAGAAACTCCCTAACGTTAAGGCTGTAAAGAGCAGGTGCACCATCGTGTTGCAACCAGAAAATTTGTCGGGTGTCAGCATCCATATGCTCAAGTAAATTAGGCAGTTCGTTCTGCAAAAATGCCAAATACGTATCGCCTGTAACGGTTCCATCGAAAAAGTACGGCCCAATGATATATGGACCAAGTATACCTCCCCAGACGTTAAGAGACCATCTATTCTGATTGCCTATATGACGTATCCAATGCGGGTTTTCTGTTGCATAATAATGCATGTTATGTTTATTTACGGCGCCATTACTTTTGAAAGTAGCCTCATCGCTAAACAAAATCTTTGTTAAAATATTTGGCATTTCTCGCATTTTATTTGACAACCAACCACAAAAGTCTGTTCTTTTAATGAAATCATCACCATGTATTCCTGATTTAATTCCATATGGTACGGATGATACTTATGACTTCTTAAAATTCTTCGTACGCTCCTATCTTCAATAGCTGTTACCTTTGAAATACTGTCTTTACTTATATGTGGATTTTCCTGTACTGTTAATAATACGGCCAATTCGCTTTTTTCATTGATTACCGACTTATTTATTTCCCTCTTCTTGTAGGTTACACTACCAGTTTCTGTAAATCTCTCTAATAACCTTTCAAATGCTTCCGGTCTTGACTTTCTTTCAAGGTTTGGAAATCTCTCTGCATATACTCTACTTGCTAGGAGACAATTTCTTGTACACTCCCCAAGAATAAATATTATATTCACCATTTCTTGAATACTAAAATTAGTCATTATAGCAATTTTTTTTAAAGATTGAACGAAATACTGTGTAAGATGGAACGAAATTTTTGACAACTTGGTTATTAAGTATACAAGCTTAAAACTGACACCAGATAACTTGATCAGCAGTGAATCTATTGAAAATGTTATTACTTTATATCAATAATGTTTGCTTTCACCGCTGAGTGAAAATCAACTGTTTCTCGTACTTAATGGGGTTTCTTCTTGTTATAGCCCATTTATGGATAATTTGTTGAATATCCGATCTTACAGAAGGTTTAAAAGCGCAAATTAGCTACTAAAAACACAAGCATTTTTCATTAATTCAACTCTAAAAAGAAATAATTAGCAAATGATCCATCCTAGTTGCATCAAATGAGGTATCAATAGAAAGCGTAGTAAAAGGGCTTTTCAATGAGCTAAAAATAAACAGGGTGTTCTATTTAAAAATTACGATATTTCTTCGATTTTGCGAAATTGTGAACACCCTGTATAACGCGAGCAGTTGTAGAATTTATTTCAGAGAAATAGAAAATATTCTATTCTATTGGTTTCGGATCTTTTGATTTTCCTTATGCAGAATAGCCTAGTGAAATGTATCAATTTATCAAGTAAAATAATTATTTACACAGAAACTATCAACTTTAAACCCATACAACATTATATCGATGTAACCAGCTTTCAAGCGCGGATAATTTTATCTATTAATATACAGGGTGTTCCATTTAAAAAAATGCAGCTTTAGTCTGGCATTTCCATCTGGAACACCCTGTATAAAACAAAATATTTTTAAAACGTGCGCTTGATGATACGGAAGGATATCCGATGACTAAATATTTGACTAACTTTCAAATACGCGTGTAATCTTCCGTCCCCGCGTCGTTGTCGGACCCTGTATATATAAGTAAA
Source organism: Melolontha melolontha (assembly GCA_935421215.2). Classification (NCBI taxonomy): domain Eukaryota; kingdom Metazoa; phylum Arthropoda; class Insecta; order Coleoptera; family Scarabaeidae; genus Melolontha; species Melolontha melolontha. The sequence goes on along the minus strand of OW285242.1, from coordinate 7,404,922 downwards.
AATTAATTAACGAGTGAGCGGTCTGTCAAGAAACAAAATTCCTTTATTTCACTCTATATTTCATAACGAATTTGTTACTTCCTCAGGAGTGCAATTGAGAGTTAAAATTTAGCAAAGAACGACACTAAACATGTTAAAATTAATCAAATTTAAAACATTAAATTAATACGATGTTGGTTTATCGTCAACCTTTTAAAGAGGTTTTTAACTTTTATGTATGTGGAACGGGGACGTATGGAAAATTCGGTGTACAATAACGATAATGAAATTGAAAACATTATTGACCATACGTCTTCAAGATGCTGCAGACGCAGTAAGCAAGCAAGATATCCGAGCGTGTTATGACTCGTGGATATGGCGAGCACATGCTTGTGTTCAAGCAGGAGAAGTAACTTAACATTTACTCTAGGAGGTGCTCCTGTGTTGCTCGCATAAGTGTGAATATCTACGAGTATATTACTTTACAACTTTTATCACAATTTTTTTCCATTCGCATTATTTTGTGGGTACTATTTTCATTTAAAAAAAAGCTCCAATTTTTTTATCACCGTGTATATTTCGCCAGTACTGAAATGCATACCAGATAGTAGTCATTTTGTGTGGATGCAGCGCTTTTTGATAGCTATTTTTTTATAGCAGATGTGACTGTTTTGTTTATCCACAAAACCATCAAGCCAGAAGTGAGTTTCACCGCTGAAAAATTTACAAAATTTGTGATCGTTTTCAAGTTCCTGTAAAACTTAATTACTCAATCTACGATGCAATAAATGAATGTTTGGTTTAAGTTCTTGAGTTAAGCTGCTAAGCGTGTTGGACAAGCTCTTTTTGCATAATTGTGTGTCAAAAAACATGTTGTTCGTGATAATATTGCAAAAAATAGGTTTATTTCTATAATTTATTGGCTTTAAAATCAAAGAAATTCACCGAGATGCAAATGGTATAAATTTTTACTTATAAAATTGTAAGTTTGTGTTTTCATAACAGTAATCTACACTATTTATCTACAAAATGGTCCTATAAAAGCTTATAATTCAACAAATTTTCTTAAATAAAATAAAATTAAAAAACCCTTACCACAATAGAATTTAATGATTCTAAATACGTATTTCTACAACCACGTCGTCATCTTCAGAAGAAAAAACAGTGTAACACTTGAACGCACGAAAACACTCACAGAAGGATTGTTCTGAACGTCTTCTAGTTTAACACTAAATTCTTCAATCTTAAATGCTACCAAAATTACCTACATTTTGGTCTGGTAATTTTCTGAATTCATTTACTAACCATTTTGAAATCAAATAAGTCGGTGAGTCAATACCAGCAACAATAGGTCTCATCGACTTACCCGGTTTGTGGATTTTATGTAAGCAATATAACCTAGGCACTAACGGATTTGCACATTGTAATTTATAAAGGTTGGAATTAGTTATTAAGTTTGGACAATTTATTAAAGCGGCTTTAGTTTTACTTATCATTTTGGGTAATGGGTTCTTATTCATTTCTACATAAGGCCCTTCAGAAATTAAATTATTAACTCTATCAGAATAATCGATTTTGTCCAAAATGACTAACTTATTCCCTTTATTTGCTTTTAAATATAAACAATCTTTCAATCTGAGAGTTTTAATAGTGTATCAGTCTTTCTTACTTGAAAATTGTTTGTGCTGCTGTAAAGATTCCTGGATCTGTCGCTTGCATGTCTCTCTGACATAGGATTTTGATGTATATTCAAAATTCCTAATAGAGGTCTCGATGCTTGCAATAATCTCCTCTGTAGGCATCTTTTTGCCTGTCAAACAATATTTTAACACTTTGTTCAATAAATCGAACTCATCGCGACCCAAAATCTCAGACGATTCATTGACAACTAATATCTCTTTCATTGGAGGGCTGTTCTTATTATCTTTTGTTCACGGACAAAGTTTCATATATTTATTATTTAATTTAGCAATCTTATTCTCATACTTTTGATTCGTTACTCTAACAACCTTCCTGTAAAAATTACACCAGTCTTCATAATCAAAATTATTTAAATTTTTCGTCAGACTTAAATGTAGATTATACAAATGTAATTCTAATTTACTCCTATTACTATACTGATATTGAATTTCTGAATTCAACCATTTCATTTTCGCACATGAAATGACTTTTTCGCTATTTCTACAATTTGATGTTAACTTTACATTCATAAATTTGGGAAAAACATTGTTGATTTTACACCGTCCCAGAAAATTAATATCAGCATTTATTAACTTTACTTTAGTATGTAAACTATGAAATCTATTTAACTCCGTTGGACGGGTAGCCATATTAACTAACAAATCGGAGACTGTGGCTTATAAGTGAATAAAATAAAATTAAAAAACCCTTGCCACAATAGAATCATTAAATTCTATTGTGGTAAGGGTTTTTTAATTTTATTTTATTCACTTATAAGCCACAGCCTGCGATTTGTTAGTTAAATCTTCTTAACTTCGCATTTGTAAACATATATGTACCCATGAAAATTAATTCCTTTTTTTTACTTATAATGCATAGCTTTCCCATTTTATATTTCCATACAATTATTTTAACCACAACTACCAGAAAATTATTTATCATTTTATAATACGAAATCACTTGGCATAAACGCTTTTATTCGACACTCTTGTGGATTAACAATGGACGTATATTTTAATACAGCGTTATATTTTGCCGCTAGGAAAGCCCAAACAAGTGATTTATACCTCGCGCTATACAAAACACATCCCCGGATTTCGTTCCAACAGATTGTTCCGCGTTTTACATGAATGCTTAAACATTAATAGCAATAATAATAAAAGGATTACATTGTGTTTAGTGCAAATCATTTCATATTGTCCCTTTGATGTAGATATTTTTACGGTCGTTTATGTAGGTGTTACGTTTATAGCTCAATTGATATTCTAGTAAATATTAAAATTAATTTAGTGTGTTTATAACGCAAAAGCCCTTTGAAAATTGAAAATTTCATATATTCATGTAAACAGCATTCTGTTCAACTACGATATAACTAGAAAACATATTTTTATAATAATAACAATTGATATTTTAACATAGAAATACAGGTCTAAATACATCAAATATTTTCTAAAACTAAAACTATGCTTTTAAAGTAACGTGCCTTCAAAAACTTTCCTCATTGAGGCGGTCATCCTCTTTTTCAATGGTTGGTGACAGTGTATGTATTCTGTCACAAACGTATAATTAGATAGTTTGGTTATGACATATATAACATATACGTCATATTCACACTGAAAAATGAACTTGTTGTGATAGATTTGTGATTGATTTTTTGGGTGAGTTGTTCATTCGACGTCGAATATCTTCTACGTAATTTGCTATTCATTTTTTAGGCGTTCCACCGCCAAGTTTATGAGTTTTTGCCGTTGTTTCACCAAATTTAATAACACAAGCTTGAATATGTTTTTGCAGTTTTGCGGAAGTAACTGGCAGATTAGGATACTGTTGCCGAAAATCCTGTAAGCACTGATTAGTGGAATTAACCCAATCTTCACATTCTAATTTTTGGCCATAATAAATATTTTATGTTGTAACTCTTAACATTATAATAAAATAATTTAAAAAATATAAGCGTTTATAATTTGAATTTATGTATGATAACTGTAAGAATTTGAAGTTTTCTAAAGCATCGCGTGTATACCAATCTTTGATTATATAATTACTTAAAAAACAGCCTACTACAATAAGGAAAGTTTTTGAAGGCACGCTAATAACTAAAAATAAACACAACATTTATATTCATTTATATACACATTTATCTTTACGATGTTTATTTGATGGCGATTACTGTTGAATGAATCATTCTTCCTCTTGAGCATTTATATAATCATCGAGTCATTCTAGAATAATTCGGGTCTCGGGTATTCCGGAATGTTCTATCGCGTGCAAAGTATCAGTGACGTTATCGCTTAGGTTACTGCCTGACGTAGTGTCGCCTGATGCACATCACAATATGTTCCTTCTGTAAAGCTCACCTTTTAGGATTGATTATAGGTATTTATCTTCTTCAATTTACTTCTTTTCGAATTGAAGATTGCTGTGAAAGAAGTTTTCGCGCTGGAAGCAAAATGAGGAAAGTTTTGAAGGCATGTTTTAGGCAATAAAAGAGAAGAAGACATTGGCAACTACGAAATTATACTCGCAGTCGCCGTCAGTTCCCCTAAATTTTTCAATTGCGTTTTAAAGTCGGAGCAACTGGGACAATAGACTGAAATTTCTATCGATACTTTTTATGCACTGGTGCTTCGGATCGGGACAGACCAACAAATGTAGCGTGACGGAGGTTCCTACAAAGATCGCACGTAATATTTTTTTCCGGGGAGAATTTAGCCTTACAAGTTGAATAGTGCGAGCTCATCGTTATATAAGGAAAGAAAAGTATGAACAAAGGAAAAGCGGTCGGTCGTGGTGACTGACCAAAATTTATTATTTTATTATTGATTCGAGTATTCACAACTACATTCATATTTATTTTTCATTTTAATCTAAGCACTTGATCATTTAATCATATTATTGTTATCGTTAATAAATAGTTATTTAAGTAATAAGGGAGGTAAGTAACATTTACTAGTCGAGTACTAGTTTGCCTCCGAGGGCTTGCCCGAGGACTTGCAATAGAGTTCGAGACTGGTAAATGTTACCTCCCGAATTGCTTATAACATTTTTCCCACTCCCCAGACAATAAAAATCCTCAAAAATTAAATGTAATCATGATAAACAGTAACGGTGAACAACCTCGGAATTTAATAAATTAGACATATCTGAAACGTTACTAGGCAGTTCCTACATACAATTGTTTATAAACACAAATAAAACGAAATTTGACAATTCAGTTGTGTTAATTGTGGTTTAAAAATGAGTGTTCCCAATGTAGAAGACGAAGCGAAAGAGGCTTGTTTGGATTTGCTATACAGGTCATTCGTTCAGAAGAACGTCAACAACATTATTAGCGAATACTGGAGTAGAAGTTCTCACACTAAAGAGGCACGGGGGTTGGAAGTCTAGTAGTATTGCGGAAACCTACGTAGCCGATTCTATTGCTAACAAAAAAGCGATTGCTAATAAGGTTTTACATAATAATCAGGGTACAAATTATACTGAAGCATCTTCGGCGATGATAGTGTCAAATGAAACCACGGAATTAAGTGTTGCTGATAAAGTAGGTGATAATAACATTGAATTATCAAGAAATATAAATAAATATCCCAATTTTGTTAATAATGTTACTAATTGTACAAACTGTAATATTACCATAAATATAAATTAATAGAACACGTGTTTTGATGCACTTTTTTTCCCTAAAGGACGTAAGTAAATTACTTACGCCCCGTTGTCATAACAATCACAGTCATTTCAGTAAAACCAACTTACGTCTATAGAAACAATGTATTAATGGTATGCTTACTATAAGGGGAGTGGGAAATAAATTTTTATCAATTTGGAAAGATACAATAATGTACAAATAGGAATTTGACAATTTGTATGAGGAACTTAATTTCGACTAAGTAAGACTCTACACGAGGTAGAATTGGAGTTCATAAAGTTTAAACAAATCTTAACACGCATATGGATCATTAACTTGAAGTAATATTCATAAATACATGATTGAAGGGTATCGTATGCCAGGTATTCGAGATAAATGAGTAGGCAGCAGGTTTCAGCGAGTAATCTCGAAATATCTGTGCTATTGAGATTTTAATTAAACGATAATTAATAGACGTGAAAACAAATAATATATACAGTGTGAAGATAAGCGTACTATTCTGTAGGAACTAGATTTCCAGTTAAATAGACGCTGAATAGCACACTCGATTTGGAAACTAATATCAGTAGAAGCCTGAAATATGATTCAAAAATAGAGGCACACTTTGAGTACTAAGCTTAATATTAGGAGGGTAAATACCCCCTAAATACTTAAACGTGTTAGTTTGAGAGATTCAATCGAATCCAAATCCAAATATTCCAAAACTATAGGTGTGTTGTAGATCTCGGTTTCCGGGTTGGAACCGTGCGAATTATCTTCAAGGCTGTACCGGAAACCGAGACCTACATCTAGAGAACGACCGCGGAAACCAACACCTACATATACGGTTGTTGTTCATAAACAAAATTTGCACAAAATTTTTTATTGATAATTTATGTCTTAAGTTTTCAAGAAAGGCCCAATCCGTTGTAGAAATATGAAAATAGAGCTTATGGTAATCAGCTTTGTGAAAATTTTATGTAATATTGTTTTCGGAAGGGAATATAGTTTGCTTCGACGACTTTAAATTAGGTATAGTAATGTCCAGAGTAAGATGATGAATATCTCCGACAATAAGTGGTAAGGAATCGTGTGAAACCTCAACGTCATCGCCAAAGTTAGACAGAATCTAGTCAATTGTTCTATTATTTGTATTAAGAACATTATTAAATTAACGCAGAAAATAAGTTTATTAAGGGATACAAATAATATAATGTAATAACCCAATGAAGTAATGCAGTGTACCTTTTATCCGAGTCAAGGCGCGGCCCCGTGTTTAATTCATATTATATCCAAACATGGCCTCGCCCGACATAACTTACATACGCAAGCATTCTCAAGGTACGTTACACACTTTCAACACTCATGTTTATCTAGAGTAAGGACATGTAGTCGAAATGAGATCACTCTAACGATATATAAGGCGTCCCATCTGAATGAGAGGCAGTCTTAGCAGAGTCACAATACACAGACGGTACGACAATAGTGAGAGTGAGTTAGAGTCTCCTTTCGACTACCGTCTACATTTGTTAACTATGTAAATATCATCTTTCTTGAATCGTTATAAGTGTTGGTTAATTAAACTGTGTTAAACCTACTTTACTTGTGCATTATTTAACGCTACCACGATATCTGCGTAAAGACTCATCGATGTGGCCCTTAGGGCCGGGCCCACATCACATGGCGATCCTTGCCAGTCACCAAGGTACATTACGTGGCTTAAGTAACCAAGCCACATCACAATAAGTATAAAGTAGAAATTTAGAGTTTCAAGTTAATATAAAACAGCAAATAAAATAAAGAGGTCAATATGAAAAAAAAGCAACGCTGTTCTCACTCAAAACCTGCATGCTCGAACGTAAGGCAGAAACTTTAGATTCTTAAGATTCTAGATCAAAACAAGCAATTTATAGATACTACATTCTACAATATTGAACTCCTTTAGTCGTAGATAAAAATTAATAATTCGTATTTATAATCAAGTTACCTTATCTCTCAATTAAAAACCTATATTTATAATTTAATATGTTTTGCTTGTTTTAGTAAAAATAACTTTGTCATTTGGGAGTAAAATAAAACGACACGGCCTGAAGTTATAAGGCCATTGTTGTTGTATTATTACGTAAAAATACTTATCAAAAGATGAAGCATTAGAGTTCTGACGTTGGTTTTTATGTCAACCGGATGTTAAAAAGGCGGTGGCAATAAAAAATTCAATACAAAAGGAAAAAGAAACTTCGTTCGCCTTTTTGGTAATTAAAAGTTGAAATTGACTTTAATAAGAGAAGAAGTGGTGTGGAGGAGAAAGATTAAGTCAATATTTTTTAAAGTTTGGGAAGAGTGCAGGAAGTCGTAACAGGATGAGATTTAAAAGACAGTCCGATGTGAAGCGTCGTATACATACAATATAATAAGATTTCGTTTTAAAAAACTGTTCTTATATTTACGTATTTGCGATAACAATATTATATTTTGAGATGATATACGAGAATACAAAATTATTTATGAAAGGCTTTAAAAATAAGAAGGTACGCAAAAAGGGGAAAAAAGTAAAGAGAGCGAAGTAGGTCGTCTAGTAGGTAGGTGATTAAATTATTATTGCGAAGCGGGTTCGATTTCTCCTATGACCTTTAATATACACTGTGTTAATTAAGTACATGCAATAACTTTAAGGGCCGATTCTTTGATTGATTTTAAGGCGAAATTTTCATATAAACATTGGTCCGCAAATGCTTCGTTTTCAAGATACAGTGTTTTTTTAAATCGGTTTAAAAAAATTTGTACAGGAAGTTTACATTTTTTTAATTAATAATAATAGTAACTACAATAATACTAATAAATTCTAAATTTAATGTTTGTAACAACTAAATTAGCCAATCTTACTAAAACACGTTGACGAAACTTTTGATGATAAATACATCTTGCAGCATTAGAGTTTCCTTGAGCCGTTCCATAACAGAAATGCATAATCCGTCATTTCACTATTATTATACTGAACGATAATGATAAAAAAATAGTTTCCAAGAAGTTCAGATTAATACCCCCCACATAAATAATTTGACTACTAAATGTAGGAATTATTTTTCAATACCAACCTTGCATTTGCGGACCCATGTTTATATGAACATTTAGTCTTAAAATGACTCAAAGAATCGAGCCTTGAAGTTATTGCATGTACTTAATTCACACTCTGTATATGTAATTTGCAGTCATTATTCAAAGATCCTGATGAAAATGAGTATCCTGAGAAACACTCCAGGATAGTATACAATTAACGTTTAACGTTAGTAACATTACCATTCTAACAGGATCTTCCTAAATTAGTTATGCAAAAGTATATCTTTACAGCTGTGTAACTGGTTGTAATAGAAAGGTCTAATGAGTTTTAATAGTTTCATATTCTCAAGTTTACTATACGCCCGCCAGAGTGTATTAAATATCAAATATCACAAGCAACTCCCATAATTATTGCATGGCATAATCAGTTAATTGAAAGTGGTTGTGTAGAACACAGGGCGAAAGGTTAGGATAGGTCTCGAGTTGCAAAAGAGACAATCAAACAAGGGCGCGGGATCTATATTCGTAGCCTGAATAAATCACTTGCACATGTAAGCTTAGAAATAAGCATTTCCTAAACAATAGTGTGGAAAATTGTTACGATATTTTATCGAACAATCCTTGTATGTACAATTTTGTTCCGTTATTTGAATTATATACGGTTGAGGTAAGAGGTGTATCACGTGCTTTGTGTTACCGTACGCATCGTAGTGCAGTAGTTTGGCCCTCAGTAACTTTCACTTTCGTTTTGCGCTTTAATATAGTTGGACGTGTTCCATAGTCAAGGCCTTTTTATGTAATTTCGAAAAGTTTATTGAGTTAATTACGAATTTATAATCGCCTATTGTGGTCGATGTGTGCCTTGATTTGGAGGCCTAATTAGTATCATCACCTTTCTGCGGGCTTTGCATACGCCATCTCGGTAGCGACGCAAGACAAATCTTCTCTTCTTGGGTGCTAAGTATACGTTAATTACTTTGGGTCTGCAATTAAGTGGAAGAATGCCTGGATGAACCCAGATATAAGTTCCTTCTGGTGTTATGCGGCGTGCAAAATGATCGCCGTATTTGTCAACCCGAAGAACGTCTTATTACGGCAAAGCTAAGTTCTGTCATTTATGCTTCGTCTTTTCTAATTCATTAAGACTGTCGTTAATTACTATTTCGAGATATAGAGGTTCACTTCACTTTGGCGGCCATTTTATAGAATATTCTTTCTTTGTTGTAACGGCAAAATGCCTTATCATTCAATTGTTAACTAAATAATTAACTTTAATACCTTTCAGTCAAGAAAATACAATATTCCGTTTTCATATGTTAATTTCCAGTTACTCAGCCTATTTTGCATATAATACTTAATTCACATTATGTACCTGATAATTGTCTTTTTAATGATAATACCTAGTAATTTAAGTTACAGCTTTTAATCTTTTACTTTTGAAGTATTAATATCTAAGCTCGACAATTACATCTTGTCGTTTTTTCCTTTTTGCGAGCAATCTTGATGATATATTCTTTACTACTTTAATTTTCATTAATTTAAGTCTCGCATTGATTTTGTTATGATTTTGAATGTACAACCGATGAGATCTCTGACGTCTTTTTTATTACCAGCACACCAGGCCTGTATTGATTGCTTCTTAATTATACCCTTTCTTTCTGGAATTTATATATACAGGACCTACCCATTTGCTTATATCGATCTCTTTTGATATATTTTAGTAAGATATATACAAGGCTCCACCTATTTGCTTGTATCGATTTCTTTGAATATATTTTTGTAAATTATAAATAAGACATTACCCGTTTGCTGGCATCGAAAATTTGTTGAGATATAACTATTAATTTTGAGATTTATATATATGAACTTCTGTTAATTTTCTGGGAACTGCATATATTTTTCCTATTCACGATTATTGAGGAGAGAATCTCCCCTAATAAATCTGATAGTAATAATAATTACGTGAGTGTTTGCTTTTGATTGGTGAATATAGCTTCCTTCTCTTAGCATCTTTTCATTGTGGTCATTGTGGTTTTCATTGTGGGTCAAGTTATTCTATACGCCCTCTGTGTGGCGTATCATTACTGTTTACAATCCAACGAAACAAAGAATACAGGGTGGTGACCTTTCTCTAATTAAGAGCGTATTAACGTTTCGAAAGGAACCCCATGCTATCTTCACTGAGGCCTAGCTAGGGTACTGGCTGCATTTTCGGAACCAACCCCCCCAAAAAAGGTAAGTCATTGGAACGCTACTGTATCTGAAAAGTTGCCGTAACTAGTTTTCACGATATTTGTTTCTGCTATTTCTCGTAGCAGAATCTTAAAAATACTTCTGGTATTTAAATCATACAGTTGCTGCAAGCTTTAAGTGATACTGATAAAAAAAGACCATTTGAATTTTGTGTAGAAATCTTCGACAGAATGCTTAGAGAATGACAATTTTCTTGATCAAATAGGGAACTTTTAATTTTCCCTCTTTCTTGCGATTTCCTCTTCCTCTTGGTAGAATCTACATAGCGTTACTTTTGTCTAGCCCATGTTATTCATATATCTGTTGAGCTTATAATTCCCCGTTAATAGGCCGACTATCATCTTAACAGACCTTCTGTTTCTATTCAGTAGATCCGTTGTTGACTTGGGTGAATGTTTCTTAAAGAAGTGTTTTGCCTGTCTTTGACCTGTGGGGACCATTTCCTAGATTTATTTTCAGTCTACTTTTTTTATGCCAGTTTGACATTCGTTTTTGAAATACTAAAGAATGGCTTCGATTTTATCAAGGCTATAAACAAGGCCTCTCGGGTCGGTTCGTTTTTGGCCTGGTAATAATTACTAAGTAATAGAATAAATTGACAGTAATAATCCAAAAACACAGTTGCTTAAAAAGTACCAACAAATTATTTCTCATCAATTATTGTCAAGATTCATTTCATTGTGAGAGGTCTCTCGTTCTTTCTGTAATTTTAAACTTCTTGTTTGATAAACTCTTCGTTTTATCATACAATGAAAATTAAATTTACGACCAGTATTGAAAGGGGAAAAATATAAAACTCCAGTTCATAAATCACGTTCCGGTCTCTCTTTAAATAAATCAAATTTCCGAATTCTAAGTTTTCAAACAATAAGTTCACAAGCGCTGTCGAGAGTGTAATACCTCGCATCAGCATTAAAATTAATTATATTACATGCAACGCAGAACAGGGGAGACAGTTACCGATCTACTTCTACTTGATAAATCTTCTCACGTAAAAAAATTCCCAAGAGACCAATTCGTTTTAACAAGATAAAGCAATTACAATTTTTCAAAATGTCTAGATGGAATTAAACATGGTACGTGACTCAGACAGCCGGAACTACTCATATCCGCTTCAACTGCAATCTTCAAATTCCCAAGAATAATATGTCCAGTTTTCGCTCCGCCACTTTGGATAATATCTATCGTACTGTTGCTAGTAGTTTAAATAGTTTTCCGTTGCATTGACTATTTACCACTGTTTCATTTTTCTTTGTTAATAGTTTATTTCAGTTACATTAATGTGTCCACTTGTCCACTTGCTGACTAGTTTCAAGTTGCTACTAGAACTTTTTCAATTAATTTAGATGCAGTGTAAATTTACTTCTTTCAACATGTAGGTGACAAAAAATTATTTTTTTTCGTTAAATATTATAATTATACACGGTGTCATTGAAAGAAAAAGATAACATATGAAAAATGGAAGGACGTAATTACGTAGAATATGAATCCAAAATATTTTACCAAAATTCTCTCATACGCGAGAAAAGAATGACAAAAACATTAATAAAATATTTGCTCCGCCATTGTGCGACCGAATATAACCTAAAGAGTGGGTACATCAACTCTCTATGTTATAGTTAGTCGGCTTTAAGTATCGAAACAATTGTGCCCCCGATTCAGTCAGTCGTAGATCATTACATGTGTACGTTCAATATGATTTATATTTATGTGTTCATCTAAAGGTAGATTGTTACCAAATTGGACGCAAAATGCACACATCTTCCTTAAATAATTCACATGCAAGTATAATTTTTTAAAAGCTGACTTTTCGTGTGGGGTTATCGAACCCTTAGCATACAAAGCTGTTTAAACGATATCATCACATGTAACACGTGTGTTACATACTATTCAAAATCCACCGTAAGGCTTTCGGGGGCGGTAAAGAAAACTGTTTGAACGATTTTCCGCTGAGAATTCGCTATTTTGTTTTTTGTACTTTTAACCTGTCGACACTTTTTCGTAAATATCTCGAGAACCAAAGCAGATAGTGAACTCTAGTTTAGATTAACGTAATCAGCGGGTCCGATTATTAATAGGGTTGGCGTCAAAACAGGGAAATCGGAACTCGCCATTTTTGTATTTTTAAATTTCATCGCCCTGAGGTTCAAAAATATCGTGAAAATTTCAAAACGCCATAAGTCCCTCATTTGTCATCCGATCCGTTGCTGCCATATCAACCATTTGAAAAGACCATTTTGCTTCTGCCATCTACTATCCAAGCAGAAGCACGTGTCTTAGGCAGAAGTAAGGCTGAGCGTATACTGAGACACAGTCGACACAGGTGACGCAGGGCAGTTCAGTACAGATTTTTGTAGCATATGTCATTCCTACTTCCCCCGTAAACTAGCGAGATAGGCGCGTCTAAGTTCGTCCGTTTATCCTGTGCTGAACTGCTCTGTACTGTCCTGAACTTCCTTGTGTGTCAGTATACGCCTAGCCTAAATGTTGGAAAATAAGAGGTGTATATCCATGTGTACAGTTACAGACGTATATATTATTGCATGTCTGTTTCATTTGTAGCAAATGCGTAATACGTGCTTAACGTATTAATATACTTAAACTTTTTGGGGTATTTGCTGCCATCTGGCATCGTGTTAATGGACTTACACCTATATACGTATTTTTCTCTTCTCTACCGACATAGCCGGTCAAGGGAAAAATTGCCACTTTCGGCATAGTCTCTTTTGTCCGTCAGATGTCACTAGATTATATGGTGTCACCTGATAGGACAAAATTTGCTATACCTTATGAGGCGATTTCTTTCTATACAATAAAATTGATTAGATTTATAAATCTAATCAATTTTATTGTCCGTGTACGTCACTTTAATTTTTTGAACTCTACATTTTTATCTCCTGAAGAAGCAACAAAGTCGTTGCGAAATATAGAGATAATTAATAAATGAGTTTTTTAAATGACAGACCGCTTGTCCGCTTTTAATTTATTATATCCTATATACGGTGTGGTCATAAAGTTTGGAACCAAGCTTATAACCGCATTATTTTACATGTTTAGGAAAAACGCCCTGACGTCATTGGTTTTCGAGTGATGACGTTATCAACATTTTCTTTAAATGGCAACCATATTATTTTTTTCCCGTTTTTGGTAGATCTTTATATCCACCAAATAGTGATATAAAACAATTGGTATGTTGCATCACAATTTTTTTGAAAAAATGATATAAATTTAGAAAAAAATACGAAAATTTTATTTTTGTACAAAATTAAAATTAAATTAAAAAAAATACATCTGAACTTAAATTTATTGTAACAGTTAACGTAAATTTTCAAAATGGACACCACCAACCAACTGACACTGTCCCAGCCGAGTGTAAACACTTCGTATACTCGCCTCAATTATGTCTGGGGATATTTGTGTAAGTTATACGCGAATTCGTTCTTTTAAATCTTCTAAATTGTTCGGTTTGTTAAAATACACTTTCGATTTCAAATAACTCCACAAAAAAAGTCTAACGGAGTCAGGTCAGGAGAACGAGGTGACCATTCTATGGCGCCTCTCCGTCCAATCCATTTATTGGGAAATATTTCGTCAAGATAGTGGCGATCTTCTACACCATAATGGGGAGGCGCCCCATCTTGTTGAAACCAAATATTTGGATGGGGTACATCACCATCCTCGTGATTTGGGAAAATAACAGCGAGCGCTGGAACCAGTTCATATCTTAAAAATTCTAAATATTGCACAGCAGTCAAATTTCCTTCAAAAAAATATGGTCCTAAAATGCGTCGTCCAATCATTCCAACCCATACTTTAACTTTTCCTCTGCGCTGAGTATGACACGCTTGTGTCCAATGCGGATTGTTCTGCGACCAATATCTGCAATTATGGCGGTGAACAGATCCATTTAGGTAGAACGTAGCTTCATCTGAGAAGACGATGTTTTCCAAGAAATTTGGATTTTGGTCACAACGTAACATTACGTCTTCACAGAACTGCAGTCGACGATCTTCGTCATCCTCATGTAATTCCTGTACAAGTTGAACTTTGTAAGGACGATAGTGTTCCTTTTTAAATAAGTTGACGACAAATGAGTGAGCCAGCTGATTGGTTAACGCAAGTTGTCTGGTGGAAACATGATGCCTTTCTTCTGCTTCTAGAAGCACCTTTAATTAACCTAATTAACCTATCTTGCCGTGGTCGATCTTTTACGGATCCAGTTTCGGTAAACTTTCCAACTAGTTTTGTCACCGTAGACCTGGTAATTGGAGGTATATCAGGGTGTTCATGGTTAAACAAATCGCATGCTTCTGCATGCGTTCTTTGTCTGTCCCCATACCCAACCGTAATTAAAATTTAGATTCTTTCTCGCTCAGATAAATTTGCCATTTTTTATATTAGCGAAAATGAACAATTTTTACGCAATATCTCAAAAATTTAACGTCAAAAATAGAAGTAAATAATTCAACAATGTTGTCGCCATAGAAACAATTTCAAACTAAAATTTTTGTACATAAATTGTATAAAAAGAAGCAAGAATGTCATAAAGAAATATCTTGCAAAAAAGTGCGTGTTTTTGTTTTTGTAAATTTTTTGCATAGTAACATGAGTACATGTGGTTTTGACGATCCGGTTTGTTCAAGAAGAACATTTAAGTCCTCACACAAGACAGAAGTGTGAAAAAAACTTACTTACATATTTCAGTAAATTTTGTAAGCTTAATTAGTTTTTGAAATCTTCAATTTTTGGGCGATAATTTTAATTAAGAAATGGTCTGCCACATCATGTCAATTTTTTAAATAAATTGAACTTCTTTGGCCCTTTTTTGTGAAACTATTTAATGTTAAATAAGATTTTTTAATAAGTAATTGGCCGATTGGGAAGACGAATTTCTTTTGACCTGGAGCGAATAACGCAGATTACTATTGATCGCAAAGCATTTACACTCGGCTGGGACAGTGTCAGTTGGTTGGTGGGGTCCATTTTGAAAATTTACGTTAACTGTTACAATAAATTTAAGTTCAGATTTTTTTTAATTTAATTTTAATTTTGTACAAAAATAAAATTTTCGTATTTTTTTCTAAATTTATTTCATATTTTCAAAAAAATTGCGATGCAACATACCAATTGCTTTATATCACTATTTGGTGGATATAAAGATCTACCAAAAACGAGAAAAAAATAATATGGTTGCCGTTTAAAAAAAGTGTTGATAACGTCATCACTCGAAAACCAATGCCGTCATAGAAAAAAATTGTATGTCAAAAGATGGCGTTTTAAAAAAGAAAATTTACCTGTCCGAGCGTTTTTCCAAAAAATGTAAAATAATGCGGTTATAAGCTTGGCTCCAAACTTTATGACCACACTGTATATATATATATATATATATATATATAATAATATAATAACTTCGTTAGGTTTACCCTATATATATATATATATATATATATATTTAGTGTTTATAAGAATTTTATTTTTCTTATTTATTTTATTGGCCGTGTCTTAATATTAAAAATAATAGACTTTTTATTGGTTTAGCGACCTTTTATTGAATTATGATGTTTTATTCTACGACGTTTCGACTTTTATTATTTTCAGTCTTTTTCAAGTATCTAGAAACAAGAATTAATACAATGAGAATATGAGAATTGTGCTTGCTTTTGTGAGATTGAATTAACAATTAAATTAACAATTAAAATTAAAATTAGTCGTAGAATAAAACATCATAATTCAATAAAAGGTCGCTAAACCAATAAAAAGTCTATTATTTTTAATATATATATATATATATATATATATATTATATATATTGATTTGTCCGAACAACCTGGACGATTGGCGCCATGACGTGTTGTATCTCTATTCTTAGGCAAATGTGATTTTGTCATTTGTAGAAATTAATACAACAAATTATAGCGGCAATTGCATGTAGTGTGGGAATTTAATAGTTATTAATTCTCATTAACATCGCGTTTTTCATCATTTGTATATATACACGCAGTATAGAAATGGAAGTCGTATCTATTCCCGGATAATGTTTACTGAAGATTAGTAGAAACTATGAAATATCGCTATCTGCACATTCCAGGTGGATATGGCTTTCACACATTTTTCAGTTGCCCGGACAACCTGGACGGTCGGCGCGGCGACGTGTTGTATCTGCATTTTTAGGCAAATGTGATTTTGTCATTTGTAGAAATTAATACAACAAAGTATAGCGGCAATTACATGTAATGTGGGAATTTAATAGTTATTAATTCTTATTAACATCGCGTTTTTCATATATATATATATATATATATATATATATATATATATATATATATATTCTTTCGGGTGAAGTTTACCGTGTTGAATTTTCGGTTAACTCGCTTTATGAATGAATGGTCTTGAAAAGGACTTGACTTTGGCCGACGTTGAATGCATGCACTGTACGGCAACGGAAAGAAGAATACCTGGAAAATAACGAGCGAGATTTCGTCAAAACTTGTGAAGGACCTCCTCTTGACCGACGTTTATTATAAGTAAATTATGTATTGATATTCTAACGCTTTCGCGGTCGTAAACAAATGTGTGTATGATCTTCCGTGTGTTATACTACGTGTGTGTGTGTGTGTTGAAATTAAGTGTTTATACTCCTCGTCAGGAAAGATGATCCCTGCGTCATCAATAAACATTGTATGATTCAAATCAGTACTTCTGCGTCATATTAAATACTGTAAATTGCAAAATGAATATGGATTGTAACTTCGTTTCCGGGCCAAATATATTTGACACAGTCGGTCGAATTTGTAGGTGATATGAACATATATAATCGAATTACATCTTAAGTTATTCGCTAACGCCATCGAAAGAGTCTCCGCCTGGCGCTATTTTTGCACACTAGAGTAATAGGGAAAACAAGTTTCAAAGCATATGGTACCATATTGTTAATTGACTTGTCAAAAAAACGAATTGTGTGAGTAGTGATTTGTTTACAGGTTGAAATTACCTGGTATAATAAGATTAAACAATATATAATGTCTTCTAAAAGTAAAATGTACTGTTGTGTATCCCAGTGCCGTAGTTATAAAAGTAAAAATATTTCGCTGCATTACTTTCCCAAAAAACATATGTTATGTAAACAGTGGGCACACGTGTTAAAAATAGGAAAACCAGTGACAAAATACATGCAAGTTTGTAGTCTACATTTTAAAGAAACAGATTATCACCCAGGTAAAAGTATTTGAGACTTCTGTTATATATCTTCAGTGTAATATATTTTGGTATGCATAGGCAGGTACACCATTAAAAAGGAAGAGGTATTTGAAGAAAAATGCTGTTCCGTCTTTAAATTTGCCAATCAGAAGACATGATGTAGTACATCTACCAGATAATGGAAGGCAACACAAATACGAGACACGAGATAAAAGGTGAAATCAAAGAACTTCTTTTTTAAATATTTTAATTTCAAGTACTAATATTCCAGAATATCTGTGTTAGAGGATAGCTGTGGTTTGTCTCGGGAAGAGGAAAGTACCTGTGTTTTATCTGAGGAAGAGAAGATGGCAGCTTCAAGCAAAATGGACGTGGTACATTTGATGGGAGAGCATAATTATTCGAGTACATACGAAACCAAAAGCACACAAGCAGACTTTATTTCTGTGCATACATGTACCATTAAGGATATATTAAATACTGATAGTAAATTATCAACTTTTACTGAAATTACCATAGATCAATATTCCACAATTATATTATACGCAGAAAATATTTTAAAGGAACAAAATATTAGTGATCCAAACATGGATGAAAAATTTTTATTAGTTCTAATAAAATTAAAACAAAATTATTCCTTTAAGTCTTTGGCAGTTTTATTTAATAAAAGTGATACAACAATCAGAAGATATTTTCAAGATACAATTTTTTCATTAAGTAAATTGCTGAAATGCACATTATATTGGCCAAGTAAGGAAGAAAATATGTCGAACATGCCAAAATGTTTTGATAAATTTCAACATACAGCTGCTGTGTTCGACTGCACTGAAATACCAGTAGAAAAAACAAACTGTCTTAAATGCCGTATCAGGACTTATTCATATTATAAAAAAATGCACACGGTTAAAATATTACTTGGTGTTACACCTAGTGGTTCCATTAGTTACGTGAGTGCTGTATTTGGCGGAAGGGCTTCTGATAAGCAAATTTTCATAAATGAAAATGTCATAAGAAAATGTATACCATTTGTTGATGCAATTATGGTTGACAAAGGTTTCCACATAGACGATGAATGTATGAAGCATGGTATTAAATTGATTAGACCTCCATTTCTGAGGAATAACGTACAGTTTTCTTCTGCAGATGCTGAAGATACAGTACTATTGCAAGAGCTAGAGTCCATGTGGAACGAACCATTCAAAGGATAAAAGCATTCCGTATTCTTTCCCAAAAATTAGAATGGGATATTTTGGCGTGTATTGATGACATTGTAATAGTTGTTTGTAGTCTAGTGAATTTATCAAAGCCAATTTTAAGCGATGATAAATTTATTTAATTTATAATATTGTATCTATATTTAGTTTAGAACTACTTTGGATTATTTTTTCTATTAAGATGTTATTTAAATAAAACAACAATTACACATGTATAAGATTTATGTATTTTCACAAATAAAATGTAACATGTTATTAAAATACTTTTTTTAATTTTTCAAGTAAGTTGAAGCTGTATGTTGGACAGTACTTAACTTTTATGTCGACTAAAGAATTATCAAATGACGCATAAATTACAAAGTGGCAAGTTTCGATATGAAGAAGAGCCATACCAAATTGCATTTGTGCATAATAATGTTTTTCTTTCAAAGGTACACCATTTTCGTCTATTATTAAAAAATCACACCTAGTAATCAATTCTGTTGCAGATACATCCTTCCCTAAAACAAAACAACTTTCATTAATAGTACAGTATACAAGTATATATTTTCTGTACCTGGAAATGGACATTTTACTTCCAGTAATTCATATTTTCCTTCACTTAAAATGATGCCATCTGCAGAATAACCTGCCCAACAGTTATCTTGTGGCATTAGGAATCCTACTTCTAACACGTCTAACTTAAAGATTCGGCTAAATAATGCACGAGCATTTGGTTCATGTTTTTGTCCATGCTCAACATACTTATTAGTAAATGATTTTGGCCAGAAATACTTTTTACTTTTACTTTCCCAATCACCTCTTGAATATGTATATATCTCATAACAACGCGATCCTGTTATTCGAAACTGTCTTTCTTTCCTGCATTGTACTTTTATATTTGATTCATAAAATGATTTGAATCTGTCGTCAGTTTCGATAATTCTTTTATGTTTTCTCACAGCAGGCATGCAGAAAACGTGTTGCAATTAAAGATATTTCCAATCCAATTAAAGATCTATTGCTGTTTTCAAAAATTGCTTTTAACTTATGATTCCTAAAACGATAAACTGTTACTTATATAATACATAAATACTCACTTCTAGCATACCTGTTTCCAAGTAATTCTTCAATACAATCATTAGATTTGCGTTGCCTATTTTTTAATCTAAAAAGCATCGATTCCTGGGAACCTGTAATATAAATAATTAATGCAAACGGCTATATTTAAAATATTTCTTTTTACAATTTAGAAGTATGTAATTGCAAATTTGTTTCTTCCGTCTTTGGCAATACTACATATTTAGCAACTCTATTTTTGACATGGCAAAATTCGGTAACAGGTATCACCTTTTTATACTCAGCTTGTATATCTTTACTTGCATATTTTCCCCATTCTTGCTCTAATTCAGTTTTTGAAAGATTTTCTAATTCGTGCCTGCAATAAAATGCATTTTTAAAATAATTTATTTATTCTTGATAGTCTACAGTTAAGAACCTACTATACATACTTGTTAGCATATAATAACACAGCAACAATATGTTTGCAAAAGCCGCCCGCACCTGCTTTACAAGTGCAAAAGCAATCCCAAACTTTGTTATCTTCTATCTTTATAGTAATCATGTGTGGTTCAGAATGTATTTGCGAAGTTTTCAAACAGTATCCTATTATACCTGAATTTAAAAAACCGCACAAAACAATATGTCCAGCTTTGATAACAGCTTCTCCTTCTTCTATCACCCCCATATACAAACATAACCCTAATTTGTTTAGACAAGTTAATATACATATGTAATCATTTAACAAAATTGCCTTATTATTTGTTTAATAATAAAATTATCATTTAACCATTTTTAAACATTTCTCCATTCATTTCACCATGATAATATTCTATTTGTGATTTGCTTGAAAACAATAAAGAAGCATTTGACACAAAACATAATTTTGAACCACAATGTAATTCAACATATCGCTTGCCCTCGTAACCCTCAGGTTTACGCACACTCAGCAGATTATTATCTTGCCGGGTCTCATCAAGCAATACTACTTCTCTCTGAACAGAACAACTCAAATTCTTTATGTAATTCCTAAGAAATGTCAATCTTATCTCTGCAATGTTGGATCGTTCCACTAATGCTCTATGATTATTATCCTTTTTATATTTAAATCCAATATTGTGAAGTACACGATTTAAACTGCTGCTACACAGCTTTAATGCGTTTTACTGTAACTAATCCCAAGCACAATGCATCTGCCACTCGCTAAACAAAAGGTTTATTAAAATCTAAATATATTATGTGCACATTAACACCACCATGGTTTTTCTCTCGTTCAAAATATTGCAACGAATTTAAAACAAGTTGTCGTGATTGCTGCCATTATAGTTTTGAAAAAATAAATTTCAAAAAATATGTATTTATAAAACGAAAATAAATAACAATTCCATCAAATATCAACGAATGTATGTTGTCAAATGTCAACGAGTAACGACAGAACTACTAAGCGCAAATGTGTGTATTTATCACGGAGTAGGTAATAATCCCGTCTTTGTCTTACTCAAATAAATTGCTTGAGCCGTATGTCTTTGCTAGAAAACACATACTTTCGTTCAAGCTATCCTTGTCATACAAGTAGGTACTGTTTGTTATTCGGATGTCGAGATTATTCTTTGAATGTCGTTGATAGAATTATAGATCAATGATGCAGGGATCATCTTTGGTGATTTGGAGTATAATTTTATTATTGTATCAATTCTATTCAGTTTCTATGTGATCTTTCGGAGGCGAATCCAAAAGATTACCATACATTAAATCTGTTGTTCTTGTAAACTGTTTTTGCCAATAGAATTAATTTTAAGCATTGTTTACGATATGAATTTGAAAAATTAAAACAGGTTGGCTGCGATTATAGATCTGTACAGTGTTTTTAGAGTAAACGTCATAAACGTAATAAACGTACGTGGCTTTCGATATACATTATACACATCTGTATCTGTAAAAGTGGACATACACCTTGTATTTTTCAACATTTACTTCTGCCCAAAGATCTTTGGCAGAAGAAACTGTTGGAAAATACAAGGTGTCGGTCCATGTGTACAGATACATATGTGTGCAATGCATATCTATTTCATTTTTAATAAATGCGTAATGTGTGCTTGGACGTAGTGATGTACTAAAATTTCTGGTCCATTATTGTTACATTTAGTATCTGTCTTAACTATTCCATTTAGGTCTGTATTTTCTTATGTATTTTTTGCGCAAGTTGCTAGGACACAACACATAATTATTTATAAACATTCATTAAAATTCTTATAATATGCTGCAATAAATATTATTTTTTTTATAAAACTCGTTCAAAGTTTTGTGACAATGTAACACTCATATTTTAGAGTAAATACCACAGCTACTTAATTGATTCTATATTGCCAGAATATGTACTTTGCATATAAGTTTTGCTCTAGGAACATAAAAAGAGGAATCTAATCAAATTGTTAACATGTTTTCCCTTTATATTCGTCGCGTCTGTGGACAGGGTTTCATTTTCTACCAAAATTAATACAGACTTATATATACATGTACGCTTAAAGTAATAGCGTTTATATCGTACGTGACTACAAAGCTTAATACTTAACTGAGTTTTGATGTTGCTTCCGAATCCTCGCAAAATTCTAATGACACTGTTTACATAGTATTTTTATTTTCTGCTGTGTTTTCTGCAAATTAACAAAATTTTTATGGTCGCAATTACAATATATGTGAAAAGCATTGGTATTTCGAAACGATTTAAGTTACATAAAGTATACGATAAGCTGAATACAACTATTAAATAAATAACTTCACGTTATGGTAAATTGCATATTTTCATTTTGCTAACTAATGAAGTTGTAAGTTTTTATAATTTTACCGGGTTTAAGTTTGTCCTTTTCACTGAATTTATAGTGCTTTATGTAACTAATAGACGCACGTCATAAATTAAGAATTGCCTTAAACATTTTACATTTTTGGTGTCCCAGAAGACCCCAATTCGAAACTGTTAATCTTGACATTTGAATTTTATGTAATTTACAGGGGCAATTGCGTTTATTATAATATCAATGGACCTTCAATTTTGATACCCTACAAACATTCGACATTTGAATTTTATATAATTTACAGGGGAAATTGCGTTTATTATAATATCAAATTTTCTTCAGTTTTGACACCCTTAAAAGTTTCAATTTATCCCAGAAGACTCCAGTTCGAGGTTACTTATCTAGACATTCGCATTTGATATAATTTACAGAGACTATTGGTTTGAATATAATGTCAGTAGACCTTCGACTTCTTCAAATTTGGCACCCTATAAGGTTTAAATTTGTAACTATATTGGGATTTAAAAATATATATAAATGATAGATATAACTGAGTAACTTAGTAAATGAGTTTGACTTTCTATCATTACTTTGGTATCTCACAACGTTTCAATTTAGAAATACTTATTTCGAGACTTGTATCTTATGTAAATTTCCTATAATAGCTTTGGCATTCTTTGATTTATTGACTTCTCATAGGCTTTGAATTTGGGAATAATTACCTTGAAACTTAAATCTTATGTATCTAATAGATGCAACTGGCATTAAAGCTCTGCCTTACCTTCATTTTTTGAGTATCTTACAAGCTTCATATTTTAAGCTATTTACTGACAGGGTGTTTGTTTTTATTATGTTATCAAAATTTTGAATTTCTTCCACTTTTTGAAGACGTATAAGTTTTTAATACGACCAATTTATCTTGAGCGTGGATTAATCATTGATTACTTCGGCAGATATTCGATATGACACCCTTTGTATCGCAGAAAATAGTGAGAATGTTTTTCTGTGCCGATGGAACTCTTTGGAATGGAGTCAGGACGCAATCTTCCATTGACTGCCGCTTGTTTTCGGGGTCATAATTATTAACCCAAGATTCGTCTCTGGTGGTGATGTTCATGAGAAAACCATCTTTTTTATCTCTATACTGGCTAAGAAGAAAAAGAATTTCTTGAAAAATGGTTTTTCTATGTTCTTTCATGTCACCTGTAAATTGTGGCGATAATTTTTCTGTAATTTAACTTCTAAACGATGTACTGAACTCTTTTTTGGCTAATGCCTAACTACGGAGCAAATTGTTTTTGCGTAATTCGGCGATTTCCTTGAATAAGTGTATTAAATTTTCTTTAATTTTTCTCATACGTTATTGATACTGGTTGACCTGATCGCTTTTCTGGTCATTTATTTATAAATTAATAATTCGAAGCACCAAGACGTACGGGTTTACGCTTCACGCGAAAGGACGCCAACCACTAATTGTTTTTATTTTTCTAGGGCCTCTTCTTTACTTTACCAAGTTTGTGTTAATTTTGACTGTATTTCATTTAATTGATTTTAATTAACTCATACAAACTTTTCTAATTGTTTTAAAATTTCTAAATTTAATTTGAATATACAATTTCCGAATTTTCAAATGTTAATTATATTATAAAATGATATGACCTAATTTTATAATCTCGCTAAACATTTGGCACAGTTATCTCATAAAAATTTCATCCCTATATTAAAATATTCTTATTAGTTATATTAGGAGAATCATTATATATATTTAAAAAATATGATATACACATAGCACACAAAAATCATAATAACTTAAATTTCACCAAAACAAAATTAAAAGCAGACTGGTGTGAAGAACAAAAATACAGGTTCACTATTAATATTTTTGTGAACGTGTCCGAAAATATCTCTCCCCAGAAACGTAGATACGTATTTCATCTTTCTACAGGCTCATCGGTACGCCCCTGCTGGAGAAAGAATATTTCCAGACACATTCACAAAAAAGAACCACATTGTGAATGTGTCTGGAAATATTCTTTCTCCAGCAGGGGCGTACGGATGAGCCTGTAAAAAGGTGAAATACGTATCTACGTCTCTGGGGAGAGATATTTTCGGACACGTTCACAAAAATATTAATAGTGAACCTGTATTTGTGTTCTTCACACCAGGTTTTTAATAATATTTTATATTATTAAAAATACCTTTGTAGTATACAAAACTGGTGGGGTTTACCTACTCATGTATGTTTCAATTATTCTGATACATTAAAAGCAGCCATTCCAATGGAAAAGAAATCACACATAGTTTATAGCATACCATGTAATGATTACTGTGACGTTTATATAGGTCAAACAGAACAACACTCAAAAGACAGAATCAATGGCCATAGATATGCAAAAAGCATCACAGTCTTAAAAAACACAAAAACAAAAATAGTCACATTTTCAATTCCCAAGATGTTAAAATACTCCAAAAAGAGAAAAATTACAAAGCTAGATCAGTATTAGAATTAATTCACATTAAAAAAAACAAGGAAAAACTCCGTAAAGGATCGTAATGAAATTGCAAATTTGTCAAAATTATATTTTTCTGTATTATAAATAAGGATAATTTTAATTTCAATATCAACACTCAACTATTTTAAACTATTTTATGATAATATATGAGATCACATGCTGGGTGGGGTAAACGGAAAAATATAAAATAAAGACCTGTACCAAGCAGGTAGTTTTAAAGTTCAGTTAACCTTTTTAGTATGTATAGTATACTCGTAAGTCAATATTTGTAAAACTCAGTGTACATTTTATAATTACTAAAACAGTAGAAAATGCATTCAAATTGTAAGTACTATACAACATACCTAAATACCATATTTATAATTTTTGTTTATACACCTAGTATCCATATCAATGTATTTCCGAAGAAGACAATAAATGTCGAAACGTTAAAATAAGTTTTTTATTTAAAGAATAATTTATCAATAAGCCGAATACCAAGAAAAATCAACCTTATATATACATATATATCGGGATTGCGCACCTCATATAATGCAGTCGTAGTGGGGGGTGGTTGGTATTGGAATGTAGTTGACCTTAAACGTTCAGGATCATCCACCGTTCGTTCCATCGTTCTGTCTGCCTTAATTTGCTTTTAAGTTTTGGTTGAAGCGCGCGTTGATCCGTAATAATCGCGATCATGGTGAACTTACAAATCGAGCAGCGCATTAATCTCAAATTCCTTGTGAAATTAAAAAAATCACCAACGGAATGTTTTCAATTGTTAAAGGAGGTGTTTGGTGATAATGCCATGTCACGTACGCGAGTTTTTCAATGGAACAAGCGGTTTTCAGAAGGCTGGGAAGAGGTTAAAGATGACTAACGATCTCTGAGTTCAAGCTGTGAAGGAAACGTGCAGAAAATTAATGAAATTGTGCGGAAAGCCCGAAGTTTGAGCATTCGGATGATCGCAGAGATAATAAACATTAATAAAGAGACAGTAAGACAAATCATGCATAATGAATTAAACATGACTAAGGTTTGTGCAAAAGTGGTCCAGAAAAACCTCTCACAGGAACAAAAAGATGAAACATGGATCTTCCAGTACGATCATGAAACAAAGCGTCAATCAATGCACTGGAAGACCCCCAGATCGCCCAGAATGAAAAAAGCGTGAACAAGCAAGTAAAAATTAAAGGCAAAGTTGATCGTTTTCTTCGATATCAGGGGTGTTATCATGACTGAATGGGTGCCTGAGGATCAAACCATTAATCAGGAATATTATAAACAAGTCTTAATCAAGCTGAGAGAAGGAAGAAAAGACCAGATTTATGGAAGAACAACGCATGGATTCTGCATCAGGACAACGTTCCAGCACACAATGTGCTATCTGTGAGCAGTTTTTAGCGGACAAGCGCATTTCTGTGCTTGATCATCCCCATATTCCCCAGATCTGGCTTCTTGTGACTTTTACCTCTTGCCAAAAGTGAAAAGTGCATTTAAGGGAATACATTTTTAGTCTGTAGAAGAGGTAAAAGCAAAAATGGCAGAACTTCTACACAGGGTGACATTAGATGATCTACAGCATTGTTTTGAACAATGGAAGGCACAAATGCAGCGGTGTATATATAGGGGAAGGGAGTAGATTAAAGGGGATAAAAGTTTGTTGTGACTTTTTTTTTACAATAAATAACATTTCTGACACCAGTCCCATTATTTAATTGCAACACCTCGTATATATATACATATAAAAATAATAATAATTATTTTTTTCAACTCTATATTTTTATCTCCGGAAGAAGCAACAAAGTTGTTGCGAAATATAGGGAAACTTTATAAATGAGTTTTTAATTGACAGTCCGCTTGCCCGCTTTTAATTTATTTTATTCTACATATATATATATATATATATATATATATATATATATATATATATATATATATATATATAGAATGTATGTAGATTTTGATTGAAATGGACTAGAAATTAAAAAAAAACAACATAAGTTAGCCATTATATTGATAACCAACAGCCTCTAAACGTTTTAGTATTCGGCAAGCATACATTTTATTTAAATTTCAATAATTGAAAAATTCAGTCGCGTCAAAAAAAATTATCTCTGAAAAACAATATATCGACACTAGTCAAGTTCGATTTATAGCGTACCATGAACTTCGTAGCAACACACGTTCTACTAACAAGCAGACATATTGTAATATATCAAACCGCAATTTTACTTCCTACTTTACACACGAGTCACGTTCAATATCGTTGTTTAGATTTGATTTAAACTGTGCGCTTTTTTCCCTCCTACGCAGCAATACCCAATCTCAAGCGTTATAGACTGATTTCGTGTTTTCATTATATATATTGAAATGTTTAAGAAAGATCCGGATGACAGAACATGATTTATTTCCGCAATTTATATAGATTATCTAAAAATCTTGAGGATAAACAAGGAAAAATAAAGATAAACTGCTTAATATCTACATTCACAAAGCGCAGTATTAAAATTCATGTCAAAAATATGAATTATTTTGAACCTTTAATTGGTAGGGCCACATGAATATCGCACGATAATATGAATCTATATTCGATCGAGCGGAGAGTATTAAGACCGACACCGTTATCGAGAAGTCGTTATCTCGCTTTCGTTCAACAAGTGCTTGCTAATTAATAGGGCTTAATTAGTCTCTTTATGTAGAGTGTCGCTTGTACTCTCCTATCTTTAGAGATACCGAAAGGTACATGAATTCCCAGGTTTAAGTAAGTAAGTCTCTGGTGTAGTTGAGCAAAAGGGTGCCATATCTTATTATTGTTGAACTTCCAGGGCAGACCTTTATTGAAAATCGTAAAAATATTCACGGTGTTTCATTTAAATTAAAAAGTTAACATTGTTTCCGACTAAACCGAAAGTCTGATTTTGAATATAAATATACCCATAGTATCCCAGATTTGCATATAATTAATTGTGGAAAGTCTTATTTAAAATCTAAGTAGCCACATCAAAGATATTCGATTTGATCCATACATTTAATATTGCAACAATAAAAATAAAATAAAAATTAATCAAATGCAGTATTAACTTTTATTTAACGATAATGGTGAAATAGAATTGCCCTTCTAAAAATTCCACAAGTTCTATATATATTAAAGTCAATTGAAGATAATAATCCAGTAAAATAGTACCATTAACATTTAAAAGCATAAAATTACTTTTGGTCAACGCTAAAATGACATCGGTTAAGCTAGATCGAGTAGATTAATAGACATATTTGGTGATAGGATCGGATCCCGGGACGCGGGATATGAGTACCGTCGTAGTTTAAAGAAAAATAAGAACGCCGAGATGCAGACTCAGGTACCCTTTGCACATCTTCCGAATTGAAAATCGATTGGCCATAGTTTTTGAGACAAATTGAACTTGCAATTGCTTGATGCTATTTCAGGCTGCGATCGGAACATTAGCTTTGATGTTTTGTGTGTCAATATACTACCCTTTGGCTGGAAAATGGTTACGATTGCTGATATTTCGTTTGTTTATAGTATTTTCGTACTCGCTTATTGGTTTTATCTATAATTAGAATGCGCAATTGTGGTTACTAATATGAATATTACGCGGTTGTATTACAGTAATGTGATTGTGTAGATAAAATTAGAGAAGGTGCGTTGCTCAAATTTCATATTTACTTTGACGTTAATAATATTTTATTTTACTTTTTTAATGGAGACTGTTCAGGTGCTCAATCTAAACACCACGTAACGATTATCATAATATTTTAATTTAAAGTTTGAAACTAGTTAAAACTAAAGTTGAAAATAGTTCCAATTACAAAGTTATGAAAAAGAATACTTATAAACAATAAAAATTGCCTTAAATACTGAGCGATGTAAGCAGCAAATAAATAGTGATAAAAAAGTTTTTGTTTTTATTTTTTGGTGTTTAAACTTTTGTAATTTATTTACTATAATTACACAAGTTTACAAATTCCGGTCAACTTTTGGATCAGAGCAGATGAGAACAAATTTTGACGTTATTTGAGGTGCTGAATTCAAATCTGGGTTTCGTTTTTCAAAATTGGTTCTACTTCGTGAGTTCGCGCATGTTGGCAGCACTGCGGTATCATAATGACAGTCAGCTTTTGGCGTCGCTAGAAACAATATTTAATTTGTATTTTTAAAGTTTTTTTTTGAATCCAAAACGTGTGAAAATGCAAAGACAGAATTGTAAAGTTGATTCAAAGTGTTTTTGTTATGTTTGCGGATGTTATATGATCAGAAAAAGTGGCAAAATTATTACTAATGTGATCAGAAATGCATATTTTTATTATTTTGGTTTCTCTGTATCAAACACTCACAAGCCGTGGGTACCGAAATTGTTTTGTAACGCGTGTAGCACAATATTATACAAGTGGTTACGCGGTAAAAAAGTATGTTTTTCATTTTCATTGCCAGTGTTATGGAGAGAGCCTAAAAATCATGTAGATGATTGTTACTTTTGCTTGATGAATGTCGTCGGTGTAAATGCATAAAAACTATCAAAATATAAATATCCTAAGTATCATCAGTGTCTAAGCCAGTTCCCCGTGCGAGCAATGATCCTTTGCCAATTTGTCCAGGTACGAGTGCAAATTACATGGAAACTTGTAGTTCATCACCGACGAACAGTGGAAGCGATTTTAGCATGGAGGAAAAACATTTAGTTTCGCAAAGTGAACTCAATGATTTGGTTCGTGATTTGAATTTATCGAAACAAAAATCAGAATTGCTCGCATCACGGATGCAGGAGTGGAAATATCTTGACCCTCAAACAAAAGTCACTGTATATAGAACCAGAAATGAGGCGGTTTTACCGTTTTTCAAAAAAGAGGAGAATATATGCTTCTGCTATGACATCAACGGTTTGTTTGATGCGATGAATACACCATACGATGTAAATGAATGGCGTTTCTTCATAGGTGGTTCAAAATACAGCCTGAAAGCTGCTCTGATACACAATGGAAATATAAAACCATCAATTCCGATTGCTCATGCAGTACAAACGAAGGAATGCTACGATACAATTGGTAAAATTTTTACCAAGATAAAATATAAAGAGCATCAATGGAAAATTTGTGGCGATTTGAAGGTTTGAAAATAAATTTCAATTCACTTTTAAAGAATAAATGATTTATATACTATTCCTACAGGTTATTGGTCTCTTGATGGGGATGCAATCTGGTTTTACCAAATTTTGCTGTTTTTTGTGTCTGTGGGATAGCCGTGCAACTGACCAACATTATGTGAAAAAAGATTGGCCAAGCCGTACTAATTATGAACCAGGAAAACAAAACGTCTCTTCTATACCACTTATGAACCCACAGAACATTTTCTTGCCACCTCTCACATAAAGCTTGGCCTTATCAAAAACTTTGTCAAAGCGCTCGACCGTGAAGGACCGGCTCTTGAGTACTTGACCAAGTTATTTCCCAAGTTGTCGTACGCCAAAATCAAAGAGGGAATATTTGTCGGACCAGATATTCGAAAATTAATGGCCAACAGAAACTTTACAAAATGTTTAACGCCCAATGAAGCAGCAGCATGGGTATCATTTCAAGATGTTGTTCACAACTTTCTCGGTAACCGCAAATCCCCGGATTTCAAGCAGATAATCGACAGTTTGTTGCAAAATTATTGCAAGATTGGAGCTCCAATGTCTCTCAAAATACATTTTCTGCATTCCCATCTCGAATTTTTTCCTGAAAACTTGGGTGATACAAGCGACGAGCAAGGGGAGCGACTACACCAAGATTTGGCGAAAATCGAAAAACGATACCAAGGATTTTGGGACGAGGGCATGATGAGCGACTACTGTTGGACTTTAATGTGTGAAACAGATCCCAAACAGTACAAGCGACTCAGTTCGACTGCTCTTAATTTCTAATTTAACACTTTTTAATGAATAAAATGGAGATTAATTGTCAAAAATTGTAAAAATTGTGTTTATTTAATATCTCGAAAACTAGAACCAAAATCAAAAAACGGAGTGCAGATTCGGATTCAGCGCCCCAAATAACCATAGAAACGGCTTTTGGTTGCTTAGATCCAAAACCGTGTATACTTGTGATTATTGTACATATACAATAGGCTGGGTCAAAAAAAATTTTTCTTCATTTCTTGAGAGGCTCAGTGATAAAAAGGTGCTAAATGGTATAGCTAATCCGCAAAAAAAATTTAATACATTGTTTAAAGTTTTACTTCCTCCGGATAGCGATAGAAATTTCAGAAAAAGTAGATTTTTGACATCACTTTAATAATACTTTTTCAATTACATATCTATACAAGTTTTATGCAAAATAATTCTAAGTATCGGTATATAGAGGTAATCCCGATATAAAACTGTACTTTTACCATGTGGATTCACACTGTTAAATTTCCCCAGAACACGCAATATCGCTACCATAATATAGAAAGTCCCTAACTCAATTTTTTAGAAATCCAGTTTTTTTTTTTTTATATTTCGATATATTAGAAGATCATCTAGCGAAACATGCAAAAACCTCGATTTAAAAAAATGAGTTAGGGCATTTCTATATTAAGGTAGCGATATACAGCACTGAGTCTAAAGGTTCAATTAGACGTGCCACAGCCCTAACCATATAAAACCAATTGTATGTGCTACAATATTTTCGATTTTGGTAACATGCCGTTACGCCATAGCCGTAACCGTAGATATTAATTGAATTTTGGTTACGGCTATGGTTACGGCTATGGCACGTCTAATTGAAACTTAATACGGACAAATAAGTCATTAAAAGGAACAATAATATAAAATTCTGCTTTTTTATATATTACAAAACCTAAAAAACGTACTGCTTTTGTATATGTTATCTAAACGGTTCAAGGCAAAAACAAAATAGGGAAATCCCAGTACAATCTTTATTTCTTACAACACGGAATTAGATGAGACAAGTGTGCCGCGATCGTTAAAATAATTAGTGTTGCGTTGTAAAATGCTGTCATTTATTTGTTTATTTTATCATTTGAGAAATGGAGCGTACCAGAAATAGTTGGAGGTGTCCTTTGTTTGGTGTTTTATGTGATTTGAAAGATAATATATTACCAACTTATGAAGATGTTATGAAATTTTATGAGTGGACCCGTCATAGCTTAAAATATGAGAGGGAAACTAAAAAGGAGCCAACATATAAAGAAATAGAAGCCATTGTAGTTGCAGGAATAATGGAAATATGGGAGAAATCGTCTATACCTACAGTAGAGGTTAAACGAATGAAGGTAATGCTACAAACATATCATTTAAAATGTAAAAATCTTTTGAAGTCTCACCCAAAAATACCTAAAAACAAGTTGGAAAAGTTTCTTTGTGAAAGTAACATTTTGTTTTTTAATTTCGGCATGTAAGTACAGAGATTTTCTTAAATGTGCTTGCATTAAAAACAAAAAAAATACCTGAAAGAGAGCGAAGTTTTATAATAGATCAAAGAACGGTTAGACAAATGGCTATAAGTAGTGTAAATGTTGGAACAACAATACAGATTAGAAAGACATTAAAAAGAAAGTTGTTACGAGAAAAATCTACTCTAAAGCAACAAGAAATGGCCGAAATACCTACAAATAAATTGAGTAGTGTATCTGAAACCGAATGTGTTCAGTCGGATTGTGAAGAAACACGACATTTTCAATTGCGTCCTTCAAAAACTGAAACAAAAGAGGGGCAATTGACTTTAGCTTATTATCAAAAACATGCGATAGATTTGGAGTATCAGACAGGGCAGGAGCTGCTATCGCATCTGCAGCTCTGCACACTTCGAGCTCAGTAGTTATAGACAAAAATAAACTTCGCCGAGAAAGAGAAAAAACCAGAGAAAATATAACTTTACAACAAAGTGTTTCACAAATACCCGCTTTATATTTCGATGGAAGAAAAGACCGAACTTCAATTATATCTGAAAAAGATGGAAAGAAGTACAGGTAATGTATACTAGAGGAGCATATTTCATTAATTAAAGAACCTAACTCGAAGTTTTTAGGATATGTTTCACCTTCTTCAGGCACTGCAAAGTGCATAGAACAAGAAATATTCAACTTTTTCTTGAATGCGGATATATCGATGGATTTTTTTATTGCAATTGGTTGTGATGGCACAAATGTTAATGTTGGCAAATCTGGGGGTATTATTATACGTACACTAGAAAAAAAGATTGGGTAGACCCTTACAGTGGATTATTTGTATGTTGCATATGAATGAATTGCCATTCAGACACCTGTTTCAACATGTTGATGGTGGTACATCAGGACCACAGACATTTTTGGGGAAAATTTGCAAGGCACTTGAAAACTGTGAAAAAAGACATATAGTGAAGTTTCAACCAATTCCCACGAACTTACCAGAGCTTTGTGTTGAAGATATAAGTGCAGATCAGAAGTATTTGTACAAAATATTTAAAACAGTTTCAACGGGTATAGCTGCAAACAATTTGGCAAATAAATCACCCGGCAAAATGTCTCATGCTCGATGGCTAACACGTGCTAACAGAATTCTTCGTCTATATATTTCAGTTGAGAACCCTTCTGCAAACCATACCACTCTTGCAATTTATATATTATCAAGATTTACGCTCCAGTGTGGTTTTCTATAAAAACTCTCCCCAGCTGTAAAGACGGACCACGACACCTTTTTAAACTAATTAAACTAAGTAGAAAAATCTACTTTTTCTGAAATTTCTATCGCTATCCGGAGGCAGTAAAACTTTAAATAATGGATTAAATTTTTTTTTTGCAGATTAACTATACCATTTAGCACCTTTTTATTACTGAGCCTCTCAAAAAATGAAGAAAAATTTTTTTTGACCCAGCCTAATGTACAATTCATTATAAAAAATAAAATATATCGTTAAAGGATAGAATATGAAGAAATACAATTTAGATAATGCACAAAAATAACAATATTGGGGCAAATATTTCTTACGAAAGTCAAAAACATAAGCTAAAGTTGTATAAATTTGGTTACGTTTAATAAAAACAAAACGTGCAATTGAAAATTTCAACTAATATTGTGTATGTATACAATCCTACTGCTGCATTTTATCTAGTTTATAGTTATTGTCTAGACTCAAGAGCCGGAGCACTTGTGTACGTGAGATACATACTTCGCTCGCTATAACTCGATACACTTAACCCCAAGTTTTCCTATATTCACTTTCCATTATACTTGAAACAAGAACTTTAATTCTGTTATTATATGTAATATAAAATACATCCTTTGAACGTTATTATCTGGATATCTGAGGGTTAATCATTTAAAATTGTATTTTTTTTTGTTATTGTCCGTCAGCTTTAAGATGTCGCCTCCGATAGTATTTATGATATATGTCGACGTGACAACACTTTTTTAAATATCCCTACATCACGTGAAAATTTTGTTGAGCTGCTTGAAGAATATTACAGTCTTCCAGTAATACAAGCCGAAGCACCTTTTGAAACTTCTAAATCAGCTGCCATAATAAAACTTCAGCAAATTAACTCCAAAAAATTAAGTTGTGTAAAGAACTTAATGACATATTTTAATTTTTATTACGTTTAAATGCTGTTAATGTTCTACAAACATAAGGCTAGAACGTGCGAATTTGTGAATTAGTGTTAATATTGATTTTAAATTCCTGGCAACGAACTGAAATATGTTCTCGTCAATCAACATCTAAAAATCAATATTTCCATTGCAAAAACAAATATTAACTTTCAACTAATTTGCCCACATAGTGATAATGGTAATTTTAATCGTTAAATTTGATCGCGACTCTATTAAAATGTTAATAATACTAGAATGTTTTAACTAGTACGTTCTCTGTACGTTCGCGCTTAATTATTCATGAAATGAATTTTTAATTTATTTTAATTTTATTTTAATTAGTAAACCGTTAATCAAAGTGTTGAAAATTGTATGATGTCGCATTAATTTTATAAAAGGACAAAATGAATATTGTACAGAACCAAGTAAATTATACCCACGATTAATATTATTGTAGATTCAGTCAATGAGCACTTATTAGTAGAGCAGACCAATTTCCGTGCGCGCCATGAGTGCCGGTATGGGAGTGTAATTCGTCTTTGTACGAAAAAAACACATCCGTCCAGAAACGTGCATATATCGATATTTCACTGTCGTTACAGATCATCAGTACACGATATTCTGACCTAGACATGATTTTATTATTATACTTTCGCGTATATGTACGAATTATATTGAATTTAATTGGAGTGAGAAATAGCAATTATTCAAATCTCCTCTCACATGCAATTGTCGCTAAACTTGTTGCGTTTAATTCTACAATTTGACAAGATTACTCCTGCCGAAGAACGTAGACGCAAACACGTCGCGACGTCAGCTATCCAACTGTACGGATAATTAACCTTTGTACGAAAAAAACCACATCCGTCCAGAAACGTGCATATATCGATATTTCACTGTCGTTACAGATCATCAGTATGCTATCATCAGTATCATTGCTATTTCTCACTCCAATTAAATTCAATATAATTCGTACATATACGCGAAAGTATAATAATAAAATCATGTCTAGGTCAGAATATCGTGTACTGATGATCTGTAACGACAGTGAAATATCGATATATGCACGTTTCTGGACGGATGTGGTTTTTTTCGTACAAAGGTTAATTATCCGTACAGTTGAATAGCGGACGTCGCGACGTGTTTGCGTCTACGTTCTTCGGCAGGAGGAATCTTGTCAAATTGTAGAATTAAACGCAACAAGTTTAGCGACAATTGCATGTGAGAGGAGATTTGAATAATTGCTATTTCTCACTCCAATTAAATTCAATATAATTCGTACATATACGCGAAAGTATAATAATAAAATCATGTCTAGGTCAGAATATCGTGTACTGATGATCTGTAACGACAGTGAAATACCGATATATGCACGTTTCTGGACGGATGTGGTTTTTTTCGTACAAAGGTTAATTATCCGTACAGTTGGATAGCTGACGTCGCGACGTGTTTGCGTCTACGTTCTTCGGCAGGAGTAATCTTGTCAAATTGTAGAAATAAACGCAACAAGTTTAGCGACAATTGCATGTGAGAGGAGATTTGAATAATTGCTATTTCTCACTCCAATTAAATTCAGTGTAATTCGTAATAGGTATATTAGAATATGCGATAGAATAGGGACGCAACATGAGCTTGTTACCGATATAAGTATAGAAGTAGAGATATTTATTCTATCAGAAATAATTAAATATACATTTTGTTTTCTGCTATTAAAGTAATATGCATAAACACACGAAAAATAAGAATAGTACAGTTGTATGTACCTATAAATAAAATGGAAAATGTATGAAATTGTGTGCACGACAGAGGATTTAAAAAACACTTACTGTTTTAAGCGCCTTCCAAGGATTGACAAACTGGAGAAACTCGATTGTATATTTTCAACACCAGGTGCGTTTCTAAGGTTATTTCTGAAAAACATGTCCGACGTGAGGAAAAAATATGTTTATATTCGGAAAACGAGCGTTCTACATCTAGTGCTGTTATATTCGCATAATCAAAATACTTTTTTAAGCAACCTAACGCATCTGTAGACGTGCCCTCACAAATACGTGTTAAGGTGTCAAAATCTGCATTTCTGTCTAAAACACTTTCAAATTTAATTAGAACACTTTCACTTTTTGCGTCTTCTACAGAACACAGTTGTGCGTGAACATCTTTAACGATTTGCAGTGATTCCTCTAACGACAGCGACGAATTTTCTAATTTTGTTATTGCTTCTTCTAGTCCCAAGTAATTCTCACGAATACTTTGTAAATCCATTTTAATCTGGGCATATTGAAATTCTTTCTAGCTTATATTGATAGCTGCACTTTCTTTCGGATCGAATGATAAAACCACGTCCTTAATTTTTTCAAAATGTTCATGATAGTAAAACCCCGCCCGTAACTATGTACCCCAACGTGCCAGAATCGGCTGTGGTGGCTCAGGGGTATGGGGACACAATTCGTGAAATTTCCGAATACGTTTTGGAGATTTCAGGAATACTGCCTTTGTACTCGATATTAAAGCATCTACCTCTGGATAACATCTACGAACCTGTTCTGCCACAAGGTGTAGAGCATGGAGTTTACAAGTAATATCTAACAAGTTAGGACAATATTTTCTAAGAGACCGGCCTACAGAACACATGGTTGCGGCACCATCGGTCATAAACATTAATACTTGGTCTTTCGAAAGTTTAAATTTTTCCAAAGTATCTAATAGCATCTCTGAAATTTTTTCGGCATTGCATTGTTCTAGTCGTCTGGATGCTAATAAAATTGAAGACGTTGGTTGATGTGGTTCCATATTACGCGCCATCGCATTAACTACAGATTGTTTTTTGCTGTCAGTTGTTTCGTCCACACATAACCACAGTTTTTTATTTTTCAGTTCGGCTTTGATTTTATTTTCAACCTGTTTACGCACCGATGGTAAATTCCTGCTTAACATTGTCGTGCTCGGTAATGTTTGATTCGCATATTTTTTGCAAAATCAAATAAATGAATCATTACTTAACAAGGTAAACGGCAGTATACACACAATCATGTTACACATAGTTCATGTATAAATTGTTGTCGATTAATTTTGTTATTATTGTGATTCGAACTGCTTACGTGTTCTTTACAATGTGTTTTTGACCAACACATTGCATATGTTTGCACACTAAACATATAATTAACTTATTCACTTCGTCTGACAACGGTCGTTTTCTCGATTTATGTATCGACGACATTTTATTACGTATGCGTACACTTACATGCAGTTTAAGCAAGTACCGAACACATACTGAATGCTTTCTATTAGTTCTGATGCAATACAATCATCCTAAAATCGGCGCACATGGCGCGCACGGAAATTGGTCTGCTCTACTTATTAGTTTAATTCAATCTAGTAAATGGTGAATCCGTTTTTGTTGTTAGTGTGTTGGTGTGAAGAAAAGGAGCAAGGGAAATTAATAACAAAAATAATTTGAAATATATTTGAGTAAAAAACGAAAACTTTTAAGTATATCAAAACATCATTAAGAATCTGGTGTGGACAATGCAAAACAAATTCATATTTGTGTGAAAATAGCTATCCAGACATGCAGAGACGGGGTTTGTCTTGCAATAGACTCGTCTATAAATGAAAACCAATAAAGATTGATATAGTTTACTAAAACTTCCAGATAAGATGTATTTTGTTTGCTCTCAAGAGTCAGGAATGATTTAGTCAATTTACCATCGGCAGTGTCTATTACACTGTAACGGCTAAAGAATATGAACATGGTGGCGCCTAAACCGATATAAGAACTCTCCCTACAGCTCGCCTCTAAAACTGAGTCTTTTTTTCTTCTTCTTTAGTCTAAGATCTCCGGGGCAATCGTGTCATTGGTGTAATTTGATAGATCCTAAGTAGGTATTGCGGTAAGTACGTAGGCGTAAGACTATTGTTCGTGGGGGCATATAGCAACTGGTTAAGAAGTTCTTGACAAATATTTCTTTGTTCTCTCATGACATTCATTAATTGTCGCAAGATCCATCTGGCGCAAATTTTTCTGTAATTCAACGTACCAACAATGTACTGGACTCTTTTTAGACAAATCTCTGATTACTGAACAAAATATTTTTGATTAGTTAATTGACGAAGGAGATACTTGTTGAAACTTCATTATAACGCTAAGAAATAAATAATTAAACTTCTAGTTTCAAAAATTCTTTTATTGTAAATCAATACAATATTGTTTTGCCATACAATGGCTTCATCAGGTGGATGAATACTGAATATGTACAATGCAAGTTAGAGTATTTATGTGAAAATTATTGGAGAATGGTGGTGGAAAAATTTTTTACAATCTTAAATTTAGTATTTTATTTACAACGGGTTTTCGTGTATGAGAAGTTAGTTATAGTCGGTTCGTGCATTAAAAATAATTACTTTCATATTTTAAGTTCTTGCATTAGACACATATCTATTAAGTACATTACTCACAACAAAAAGTCAATTTGGCAAACATTACTGACAGATCCTATGATTAATTTTTCCGTTTTGCATTATATTTTCCTAAAAAAACAAATAAATTTATTACAAACATGTAAATAACACCTAGTTACGTCAATAAATATCTGAACTCTGACAGTACATGTGGATAATATAATAGTAAATCTGATGGGATTCGGTGTACGATTTTATTTTGTAAATTAATTTTTGTCTAAATGGTATTAAAACATGTTCACCATTGAAATACGGGCAAGGGATTTTAAATAAACTTGCTCGTTTTCATATGCCAAAGGCACTCTCTATAAATATTATATTTTCAAATATTTTATGAAATATATTGCTAAAAAAATATTACGTGTATATATGTGCAAACTGAACTGTCCCTATTAACGTAAATATCAATAAATAATCACTGTTAAACATAAAATGCATTGCGAATTCAAACAGCGTATAATTTACTAATTTGTAAATGTATTAAGGGAAAAATATTTTGTTTTATTTAGTAATTAACAAACAGTAAAACAAAAATTCAATTATTTTGTTATAATATTTGTTGTAAGTCGAACTCGTTTATTTAACTGTGTTTTTTTTCAGTCAATTATCACAGGCCTGCGTTTTTTAACTTTCTAAAAATTGTTTTAAATTTGATAGCTGATTCTTATGTGTTTTTGGGCGCTGAATCCAAATATGAACTCTATTTTTCTCCATCATGTAAGGATTTTTCACAAAAAGGCTTCAAATTATATTTTTTAAAAATTAAAAATAATTTTTAGTTACATTTTGAATTTATTTACAAAGGATATAAAAAACAAAATTACTTACAAATATCATTAAATCTAATGAAAAGAAAGAGTAAAATACTATTTATGTCTTTACAAGTCCTTATAATATTTTTTCTTTGTCTTTCCATACTCCTTTTTATGCTTTTTCTTCTGTAATCTCGTAGTGGACCATCCCTTTTTAACATCCAACAATAATCAGCTATCATGCTTATATTCCATCTTCCTTGGTATCTTCTCTCCATCTCTTTTAGGTCTTGGTAGAACCTTTCCCCCTGCTCCTCACTTACTGCACCAAGATTTTCAGGGAAGTAGTCGATATGCGAATCTAGAAAATGCACCTTCAAACTCATGTTACAGCCTAAGGGTTTAAATTTTTCTAACATATTTTGCACAATATTTTTATAATCTTCATGTTTTTTGTTGCCAAGAAAATTTGTAACCACATTTTTGAAGGCTGTCCATGCTTGTTTTTCTGCTTCCTCCATTTTAGATTCAAAATTTTCATCTTTCATAAGCTTTCTTATATCCGGCCCAACAAAAACACCCTCCTTTATCTTTGCTTCTGACAAGCGAGGAAACTGGCTGCAAAGATACTTGAAGCACTCTCCATCTTTTTTTAATGTCTTCACAAATTGTTTCATTAACCCTAGTTTTATATGTAATGGAGGAAGCAAAACTTTGCTCGGGTCTACTAAACTTTTTCTTTCAATGTTTTTCATTCCAGGTTGTAAGGTTTGTCTTGGTGGCCACATCTTTTTACAATAGTGCTGCTTTCTATCACGACTATCCCACTCACACAAAAAACAAGGATATTTAGTATAACCGCTTTGTTGTCCAAGTAACAAACAAAGAACTTTCAAATCACCACAAATTGTCCAGCCTTGATCCTTGTAACGAATTTTAATTAAAAGTAGCTCAAGATTTTCATAACACTCTTTTAAATGAACTGAATGTCCCACTGGTACAGAA
The DNA here is from genome assembly GCA_935421215.2 of Melolontha melolontha. NCBI lineage: Eukaryota > Metazoa > Arthropoda > Insecta > Coleoptera > Scarabaeidae > Melolontha > Melolontha melolontha. The sequence goes on along the minus strand of OW285242.1, from coordinate 7,363,811 downwards.
GCATATTTACTTCCATTGTTTAGAAGAACGGCCTTAAGGCTACTTTTTGATGAGTCAATAAAGAGTCTCCATTCAGAAACATTATATTCTACGTGGAATTGTTCCATGAGCCCGGGTACATCATTACAGAAAACTAGTGCATCTTCTTCGGAATAATATCGAGCAAACCCTTTTTCTCTGTTCCTAAACCAGTAAAATGTTGTGCTAGGTGCTAACAATTTTTTTTCTTTCAACCTTGAGCCTAAAAGCTCAGCTGAGTTCTTAGGAAGGTTTAAGTCCCTCACCAAATCATTTAATTCAGATTGGTCAAATAGTTTTGGCTCATCACTTCCAGTATCATAGTAATCACTTCCCTCATCCAGTTCACTTGCGCATGAACGTGAAACCATTTCGTCATCAGATACATCATCTAATGTATCTGGTAGTGAAGGAACAGGTATTTCTGGTCCATGAGCTATAGGACGTGTTGCGGATCGAAGGTTTGGGTAAACGATGTCCTTTTTGTTTTTTAAATTGAATCCGTGTACTACACACGAACAAAAATAACAATCATCGCTATGATTGATCGGTTCTCTCCAAACCATTGGCACTCCAAAGCGAAAAGACTGTTTTTTCCCTTGTGATCACTGGCGAAGCTCTTCAACACATCACACACTGAACAAACCTTATGAGGAGCCCAAGGTTTGTCTTGGTCTCCTAATTTCACACCAAAATATGCAAAATATACTTTTTTTTACAAAATCTATAATGTTTCTCTGTTGTTTTTTTACAGTAAACTTTTCACAAATATAGCAGAAGGAGTTGGGTACATTGACAGAGCCTCTTGATCCTATTGGAATTTAATTTTAAAAAACTCGTAAAATAAAAATTAAATTAACTCAGCAACTAATCACAAATGTCAACTAATTACACAAATTCACACCACAGTTGTAAAGAAGATATTGAATGTTTTGTCTAGAATAGCTATATGTTTGTAGTGGAGGTGGGGAGGTAGACACAGGAAGATGATGAGTCATGTCTTGCGACATGCTCAATTATTTCTATTTGTAACTTCTTTATCATAAATCTAGTGTATGTTTATTCAAAATATCAACTTCTTGCATCATCATAAGTAAAAAAAATATAATAGTTTATTTAAACAACGGTTTAACAAAATTGTCCTTTTCAAAAAGACTAATACATGCAGATAGGTCAAAAAACCCCAGATTGTAAAAAAACCTTACGTGATGGAATTTTTTGAATAATTTTCCCATTTTCAGCACTAAAAAATCTATTGGAATCACTGTATAAAATCCAGACAATTTTACCATCGCAGGCCTGTGTTATGTAATATGAGAGGCGGAAAATTTACTAATTGGTGAAATGTTGTTATAAATTAAATCCCTATTGCGTCATTGAGTACGTTGTTATCATTGGATAAAGATTTATTTACAAAATGTATTCAAAAAGTTACGGGACCGATTCTTTTACGAACGCAAAATCAATCTTTATTTCGCCGATGGAACTATTTGGAATAAAGTCTCTTCCAATTACTGTAGGAATTTCAGACGATAACTGAGTTGTATTATTTATTTTTGTCAAAAAAAACGGATATTTTTTAGTATATATTCGTTTTATTTTGCTTTGCCGAATTTGTCAATTGCGTTTTATTATTTGTCAAATGACTTTGAAATTATTTTATTATACTAGGCTAGCTTTATTAAATAAATAGCGTTTCTATCAAATGGTTTTCCTTATTTGTCAATTTAGTTTCTCGTACGAAAATATTTGCATTATTACTGGAGACAGGGCGCATCTGGCCGGAATTATGACGGACCATATAAATTGTCCATAACAACACGCAGTTATTGAGTAGCACTATTCATTCGGTTAATCGCAGATATGTTGTTTGTCGTTGAATTGTGACGCAATTACTTCAATATAATTAAATTCCTTTCCTCATGGGCGTAGATAGAAGTGTAAGGAGTTTTTATAATTTATTTTATTTAATAGTTTATACTTCGTACGATAAATAAAGTACGGTGGGTTCATTTTTTTTTAATTCTTTTAACTGTTAATTTTGTACTTCGTAATTTTTGTAATAGATCCTGTTTAATATCGTTTCATCGAATCTACTTCTCCCAATTATTTTGATGTACGTGTCCAGTGAATTTCGTTAAGTTTCGATAACTTACGCATTCATTTTTAATTTTCATTTATTGAGATCTAAAACATTATTTAAGTTACTTTTTCAGATATGATATGGAACAACGTCGAGACTGACATCCTGAAACAATGGCGAGTTGGATTAAGGATCATACTGGTTGCATGTCAATTGCCAGTGATTCCGAAATTTATTGTAAAGTCTGTAAAATATCGTTAAAAAATTCCAAGAAATCGCACGTAAAACGTCACTTAGCATCGCAAACACATACACGGAAGTTAGACCCGTTGGAATCTGACAATTTTAACGAAGAAATCTGTGAAACTTTAATGGTGGCAAATATTCCATTAAATAAACTTACCAATCCCGCCTTCAAAACATTTCTTCAGAAATACTGGTCAAAATGTTCCTGACGAATCCACCATACGTAAATATTATGTTTCTAAGTGCTACACGAAAGCAGTAGAACGCACTAGAAGTCATCTTTAAAATCAGTACCTATGGATAAGTGCCGAAGAAACTGTCGATATATTAGAACGCTGTGTGGTAAATATTGTAGCTAATGTACTACGAGCCCTAACAACTATATGTTCGGACGATGTACGAAATGTTAGAAAAATGAAGTTATGTTTATTTTAAAATGTTTTTTTCGTCTTCCCAATCTGAAAGTTAAGGCAAATACCCTTCATTTAACAAGAAATTCGATTGTAATTGATTAACATTTTATTTTGCATAAACTACGTAACATTACAAAGAAAATATAACGAATTTACTGACAAATAAATATTCGGACGCATTTGAATCTTTATAACATTAATAAGAGGTAAGGTCACCTTTTGCAGCAATAACGGCTTGTATACGTTTTGACATGGAATCTACTAAAGTTTTACAATATTCGGGAGTGAAAGAGTTCCAAATTTTCGTAATTTTTGTCTTTAATGCTGGAAGTGTACGTTGAGGATCATTACGCAAAGACTTTTTCATCTGATGCCATAAAGTTTCGATGACATTCAAGTCGGGACTGCTTGACGGCCACGATAAAACTTTTACATTATGGTCACCAAACCATTCTTTTGTTGTTTTCGCAGTGTGACAGGCTGCACCGTCTTGTTGAAATATATAACTTTCGTTTCCAAAATATCAAGATGCTGTTGGGACAAGGTTTCTTGATAAAATATGTTGGTACTTTTCTGCATTTACAGTGCCATCAATGAACTCATATTCACCAACTCCTTTACTACTCATACACCCCGATATCATAACTCCTTTTGGAAATTTTATAGTACGTTTTAGGCAATCTTTATGAAAGGCTTCAGATTTTGTACGAATGACTCTTTTTCGAAAATCGCCTACGCACACATCAAATTTAGATTCGTCGCGGAATATGACATTACTCCACATTTCTGTTGTCCAGGATTTTTTGGATTTTGCCCAATCTAAACGTTTTTTCTTTTGAATATTCGTTAATAATGGCTTTTCCTTTGCCTATAAAGACAGTGCATAAAAGAACATCATTTGTTTTCATATTGTAACACGCAAAATTATAAACTTACTTTATAAAAACTGTAACCAGACTTATGCAACCATAGCCTACAGCATTCCCTGGAGACATTTAAATTTATATCATGATTCCATTGGGCTTGTATTTGCCGCAAGGTACCTCTTCTATTTCTTCTGCAAATTTTGACCAGAGCACGACGTTCTCTTTCAGTGATAGTACGGGGTCGGCCTAAACCTTTGCCGCGAACATCAATACTAGCTGTATCGCCAAACTTTTTTATAATATCTCCGACAGTAGATTTGGCAAGATTTAAGTCATTTGAAATTTTTTGCATTGATTTACCTCTGTAATACTGTGAAATTATAATTTCTCGCAGTTTTTTATTAGTTGCGATACCACGCGTCATTTTCTTATTACACAAAATGGCGAACATGACTTTAACTGATAACTATTCATCAAAGCACACTTTATTTATCAATCAACGCGTTCATAATACTAATTTCAAAGCCAATAACGATTATCGTCCGAATATTTATTTGTCAGCAAATTTGTTATATTTTTGTTGTCGTCTTCCGTAAATTAAGTAAAATGAAATAGTATAAGCAATTACAATCGAATTTCTTGTTAAATGAAGGGTATTTGCCTTAATTTTCAGATTGGGAAGACGAAAAAACATTTTAAAATAAACATAACTGCATTTTTCTAACATTTCGTACATCGTCCGAACATATAGTTGTTAGGGCTCGTATATCCAACTATTCCATATAGCGCATATGTAATAGCAACAAAAGATATAAATACAGTTGATGCGGAAACAGTAGCTAAAACCATTTACGAGAATATGCATCAAATGCTTCATTGGGACGACAGGTACAAAGAAAAAATACTTTAATTTGTCAGTGACAGTGCTGCATATATGTTCAAAACAGGCAGACTATTAAATGAAACATATCCTAATATGCTGCATATTACTTGTGTAACACATGCTCTCCACAGAATCTGTAAATATATCAGAGACACCTTTCCGGAAATTGATAGACTTGCATACAATTTTAAAAAAGTTTTCAGAAAAGCACCATTGAGAGTAGCTCTTTACAGGGAAAACTTCCATCTTTGTCACTGCTTCCCTCTCTAGTAACAACTAGATGGGGAACATTGTTGGAAGCTACTAGTTTTTATACAGAAGAGTTTGATATTTCTGCGTGCAAGGAACTAATACAAATTTCAAATTTTAAAAATCAGTTGTACTTTCTTCAGGAACAATTTGGAAATTTGCTAAAACTAATCAATTATTTTAAAAATCAAAATCTCAAATTAAATGATGGACTAACCACATTAGATGTGGCTATTAATAACTTGAAAAATATTCCAAGTGACTTCGGATGTGGCCTTCGGCAAGAGTTAGACGCAGCTTTTTAATAGAAATCCAGATTTAATAACATTGCGGCAATTGTTTATGGGGGCAATGCCTCAAGATCTAACTTCTAAATATGCTAAAATAAAAGGATATTTCCAGTATGAACCTATAACTAGTTGCGATGTAGAAAGGACGTTTTCTATCTACAAGGATGTATTTCATTTAAAAATAACAAATTTTACGGAAGATAACCTTGAGAATTGCTAGTTTATATTAATACTTCTTTATTCAACTTAAACTACAAAATGAACAAATAAAAATATATTTCATATTTTATTGATCACCAGCCGTTTGTTTTCAAATTATATAATTAAAATTAGAAACTCTTTAAAAATACAAATCTTCAATAGTACGTCCGTGGGCGATCAGTCATCGGCCTCTAGTGTCCGGTCCCTAATTATTACAATGGAAAATAATAACAATAAACGTCAGAGAAGGAATAAAAGATAAGCAACAAAGTATGCAAATTAATAAAATTAATGCTTTGAATAATGATGCTAAGGAACGTATAACAACTGTTTGGAGTTTTGCCGGATACAGTTGGAAAAATTTATGCAACATATAAGAGAACTATCAATATAGCGTACCTACGGGCAACAATAAATACCAAAGTTTACGATTCGGTCTTAATAACCTAATCTTAACTAATAAATACATAATAAAAATATCATTACTAGTTGAGTATTAGTTGGTATTATAAATCTGAGTGTGTCGTTCCGGGTAAACTTCGATTGTTCACTAATAATATTTATTATTATACGTATTTTGGAAACGTGATCTTAAGAATAAATATCCAGATTAAATCCTGTCTAGAAATCAGTCAGTAATATATCCCTAGGTCATAAAACAGTGGTCTAATGTATAAAGCAATAAATTTGCAAATGTAAAAGACAGCTTTTTACAATTTAAGGAAAGTTTTCTAGTTTTAATATGATAATCAAATTCTGTTATACAGCGGTTTAAATTCGAAAATGAAAGTTAAATATTTATAAATTTTGAAACGTTGTTTGAAATCTATATCCCGGATTTACTTATATGTAGCAATAAAATATGTTTGAAATTAAAGTTTTACAAAAGGATATTTACGTATCCTCAACATTTGAATAGGTAAAATCTCACTATATTCTGTATAATACAATTAAAAATCGGGTGTGGAGAACACAATACAAGTTCATATATGTGTGAAAGTATCTCTTCAGATACGCGGATACGTGTTTCATCTTACTACAGAATCATCAGTGTGTACCATTGTAGAGATACTTTCACTTTGCGTACATAAACGTATTAAGAAAGGATTGTTATAAACAGAATACAGAAATATTAATGAGAATGTAGGTAAACTAAACTCCGTTCTTAAGGTAAAAATATCGAAAGAAAAAATCTCGTTAATATAATTGCAGCAGAATCTTTCATTCATCTCTCATCCACACAGAATATTTATCTTTAAATTATCAATCAAACTAAATCGTATAGAATCACATCTGTGTCAGATCCTTATTGAACTAATTTTAAGGGACCTGAATTTCGTGAAAAACGATGTGACTATATTTCAGATTCAATATTCCCCGGGGAATATCTCTCTATCTTACTCTGTTCCTCTATGTATGTGTATACCAACCGACCGATAAATTCGGTCCGTAAGATTTACACTCTGTTAGCCATCCTAAAAGAGCAAGGAATTATGATTATCCCTCACTTCAGCGTATTTTTTTCAGTCGCCCCTGACGCCAGTACAAAGGGAAATATTTTACTCACTCGAGGTGGAGTGTGCTGCAGAGGAAACGTTTCATCTCGCCCTAGAAGGTGAAATATATATAAAAAGAAAGTAGGAAAAGACAATGAAACACGGCTGCAGAGAAATAAAAATAATGCGCGGAAACTTTGAGATAACCCGACACTTTTATGTGTATTATCTTGACATCAAAGGTGTGGAGATAATTTCGGAAGCCAATAGATGCCATTTTACCGCATATTGTGACGCAGCATGGTAGATGATCATAAATTTAATAAAAGCACGCTTTTGCTAAAAGGAAATTTCTAATTTATCGTCTGTTATTAACATTTAATAACATATTTGCTATATAAAAACTTGGAAAATCAGCAAGAATATATTTCCATGGGAAATTATTATTTATAAGTTTCATACGACAATTCTAGAGACCAGATGGCGCGGCAATCTGAGTATAATTTACACACGAATTTCAAAAAAGTAGATAATTTGTATGTGAGGTTATATACCTACTAACCTATATAAAAGATTATCTTTGACGTTTGTTTATTAACATATTTATTATTAAGAAAGCTTAGGCTTTAATAATTTTATTCAAGCAAGAAGCGGCAAATATATACCAATGCAAGGTATTAGACTTACATAAAATATTTCAATCAATATCTTATAATCTGTTATTTATTGTTTGAAGGTGTTGCATCTAGAATAAATTTGTGCGTAAATACAGTGAGAATGTGTTAAAATTACCACAGGAGAAATATTTACATATTTTTTTAATTTTATTAGAGAAGTTTTGTGTAAATGTGAAACTAATAAATTTAAAGGATTGATTGATGACATCATTTCACATAATTTGGATAAAAATTTTTGTACATCTAAAAAAGGTATTTAAAAATATTTTCATTTTACAAAAATAAGTAAGTACATATTAAAAAGGGTAAAACAGCAGTTTAGCGCCAAAAGATAGGTAAAACGTAAGCATTTTTCCAATTTCAGTATTTGTCTAAACATGTGTTCGTTCCTCTATTCCAAGTTATGGCTGATTAAACTTACTTTTTTACTTATGTATGGGATAAATTTATACTATCGCACAATATTTTTTTTTGCTTTTAGCAGAAATATGGTTTGATTAAGGTTTCAGATTTCAATGTATTTGAAAAAAAATAATAATAAATAAAAAGAGAAATTGCTTTGATGGGAAACTCCGTGTGTTCAGTAAAATCAATTTTTTTCGTAAATGTCTGAACACAATGAGAGTAAAACCCTCTTTTATTAGTATAATGTACATTTTTTTTTATCTACACCTACATAATTACACTAAAAAAATTATATAATCATTTCCTACTTAGAAATTTCATTAATATTCTGCGATTATCACAATATCTGGTAGCTACTTGAGACCCAGGACGAATTTCTGAGGATATGAAACAACAAAATAATTTGAAACATACATGAGTGGGTAAAAACCACACCAATTTGTATAATAATAATTTGCTTAGTTCGGCAGTTATTATGTAGACAGCGCTGAATATTCTTTCACGCTCTTTCTTAATAATTTCTGGTTGATAGCAGGGTAGTTATGTTTGGTTGAATGTATCTCTTCTCCAGCAGGGCGTACCGACGATCCTGTAGAAAGGTGAAATACGTATCTGCGTCTCTGGAGAGGAGATATGGGATAAATTGCTACTATCGCACAATAATCTTTTTTGCTTTTAGCAGAAATATGGTTTGATTAAGGTTTCAGATTTCAATGTATTTGAAAAAAAATAATAATAAATAAAAAGAGAAATTGCTTTGATGGGAAACTCCGTGTGTTCAGTAAAATCAATTTTTTTCGTAAATGTCTGAACACAATGAGAGTAAAACCCTCTTTTATTAGTATAATGTACATTTTTTTTAATCTACACTTACATAATTACACTAAAAAAATTATATAATCATTTCCTACTTAGAAATTTCATTAATATTCTGCGATTATCACAATATCTGGTAGCTACTTGAGACCCAGGACGAATTTCTGAGGATATGAAACAACAAAATAATTTGAAACATACATGAGTGGGTAAAAACCACACCAATTTGTATAATAATAATTTGCTTAGTTCGGCAGTTATTATGTAGACAGCGCTGAATATTCTTTCACGCTCTGTCTTAATAATTTCTGGTTGATAGCAAGGTAGTTATGTTTGGTTGAATGTATCTCTTCTCCAGCAGGGCGTACCGACGATCCTGTAGAAAGGTGAAATACGTATCTGCGTCTCTGGAGAGGAGATACATTCACAAATATATAACTTGTATTGTGTTCTTCACACACCATTTTTAATAATATGAAACAACTTATAATCTCATGAATTTATATGGTAAACATTATTATATAATTATATTTGATTTACATTTTAATCACAATATTCACTATATTTACCAAACTATACAATTTACAAGTATAATAAAATTATATCTAACACATCCCACACACACATAACTAAACTTAACACACCACAGTTCATTATGTTGTATATTGTTCACGAATAAATATATATATATATATATATATATATATATATATATATATATATATATATATAGAGGAAAGGAGCCTAATATTGGATACATTTTTGTTAAATGTTAACTTTTTATTAAAAATGAGCTCTACATTTGTGCTAGTTTAGTGAAGTTATAGCAAATCCATGTATTATCACTTGAGGTGTGCAGCAAAAGAATAAAAGTCTTATTTGAGAAATTATTAATTTTTTTTTTAAATTGTCAATTTTGTCAATTCAGATTAGTAGTAACCTAATATTGGATATTTTATATATCTATACTAGGAAACCATGTTTTTAAACAAACACTACTCATTATTTTAATATCTATTTTATTGACTAAAATACAAAATGAAAAAGATCAATTAACAGACTAATATAACAAACGCAAGATCATCCATCCACACAAAAATCGCAGATAAAATTTTTTTTGTCTTCAGCACCGGCACATGCTTCATGGACCCATCTGTAGCATTTACAACACTTTACCCATTTTTCCCCTGCTTTATCTGAAGAAATTGATTCTAAGCAGAAGAGGCATTCAACATCTTCTTCTTCGCTATCCATATCATTTTCCGAATTTACATCGGATTCTGACGAATCCGAGGAAACAACTTTTTGTTTTTTATTTTTAGATGTGTTGTTTTTCTTAATCTTATCGGGTGGTTTTGGTTGAATGTTTAAATTTTTCTTAAACTTTTTTGTGGTTTTTAGATTTTGTGATTCTTCAAGGGCTGTTTTGTAGGGATAACCACTAACTAAGGCAGCGGCACCAGAATTGTTTCTCTTTACTCCTGAAGAACCAGGTAACACTGGTAATGGATGGATGTCAACTGGTTTTACAATTTGTTTTTGATTTTCTTTATTAATGGCAGGTTTTACAGAGAATTTCACATTAGGTTTTAAAGAAATATTTTGCAAAATAAGAACTTTAGGTCCAGGTGTTGGAGCAAGAGGTTCTGTTTCCATTGTTGCTTTGTCCATAACATTTGCAGGACTTCCTCCTTGGATAACATTTTCAATCTCAAGGGATGTTTCTAATTTATTATGAATTGAAAAATCATGGTCTCGGAATTTATTCCTATCAAAAGGCATAATGCCACATTTCCGAAATGCGTTTATGGATATTTCCAGTGATGCAGTCCTTAAATAAGCTTTTCCCAACAAACCTGCAATCTGGTAGGGTGAAACTATTCTTCCTGGATTAGATTTTAACCAGTTCTCAATTTCTTGAGAATAATATGTTTTTAAGGGTCCCATTAAAGCTACATCCAATGGTTGAAGCTTATGGGTTGAGTGTGGAGGGAGGCATATTAAGATTATATGATTTTCTCTAGCTTTGTTAATGACATCCAAATTGCGCGTGTGTGTATAATGCCCGTCCAGTATTAAAATAACAGGATCTGCGCGGGATGGCTTGGCATGCATAATGAAGTGATCCATCCATTGCGTAAATAAATATGACTGAATCCAGTCGGAAGGGTGGCATTTCCCAACTGATCCTGGAGGTGCTCCATCCATAAGTTCAGCTTTAAAATTTGTTCGTGGGAAAATCATCATAGGAGGTATAAAATGTCCATTAGCATTCATACATAACCCAACAGTGACAAGCGAACCTCGTTCTGATGTTGTCAAGGCCCCTATCTGTTTCTTTCCCTTTAGGCTTATAACTTTAGCGTGCTTGTGTTGAACTGCACTTATCCCCGTCTCGTCTACATTATAAATTTCACTTGGATTAAATTAAATTTTGTCTAGTTCTGGTTCCGAAATATCATAGAATTTTCTAAGATTTTCTATAGTAAATCCTTTGATTCTAGCTGCCAAAACACCTTGAGGAGTTCTAAATGAAATATTTTTGTTTCGTCTTAAGAAATTTCGTAGCCATTTTTTCCCAGCAATAGCCTTCGTTCGTGAAAATGGATGTGGAAAATTATTATCTAGAGCCAACTGATAAGCTAAACGACGAACATCTGACGACGTTAAACCATAGAATCTTTTCTCTAATTCCAGACAGTGTAGCGCCACCTCCTTTTCTAAAGCTTCAGGTAGCACTGGTTTACGACCAAGCGTCGATTTCTCTACATGTTCTAGGGGATTCTGTAATTTACAATACTACTCCAAAGTAGCTTTCGGAACATTGTACGACTTGGCAGCTTTCAAATATCCCATCTCTTTATTTAATATTGCATGAATAGCACTGGTCATGTTTGCTTTATCCCACTGTTTTCTCTTTTTAGTAGCCATGACTGTAAAAAAATATATTATCTCAATTAACCTTAAACTGTGACGTAAAATTGGATATCCAATATTGGGAACCTACAGCTGTCCGATATTAGGTACCTCATAAAAATTTTAGATTAGCAATATTTTAGTAAATAAAAAGAAATCTTTGGGTATAAAAAATCTCTAGGATATTTACTTTATAACATCCACTACTCATTACATTCAAAGAATATTTAAAATTTTTGAATGTAATGAGTAGTGCATGTTATAAAGTAAATCTCTAGGATATTTACTTTATAACATGCACTACTCATTATATTCAAAAATATTAAAATTTTTAACTTGTAACCAATAAATCACCAGTTTAAAGATGGAGCAAAATACATTCGGACGCACACATTTCAGTTAAAAATTATTTATTCCGTCACAGTCAGTTGTAGAACCCTGCAAACTTATTAATGGCGTATTAAGATATAATCCAGTATATCGTTAATAGATGACGCACTCATATAGTTTTCCCTTAAAATACATAGGTATCCAATATTAGGCACTATCCTAATATTAGGCGCCTTTCCTCTATATATATATTGTAAATATTGTAAAGTAGCCACACGTTGGACCGTCAAAAATGTGATAAACCCCTTACGTTTCAATTGAACGATGATAAATATAATAAGGATAATTTAAGTATTATATAAAATTAAACAAAATTCAAATCTCGCGCTTATTAATAGAAAAACAAATCCTTTGTATTATAACCTATATACAATTACATTTAGATTTTGATTGCCATCGGTTAACTCAGTGGTATTCGCAATAATCTAATACACACTCTCAGAGCAGGTTCAAAAGATAACGTTTCTTAACACCCAATTAACATTTAAAATATTATTCTTTATAATAAATATTAACTAATGTATGGTAAGCCAACAGAAACTAAGGTTATGTATATAATTCGATATATTTCAAAAAAAAACTTATTTCCACACAGTTTAATAGAAAATATTTTAAATTTATATTATAGATACAAAGAGCCAATAAAGAAATTATGCCAAGCTTTTAATTTGATGTGATTCGGATCAAATTTCCCATAAAGGAATAGATACCAAGAAATTTTATAAGTATGACAAGTAATCAAAATATGAGTTTCTTAAAATTGACTGAGTATTCAGATTTTTAGTAAATTACAAAGAAATATTAATCTAAAATTTTGACAACTCAAGAGAAAATTATTTAAACAAATTTGGTTATTGCAACAGAGTAATTACTAATAAAAATAAATAGGTAAGCTAATAAAAGAAATACCAAGATTAAGTTCACTATGTCTCCTTATATATATTCAAAATTCTTGCCAGATGTATTCAGTTATCCGCTTGAAACGTAGACAGGAAAAATCCCTTCGTAGATGGACGAAATAGCTATTGATAGTATCGAACTTGCCTTATATACAGTCCCTCTGGATATTCTGGGTAAATAATCTCCTTTAACATTTATTGTTCTTGATTATATCTAATGTTCTTTTCACAAATTAGGAACGGCTTTTAGTAGATAACCATTATGGGTACTTCCATGTAACCTCAGATATAAGCTCCAACGTCAATATTATTACTAGATTATAATATTAACATGGTTTTATATGCACAAGTTTCTGGGCACAAGTAGGTAGATTTTTTATATAATTATATTGTATATCTTTAAATTTGTTGGCTTTTCAACACATCTATTACCAATTTTAAATCTGTTTTCTTCGAAAACTCAAAACCAATCTCACTTTTTCAAAAATCAACAACCAAAAAAACCATAGCGATACTAGTATAAATTTCTACATTAAAAAAATATCAGTAGATACGCCTTTCAATATACAGAATTTTCACAGATAATTTAACTTTTTAGTTTAATCCTAAGCTAATATATATAATTTAAAAAATATATGTCTAATGTCTTAATTGTCACTGAGCATAATTTCCTTTACAGAGATAACATAAGATATTTTATTATTAATGTATAAAACAATTTTGTGTGTCTGTCCAGTTTTTACTGACATATACAAAAAATATGAATACTCTAAATATGTCATATCTATCTATGAATATACTTGACAATAACCAATAAAATAACTTTTTTTAAAATTTCAAATAAATACTATATTTAAATTCAAGTAATGGTAATAATACCATTATAATATATATATATATATATATATATATATATATATATATATATATATAAATATATATTTATATACCGATCGGTCCAGCTCGGAACGGGCCATAGTCAGCAATGAATGGCAACAGCGAATTCCTTCTACGCGCAGAAGCTTCAATTGCAGCATATTGCAGTTAAGAATTTAGTAAGACTTAAACCGCGCAAGGATATAGTCGTTTGCATATTCGTTCTGTATACGTAATTTGCCCATTTGTTTCAGAAATAATAAGGTCCAATTTATTATTATTATTGTATTCTTAGCTGCTACGGAAAAGTAATTTTAAGTAATAAAAAAACAATAACGTTTTCTAAAAGATAAAAGCAAAAAAATCAATAATTCTGCAAAATAAATTTAAATTTTAAGAAAGTCACTCAATATAGGATTCGAAAATACCGCCCTCTCTTCCCAAACAATAGCCGAGCCTATTGTAAAACTCCCGCCTCACTCCCTCGAGATTTCTAGGGGTTATTGTCTCGAAAATTCTAATCAGTTTAACTTGCAACTGTTGCAAATTCGGTATTGTTAGAAGACCGTAAAGATTTTCTTTGACATAACCCCACAGAAAAAAATCGCAGGGATTGAGGTCGGGTGATCGAGGTGGCCATATTATCGTACCCCTCCCGGAAATAACACGATACGGAAAAGTGTTTTCTAAAAACCCTCTTACTAATCTGCTGTTATGCGCGGGACAACCGTCTTGCATAAACCAAATTGCATCAAAATCGACGTTTAATTCACGGACAGCAGGAATAATTCGTGTTCGCAACAAATCTAAATATTTTACTGCATTCAAATTGCCGTCGATAACAAATGGCCCTATAATATTATCACCAAAGATACCCGCCCAAACGTTAAGTTTTCGGGGCATTGAGTTTTAACATTACGAGCTAGATGTTTATTTTCTCGAGACCAATATCGTACGACTGAGGGATTATGCTTGCCATGACGCGGAAAAGAAGACTCGTCGGTAAACAGAATATTTTTTATAAAATATTCGTCCCTGTTAGCCTTTTCCATCACGGACCCACAAAACTCCATTCTTGCAAAATTGTCCTCGGGAAAAATCTCCTGGCACTTTCGAACTTTGTAACTTTTATATTTGTTGCGTTTTAGAATCCGCTTTACTGTACTTCTACTAACACCGATTTCGTCTGCAATTTGCCGTGTACACTTAAGGTCGCCCATTTCAACTAACGAACAAACCCTCACGTCTCTCTCCTCCCGATCGGCAGGTATTAGAGGGATATGAGGCAGTTCGTCAATTTGTTGGCATTTGCGGCAATGTCCGACTACACAGCCATATTTCCTAAACGCATTTACGATCCTTTCAATCGTCGAATGTGAAGGAATAGGCCGATTTACGTACTCTACAGCAAATAAATCAGCGGTTGTTCGACAGGAATTGCCGGCAAGATACCACGAAACTACTTGTACCTTCTCTGCGGTTGTATACACTGACATGATAACTACCTTTACGTATTCACAGCTAAATACGAATGACGGGCAATCTGTTGCGCTAGACCATCGGACTTATGTTGCGCACGCGGAGTGGCATCGTACACACGTTGCCACATCGCATTACGTTCCATACGTATACTGTTGCCTCTGGCCCGTAGCGGGCTGGACCTATCGGTATATGACAATTGATAAATTATTGGAGTTTTTCGGCTTTTATATGATATATTTACAAAAGTAAGTGGGGATGTAAACCTTGCTGTCTACAAATTACAAAGCAAATCATACGAAATATTTAATATATATATATATGGTAAACTTAATAAGTCGGCGATTAAAGGTCTGGTTTATTACTTCAAGGTATATATATATTTAAAACAACCCTACATGTTTCGGCAATGATGCCTTTGTCAAGGATATAAAAAATATATAAACCAGACCTTTAATCGCCGACTTATTAAGTTTACCATATCATACCAAGGTATCATACCAATAGTAAAATCAATCAGTCGGCGATTAAAGGTCTGGTTTATTACTTCAAAGTATATATATTTAAAATAACCCTACATGTTTCGGCAATGATGTCTTTATCAAGGATACAAAAAATATAAAAATTTTATATTTTTTGTATCCTTGATAAAGGCATCATTGCCGAAACATGTAGGGTTATTTTAAATATATATACTTTGAAGTAATAAACCAGACCTTTAATCGCCGACTGATTGAGTTTACCATATCATACCAAGGTCACGAAAATATTATATTTATATATATATATATATATATATATATGAAAAAAAACCACATTCGTCCAGAAACGTGCAGATATCGATATTTTGCTGTCGTTACAGCTTATCAGTTACAGCGTTATCAGTACACGATATTCAGACAAGACATGATTTTTATTTGTATACTTTCGTGTATATATACGAATTATATTGAATTTAATTGGAGTGAGAAATGAGAATTATTCAAATCTCATCTCACATGCAATTGTCGCTAAATTTGTGCAGTTGATTCTACAATCTGACAAGATTACTCCTGCCGAAGAATGTAGACGCAAACACGTTACGACGTTAGTCATCCACCCGTGCGGATAATGCGAAATATCGATATCTGCACGTTTCTGGACGAATGTGTTTTTTTTCATACAATTTTCATTATCCGCACGGGTGGATGACTAACGTCGTAACGTGTTTGCGTCTACATTCTTCGGCAGGAGTAATCTTGTCAGATTGTAGAATCAACTGCACAAATTTAGCGACAATTGCATGTGAGATGAGATTTGAATAATTCTCATTTCTCACTCCAATTAAATTCAATATATATATATATATATATATATATATATATATATATATATATAATTATTTCGTGACTTTAGTGTGTTATGGTAAATTCAAATTGTAGGCGATTTAAGGTCTGGTTTTACTCCAAAAACTGTATATTTAAAACAATCCTACATGTACATGTTTCGGCTAATGATGCCTTTCTCAAGGAATACAAAATATAAATGACAGTATATTAATGTCATACATTTGTAGTTGCCATGGATAAAATAATTTAAAGATACATTCCAATTTAATAATAATAAATCATGCCTTGGTATTTTAAAATGGATAAACAACAAAAACAGGGAAACACAAGACATGAGTTATTATGTATGCACCCGTGGAGCGACTTAAGTTGCAAAGCTGTCGGCATTCGCCTTAAACGAGAAGGAAAACCACGAAAACCTACTCGGACAACCAGACAGAAATCAAAACACGGAACAGTCAGCATGATAAGCAAATGTGTAGATATTTAAAAAACATGAGATGAGTGCCTCCTTTTTCCATGATGAAGTAGGTGACTTTTCTGTTTTAGTAAAATGATAGGGCGCATTATCCATTACTATAACACTATTTGACTCAAGAGTAGGTAATATATTTTGCATCCATGCAATGAACACTTGCAGTTTTCTTGGATTCAAATAATAACAAACCCACATTCATAAAACCAGTTTCGCTGCCAATGTGAAGCATAGTTAGTCGCTTCCCTTTGCCAGGTGGATCTTTTAAACCAGTAGAAAGACCTTCAACAAATGCTTGCCGTGGATTAAGTACCGTTGTATCTTTCAATATTTTTGCATTTTTGTAACCTGCATTCACCGATGTTTCATCTAAATAATAGATTTTTCACCCTTCTTTCTCATATGTACTTGTCAAATAGCGACGTCTCCATAAGATAATTTTGCTCAATTAATATGTTATTTCGTGTGCGTTTTCCCCACTTGAATCCTAGTTTCTTTACGATCCTCCAAAGTGATGTTCGTTTTAAAGGAGGTACACTGGCATCCCCTTCAATAGCTTCACATATTTTTGTGCAAATTGGTAAATCATTTTTAAAGAAAAATGAATGCGCGTGCCTTCTAATCGTACTTTTGGATACTTCATCTAATTTAATGTAACCATCTCAACTTCGTTTTCTTAAAGGAGAATGTGTAACGTCAGACATTTCAATTTCCTTAATAATGTCAAACATAGTATTCCTACGAATCCCTACCTACTTCCCTTGAAGTTTAACGAACAGCAGCTGTTTTGGACATATTAGCTTTGTTCTTGAAATACACATTAATAAGCCATCTGCCTCTGTCCACTTTTTGCATATTTTCCTTTACGATTTTTTGATGGACCTGGTAAAGCTGTGTTATTTATGCTCTAAAACTATTGCGATTAAATAAATGACATAAATTAATGAGTGATAAAATATTTTTAGAAAATGAGGTTTTCACTTTATAATCTCTATAAAGAACTATCTTTAACGAATATTAATAATAAATAGCACAATAAACAACTAATTGACTAGCACTGACAGAAATACCGGCCGGTACTGACAGCAAAACGGTAATTTGACAGAACTAAATAAACATAATTTTGCCTGCATAAAAGCGTCCTCTATTTTAGCCAATCACAAGCTCTTATTTCAAGTCCTATCTTTTCCAACGGTTTATTCTTATTTGGAATGCCGTATATATGTCTCTGGAGAAGGATACATTCACAAAAATATTAATAATGAAGTTGCATTATGTTCTTCACACCAAATTTTTAATAATATTTTTTATATTATTAAAAATACTTTTGTATTATAAACTAAAGTGTTTTTCTAACAGAAAACGTAATGGCTTTTCTCTATTACGCGACAGGCTAGATAATTTAATCAACTTTAGCAATTTTACAATCATAATTTCTGCTACTTAACTGTAATTTCTATCAGCTAATAATATATTCAAGTTGGAGATATTAGAAAGCACTTCTCAAGTAAACTAAAAAACCTAAAAAATAATTCCAATTGCAGTTAATCAACTTTCATTGTACACTTATTGGAAATCTATCCCATTTTCCAATTTTTTCCTTCTACTCTATTTTTTCCCATTTCCAAAGAGAACTACTCGAAAATAAATTGAAGAGGAACAAAATCGAACTGAATAAAAAGAGTAATATAATTGGAGTCTACTTTTGCCCGTAATACTTTGTTAAAACTATCGACTGAGTTGACTGTTCAACTGATAGATATCTGCTGCATCCGTAGTCTTAGTAAAAGGGAACGACGTAATATTCCTTTCTTTTCTTCCTTTTAAGTATCCCGGGATCAATCGGTGGCTCGACTTTCTGAAGCATCTCGTATTTCCCATTTTCTCATTTTGCCGGAATTCCCATGGCGTTTCAAGTAAAGATATGAAAACGATAGACATTTAATAAATAGTCTTTTGAGACATTTTTATTTTTTTTATTTATAAGAAAAAGGGACGAGAAGGAAAACACGTACTTATGGAAACTTAAGATGTACATTCCCTCAAACGCGAATTTAATAAATTTTAAATGAACGAGCCAATGTAAAATTAACAAGTTACGATAGGAGGGTGATTTGATATAATGTACCGCTTCTGAATATTGTTTGAAGATTCTAAAAGGAAACATTTGGACGAAAAACTTTTTACATCAGTGTCTGAATCACGACTGGAAACAATCTTATTTAAATGATACCATCCTATTCTTCACGTATAATAATACTATTTTATATACCGGGTGTTTGTTTTCTCATTTTTTGGTATGGAGATTTCGGAAACTACAATAGATAGAGATTTGGTTAAATTTGGGAAATGAAATGCAGCTTTACGAGCTTGACTTGGTGCTGCTCTTGCATTTCAGCAAAAGCTTACTAGATATTTGCAAAAAACTAAATTTCTCCATTTTCTTTAATCCCATCTAATTACTTTATTATTAAATTTAGAGAAAAGTTGAAAAGGAAAAATATTAAGGTAATTTTATCGATATATCTTGGTGTGCTCCGATAATCGAAATATAATTCACTTCTGCCTTAAATTATTTTTTGTAAATTATCGGATTTGAAATATTAAGGTATATATACTCTCCATCAACTTGCATTAATTAATTTTTTATTGAACTTGCTATTTTCGAATTATCACACAAACTTTTGTTTTCTTAAATGGCATATTACATTTATTTTTTCCGATAGTTTTTACCACCCTGTAGATTAAATACATTACAAATTTAGTTCTTTATATTCATTATTTTGAGATTCCTGAGCCACTTAGAATTGATTGTATGGACTGTAAGTTTGACTTAGCTTGTTGCGGTGTGAATTTTAGCGGAGAGAGTCTTCGGTCACTTCTACTTGAACGACCAGTGAGTAAAGTCGATATATCTTGGTGTGCTCCGATAATCGAAATATAATTCACTTCTGCCCTATGGTCTATTTTGTAAATAATCGGATTCGAAATATTGAGGTATATATACTCTCCATCAACTTGCATTAATTAATTTTTTATGGAACTTGCTATTTTCGAGTTATTACACCAACTTTTGTTTTCTTAAATGGCATATTACATTTATTTTTCCCGATAGTTTTTACCACCCTGTAGATTAAATACATTACAAATTTAGTTCTTTATATTCATTATTTTGAGATTCCTGAGCCACTTAGAATTGATTGTATGGACTGTAAGTTTGACTTAGCTTGGTGCGGTGTGAATTTTAGCGGAGAGAGTCTTCGGTCACTTCTACTTGAACGACCAATGAGTAAAGTCGATATATCTTGGTGTGCTCCGATAATCGAAATATAATTCACTTCTGCCCTAAGGTCTATTTTGTAAATTATCGGATTCGAAATATTGAGGTAGATATACTCTCCATCAACTTGCATTAATTAATTTTTTTACGAACTTGCTATTTTCGAGTTATCACAAACTTTTGTTTTCTTAAACGGCATATTACATTTATTTTTCCCGATAGTTTTTACCACCCTGTAGATTAAATATATTTCAAATTTAGTTCTTTATATTCATTATTTTGAGATTCCAGCGGCACTTAGAAGTGATTGTATGGACTGTAAGTTTGACCTAGCTTGGTGCGGTTTGAATTTAGCGGAGAGAGTCTTCGGTCACTTCTGCTTGAACGACCAGCGAGTAAAGTCGATATATCTTGGTGTGCTCTGATAATCGAAATATAATTCACTTCTGCCCTAAGTTCTCTTTTGTAAAATATCAGATTTGAAATATTAAGGTATATATACTCTCGATCAACTTGCATTAATTAATTTTTTATGGAACTTGCTATTTTCGAGTTATCACACAAACTTTTGTTTTCTTAAACGGCATATTACATTTATTTTTCCCGATAGTTTTTACCACCCTGTAGATTAAATACATTTCAAATTTAGTTCTTTATATTCATTATTTTGAGATTCCTGTGCCACCTAGAATTGATTGTATGGACTGTAAGTTTAACCTAGCTTGGTGCGGCGTGAATTTTAGCGGAGAGAGTCTTCGGTCACTTCTGCTTGAACGACCAGTGAGTAAAGTCGATATATCTTGGTATGCTCTGATAATCGAAATATAATTAATTCACTTCTGCCCTAAGTTCCCTTTTGTAAAATATCGGATTTGAAATATTAAGGTATATATACTCTCGATCAACTTGCATTAATTAATTTTTTATGGAACTTGCTATTTTCGAGTTATCACACAAACTTTTGTTTTCTTAAACGGCATATTACATTTATTTTTCCCGATAGTTTTTACCACCCTGTAGATTAAATACATTTCAAATTTAGTTCTTTATATTCATTATTTTGAGATTCCTGTGCCACCTAGAATTGATTGTATGGACTGTAAGTTTAACCTAGCTTGGTGCGGCGTGAATTTTAGCGGAGAGAGTCTTCGGTCACTTCTGCTTGAACGACCAGTGAGTAAAGTCGATATATCTTGGTATGCTCTGATAATCGAAATATAATTCACTTCTGCCCTAAGTTCTCTTTTGTAAATTATCGGATTTGAAATGAAATATTAAGGTAGGCATACTCTCCATCAACTTGCATTAATTAATTTTTTATCGAATTTGCTATTTTCGAGTAATCACAAATTTTTGTTTTCTTAAATGGCATATTACATTTATCTTTCCCGATAGTTTTCACCGCCCTGTAGATTAAGTACATTTCAAATTTAGTTCTTTATATTAATTATTAATCGAAATATAGTTCACTTCTGTCCGGAAATTATTGCAGCTTTCGGATTCGACTAGCTCACAGCGGGAAAATTTTTAAAGGAAAGCTCATTAGTGTATCGAGTAATTGGACGTCTTTTGTTTTGAGGCAAACAGATATATGTAGGTACGAGCTTTTTTTTATGTATCCATACGTGGGAATAAAAACTATTTCGTATTCGAGGAGACAAATAGCCAAGTATACAATGTGCTGGAGAGACGAGACGACCCCGTTCGTACCAACCATCTTCATTACCTTAGAACTGTGCCTGTGCGCGGTAGGTAGAAGACACTTATAGTCGCTATGACTTCATTAGCTAATTTTTTTCGTTACAACCAATATCAACCACTTCATAAGATATTGTGTTACATAAATGAGTTATAGTTGTTTTTCGCCTTTGAAAACATAGTTGGGTATAACAAAGCAATATACAAAAACATACTTAGATCAGATATGTTTGTAATTGTGGAAAGCAAAGTTTTGACATTACCTGACTATTTAGTTTGCGTTTAGTAATTTTCACAAATGGTAAATTTTTCTCATCTAGCAAAACGTGACATGATCGCTTGTTACATTGAATGTAACAAAATTCTCCAGAGAGCTGTAGAATGCTATTTTAAGTTTTATTTTATCGTCGTCAATCTTCACTTCCTACATTTAAAAATTTATTCGACAACTTTGGATAATTTGAAGCATTTACGAAACCACATGCTAAACCAGGCATTGGCGAGATTGCAGAGATAAATGTATGTCCTTGCTCACGCCAGTCGAAACCCATCAACTTCAACCCGTGAAATTGGAGTAGAAGCTGGCGTTTCCAGCACATTGCAGTAAGGGTGTTGAAAAAAAATAAATTTCGACCGTACAAATTATTCGTCGGTCAAATGTTACATCCCGGAGACGTCTTTTGTATATAGTACCCGAATATGTGAGGAGCAGGTCCTCAGTTCTCATTCAAAGTGTTATGGACTGACGAAGCCCGTGCAACAAACTGTGGTTTGTTCAACAGGCACAATAAACATTTATGGCTGCAATTAAATACCCACAATCTAGAACAAAGAAGATCTCAGGTTAAATTTGGATTTAACTTTCGGTGCGGTATAATCGGTATAAGAGTTCTCGGGCGCTATATTTTTGAAGAAACATAACTGGTGATCAATATCTCCATTTCCTAGAAACTGAGTTTCAGAATATGTTAGATGAGTTGGATTTTGAGACAGAAACCATGTTAAAATGGTTCTAACATGACGGCGCCCCTACACATAACACTTTGACGGTCACACGTTTCTTGGATGAAAATTTACAAATCCCTGGATAGGAAGAGTTGTATAGGTTCCTTGCCCTGCCTTCCAAGATTGTTAGGTTCGCCGGATCTCACAGTCTTAAATGGGGAGTCAAGGAACCGATACAAGATTGTTAGATCCGGCGAACGTAACAATCTTGAATTTTTTCTTGTGTGGCACGGTGAAAAACAAAGTATACAGAAGAACTTACCAAACACCAAATCATCACACTAATATACTAAAAAATATTTTTCTTATCACAAACTACTTGCTATAGCATACTCGTCCTTTGATTGCGTGAAGGTCACAAATAAATAACTTATTTACGTAGAGCCTGTATTATAAAAAAATATGAAATAATAAATAAGACGGAAAGAAATGAAAAAAAATATATACATATTTATTTTACAATAATAATATTTTAATTGTCCAACAATTACAAATATTTTCCATTTCTTCGAAGACTTAATTTTTTTAAGGTATCTTAATGGATGTAAACCTTACTAAGAAAAACGTTGGAATAAGTCTGTAACCGTTAGTGGATTACAAATGGAAAAATAAAATATAGCTTTTCTTATATCGCCACTGATTGATAGCGAGGTAGATAATATAAAAATCTCCCATTCGCGTTGTACAATAATTTTCGTTTAATAAAAGCCAAAATTACATGTGAGTACATTCTTTGGGTTTCACATGATAATTCTTCCATCAATATATACGGCCGGAATTTCGGGTGTGTTCAGAGAAATCTCATCAGTGTCGACTATTTCATCAATACTAATTCTAGACGTATTCAAGCGTGATTATATATACATACATTCGACTATAATGCGATAACGTAAAGCATATTAAACGGTACATTGCGTGTCTGCTAAATGGAAACCATTATCTGCATTAAACGAAATAATTGATGTCGAAATTAGTTTTGTAGCAGCGATTAAAACTAAATTTTCTTTAGATATAATCTTTATTAATTATTAAATAGAATAATTACAAATTTTCCCTCATACAGAATATAATAATAATAATATTTATTAATTACTAGAATCGACAAAGAGGGGCATTCCCAGTACAGTGCCGAGAGCAACGTAGAGGGGAGAAGCGCGCGGCACGGGAACACAAGCGCCCGTATCAAAACACACTTGTTTAGTATTATTCCACTGATCGTTGTGAGTGCATGTTAGTACACACATACTTAGAAAATGTCGCATTTAGGAACGTTTCGGAAACGGCGTATTTCGAAGAAACTAGAAAACGTAATAGCGAGTATGCCGGATTTAGAATACGAAGGCAATAGAATTAAATGTGTAAGGTGCGACGACTATTTGACGTGTACCAGCAGGTGGAAGTGTGAACGCCACCTAAAAAGTATAAAGCACTGTTCTGCAATCCGTGGCAAACGATACAGCGAACAATTAACATTTGATATAGGTGTTTGTTTTATTATATGTAATCTACCGTTCACTTTGCTAGACCAAAAAGCATTTGTCTCCTTCTGAAGCAAGTATTTGGATTATACATTACCAAGTCGGACATCGATAAGAAACGTTATGCCATCTGTCCGAGACTATGTTGAAGGAAGAATTAAAGCAGAATTGAAAGATAAAAAGTTGTGGTTATGTGTGGACGAAACAACAATGGAAGAATTTGAACCGTCATCTTCTATCTTACTTGCTTCCAAAAGAGTTGCAAAATGTACTAGCGATGAAATTTTAAAAGAGGTGTATATGCCACTTATGCAGATGACACGTATCAAATTGTTCGAAACTCACGAATCGCTTACAGAAACAAACCTATTGCGAATACAAGGCAGATAACTTATCGCTCACGGGCGTACTATTAAAAATTTGTATTTTTTAAGTTTTAATTTTATTTATAAAATTGGAAAACAAACGGGTGGTGATATATAAAATGCGAAATACATTTTTATTTGTTCATCTTGTAGTTCAAGTTAAGTAAAGGAGTCCCAAACAAATGAATAAAAATTATTGATTACACAGATCTCAAAAAAAAAAAAATTGCCTGCTTTTTTTAAATTTTCCACCTGGATATATATCAGGTAACCAAATAAGTTCGTGCGGTTTTTTACGGTAAAATATAATAATTTATTAAGAAACAATAATAGAGTACTATTCATCGAAGTGACTACCATCACACTCAATGACCTTTTGCCAACGTGACACCAATTTTTGTATGCCGGTATTGTAGAATTCTATGGATTTTGAATAAAAAATTGACGGACTGCATTTATTACATCAACTTGAATTTTGAACTGTTTTTTTTTTTAATATAAACATTCAATTACATATAATTATAAAGAGTGACTTGCATAAATAAGTATGTTATATATAGATTTTAAATAAGTATATGGGTGATTCATACTGCGATAAAGTCGGGGACGAATTCATAAAGCTATTTTGTGTGCCTACTCTTCTCGGGGACAAGTTTATGTATATTTTTTCAGGTACGAGTTTAACTAATTACTTAATTTTATTTCTGGGGACGAGTTTAGGTACGTCCATATTTTGTATGTCACATTGTCATGGTTTTTGTATAATGATTTAAAATGACTTTACGATTTTTTCCTATAGAAATTCATGTTTCATATATTGTTAATTCTTTAATATATATATAGAAGAAGATATTATTGTCTATTACAAGCCGCAAAATAATAACTTTTATACGAAACAAACCTATTTCACTCTTTCATTAAGTCTCGTATTTGTGATATTTTTCGACATATACAGTTGTGTGCAGAAAAAAGTAGGACAAGTGTTTAGTTGTGTGAACCTATACCACTATTGACACATTTCCAAAAAAAAGTCGTACACTCATATGTCACCTGAATTATAGCATTATATGCCAATATATGAGTAAAACTCCTTTTATATGTTGAAGTAAAGAGACGAATTTCAATAAAATGAATTAACTTTAATAAAATTAACAGTCATAACTAGAGCTGAGGATGTTTGCGGTATAACCATGGTTATATCATGTAACCATAGTAATTTACTATGGTTACATGATATAACCATGGTTATACCGCAAACATCCTCAGCTCTAGTCATAACATTATAAAGAATCTACAAATAAACCATATAATATATATAAACTAATATATCGTCATGGCACCATCTGCATTTAATATATTGGTCAATCGCAAGGGAATAGACGAGTACAAGTTTCTTATAAGATTTTCGTTTTCTGTTATTTCTTGCCATGATTCAAATATTGCATTCCACAGCTCTTCTCTGTTATTTGGTCTAAAATGACGCTGATACATTTTTTTAGCAATAATACCCCAGATATTCTCAACTATGTTTACATCCGGGCATTTGGAGGGCCAAATCAAAGTTTCGATGTTATTAGTTTGTAACCACTGAGTTATTATTCCTGCCGTGTGTACTGAACAATTATCTTGCTGGAGAATAAAATTATTATTAGGTTGATGTTCACGAAATAATGGTATTATATTCTCCAAAATATTTAGATATGCCAAAGCATTGAATCTACCATCAATTCTCCAACAGATAGCTAGTCCATTAGCAGTTATATCAGCCCATACATTACCAGAGAAACGTTGCGCCTGACCTGCATTAGATACGTATGATTCATCATAACTAGTATTTCTCGGTCTATACACTTTAATGTGTCCATTGTAAGTCGATTGAAACGTCTTTTCATCAGTAAAAATTACTTTATTCCAGAATTCAATATCTTTGTACAAATAATTTAGTGCAAAGATTATTCTGCCCTGTTTATGGCGTTCCGACAAAATACTTTTTTTGGCTGCAATACAATTTTTAATGTCTGACATTTGAATTCTTCTGCAGGCTGTTGACCGAGAACCCGGGAAATTTGTTGCTGCAACAGCATCTAATGCACAAGAAAACGGACGTTCTCTTAAGAAATTCACTAAAGCGGTATCATGATGTTCTAAAGAAATCCTTCTTCTACCGCTTCCTTGTTTTCTGTTAATTGTTTGTTCATGCTCCCAACGGTTTTTGACATTTTGTACGGTGCTTTTATTAACTCCGAAAGTAAACGCTACTTCTCTAATTGTTCGTCCTTTTTGAAGCTCGGAAATGATTTGAATTTTTTGTTGACTACACAATTGTCTTGGCATTATAATAAAACTCTCACTTTGACAAATCAATTTGACAATTAAGTGACAATTCAAATTTAAGTATGGGTGAACCAGATTTACATAGAAAAAATAGCTTGTCCGAGTTTTTTCTGCACACAACTGTACTACATTTGGCAAATTGCGATATGCAAAAAATTCTGGCGTAATAGAACAGAACTAAAGTCATTTTCAAGTTCAGCGCACCAAGGTACATAGGAATCAATCATCAAAAGTTACAAAACAGAACCGTCGCAGGCTAGTGTAATTGATCTAAAAATTGTGAAAACTATCTATTATTTTAAACAAAGAAATGGCGATTAGATTAATATTAAACATTCAATATATTTCATATAACTTTTTCATCAGTACAGCTTTGAAGGTTGCCTACACGCCAGTATATCTCGGCAAAATTGCCTCACCTTCTAAATTATATTATAACTTGGAAACATTTAATGAATAATTTAAATGTGCGTTAAGGAATAAATATTATAAATTATACAGCACAATTACACACTAATTAAAAAAATATAGTTCGTCGACGCTTCAACAGTATTATGACCTTCCGCTCCTAATATTGGATAAAGCACAAAAAGCAAGGGTAAAAACTGAAACCCAGCACAACACTAAACTGGCAGCGGAACATAAATTATTTTAGGGTGTTGTTAATTTCTTGTAGCCAATTTATTGTTGTGTAACTCGTAAATTAACTTCATCTGTGTGATAAGTTCCAACTTACAGTTCGTTTGAGTTCAAATTTATTACAGTCAGTGCCGTCATTGGTTAATAACTTGCTCACGCGAAGCGTTCGAAGGATCCCGTTTGTAAGGCTTAACGTTTTATTATTCTACATTAATTTTAAGGCGAATGTACGAGCATCTCCTTCGAAAGTACCGCTTATGAATGTAAGTACTTTTTCTAATTACTTTCTTCAAGTGAAAAATTTCCGATTTGACAAATATAACGTTTTCGTACAACAGAATTGTAAGTAATGAGTTAAAACACGAAAGCACATAGTTACAGAACCTTAGTAGCCTCATTTAGATTTCTGCTTTAAAATATGGTTCGCTTGAGGAACAGGAGCATTTAAATTTTCGAATGTCATTATTATTTTTAAATATTTTCCCTTTTCATTATCCTCTTCAATGGATTTAGAAAAGTTTTTTAAATATTCTTACATTCGTATAATGGAATTTTCTGGTTTGTCTGTGGGAATATAGTGCCTCTCTCAATATAATATTCGGAATCGTATGTCATACATTTTTCAAGTCGGTTGGTCTAAATTGAAAGCTTGTATTTTTAAAGAGTTTTTAATTTTATTTATATAATTTAAAAACAAACTGGTGGTTATCTGTAAAATACGAAATACATTTTTATTTGTTCATTTTGTAGTTCAAGTTGAGTAAAGGAGTATTAATATTAACCAACAATAACAAGTGTTCATTTGAAAAGTCAAGCTAGGTTACTTTGAAATTTTGATAGAATAAGACGCAAATATATTAGTATGTGTTTGTTGTTCCGTAAACGTAAATCTAAATGACATTTGATAATGTCAATAACAAATATCAGTTAGTGCATAAAATAATCGTGCGTCGATTCTGGTTTAAATAAATTGCTTCTGTTTTAAAATGGCTTTCACTTTAGAACATAAATTTTTTTTAGTCCAGGCTTATTTTCGAAGTGGTAATAAAATTGATGGTTTATGGGTTTATTCAGTTCAAGATTGCACGGTAGAATTTCAAGTTGAGCTTTCACATTTTGTAATAGATTATATACAATTTAAGAATACTTTGGACAGAACTTTAAAACTTTTTTCTGAAACTGGTAGTCTTTTAAGAAAATCAGGCAGCAGAGCAGTTAGGAAACGTACACCTCAAGTTGTCAATCGTGTTGAAGAAATAATGGAAAATGAACCACAAACATCTGTTCGAAATTTGAGTCAACAAATAAACCTTTCTGTTGGTACAACTCACAAGTTATTAAAAAAAGATATGCAACTTTATCCATACCGTGTCACAGCAGTACAAGAATTGTTAGAATTTGATTACCCACGTAGACTACAGTTTTGTAATTGGTTTGTAAATATGAACAATAATGGAGAACTTTCGCAAAGAGTCATCTTTACTGATGAAGCATGGTTTTATAAAACGGGATACCTAAATTCACAAAATACAAGAATTTGGAGTAGTGAAAATCAACATGTAATTAATGAAGAATCGCTACATTCAGAGAAAATTGGTGTTTGGGCAGCGAGAAGCCAAAGGCGAATCATTGGACCAATATTTTTTCAGAGAACGTTAACTGCTCAAAGGTACCGTACGGAAATTTTACAACCATTTGTCAATTAGTTGCATGATGATGAACTTCAAAATGCATATTTCCAACAAGATGGAGCACCTTGTCACTGTACTGCAGAATCTTTGGATTATTTAAGAGAATTTTTTGATGAGCGTATAGTTAGTCGAAATACTGAAATTGCCTGGCCTACACGTTTATGCGATTTAACACCTTGCGACTTCTTTTTGTGGCCTTATCTAAAAAATAACATATTTCGAACACCTATATTGAATTTGAATGATATGCTACAGAGAATCGAACAGAAATTCATGGAAATTAATAACAATCCAGTAATGAATGAATGAAATCATCAGAAATTTTGAACGGAGGATTTTAAAGTGCATTGATCTTGAAGGACAACATTTTCAACATTTGTTATAGTTTTCAATAAATACCTATTATTTGTTATTTATTTGTATGTATGAAACTGTCAAAATATACGACTTCGTAGGTTAAGTAGTAAATTTTAATTTACGACATACTTCAAAATGTTCTCAGTAAATCACATGCTACTAGATTGACTTTTCAAATGAACACTTGTTACATTAAAAGATACAACCAGAGTGAAATACAAATAGAAGTTAGAGAGGCGAGAAAAACCAATACGTGAAACTAAGGAGAAAGAAAGATAAGGAATACTACCAAGAGGATTAAATGGAACGCAAGCAAAAATTACCTGGAAAATTTTTGAAGATTAAACGCGAAATAATGGAGTTTCTGGAATGAAAACGAGAGGAAATTTGTAACCCCATGATAAAACGTACAAAACACAGAAATTACGACAAAAATGATAGAAAAAACAAAGCCAACTCAAAATGTAAAATGAACTTGAAACTAGACAAAAATAGAAATAAATCCCACTGAGTGGGAAAGATATTCCAAGAACCAGAAGACACGACATACAACAGGGCTGAATGCTGCAGAATTGGGAGATTCATCATAGATGCATTCGAGATTCGCCATTGATTCAGTATTGATTCGAGAACTCTCGATTACATTCATTCATTGATAAATCATTTATTATTTATTAAAACGAGATAAATGAGTAGGAACAGGTTCCCACGAGTAATATCATAATATCTGTGCTATTGAGATTTTAAATCTATTAATGAACGTTTACATTAATAGATGTGAGAACAATAATATATCATAGTAGGGATATTACATGAACAAGTGCTCCTTTATATATAATATAAACAATCTGAAGAAGGTAGAGGTATACGAAATTATCCATACGTATTTAGAATACAGTAGAATACAATATTTTTAAAGTTTTTACTTAAACCAAGTCTCCAAAGAAGACTTTTTCAACACAATATATGATTTGTGCCAGATACTTTGTTTCTTTATTTCCACAAGAACATTATAAATAGTTAATAATTATTGGGTTAATTACAATGATTAAACGTCCAATATTAGTTTTCTATAGTATTCTGTTCTTATATTATTAATCAATTGGATCTGTCAAAACATATTCTAAGTAATCACCTAATTCATCTAACCGACACCTACAAGCAATTAGTTTCTCCATGTTTTTCCTTTTCATGGTATTCAAAAGCTAAAAAAAAAACTTGTACCTGAAATGAATTGATTTACACGAAAAGTTTCGACAAGGTGACATATGGCTCACTCGCGTAAAAGTAGCTTTTTTATTCCCCTGTTTTGTAAACTATAAATTGATGTTGCGATATTCGACGCCCGCTTTAAGTTATTGCACTTTTTGTCGCCTTTAATAAGTTTCATGAGGATACGCCGGTTTTTGTAAACAAAAGGAAAGTCTACGTTATATATTTTATGAGAAATATTAAAGTTTCTTCTCGCAAGGGGAGCCAGATGAATGCATGTACAAAAATGCAGCTTTAATTTTACCATCAATTTTACATTTCCGTATAAAAATCCAATTTTCTAGATCTTTGCGATGGAGCGAATCAGATAATTGAATTTAAGAAGCGTAATGCAAGAATAGTACTTTGAAACAAAAACATTTTTTTAATAATAAGGCGTCCCATTAAGACAGGCTATTTTGAAATTTGAAAAAAAAGTAGCGTTTATTTGAAAAATTCTGAAGTTTTTATTGTAATAAAGAGTGTAGACGTGGGGGTTATGTATGGAACACAATATCAAATAAATAGCTGCTTTATGACTGATGGCACTCATTGGTCCGCTTGACAAATTTTTTTGACAGAAATTTTGGCATTGTGCCGGCTGAATTTCTTCAAAGCCACTTCAAATCTCGTCTTTCAGTTTAAGAATTGTTCTTGAGTTATTGGTATACACTTTTTCTTTCACAAAAACCTCAAAGAAAGAAATACAACGGCTTCAAATCGCATGATCTTCGTGGCTAATTCACATCGCCACGACTCTCTTTACGAACTCTCCTTTAAAATTTCGTCTTCGTCAATTCTATTGTACCGTTCGTTGTGTGGCAGGTTACACCGTCCTGTTGAAACCACATGGCTTCGAGATCCATTTCAGCAATTCGAGGCTAGAAGAAGTTGTTTATCATCTCACGGTAACGAACGCTGTTGATTGTGGATTCGTCTTTATCTTTCTCATTTGAACCACCTGCTCCATTTCCGTATGCTTTCTCTAAAACTTTGAGAAATTCTTGCATTATTCGAATGAGGGAGCGAGTTGTGCTGATTTTAAAGCTCTTGAAAATTGTGTGGAAACTAAGCTAAGTAATGCGTCATTATTCCTGTGCATTGCCGTAAACGAGAGGCAACTAACATAACATAAACTTGAAGAATGTTTGTATCTTCAGTGTTATTGAGTAATCGCGATAAAGTATCGCCATTTAAAGCAGTTGACAAAGCAACTGACCGTTGATTTCTACCAGTATCAAGTGATAACCATGGAAAAAAGTGTTGTAAACTAACTGAATTGGGCTTGAAGAAGAATTTCTCGATCAAGCCTCAGTAAAACGTTGTGATCTAGTAATTTTTTGTGCAGCAGATGTCGAAGGTATAGATGTGGATTGAGGCATAGTTCCGGTTGACGGTGTAGTTACTTAGGCAGTAGTTGTTGTTGGTGTTGTAGTTACAATTCGATGTGCTACTTCGATGTGTATAATTGGGCGAACGGCTAAGAGTGCCTAATGGCCCGCTAATTATACTCAAAAGACTAGAAAGGCCACCCATTTGTCGTCCACATTAATTGAGGACATATTGTTAAGAAGAGATTGAAGGTCTTGGTCAGTAATCATCTTGGTTTTGTACAGTTCCTGAAGGATTACTTATATATTCATTAATACCCTTACAACTTTCGTCATCTTTATCAGCATGGAGATCTTGAAGCCAGAAAATAAATTTTCAATTTGAAGACTTAATTTTTATAAAATACACATAATCAGTTGTAAATTGGAAGAACGGGTAGGAGTGGCTAATGGCCAACTAATAGTACTCAAAAGACAAGAAGGGTCAGCCATTTGTCCTCCAAATTAATTGTTAAGAAGAGATTGAAGGTCTTGGTCAGCATCTTCTTAGGTTTTTACAGTTTCTGAAGGATTACCTAGATATTCATTAATACGCTTACAATTTTCGACATCTTTATCAGTTCCTGAAGTCTTTTTTGACGATTTAAATTTTAGCATGTGCACGCGATCAGATATACATTGAGGTATTTTAACATATTCGCAATTATCGGGAAATATAATCAAGTCATCTTCAACAATTCCTATTAACAGTCTTCAACAATTTTTGTGGTTCGGTATTGCCAACAAAAATGCATTAAATAATCCTCACTTTGATAAACATACAACAAATATTTTCGTTTGTTTGGATACACAGTTCGACTTTTTAAATCCATTTTTCCAGCTCGAATTTCTAAATGTTTTATTCCATTAATAAAACCTGGGCCTGTAACTGTGTGATTAAAAAGAGAACTAATGGGAATTTAAGCAATAAATTTTGTATAATTTTTTGTGTCTTAAATAACACGTTATTTATTTTGTTTGGTGGCATTTATATTGAAACTTAGGTGTGTTTTCCGAATATTTTATTTTATTAACAAAAAACTCTAAAACCTAATTTGTTAAAGTAAATCCCACAAATACCACTAAATGTCAAACTTAAAGGTTTAATTCTTTACTGTTAATTAATACATCGTATTAACTTGTTAGAATGAGATTGTATGGCTCTTGATGTTGTTGTTTAGACTGATATCTCATGTTAAGTTATGCTGTTGATTCTCTTATTGCTAGTGCAAGAGCTTTCTGTGCTACTCTTAAGATACTAATAATACTGTTCTGTACTGTATTGTAAGAAGGTAAAGATTTCATCACTACCCCTATAAACTATTATATAAATAAATGCTCGTATTGGTTGTACATTGTATTAGTTTACGTCATAATTGGGAAAATGTATATGTGATCAATTAGTAGTAATCGTAGTAATTACTGGCAACAATACCAAAGTTTACAATAGGGTTTTAAACCATCTAATCTTAAAATATCCTTACTAATTAAGTATTAGTTGTAAATTTAAGTACATAATTCCGAATAAATTACATTATTTAGTAAAAGAATTTATTGATAGATATTTAAGAAACGTGAGTTTAACAGTAGATGTACAGATTAAGCATTGGTGAATTGAATTCGTTCACTAATAACCTTAGGCAAATAGCAAAAAAAAGCGGTCTAAATCATAAAGTAATAAATTTGCAAATATAAAAGTTACTGCTTCTTAGAATCTAGAGAAATTTTTACAGTTTGAATAGGATAACAAAATTTTGTTTATACAGTGGTTTAAATTTTAAAATCAACATTAAATATTTATAAAATTGGAAATCTTATACATAGCTGAATTCTATATCCTAGATTTACTTAGATTTAACATATACGGGGCGGGTCAATAAGTCCCTGCAAATTGTGATAAGGAACATTCTATTCGGGTTTTACTTTTCAATACAATCTCCTTTAAGATCGATACACTCCATCCAACGTTTCTCCAATTTCTTGATGCCCTTCAAGTACTATGATTTCTCGAAGTTTTCAAAATAGGCGTTTGTTTTATCGATGACCTCTTCATTCGACCCAAATCTCTTACCGTTAAGCCATTTCTTCATATTTGGAAGCACGAAATAATCGCAGATGTGTAAATCTGGAGAATATGCAGGATGTGGGAGCAATCCATAGCCTAATACATGCAATTTTGCTATTGCGATTGCGGACTTGTGCGCCGGTGCTTTGTCTTGGTGGAAGAAACTTTTTTCCTCGCCAAATGCAGTCGTTTTTACTTCAAGTCGGCGTCGAATAGATCCAACAGCTCTCCGGTGATGGTTTTACTCTTTTCAAGATAATCGATGTGGGTAAAAAACTATCGCCATGACTTTGTTGGCCGACAGACCCATAATGGTGCTCGTTGGCTTTGATTCACCTCACGAGAAGTCCACTGTCTTGACTGTTCCTTGGTCTTTGGTGTGTTGTGATGAATTCATGTTTCGTCTACGATTACGAAACGGCGCAAAAACTCGTTCGACTTGCGATTGAATGTTGTCAAACACGCTTTTGAAGTTGTCAAACGATTGCGCTTGTTGTCAATTGTGAGAAAACGCGGCACCTATCTTGCGGATAGCTTGTTCATATCCAAATTTTAATGCAAAATTGAAATCACTGATCCATTTGATATCCGTATAGCCTCTTCAAGTTCGCGCACCTTCACTGGCCGATCGTCCAATATCATACCCTGGATTTTTTTGACTATTTCTGGTGTGGTGACCACGATTGAGCGACTAGAACGTTCGTCGTCACTTGTGTTGGTACTACCGCACCGAAATTGAGTAAACAAGTTGTGAATAGTTCCAATCGATGATGAAGAGTCGCCATAATACTTTTCACGCTTTTTTTTTTTGTTTGCGTGATGGTTTCTTCGCGCAAAAGATAGTGTTTAGCACACGAAATTAATTTTTTCCATTTTTACGAAGATACTCGTAGACGTCTGTTTCAAATGGTTGCCGCAACGAAACTAGACTCGGGGGCAAAAAAATCGACTCAGACCGCACTCTCCCAGTAAAATGTCCCTGGCACAAAAAATATAACATAAATTCCAGTTTTGCTTTTCAAACCTTTAAGTTCAAGATCTTAACATAAGAATGAGTGCATATTCTTCTAAATTACATTTCTTTTTCTTTGAAAAAATAAAGTTATGTTTTAGGATGCTAAAACTTCAAAACAGACGCGGAAAACTTAAAAGAATAGACTAGGTAATATCAAGTACATTTTTATTTTTATTTTCAAAAAACATTATCAATATTTAGTGTTACCGCCCCTAGCCTTAATTACCGCTTGTAAACGGTTCTTCATGGAATGAATAAGTTTAATCGCGCTGTCTTGCGGGATAGCGTCCCATTCTTCGGTAAGTGCTGCTTGAAGTTCAGCTCTCGTAACTGGTGCAGGATTTCTAGCCCGAATTTTCCTTTTGAGTTCATCCCACAGGTGTTCAATAGGATTCAAGTCCGGGCTGCGCGCCGGCCAGTCCATAACTCGTATTTCAAGTTCTTGCAAGTAATGCCTTACAGAAACTGCACTGTGTGGACGGGCATTATCTTGCATGAGAATGAAGGTTTCCCCGATAAACCCAACGTAAGGAACGACATGGTTCTCTAGAATTTCTTGGATGTATCGGTTCGCAGTCAAACCTCCTGCTCGGCCGCCGGTTTCAATAAAAACCAGCTCGGTTTTTGCGTCCATAGAAATTGCAGCCCACACTATACAGCAACCTCCTCCAAAAGCCACCTTTTCTGTTATACAGCATTGTGCGAATCTTTCTCCCGGCCTTCTGTATACTTTTCCTCTTCTGTCACTGCCGTGCAAACACACTCTGCTTTGATCCGAGAACAGTACAGAGTGCCATTGCTCGTTTGTCCAATCAACATGCTCTCTTGCGAAACGGAGACGAGCTGCTCGATGGGCTGGGGTCAATTTTGGACCCGTAGCTGGCCTTTTTGAACTAAGGTTAGCTGCCTTGAGTCGTCTTCTGACTGTCCACCGACTAACAGCCACTCCCCGCGTTTCTCTGAGCTCCCTTTGAATTTGTACGTCGGTGAGAGCCCGATTTCCTAAAGAGCTCTGGACAATGAAACGGTCATCTCTCATTGCTGTGCACCGCTTTCTGCCGGAACCTCTTCTTCGATGAAAGCTACCATTCTCCTGGTATCTTCGGTAAACTCTTGACACGGCAGACTGACTCATGTGCAGCACACGAGCGACTTCCCGTTGATTATAGCCTTGTTGCAATAATGCAACCGCTTGAGCCGCTACTTCGGTTGTAGTATCCATTAGCAGCTAATATTCTTAAATGTAGCTGACGGAAATGTATACCGGTTGACGTTTGACAGCCAACTAATACGGGTTGATAAGG
This sequence comes from Melolontha melolontha, assembly GCA_935421215.2. Taxonomy (NCBI): domain Eukaryota; kingdom Metazoa; phylum Arthropoda; class Insecta; order Coleoptera; family Scarabaeidae; genus Melolontha; species Melolontha melolontha. The sequence continues at coordinate 7,326,953 of OW285242.1, read as the reverse complement.
TAGAAAGCCTTTTAAACGACCTACTGGCCTGCAAAGAAAAATGATGTCAACTTATACAAAATCTTGTGATTATCGATCACAACAAATTGTAGGGTAGTCTAAGTGTATAAGAAGCGTAAGTTAAAAGAATATGCACTCATTTTAAAGCTAAGATCCTGAACTTAAATATTTTGAAAGCAAAAGTGGAATTTAAGTGTTAGTTTTTGTGCCAGAGGTAATTTAATGCAAGTGTGCAGTATGAGTCGATTTTTTTGCTCCCGAGTGTATTCGACAGATCAGTCTTAAAATTAGGGTGGATTCTATAGAAAGATGCTTCTTCACAAGCACAATGTTGGATTTGAAGTGGCAACGCTATCTGTTCTAATTTTCCGGTACTTCTTGACACACCCTCTTATACAATATAAATTTCGTAATGTGCCGAAACAAATTTCATGCACTTTGTTTGATAGTGGTCAACGTACTTGGCAAAGTAACAATAAAAATTTTATCTAAAATAGATGTAATTGCTGTGAATGAATCGTTATGTTAAAACGATTACAAAATTTTAGGAAAAAAAGTCGTGATTTACGATGTACACCTGTAGTGTCAATTTCAAAATAAAAGTCAAATTCGCTTCTAGAAGACGATGCTTATTCATACAAACTTAATGCCTCTTATAGTTAAATTGCTTTTTAGTCAAGCGGTACTCATTTAAACCTTAACCAGTAATCAAAGTTTAATTTAAAAGGCATGTCGAGCAGGATATTTGGTTGTTTATATACGTTTAGCGATTTTTCGCTGGAATCGATTCCGCACAGTTGAGTCGCTTAATGAGAAGAAATACGACGCAGAGCAGACGTCCAGGTGAGGGAACCATCCTATCTAATGGTTTTCCATAATCGAAAAGGGATGAAATGCAGATTGAATTCTGTTTTAAACGAAGACAGACGTACTGATTCGCCTCCAGGTATATAGATTTTCGTCTGAGGCGGGTAAAGACTCGAGAGTGTACCAGGGAAAACGTATATATGTTATATTTCAAGCAGAAACGCTTGACATTGTCGGTCGATATGTTCTGAGCCCTTACCTTTACCTTCACCACTTTATCCGTCCCCACGCATTTACCCTTGCCTAATCTACAAAACCGAGTGTATTCCGACTGAATCGAATATGAGAAGTTAACTATGCGACGCCTGTTTAAATTTCAGATGGACTAGGGGTGACGGTGTAGACACGGAAGAAAGGAAGTCTATTAGATGTTGAAGCTTCATACCAACTGCGGCGAGGGCGTGTATATATGCATACGTATGAGCCCTAGCATATGTGTATGTGTAGCTGTACCTGTCTGCATTGTCAGAAATAAAAAGGACGAAAAAGCGGTGGAAATTCTTGATTGAAAGTTTCGGGTAGAATGAAGTTAAGCTTGAATATTTCCACAGCATATTTGTCAAGGAATTACTCACGTCTTATCTGCATATAGTCAGGTCTCTAAGGATTAATTTTTGCGGTTGTGTTTGTTTAACATGTTTGTTAGAAAATGTATATTTTGTCTCGACTTTTTTGTATTTTATTTAAATTTCTGTAATTTCCTATTTAGTAATTGTAAGTATATATTCTATACAAAATTGAAGTGAAATGAACATTGTACTTTTAGAATTGGTTATTAAAATTGCACACTAAACTGGTTAACGTTTTTTTTAATGTTGGTAGACAAGTTGTCCCGTATCGTTATGTTCAAATTTTAGGAGTGTAAAGTAGACTTCATTTCAAGTAACAAAAAACACAAAACTTGTATATCAATTTTTATTTCTCGGCTGTTGTTACAACTTCTTGGTGAAACATTTTAACTTCATACAGTAAATAATAAAAATAAATTAAAACATTTGGCTTGTTTCACTATGAGATTTATTTAAATCCTCTAACATTTGTTTCGGCTGTTATGCCATTCTCAAAGAGATCTAAGTTAGATTTATAGATCTCTTTGAGAATGGCATAACAGCCGAAACAAATGTTAGAGAATTTAAATAAATCTCATAGTGAAACAAGCCAAGTGTTTTAATTTATTTTTATTATTTACTGTATGAAATTTTTATTTGTTTCAAAGTTACAGATCCATGAATGTGATTGTCTGATCATGAAGAAAATGTAATCCTAAAGTCGGTACAAACTGATTTTATTTAAAAATTATCCTAAAATAAATAATAATCAGTAATTTCTTGGAGATCTACAAAAAAGAGTACTGGAAATTGATTTATGATAGAGAAGGTTCTTACTTATTTCGTAAGTGCTGAACCATGAATATCATACAATAAACAAATGTTCAGATGACTGTTAACGTTGCATTTTTTAATAAAGGATTACATTACGTTTCAGTTCATATGTGAGTGGACACGTTTTCTTTATTCAAAATGCCTTACCGATTTTCTTCTCAAGAGTATGCGGACATGCATTTTGTGTATGGCTACTGTAACGGCAGTGCACGTCAATCAGTTATTGAATACCGACATCGGTTTCCCGATAGGCGCATTTCCTCATTACAGAACGTTTCTGGAAGTACACAGACAATTTCGGGAATGCGGACTGCGTGATTATCTTTTCGACCGAGGAGTAAATTTGCCAGCAGATTTAGAGGAAGAAGCAGTAGCTATTGTTACAAGGGATGCAACTCTCAGTGTACGTCGAATCGCTAGACAACTAGGAGTGCCACGAACGACAGTTTGGCGAATTTTAAAACGTGAGCGCTTATATCCATATCACTATCGCACGGGATAGGATTTGCTTGAGGCAGACCACTATGCTCGTCTAGTTTATTCTACCTGGATATTAAGACAGTCACGGCTTCATTTTAATTTCTGCAGAACAGTCCTCTGGACAGATGAATCTACGTTCACTAGATGTGGTGTTACAAATCTGAGAAACCTGCACAGGTGGTCATCAGAAAATCCCAAAGCTATACGCCCATCTAAATTTAAACATTAATTTTCTATTAACGTTTGGGCGGCCCTAATCGATGACTTGTTGATTGGTCCTGTCGTTCTTCCTGGAAGGTTAAATGCGGAAAATTACCTTCAATTTCTTATTGACGAACTGCCAGGTCTTTTCGAGGATGTCCCACTGAATGTTCGACGAGACATGTGGTTTGACATGGATGGGGTACCACCACATTTCGGAATTGCTGTCCGAAATTGGGTTAACGTCAATGATCCAAGATGGATTGGTCAGGTGGTCCTGTTGCTTGGCCACCTAGATCACCCGATCTTAATCCCCTTGACTTTTATTTATGGGGGTACATGAAAAATTTAGTCTATGCGCAAGTTTCGAACACAAGAGAAGAGTTGTTGGATCGTATTCACCTGGCTGTCGAGCAAATCCGAAGAAAAAAGTATGAAATTCGGATAAGTACTTCTTCTGTTAGCTTACGGGCACAAGCTTGTATTGAACAAGGAGGTGGACATTTCGAAAATATTATTAATTGAACTTTTTTAAATAAAATCATTTTTTATTGACTTTAGGATTACATTTTTTTTTCATGATCTGACAATCACATTAATAAGATCTGTAACTTTGAAACAAATAAAAATGGATATACAAGTTTTGCGTTTTTGTTACTTGAAATGAGGTCTACTTTACACTCCTAAAATTTGAACAAACGATACGGGACACATGTATATATTATTACTTGTGAATGCTCTTGCCCTTGCTTGGATTTTATAATTAACTTTTAAATAATATAATATCTTATCTCTAATCTACAAATACATAAAACTTTAATACTTTTTCTACAAATTTTTTTATTTTTAACAAAATATATTATACAGTATACAGGGCAATCCAAATTAAGTGTTCACCATTGGTAACTTTGTTATTATTAAAGATACAAGATTGTTTAAATTAGCAAACTAGTAGTACTTTTAACGCTCTTTAAGATGGAAGAATTAAAAAAAAAAGAGCAGCGCGTTTTCGAGTTTTCCCGAAAAATATGTTTTTTTTCAAATGGAAACCCCTGTATATTATATCATTTTCTGTTAGAAATTCAATTTTTAAACAAAAAATATTATAACAAATTTTTTACTGGGATTAAAAATACTTGAGTTATAGTGAATAAACAAAAACAGCTAAGTTAAAAGTACTACTAGTTTGCAAATTTAAACAATCTTGTATGTTTAATAATAACAAAGTTACCAATGGTGAACACTTAATTTGGATTGCCCTGTATATAGTATACTATTTTGAAAAATTGAATCGATTCTGCCTTTACTTGATGTTTTTATCATTTGTATACTATTTTATTGGTATTTTAAATACGATAAATAAAAATGGGCGTGGTGTTCTTTAAGTTCTTCCTCGACTAAATCTTCGTTGTAAACACGTGGACTCGTTCTTCTCAGGGAATTATTTATAACTTTTTAACAAAATTTGTTTTCTAACTTGTATTTTTAAATTAGATTCGTGGATCCTCGATCAACGAGAAGAAAGAACAGGTAATGTGTTTAAAATTTAATTTTGAATTTAATTCATGAATAGGAATCAAAATAGGAATCAATTATTTTTACGGTCTCAGGAGAAAAGCCGAAGGAGGGTATTTTAGTGATGAGTATATTGTGGTCAATCGTATCGAACGCTTTAGCGAAATCTGTATGTTTCACATCTACATGTCGCTTTTGTCCAAGCATTGACTAATATACTGCGTAATTTCAACCCAGTTTGCTACTGCTGATCTTCCAATTTTGAAGCTATGCTGGTATGGGGAAATGTAAAGTGATACACAAGCATATATTTTCAAGTATAGAAGTTGTTCAAAAACTTTGAAGCAGGTAGATAAAATACGTGGGGGTCGATAATTGTTCATAAACTCTTATCCCCATGTTTAAAAATTGGTATAACACGACTCGGTTTCCAAAAGTCGGAAAAGTAGACGTACTGATGCTTAAATTAAATATTGAAGTTAGAGGTTCGTTCAGAACCCGTGCACAATTTCTAATGAAAAAGTTAGGAAGCCCATCGTGACCGGAGGTGTAATCAGCCTTCACTTGCATTAAGGCACACGAAACCTCCTCAGTCGAAACCACCGGAATATTAATACTGTCAAATGAAAGAATATTTATAGGTATCAGGTATAGGTGAATGTGGTACAAATGTAGTGGAAAACATGTGTGCAAAAGCCTCAACAATTTCATCCGAATCAGTTAACATATAGGTTCCTGAATTCCAGCAGGCAGGAATCCGGGATTTACCGCTCTTTTGTCTCACAAATCGCCAATATGCAAGATGTAGCTTCACCACATTTTATTCTTGCTGGAAACATCTAAATTATGTATTTCCTGGGATATGGATTTCGTGGGTTCCATTGTACGCCTCCAAGATCTCCCAACTCCATTGAACTTTGGTATCTGGAGTAATTAAAAAAGATTAGTATTCGCAACACCGGTAAACGATCTTCAAGATTTGCACCAACGAATAGAGCAATGCTGTCAGATAATTTGAAGAAAAACATAATTTTTGGAACGATTGTGGGCTTCCTTTAAGCGAAGATGTAAATCCTGTCTCGCTATGGAAGGACGGCGTTTTAAACATATTATTTAGATGTAATTATTTTTATTGTAAAATACACAAATATCTTAAGTACCGAGAAAGAAAATTTATTCTGCAATTCTCATAGAATCGCTATTATTTCATAAACTGTTGATTTGCGGACCAATGGGTTTAAGACTTTTAGCCTTATTTTCGACCGTACTATATGCCCTTGAGATTTTGAAACGTTATTCAATAATATAATGTATAGAATCCACGGTTGGCTCTTGGTGAAACATAATGAATAATTTACTAAAGAAAACACTCGGTATATTTGTTTCACAAAATATATTTATTAAATCTCTAATATATGTTTCGACTTTTCAGTCATTATCAAAGAGTTTGTAAACTAAAATAAAAAGAACACTTCTACCACTATTTATGAGTTTTTAAAAGACTTTATTACGGCATCAATAGTAGGGGTGTTGTAAAATTGTTGGTATTGAACAAATGTGTATTTTAAATGCAATGTTCCGCGAATCCTGTATTCATATTACCATAAAGAATAGAACTTCTATGCTCTTTAATACGTTCTTTTATTGAGCGTCCTGATTGGCCGATGTATATCGCATCACAATCACTGCAACTTAATTCGTAAACACCTGACTTATCACACAATTCTGTTTTTTCTTTATTATTTACTACAATATTTCCTAGATTGACTTTATTCACTTGGATGACATTTAACCCTAATTTATTCAGTTTATTAGAAACTTTATTGCTAACCCCAGGTATATAGTTGAGTGTGTGAAATGTTTTATTCGTTTTTGTATATGTGTGCTATTGTTTTTATAGTGGTTACTTCTTTTTCGTAATTCTCATTATTTAAAGGGAAATTAATCAGTCTATGTATAAAACTATGACACGCTGCCATTTTTATATTCCACGATTGACTGGAATTTGCCGGGATTACTGTATCCGTTGTAGTGGGTTTTCTAAATATATCAAACTCAAATCGTTTATCCATTCTTGTTAATTTTAAGTCTAAAAAATTTAGCGCTCCGTCTAACTCTTTTTCTATAGTGAATTTAACCCCTAACATGAAATTAGTCTCCTTTGATATAAAAAGTCTTTTCACATCCATCCCCTTAGTGGAACTAAAAACAATTTTAAAGAATCACATTCAAAAGTCTATCCCGAACATCGTAACACAGAATACTTTATGGAACTTAATTAATATTTGCCATAAACAAAACTATTTTAAATTTCATAACAAAATTTATACACAAACCAACGGTTTACCAATGGGTAGCCCGCTAAGCCCGTTGCTCGCTGAATTATATTTGGCAGATTTTGAATTTAAACACATAAACAATGTCAACCGCAGTCCACTATTACACAAAATACATTTCCTTTTGGGGCAGATATGTAGACGATATTTTATGCCTGTGGTCAGGCACAGATAGACAACTAGACCAATTTCTCAAGTACTTAAATTCTCTTAACAATAAAATACAATTCACTATAGAAAAAGAGTTAGACGTAGCGCTAAATTTTTTAGACTTAAAATTAACAAGAATGGATAAACGATTTGAGTTTGATATATTTAGAAAAGCCACTACAACGGATACAGTAATCCCGGCAAATTCCAGTCAATCATGGAATATAAAAATGGCAGCGTTTCATAGTTTTATACATAGACTGATTAATTTCCCTTTAAATAATGAGAATTACGAAAAAGAAGTAACCACCATAAAAACAATAGCTAGAAACTACGGATATAAAACAGAATTTATAGATAAAATGATTATCAAAAAACAACGTACTATCCTTACGAAGAATTTTTACTACGGGCACACATATACAAAAACGAATAAAACATTTAACACACTCAACTATATACCTGGGGTTAGCAATAAAGTTTCTAATAAACTGAATAAATTAGGGTTAAATGTCATCCAACTGAATAAAGTCAATCTAGGAAATATTTTAGTAAATAATAAAGAAAAAACAGAATTGTGTGACAAGTCAGGTGTTTACGAATTAAGTTGCAGTGATTGTGATGCGATATACATCGGCCAATTAGGACGCTCAATAAAAGAACGTATTAAAGAGCATAGAAGTTCTATTCTTTATGGTAATATGAATACGGGATTCGCGGAACATTGCATTGAAAATACACATTTATTCAATACCAACAATTTTAAACTTTTACATACTTGTAATAAAGGAAAAAGACTCGACTTCCTCGAAATATTAGAAATTAAAAAAGCCATAAATCTTAATAGACATGTCACAAATACACTGCTGGATTTTTTCAACACCCCTACTATTGATGCCGTAATAAAGTCTTTTAAAAACGCATAAATAGTGGTAGAAGTGTTCTTTTTATTTTAGTTTACAAACTCTTTGATAATGACTGAAAAGTCGAAACACATGTTAGAGATTTAATAAATATATTTTGTGAAACAAATATACCGAGTGTTTTCTTTAGTAAATTAGTTATTCAATAACATCCTGTATATGAATCGGAACAAAGCCTGCCAATTTATGTTTTGGTTTAGATTTTTGTATAAACTTTTGTGGCAACCTGCGTCTAAATATAATATTAAAATGTTTTAGATTATAATTAAGATGGAATTTTAAAAATTTTATTTAGGAATGTAGAGCATCCAAGGAAGGATGCACAGAATTATGTATTATTATAAATATCTTGGTGCACAGAATCCATAATTCTGTGCACCAAGGAAGGTGCACAGAATTATGTATTATTATAAATATCTGCACACCCCGACTTTTCCGCCTAAACAAGATAATAAAACTCGATGGATGTTCTCGCGTGGAAGTGTTCTCCTGTTTATTGCATAAAGTTAGGCTGCGGTATCTTATGTTTCCGTGTTCCGTGTGTAGGTGGCGCGATTGAAGTAGACGCGAAGAGCAGACGTGAATATATCACGTGGAAGTAAAGTGCTTAATATTAACTCCCGAAAATCCGGCATCCTACAAAAACGCTTCCATCCAAACGTAATCACATTGTGCAAATCATTTCCTTATTTACTGGTTCCTGAGGGTTGCCTGACTATCTTCCCGCATCACTCACCGAGACTAGATTGAAGCTACACCGACGCCGTCGGCATTGGACTCGTGTTAGCGTTGAAAACCCTTTAGGTAACAAAAGTCGATATATACACAATCGTGCAGACGTGTGCAATAGCTACAAACATGCAGACGTGTAAGGCGCGCGTAGTGGGTATATTGTCGAAATAGTGAAGGCAATCTTTCCGCTTGTAAACCTGAATTAGATTTTCAGCGCTTGTCAAAATCAGATGGGAATTTATGTACACACATTATAAACATTGGAGACGTGTTCTACTAGTATTTTATTTTATCGCACTTAATGGGTACAGCTATCTATTCTACTTAGTTTGACGTTTTATTGGAATTTGCAGGTGCTAGAATAGGGAATTAGGGAAGTAACTGTCAGAATTAAAATGAAACTGACTACGACATCTAAGAGTTTAGAGGTTGCAACGAGTATAATATTAACCCCTTCGCGCCCAGGCCGGTTATGCAACTCGACGATATTATACCAGATTTGGTTAAAAAATGGCCGTTTCGTTGAAGTTTTTGCATTGAAAATTATTACACTATGCCTAAATAGTTATTTTACAAAAAGACATTGAAAAATATTCCATAGGCGGCGCTACCTGGGTCATTTTAAGGCAATAAACAAAAACTTTTTGCTTTGCTAAATATAACGATGCATGATTAGTTTTTACAAATATAGCTTACTTCTGAATAATTAGGGAAAAAACATGATCAAAACCGAAGACATAATAAAGACAGTAGCGGAGATGTGTGAAGAAACATTTATTATGGGACCAGAAAATACAATATAGGTAGGAACTATTTCATTTCAATAGTCATGAAACTGATCGAAATGGGCTTTACAACACACATAGACGGGAGCATTTAGGCAACTTGCGCATAAGTTGCTTGTGTATACTCTCTTTTTATCAGTTTGGTAACATATTTTACAAGTTCCCTTTTTGCGGCGTTTCCCTAATTCCTTGTAGAAGGACGCAAACTGGTGTTTATTTTTGGCTGACTTGACATTGGTGGAACTGCTTCCACCTGGTTTGTATTCTTCTTTGATTCTTGTATATCCAGATGAATATTTAGTCAAGAGACCATCAATCAAAATTTTTGTAAACTCCAACACACTCTTCTCCTTTTCTTCGGCATTTGTGTACAACACTCTCGCATTCAACACCATTCGTTGGATTACATAAAAACCAATTTTTTTAAACCAGGTGTAACTTTTCCTGGTGCAATCATATGGATCAATGTCTTGATCAGTCGCATCTACTCCTCCCATATTTAGATTATAATGTTCTATAGCAGTTGGCTTTTGAATAAATATTGTACTTGATGTGGAGGGCCGGTAACGATTTTTTTTTGTATATCCGGCCTCAAGTTTAGTGGTCAGTAGATACACATCTCTCTTATCCTTATATCTAGTAATCAAAACATCATCTTTTCTGACAAAGCATGTTTGAAAAGTTTCTAGAGGGACTTCTGTCAGTTCTTTGGGTACACCTCTATTCGCGCGAATGGTTCCAGTCACATAGGTGTTTTTTGTGAGTAGAAACTCTGCTAGCCTCAAAGATGTGTACCAATTATCAATTATTATTTCTCTGTCTTGATCTAATAAATTTTGAAACAGGAACACCACAATTCTTTCAGATAGAGACAAAACTTCGGATCCCTGAATGTGATCGACGTTGTACATGTCTTTTCCGAAGTACATAGCAAAATTGTTAGTGTACCCCCGTAAATGTGGACTGCTGGGGCATGCGCAAAACACCTTCATTCCGAAACGGGAACGCTTCGTTTTTATATATTGTTTGAAATGGATTCGACCTTTATACAAAAGCAAACATTCATTCATCAATTGCAACTATTTCTCCAGGATCAATAAGATTCATACAATTTTCTTTTACACACGCAAAAAACATACCCAAACGGGTATTAGGTTTACCCGGATTACTGAATCTGATGAGTTTCAATATTGAGAAAAATCGATTTCTACTCATGACTTTGGCACAAAATATATTTGGCCCTGGAATTAAAAAATCACGTTTCCAATAATCGTGGATTGTAGTGTGTACATTTCAGGAACCGTTACATCTTTCCACATAATGTCGTACACTTTCTGGGTACCATTTTCTACTAGGTACCTTCCTGCCCGTTCATTTGTCCATTCACAAAGACATTGGACAATTTTTTCGGATATGAATGCTATGAAGCAATTCTCGGGATGTTTCATGTCTTCCAGTTCAACAGCAGGATGAACACCTTCAAACAAACGGGAAACCGACACCAACGCTGACGCTCTTGCATCCTAAAGTAAAAATAAAAATAAGCACATGATGATATGAAAATAAGGGTAAAATTACAGAGAATGGATCCACTACAACATTAAAATCTCCAATACTTAGCGCCTCATCGTCTTCAGAGTCGGAGGCACTGGACAAACTATCATCATCATCGTCGTCGGAGGGCTCTGGCAAATATTCTGAGCCACAATCGTCAAATTGCGCTTCATTATCAATTAGATCACTCATTTTTACAAAGAAAACAAATTATAACTGCAGCCGTACTCTTTAGATGCAATATAATGACGCACACATGACGCGAACAAGTGAATCTATAAGCTTGACCTTGAGTTAACCAATCAAAACTTCCATCCCCACCAATAATTTTTCAATATGACGATATCCCAAACATAAAACAACGTGTACAAAATTATCCCAGGCTTATAGCAAAAGTATAACATTTGTTGCCACATATGGCAACCTGGGATCACAATGCATAGTAAGCTTGTTGCCACCGGTGGCAACATGGGTCTGAAGGGGTTAATGGACAGAAAATATAAAACAGGCACTTGGAATGTGTTGTTTATCGTTATTCATATATCTGTATACGAGGACGATTCGTAAAGATAGTTCCACTTGTTTATTAAAAAAAAACACCAATACAATACGAGGTTTTCATTATATAACGTATGCTCCCAAAGTTTTCGGAAAAATTTCGGATATCGATAAGTTTCTCAAAACTGTTTTGCTTTATAAACTATACATTGTGCCCCATTTTCTATCTTCGTATATGGGTGTAGGTCCCTGTTACATCCCTGTTAGAATAGGGAATGTGGAAAAGCTGGAGTTTGCTGTTGCATGGTTGCAACGGATCATTATTTCCTGCTATGAAAATAACTGTCCCCTTAGGGAGCGCCAAATAGCTAGGCGGGCTGCCTGGTGGAATACAGAGTTAACCAATTTAAGGAAAGAAACTCGCCGGCCATTTAATTGGGCGAAGAAAATTGTAATTGGGAAGCCTACAAGGCTCTCCTCGATAAATACAATGAAAAAATCAAAGAGAGCAAAAGAAAGGCCCGTAGAAAATTCTGTGAGGGCATCGATGGTGTTCCAGAATTAACAGAATTCTCAAAAAATATCATTCCAACGCAATTAGATCTATGCAAAAATCGGACGGAAGGTGTACCAGTACCGTGGAAGAGACTTTAGCATATCTTCTGGGGATACACTTTCCAGAATCGGAGCGTATGGATGATTGTGATACCAATCTAGTTGTCACCTCTTGGAGGAATGATTGGGAGATATCAAACGAGATCTTCAAGCCCCATTTAATTAGATGGGCGATAGGATAGTTTGAACCATATAAATCTGCAGGATCAGACGGAGTGTTTCCCAAGCTCCTTCAAGAGGGAATTGGGGAAATTATGGGTCCTTTATTGGAGATATTCAGGTCTAGCCATGCTATGGGTTATATCCCTAGGGTATGGAGAGAAACTAGGGTAGTGTTTATTCTGCAATGGGCATATCAGATGGGAAAATCAGGTGAGGGTGCCCTGCATAGCCTGGTGAGAGGGCTCGAAAGGAGCATACACTACAAAGAAATTACGTTTGCAGTAGAGGGAGCTTTCGATAACACCTCGACGTCTTCTATAATTCGATCCTTAATAGATCATAACATACTTGGTACCAGAGTAGTGCATACCCAAATGCAAGACAAAACGATTTCCATGAGGACAACAAAAGGGTATCCTCAAGGAGGTGGATAATATAGGATAATGGAAGTGGATAATCTCCTCAGGACATTAAATGACCAGGGAATATGGACGGATGAGTTCGCCGATGACATTGTCATAGTGTCCCAGGGGAGATTCCCGGGGACAGTGGCGAGCATCATGCGAAATGCTCTGGTGCCTTGAGTAGGGATTAACTGTCAATCCCCCCAAAAAACAAGTTGGTCGCTTTTACAAACATGAGAAAACTAAATGATCTGGGCAGCGTGAGGCTGTTTGGACAAGAGTTAGAACTAACCAATGAAGTGAAGTATCTAGGAATAACACTTGTTGCGAAACTGAATTGGAGCAGACACCTAGTCAAAATGGCAGACCGGGCGACGCAGCTCTTCTGGATATGCAAAAGAGCTGTTGGCAAGACCTGGGGACTAAAACCAAATGTGGTACACTGGTTGTTCACAGCAGTAGTAAGACCAACGATTTAAAAAAAATTCAAGAAAAACCAATTTCCAGCGGCGTCCTTCAGGGGCGCATATCTCCGTAGGAAGGGCTTGTAGGAAAAAATTTATAGGTACTTATCATCATATTTTTTCATGTTCTATCTGTATCCGAGAGACTTGCCACATTTTCCCGGACACCCTGTACAAGTTTCGTTAAACATAGCACAAAACATTCCTGATTGGATTGTGATTTGATGTCTTGATCATCCACGAATAATAATACATAAACCGTGATTAATAATCAATTCGAGACAAGATAATTTATTAATCCTGTCCCAAAACTCGAAATCATGAAGAAGTTTATTATTTAAATATAATCTTGACTAAACCGCGATCCTCCGAGTATAAATTTCAATTAATATCTTAAGCATGTACGTATCTGCGTAGATACATACATAAGTATCTTCCATCTTTATCTCGCGTTTCGCCGACAACGTCTAACCTTTAAATGATATTCGGGTTGCTCGAATCGAAACAAACTTGATGAAAACAGCTCGCCTCATAAGTAAGTAATTTAATGTACTTGTTAAATATGCACGGTGTGATTTAGGATTTATGGAGTAAAATTGACGCAAACAAGATATTTCACTCGGTAATTTATAGTCCCGTCCTTATTCGGCTTTTGTCTTGCGTCGCGATTGTCTTTTTCTTTACCATCCGGGTCGGTACTATGGCTGCTAATAAAGCGCAAAATTTGATATTTTAATCTCAGCAACGGAATGAAAATTTTAATTCCTCCGAGAAAGGTGTGCGCTGTCTTGGCTTAGGTTACAAAACGGTTTTTTCTTCTCATCTTTCCTTAAACATGAATGTCGCATTTTTTGGTCCGTCGAGGGTAAAAATTTAATCATTTTAAATTCGTGGAAGGTTGAGAGTCCAAATGTAAACGAGAGGAAAAAAAACAAGGGAAAATGGGAGAGTTACTTCCATTTATATTAGATTTCTAGCGAGAAGGTGGAGCTTCACTACAAAATTAATTTAAAAACTCCAAACATCGATTTGAGAAGTACTATCAGAGACTCTTTTGACCAAATAATTTAAGGCAGTTTAATTAAAAGCCGATTGTTTTCCATCAAATTATTCGATAATTGAAGACAATATAATATGTATGAAAGTTGCAAGTGTTGCTTTCAAGTAGAGAAGATACCTTAATTTCAATACAAGTTCGGATGGCGGTAATTTATTTCAATAAAGAAAATAGCTATTTGTATCGTAGGCAGGAATCGGACACCGGATACCGGACCGGTCGATGAATCATTGCCTACGGGCGTACTATTAAAAATTTCTATTTTTAAAGATTTTAATTTTGCTTATATAAATGGAAAATAAACGGATGGTGAACTATAAAATACGAAATCCATTTTTATTCGTTCATTTTGTAGTTCAAGTTGATTAAAGGAGTATTAATATTAACTAGCAATAATTCTCAAGGTTCTCTTTGTGGAAAATTTATTCTATTTGAATGAAATACATCCTTGAAGATAGAAAACGTTCTTTCTACATCGCAACTGGTTATAGGTGCATACTGGAAATATTCTTTTATTTCAGCGTATTTAGCAGTTGGATTTTAATTTGTTCCCATTGCTGCAATGTTATTAAATCTGTATTTCCATTAAAAACTGCGCTAACTTTTGCCGAAGGCCACATCCGATGTCACTTGGAATATTTTTCAAATTATTAATAGCCACAGCTAATGTGATTAATCTATCATTTAATTTGAGATTTTGATTTTCAAAATATGTGATTAGTTTTGGTAAATTTCCAGTGTTCCTGAAGAAAGCACAACTGATTTTTTAAATTTGGAATTTGTATTAGTTCCTTGCACTCAGAAATATTTCGAGCATCGTCATTCAAACAGGTAAAGTAATTTTTTAAACTATCGAAATTCTCTACATAAAAACTAACGAGCCATCGAAAAAGTTCATAATTGGAGTAGACTGTGAAATTGGGTTGGTACTTTAGCCACTTCCACATAATGACACATTACTTGATGCTTGACAGTTTCATTTGATTTCTTTGTAAAAAAAGGTTATGGCATTGAAATGATACTACAACAAAAAAAGAAAACAAATAATTTATTTAATATCGAAATCATAATTAAAATTTACATATAGCTACAGAAGCTGTTGAAAATGTTGTCCATTTACATCTAAACACAAACCAACTCTTCTCCGCAATCCAGCAAAAACTTTATGCAGCATTTGCGGTGAGTTGTTGATCTCTTCCCACTTTTCTGTTATGCGAATTCTCAGTTGTTCCAGATTTTGAATTGGCGTTGAATAAATCGAATTTTTTTTGTATGGCCATACGAAAAAATCACATATGTTTAAATAGCAAGACCTAGTTGGATATGGGATTTCAGTGTTCTTGCTTATTATTCTGTTATCAAAAAATTCTCTGAGATATTGAAGTGTTTCTCTGGTCGTATGTGCTGTTGCACTATCTTTCTGGAAATACCCATTTTGCAATTCCTCATCATTATGAATGAGCCGAAAATCTCATTGCGATATCGTGCAGCAGTAAGTGTACCTTCAAAAAAAATGGGACCCACCAATCTTCTTCGACATATTCCAACCCAAACACCAACTTTTTGGGGATTCAATGTTTTTTCAACAAAAAAATGAGGATTTTCGGAGGACCAACACCTCATATTCTGTGAATTAATATATCCAGAAAGATAAAACCAGGCCTCAGCCGTGAGAAAAACTGTGTTAAGGATATCCTGATTGTGTAGATTATTTTGAAACCATTGACAAAATCCCACTCGTCTTAAATAATCTACTGGATATAGTTCATGAAAACATTGCAGCTTGTATGGATGACAATGTAAGACTTTTTTAAGAATGAATTGGCAAGTACTGTAAGATAAATTTGTTTGTTGGGTCACTACTGAAATGGATGCTTTTTGATTTTCATCAATAATATGCTGAAGGGCTTCAATATTATCAGCTGTACGTTTAGATGGCCGTCCACTTCCAGTTTTTCGACCGACGCTACCAGTCTCTCTGAATAACTTTACACAATTTGTCAAAACATTGTAAAAATCATTGTAGTCAAACACTAATTCAGGATGTTCTTCACTAAAATCAGCCATGCATTCCGTAATTGAATACTGCCACTCGCCATTTACTTTCACACCTGTACGGAAGTAACATTCGATAATTTTTGCTTTTTGTTCTATGTTGAATACCATTTTTTAAATAAATTTAATTTTATTAATAAAAGTTTTGAAAAATTTTACACAAACTTATAGTTTCAATGTCAAATAATAAATGTCATTATGTGGAAGTAGCTAAAGTACCAACCAAATTTCACAGTCTACTCCGATTATGAATTTTTTCGATGGCTCGTTAGTAGCTTTCAACCACGTTCCCAATCAAGTTATTACTGGAGAGGGAGGCAATGACAAAAATGGAAGTTTTTCCCTGTAAAGAGCTACACTTAATGGTGCTTTTCTGAAAATTTTAATATTATTTTCTATATTATTACCAACTACTAACGAACTTCAGTTAATAACAAATGAATTAAAGACTTGGATATGTGACTTGGATTTGTCAAAACAAAAATTTGAACTTCTTGTTTCTATATTTGAACAGTGGAACATACAGAAAACAGAATACCAGATACGAGTTTTTATAAAATGGAAGATGGCCATGTGCCTGTTATGATATTGATGGTTTAATGATTGAGTTCAATATGGAACATTTGTCAAAATACACTTAAAAGCAGTTTTGCTTCATATTGGAAACAAAAAACTATCTATTCCTTTAGCCCATTCAGCGACAATTATATCTTAGTTATCATACTAAATCAAGTTAAATAGGAACAGCTGAGATTTAAAAATATCGGGCTTCAATTGGTTTTTACGAAGTACTTACTTTTTGTGTCTGTGGAAGAGTCCAGCAACAAAAGAACATTTCATTAAGAAAGATTCACCACTTAGAACTTCATTTGAACCAGGTACATCAAACACAAAATATACGCTCTTGTTAACCCAAAAAAGGTGTCTCTGTTTCTTCTCCATATTAAGCATGAACCAACGAAAAACTTTGTTAAATCTATGGACAAAGAAGCTGATTGGTTTCAACTTTCTAAAAGCAATATTTCCTCAGTTAAGTGATGCAAAACTAAAAGAAGACACCTTTATTGGACCTCGAATAAGAGAACTTTTAAGTAATTGAATTGATTCGGCTTTTACTTGAGGAAGATCCATTATTTCTATTTTAAACATTGAAGTCATTTCTTTGAACTATAAAATTCTCATAGAAGAACTCTTTAAAGCCTATGAACTACTATGATGTTTCATGTTCTTAAAAATGCATTTTTTGCAATTGAATCGGTTATTTCTTAAACACCCTAAGTAATTTTTCGGCCATTTTGAGTTAATACATGATTAATATGAAAGCAGCTGTTTGCTATCGTTTGGGGCTTATACAACCTAAGTACTATATTCCTTACCTTAGAAACATGTAAATGAAATATTCCATTTAATACTTGAACAACTCAAGTCATTGACTTATGGTGTTTTAGCACTACATGAATAAGCGCTTCTTAGTAACAGCTGATTCATAACCTCTAATAATCGTGCAACGTTTGAGTGCATTTGTCAGTGCATTTCGATTATTATCTGTGAGATTGTTGCTAAAAAGATAAATATAATAAATTATTACATTAAGATGATCGATTGTGCGGAATCTCTCCAAAAACGGAAGAAAGGTGTTCGTAATGACGGATTATACAAAAGAATCTTGATCCGGGATTCTCGAGTTAAAGGAGCAGAGTATAAAAATTACAGAGGGAAAACTGTACCTGCAAAAACTTTAAATCTAACGAATGGCAAGTATGTTCTCAGGTAATTAAATAGTACTAACGTTTTATTTATTGTATGTGTTCTAATGTAGGTGTCCTATGAAATGTGGAACTAGAATAGATCTACATACTAAAAAGGAAATTTTTCAAAGATTTCATTCTATGAAAACAAAAGATGAACAGGATATTTATATTCAATGTTTGATTGAAGTTCAAAATATAAAACAGAGGCGTAAGCGCAACTTAGAAGGAAAAGAGCGTAGTAGATCATATGGCCATTTTGTGAATCTTTGCAACAAAAAGATTAAAGTTAGTCAGTTTACTTTTGCAAACTTACATTATGTAAGTATTGAGAGACTAAAAAGAATTAAAAAGCTGCTATTAAATAATAAAACGCCTTCCGATAAAAGAGGGAAGTATCCTAAAGGAAATGCCATTACAGCTGATATTATGAATTTAGTTAAAAGTCACATTTCTTTATATCCTGTAAAGCAGACACACTATTCTGGGGCAGACTATCAGTATTTGGATGCCAAGTTGAACGTAAAAATAATGCACGAGATGTTTTGTCCTAAATATCCTGATTTAAATGTAACATACCATTATTATTTAAAATTTTTCCAAGAAAATTTTAATCTTCACTTTGGGCGGCCGCAAGTTGACACTTGCAATAAATGCGAGGAACTAACTTTCAAAATAAAATGTACATCTTTAGGAGAATCGGCAAAAAAGCTGCTGTAGCTGAAAAGATAGTCCATCAACGCCGCGCAAAAAAAATTTACACAGCAATTCAGACTGCTACTAAAGAATGTAGAAGCAATGAAAAACTTGGAGCAACAGCATTTGATTTCATGCAAAACCTACAGCTCCCATTAATTCCTGTACAGGATTTGTTCTATTTAACCCAATTAAGCGTGTCTGTGTTTTGTATTCACGATTTCAAAACCAATAAGGCTTATTTTACACATACACCGAAAATGTTGCAGCAAAGGGTCCCAATGAGGTAACGTCGTTCTTAATGGATTATATTGAGAACTATTTGATAACTGCCCTGGGCAGAATAAAAATCACTGCATTATTCGATTATGTATGGCTTTAGCAAAAACAAATCGTTTTAAGAAGGTGCAACAATTTTACCCTATAAGAGGCCATTCCTTCCTACCTTGCGACAGGGACTTCGGCGTTGCCAAAAGAAACCTCCGGAAATATGACAGAGTTTACAATTTACACAGCTACACAAAAATTATTTTCAAAGCAAGCTCGCAAAATAATTTTACGGTCAAGGAAATTAAGGGAGATGAAATTTTAGATTTAAAAAATTGGTGGGCAGCCTATTATAAAAAGGACACTACTTCCGAGGAATCAGCGAAGGCTTGTAGAGATGCAAAGGTAACATTTGCCATATCGAAATTTCACCACTTCATACACTTATCTTCAAATTCTGGATATGTAAAAACTTCTGAACTAATCAATGGTTGTTTGTGGAATACGTTTCCCTTAATGCATGCTAGAAATACGAAAAATAGACTGCTGTGTTTTCCAAAATCCTGTGCTTACGAAGGAAGCATTCCTATCTTGAACACTAAACTGGAACACCTTAAAACATTGCTGCAATGGGTCGATGAAGACGAGAAATCTTTCTATGAAGCTATTATCAACTTCAGTAAAACAAAGGAACGGAAAAATAAAGCTGCAAAAAGGGAATAGCGAGTAAAGTTCTTAAAAATGTATAACTTGTATTACAAATTTTGCGTTTGTTGCAGAAACAACCTAAGTCAGAATTTTTGAAAATTTTTTTTAATATTATAATTTTAATTAATATAAAATATTGTTACTACATTATGTCTAAAACATGTTAAACAATCATTTGAAATAAAGTAAACAATATTTTTTTTGTGTTTCTAGGAATAAACCGTTTTTTTTTTTGTTTCCTGAAAACCTATAAAAAATGACTTAGGGTGTATAAGAAATAACCGATTCAATTGCACTTGAATTTCTTTCCGGTAATTTTGGGTGCAGTAAGTGACGAACAAGGACAAAGATTTTACCAGTACATCAATATAAAAACTAAAAATAAATTTCAAGTAAAAAATTACATCGTTTTTACTTACATCTCGAACACCCACAAAAAATTTCAATCAGTTATTCATCAATAAATTCACCGCCTTTATTCTCAATGCGTTTACAAGTGTAAAAATGTTCTATATAATTTATAATCCTGAAAAATACGTCTTCGGACTTTGTTTCAGAAACACATACAGAAAGATAATCTCACAGAACGTTTTCCTTGAAAGCAATTTTAAGATTGCGTAACAGGTATAAAATATCGAGATTTGTATATAAGCAGACCTTAGAAGATAGAAAATCTTTTATTCAATGTTTACTCAAAGAATATAATCTACGAAAGAAGGAGATTTTATGTGATAGAGACCGTTTTTTGTTACATACTAAACACCTCTCAAGGGCCACATCGTTTTATGTACTTACAAAAAGATTTATATGTTCTGGAGCTTCTTAATGGTTGATGTAAGCTTTAAATACGGTCTATGTTTCTGTTTTAAATATTATAATATGGAACTGATACTTAAAGGTATAAAAAAACATTACTATAGCCATCACAAAAAAATATTTCGAATTAAAACGTTCATTCACCTAGAACTTGAGAAAATTAAATACAATAAATTACATATTTACGATGTTAGAAGTACTATTATAATTAGGAATTGGTAGTCAGTGGCAGAGACTGAGGGAGGACATCATGAATCCACATTGCACACGCGAATCATAACAGTAAATACATCTTTTCCAAAAGGAATATTGCAGAGTTTATAAAACATGTCACATATATTAACTGTTCACCATTTATATCCCGAGTTTAAGTGATAGTAACTCATCCATAACACTGGTCGACATGATTTTTGTCACACAGTTTTAGACCATCATTTTCAATTAGAGAATATAATCCCGAGTATGTTTTTCAATCCCAGGATTACGGGATTTTTGTAGCATAATCCAGATGTCGTTTCTAATTGGGCTCAAATGAAAAAAAAAACTTAAGTAATTTCTTCAAAATTATTTATTAATATTGTTGCACAACACAATACACAATATACTAAAATAAGGAACAAAAATGACAATACAAAAAACTATTTAGACTTTCGAAAATACAATCGCAGAAATATCAAACCATCCAATGTTTGACTTCCAAGGTTGCTTCGTAGTTTATTGCCAACATAAGCAGCAGCTTAGGTAACTCTCGCTCAGGTTCTACACTGGTCGGAGCAATAGACAATAGATATTTATATGCTAATTCTAAGTGATATCCACGAACTTCTCCATTTTCGAACAGGCTCATTTCGCGTCTAATACTATTTACCAACCTCGATTCATTTTGTACTTCAGGATCTGGGGATTCCATGCTCTTATTAATTTCCAGCTGTAACTTTTCCTTTAGTGTCAATTGGGATTGGGAAGTTTGTTCCCTTGGCTCATCATCTGTTTGTGATCCTGACCTTTCATCCTCTTCCCTGTCAGCTCGACTATTTAGTCTTTTAACAATACTCTTTATTTGCGCCCTCACTAAAGCCTGTATAGAACCTGAAAATAAGTCAAGCCATTCCAAATCCGATAATAACTGATTTTCATCATATTTTCGTGGATTTTGTAAATAATTCAACACACCAGTTAAATCATTATTTCGTCGTTGCTTTATACGTTCCACTAAGAATGTTTTCATTTTATTGGCGAGTGCTGAGTTTTTGCTAGACAATTGTTTTATAAGAAATTTCAAAGCGGCATCAGCTGTGCATAAATTAGCATCTCGTCGACAGATTGCTTCTACTGTTAATTTAATTGGGGTCAGCACATCAACAATTTTATTTACCAAGTCAAAATCAGCATCTTCTAAACAGATTGGATGATTGAGATCTATAAGAGCTTTTTGAATGCAGGTTTTTAAAAGAGAAAATCGTTCCAGCATGGTTAAAAGACTATTCCATCTGGTTTTACAGTCCAAAAGAAGTGACAGCTCTTTTTCATTTTCAATCTTCACTTATTTTTGAAGTACTGTTTCATTTTTCAATAGTGATCTTTAAAATTATTATTACAAAATAGAAGTCAAGTTCCATTACATACTTACAAAATAGAGGTCAAGTATCTAATAAAAGTAAGCAACAGATTGGCCGCTACAAATTCATTTAAGTTCCCTCCTGTAATGTATTCCTGACTTCTGATCCTTAATTATAATAAATAATACTTGGTGACCATATCCAGGTAATACTTTTAAAGATTTCTGTGCAGATTCGAAACTAACATTCCATTGTAAATATTTCTCTAAATTAAAAGCAACCATAAAGCTAATAGAGTCTGTCTAGAATTGTTAATTAAGCGAACTTGTGTTTTAAAACTTTTCCTCCTCATTATAAACCGCGAAATAATTCAATTCTAAGAGCTTTCGAGTTCCGAAATATGGAGTAGAAGAGGATTTGGACAATGTAGAATTGTCTTTGCGTAAATTTATCATTTCGTTTCTCTTTATAAAATAATTAGTATATTACATATACAAAGTGTTGCGAATGTACAAAAACGGATTTTTAATATTTTAAATTCGGTACATTTGTAAATAATATAATTTTGAAAGTGAAATTAAAAATTTTTACAACATGTCTTAAGCAATAAAATATGTTGTTACATTTCACATATATTCACAATTTGTTAATCTCATTATTAAATTATATTATTTTACAAATGTGTCGAATTTAAAATATTAAAAAATCCGTTTTTCTACAAACACCGTTAAAAGTTGACGTTTTGACACGGCTAACTTCACTTAAAAATGCGATTTTATTGCGTAGCGTGTTAAAAAGGACACTTTTAACACTTGTGTTAAAAGTAAATGACAGTTTGTCAAAAATGACACGAGAAAATTCCGTACATATCAATTGATTTTTATTACATTGAAAATTACATATTCTTTGGATAATTAATATTAAATGTACAGTTTGTGCAATTGGAGATATTTATTCCATGTGTTGCTGTACTTGCAGAATTATTATTTGCAGACAAATAGTTCATAGGAACTAAAATATCGTGATTTAAATTATCATTTGCAATAGAATTATTACATAGATCTGGGATGGAGTGAGCAATTTTGTTTTTATTTTCTAGAGAATCCTCTAGGTAACCTTCAGCAACGGTGGAACTTTTCCAGGCTCGATGTCGCTTAATTGAGCATAAGCTTGCACCAGAATCTGCTAGCAAAGTAGCAGATGAACGTCGGAAGCAATGTCCCGTATAAGATTCTGGATTCGGCAATTTCAAAAACATTGCGATAATTGCAGGCATCTTGCCAAACGAATTTATTCCAACCGCTTGACTTGTGCATTTCTTATTAGTGTATTTAATAAATAAACGTCGATTATATTAGATGGACGTAATGCTTTGTATTTGCGATACAAGTTTATATATGAGCCAATAACGGTAAATATTCTTTGAGTATTAGTTTTAGTATCTGGTATAGTAACTACTAACACATTTCCTCTATCTTCAATGTCATCCACAGTCATACGGCATAACTCTTCCCGGCGACAAGCGCCAAATATACCCATACAACAGCTACTTTGAACAGCATATATTTTTCATCTGATGCTTCAGAAATAAATCTATCAATTTCTTGTCTTGTCAATATTTTTGATTTTCTTGGTCGGTAACCTTGTCTTTTATATTTAGCAAAAGTTTTATCATCGAAATATGTGACCAAAGAGTAGAAGATTTCCAAATTTTAGACCTTTCTTCAAAATATGCTGGTAGAACATTTTCGAAAAATTTACCTATCACATTATTGCATCTGTACCATTCCATAAATCTTTTGTACGCAATTTCATATTGTTGCCTAGATTTTGAGGGCAGCAAATCTAATGTCGCTTTATCAGCGGCTTCAATTATTGCACTCGGTATTACTTCATGTTATTTATTAATACACGAACTCATCTTTTGTACAAATTGTGACAAATTAATTTGACGTAATTTAACAGTTGCGTCCAGTTGTGTCAAAACGTATTCATGAGCTGTCAAATTTAGTCAGTGGAGTTTCATTATATTTTATAATAAAAATTGTGTTTGTAGAAAAAATATTGTACGATACACATGTTAAAAATGCTATTTTATTTCACTCGTAAATTGCGACACTCGCTAACGCTCGTGTCGCAAACTTTTATTCGTGAAATGAAATCGCACTTTTAACACTTGTATCGTAAAAATTCTTTCAATGGAGACTGTGGTTAAATAAAAATTTAAAAAAGGTATATAACCCCTTACCGTCTTTACAGGGTTGCAGTGTATAGTAGTTGTGCGGAAGCGTTTTTCTTACTTTACTGTGCCCCATGTGCGACTTTTAATTAGTAGTTTTTACCTACTGATGATGACAACTTAGTTGTCGAAATACGTATTTAGGATACGACTAATAATTGTGGTAAGGGGTTATATACCTTTTTTAAACTTGTATCGTAAATAACTATTTTGTACATTTTGTGCTGTATTTTCAAGAGAAAACTTATTTTTTTCTGTATTGCATTGGTAATAAATGATAACCTACCGAGAATATCTACCGAACGATAAAACCAAGGCATTTCGTATTCTCCAATATTCTTTTCGAATTTTTATTATATAACATTAATTTAATTGTTAATTAATTAATTACAGCTTCTCTTCCAGCTATTTCGAAATTAGTAATTTTATTTATTATTCAGTTACTTAATTCTAATATTTTAATATTATTTTAATGTTTACATAATTTTATAGGCACATTTAAATCGCTATTGTAAACGTTATCTAAACCGTATCGTGCGAGGTATCATTTTAAATTATTTTTCACAATCAATATTTTAGTGATATTAATTTAATTGACATCACAACTTTTTAGCTCGCGTCTTTAATTAATTTTTAATTCTTAGGCATCGCTATTCGCAAAATGATAGATCATATAGGTCATAAAACGACCTGTTTCAACAACGAATTTTCTTTAGACAAACTCTCACCGTTTATAAGCATCGCTCACTACAAGCGATTGTTTAATAATACACAGTGAAGCGCTGCCCGATATTTCTTTTGCTTCCTACCACATATCGGATCTTATTTTATTATTTTAAATCATTTTTATTATTATTAGGACGCTACATACAGCTAGCCTAGAACAAACCGATCTTTTAACAATTTGGCGCCCCCACGTGTGAAAAGGCTCTATCCACATATCCGACAATGTAAAATCTTTACAAGGGTTATTGTTCGATACTTGGTTAATGAAAATAATATATGAAGATCACAATTTAATAATTTATTAATCTATTAAAATCATATTTGCTACATATTTCTAAGTCTTTTATTTCTCGATACAATATTAATTAACAAACATTATTTATCCGGTGAATTTGCTGTCTTGCCTTGAGGCCCTATTCTACAAATTTTTGACGTCAACATGAGGCTACTACAAACTACAGCAATATACGGAGTGTCCCAAAAAATGTATAGACACTTTAATATCTTATTCTTTCTCATTTATTTTTCTGTTCTAGGTACAACATATTTAAAGTAATGGCTGATATTAGACTGGACTTTGAAAATCGTAAATTTATTTTCAAATACCATAAGTGCGAGAACGTAGTGGAATTGCAAAGATGGTTTAGAAGGGAGTATCAGAGAGATCCACCTACGAAACTCACCATTATTCGCATCAGGGATAAGTTTGAAAGAGACGGGACTGTTCAAAATGTCCACAAACAGCGTTCTGGGAGACCATGAACATCCACCAGTGCCTCAAGACAAGAAGAACTACTGGAAACTTTTCACCCGATGTAGACGTATCAAAATCGAGCATTTATCGCATTTTGAAGCGCGCAAAATGAAAGAGTTACATTTCAAGATTAATCCACGCCCTCAATAAAGATTATTATGATCGGAGGGTGGAGTTTTGTGAGTGGTACTTAGCAAATTGTGCACAGCACGTACATTTCGCACACAAGATTATTTGGAGTGATGAAGCAATATTTAAATTAAACGAGTCGACCAATCGCCACAATTGCAGCTACTTGGCACAAGTGAACCCTCATGTTACAGAAGAACATCATTTAAATTTACCACGAGTTGCGGTGTGGTGTAGATTGTCAGCGCGGGGTTTAATTGGACCATTCTTTTTGATAACATTGTGACTGGTGCCGTTTACTTGAATTTGCTGCAGGAAAATGTCCTTCCAATTATTCGCGAGCAGTTTGAGGATAAAAAGGACTATTATTTCCATTAAGATGGAGCACCAGCCCAGTATCATCGTGATGTGAGAGATTATCTCAATGAAATCTGCCGAACAGATGGATTGGGCGAAGAGGTGCCATCGACTGGCCTCCGCGCTCTCCAGACCTCACGCTACTGGATTTTTTTTGTGAGGACTCACCAAAGATAAGGTTTAACTGTCAAAACCGGTTACATTAGATCTATTAAAGGCGGAAATTGAAAGAGAATACAAATTTCTAATGAAATGGTTCGCCATGTTTGCGATTCCATTGCTTTGCGTTATCAAAATGGGCATCAATTTGAACATTTGCGCTGACTAAATAAATTCTACATCTGTATTCTTTAAATTGTACTTTTAATCTGTAATCCATCTAAATATATACTGTTTTTATAATCACGTAAAGTGTGTATACATTTTTTGGAACACTTTGTATGTAGAAATGTATTATTTTCTTCAGTAAAATAAAAATAAATATGCAGCTAAACATATTCTAGAAAATTACCGTACTACTAAGTATTTTAATATTGAAAATAAAATAATTAAATCAATTAAACAGAAAGCGACTAGTAACAATATTATATTTACAAAAGCTGATAAAGGAAATACAGTTATAGCAATTCCGGAATCAAACTACATACATAAAGTTCATGAATTCCTCGATAATAATTCATTCATAAAACTAAAATCTGATCCTACTAACAAATTTCAAAAACAGTTTAAACAAACTATAGAAAAATCAGGTTCTCTTTTTAATAACACTCAAAAACGTATATTAACCACTATGAATCCCCTACCTCCCAAATTATACGGTTTAATTAAACTACATAAAGACAATACACCCATACGACCAGTAGTATCGTACGTAAAAGTTCCTTGTAGAAATGTGTCCAAACACTTAATAGATTTAATTCTTACACACACTAAATTCAAATCTACAAATCAAGTTCTACGTTAAAAATTCCCAGGAATTAATTAACAACATTTCAAACTTGCAATTACCAAACAAATGTAAACTCATTTCTTTTGATGTCTCGAATTTGTTCACTAGTATCCCACCCCAGGAGGTAATAGATTTAACTACTTTACAACTAGAACGTAGAAACACGAACATTGTCACAAAGACCGAAATTTTACAGCTCTTAGAAACGTGCCTGGAACAAAATTATTTTCAATTTAAAAAGAAATTTTATAAACAAACAATACCCTCTGTTTGTTTATAAAATTTCTGGGAAACCCACTAAGCCCCTTATTAGCGGAAATTTTCATGAATAATTTAGAAACTATAATTAGAACACATCCCTTGTTTGGTAATTGTGTATATTAGTTCAGGTATGTTGATGACATATTAATTTGCTTTAAATGTTCAGATAGACAATTAAAAACTTTACATAATTATATCAACACTATTCACCCCAAAATAAATTTTACTATAGAAACAGAAATAAATAAAAGCATTAATTTTCTAGATTTAACCATATCACACAAAACTAATAAACACGAGTTCGCTATATACCATAAACCAACACATACAGATACCACAATACACGCTAATTCTTTTCATCCTATAACACACAACTTATCAGCATACCAATCAATGGTATATAGATTAATTCATGTACCTATGAGTAAAAGTAATTTCGAGCTTGAACTAAATAGAATATACACAATAGCATTAAACAATGGTTACTCTATAAATATTGTCAATAACATCCTAAATAGCCAACAAAAATCTAAAACCCTTTCCTTAGTTTATCCAAAATTAAAATACAAGATAATTAATTCCTATAATTCAATCACTTACTTAGGAAAAATTTCGGAAAAAATTGGTACTTTCATTAAAAAACTTAATAACGAACATATATCATTTAAAACAGACAATACTATACAGAACATTGTTAAAAACAACAAAGATGAAATAGACAAAGAATCAAACTCTGGTCTATATAAGTTAACATGCGAAGATTGTAATAAGGTATACATAGGACAAACGGGGAGGACATTCAAAATTAGGATGAAAGAACGCGAGAGAAGCCATAAAGAAAAGAAAACAGATTCAACTTTCGCAAGTCATTGTATAGATATCAACCATAGATTTAATATAGATTTCAAAATTTTACACATTCAAGAAGAAAGTAAAAAACTTGACTTGTTAGAAAACTTAGAAATTAATAGATACAATAGTTTAGGATTAGCTTTAAATGACCAACTAGATTTAAACAACTTCCCTCTATTAAATTTAAGATTGTAAAAATTTTTCCACCACCATTTCCCCAATAATTTTCTCATAAATATTCGAACTTGTTTTGTACATATTCAGTATTTCATCCACCTGATGAAGCCATTGTATGGCGAAACAATATTGTAGTGGTATTTACAATAAAAGAATTTTTGAAACTAGAAGTTCAATTACTTATTTCTTAGCGTTAAAATAAAATTGAATTACAATTGCATGTGTTAAGTTCCTACTTGAGGAATTTCATACGTGTGAAATGAAAACTTATTATTATTATTACAGTAATTATTATAATAGCTATATATTTAAGATATTAAAGGAACTTGACATACTTCACGATAATATTAAGTAACTAATGATTCCAGTCGAAATACTTATCGTCCTTTATATTGGTTTCTGGCGAATTAGGTGCGCGCTCAGAAGTCTCTCATCTTCGATAAAGGGTAATTTATTAAGAAACGCGAGTCGATATGACATCTCAGTTTATTTCACTTCGTAATATACTCAAGTGCAGGATGAGGAAAAAACTGACAGCAGACAAAAGATCTCCAGGATCATGGTTAGTCTAAGGTCGGTTTGTTGGAGCCGTAAAGTGATCCGACGAAAATTGTAAGTGAAACAATTTATTACGCATAGCACGAATGAGAATGTGTATTTATATAGCGACACTGATAAATGTTCCAAATCTGTGAATATTACAATCATAAATTTTGAGGTAATTTTTGGGAATCTGCCGGGATTTACGGTAAGATTGGTTTTTGCCAAAATTGAGATCATTATTCAGTGAGATATTTACTTAATACCTGTTGTCTTAAATAGAGTATTTCATGGAATAATATTGAAGGCCGCGGATTCACTTTTGTATTACGTTCATTGTTTGACTTTTAAAGGAATGAAAGTGGTAAGCAGTAATTATAATCCAAACATTTATTATGAATTAAATTCATATCAATAATTTGTAATTTTATCAAAGTTTAACTATTAAAATATTTCCTCTTCAACATCTTTTCTCCCTGTAAATATTGCGACGCAATTACTCGAA
This sequence comes from Melolontha melolontha, assembly GCA_935421215.2. NCBI lineage: Eukaryota > Metazoa > Arthropoda > Insecta > Coleoptera > Scarabaeidae > Melolontha > Melolontha melolontha. The sequence goes on along the minus strand of OW285242.1, from coordinate 7,297,490 downwards.
TTTTTTAATTGAAAAAAATCGCCCTTAAACAGGATTCGAACCCAAGTCCATTGTTTGCCGGACCATTGCTCTGCCACTAAGCTATTAAGGACTGTGGTTCCGAATACATCGGGAAATTGCATTATGGAAAGAGATATTAATATTTTTGCAACCTGTTGCAACCTGTTAAAAAATATAAATTATATTTATATTTTTGATTTCCTTGACAAAGACATCATTGCCGAAACATGTAGGGTTGTTTTAATATATATACTTTGACGTAATAAACCAGACCTTTAATCGCCGACTTATTAAGTTTACCATATCATACCAAGGTCACGAAAATATTATATATATATATATATATATATATATATATATATATAGATAGATAGATAGAGAGAGAGAATTTCTTCGCCGTTCAATTTAATATATCATTTGATAAATTCTTGGAAGTTTCGGCTTTTTATATTAAATATTTTCAAATTAGTGTTATTTTGCGAAATAAGTGTGAATGTAAACATTGCTGTTTACAAATTACAACGCAAATTATACGAAATTTTATTTGTAAAATTTTCGTCCACGTTGGGACTTGAACCCAAGTCTACGGTTTGCGGGACCGTCGCTCTAACCAACTGAGCCACGAGGACCTTGGTGTCAAGTCTTTCTTCGCCGTTCAATTTAATATATCTTTTGACAAATTCTGGAAGTTTCGGTTTTTTATATTACATATTTCTTTAAATATTTTCAAATTAGTATGTTATTTTGCGAAATAAGTGTGAATGTAAACATTGATGTTTACAAATTACAACGCAAATTGTACGAAATTTCATTTGAGAAATTTTCGTCCACGTTGGGACTTGAACCCAAGTCTACGGTTTGCCGGACCGTCGCTCTAACCAACTGAGCCACGAGGACCTTGGTGTCAAGTCCTTCTTCGCCGTTCAATTTAATATATCATTTGATAAATTCTTGGAAGTTTCGGCTTTTCATATTAAATATTTTTTTTAATATTTTCAAATTAGTATGTTATTTTGCGAAATAAGTGTGAATGTAAACATTGCTGTCTACAAATTACAACGCTAATTATACGAAATTTTATTTGAAAAATTTTCGTCCACGTTAGGACTTGAACCCAAGTCTAGGATTTGCCGGACCGTCGCTCTAACAAAGTGAGCCACGAGGACCTTGGTGTCAAGTCTATTAGAAATGCCATATAAGGCACCGATGCTTATATTCAGATGTCAGTTTTGAAGTTTTAAATTGCTCATCCTTAACTATTAATATATAGAGATAATTCCTTAGCCGAAAATTTCTTAAGTGCACAACGAATAGCATTTGAATAGAGGTGAAGCAAATCGATTGACTGAAAATACTTTATATAATTATTACATAAGCGGTTTCATTGGTGAATTCTTGCAAGCGCTGGTATTATAATAAGGCAGATAAAAAAGTAGGGCGAGTTGAAGAGTGTGGGAACTTACATTGTAATTTATATATTGAACGCAGTAGTGACAATCAATCAGATTATTATTGACAATTTTGTATAAAAAATAAATTCTGATATTAATCTACGATTCCTCAAAAAGAGTAAAGCTTAGATTTTTAGACATTCTTCATAATGCAAAAAATTTCTACCAGGATTGAATTTGAAGTTAAGATGCTTATTGAATATTCTCTGAACACGATCAATTCTATTAATATAAACATCATAGCACGGGCTCCAGATAACAGATGCGTCGTCCAAATGGCTACGCACAAGTGAATATAAAGATACCAATTAGGATGAAATAACACGAGAGAAGCCATAAAGAAAAGAAAACAGATTCAACTTTCGCAAGTCAGTGTATAGATATCAATCACATATTTAATATAGATTTCAAAATTTTACACATTCAAGAAAAAAGTCAAAAACTTAACCTGTTAGAAAACTTACAAATTAATAGATACAATAGTTTAGGATTAGCTTTAAATGACCAACTAGATTTAAACAACTTCCCTCTACTAAATTTAAGATTGTAAAAATGTTTCCACCACCATTTCCCCAATAATGTTCACATAAATATTCAAACTTGTATTGTATATATTCAGTATTTCATCCACCTGATGAAGCCATTGTATGGCGAAACAATATTGTAGTGGTATTTACAATAAAAGAATTTTTGAAACTAGAAGTTTAATTACTTATTTCTTAGCGAGATACCAATGACTTAGTGCGTTTGAAGGCACAAGAAACACTAAATAAAAATCTCAACTTTTTAGGCATTTCTGAAGCACAAAATATGACGGTCAAACAAAAGTTTGTTATCGATTAATATGCCTAGGTCTTTAAGGTCTATTAACCTTAAACAAATCGTGACCTGAGAGTTTATAAACATTAATGTTGCGAGTGAAAGTCAGAGACTGACATTTGTTAATATTTAAAAATAGTCTATTAATATTGCAGAAATTAAACAAGTTGTCTAAGTCATTCTGAAATGCAATGCAGTCGACAATACACACCACCCTGCATCGTCAGCATATAGTAAGACGCGACAACTGTGAACATAGTTGCAGATGTCGCTAATGAAGATTACAAACAAGAGCGGTCCAACATGACTACCCTGTGGAACACCCGATGTCACACGTACCATATCAGACTTTGAATTATGAACAGTCGCGTATTGCGTCCTGAAGGCCAAGTACGATTCAAACCACCTCAGCAATGGTCCGTGCACACAGCAGTTCCCCAGCTTAATAGTTAAGGTTTTATGATGAACTTTGGCAAAAGCCTTGAAAAAATCGGTGTACACTTGACATCTGTTGTCCATCGATTCGTGCAGATAAGAAACATACTCAGTCAAGTTGGTGACCACAGATCTACCAAGCAAAAAGCCATGCCGTTAAAAGAAAAGATAAATAGAGAAAAAAATTGTAAGTCAGGCACATAACAAACAAAATTGAATAACAATTGACATATAACGTGCCTTCAAAAACTTTCCTAATTAGAGATGGTCATGCTCATTCAAAATTATACGTTTGTGACAGATTACGTGCATTGTCACCAATCATGAACAAAAAGCGAATTTTTGGGGATTTTTGCCATCGAGTTAGCTGAACATTGCCTATGGTGTACCACGAGGAGGTAATTCACGCTTAAAACAGCTCAAAAAGAAGAAAGAAATAAATAAAACAAATATGTCACTTTGACATTTAATTAAAAAATTAAAGCTTTTCACCAAAAAACTACTAACTATCACTAAAAGTATGTAAGAAATCTGTATGCCGTGTGTCCCAATTTCGATGCTCACCATTGGTATCTCGGTTATTAGAAGATATAGAACAACGGTTAAATGGGGAATGTTTTGCAGAATTCAATACTCGCGGCAAATCTCATTTCAAATTTGACCTAACTTTTTAAATTTTTAAAATATTTTGAAAAATCAAAAATTTTCCGATTTCGTTATTCCTCAATAACTCGATAACGCTTAGTCTGATCTCTTTTAAAGTTTTACATTATTCAGACACTTTTTAAAACAAATTATTTGATACAAACAGAAACCCCCGATTGTCATTTGTTTTTAAGTTATTACCACTATCTTTTGTTTTTCATATGGGGGCCATATTGGATTTTGGGTTTGTTAGGTAGTCCTCAAAATGTGCTTTTCAACGATGTATAACATGCCCGAAAAATTTTTATTTATAAGGAAAATATTAATAAAAACGTAAATTAATCTTTAATATGAAATTAGTAGGCTGAAAAATTAAACACCAATGTCAAATGAAAGTGAAAAGATATTCTAAGTAATACTGTCTGTAAACAAACGAAACGATAAAAAATTATAGAAATAAAAAGTAAAGATACAGAACTTAAAGTTCACATTCACTTAAAGAAATTGTTCAATATGACGACCATTCTGTGCCACACAATTTTGACACCTTGTTCGAGTAGAGTTACAAACTCTACGTAGCGTGTTTCCGTTTACTGATCGTAGCACATCTAGTACTCTTTGTTCTAAAATTTCCCGAGTTTCTGGCGGTTCAAAATCAAATACTTCGTTTTTAGTGGTACCCCATAAATAAAAGTCAAGCGGGGTAAGGTCGGGTGATCTCGCAGGCCATTGCACGGGTCCATTATTTGAAATCACTCTCTCATTAAAGTTTTCTCTCAAAAAATGTTGCACGTTACGAGTGTTATGGGCCGGGCAACCATCTTGCTGGAACCAGATGTTTTGCATGTTCTCGGAATTAATAATTTGCCTCAAAGCAGGCATTATCTCGTTTGTTAGTAGCTCCAAATATCTGTTATCAGTTAAATTGTAATCAAAGATGAAAGGACCTATTAACTGATTATCTAAAACGAAAAAAAGAGTTTAAAAAACAAAAAAAATGTAAACAAAATGTTATACCAATTAAACCGCACCAGACATTTAAACCAAATCGAACTTGAAATCTTCTTTGATTTACCAAATGTGGATTTTCAGTAGACCAATGAGGATAGTTATTCCTATTGAACACACCACAATTGGTAAATAGTGTTTCATCTGTCCATAGTATTTTCCTAGGAAAATCAGCGTCATATTCACATTTTTGAAGGCACCACCTGCTAAAGTGTAATCGTCGGAGATTGTCATTATCACTTAAACCTTGTACAATTGTTGGTTTGTAAGGGTGATACTTGTTTTCCGTCAAGGTTCTGTGAACAGTAGATTTTGAAATCCCTGTTTCTCGTGTCACACGACGAACTGATGTGCTGGGATTGTTCCTAACGTCTAATATTATTTAGACGTGTATCAGCATCATTAACTTCATAGTTAGCTCGTTTTTGTTCGAAGCTTCCAAAGTTTTTTAATTTTCTAACTAGTCTTCTAAAAATTGTCCTGTGTGGCTTTTGTCTTTCTGGAAAACGCTCTGCATAACTCGTGCACGCATTTTTAGTGTTTCTATTTGCTTTGAAATACACTTCCAACATATCAACTTTTTCTTCGTTTGAATATGTATGTGCCATTGCCAATACTTATAAATCTTAATACTTGACAATAATTACTTATCACTAACTACAAGTAGTTTTAATTAACTTATCTCTGCAGCACTAATTGTACTTTGACAGGTTATCGTTTTCTTTCATTGTCAGAATACATTTGTCATTGACGTTTGACGGAACATAATGTCTTTGCTAGTGATACACGCTCAGAGGTTAGAATTATCTGACATTTGATGTAAAACCAAATACAAATCTCTCCACTACTTATAATCCTGCGCGAACTTACCCCTCCTCGCGCCAACTTAATTGGCGTTTGCTATACTTAGAATATCTTTTCACTTTCATTTGACATTGGTGTTTAATTTTTCAGCCTACTAATTTCATATTAAAGATTAATTTACGTTTTTATTAATATTTTCCTTATAAATAAAAATTTTTCAAGCATGTTATACATCGTTGAAAAGCACATTTTGAGGACTATCTAACAAACCCAAAATCCAATATGGCCGCCATATGGAAAACAAAAGATAGTGGTAATAACTTAAAAACAAATGACAATCGGGGGGTTTCTGTTTGTATCAAATAATTTGTTTTAAAAGAGTGTCTGAACAATGTAAAACTTTAAAATAGGTCAGACTAAGCATTATCGAGTTATTGAGGATAACGAAATCGGCAAATTTTTGATTTTTCAAAATATTTTAAAAATCTAAAAGGTTAGATCAAATTTGAAATGAGATTTCTTCTAATAACCGAGATAGCAATGGTGAGCATCGAAATTGGGACACACGGTATAAGACATCTACTTGTCCGCATTTATTCAAACGCGGACAAGTCGAGATATATTTGGAACTAGGCCAAAGATTAGTTAAAGTTGATCTGCCACTATACGAAAACGACTCGCTCAATTTTCATAGCTTGTTGACAATAAGCTATATTTCAGATTTTATCTATTCAACTAAATTTAAGTTGACTAAAGAAAAGCCCGACAAAAGCTCAGACTTTAGGAAGTAATTTCTTCCAAATCATTCCTTCTTCTGACACTGCACTTACGCTATATATTTTCAAATAATACCTGTCAAAACAATTACCGTAATGGCCCAAGTACGGTATTATAAACTGCTCTTTTTTGTCGGAACATATCCTGCAATTTCCTGACATCGACGAAGTAAAAGAAGGATAACAGGAATAATAAAATACAAAGTTTTCTGAGCACTTTTTACAGTGAGCGGTAGTCACCCGCAGCATATATATTTTTAATTTAATAAGGCGAGCGCTACCAGGGTAAATTGGAAGATAATAAATTCATTCTGAACCGGTGCTCGTAGCGTTCGTGCAACCTGTTCTACTTTTTTCCCTGAATACTTTCCATTGCCATTACATTCTCTTCATCATATTTCACAACATATAATGAACAGAAACCCCAAAAAAAAAAAAAAGCAGGGGAAGGAAAAGTGAGGTCATGGACCTGGTGAATTTAAAAGTTGGAAAACTGACATGTTAAGGCCATTTCTTAGATTAGTATATTTTCACGTTAAATTTGGATTTGTGACAACTGCCAGCTAGGGTCTACAAAAAGGTTTATTATTTATGTTTTGAGGGCGTATAAAAAATAGAAATTTTTGTTACATTTAGTGAACATTCTTCGCTTTCTTAAATTAAGATAATAAGTAGAAACCGGACGCATCCAGCCAAATTACGATGGACTATACAGGCTGTCCAGAAACTCTCCTGACAAACGAAGACCGGAGATTCCTCTGATAATTTTAAGACAATTAAACCCAAATTCACCTAGTCCGAAAATGCTTCCTAAGGGAGCTACAGTTCTTTGAAGATGGCGCCTTGTATTTATTTTTTTTTTAATTCCTCCAGAACGCAACTTTATCCATATTATCATACTGGTAACTTAACCTTAATTTTTGAAAATTATTTTGATAGTGTCATCGTGACATCAATAAATATGTCATTTGATTTAATAAAGATACAATAAAACAACAAGCTCAGCTTGTATTCAAAATTTTATTAATAAAAAAAGGCAAAATTAAAGCAAATGTTGAAATTGTTGTCCGTTATTTTCAATTCCCAATGTGACACGCCTTTTCATGCTTTTAAAGGCATTTTGCAGCATTGTGGGCGTTATTAATGCACATTCGTCAATAATTCTTTGTTGCATATCTTGCAAATTAGCAACAGGAGTTTTAAATATTCTATTCTTTAGGTGAGGAAACACGAAAAAGTCCATAATTGTCAAACAAGGTGATCGTGGTGGAAACTCAACTTTCGTATGTAAACTTATGATCCAATCGTCAAAAAACTCACGAAGAAAAGCAATATTTTCTCGTGTTGTGTGTGCCGTTGCACTATCTTGTTGAAAGTATCCATATTGCAATTCATCATCATGCAACTGTTCAATAAATTCATTCAGAATGTTTCTATACCTCTCAGCATTAATTGTGAAATTTAAAAAAAATAGGGCCAACAACTCTGCGGCGAGAAACTGCTAGCCAAACACCAAGTTTCGCATTATGGAGAAAAGATTCAATAAAAATATGAGGATTTTCACTACTCCACATTCGAGTATTTTGGGAATTGACATACCCCGAAAGATGAAACCATGCTTCATCAGAGAAAAATGACAAATTTAGTAGGTCATCATCTTCTATTAAGTTATTTGCAAACCACTGGCAGTACGCACGACGTCTAGGGTAGTCTACCGGCAAAATAGCCTGATGTGATTGCATCTTATACGGATGCATGTGTAAGTTTTTCTTTACAATTTTCTGACATGTTTCATAAGAAAGTCCAATCTCTTGAGAAAGGCGTTTCAAAGGTTTTGTGGGTTCATTTACCATACGTTGACGAACATCATTTATAACTTGTTCCGAACGAACAGTTGGTCTACCAGTACGTGATTTATGACCCACAGAACCAGTCTCACGAAACACACCAACACAATTGGAAAGGCAATTATAAAAATCTTTGGGAATTACAGTTAACTCAGGAAAGTGCTCTCTAAAATCATCCAAACATGCACGTTGACTGTACACCCAAATTCCATCAATTCGCACTCCACTCCGAAAATAGGCTTCAATCATGTACGCTTTTTGCACTATATTGTAAACCATATTTGAATTTACTCGAATGTGCTATGTTTCAAACTCGACGTTCAAACTTGCTTTCAGCAATTCTAACACATTAATGGATGACAGATAATGTCACTGTCAGAATAATTTACAAAACAGAGTTATAGTTCCTAACTTAAGTTCAGACATACAATTTATATTACAAAGCCATCTTCGTCCTAGAAACTTTATGATATCACGGTATTAAGATGGGTAATTTAAATCATCCCAATTAAAAAACATGATAAAAAAATATTTTATGAAAAATAACGTATGATCAAAAAGTCTTTGGATCGTGAAAGCCATGAAACGTAAAGCTATCTATAAAATTATTTACTTCTGTGATTCATTACCTTGAAGTACGCATAAGTCACAAATAAAATAGATTTTAGGTTATGGTAATTAGTTGCATTTCTGTTTGAAACATTTTGAATTATAACCAGCTGACTTCAAAGTTGTCAAGTAAATGCCAAAACTAATTGAAAAAAATAATTTCATAGATATCTCGTAAATTTTACGGCAATAGGGATCCAAAGACTTTTCGATCATAGGATCATTTAATATTTAAATTTATTACTATTTCATTGGTGATTGAATACGAATTAACGACTGTAATTGGTTCATACGATCATGCATCATCCTCTTCTAAGTACTCTTTTCTTATGTTATGTATCGCCACTCCCACTCCGTTAAGCTACCACTAATACGTGGAGAGGTTCATTTAAGTTACATCCCTCTAAGGCGTATATATATTTTGTCACTGGTCAATTGTAAAACGGTCTACTTGTGAGATTATAAAATTATTAATTATAGTAAATACCTAATAATGTTACAAAAAGTCAGAAAGAGATCGTTTTACGCTTGTCCGGTGACAAAATATCTATACGCCTGAGTGCCAATCGCGGGTGGGATGTTACTTGAATGAACCGCTCTACTTATTAGTGGTAGATTGACGGATTGGGAGTGACATAACGACGGAACTACCGCCAACGTGGACTACGGCGGCCAATAATCAGCCGCGTACGCATGTGATCCAATCAAAGCATTAGAATGCATTAGAAAAATTCCAAGAACTCTGGTAAACAGACGATTTCTTTAAGTTTCTTTTTGTTGTTTTTATGGTTTTAAAACTAAATAAAAATATTTCTCTCTATTAAAATGCATATTGAAGTAATTATTTTTTATTCCATATTTCAAATTATTTTCTCACATTGAATATTGTTTTCTCTTTTTACTCAAATTATAAATATTGTGTGAGGAAAAGAAATTGAATATATACATCTGTCCAGCCTTTTAATTTGCGAACAATTCCTGGAATTTGAATTTGAATCGTGTTACAAATTTTTAGATTTTTTAAGCTTGCTAATTGATTGACAAAATATTTTCCTTTTAAATGTAATTATCAGAGAGCGGACTCGAGCGATTGATAATTTATATCACAGGCGTCTGCCTTGTATTCGCAATAGGTTTATTTCTGTAAGCGATCCGTGAGTTTCGAACAATTTGATACGTGTGGCCATACGTAAGTGGCACATACCTACATATGCAGTTAATATGTAACAAGTGTTCATTTGAAAAGTCAATCTAGTAGCATGTGATTTACTGAGAACATTTTGAAGTATGTCTTAAATTAAAATTTACTACTTAACCTACGAAGTCGTATATTTTGACAGTTTCATACATACAAATAAATAACAAATAATAGGTATTTATTGAAAACTATAACAAATGTTGTCCTTCAAGATCAATGCACTTCAAAATCCTCCGTTCAAAATTTCTGATGATATTCTGCAACATTACTGGATTGTTATCAATTTCCATGCATTTCTGTTCGATTCTCTGTAGCATATCATTCAAATTCAATATAGGAGTTCGAAATATGTTATTTTTTAGATAAGGCCACAAAAAGAAGTCGCAAAGTGTTAAATCGCATGATCGTGCAGGCCAGGCAATTTCAGTATTTTGACTAATTATACGCTCATCAAAAAATTCACTTAAATAATCCAAAGATTCTGCAGTATAGTGAGAAGGTGCTCCGTATTGTTGGAAATATGCATTTTGAAGTTCATCATCATGCAACTGATTGACAAATGGTTGTAAAATTTCCGTACGGTACCTTTGAGCATTTAACGTTCCCTGAAAAAATATTGGTCCAATGATTCGCCTTTGGCTTATCGCTGCCCCAACACCAATTTTCTCTGGATGTAGCGATTCTTCATTAATTATATGTGGATTTTCACTACTCCAAATTCTTGTATTTTGTGAATTTAGGTATCCCGCTTTATAAAACCATGCTTCATCAGTAAAGATGACTCTTTGCGAAAGTTCTCGATTATTGTTCATATTTACAAACCAATTACAAAACTGTAGTCTACGTGGGTAATCAATTTCTAACAATTCTTGTACTGCTGTGACACGCTATGGATAAAGTTGCATATCTTTTTTTAATAACTGCTGAGTTGTATCATCAGAAAGATTTATTTGTTGATTCAAATGTCGAACAGATGTTTGTGGTTCATTTTCCATTATTTCTTCAACACGATTGACAACTTGAGGTGTACGTTTCTTAACTGATCCGCTGCCTGACTTTCTTAAGAGACTACCAGTTTCAGAAAAAAGTTTTAAAGTTCTATCCAAAGTATTCTTAAATTGTATATAATCTATTACAAAATGTGGAAACTCAACTTGAAATTCTACCATGCAATCTCGAACTGAATAAACCCATAAACCATCAATTTTATTACAACTTTGAAAATAGGCCTTGACTAAAAAAAATTTATGTTCTAAAGTGAAAGCCATTTTAAAACTGAGAAGCAATTTATTTAAACCAGAATCGACGCACGATTATTTTATGCACTTGATATTTGTGACTGACATTATCAAATGTCATAAACGAACAATGAAAGTATTTACAATAAACAAAATTATATATTTCATAAACTTCTACAATGAAGAAGAAGTTAAAGAATTAGAAAAATGCACTAATTTTCTGAGGGTACCAGTATTTCCCCCAACTATACTTTCTCTTCGCTATTCATTCTGTTGCTGATAATCTTATGTTCGTTTATCTTTTCCCATCTCCCTTGCCCTTTCGTCGGGCGGCATTATATCTGTACCTTCATTATTACTAATAGTACTCTTTTCCTTTTTTTCTGACATTTATTTGTCTCAATTTGAAAGATAAATATATCGCCCAGATTCATGCATCTCATTGTTTACATTCTTTTTTACGTCGGCGTTCTTTTCCCTAGGGAATGATTTTTCCTTCTTAATTCACTTATCTTCCTTAACAAGGTTCACCATTTGTAGAAGGCACGAGATATTCGTTCCCATTTCAGAAGTTACCGGTATTGTCATAAGTATATGTATCTAATGTTACAGTTTTCTTTATGGAGATAGTAAGAATACTTGTAATTATTTGTAAATACAATTATTAATATTTTGACGTCTACAAAGTTAATTCTGATAGTTTAAATCAAGCACTGAATTTTAATTCCATGGCTTAATAAACATAAACATTTTAAAATATAAAAAAACTCTGACATTATGTCTAGAGACCGGACACGAGAGGCCTAAATTACGATGGACCATATAAATAGTCTATAACATCGCTAAGTACAACCAACACTCAGTAATTGAATAGCACTATTCATTCGGTTAACCGCACATCTGTTTTTTGTCGTTGAATTGTGACGCAATTACTTCAATATTGCACTTAAATTCCTATCTTCATGGGCGTAGATAGAGGCGGAAGGAGTTTTTATAATTTGTTTTATTTATTATGGTGTGTCTCAGAATAAGAAGGAGTGATTCAAATATCCCACCAAAAGCTACTTATTTTTCAAGAATTTCATTGGCTCTTCTTCAGCCTAGTTCAATATCGTTAATAATCTAGAAATATGGGCCGGTTGACAGGTAATGTTTAGTATACAAATATAACCTGTCAACGTTTTCTTGCGTTTTTCTGTCATTGTTATCGTTACCTACCATTGTACTAAATTAAATCTTTCGACTCTTAATAAAATCATGGTAGAATAAGTACTAGAGATGCACCTGTACCAAAAATAAGTAGAGCTACCCTACACAGATACCTAAAATTTACTAATTTCAAGTAAGTGTATCTGAAAAACTGTGGTTAATATTATTATACAGAGAATTTCATGTAACTTGCAATATATGAATGTAATAACCATAGATACGAAAATACTATGCACTTGCACTGTCCCACATAAAATGCAATATGTAATAGTTATAATAAGACGGCAGACTATGTGCCCGAACAGTAGCGTGATGTGGAGGGATCGAGTAGAGGCGTACGACGATCAATTCAGTTGCCGTTGAGACGTTGTAAGCGATACATTGTTAACACAATCGTGTTGAAAATGTCGGGAGTGCGTAGAAATAATGCATCGACTCGGTTGCATGCTAACGTAGTAAAGAAATTTTTACATCGGTTTCCCGATTTAATATATGACGGTACCGTAGTGAAATGTTTAGTTTGTGAAACAACTTTATTAACTTGGAAAGCAAGTCAGTGCCAAAGACATATAAATAGTGACAAACATAAATCGAATAATAGTGGACGCAGATCATATAATAAATTTGTGTGTGATTTAACAATGATGTTAATTGCGACCAATATACCAATGCAGAAAGTGGAACACCCAATGTTTCGTCAGTTTTGGAAGAAATACAATCCTACGTGGAAATTACCAGCAAGAAGTACGCTACGGAATTACGTACCGTCAGTGCGTGAGAGAATTGTAAATTGTACGAAAAATACGGTAAAAAAAATTCCTGTGGTTAACAATAGACGAAACTACAGATATTAAAAAACAGTCCATCCTAGCCATTCTAGTACGGACGCTGACTCCGCAAGGACCTTCTCCTCCTTATTTACTAACCTGTAAACGAATGCAAGGGTGTACTGCCAGAGCGATATATGATGTATTAATAGATGTCAATTTCGCTTATGTTGAAAACATTGATATTTTAATACAAGCTCTTCATGATCGTTTTCTAGACTTCAAAAAAGTTAAACCTCTATTAGACATTTTCAGCAATCCTTTCAACATTTCACCCGAAAATGCACCGGAATCAATACAGCTGGAATTGAGACATGCAAAATGATGATAATTTACGAAACAAGTTTAATGAATGTAATTTACTCAATTTTTACCGTTGCGTTGACAAAACCGCTTATAAAGAGTTGCGAATAAATGCATTGAAATGCACAAGTTTATTTGGATCGACGTATATTTGTGAGCTAACGGTTTCAGTGATGAAACTTAACGAAACAAAAAATCGAAACCGTCTGGCAAATGAAAATTTGGAAGCAATTTTACGTGTGGCGACAAATAATGTGGAGCCAAACATAAACAAAATTGTTAGGTCATTGCAATGTCATGCATCAAAATAATAAAGCATGAGATATTACATTGTAATGATTAGATTACATTACGATTACATAATTACAACAAATATTTTTGAATGTTCTTTTATTTTTATCATTTGTAGTAATTCATACTATTTAAAAATAAAAATATTTGTGTTAATAGGTATTCTTTGTAGTGGCCCGTCCTTGGCTTATAATTTTCCCGAGTGGCCCCTGTTCCCTATAAGTCTGTGCATCCCTGTTGTAGACTATTTATATCGTATTTTTGTAATATCGTCCATTTCAGGCCGATATGTCCGGTTTCTGATGATCATTTAACAAAATTATCTACACTTTTAATGGCGCGTAAGTCATTAAAATGCTATATACTACTAAAATTCTGATAATAATATATTTAATGATTTAAAATCTCACAATATACAAACATATTTAGACGGATACTTTGTTAAACTACAAAGTCGATTTTGTAATTAAATATCCTTCGTATTCCAGACTTTCCGTCATAGTGTTCTTACTCCCTTCGGGATATTCATTTACATCATAAGTCGTTTTGCAAGCCGCTATCCTGGCGTTTTCCAATTCTGCTTCCTTAATTTCTTTTAATTCCTCAAAATAACAGGCGGCATAATCAATAATATCCTCGGGCTTGCTCAGGAGATAATCAATCGTAAAATTTATTAGACAATTTTTCGTCTCTACTGCTTCTTTATACCTTTCTTTTTCATTCTTCATAATTTTAATTTGGTGCATTCTTTTAGAGGAATGGATATTCTAAATATTTTTAATTTATTGCACAAGTACAAAAAAAGACGTTGACATGTAGTGACAAAGATACGAAGCTCTTGATTAATAATTTTATTATTTATTATTAGAAAGTATTTAATAAACATCACAAAGTGATTGACACAAGCATCAATATATACAAAGTGTAATAGTGCAAATTTTACTGTCTAAATAACGAGTTTGTTTAGAAAACTTTGAAGTCAAAATAGTCCTTGAAAATTTGAAGTCATGGCTAAGATAGAGTACGGTAGAATGATACATTTACGTAACACAACTCTATAGGTTTTCATACAAGGAAATTTATGTCAGTTTGATGTCAGTTTATGTCAAAAGATATTCCATTAGAATCTTGTATTAATTAACAGAAATTATTATGCATTCCAATTAAGAAAGGACCAGATGGCGAGGGCAATCTGAGTATAATTTACACAGGAATTTCAAAAAAAGTAGATAATTTGTATGTGAGGTTATATACCTACTAACCTATATGAAAGATAATTTTTTGACGTTTGTTTATTAACATATTTATTATTAAGAACGGAGAAGATATAGTAAAGGAAATCAAATCGAAAAGAATACGTTGGTATGGTAATGAGAAAGGAGGAAGAATCAATATCAAGGAAAATAATGAAATGGAATCCGCAGGAAAGTGGATCCAAACGAAGACCTATGTTAAGATGGGAGGACCAAGTGATTAATGACATAAGGGCCATGGGAATCATTAACTGGCGAGAGAAGATAAAGGATAGAAAGGTATGGAGGCAAATAGCAGATGAAGCAAAGAAACATGACAACCTGTAAATACAAACAAACAAGAAAATGGAGAGGAGTGACGAACCGCCCCATAATGATAGAAGAGCTCAAGCAGCGGCTCCAATTCCGTAAGGAATGTATAGCCAGTTATATATATTATTAAGAAAACTTAGACTTTAATAATTTTGTTCAAGCAAGAAGCGGCAAATATATATATCAATGCAAGGAAGGTATTAGATTTATACAAAATATTTCAATCAATATCTTATAATCTGTTATTTATTATTTGAAGGTTTTGCATCTAAAATAAATTTGTGCGTAAATACAGTGAGAATGTGTTAAAATTACCACATGAGAAATATTTACATCTTTCTTTGATTTTATTAGAGAACTTTTGTGTAAATATGAAACTAATCAATTTAAAGGATTGATGGTGACAGTGTATTATACTTATCATAATATTTGTGTATCGTTTAGCTTAAAAATATAGCATTTTACAAAATACAGTTATTTTAATAGTATCAATAATGAGAGATCAATGAGGAAATTTTTATACATCTAAAAAACGTATTTAAAAATATTTTCATTTTACATATTAAAAAGGGCAAAACAGCAGTTTAGCCCCAAAAGGTAGGTAAAAGGTAAGCATTTTTCCAGTTTCAGTATTTGGTTAAACATGTGTTCGTTCCTTTATTCCAAGTTATAGCTGATTAAACTTACTTTTTTTGCTTATGTATAGGATAAATTGCTACTATCGTACAATATTTTTTTTTGCTTTTAGCAGAAATATAGTTTGATTCAGGTTTCAGATTTCAATGTAATAGAAAAAATAAAATAAGAATAAATAAAAAGAGAAATTGCTTTGATGGGAAACTCCGTGAGTTCAGTAAAAACAATTGTTTTCGTAAATGTCACACTGTTCCAAGGCTTCACTCCACTTTTCTTTAACTCTTTCAGCTGAATAACCATTTCTTCCAATATTTGAATTATAATAATTTTTAACCTTAGCCCAAATCATTTAAATTGTGTTGAACAATGGTAGGGCGGTAACCTTAAAACTCTATGTCCACGTTTCCTTATTATTTGATCTATAATAAATATCTTATCTTCTTTTTGATATTTTACTAATTGTATTAATTCATTCTAAGTCATTGCAGGTGAATAGCTTATATCTTTTTTTCTAAACCATTACATTATTTGTTTTTTTTTTGAAGAGGTATTTGGTTGTTTATTTTAAATAGCACTATGATAAGGAGCATTGTCGATTATTATAAGTGATGGTACCTCAAGATTTGGTATAAGCTGATCATTTACCCATTGCTTAAAGGAGGCACAATTAATTTTTCCATGGTAATCATCAGTGATTGTTTTTTATGGAAAAATCAGACTAGCTCCATTTATGAAGCCATTTTCTGTGCAAGCATGTATGATAATCAATCGTTTACCATCATAGCCTTTGGGCTTCCAAACACTTTTTACATTATCATCTTGCCATGAATTTATTCTATTCCCTGACGACCTGATGTAAATTTGAATTTAAGTTATTTGGTTCTTTGGCCGTTTTTTTAGTTTGCTAGTTTGGTAGTTTGGCAGTTTGGCGGCTTGGTAGTTTGGCAGTTTGCTAGTTTGGTTCTTTGGCGGTTTAGTAGTTTTGCAATTTGGCAGTTTGGTAGTTAGACAGTTTGGTGGTTTGGCAGCTTGACAGTTTGGTAACTTGGCAGTTTGGCTTTGCTAGTTTGGTTCTTTAGCAATTTGGTAATTTGTTAATTTGGGAGTTTGCTAGTTTGGCAGTTTGAAAGTTCGCTAGTTTGGCAGTTTGGCAGTTTGCTAGTTTCGCAGTTTGGTAGTTTGGCAGTTTGCTAGTTTAGAAGCTTGATAGTTTGTTGTTTGGCAGTTTGCTAGTTTGGTAGTTTGGTTGCTTGGCAGATTGGTAGTTTGCTAATTTGCTAGTTTGGCAGTTTGCTAGTTTGGTTGCTTGGCAGTTTGCTAGTATTGCAGTCTGTTAGTTTGGTATTTTGGCAGTTTGGTAGTGTGCTAATTTGGTAGTTTGGCAGCTTGATAGTTTGGTTCTTTGGCAATTTGGCAGTTTTCTAGTTTGGAAGTTTGCTAGTTTGGTAGTTCGGCAGTTTGGCAGTTTCCTAGTTTGGTAATTTGCCAGTTTAGCAGTTTGCTAATTTGGCCGTTTGCTAGCTTGGTAGTTTGGCAGTATGGCTGTTTCGTAGTTTGGTAGTTTGGCAGTTTGACAGTTTGGTAACTTGGCAGTTTGGCAGTTTGCTAGTTTGGTTCTTTGGCAGTTTGGCAATTTTCTAGTTTGGTAGTTCGGCAGTTTGCTTGCTTGGCAGTTTGGATGTTCTCTAGTTTGGCTGTTTGGCAATTTGCTAGTTTAGCAGTTTAGTAGTTTGTCAGTTTGCCAGATTGTTGGCTTGGCAGTTTGATTGCTTGGCAGTTTTGTAGTTTGCTATTTGCTAATTTGCTAGTTTGGCAGTTTGCTAGTTTGGCAGTTTTCTAGTATGGCAGTTTGCTAGTTTGGTATATTGACAGTATGCTAATTTGGTAGTTTGTCACTTTGATAGTTTGGTTCTTTGGCAATTTGGCAGTTTGCTAGTTTGGTAGTTTGGCAGTTTGTTGGTTTGGCAGTTTGCTAGTTTGGTAGTTCGGTAGTTTGGCAGTTTCCTAGTTTGGTAGTTTGCCAGTTTGCTAGCTTGGTAGTTTGGCAATTTGGCCGTTCGCTAGTTTGGCTGTATGGCTGTTCGGCAGTGTGCTAGTTTGGTAGTTTATCAGCTTGCTAGTTTGCAAGAAAGTTACTTTTGAAACAGGAAAGAAAGCGTCGTGGGATCAATAAACTATATGAGCATCGTAAGCAGTGTGGAACTAAAATACTACAAGATTTAAAAAGTTATCAAATGGTACATTAGGATGTTGTGGATCCCACAGATCCGTTTGTATTCATTTCGATTGCTTCGCGGGCCAAAAACAATGTCCGTCCAAATTAAGTGAACAGCTTCACACTGAGGCACCTTCGAGCCGGGTCAACTTACCAACAACGAATACACCAACCGAGCAACTGCCTCGCGAGCCTATTTAGTCGGTCTGAACTGGCTTACCAGGAATGGAGCTGCCTCGCCACACTCGAGACATTCAATACAATAAGATCATCCCACGGTATCTGTCGTGAGTCTATAAATGGGGACTGACCGAGGCACCAGCTTGCGAATGCGGAGAAGCTCGCCAGACTATTCACCATATTATAGCTGAGTGCCCCCTTACAGCATGTAGAGGTGCGATGGAAGCGACTGACTCCGTGTTGGACTGAATCAATGGGCGTATTTTTAAAATTTAAGTCTGTTCTGTGTATATCTATATATAACTTTAAGTCTCAATCCACGTCAGCTATACGCCAAATAAATAATAATAATTACTTATCCGCTCTCGTATGTAAAAACTATGGCACACTGTTATATGTTGTTTATTAGAAATCGGTTACGAAGTCTATCTTAATATAATAGTAATCACGCATGCAAGTTACATGACCAATTTCATCATTTATTGCATTGTCAAAATCTACTTCCAATTTACCTTACTCTGTTGAAGGTGCTCGGTATAATTTTCGATTAGAAAAGAAATAGTCTCACAGAGCTGCACATCAGATGATTCGATTTAAAGTGAACGTGCCCTGACAAATAAGAGGACGAATGACTGAAGGCTGGTGATTGCAACGTCTCAAACAGAGAGTGGAAGACCTTTTCAGTCTAGCGAGCAGCGGCTCGGGGATTGTATTGTCGTCCCGTATACCCATCAGTCAACTACGAAAATCCCTTCCATTCTGAGATCTTACATTAGGTAAATCTGATTATGTACATGACCGCAAAACTACGTAGACTATATTCAGAAATATCTTATTTCTTCTTCTATGGAACCGACGTATGTCAAAATAAATTCAGTTGATTAATGGTGATTGATTGGCAATCCCTTACGAATTCTTAAATCAATATTTTAGAAAGTTTCTGGAAAATTATAATTTTTTCAAGCTATAATTGTTCTTACAATTGCATTTTAAATGCAATATCTTTCAAAATATATTTAGAAAGAAAGGCACTTATTTACTACTATACGAAATTCTAATTGCATATTTTTTTCTTATATTAAAGGCAGTATAAAATAATACTAACCTTTTTGTGAGTTATGAGTAGAACAGACCAATTTCCGTGCGCGCCATGTGCGTCGATGTGAGGCTGATTGTATTGCATCAGAACTAATAAAAAGCATTCAGTATGTGTTTGGTACTTGCTTAGACTGCATGTAAGTGTAAGCATACGTAATAAAATGTTGTCGACACATAAATCGAGAAAACGATCGTTGTCAGACGAAGTGAATAAGTTTATTATGGATTTCCCGGACTTAATACACGATGGCTCAAAAATTAAATGTTTAGTGTGCAATACATATCTAATGTGTTGATCAAAAACACATTGTAAAGAACACGTAAGCAGTTTGAAACACAATAATAACAAAATTAATCGACAACAGTTTATACATGAACTATGTGTAACTATGATTGTATGTACAGTATGTACACTGCCGTTTACCTTGTTAAGTAATGATTCATTTATTTCATTTTGGAATAAATACGCGAATCAAACATTACCAAGCACGACAACGTTACGAAGGAATTTACCATCGGTGCGTAAACAGGTTGAAAATAAAATCAAAGCCGAACTGAAAAATAAAAAACTGTGGTTCTGTGTGGACGAAACAACTGACAGCAAAAAACAATCTGTTGTTAATGTGATGGCGCGTAATATGGAACCACGTCAACCAACGTCTTCAATTTTATTAGCTTCCAGACGACTAGAACAATGTAATGCCGAAAAAGTTTCAGAGGTGCTATTATATACTTTGGAAAAATTAAAACTTTCGAAAGACCAAGTATTAATGTTTATGACCGATGGTGCCGCAACCATGTGTTCTGTAGGCCGGTCTCCTAGAAAATATTGTTCTAACTTGTTACATATTACTTGCAAACTCCATGCTCTACACCTTGTGGCAGAATAGGTTCGTAGATGTTATTCAGAGGTAGATGCTTTAATATCGAGTGCAAAGGCAGTATTCCTGAAATCTCCAAAACGTATTCGGAAATTTCACGAATTGTGTCCCAATACTCCTGAGCTATCAAAACCGCTTCTGAAATGTCGGGGTACATGGTTACGGGCGGGGTTTTACTATCATGAACATTTTGAAAAATTAAGGACGTGGTGTTATCATTCTATCCGAAAGAAAGTGCAGCTATCAATACAAGCCAGAAAAAATTTCAAGATGCCCAGATTAAAATGGATTTAGAAAGTATTCGTGAGAATTACTTGTGACTAGAAGAAGTAATAACAAAATTAGAAAATTCGTCGCTGTCGTTAGGGGAATCACTGCAAATCGTTAAAGATATTCACGCACAACTGTGTGCTGTAGAAGACGCAAAAAGTGAAAGTGTTCTAATTAAATTTGAAAGTGTTTTAGACAAAAATGCAGATTTTGATACCTTGACACGTATTTGTGAGGGAACGTCTGCAGAAGCGTTAAGTTGCTTAAAAAAATATTTGGATTATGCGAATATAACATCACTAAATGTAGAACGCTCGTTTTTCGAATATAAACATATTTTTTCCTCACAGCGGACATGTTTTTCAGAAATAACCTTCGAAACGCACTTGATGCTGAATATATACAATCGAGTTTCTCCAGTTTGTCAATCCTTGGAAGACGCTTAAAACGGTGTTTTTTTAAATATTCTGTCGTGCACACAATCACTGATTTCATACATTTCCCATTTTATTTATAGGTACATACAACGCTGCTATAATATGTACTATTCTTATTTTTGGTGTGTTTGTGCATATTACTTTAATAGCAGAAAACCAAATCTATATTGAATTATTTCTGATACAATAAATGTCTCTACTTCTATACTTATATCGGTAACAAGCTCATGTTGCGTCCCTATTCTATCGCATATTCTAATATATTACGAATTACACTCCCATACCGGCGCTCATGGCGTGCACGAAAATTGGTCTGCTCTAGTTATGAGTATCGTTGTTAGCTTGCTACTTCGTACCTGACAAAACCATTGTATGGGCGAAATAATTGTCCTATTCCGATTATATATAAGGTGTTCCCAGTGTTCTTAACTAATTTTATTTAGAACTTAAAATTACATTTAGACACATTACATCTAGATGTCACTCATTCGGTCATTGGCACTCTTCCAAACGATGCCTTAGATTTTCCACTACTCTTTTTTACATAAGAGTAATGTTGTATGCATAATGTCTTCAATCTTCTCCTGGATACGATTTCTTAGCTGAATCAAATTTGCTGGTGCGTTACTATAAACTCGACACTTAAGAGAGCCCTACAAAAAATCGTTTGGAGCCAAGTCCGGGCTTCTTGGTGATCAGTTGATATCGCCTCTTTTCGATATCAGTTTATCCAGAAACAATTCTCTTAACGCTTGCAATGAGGTATTTTATGTACGGTTAGCAGCTCCATCTTTCTGAAACCACTATTGGTCATTAAAGGAGGAGATTGCTACCCAAACAAATTTTAGAGCTATGTAATGATGTTTGATATTTCTCCCGTGTAATTTCTTGTGACCGCTAATGACTATTTTGCTTGTTCGTGTAATCATGCACATGAAAATGTGCCTTATCAGAGAAGAAAATCTATGAAAGTCATCAAATATTTCCAGCTTTTGGTTGGCAAACGTCAATCTTATAGGGTAATCAGTTTCCTTTAATTGCTTCACCAATTGAGTTTTAAAAGGGCGTGGTTGCAAGTCTTTTTTTAAAATGCGAAAAACTGAAGACCTATGTAACTGCATAACCGAAACTTGTTTTCGCACTGACGGTTGTAGATCTGATGCCACTGCACCAGGAACACCAATGTTGTTGCGTACTCGATCAAGAGAGGGCGCTAATGCCGTGTGAGAAGAGAGAGTAAGTAAGTAAGAGAAGAGACAAGATGGCAGTTTGTTAAGTCAGTTTAGTTCAATAAAAATATACAGTCCACTACAAGTTTAAGATCTTTTATTTACTGTTTTGTAAACTGTAATTCCGTTAAATTAAATTCAGTTTTTACCATCAAGATATTAAGAATACAAATGTTTTGATTAGTGCGCAAACATCACGAGAGTCCAGGAGGCCAAATATTTACAGTCAAACTAGTTTCGTTAAATTTTTATATTCAGAACTTGATTAAATTATTAACAGATTTGATATTAGCATCAAAGGTATTTTAAAAAAATGTTTATCTTCCGATGACTAAAAACCGTTAAAATTTGTAAACCAGCGTTATTAATACATAAGCAATTGTTCGGTAAATACATTTAAAAATACTTCTTGTAATTTTTCGAACGATTTAATATTGTTTACGGGCCGTGACGTCTGCTCATCTGGTATTTATTAGTTTACGGCTGTCTTTCAGTTAATACTGGAATAGGACGACAGGGACCTTTTCATATTTAAATTAAAATGCCAGGAGACGTTGTCACACAATACGTTGTCGTCAACGGCTCATTTTAAGAAACGTTCCCCTTTTCATCACACTATGAAATTGTGTAGTCCCATTTCTACTTTATGAACCTGAATATAAATATTGAATTTTAAAAAGTCGAAGTTAAGGAAGTTATTTTGGACATATTTTGAAAGTATTTTATTAATACGGATACAGTACATTAAAAAAATATCGGACCTGATCCCATTATGACCGTAAAAATAGCGCCATCTATATTTTGCCGACAGAATTATTTACCGTGTCCTTAATTGCTACCAGATTTAGCCCTAACTTCTGAATTTATTTGTTAGCTGTGTGTGTTTTAAGTGTGGTTATTTTGAATCTACGTATTAATAGACCATGCCTTCAAAAACTTTCTTGATTAGAGTAGGCTGTTTTTTAAGTATTTTCTTTATTAGGGATGATGACTAGAGACCGGATGCATCGGGCTGAAATTACGTCATTACGACGGACGATATAAATAATCTACAACATCTGTAAGTACATCACGCTATTGAATAGCACTATTCATTCGGTTAACCGCACACAAAAAATAGATGTGGGTTAACCGAATGAATAGTGCTATTCAACAACTCCGTGATGTACTTACAGATGTTGTAGACTATTTATATCGTCCGTCGTAATGACATTCATTTCAGTCCTATGTGTCCGGTCTCTAATGATGACACAGAGATACTTTTAAATTGTATTTTAAATTTTTAAATTGTGACAGCTGTCAGTGACAAACATAAATTAGAATGATGACACAGAGATACCTTTAAATTGTATTTTAAATTGTGACAGCTGTCAGTGACAAACATAAATTAGAAAACCCTACATTTGACTGTATTATTTTATTGTTAACATGTTAGAATTACAACACAAAAAGTCTATAACGCTAAGAAATAAGTAATTAAACTTCTAGTTTCAAAAATTCTTTTATTGTAATACCACTACAATATTGTTTCGCCATACAGTGGCTTCATCAGGTGGATGAAATACTGAATATGTACAATACAAGTTTGAATATTTATGTGAAAATTATTGGGGAAATGGTTGTGGAAAAATTTTTACATGTACTTACAGATGTTGTAGATTATTTATATCGTCCGTCGTAATGACGTTCATTTCAGTCCTATGTGTCCGGTCTCTAATGATGACACAGAGATACTTTTAAATTCTATTTTAAATTTTTAAATTGTGACAGCTGTCAGTGACAAACATAAATTAGAATGATGACACAGAGATACTTTTAAATTGTATTTTAAATTTTTAAATTGTGACAGCTGTCAGTGACAAACATAAATTAGAAAACCCTACATTTGACTGTATTATTTTATTGTTAACATGTTAGAATTACAACACAAAAAGTCTATAACGCTAAGAAATAAGTAATTAAACTTGTAGTTTGAAAAATTCTTTTATTGTAAATACCACTATAATATTGTTTCGCCATACAATGACTTCATCAGGTGGATGAAATATTGAATATGTACAATACAAGTTTGAATATTTATGTGAAAATTATTGGGGAAATGGTGGTGGAAAAATTTTAAATTTAGTAGAGGGGAGTTGTTTAAATCTAGTTGATCATTTAAAGCTAATCCTAAACTATTGTATCTATTAATTTCTAAGTTTTCTAACAGGTTAAGTTTTTTACTTTTTTCTTGAATGTGTAAAATTTTGAAATCTATATTAAATCTATGATTGATATCTATACAATGACTTGCGAAAGTTGAATCTGTTTTCTTTTCTTTATGGCTTCTCTCGTGTTCTTTCATCCTAATTTTGAATGTCCTCCCCGTTTGTGCTATGTATACCTTATTACAATCTTCGCATGTTAACTTATATACACCAGAGTTTGATTCTTTGTCTATTTTATCTTTGTTGTTTTTAATAATGTTCTGTATAGTATTGTCTGTTTTAAATGATATATTTTCGTTTTTAAATTTTTTAAGGAAAGTACCAACATTTTTCGAAATTTTTCCCAAGTAAGTGATTGAATTATAGGAATTAATTATCTTGTATTTTAATTTTGGATAAACTAAGGAAAGGGTTTTAGATTTTTGTTGGCTATTTAGGATGTTATTGACAATATTTATAGAGTAACCATTGTTTAATGCTATTGTGTATATTCTATTTAGTATATTAAAATACAAGATAATTAATTCCTATAATTCAATCACTTACTTAGGAAAAATTTCGGAAAAAATTGGTACTTTCATTAAAAAACTTAATAACAAACATATATCATTTAAAACAGACAATACTATACAGAACATTAGTAAAAACAACAAAGATAAAATAGACAAAGAATCAAACTCTGGTGTATATAAGTTAACATGCGAAGATTGTAATAAAGTATACATAGGACAAACGGGGAATACATTCAAAATTAGGATGAAAGAACACTAGAGAAGCCATAAAGATAAGAAAACAGATTAAACTTTCAAGAGAAAAGTAAAAAACTTAACCTATTAGAAAACTTAGAAATTAATAGATTCAATAGTTTGGGATTAGCTTTAAATCACCAACTAGATTTAAACAACTCCCCTCTACTAAATTTAAGATTGTAAAAATTTTTCCAACACCATTTCCCCAATAATTTTCACATAAATGTTCAAACTTGTATTGTACATGCTGAAAATACGAGGTCTATTGTCCATGTGTACAGTTACAGATATGTATATTGCATGTCTGTTTCACTTGTAACAAATGCGTAATACGTGCTTAACGTATTGCTATACTTAAACCTTTTTTGTAAATGACAACATTCTCGACAAATGCTTTTTTCTGATGAAGCTTGGTTCCATTTATCTGGCTATTTAAATAAGCAAAATATGATAATGTGTCAGCAGAAAACTCTAACGAATTCATAAAAACTGTATTACATCCACAAAAAAATAGGCTCTTTCATGATCTCCAAATCTGACAAATTTTCTATATTCTAACGAACAGAATTTTTGTGTTGTGTTGAATTGGTTGTTTGTTAATATACGAGTTAATGGTTTTTTTCTCTTTACCTTTGGGTTCCATTAAGAAAGTTCTTTTCCGGTTGCAGATATCTTGTGCAGCATTTTAGTATTTCGTAAGTAATAAGCCCTTCTTTGGAGACTGTGGTTAAGTAAAAACTTAAAAAAGGTATATAACCCCTTACCACAATTATTAATCGTCTCCTAAACACGTATTTCGACAACTAAGTTGTCATCATCAATAGGTAAAACCACTAATCAAGGTGTCGCACATGGGTCACAGTAAAGCTAGCATAACTGATCACGCCACAACTTTACACAGCGTCCACGTATACAGTCTGTATATACACAGTGTATACGTGGACGCTGTGTAAAGCTGTTGCGTGATCAGTTGTGCTAGCTTTACTGTGCTTCATGTGCGACACCTTGATTAGTGGTTTTACCTACTGATGATGACAACTTAGTTGTCGAAATACGTATTTAGGATACGATTAATAATTGTTGTAAGAGGTTATATACCTCTTTTTTAAGTAATAAGCGTTTATTTTATTTAAATTTTGACTATCTTCAGACATCATCTTCACGCCTAGGTAGCAATTTAGATTTCTTAAATAAATCTTTATTATTTTGTAAATAACAAGTAAATATTTACACTTTTTTTATCCTTACTGTAAACCATTTTGACTATTCTATTAAGGGAAATGTTACTTATCAATAGAGAACGGACGCAATTTCCATAAAACGCAATCGGCAATTGGAATTGTGTATAACGTCGCTCAGTATATCCCGGCGTAATTCAATGAAGTATTTGTTTGACTTACTCGCTTACTGACTTACCTGGTCTCGCCGTGATAACAATGGACAAGCCAGCTATTGTATTCGAAGAATATAGTGTTTTTTAAAGTGTTTTCATGAGCGTAGATAGAAGCGGGGTTTTTATAATGTATTTTATTTATTAGTTTATATTTCGTAAGATAAATAAAGTGCTGTGAGTAAGTTTCTTGTTTTCATAGTTTTAACTGTTAATTACATCGTAATTTTTGTGATAGATCCTGTTTAATATCGTTTGATTGAATCTATTTCTACCAATTATTTCGACGTAAGAGTGTGCATTGAATTTCGCTCAGTTTCAATAACTTACGCACACATTTTTAGTTTTCATTTATTTAGATCTAGAGCATTGTTTAAGTTACTTTGTCATACATGATATGGAAGAATGTCGAGAATGGCATTGTAAAACAATGGCGAGTTGGATTGACGGTCATACTGACTGTATGTCCATTGTCAGTGATTCCGAAATTTATTACAAAATCCGTAAAATATCGTCAAAAATTCGTCACTTAGGATCGCAAACACATCTGAACTCTGTAGAACTTTTATGGCGGCTAATATTCCATTAAATAAACTTCGCAACCTCACTTTAAAAATATTTCTTCAAAAATATACTGGTCGAAATGTTCCTGATGAATCAACTTACGCAAATATTATGTTTCTAGGTGCTATACGAGAACAGTAGAACGCATTAGAAGCCATCTTTTAAATCAATACATATGGATAAGCGCCGACGAAACGGTGGATATGTTAGGACGCTGTGTGGTAAATGTTGTAGCTGGTGTACTACATCCAACTATTCCCTATAACTCATATGTAATAGCAACAAGTGTTATAAATAGAGTTGATGCGGAAACAGTTGCTGAAACCATTAAGGAGAATATGCAAAAAATGCTTCATTCGGACGCCACGTACAAAGAAAAAATACTTTTATTTGTCAGTGATAGTGCTGCGTATATGTTAAAACAGGCAGACTATTGAAGAAAACATATCCTAATATGCTGCATATTACTTGTGTAGCACATGCTCTCCACAGAATCTGTGAATATATCAGAGACACTTTTCCGGAAGTTGATAGATTTGTATCAGCTTTTAAAAAAGTTTTCAGAAAAGCACCATTGAGAGTAGCCCTTTTCAGCGAAAAATTTCCATCTCTGTCACTGCCTCCCACTCCAGTAATAACTAGATGGGGAACATGGCTGGAAGCTACTAGTTATTATGCTGAGAATTTAGATAGTCTAAAACATTTCGTAACACTGCTAAAGGAGGATGCTAAAAGTATTGGTAAGTGCAAGGAGCTCACACAAATCCCAAATTTAAAAAATCAGTTGTACTTTCTTCACGAACATTTTGGAAAATTGCCAAAACTAATCACTTATTTTGAAAATCGAAATCTAAAATTAAATGACGGATTAACCACATTAGATGTGGCTGTTAATAATTTGAAAAGTATTCCAAGTGACTTCGGATGTGGCCTTCGGCAAAAGTTTGAAGCAATTCTTAATAGAAATCCAGATTTAATTACATTGCAGCAATTATGTATGGAGACAATTCCACAAAATCTAACGGCTAAATATGAAGAAATAAAAGAATATTTCCAGTATGCACCTATAACCAGTTGCGATGTAGAAAGGACGTTTTCTATTTATAAGGATGTACTTAATTCAAAGAGAACATAATTGACAGAAGAAAACCTTGAGAAACTATTGCTAGTCAATATTAATACTCCTTTACTCAACTTGAACGACAAAATGAACAAATAAAAATGTTCCAATTACAGAAATAAAACTAAAAACTTAAAAAATACAACTTTTCAACAAATACATATGTATTTCGTAATTTTATAGATCACCACCCGTTTGCTTTCCAATTATATAAATAAAATTAATTAATAAATATGTATTTCGTAATTTTAGATAGATAGATCACCACCCGTATGTTTTCCAATTATATAAATAAAATTAAAAACTTTATAAATACAACTTTTCAACAAATAAATATGTATTTCGTAATTTTATAGATCACCACCCGTTCGTTTTCCAATTATATAAATAAAATTAAAAACTTTATAAATACAACTTTTCAACAAATAAATATGTATTTCGTAATTTTATAAATCACCACTCGTTCGTTTTCCAATTATATAAATAAAATTAAATATTTTAGAAATACAGCCTTTCGTCAGTACTGCACTGAGTGGTAAGCGTGTCAGTTCTCTAATAATCATAGCTTACTTTAACAGTGTTAACTTTTTCGTAATTACTACGATATTCGACATATTTAATAACTCGAAAACGGTTTAAGATACGGGTGTGATATGATTTAAAATTTAATAATGCAATGGGTATTCCATTAAAAACAATATTTTTCTTGAACCCCTTTGAATATGTAGGTCACTGAGTTTTTGATGGCATATAAAAAAATTTAATTACGGACACACAACTTTTATTTGAAATATTTTTGTATATATGCGATAATAAGATTGATAAATTAGATATTTCCTTTGTCGTGATTACAAAAATAAAATTGGAGTTTAAAACAAGAAATAAGTTCTAGAATTTTATTAATTTTATTATATTATACAGAGAATTTTTATAATTGCATTTTGATGTGATAAAATCTCTAAAATATGTTTGTTTGTACTTCCAGTATTTATAGTAATAATGTTATTTTGCTGTAACAATAACATGAATTTTATGTAAACATAATATCCCTTCGCCCGTAACAATTTTCTGTCCATTACGTATGTATAGCCTATGAATTTCCAATGAATTTCATCTTTTTCATATCTCATTTGCATGATTAAATTTTGAAATGTATTTATCTGCGGAATTCTACTGTCGTGCTGATCTTTTTTGCTCCTTCTATCTGATATATAGGTATGCAACATGGCGATATCGTGGGCGGCGCACAAAAGAAATAAGGAAGAATATATTGACTATATTTCTTTCTTTGTTTATTCATTTAGTAAGTTTCATCCCGGAGATAAAGTCATAGGTAGCATGGTGAAATAATTGTATAATACACTGGGCCAAAAATTTATCGCAACACTTAAAATTTGACATAGTACATCCTCCTCAAAAATTGCTTAAATTAGAATCTCATTTGAAAACTTTAGTTTCTTTTTAGTTAATTTTTTTTTAATTTAACAAAAAATGCGACAATAATCAATGACAAAAAGACAGAAAAAAAAATAACTATAATTAATAAGTTATGTGTTTTTGACAATTAAAATTATGCTCCAAATAAATTTGTCATAAATGTTCTAATATGGCTGTTATTTACCTAGGGTCTTAATGAAGTATTACAACCCGCTACCATAACAACTGTCAATACGGTATGTAAAGTGTCGCTTACATTTCAAAAAAGGTGCCATAACAGTTTATTTACGCGGTAGGTATGTCGAAAGAATGGTTTATAGGAACGAAGCCCAAAAGCGCGTATTATGCGATATATCGTTGCCATTGAGACTTTTGTTGTAAAACTCTAAAACAGGAATGCACAGACTTTAGGGAACAGGGGCCAATCGGAAAAATTATAAGCCAAGGACGGGCCACTACAAAGAATAATTACTAACACAAATATTTTTATTTTTAAATAGTATGAATTACTACAAATGATAAAAATAAAAAAACATTCAAAAATGTTTGTTGTAATTATGTAATCGTAATGTAATCTAATCATTACAATGTAATATTTCATGTTTTATTATTTTGATGCATGACATTGCATTGACCTAACAATTTTGTTTATGTTTGGCTCCACATTACTTGTCGCCACACGTAAAATTGCTTCCAGATTTTTATTTTCCAGACGGTTTCGATTTTTTGATTTGTTAAATTTAATCACTGAAAACGTTTGCTCGCAAATATACGTCGATCCAAATAAACTTAAGCATTTCAATGCATTTATTCGCAACTCTTTATAAACGGTTTTATCAACGCAACGGTAAAAGTTGAGTAAATTACCTTCATTAAAATTGTTTCTGTCTATGAATTCCAGTTGTATTGATTCCGGTGCATTTTCGGGTGAAATGTTGAAAGGATTGCTGAAAATGTCTAATAGAGGTTTAACTTTTTTGAAGTCTAGAAAACGATCATGAAAACCTTGTATTAAAATATCAATTTTTTGAACATACGCGAAATTCACATCAGTTTTATTATTTCTCCATAATTTTTTTGTAGTTCGGAAAATGGGGCTGTAATTGGTTGAATTGATTTGTGTCCTGAAAAGACTCAATTTGCATTGAAAGGTCGAAACATGAGAGTATAACTGCGAAATCAATTGATCTTTGCCTCGGAGTCGCGTATTTAAGACATTCAAGTGATTTGTGATGTCTACAAGAAACGTTACGTTACACAGTCAATCAGGGTTGTCGAGTTCGGAGACGTCCTTTTTCTTTTCCGCCAGAAATATTTTGATTTCTTCAATCAAGTTAAGAAACCGCTCTAGTGACAACCCACGACTTGGCCACCTTACTTCAGTGTAAAACAGGAGATCACCATATTTGCTTTAAATACCCTCGAGAAATTTTGTGAATTGTCGGTGATTGAGACCTCGTGATTTTCTAAAGTTTACAGTAGGTACTACAACTTTCATCACATTTTCAAATCCTAATAATTTTGAACAGAGGGCCTCTTGATGTATAATGCAATGAAACTGCATTAATTCCTTGGTATTCTATGTTTTTAGTTTGTAAATACTCTTTTAACATAGTTATTATCCCAGATTTACTTCCAACAATTGAAGGTGCTCCGTCAGTCGTAATTCCAGATAATTTCGTTAAATCCAAATCCATTATAGAACATTTGTCAAAGAACTAATACCAATCAGTTCTTCACTCACTTCAAAATTTTGCGTTATACCTCCCAAAAATATTAAGAGTTGATCAGTGGAACTTATATCTGTAGATTCGTCGAGTGCTATAGAAAAATACTCAAAGCTTTTCGATTTTGTAGCTAATTGCTCTTCTATATTAGCTGCTAATGTGGTAAGTCTTCTTTGAATAGTCATCCGATTTAGTTGAATTTTCTCAAACCTCTTTGAACCTTTCGGACACATTTTTTGGCGGCGATATCTAAACACTGCTTAACAAACTCACCATCTTTAAAAGGCCGACAAGTTTTCGCTATTATTCGAGATATTTCAAACCTAACTTCAGTAGGTGTTTCAGCATCTTGAATTGGTTTTGTAAACATAGCTTGCTGGCCCATTAGTTCCCTTTGTAAAGTGAAAATTTTTCGTGTTCGATTTTCGTCGGCTAATTTGGTAAACGTACATAATGCCTTTTCACGCTATATTCCTTCGGCATAGAAACACTACTCTTGCATATTAAACAGACACTTTTGTTATGCGATGAAATAAAAAAGTACTTTTCGGTCCAAATATCTCTTGAAACTGTCGATTTTCATCTTCAACCTTACGACTACGTTTTTTACTGGGGCTTCGTTTATCCATATCAAAATTGATATTATATTGTTACGTAGGTAGATGCCATGTTCGAACGACGAAATATTTATTCTTCACAGATTACAATTCAAACAATATAACGTTCGCTTGTCCGTAGTTAAAACTTAACTGCCCTGATAGCGGGCGATGCGGTGTATTTATACGAGTTACCTAACTTCGAGAACCTACCACATTGTTCGGGGATAATACCGACGTGCTTCGCGAATCTTCGAGTAATCTAGTTAGTTCGACAGATTTCTAGTCTCGTAACAATATGCTTGGAACGACGAGGAGCATACCTATCCTACGTAGATAACCTGAACAAGAAAGTAGTAGGTACTTAAAGATACATATCTTACTAACAATTACAAAAGTTAGAATAAAATAAAAAGTTAAGAAATATTGATTTGAATGGATTTTTATCTATTTTTGTAGTTTTTCGAACAATTTTTAAAATTCGCTGGCGGGCCGCATAAATATCGACAGTGAGCCCGCGGTATGTGCATCGCTGCCCTAAATGATTGTAATTGTTCCGTAAACGGCACCTAAGCTTAATGCTTTAATGACTTAATAAATTGAGAACAAATCGCTATGAAATATTGCTTCAATCTGAAGGAAGTGCATATTTAAAAATATAATTTTTTGATAAAGTAAAATAGTACACGCGAAATTTTTTTATCCATATTGTTATCATATTGCTATCAGAGACAAAACATAGTTTAAAAAATATTATTGCAATTGATCGACTATTTCTGGATGATCGGAATTTTTTGAAAATCTTTAATGATCAAGGGTCCAAACAACACTGTTTGAATTATGGATGATATTGAAATTCTCTGTCTGTATAGGAAGAGATTAATTCTGCAAGAAAATGTTACAAAATATCGGCTAATAATTTCCAAATAAGGGAACACGTTCTCAAGAGAAAATAAAATAAAATCGATATCATTTAGAATACAGTTGAAAATTATCTTTGATGGTATCCATAGCACGACAGCTTTATATATTTAAATGTATGTATAAGCCAAAATGTGGAAGGCCCGGTAATTACTCCTTCATATTTACTTTTTTATTTCCTTCCGCTCACTGTAAAAACTGACGCTTTTAAATGGAGCGCTTAGTCAAGCAAGTCGACATATATGGAGAAACATTTATTTGTGAAATCGCAACGAAGCAAAGAGGAGTTTGCAATGGAAAACCGGAATACAATAGAAACCAATTTTTCTCTCCCAAAAATCGAACGCCCTCGTTCACGTCCTACAACGCGCAAGCCGTTCCAACGGCTCAGAACGAGACGTGAGATGTGGTATGCGTATTTTATTTCGAATTTCGCCGTCGCATTTTATTTGACTTATTCTGTACTCGGATTTTGCTAAAGTGGGCACGGAAATATTCAGTTTCGCGAAGCTACAAATCCGACGTATGTTCCGACTGGAAAACTGATGTCAGTTTGATACCGGATATTATAAAAAAAAGGTTTAAATTTATTTGCGTATCATTCGGTTGCTTTCAATCAACTCATTCACGTTAATAACACAAGGTCAATACAATTTTTGCTGAATGGAAGCTGTTGATATTTTCTGATTCCTTACCTGATGGAAGCTCTCAAACCAACCTTAGTTTATTCATCATAGAAATTAACAATTTTAATAATACAAATTAAAAAAAAAAATCGTGCTTTTTCTTAATTTTCCACCTGAATATATATAAAACATGAATATTCTAAAAAAGAAAAGTCTCTCTTTGGAGACTGTGGTTAAGTAAAAACTTAAAAAAGATATATAACCCCTTACCACAACTATTAATCGTATCCTAAGTACGTATTTCGACAACTAAGTTGTAATCATCAGTAGGTAAAACCACTAATTAAAATATCGCACATGGGGCACAGCAAAGGTAGCACAACTGATCACGCAACAACTTTATGCGGCGTCCATACGTAGACACCGTGTAAAGTGGTTTACCTACTGATGATGACAACTTAGTTGTCGAAATACGTATTTAGGATACGATTAATAGTTGTAGTAAGGGGTTATATACCTTTTTTAAGTTTTTATGAATATTCTAAATTCATATTTACCGTCAGCTTTCGTCTATTGGGTATTACATTCGTAATTTCTTATTATTATTTTATATTCTTACCGTTGCGTTCCGGTATATTATTTTTTATTTTGCGAGTTTAATTTTATTTAACGCGTACTGTTTCGCCCTCTGGGCTAATATCTTGCAACCGTATCGCTCCCCGCTGTTCTCGAGGATTCAGAGTGGAGATGCATTCGTTCGAAGGCCGTTAACGAATCCAGTTGTGAGTAATTGTGTGCGTATCCGTCGTATAAAAGTATCTTTTATTCACGAAATCTACGATTTTTTGAGTTTTAATCGCTTATGCGGATCCTGTCGTAGAGCGTGAATTATTTAATGGATTTTCCGGTTATCATTTTTGGAGTTTGAGAGGCTTCTAAGGGGAAAACTCCCTTTCTGGCAAGTATAGAACCTTTCTAGCGGCATTTCTGATACGAATCTCCGTATTAATTAAAACTCCCCTGCGAAGAATTCCAGACACCAGGCATCTTTTAGTCTGCAACTACCAACGATTTTGATTCTCCAGCGTCTATTAATTGAGAAGAAGAAGTAAATTGTAATTTTCGAGACCTAAATGTCTGCGTAACATCCCTTTCCGTTTGAATACCTGTGGATACCGACCTGTGGGCAATTTCATATGGACGTAGCGAAGAAATAGTAACTCGTAGGAAGGCTACAGTATTTGATGCCTCTAATACTACTATAACGTCTTGAAGTTTAATTACCCTTAATTACTTATATTTTGCAGGATTACGCGAGACATTCAACGAGATGTGTTAGTGAATACTTAGCAGAAGTTGACATTCGAAAATTCAACTGGCTAGCATGTTCTCCCGATCCAATTCCTATAGAACATGTTTGGGACATGTTAGGTAGACGTGTTAGATCTCGTGCAATAGCACCAAACACAATAAATGAGCTTCATGTAGCTCTTCAAGAAGAATGGGAGAATATTCCACAGAATGCAATTCGTGATTTCATTAGTGGTTTGCTGTGCCGTATACATTCAGTAATTAGGTCTAGAGTAGGCAACGCGAAATATTGAATATAAATTTTGCGAAATATACATATATCGGGTGTTTTTTCGGCTGCATGAGAACTATCGATATCGATAACTATGGTTTGACAGCTGAGAATGTCAGACTATGTTGACATTTCTGTTCAGTAAGGTTTGGCAAGTCATCATGAATCGTTTAACGCCAGAACAACGCTTCCAAATTGTGTAAATTTACTTTGAAAAAAATAAATCTCTTCGCGAAGTTCATAGAGCACTTCGTCCATTTTACGGTCAACATAATCGGCCTAGTGAGCAAGCAATTCGTGCAGTTATTGATCGTTTTCGCACTAATTTTACTCTTCTCGATTCAAAACCATCAACAAGACAAAGAAATGTGCGTACCGAAGAAAATATTGCTGGTTTAGCGCGAAGTATTGAAGAAGACGCCGAAATGTCGATTCGTCGTCGTTCTCAACTTGTTGGCCTTTGTCCTTCGACTACATGGAAAATTTTACGTAAGGATCTAGGCTTACGTGCCTATAACATACAGCTCGTGCAAGAATTGAAGCCAAACGACCATCGTTTGCGTCGCATTTTTGCTGATTGGGCTCATTTGAAACTGGCCGAAGATGAGCATTTTTATCAACGAATTGTGTTTAGTGACGAAGCTCATTTCTGGTTAAATGGCTACGTCAATAAGCAAAATTGCCGTATTTGGAGCGAATACAATCCTCAAGCCGTTAACGAAATACCATTACATCCATTAAAATTGACTGTTTGGTGCGGTTTACACGCTGGCGGCATCATCGGTCCTTATTTCTTTCGAAATGAGCAAGGAGCTGCCGTTACGGTGAATGGCGAGCGCTATCGAGCCATGCTGACTGAATTTTTGTTTCCGAAAATTAATCAGCCAAACATCAACGACATTTGGTTCCAACAAGACGACGCAACTTGCCATACAGCACGCTTAACAATCGATTTATTGCAAAATCAATTTGGTGACAACTTTCCTTCCAGAAGTGGTCCTATTCACTGGCCCCCTCGTGCGATTTAACGCCTCTGGATTACTTTTTATGATGCTATGTTAAGTCATTGGTTTATGCCGACAAACCAGCAACTCTTGAAGCATTGGAAGCCAATTACGGCCAGATGTATTGGAAAAAGTAGTCAAAAATTGGACCGATCGAATGGACCATGTATCTAGTAGCCGCGGCGGACATATGCCGGAAATCATATTTAAAAAATAAATGCCATGAAATTATCTACCAGATTATAATAAAAAAAAATTCATACCAACAATATTTCTGTCTTGTATTATCATTTTAAGTTCTTGAGCTCTTAAATAAACACACATTTCTTTGTTTTTGTTATTGTTTATTAAGACTAGAATAAATATCATATTGTTTTTTAAATAATCCAGGAGTTCTTTGTCGATAGAAAATCAAAAGTGTAAACTAAAAGTCAAACAAGACAAGAACAAACAAACAGAAGCGATTTTTCAAAAAATTATAGGTGGCCCGTTTTTTTTTTTTGAACTGAGTGTATTATTTATTGTAAGTCCACATTTTTTGACTGATTCAAATTTAAAAACATAAAAAAGCAAAATAAAATGTCAGTTATTATTTTTACGAAATATTCTACACATAAAGCTTTCTTTAATTACAAAATCGTGAATTTTAATAAACTTCCACACAGCATATGCTAACAAATTTGAATATATTCGTATTAGCAAGTTTATATTTTTAATTTATTCATTAAAAGTATTAATTGCAATTTATCAACATCACAAAACATCAAAGATTTCGTCACCCTTCGAAAAGCATATTTGAAACATTAGGAACGAGTCTATGCGGGAGGGCAAATGCCTTTTCTGACCCTCGATTCATAAAAGGGTTTTGAAACCATAATAAAAAGTTCCCGGACGCTGTCAGTCATAAAAATGAAGCATTATACGAAATAATCATTAATGCGACGATAAAAGCAACATTCGCAAACAAAATATTATCTTGCCAAAAAAATATACATATAAACATAAAGCCCGATGCGTTACACTTGTATACGTACGTGAATTTGCAAATGAAAATCGCGAAAGTGTTCGGTGATTGAATTGATTGATTGCTCGGTTTGCAGTGATCAAAAAATGAATAAATTTAATGTGACTGTTAACATTGGAACCTAAATGATTACCATTTTTGAAAAGAATGTCATAACTAGAGCAGACCAATTTCCGTGCGCGCCATGAGCGCCGGTATGGGAGTGTAATTCGTAATATATTAGAATAGGCGATAGAATAGGGACGCAACATGAGCTTGTTACCGATGTAAGTATAGAAGTAGAGACATTTATTCTATCAGAAATAATTAAATATACATTTGGTTTTCTGCTATTAATGAAATATGCATAAACACACGAAAAATAAGAATAATACATATTAAAGCAGCGTTGTATGTACCTATAAATAAAATGGAAAATGTATGAAATCAGTGATTGTGTGCACGACAGAGGATTTAAAAAAAACACTTACCGTTTCAAGCGTCTTCCAAAGATTGACAAACTGGAGAAACTCGATTGTATATTTTCAACATTAGGTGCGTTTCTAAGGTTATTTCTGAAAAACATGCTCGCCGTGAAGAAAAAATATATTTATATTCGGAAAACGAGCGTTCCTCCATCTAGTGATGTTATATTCGCATAATCAAAATACTAGCAACTTATCGCATCTGTAAACGTGCCCTCACAAATACGTGTTAAGGTGTCAGAATCTGCATTTCTGTCTAAAACACTTTCAAATTTAATTAGAACACTTTCACTTTTTGCGTCTTCTACAGCACACAGTTGTGCGTGAACATCTTTAACGATTTGCAGTATTCCTCTAACGACAGCGACTAATTTTCTAATTTTGTTATTGCTTCTTCTAGTCCCAAGTAATTCTCACGAATACTTTGTAAATCCATTTTAATCTCTGCATCTTGAAATTTTTTCTGGCTTGTATTGATAGCTGCACTTTCTTTCGGATCGAATGATAAAACCACGTCCTTAATTTTTTCAAAATGTTCATGATAGTAAAACCCCGCCCGTAACCATGTACTCCAACGTGTCAGAATCGGCTGTGGTGGCTCAGGGGTATGGGGACACAATTCGTGAAATTTCCGAATACGTTTTGAAGATTTCAGGAATACTGGCTTTGTACTTGATATTAAAGCATCTACCTCTGGATAACATCTACGAACCTGTTCTGCCACAAGGTGTAGAGCATGGAGTTTACAAGTAATATGTAACAAGTTAGGACAATATTTTCTAAGAGACCGGCCTACAGAACACATGGTTGCGGCACCATCGGTCATAAACATTAATACTTGGTCTTTCGAAAGTTTAAATTTTTCCAAAGTATCTAATAGCACCTCTGAAATTTTTTCGGCATTTCATTGTTCTAGTCGTCTGGATGCTAATAAAATTGAAGACGTTGGTTGATGTGGTTCCATATTACGCGCCATCATATTAACTACAGATTGTTGTTTGCTGTCAGTTGTTTCGTCCACACATAACCGCAGTTTTTTATTTTTCAGTTCGCCTTTAATTTTATTTTCAACCTGTTTACGCACCGATAGTAAATTCCTTCGTAACGTTGTCGTGTTCGGTAATGTTTGATTCGCGTATTTTTCCAAAATGAAATAAATGAATCATTACTTAACAAGGTGAACGGCAGTGTACACACAATCATAGTTACACATAGTTCATGTATAAACTGTTGTCGATTAATTTTGTTATTATTGTGCTTCGAACTGCTTACGTGTTCTTTACAATGTATTTTTGACCAACACATTAGATATGTATATTAAGTCCGGAAAATCCATAATAAACTTATTCACATCGTCTGACAACGGCCGTTTTCTCGATTTATGTGTCGAAAACATTTTATTACGTATGCGTACACTTACATGTAGTCTAAGCAAGTACCAAACACATACTGAATGTTTTTTATTAGTTCTGATGCAATACAATTATTAGCAATTAGCAGTTATTAGCAATTAAAAAAAGCGTTTGTCTTTATTTGAATCGAAGTAGCATTTACTTGATGGAAATTCTTTAAAAATTAAAAAAAAACAATATCACTTAATTTCCATCTTATTGGTAAAATACCATAATAACTGTTTCGACACACAGTGTCTTCCTCAGATGGCTTGTACTACAATTTAAACATAAACGGTGTTAAAAATTTAAACTTAAAAACGAATTGCCAAAACAATTTAGCGTATCGATGTGATAACTCGCAATAAGCGTTTTTACAAATAAGACAAATCTGCATAAAACATATCTATATTTCTATACAAGGACACACAGCAGATTCACTTCAACCACAGACACATGCGTTTCTGTCTAACGACTTTATCAATGCATGTTTATGAAGTAACGACTGAAAGGATGGGAACCTTTCAGTCGCTACTTCGTGAATTTTGTCTTATCGAATGACACCAGATAATCTCGTTTGAATTCCCTTCGTGGAAATTCCACGGAATTCTGGAAGTATATTAACCACAGGAAAGGAAGAATTAGAATCCCTGGGAGACCTTATAGTCATAGCGCAAGCTTACTTGGATCGACGTATATTTGTGAGCAAACGTTTTCAGTGATGAAACTTAACAAAACAAAAAATCGAAACCGTCTGGCAAATGAAAATCTGGAAGCAATTTTACGTGTGGCGAGAAGTAATGTGGAGCCAAACACACAAACAAAATTGTTAGGTCAATGCAATGTCATGCATCAAAATAATAAAACATGAAATATTACATTGTAATGATTAGATTACATTACGATTACATAATTACAATAAACATTTTTGAATATTCTTTAATTTCTATCATTTGTAGTAATTCATACTATTTAAAAATAAAAATATTTGTGTTAATAAGTATTCTTTGTAGTGGTTTATAATTTTCCCGAGTGGCCCCTGTTCCCTATAAGTCTGTGCATCCCTGCGGGGATAGTTCATGGTTTTGCAGACGTTTTTTTCCGGCATTTTTCTTCCTGAATCTATAACAACTGTTCCAGATACTATCATAAACATACTCTCCTTCAGATTTCTCCCTGTATCTCTAATTGGAATTGAAAAAAATAAGTCTGCTTTTCCAGATAAGGCAACAATGGGTGATGATTTGATACCCAGTTACTTTATTTGTAATACCAGTCAAGTGTTAGCAAAGCCGTTACTGATTGTCATTAATTTGGCTCTGAAAACGTGTACTTTTCCTGATCGATGGAAGAAAGCTAGAATTACACCGGTTCACAAGAAAGGTGATGTGTCGTGCTTGGAAAATTATAGACCCATAGCGATTTTGCCAATTTTTTGGTAAAAATTTTGAGCAGACTTTATACAACACTATTGTTTAAAATACTCGTCCATTCTTACCATTGCGGTCTACCGTTACTAATCTAACGATAGTGACTCAAAATATTTGTGAGGTATTGAATAATAATGGTCAACTAGACGTTGTACACACTGCTTTTGTCGAACCTTAGATACTATTGACCATTAAATTTTATTAAACAAATTGAGTGGTTTCGGCTTTAGTCCATCTGCGTTAGAACTTATTGTCTCATACATTGTGAATAGAGTTAATTATGTATTTTATAACGGCATTTACTTTTACTAATTTATTTCAATATCTGGTGTGCCTCAGGGCTCTAATCATGGACTTCTTATTTTTCTGCTTTTCGTTGATGACCTCCTCACATCTTTCAATTGTTCTGTGCTGGCCTACGCTGATGACATTAAATTATACTTATCCGTCGAATCACGAATGATGTTGATGTCTCGCAAGATAATATTAATGTATTTGCGGATTGGTCTAGTAAAAACAGGATAAAGATTAATGTGAACAATTGCTGTGTTTTATCTTACACGCGTAAAATTAATAATGCGGAGTCAGTATATAGTAATGGTGGCCAAAAATTAGTGAAAAATAACTCCGTCATCTTGGAGTAAAATTTTACTCGGATATGTCCTTTAACTTGCACCTTTCGAATATGATCTCGTCTGCTTCTAGAATGTTGGACTTCGTTATGAGGTCTACTACGGGCATATTACTTTAATACTAAAACAATTTAGCATATCAATGCGAGAGCTCGCATGAAGCGTTGTTACAAATAATATAAACCATGAATTGTCTTTCGAACTATGCGCGACCTAGCATTGTCTTGGTGGAGGATGATTCGCTGTTGTGGGTTGGTTTCTCGAAGCACGGCGATTATTTCTGGCAAACAAACGGTTGCGTACCAACCCGCTTTAACCGTTCTTCGAGATTTTTCAAAGGAATTGTAGCTACATGACCTGATTGTGAGATAAACATTACGACCATCCTTTTCAACACAATTCGCGAGCGAAGAACTTGGATTCTCTTCATTTTGAAACACCCATACAGCAGGCTGACGTTTATTTTTGGGTTCATAGGAATAAACTACTCACGATGTTATTGATTCGGCTCTCAGTTTTTTGGCACCAATTAACGCGAGCCGACTTTTGTCCTTCAGTTAAAAGATGCGGAATCTAATGGAAAACTAATTTTCTCACACCAACTCAAAAAAAGGTATAATACCCCTTACCATAACTAATAATCGTATCCTAATGGGGTAGGACCGTTGTCCAAGTTAAACGTATTAAATTTGATTTTCACGAAACGAATGCTATGATATTTTTAACAAGTTTTAACCCTTTTAACAAGACGTTATGATACGTGTCCAATCCATGGTTTGCGACGCTAGATTTTTTTGGTCTATTAAATTTAATATGTGACATGTGTTCTTTAAAACGGGTTATTATTGAACGTTTCGTTTGACCTATATATTTCAAATTAAAATCGTCGCAATTAATTTCGTATATAACTGATTTTAAATTCAAATTAACTTTATTTTT
The DNA here is from genome assembly GCA_935421215.2 of Melolontha melolontha. Taxonomy (NCBI): domain Eukaryota; kingdom Metazoa; phylum Arthropoda; class Insecta; order Coleoptera; family Scarabaeidae; genus Melolontha; species Melolontha melolontha. The sequence goes on along the minus strand of OW285242.1, from coordinate 7,255,716 downwards.
GGTATTACCTAGGAGAATCTTGATGGTGTTTTCGGTGTTCTAATGTAGCAATTAATATTGGAGCCAAAGGCGAATAAATTTTGAATTAAAACGTTGTCTAGTTATTTACTTAATAAAGATTTGTGAATAGTTTTATTATGATTAATATGCTATTTAATTGACATTGACGTTTAGTAAATTCTGCAATGACCTACTTACCGTGGTATGCAATAACGCATTTTCTAGCCGGTTTGAAGGTTAGAAATGTTCAGATTACTAACCGATCGTGATTAAACAAATAAATAATTTTTTTTTATAAAGTTTTTGTAAATCGTATTTATTGTGTTGTTTTAAATTATATAAATAGTTTTGAATAAAACAAATATTAATAAAAAGCTTGCATGAATTTATAAGTAACAATTACATAAAAATTTAATTATAATTGATTACACATTATAACGATATTATTTCATTTTTCCTCTCCAGCTGCATTGTTTTCCATATCATATTCATTATTAACAGCATCAACATTTTCAATATCTACACTCCGCAAAACAATTATCGCAACACCAACTTTTTTCCATAAAATGCCATTTCTGAATATCTAAACTATTCTACTTATAAATGTTAGGTCAAGAAAAAACATAAAAGATAATTAACAGCACTGTTCAACTCATATAATGCAGAAAATAACAAAAGAACACCTTATTCAAAATTACAAAATACTAAATACTGGTTTAAAATGGCACTAGTCTCTGGTATATCCACCCCTGGCTTGAATTACAGCTTCCATCCTCCTTGGCATGCTGCATATGAGGTCTGCAACAAAGTCTTGTGAAAGATTTTTCCATTCCTGTAAAAGTACATCTTCGAGTTCTTCAAGGTTACGGAATGCTCGCTGGTGCCGTTTTAAAGCTTGTCCTAGATGGTCCCAGACATGCTAGATAGGGTTCATGCCTGGGTTTCGTGCACGCCACCTTAATACTGGCAATTGAACTTCCTGCAAATATTGCTGTACAATTCCTGCTATGTGGGGTCGTGCATTGTCGTGCATTAGAACACAATTTTCGCCAACAATGTATATGTTATCACATGTTCTTCTAAAATGTCGGTAACATATCTAGCTGCTGTTAATCTAGCCCCAGGTAATGGTACTAATGCTGTATGGCACTGTAAAGAGATGCTTCCCCATAACATCACGGATCCTCCACCAAAAGGGACACGTGAACGGAAGTTACAGACAGTATAACGCTCGCCAGGTCGTCTGTACACCGGCACACGTCGGTCAGAAGACCATAAAGCAAACCTAGACTCATCCGAAAAGATGTGACAATGGCCCCGTGGTTTGTGTCCCAATCGGCGTGTTCGCGTGCAAACTGTAATTGGGCTACCCGGTGCTCTCTGGTGAGAAGTGGACCGTGAGCAGGAACATGAGCTGTTATGTCATCTTCTCGAAGATGGTTGCGGATAGTTTGTGCGGAAAGCTGTACATTTCTGGCCCCTAAAAGCTCATTTTACTCAAAGCTTACTGCGTAAGCTCAGCTTACGCAGAGCAGTTAACCGCAGAAAACGATCATATCGTGGGGTAGTAGCTCTTTTGCGACCTTGCCCAGGCCTTCTTCTACAGTTCCCAGTTTCCGCATGCTACGGCCATTTTCCACCAGTGTGATACATTGCACGGTTTCTTCATACGTAAGATGTAAAGACACACGTTGGTGAACATTCATAACGGTAATTTAATAAAATAATTGAACCGATCTGACTAACAAAATGCAATATTTTAAATGCCCTCTACTGCACGTCTTCGGCACTTATCAAAACACAGGCAGTAAGAAGAATGTTTTTTTGGTATGTCATTTAGATGTTAGTCTGACAACGACAAAAAGGTCATATGGTCAATTTAATAGCAAACAGTACGTTTAAATGGTCGTAGACTCAAAAAATTCACGTGTTGCGGTAATTATTCTGCGGAGTTTATATTGTAACCACCATCTGGATTTCCCTGAAAAATTATAAAATTGGTTGAGTTCATTTATAACATGTACTGCTAAATGCAAATTTAATAAATCATCATTCAATACGAAATTCATTTTTAAATTTTAACTAATATAACCTACATTCAAAACAAAAAATAGGTTATGTTGCTCTCCACTTGTTTTATTTTTGGTGACATGCGGAAAGAGATTGTTCACACAACCACAACATATTCACGGAACTATTTATTTTCATCATAGTTCTGGTGAACGCAGCCATTGAGATTAATTTTGATACCTGACGTTTTATTACTAGCGCCCTCTATGATGCTACGAGAGAGTATTTTCATGTTATCTACCTAGCCATGAAAAAAAGCACATAAGAGAACAAAAAATATATATTTTTCTACATAACTCCCTTCAACACTAATACACTTATTCCATCTTTTTTCCAGTTGCCCCATAAATTCAGAAAAAAATTGCTTCGGTAACCCCGCAAAATATTCTTCAACAGCTTATTTGAGTTCTTCATCAAAAGCAAAACGCTTTTCCCTGAGATGCTTTTTTAAATTTTTGAATAAGAAGAAGTCTGACGGAGCTAGGTCGGGGCTATAAGGTGGATTCCTTAACTCTATAAACCCACAGTCATTGATTAAATCTGCTGAACTTTGTTTGCCTTATGAACCCGACAATTGTCGTGCAGCAACAAGTTTTTTTGTGGATAAGAATGTGGGCGTTTTTCCTCCAGAACAGTTTTTAAATTTTTAATTGTATTTCCGTAGGCCTCTCCATTTATGGTAGACCCTCTCGGCATATATTCAATTAGCAAGACTCCTTCAGCATCTCAGAAAACAGTTGCCACCAGTTTTTTTTCCAGAAAATTGTGTCTTGGTCTTTTTTGGTGGTGAAGAGCCCTTATGAACCCACTGTATTGATTCTTGTTTAGTAGGAGGGTCCCAGTAATATACCCAAGTCTCATCCCCGGTGATAATTCGAGATAAAAATGTTTTGTCCCTCTCCAACTTGACCAAATTTTCTTGAGAAACTTCTTTTCTGTACAGTTTTTGTTCAGGTGTAAGCAATCTGGGTATCCACCGTGCAGACACCTTCTTCATACCCAAAACGTGTCAGAATCGGCTGTGGTGGCTCAGGGGTATGGGGACACAATTCGTGAAATTTCCGAATACGTTTTGAAGATTTCAGGAATACTGGCTTTGTACTTGATATTAAAGCATCTACCTCTGGATAACATCTACGAACCTGTTCTGCCACAAGGTGTAGAGCATGGAGTTTACAAGTAATATGTAACAAGTTAGGACAATATTTTCTAAGAGACCGGCCTACAGAACACATGGTTGCGGCACCATCGGTCATAAACATTAATACTTGGTCTTTCGAAAGTTTAAATTTTTCCAAAGTATCTAATAGCACCTCTGAAATTTTTTCGGCATTTCATTGTTCTAGTCGTCTGGATGCTAATAAAATTGAAGACGTTGGTTGATGTGGTTCCATATTACGCGCCATCATATTAACTACAGATTGTTGTTTGCTGTCAGTTGTTTCGTCCACACATAACCGCAGTTTTTTATTTTTCAGTTCGCCTTTAATTTTATTTTCAACCTGTTTACGCACCGATAGTAAATTCCTTCGTAACGTTGTCGTGTTCGGTAATGTTTGATTCGCGTATTTTTCCAAAATGAAATAAATGAATCATTACTTAACAAGGTGAACGGCAGTGTACACACAATCATAGTTACACATAGTTCATGTATAAACTGTTGTCGATTAATTTTGTTATTATTGTGCTTCGAACTGCTTACGTGTTCTTTACAATGTATTTTTGACCAACACATTAGATATGTATATTAAGTCCGGAAAATCCATAATAAACTTATTCACATCGTCTGACAACGGCCGTTTTCTCGATTTATGTGTCGAAAACATTTTATTACGTATGCGTACACTTACATGTAGTCTAAGCAAGTACCAAACACATACTGAATGTTTTTTATTAGTTCTGATGCAATACAATTATTAGCAATTAGCAGTTATTAGCAATTAAAAAAAGCGTTTGTCTTTATTTGAATCGAAGTAGCATTTACTTGATGGAAATTCTTTAAAAATTAAAAAAAAACAATATCACTTAATTTCCATCTTATTGGTAAAATACCATAATAACTGTTTCGACACACAGTGTCTTCCTCAGATGGCTTGTACTACAATTTAAACATAAACGGTGTTAAAAATTTAAACTTAAAAACGAATTGCCAAGACAATTTAGCGTATCGATGTGATAACTCGCATTAAGCGTTGTTACAAATAAGACAAATCTGCATAAAACATATCTATATTTCTATACATGGACACACAGCAGATTCACTTCAACCACAGACGCATGCGTTTCTGTCTAACGACTTTATCAGTGCATGTTTATGAAGTAACGACTGAAAGGATGGGAACCTTTCAGTCGTTACTTCGTGAATTTTGTCTTATCGAATGACACCAGATAATCTCGTTTGAATTCCCTTCGTGCAAATTCCACGGAATTCTGGAAGTATATTAACCACAGGAAAGGAAGAATTAGAATCCCTGGGAGACCTTATAGTCATAGCGCAAGCTTATTTGGATCGACGTATATTTGTGAGCAAACGTTTTCAGTGATGAAACTTAACAAAACATAAAATCGAAACCGTCTGGCAAATGAAAATCTGTAAGCAATTTTACGTGTGGCGAGAAGTAATGTGGAGCCAAACACAAAGAAAATTGTTAGGTCAATGCAATGTCATGCATCAAAATAATAAAACATGAAATATTACATTGTAATGATTAGATTACATTACGATTACATAATTAGAATAAACATTTTTGAATATTCTTTAATTTTTATCATTTGTAGTAATTCATACTATTTAAAAATAAAAATATTTGTGTTAATAAGTATTCTTTGTAGTGGTTTATAATTTTCCCGAGTGGCGTCTGTTCCCTATAAGTCTGTGCATCCCTGCGGGGATAGTTCATGGTTTTGCAGACGTTTTTTCCGGAATTTTTCTTCGTGAATCCATAACAACTGTTCCAGATACTATCATAAACATACTCTCCTTCAGATTTCTCCCTGTATCTCTAATTGGAATTGAAAAAAATATGTCTGCTTTTCCAGATAAGACAACAATGGGTGATGATTTGATACCCAGTTACTTTATTTGTAATACCAGCCAAGTGTTAGCAAAGCCGTTACTGATTGTCATTAATTTGGCTCTGAAAACGTGTACTTTTCCTGATCGATGGAAGAAAGCTAGAATTACACCGGTTCACAAGAAAGGTGATGTGTCGTGCTTGGAAAATTATAGACCCATAGCGATTTTGCCAAATTTTTGGTAAAATTTTTGAGCAGACTTTATACAACACTATTGTTTATAATACTCGTCCATTCTTACCATTGCGGTCTACCGTTACTAATCTAACGATAGTGACTCAAAATATTTGTGAGGTATTGAATAATAATGGTCCACTAGACGTTGTATACACTGCTTTTCTCGAACCTTAGATGCTATTGACCATTAAATTTTATTAAACAAATTGAGTGGTTTCGGCTTTAGTCCATCTGCGTTAGAACTTATTGTCTCATACATTGTGAATAGAGTTAATTATGTATTTTATAACGGCATTTACTTTTACTAATTTATTTCAATATCTGGTGTGCCTCAGGGCTCTAATCATGGACTTATTATTTTTCTGCTTTTCGTTGATGACCTCCTCACATCTTTCAATTGTTCTGTACTGGCCTACGCTGATGACATTAAATTATACTTATCCGCCAACTCACAGAATGATGTTGATGTCTCGCAGGATAAATAACGCCAGGGTAACGCGGAGTCAGTATATAGTAATGGTGGCCAAAAATTAGTGAAAAATAACTCCGTCATCTTAGAGTAAAATTTGACTCGGATATGTCCTTTAACTTGCACCTTTCGGATATAATCTCGTCTGCTTCTAGAATGTTGGACTTCGTTATGAGGTCTACTACGGGCATATTACTTGAATACTAAAACAATTTAGCATATCGATGCGAGAGCTCGCATGAAGCGTTGTTACAAATAATATAAATCATAAATTGTCTTTCGAACTATGCGCGAACTAGCATTGTCTTTGTGGAGGATGATTCGCTGTTGTGGGTTGGTTTCTCGAAGCACGGCGATTTTTCTGGCAAACGGTTGCGTACCAACCCGCTTTAACCGTTCTTCGAGATTTTTCAAAGGAATTGTAGCTACATGACCTGATTGTGAGATAAACATTACGACCATCCTTTTCAACACAATTCGCGAGCGAAGAACTTTCGTTGGATTCTCTTCATTTTGAAACACCCAAACAGCAGGCTGACGTTTATTTTTGGGTTCATAGGAATAAACTACGCACGATGTTATTGATTCGGCTCTCAGTTTTTTGGCACCAATTAACGCGAGCCAACTTTTCCCCTTCAGTTAAAAGATGCGGAATCTAATGGAACACTAATTTTCTCACACCAACTCAAAAAAACAGGTATAATACCCCTTACCATAACTAATAATCGTATCCTAATGGGGTAGGACCGTTGTCCAAGTTAAACGTATTAAATATGTTTTTCACGAAATGAATGCTATGATATTTTTAACAAGTTTAAACCCTTTTAACAAGACGTTATGATACGTGTCCAATGCATGGTTTGCAACGCTAGATTTTTCTGGTCTATTAAATTTAATATGTGATATGTGTTCTTTAAAATGGGTTATTATTGAACGTTTCGTTTGACCTATATATTTCAAATTAAAATCGTCGCAATTAATTTCGTATATCACTGATTTTAAATTCAAATTAACTTTATTTTTGGTATTACCTAGGAGAATCTTGATGGCGTTTTCGGTGTTCTAATGTAGCAATTAATATTGGATCCAAAGGCGAATAAATTTTGAATTAAAACGTTGTCTAGTTATTTACTTAATAAAGATTTGTGAATAGTTTTATTATGATTAATATGCTATTTAAATGACATTGACGTTTAGTAAATTCTGCAATGACCTACCTACCTTGGTATGCAATAACGCATTTTCTAGCCGGTTGGAAGGTTAGATATGTTCAGATTACTAACCGATCGTGATTAAACAAATAAATCATTCTTTTTGTATAAAGTTTTTGTAAATCGTATTTATTGTGTTGTTTTAAATTATATAAATAGTTTTGAATAAAACAAATATTAATAAAAAGCTTGCATTAATTTAAAAGTAACAATTACATAAAAATTTAATTATAATTGATTACACATTATAAAGATATTATTTCATTTTACCTCTCCAGCTGCATTGTTTTCCATATCATATTCATTATTAACAGCATCAACATTTTCAATATCTACACTCCGCAAAACAATTATCGCAACACCAACTTTTTTCCATAAAATGCCATTTCTGAATATCTAAACTATTCTACTTATAAATGTTAGGTCATGAAAAAACATAAAAGATATAGCAGCACTGTTCAACTCATATAATGCAGAAAATAACAAAAGAACACCTTATTCAAAATTACAAAATAATAAATACTGGTTTAAAATGGCACTAGTCTCTGGCATATCCACCCCTGGCTTGAATTACAGTTTCCATCCTCCTTGGCATGCTGCGTATGAGGTCTGCAACAAAGTCTTGTGAAAGATTTTTCCATTCCTGTAAAAGTACATCTTCGAGTTCTTCAAGGTTACGGAATGCTCGCTGGTGCCGTTTTAAAGCTTGTCCTAGATGATCCCAGACATGCTCGATAGGGTTCATGCCTGGGTTTCGTGCAGGCCACCTTAATACCGGCAATTGAACTTCCTGCAAATATTGCTGTACAATTCCTGCTATGTGGGGTCGTGCATTGTCGTGCATTAGAACACAATTTTCGCCAACAATGTATATGTTATCACATGTTCTTCTAAAATGTCGGTAACATATCTAGCTGCTGTTAATCTAGCCCCAGGTAATGGTACTAATGCTGTATGGCCCTGTAAAGAGATGCCTCCCCATAACATCACGGATCCTCCACCAAAAGGGACACGTGAACGGAAGTTACAGAGAGTATAACGCTCGCCAGGTCGTCTGTACACCGGCACACGTCTGCCAGAAGACCATAAAGCAAACCTAGACTCATCCGAAAAGATGTGACAATGGCCCCGTGGTTTGTGTCCCAATCGGCGTGTTCGCGTGCAAACTGTAATCGGACTACCCGGTGCTCTCTGGTGAGAAGTGGACCGTGAGCAGGAACTTGAGCTGTTATGTCATCTTCTCGAAGATGGTTGCGGATAGTTCGTGCGGAAAGCTGTACATTTCTGGCCCCTAAAAGCTCATTCTTGAGAAATTTAGCAGTGAAATGACGCTTACGCAGAGCAGTTAACCGCAGAAAACGATCATATCGTGGGGTAGTAGCTCTTTTGCGACCTTGCCCAGGTCTTCTTTTACAGTTCCCAGTTTCCGCATGCTACGGCCATTTTCCACCAGTGTGAAACATTGCACGGTTTCTTCATACGTAAGATGTAAAGACACACGTTGGTGAACATTCATAACGGTAATTTAATAAAATAATTGAACCGATCTGACTAACAAAATGCAATATTTTAAATGCCCTCTACTGCACGTCTTCGGCACTTATCAAAAAACAGGCAATAAGAAGAATGTTTTTTTGGTATATCATTTAGATGTTAGTCTGACAACGACAAAAAGGTCATATGGTCAATTTAATAGCAAACAGTACGTTTAAATGGTCATAGGCTCAAAAAATTCTCGTGTTGCGATAATTATTCTGCGGAGTTTATATTGTAACCACCATCTGGATTTCCCTGAAAAATTATAAAATTGGTTGAGCCAATTCATTTATAACATGTACTGCTAAATTCAAATTTAATAAATCATCATTCAATACGAAATTCATTTTTAAATTTTAACTAATATAACCTACATTCAAAACAAAAAATAGGTTATGTTGCTCTCCACTTGTTTTATTTTTGGTGACATGCGGAAAGAGATCGTTCACACAACCACAACATATTCACGGAACTATTTATTTTTATCATAGTTCTGGTGAACGCAGCCATTGAGATTAATTTTGATACCTGACGTTTTATTACTAGCGCCCTCTATGATGCTACGAGGGCGTATTTTCATGTTATCTACCTAGCCATGAAAAAAAGCACATAAGAGAACAAAAAAAAAAGATTCTTCTACATAACTCCCTTCAACACCAATACACTTATTCCATCTTTTTTCCAGTTGCCCCATACCTTCAGAAAAAAATTGCTTCGGTAACCCCGCAAAATATTCTTCAACAGCTTCTTTGAGTTCTTCATCAAAAGCAAAACGCTTTCCCCGGAGATGCTTTTTTCAATTTTTGAATAAGAAGAAGTCTGACGGAGCTAGGTCGGGGCTATAAGGTGGATTCCTTAACTCTATAAACCCATAGTCATTGATTATCTGCTGAACTTTGTTTGCCTTATGAACCCGACAATTGTCATGCAGCAACAAGTTTTTTTGTGGATAAGAATGCGGGCGTTTTTCCTCCAGAGCAGTTTTTAAATTTTTAATTGTGTTTCCGTAGGCCTCTTCGTTTATGGTAGACCCTCTCGGCATATATTCAATTAGCAAGACTCCTTCAGTATCCCAGAAAACAGTTGCCACCAGTTTTTTTTCCAGAAAATTGTGTCTTGGTCTTTTTGGTGGTGAAGAGCCCTTATGAACACACTGCATGGATTCTTGTTTAGTAAGAGGGTCCCAGTAATATACCCAAGTCTCATCCCCGGTGATAATTCGAGATAAAAATGTTTTGTCCCTCTCCAACTTGACCAAATTTTCTTGAGAAACTTTTTTTCTGTACAGTTTTTGTTCAGGTGTAAGCAATCTAGGTATCCACCGTGCAGACACCTTCTTCATACCCAAATCGTCATGCAAAATTTTGAGGACACTTGTTTCGGATATACAGACTTCATTGGCAATGACAGAGATCTTTACACGCCGATATTTCAGTACCAAATTTTCGACTTTTCGCACAATGTCTTCAGTTCGAGTTTCAACGGGTCGTCCGGACTTTGGGTCATCTTTGATTGACTCTCGGCCCCATCGAAAGAGTTTAGACCAATATTTTACTTGGAAATAAGATGGTGTATCTTCCCCAAACACAGCAACCATTCTTTCATGAATTGCTTTTGGACCATTGCCTTCTTTTGTCAGGAACTTTGTTACGCTGCGACGTTCATCCTTAGTTTCACTCATTTTATCGAGAAATAGACCGTCTCAAATCTCTATAAACAGCACAAACTAAACACAACTTAACATGTACTTCTAACAGTGGCAGCAATTTTTCAATAATTTGTTTGACATCGTCACTCTTTTGTTTCATGGCTAGGTAGATAACATAAAAATACGCCCTTGTATATACAATACTAAGTAGACGTCTCTCGTTTTATTATTGTTAACGAAGGTGAAACACAATTATTTAAATACGTAATTCATTAAATAAATACTTTCGACTGTATTCAGTACTTTCTAAAGAAAATTATAGACATCAAAACTTTTTTCGTGGAAGAAATTATTGATTGGGAAACCAGCAACTGTAGTAGTAGTTAACTGACATTTGAAAACGGGCCCCCAGTTCTCAACTGGCAAAGGCCACTGTTCACATACAAAATCTCACCGCCAACTTAGTTTAACTTTCGTTCCGGACAACAAAAGCCTAACGCTAACGCAAGAGACTTCTTTCAAAGCGCAGTATTAAAGTGGTTCGATCCAATCCGGGTCCGAGATTTTTCACCAACTAACTGTAATTTTCCGGTCTATCGGTGTGACTGAAAACTTTGTGAAAGAATGTCCGGCAAGGGTCATCTGTTTCCAGTTGTATGGTCACGTTTATCGTTCCATCCCGTACCGTCTCTACCGTCTTACTCTCGAACGTCGGACTTGGTCGGATTCCTCTCGAACGGGGTTGGTGTTTTTGTTTTTACTGTTACGGCCGTACCGGATCTACGAATTTCCCTTCTGGCAATAACATTTCTGCAACGGTGGACAAGGTTTACGGTTATGTGTTGTTTGTGTTATGAGCCGCACTCTCAGTTTCAGCCCAACTTCTTGTCGTCGACCGTGTTATGCTTACAGCAGGGGAAATAATATAAGAGATAGAGGTTATTACTTTGGTCCACGTAATCAAATTTACACGTGACATGTGTCTGGGAGAGTACCGCAAAACAGTCTAGGTTAACGGCTAATTATAATGGAAATAAATGAAACTAGAAAAGGTAACGTAGCAATGTTAGTAATGATAGTTCTACTAACAAGATGTACAGTATATGAGCAATATACTCACGAAACCCTTTTATTGCAGCAGCTCCTAATTGGTAGCTAATTAGAAATGAACGGAAGAAGGAAGATTAAGTAGTAACATGTTACTTTCTATAATTTTTTTTTTCTTGGAGTAATTTCCTCAATTAAATTAAAAATTATCTTTAAACATTTGTAATTTTGGTAATTAACAAACATATATCGTGACAGGCTACACCACGATATAAGTAACTCGTAATACATATATCCTTCGTGCGTATAATTGAGAGGTTATGTTTCTTAGAACTTTTAGTTTACTTTGTGTTTCGTTTGTAATGGAAATCAGGTAGATATTGTTTATTTTATTTCAGGAGAAAATAGTGTAACGTGCCTTCAAAAACTTTCCTCATTAATAATAATAATAATAATAATTTATTTTCATCCCTTTGACTACAACAGCATAGGATAAGTTAACAATTTAAAGTCAAATAAAATCTTAATAGTGGTCACCATATATAAGAACGTCAATATCCATATACAAAATAAACACTGATATCTAAAGGTCGGATTGTATACAAAAAAAAACTGAAAATATGCGCATAAATATGCAGATGTTTTAGCCTAAATATGCACCTCCTTATGAAAAATATGCAGGTAAAAAAATACGAGAAATGTTAGAGAATGGAATAGTGTAGTAAAAAAATATTCTATATGATCAAACAGACATGTGATATACACATCTGTAACTGTACACATGGACAGTCGCACATGGGGCACAGTAAAGCTAGAAAACCGCTTACGCAACAACTACTTTACACCGCGTCCACGTATAGACTAATTTTAACATGCGAATATAACCTACGAAAAGATCGAAAAACACTTACCTCTTAGGGAAAAGGCATTCACACATGTTTATTCTTCAAGTTGAAATATATCGAACGAAAGAACGACAAACATTCCTTTCTTAAGGGAACGGCACTCAACATATCCTAATAACTTCAATTTTAAAACGACGATGATACAATTATGGTAATAAAAATGAAAAGAGCCAACTGAAAGGAATCGGTGATCTATCGCTATTCATGGAATATTGTTTATTTTTCGCGATATGTATACTTTCATAAGCATCAAGTTCGCGGGGTTTATTAATTCCTTTGACCAGCTTCAACCCTGTAATCGACACATTGTATAGTGTGCTTAAAGCGTGGTTGGCAACGTTAGATTTATCCGGTCTATTGTATTTTATATGTGATATGTGCTCTTTAAAACAGGTTATTATTGGTCGTTTTGTTTGGCCTATATATTTCAAATTACAATCGTCGCAACTAATTTCGTATATACCTGATTTCGAATTAAAACTAACTCTATCTTTAGTATTCCCTAGGAGACTTTTGATAGTATTTTCGGATCGAAAGGCAACCTGGAGACCTCTTTCTTTCACAACATTTTATTAATGTTTTTCGTGACGGTGTGGTATGGTAAACACATGTACTTTTTCTCCTGGTTACTTTGAGATATCTAACTTGTGGATTCGCGGATTGTATTTTTTATTTTTGTTTTTCTAATTAATTTATTGATTATTTCTGTGTCAAAGCTATTGTATGTCGCGATATTTTTAATGAAATCCATTTCTATTTCATATCTCTCTTTTGTTAACGGAAAATTTAGTAACCGATTGACTAAGAAATTAAAGGAAGCTGTCTTATGTTGACAACTATGATTTGAATCCGCGGTGATGAATCTATTAACATAGGTTTCTTTCCGGAAAATATCGATTTCTATTTTATGTTTATTCCTTGATGCTTGATGCTTATGAAAGTATACATATCGCGAAAAATAAACAATATTCCATGAATAGCGATAGATCACCGATTCCTTTCAGTTGTCTATTTTCATTTTTATTACCATAATTGTGTCATTGTCGTTTTAAAATTGAAGTTATTAAGACATGTTGAGTGCCGTTCCCTTAAGAAAGGAATGTTTGTCGTTCTTTCGTTCGATATATTTCAACTTGGAGAATAAACATATGTGAATGCCATTTCCCTAAGAGGTAAGTGCTTTTCGATCTTTTCGTAGGTTATATTCGCATGTTAAAATTAGTCTATACGTGGACGCGGTGTAAAGTAGTTGTTGCGTAAGCGGTTTTCTAGCTTTACTGTGCCCCATGTGCGACTTTTAATTAATGGTTTTACCTACTGATGATGACAACTTAGTTGTCGAAATACGTATTTAGGATACGATTAATAATTGTGGTAAGGGGTTATATACCTTTTTTAAGTTTTTACTTAACCACAGTCTCCAAAGAAAGAATTTTCATACTTTCAGGGTTGGGGGCGGAGAGTACGTCTCTCTGTAGGTAGTAATATCACGTCCTCGGGCGAGCTCCCGATTCCTAACGGGGTACCGCAGGGTAGCATATTGGGACCTTTGCTTTTCTTGATGTTCTTCAATGACATATATAACATACCGTTTAATCACTAATTAACTGTCATTCCCTGTTTCTCAGAGCACTTTCAATTCAGTTCTTACTAGATATATGTCGTCTTCTTTTATTCATCTTCCATAGTCTAATCTCCCCATCTCAGTCATTATCCTTCATCCACAATTTTCCATCTACTCTTTCAATGCAGCAGTTATTCATAGGTCTACCTTTTGCGCGTCCATTTCTGTTGCCTAATCTAATCTACTCATCTGATCTAATAACCTGTATCTCCTGTTTCCCAGCGTCCCTAGCCTTTAGATCTAGTTCTTTCTATATCTACCACTTCTTGTCCGATTCATGTTATTACTATTACATTTCTTGATTTTTTGTTTAAAAGCTATCCAATATAAAATACTATAATTCCAAAACACTACATTATATAAATAAATTCATAAAAAAAATTACGGTTTACTAGAATATTCTACGCAATTTATATTTTTGCCAGCAAAATTATAATAATTCTTTTGATAAAATGAATAAAAAATAAATTCATACCCACCAAATACTATCAACAAATTTTGAAGCTAAAATGGAACGAAATTGATTACACACAATCTCGTTCAGCAAACAGATATTTTTATTTATTTTCGGTGGAACATAACGCCCTCAGTGCATCCACTCCAGCTTTAGCACGCGCTAATTTCAAATTTGAGCACTTCCAATCTCCCCGAACGACCATCGATTATGTGTTGGGAAACAAAATTTACTGTTGATAGTAATTGCTTTGTTCCACCTCTCGAGTAGATTGATTCACAGCTCCGATAGAACTCTCCACTAACCGTAATAAAGGCGAAGGCTTTCGTCCCTTTGTCGGAAACTTTTACACGTTCGCCGTGCTTTACTATCGGAGTTTTCAAAGCACTACCTGATCTATGCATTTTTTTTTTGCTTCGGGAGTCGCGACTCTCACAGCTGAAAACAGGAGAAACGTCTTCCCCCCTCGTTAATTATTTCCCCCGTATTATTCTCGACTCGGGCTCAACAAAGGCCTCCGTTATCAATATCTCTTTAATATGAGTCGCGTAACATGGTGACACTTTCATTCAACAGTGACGTTATTGAAATAACATTTTTGAGCATACGTCGCTCGTGCAAACGACTTTACGGTACGGTCTATTCCATTTGTTTTGTTGCCAGAAATGTACAGTGTAATTTGTAATATTATAATAGGCCTTTGAGATAACGCGGTTTATTGTGTATCTATTTGGAAACGATTATGGTTTTATTTAAATAAGAATTAAAAAACAAATCCAACACGACTATGTGAAGTCAAAAGATAATTTTTTTTGAATAAAAGCCATTATTTATATTAAAATATGAATAAATGAATTTCCTTAAAATTAATAATCAAAATCGAAAATAGGAAGGGAATCCTGTATTAGCTCATTGTGTACGCAACGAGCGATTAAAATAGTTTGTAATCGAGTCATTCACGTATATCTTTTCCTATTGTAACTGTTGCATAACTATACACGCAGAGAAATGCATTTTTAGAACAAGAAAAAATATTGTTTTATTACTATTTTCTTGGAATTAGAAAAGAATTTGTTTCCTTTAAAACTGTTTCCTTATATTAAGAAAAGCAGTATTTCTCCAACAAAACTAAAAATTTCTTGAATAAATGTTTCTATAAAGAAAAACATCTATTTGGTGGAAGCAAACTTATTATATCATTTCTATTTTTAGCGATTGCGAGTTTACGTATAGGCCCGATCAGGGGTGCAATGTTAGACGTCTTTGTACTAGTAGTTGTAGAGCAAGTAACACAAGTTCGCTGCATTTGCTACCATTGTGTCGTTGTTTATGTGTATGAATTATTATATTAAAGTGATAGTTATCAATATGGACGAATTTGTGAGTGATATTAGTGATATATTAAGAAAGTGGGTATTACCACCACCGAAGTTGAGGATGAGTTTTCTTTGACAAATCGTCGGAATTTTTCATTTCATCCTGTATCTACTAATTGGTATGAAGTAAATGGCAATCATTTTAATTTATCAGATGTAATTTTAATAAAGTATGTTGATAATACGCCTCAGTTTGGTTTAGTTACGAAGATTTTAATTAACAGTGAAAATACTAGCATCTGTTATTTTACATATAATAAATTAGAAACATTAGATTACACTAGGCATTATAGAGCATATAAAGTTAAGTTTACTACAGAGGAGAGACAAATCTCACTTAACGATATATATTCCAGAAAAACAACAATTGTTCATACTTTATTTTTAAATGAATCCTATGTAACATTATAAAAATTTATTACTGTGTTATAGAAATAATAAAATATTGTCGTATATTTATATGTATAATTTTCATCTCTCCTAAACCTTGGCATTTTAAAAATTACGAAAATAAAAATATTAGCTCCTTTTTATCAGAAAATTATCATTACAATACATATATTGATTTACTAAATCAATTCTGCATTTAATAACGGTTTTATATTAATAATAAATTTTTTAACATCGATACTTGAAAATTTGATACTTTTATTTAATTCATACCTAATTAGGAATACTCATTGTCGGGGAGCTCTCAATTAAAAAGTGGAAGGCATTAAATTTGCATAATAAATAAATATAATAGTAATAAAATACGTCTACTATTCATTATATAATTTTTAAAGTTATACGAAAACTATTTTTAACGTATCCTCGTATATAAAAATCAAAACAATTTGGTAGTTCTATGCAAAACATTCACATTCTCACATAAAAAATATTTTCTTTCATTACGAAAACGTAGCGTCTTGCCATAAGAATATTCTGCGACAAAACATACTTCAAGTAAGAATACAATGGATTTGATTTACGAATATTTTTCTTAAGCAAGCACATTTTATATGTTTCATTCAAATAAGAAATAGTTTTGAATGAAGTAAATAATTTTAAGAATATATTTATCTCTCCACAAGATAATATTGTCTTGTGGATATACAAAACAGAGAATTTCTTGAGTCAAAGCAGATTTATTTGATACAAACATGTATTTCTCTGCGTGTACCGAGTGTCCCTTATTTTAGTTTACAGACTTTAATTCCTTACCCGGTATATTTACGAATAAATGTTTGAAATAAAAGTTACTTTACTTCTTAAAGTCTATAGAATTATTTAGTTTTGCATTTAGTTATCGCCTTGTGACTGCGATAGTAATTACATAGGTTAAACTAAAGAATATTTATACAAAAGAATACGCCCACAAATACATCAAAACAGACAAAATTGCTTTATTTACACCCAAACTGCAACGCGATCACCATTTCGACTTCGAAAACACACAAATAATTGATAGAGAACAACAAACGATGAAAAGGGAAATTAAAGAAATGATTAATATTAAACAAGAAAAAAATTCAATTAACAACAAGAGTGACATAAAAAAATCTAAGCAGTATATACTATAATTTACTAATGTAACGGTGTGCGATTTACCATCATATATTGTACATAGTTAAATATATATCTTGAGTTATATTTAAACGAAATTATCGACTGTAATATATTGAATAAAATAAATTAAAATCGGGCAAGCGGTCTGTCAATTGAAAAACTCATTTATTAAGTATAGATTAACTTATAGATTGTTAGATAAAAATGTAGAGTTGAAAAAAATAATAAAATTGACGTACAAGGACAATAAAATTCAATTTAATCAATTTTATTGTCCTTGTATGTCAATTATATTATTTTTTTCAACTCTACATTTTTATCTCCGGAAGAAGCAACAAAGTTGTTGCGAAATATAGGGATACTTAATAAATGAGTTTTTTAATTGACAAACCGCTTGCCCGCTTTTAATTTATTTTATTCTTGTGTTATATACATATCTAGCGCATTGCTTATCTTGCCAGCATTCCCGATCTCAACTCGGGGCTGGGCTGTCCGAGTAGGTTTTCGTATTTTTTTCTTCTCTTTCTAGGCAAATCCCGACAGCTTAACATTTTAAGTTGCTCCACGGGCGCAAGTGTAATAATTACTCATGACTTACCAATCCCTTTGTAATAGGCGTCTAGCTGTGTTAGGTCATGAATTATTATTATTTGAATTGAATGTAGAACGTATTTATTAATATACATTTCTCATCATGACTTCACTTATATAACTTTGACATTATACTGTCACTTATAATTCTTTAATTAAGGTAATATTTACCGAAACATGAAAGAGATTATTTTGAATATATACATTTTAAAGTAAAACAGACCTTAAATTGCCGAATATCTAAATCTACTATGTATATATATGTTGTAACTGGATTCCGGGTTTTCTTCCGCGTTTCCACTGTTTGGTCTTTGTAAAGACCGGTGCTGGTTTCTGGACGACATTTCGTCAAAATCACATTTGCAATCTTTACGTCTGCGATAACTGTCTGCTTCTGCTTCTGGTTACTCGTAAAGTGTTTACGAGTAACCAGAAGCAGAATTTTCCATTAGGGATGCTACTAAGGAATTGGCATTAAGTTATTTATCAGTTCAAAGAATTTTGAAAAAGCATAAGTATATCCCCTTTAAGTTCAGAATCTCAAACATTACAGCCAGGAGATTAGCTTTCTGTCATTGGTTTGTTAGTTTTTGTGATGAAAATTTGAATGGAGCACAGAGTATTTTATGGAGTGACGAAACAAATTTTTCAAATAGAGGCATGTTTAATAAGAAAAATAGTCACTACTGGTCTCAAGATAATGTATTAATAGTTCGTCCACATGCTGCACAAGTTCGATTTAGTTTTAACGTTTGGTGCGGATTAATTGGTTCGTTAAACTGTTCTACAATGGTACGTTGACAGAAAACAGATATCTGGAATTTATTCATAACGTTTTAGAGGATTTCCTTGATAATGCCAATTACCTGATGCGCTAAAATTTATACTTTCAGCACGACGGTGCTATCACCTAGTGCAAACCTACCTCGACACCATCTTTGCCGAAAAGTGGATTGGTACAAATGGTCCAATTCAATGGCCAGCACGTTCCCCTGACCTCTCACCTTTAGACTTTTTCTTTGGGGATTCTTAAAAAATGAGTTGTACAAAACGCGATACCACAACGTGCGCGAATTGCAAGACAAGGTCAGAGAAGTTTTTCGCCAATTAGATAGAAGGACAATCTTAAGAGCCGCCCAGAGTGTACTGAAGCGGGCATGAAAATGTATTGAGCAGGAAGGTGACACTTTTGAGCAGTATTTATAAATTATACATGTACTTTCTTCTTTTTAATTTAATTGTGTAAGCTGTAATATGTTAAAATAAACATTAAACACGGCAATGACAACATTTAGAAGGAAATAGAAACTGCTATAACTACTTTATTATTCGTTTTAGGACAATAGTGTATTGAAACTTTTATATTACAAAGAACATTAGCATTCAGAATTTTAAAAAATATACTGGCTGTTCCATTTAAGAAAATTATAAATTTCAAAATTTCTCGAAAATGCGTTATTCAATTTTTTTTTCATGAACTGCATGTTAATCAATGTTAAAAACAGTAATTCTTTGCTAATTTAATCTACTTTCTAGAATCAATAATAGCAGAGATGGCAATGGTGCCCACTTAATTTGAATAAACCTGTTTATAGTAAATTCAATTTGTTGGCCATTTAAGGTCTGGTTTTACTTCAAAATGTATATACTTAAAACAATCCTACATGTTTCGGCAAATGATGTCTTTTTCAATTTGTTGGCGATTTAAGGTCTGGGGCTTTACTTCAAAATGTATATATTTATAACAATCCTACATGTTTCGGTAAATGATGCCTTTTTCAAGGAATATAAAATTTTATATTTTATATTCCTTGAAAAAGGCATCATTTTACTTCAAAATGTCTATACTCGTATTTATAACAACCCTACATATTTCGGCAAATGATGCCTTTTTCAAGGAATATAAAATTTTATATTTTATATTCCTTGAAAAAGGCATCATTTTACTTCAAAATGTATATATTTATAACAATCCTATATATTTCGGCAAATGATGCCTTTTTGAAAAATGCATCATTTGACGAAACATGTAGGATTGTTTTAAATATATACATTTTGAAGTAAAACCATACCTTAAATCGCCAACAAATTGAATTTACCATAACATACAAAGGTCACGAAATAATTATCTATTAGTCCTGGGAGGTTCGAGAACAATTCGGCTCTCCGCTTCTAGAATCTTTCGGTCCACAGCTGGCATATTCGGGGCATGATATCATCGCCAGACCGTCGTCTGACGTAGTTGCGGATGACTCACATCACATTACTCCTTATTAAAGTAAAAGTTTCATCCCGAAACATGTCATGCTTTGGTTCCCATACGGGAGCGTGGGTTCACCCCACACCTGACACCATTTGTGATGAACTTGTCTTTCGGGTTATTTTAAATAAAACTCACGGTAATTAAAAACACTATATTCATATTAAAAGTATGTACACTAAAAACACTTGATAACTAATAATAACATTAATAGTATTTATATTCACAATATTTATTTCACATTTATATAACAATATTCTAACACGTCGGAAACTGGCTGAATCCGTCCCCTGGCATGCGCTAAATAATGAAATTAATAAATAAATTTAATGATATGTGAATGAGAGAAAAATAAGAGATGTAATGAAAAAGAAAACACTTTAGAGAACAGATAAAATACAATTTAATAAACATTAATAATAATACATTACACCTCTAAAGAATTTACCCCCCCCCCCCCATATCGTTCTTAGTACATGTTTACTTAATATAGAAAAACAACAGTGAATGGTGGTTTAAATAAGCTAATTCTGTTAGTATTACGATTAATATATGATCAGCGGTAGGTTGATATAATATATAAATAAGTTTCCAAACAATTTATCAGTTAAATAATTTCCTTTAGGAGGATTGAAAGAATTTAAAAATACAAATCAGAGCAATCGATGTGATTTAACCTCAATCTTGAAAATGTTCACTATGTAAATAAGATCTTATCCTTAATTATCAACCAATATATCTATACAAATGCTAGCTCAGTAATTTACATATTAATAATCGGATAAGAGGTATTTAATACAGTGAAGCTGTACTATCTACGATCAATTAAAACAATACAAAATAAATGCTTTATATATTTGTAGGGTAAATTCTACCTTAACTTAAGGGCACTGTAAAGCTCATAACAAATAGTGGCCTGGCTTGGACCTATGGACCATCGGTAAGGATCTCGGAGCTGCTTACAGGTGTAGGACTTCCGGAATTCTGGCAGGTAATAGGATATACAGCACGTTTAACAGGATGGCTTTCATACAATTAAATTAAAACAAGAATTAGAAGGATAATAGTCTCAGGTTACTGTCTCGATACTCGTCTGATATGTATTCAAAATACACTTCGTAATTAAGGTAAATTTGTAATTCCAACGTAGTATTAAATTGGAAATGATAATATTCTTGATATTTCAGCTTCTATATGGAATTTAAAACTTAGAAAATCGCTTTTAAAACTTGAAAACGCCTAATTATATATCGAAGCCACGCTTCAACGAACTTTTTTTTTTATTTTCTGTTTTTTTTTCTGTTACCTGCGATACCTCGTTCTAATAATGTCAACGATATCTACCTTGGAAAAAAAATACCGCCGAAAAACAAAAGGCGTGGTCAATTTGAAATATGAATGAATTTCTAATTTTAAGAGTGTTTAATTAACAGAAGGTATTTAAATATCCAATAATAATAAACAATAAGTTAAAAGAAAAATAGACATTTGATAAGTAGATTACTACATGAAAGATAACCCTACTGTTGTTATTGTAACCTAGATGTCGCGATAAGACATAGTTTTATTTAATATGCTTTAATATTTGAATAATTTAAATTCAAATTATTAACAACTTGTTTGTTCACATAAATTATAACAGAAGAACCAGCTTAATATATATATATATATATATATATATATAAATATACATATATATAATATATATATGTAAGTAAAAATTAATTAACGGGTGAGCGGTCTGTCAAGTAAAAAAAAACTCCTTTATTTCACTCTATATTTCATAACGAATTTGTTACTTCCTCAGGAGTGCAATTGAGAGTTAAAATTTAGCAACACAAATTATCATTCTTAACGCTTTATTTGTCTTTAATATGTTGATTTTATCACTTTTTTTGCTTGTTAATGTATGGTAATTTTTGTTATCTCATATGGTATAAAATAGAATAGATTTTATATCATATGAGATAACAAAAATTACCATACATTAACAAGCAAAAAAGTGATAAAATCAACATATTAAAGACAAATAAAGCCTTAATAATTATATTTGCAAACGTTCAAAGCGTCACAAGCGTCCATCTTTTAACATTTTGCCGCTCAAACACAATAAATAAAACGGGTTAAAGAAAACTCATTTTTGTCCTCTGTCCAGCCAGCTCCTCCTCGCCTTTTTCTACCTATCTACTGTAAAATGATACACATTTCTCGGTGGAGATATCTTGGATGAAGTACGAGTATGTAAGTCAAGACAAATTAATACCAGTAATTTAAGCTACATAAACAACCTATTGACGAAAATACATGACAAACTATATATCTAAATTACAAAAACACAGTTTAATTAAGGATGAAATAAATTTTATACCAAGTTTTATTATTAGTTTTTACAATTTATGTTGGAAAGCCTTTCGGCTCAACACGTCCGTCCAATAGTTAATTTAATTCTCATTAATTTAATAACATCGTCACGCTTTAGGAAAAAAATCTAATTCCATTTGTGTCTTGGCGAGTTTCCGCCGAAACAGCCTATGGAATTTTTCCCCTAGTTATTGTTCGAGCGGCGACACGAATTGCGCCAAGTCCGACTCACGACGACCCGTAAAACAAACAATGATATAAAAGAAGAGGAATCGAGCGAAAGAAACGACGAGAAAAATGAACAGGCATCAGTATGATTGGGTAACAATTGCTGGTTCCTCGATACAATAGTATTATTTCTTTTAATGAAAGCTTCGTAATAGAGTATCGTTTCTGTAGGTACTTAGGCTGGAGAAAGTAATGTCATCTCTTATAAAGTCTTTCAATTATGAAGAAGTAGATACAAGATGTATTTAATGCTTATTATTGTGTACTAGTTAAAGTGCTTTTGGAAATTATACTACAAGATGCTGTTGTTTGGGAATACTTGGTGTAATATATAGATAATAATAATAATAATTCGAATTCGATTTTTCACGATGACCAATATCTAATGTTTAATATCCTTAACAAAACTAGATGAAATGATGCCAAAATTATAATTTTTAATTAATATTATTCATCGAAATAATTCTACAATTACTGTTATACAAGATGTTACCTGAGGTAACCGACTTACACAATGTGTTCTAGAAGTGATTGTGAACAAAAAAGTTCATATACACTTTGCTTAATTTCTTTTTCGTTCTTTAGATTTCAACAAAAGAAGAAAACCGTTTCAGTAATGTATTTAATCATGAAATTACATAACAAGCTAATAAACTAATATTATAACAATTGCTCGAAATGTTCGCCTCTTCTTTCTGAACATGTTGCTAGTCTTTGGGCCATATTCTGTTGCCAGTTAATATCTGCAAGTTCATTTCGTAGGGAATCTACTCCTGAAATTATTCTTTCGATCAATTCTTCTCGCGGATTTGGCTTACCGTTATAGTAAACACGATTTTTTAGACCACCTCAAAAGAAAAAGTCCAATGGCCTAAGGTTAGGAGAACGTGCAGGCCATAGTACAGCCCCACCCCTGCCTATCCACCATCCAGGAAAATATTGATTAAGAAAGTCAATAATTTGCCTACGAAAATGCGGTGGAACGCCGTCATGTTGATAAAACATGCCGCGTCGAGTTTCCAGTGGAACATTTTCCAATAATCCCGACAAAGTATCTTCTAAGAAATTCTTATAATAATTTGCCGTAAGATTTCCTTAGATAAAATGTGGCCCAATAATGTCATTGTTTAAAAACCCACACCATATATTTACAGAAAAACGATATTGGTGATTAACCAAAACTACATTATGTGGGTTTTCAATAGCCCATGTGTGAGAATTCCGAGTGTTATTTATACCTTTATATTTATAAGTTCTAAATTGTTCTGTAACCATTGACAATACTGTACGAGATTCACGAAATCTCTTGGTAGCATACGATGAGCTTTCTGTAGATGATAGGAAAAAGGCTTATTGTAGTGTAAAATTCGTCATACCTGGGTTTGACCGGCACAGGTCATGGTAGATATCCTGCGTATACTTGTGGATGGATCTTGTTCAACTTCATTTAGGACAACATTAGCTTGCTGATGAAAATCTAACTCTTTTTCGACAAGTGAATTTGGAGAAGGTCCCGTCTTTCTCCAACACTGAAAGACATTAGAAAATTTGGAATGGTGAGGAACTGCACAATTTGGAAAACGTTGCTGATATTATTGTACTGCAGCACATCCGCTTCCATCACAATACCCATACACAAACACCATGTCAGCGTATTCCGTATTAGTGTACGTTCTAGGCATGGTTACTGATAATATTTTGAGAATTATCACGTATCGATAAATGACATAAGTAACTATAGGTTATTTGTCATTTTATAAAATGACTAGCAATATGTTCAGAAAGAAGAGGCGAACATTTCGAGTAATTATTTATTAGTTTGTTATGTAATTTCATAATTAAATACATTACTGAAACAGTTTTCTTCTTTTGTTGAAATCTAAAATCACTTCCAGAATACACTGTGTAAGTTTGTCGGTTACCTCAAGGAACAGCCTACATATAACATATTTCAGATTAATAAAATTTTAAACTTAGTAATATATAAGGCTACTATTTTAGTTGTTATGAGACTGGCAATACAAACGCCATTGTTTTGAGTCGACGAAAATGGATTGCTTCGTGCGTTTTCCTATACCTACATATTGTTATGGATTTTCCTTGGACAAGTAAGGAAAATGATTGAACTATATCGAACTCAGTAATAGGGACATTTTAAAAAAATTAGCTATCTCAGTTGTATGTTTATTTATTTCAGACGGGGATCGTTATGTATATATATATTATTTTATAAATAAAATAAATTTTATAATGTATGAAATTATGATTAGCCCTTGTATATATAGGTTGTCCAAAGGATTGAACTTGCCGCTTTTTCGGATATTGTATTTGTTAAAATGTGTTGTCTGTATATATTTTGATTTTATAGATGGTGGGAGTGGACAAGCGGATATGGAAATTTCATTTTGATTTAGAGATATCTTGACTGTTAAAGTGTTCGGTTTATTAAAGGATAAAATAATCAATTTTATTCTTTGTTGTATAAATTCGGGTTGTATTTTGTTTTTGCATTTAGTGTAAGGTGCAAGTTAATCTTAATTCGATTTATGCGAGTGTTTTATGTTTATTTGAAATTTTGTGAAAAAGATATCTCTCGTGTATTTTATAAAATTGCACACAGATCTATGTAAGTTGATAAAAAAAATATTTTGTTTATATATTTGATATCATGATTATTTTCATTATTATAATTTCATGTATTTATTGTAATAATTTATATTTGAAAGTAGTATATGGATATTAGCGAAAGTTGTCATGTTTTTTGTAAGGGAAGTTTTTTTTTTCTTAAAATAATATTTCGAGAACATTTTGAATTCAAGGTTGGAGTTTCTGTAGTGGGGTTTGACCTTGTTATGTTATTTTGGCGCATGACAAAATTTCAATTTTCGTGAGTTTTGAAAACTTATTTGTTTTTGATATTTGTTTGAAGGGGTCACATTAGAGGTTAAACTTGACAGATTTCACTAGTATTTATTAGTTTTATGTTTGATCGAGATTCAAAAGAGGTTTTTCTCTGTGTGCGAGTCATTATTCACAAAGAGTGTTTCCTCCATTGCTACTGTTTGATGATGCTTTAGCACCCTATACACTTTGTAGAGGGATTTTTTTTTATTTTTATTTTTAATTACACCAACATAAAGGAACTGATTCGTGTTTTATTTGTGTTTATGGTTTTATTTTGGAAAACGAAATTTAATCCCGATCCGCAAGGAACGATTCATGAGATGGCAGTTCGTGGATTCTACTAGACTGATTAGCCGGCGATATAAGCTGTAGTGTGAATAAAAAATTAATAAGCAATTTCAAAGCAAATTCCACTGCACAATTATGGCGCCCAACGTGGGGCGAGAATAAGTAATTTAATAATTGGACTGCACAATTTTGGCAGCCCAGCGTGTCGGCGAATGAAGTTAAGCAAATAATTTGGAAATACAAGATAATTTATAAATTTGGAGAGTATAAAGTGTCACGTGAATATAACTAAATTAAAAGAGTTATATTGAAGAAATAGTAAACAATAACAAGCAAAATGGATGGTATTTCGAATGTAAATGAATGGAGACAGCCACCACTAATTGGCAGTCAAGAGTCATTAGAAGGTGCGAGTGCAGGTATAAGTAACCTCAATCTAAATCCCATACATGAAGCAGGACAGGAAGGTGGTAACAGTAGAGGGATAATGGATATGATGCATGCTATGATGAAAATGATAATGGATATAAAACAAACGATGCAACAAAATCACAATGAAATAAAACAACAACAAATGGAAATAAAACAACGACAAGTAGATATGGAGAGAAAATTGGAAGAGATAGTAGATCAAATGGTACCTATAAATAGCAGTAAACAAACAGATAGATAAAGACATAATAGATGAATCACTTCCGTTAATAAATGAACCTAACATACCACAAAACACTGTGAGCGTAGATCAATTTTTAGAAGAAAAGGAAAAAAGAGAATGGCAGGAACAGAAACTAACGTATATGCAGAAACAAATTGAACAAGTGAGAAAAGAGAAGAGAGAAGAGAGTGTGCCTGTGTTCATCCCTGTACCAGTACAAAATGAACCATTGCCGAAGTTTTATGGTATGGCAAATACAAATCCCATGGGTTTTCTAAAAAAATTAAAGGAAAGTCTAGAGGATGTGCCAGGGGACCAAAAGAAGCTCCAGAAAATAGGGAACTGTTTCAAGGATGATGCAATGACCTGGTGGGACATGATCTCGGATGAGGTGAAGACGATGGATGGACGTAAGAAAAAAGGACGATATCACATCAGTGCATTGCATCCGTTTATCACACTACAGCATCAGAACGATGAAGATCCTGTTCAACACTAATACAACAAGTTAGTGCGGGGAACTAAGACAGGGTGCGGTACTGTCTCGAGTGCTGTGCTGAAGTTTATCCTTGAAAAAAGCTCAGGTATGTTCTGACTTTGTTCTCGGATAACTTCGGGGAATCATGTTATGGATTTTCCTTGGACAAGTAAGGAAAATGATTGAACTATATCGAACTCAGTAATAGGGACATTTTAAAAAAATTAGCTATCTCAGTTGTATGTTTATTTATTTCAGACGGGGATCGTTATATATATATATATTATTTTATAAATAAAATAAATTTTATAATGTATGAAATTATGATTAGCCCTTGTATATATAGGTTGTCCAAAGGATTGAACTTGCCGCTTTTTCGGATATTGTATTTGTTAAAATGTGTTGTCTGTATATATTTTGATTTTATAGATGGTGGGAGTGGACAAGCGGATATGGAAATTTCATTTTGATTTAGAGATATCTTGACTGTTAAAGTGTTCGGTTTATTAAAGGATAAAATAATCAATTTTATTCTTTGTTGTATAAATTCGGGTTGTATTTTGTTTTTGCATTTAGTGTAAGGTGCAAGTTAATCTTAATTCGATTTATGCGAGTGTTTTATGTTTATTTGAAATTTTGTGAAAAAGATATCTCTCGTGTATTTTATAAAATCGCACACAGATCTATGTAAGTTGATAAAAAAAATATTTTGTTTATATATTTGATATCATGATTATTTTCATTATTATAATTTCATGTATTTATTGTAATAATTTATATTTGAAAGTAGTATATGGATATTAGCGAAAGTTGTCATGTTTTTTGTAAGGGAAGTTTTTTTTTTCTTAAAATAATATTTCGAGAACATTTTGAATTCAAGGTTGGAGTTTCTGTAGTGGGGTTTGACCTTGTTATGTTATTTTGGCGCATGACAAAATTTCAATTTTCGTGAGTTTTGAAAACTTATTTGTTTTTGATATTTGTTTGAAGGGGTCACATTAGAGGTTAAACTTGACAGATTTCACTAGTATTTATTAGTTTTATGTTTGATCGAGATTCAAAAGAGGTTTTTCTCTGTGTGCGAGTCATTATTCACAAAGAGTGTTTCCTCCATTGCTACTGTTTGATGATGCTTTAGCACCCTATACACTTTGTAGGGGGATTTTTTTTTATTTTTATTTTTAATTACACCAACATAAAGGAACTGATTCGTGTTTTATTTGTGTTTATGGTTTTATTTTGGAAAACGAAATTTAATCCCGATCCGCAAGGAACGATTCATGAGATGGCAGTTCGTGGATTCTACTAGACTGATTAGCCGGCGATATAAGCTGTAGTGTGAATAAAAAATTAATAAGCAATTTCAAAGCAAATTCCACTGCAATATGCAGTTAATATGTATATGTCAATGCACAACAGAGCGAATGTAATAAACGGTTTGGTAACCGGCAGCAACTACAGCTGAAACAAAAGTATTTAGTCTTTATTTGTCAAAATAATAAAAATTATATGACACGTCATTAAAGTAAAAATACAAAAGATTAACTCCTGGCTCGTTCTTGGGCGTATATACCGGGTGTATTGTGAAAAACCTTTCGTGCTGTAACTTTTTTATTTTTTACCCGAATGTAATAAATTATACGTCGAACTAAATCGTTTTAAAAACACTGTAACGTGATCCGCTTTGAATTTTTTTTTACACTTTGTTTTTGACAGACAGCTGCAAACTGTGTTTTTTTAAATTGCACTATACTTTTTTTTTTCCTTATTCAAATATATTACTTTCTTTGAATATGAAACTGTAATCAACGATATCCTTGTATGAAAAAAAATCGAGAAATTGAAGGTTTTTTTTTTAGTTCGATTTATTCTGGTTTTTTCGAACACAGAGATTTCTTAAATGCATTTTAAATACTCTATTTCATTTTATTACCAGCAAATGTGTGTACCTTTTAAAATCACTTACATTCAATACTATATAGCCCATAAAGGATTACAAACCAATGTTATCAGTGAGCGGTGGGTCAACAACAACATTTACAGTGTTTATTTTAAAAATTTAAAAATCAAGCAGTCATATTGAACGATAAAAGTGCATTCCAAATTTTCGAAGAGAGCTGTGACATCTGTCAGTCACACATTCATTATAACATTTTTCAACAATTTATTTCTAAATTTTGTTATTGAAATGGATAATGGCGAATGTGTGGATGCGATTCAAGCATATTTTGAATGCGGAACAAATTCTGCAGCTGCTTTGCGACTTTATGGAAATCGTTTTCCTGACAGACTGCGTCCAAGTGCCGATAAGTTTGGAAGGCTCGTGCGAAATTTACGAAATTTTGGATCATTCAAAAAGCCGAAAATAAACGCACGTGTAATTCAAGATCAAAATTTAGAATTAAGTGTCTTGCTCTATGTGGTAGAAAACCCTAATACGTCTACGCGAGAAATTGCTCACTACATGCAGGTATCACATTCTACAGTTCAGTACAATCTGAAGAAGCACAAGTTCTTTCCTTATAAACCACGGAAGGTGCATGCTCTCGGTGAAAACGACCCTCAACGAAGGGTTCAATTCTGCACGGTTTTCATGAATAAACTAAGGGAAGAACCAATTTTTTATCGTCGTGTGTTGTAGTCAGATGAATGCACTTTTGGGAAAAATGGTGTATTCAACAGAAATAATCATCGCCATTGGAGCACTGAAAATAACCATGTTGTGATGCAACACAATTTTCAAAATCGGTTCAGTGTAAATGTATGGTGTGGCATTTTAGGCGATAGAGTAGTAAGGCCTTTTTTTGTGGAGGGTAATCTAAACCAAGAAAAGTATAATAATTTGTTACGCAATGAATCAGGCGATTATTTAGATGAGTTGCCACTTACTGAGTTAAACAGGGTGGTGTTCCAACAGGACGGTGCCACACCCCATAATGCACGAATGAATACTGATTTTCTAAATAATTATTTTGGCGTCAGATGGATGGGCACTTATGGACCTATTCGATGGCCTGCTAGATCGCCAGATCTGAATCCACTGGATTTCTTTCTGTGGTCTTACATTCAAGATCATGTGTATTTGACTCCACCTGATACCAGAGATGATTTAGTAAGAAGGATAGTACAAGTATGTCATGAAATACCACCAAATCTTATATTAAACGCAGCAGTTGGAGTTAATAGAAGGTGTCAAATGTGTCTGGAACAAAATGGGGCCAATTTCGAACATTTGATTCATTAAAATATATGATAGCTTGATTTCTGTAAATTTCGTAGTTTTTTTTAATAATAAAAAATTTGTCACTCAATTTAATGGAGGTGTCTTCAGGAAATAAATGTTTATTAGAATAAGTAAAAAAAATATGTAGTATAATTTAAAAAAAAAAATTTACTACTGTCTGTCAAAAACGAAAAGTCAAAAAATTTTTATTTTTAAAAACAGGTTACAGTGCTTAAAAAACGATTTAGTTTGACATATCATTTATTAAAATCAGATAAAATATAAGGAAGCTACAGCCCCAAAGGGTTTTCATAATACACCCGGTATATTTTATCAGTTCTTGTCGGACAATCGTAAAAATCGCCATTCCCACTCCGTCAATCTACCTCTAATAAGTAGAGAAGTTCCTTCTAGTAACATCCCACCGGCGGCTTCCCATCAGGCATATATATAATTTGTCACTGGACAATCGTAAAACGGTTTCTGGCTATATGTCACATTATAAAATTATTATTTATGGTAAATAATAATGTCACAGAAAGCCAAAAAGAGACCGCTTTACGATTGTCCAGTGACAAAATATATATACGCCCAAAAGCCAGCCGCCGGTGGGATGTTACTTGAATGAACCTCTCTACTTATTATTGGTAGATTAACGGAGTGGGAGTGACTTAACTACCACCAACGTGAACTACGACGGCCAACGTACGATGCGTATGCATGTGATCAAATCAAAGCCTTAGATGAATTAGAAAAAATTTGAGGAAATATTTTCCATAATGATTTTATAAAAAAAATAGTCAACAGGCGATTTCTTAAAGTTTTTTTGTTTGTTTTTATGGTTTTAAAATTAAATAAAAATATTTATTTCTCTTAAAATGCTTATTGAAGTAATTATTTTTTACTGCATCTTTGAAATTTTATTCTCACATAGAATATTGTTTTCTTTTTTTACTCACATTATAAAAAACTTTTGTGTGAAAACAGGAACTTGAATATATACCTGGGATTTGAATTTGAATCGTGTTACAAGTTTGTAGATTTTTTAAGTTTGCTAATTGATTAACAAAATATTTTCATTTTAAATGTAATTATCAGAGAGCGGACTTGAGCGATTGATGCCTTGCATTCGCAATAGGTTTGTTTCTGTAAGCGATCCGTGAGTTTCGAACAATTTGATACTTGTGGCTAGCTAGCTGCATAAGTGGCACATACCAACATATACAGTTAATATGTATCTGTCAATGCACAAAAGCGAATGTAATAAATGGTTTGGTAACCGGCAGCAACTACTGCTGAAACAAAAGTAATGCTGACAAGCGAATTGCGTATCGAATTTTGAATAAAAATAATTTACAAAGAACAAAACTCAAAACTATGTCCTTTCTGTGAAATATATATATATATATAATCTGATAACCCTTTTACCGTAAGGTGTCGGGTAAGCTGTTATTCTTCGCCATGTACGAATTTCTTCCATATTTTTCTATCTTTCGCCATTCCTTTTGCTTCTTTCCAGGATTTATTCTTGTCTTTCAATATACTGCTTATTGTATCATTCCAGGTTTTTCTTGGCCTTCCCCTTTTCTTTCTTTCCTGTATTCTTGCCTCGTATACTTGCTTAGCCAGTCTTGTATTTTGCATTCTTTGGACATGTCCCCACCAACTCAATTGTCTCTTTTCTATAAACGTAAATATAGATGGGATATCCAGTCCTTCTCTTACTAGTGTATTTCTTATTCTATCTCTCCTGGTTATTCCTTTGACTCTTCTTAGATATTTCATCTCCGTTGCTTGGATTTTACTTCTGTGCTTATTCGAGAGTATCCAGGATTCACATCCGTACGTTAGGACTGGTCGGTACAACGTTTTAAAGACTTGTATTTTAGTTTTAACTGAGATTTCTGTTTTGCTAATGAAGTTTTTATTTAGTGCATGGTATAATCTTATTGTTTTTCCTATTCTATCGTTGATCTCTGCATCCTGCTGTCCTGACTCGTCTAGTATGGCCCCCAGATATCGGAACTCCTTAACTTGTTCTATTTTTGCATTGCCTATTGTAATATCAAGTTGTTCTTCTCCGATTGCCATTACTTTGGTTTTATTTATATTTATTTTCATTTGGTTTCGTTGTAACACTTCGTTCCAAACCTCCAGATTATGTTTAAGTTGTTGTGTATTTTCTGCGATTATTACTATGTCATCTGCGAATGCTCCAATATCAATTTCTACTCTACGGAGGTCCCTATAGCCAACCCACATTTTTTGGGTATAGTTATCACATTCTCTAATAATATCATCCATAAATATGTTAAAGAGCATCGGGCTTAGTCCTCCTCCCTGTCTCAGTCCCTCTTCCGTTTTGAACCCCTCAGATTTCATGTTATTTTTTATAACGAAGTTTACGTGGTTTTCATAGATGCCTTGTATTAGATTTATAATTTTTCTACTTATACCTCTATTCTCTAGGCTTTCCCAGATTTTTGTTCTTGGTACTCGGTCGAACGCTTTCTCTAAGTCTATAAATCCTAAATATGTCTTCTTTGTTTGGAGTCTTCTTTTCTCGAGTATCTGCTTTATTGTAAATATATGATCCTGGGCACTCCTTCCGGGTCTAAACCCACTTTGCGGTTCTGCAAGGTGTGGTTCTACTACTATTTTAAGTTTGTTATTTATGATTTGTTCTAAGATTTTAGTAATAGTATTAAGTAGAGTAATTCCTCTGTAGTTGTTACAGTTTTTGCAATCACTTTTTTTATATATTGGTATTAATAGTGCTATTGACCATTCATCCAGAATCTCTTCCTTTATCCATGCTTTGTTGATTATTTCCAGTAGGCATCTTCTTCCTGTTTCCCCGAGGTTTTTTATCATTTCTGATGTAATCTTATCTTCACCTGGCGATTTCCCATTCTTCAGCATTTTTATTACTACTTCCAATTCCTCCATTATTATTATTTCGTTGTTGTCTTCATTTACTTGTTTTTTCCTTACTATACTGGGCGTTATTATAGTATTACCACCTAGTAGATCTTGGAAATACTCTCTCCATCTGCTCATAATATCTAATTCGTTAGTTAAAATTACATTATTTGCATCTTTTATGTGTATTTGGTCTGCGCCTTTTTCTGTTCTCAATGTCTTTAATGCTTTATAGAACAACTTTTGGTTATCTTTGCTGTTAATTTCAAGTTTGTTTCCGAAGTCCGTCCATGCTTTCTCTTTCGCCTTTATAACTAGTGTCTTAACTAGTTTCCTTTGGTGCTTATATTTCTCGTATTGAGTGGGTGTACTGTCATTCAGATATATCTTCCATTGCAGTTTTTTCTGTTTAACTTCTTCCTTTATCTCATCATTCCACCATGCTGTTTGTTTATTTAGACTTTTCCTGTTGAAGGTGCCGCATACATCAATAGCTGATTCAATCGTAATATTTTTGAAGATGTTCCAGGCTTCATTTAACTTTGTCGTCTCTATATTATCATATTCTTCTTGCATCTTTTGTTCGGTAATATTTCTATATGTCAAAGCTATATCCTTTTCTCTTAGCTTGTATGTTCTTATTGATGTATGTTCCGATTTTGTATATGTCTTTCTTTTTCGTTCTTCATTGCTTGTATTTCCTTTTATTTTAGCTGTTAATAAATAATGATCACTGTATATCTCAGCTCCTCTCCTGACTCTAACATCCATCACTTCCTGTCTTCTCTCTTTTTGCACTAATATGTAATCAATTATTGATTTTTCGTTTCTACTCTGTTGTACTCTCGTGTATTTGTGGATATTCTTATGTTGGTAAAACGAATTAGTAATAATCAAATTATTCAATTGGCAGTAATCTAGCAATCTTATACCGTTATTATTTCTAGTTTCTTCTCCATGTTTCCCTAGCATTGTCCTATATATATGATCCCGTTTCCCCACTCGACCATTGAAATCACCACACACGTATATAGCGCCCCTTGAGTTTTCTGTAGTCTCTGTGAGTTGCTCCCAAAATCTATCTTTTTTCTCAAGTGTTTCATTTTCATCTGGTCCGTATACCGATATTATTGTTCTTATTTCGGTCCTGCTGTCTCCTATTTCTATTTTCAATAATCTTTCGTTAATAGCTTCCCATGTTTTTATTCGGTTAGTTAGTCTTTTATGTATTATACAAGCCACTCCCGCCTTTGCTCTCTGATTTTTTTCCACACCGCTATATATTAACATGTGGCCATTTTTTAATAACATTTCTCCTTTTTCCTTTTTCTTTGTTTCGGTAATTACTAATATTGCGAGTTCATTCTTTTCAAATTCATCTATTATTTCGATTTCTTTCCCTTGTATACTTCGTATATTCCATGTACCCAGGAACCATAACTCTCTCCCATTCTTATGTTCTTTCATAACATTTGTCAGTACCTCCTTGTCTCCTCCACATAGATTATCCAATTTCGTAGCCTTTGTCGTTACCGGTTCCATATCCATTCTTATCCTTTCTATTGGTTTTTTGGATTATTTGGTATTTTTAATTCTTTTGTGAGCTTTTCCTCCTCGTTATTCCAATTCCACTTTTCCCCATTAATTATTAACTTCTGATATCCAATCTTTGTTCGTTTACCGGCTTTTGTTTCTTCTTTGGCCCTATCTCTAATTACCTTCTGTATATTTCTCTCTTCTTTAGACATATCATCATTTATATATATTCTCGGTTCTCTAATTTTATTAAGTTTACTTTTATTCAACATGATCATTTGTTTATCATTCAAACTATCCAACTGTAGTAGACATGTTTTATCACCTAGCTTCTTTAATCTTTATATCTATTTCTAGGTTATTAATAATAAATGTTTTCATTTCTTCTATAAGTGCTATTTGATCATTCTTCGCAATGGGCATTCCCTGTATTACTACATTTTTCCTTCTATTTTCTCTATCCATATTATTGATCTTGTTATTAATTGCTTTTATTTCTTCTTTCAATTTCTTATTTTCTCTTGCCATCATTTCATTCTCTGACTTAAACCTCTTCAACTCCTCCTTGTAACTCTTCTGTTCGTCTTTTATTTCCTGTAGCTCTGCCTTCATTTCCCCTCTCATTTCCCTTATCATGTTCATAATTATCTCTAATTTGTCATCATCTTCCTTCTTTTTAGTTGGTGTACGTGTAAGTTTGCGGCTCTTCGCAAATACTTCTGGTAAGTTTCCAGTGCTCTTCTTCCTTTTCCCCTCATCTGTTAATGAATCTTCTCCACTACTCATATTTTCCTTTACTTCCTTAATTCTGTGAAATATTGAAAGTGTAAAACATTACTATGAACAACTGAAATTTGTACGAGGTGTTCCTGTGTTAAATTAGTTCTTTTAGATGTTAAAACGTCTTTAAAAATAGAAAACGTCCATTCCACATCACAATTGGTGATGGGTGCGTGACTAAACAACTAAGGCATTTAGTAAACGACTTGAGTCAGTAAATAGAAACAATTTCTATTTGCTTGAGCAAGTAGCTTCCCCTACCTCTGAAGACGGAAAAAACCTACTCATGATCATTTTAATAATGCAAGTATATTTCACTTGCATATTAAACAATCAAAAATTAATTATCTCCTGCCGTTGGACAGTACCTCCAGTGATAAAATACTGACGTATTCAATCCCATCTTTCTCTTGCATGTATTGAAGAATGATTACTTCCTATTGTTGTTGTAGACGGCAAAACTTGTCTGGTCTTCTTTTTCCAAGCGTCCAGCCTAAGATGACCGCAGTCTATGTCTTCTTCATCAAGAGATCCACGTGGTGTATAATTTATATAGACGTAATCCAGTTGTGGAGTACGCAACACGTCTTAATAATTTTATCAACAGTTTTTTTTATTAATTCACCGCGTATATCCAGTATATATTTCTCCAATGATACACGCACAAATGACAACTAAATAGAAATACTTTACAAACGTGTGGGCTGCATTAAAACGCTTAACATAGTTTTTTTTAATAACTCACTTAAGTTACTTCTTTTAGGTACTTGATACGTGTAAATCCGCCTTTATGCAAGTACTAAATTATACCGCGATTTTAAATGTTAAAATACGTGTAAAAGTGTCGAAACGAATGTTTTTAAAATTTTAAGGTCGACAGATGTCGGATGTCGAACCAACAAAATCAATAAAAGGAGGACCATTCTTTCATGTGAATTTTATTTGGTTGAAAAGTTCTTCTCGTATCAATGAAAAAACGGGTCGTATTAGTTTTGTCATCCGTGATTTACACACATGTTGGTTTTCCGATAACCCAACCGAAAGCCCACGAATAAAATCTTCATAATTTAACAAACCTACATAGAGAAAATCGAGTCAGATATAACATATAAAGCCCATAACTAATTTGCAATCTAATACAATGGAGAGCAATTTTAAAGATGAAACGTAAAAAAAATATAAATAAATATTGGTTAAAAATTATATTTTTATAAAGATATTCCCTAACTCGTTCAATATTCTAGTCAATCGGTTGCAAAAATTTCCGTTAGCAGAACAGAAATACAAAAGAGAATTAGTTTTTATTGAAAACAAGCATAAAAAAATCTAAATATTTGCCACACGATTTAAATTAAAATTCCAGGAATTCCATATAAAGAAGTTCCACAGATGTTATATACATATTAGTATTTTCTACACAAAAGTTTTTTATAATGTGAATAAAAAGAGAAAAACAATATTTTATGTGAGAAAAATAATCCCAAATACGGAATAAAAATAATTACTTCAAAATGCATTTTAAGAGGGAGAAACATTTCTTATTTAATATTTAAAATCAACGTGTCAAACAGTAGAACAATTCATGGCAAAAAAAACATCTAAAAAAATCGTAAATAAAATCCATTAGCAAAAACAGTTCTTGGAGTTTGTTCGAATGCATTCTAATGCTAGGGCATTGACCTGATTTAAGTACATGCGTACGCGAATGGCTATTGGCGTTCGCCGTTCACGTGGACTGCCGTTCTGTTGCTAAGCCATTTCCACTCCGACAATTTGACATGATAAGAGATGTATAGTCCACGTTGCTTGATCGTATGGTTCCCATGACAACCGTTAATTCGCATTCAATTTCCAATGAAATATAAGTAAATATTAACATATTTTCTCCGTTATTTCTTATTTGAAGTTTTATATTTGCAATATTTTAAATAACTCATTTTAGTATTTAGAATTACGATGCCTGAATATTCATTTTATGCATTTAGTCAACTACATTTACAATTAGATATTATCATATTAAATTTAAAATTATAGGATAATTTAGTAATCTGTCAGAAAATATCACTATTAATTGTTACGTTACTTAGCAGCAGTACCTATCAAAAGCATTTGTCGAAATGCCATGAAATTTAATACTATTATATGTTTGAAATTTAGTGATTTAGTAGTTTATATATAATTAAGAGTTTTTTTTGGGTTGTATTGTGATGAGTTAGCAATATAATTTTAAAACTTTTCCGATTAATTTATTAATATACCTAGTATGAAGTATCAACATGAATGAATAATATACTTACTTTGGTGTATAAGTTTCTGAAATGGGGTCTAGTTTATTTCGTTCCTGTAACTTTGTTATTATTTTCTCTCGCCAATTAAAATCTTCTATAGCTATTTTATGTTTGGATGCTAAATATGATTCTAGTGCTCAATCATTTTATAGTGTTGGGGCCATTGTGTTTTTTAAATCTTTTTAGAAAAGTGATAATAATTATCTTAAATATGTTTAAAAATATTGCGCACTTTTTTACTTTCCTTTAAATATGTAATGTACTCAAATAGATGTCATTATTTATTCACTTTAATTAAAAATGTGTAGATAGTCGAGTAGTTTTGCTTGCAAATATAATACGATTAATTAAAAATGTGTAGATAGTCGAGTAGTATTGCTCGCAAATATAATACGATTTTGTATTACCTTGTAATTATGACAGTTATCTAAGTCTAATTTTTTGACTTCTGTCATTTTCCTAAACTTGACAATTTATGTTAGTGTTGGGCACTCGTTAAAAGTGAAATAGTACCATTGTTCGTAAAAAAAAATTTATACAATGAAATTATATTTATTTATTTTTTTTAATTAAGGGCACACAAAGTGTTATTATATTGGTGTTTTCGACATATTTCATCATTAATTAGCTACACTGTGTACGTATCGTGCGGACAAAGTTTTCATGCCTGGTTGCCATGGCAACTTAGCGTTTATTAAGATCTAATATATTTCTTTCGTATTTTCCGTTCGTAATGAACTCATTATGAAACCAAAAAGTATCGAAGTGAGCTTCATTTAACGACACCGCTGCGACACTGCTGCGTGATAAGTTTACGACACGTCTCCGCCGTTAACTTACCACGTTTCCAGACGGTATGACTTCTTAGAATAGATATAAAAATATTCTATTCACTACTTTCCCGACTTGGTAGGTATCTTTATAAGATCTGTACTATGCCATGAACGAGCAAATCATTTAATGTAACATTTGAAGCGATTAAAACCGCTCTATTAAAGCTTGGTTAATTTCTACTGACAATAAGAATTGAATTGTCAAAATGTACATGGCGAAATTGTGTGTTTTATGATTGCATTTATGTACAATTGTATTCAAAATTCTCTTACTTCCCGCATATGATTTAATATTTACATTTCATGTTCAGATAACTTACATTTTATAAATTACATGGTGTATGCAAAAATATGCATTTACAAACATATGCGCATATACATACATATTTGTCCAATCCAAATGTTTTCTACGGTTACGGAAGGACGAACAATAAAGTTACGTTCTCAATTCAAAACGTTACACAACGAAATAATTTAAATTCGAGAAATGTACGTACCGTACTATTCAACACAAGCGGGTTTGTGTTAATAAGTGGCTTATGTCAGATAAAATTGCATGCTGGTTAGATGACACGCTAAATGTTAATTTTCCGTAAGTCCTGAAAGTTTTAAGCTTACATAAATAGGACAGAAATATTAGAATTGTTTTGTAGTGGCTCAGTTTAGTTTTGAAACAAAATGTGTAATCTGGGTATTACCTCTTGTATTAAAATCATCTGAAGGCTAAAGTCTAATTTCAATTTCATTTTGCTTGAAGAAATAAACGATTAGGAATATGTTTCGATTTTGATATAAGTACGTGTCAACGAGAAAGTTCGAAATATTTTCAGCTTGACAAAGAAAATATAGAATTTTCGAGAATTTTATTTTTCTACATAATCGTTGTGCAATGCAATATATTTAGACAAGTGGTTCTTAATCTTTTGGTGATGAGTAACTAAATTTTTGTCTTGCCATGGACCACCAACTGTTTGGTGGTGATATAAATTATTATAATATGAAATATGCATAAAATTACTCGAAACTAAGAGCATTATATAATTTGCGAAAATTTTAA
This sequence comes from Melolontha melolontha, assembly GCA_935421215.2. Taxonomy (NCBI): domain Eukaryota; kingdom Metazoa; phylum Arthropoda; class Insecta; order Coleoptera; family Scarabaeidae; genus Melolontha; species Melolontha melolontha. Next base: position 7,216,172 of record OW285242.1, on the reverse strand, counting down.
ATTAATTATAGTATTTTAGTCCGATATTTATGGCTGCATAGTGTTTACCAACTGCTAAATCCCTGATTCAGTGCTACTTAAAGACAAATATATGTCGGCGTTCGCATTCAAAACGATTTCGATGTTCATTTTTAATAAAAAGCGCTGAGAACCCCTGCTCGCGTAAGTATGTGGTTGAAAAGTATTTCTTTAAAGACTGTGGTTAAGTAAAAACTAAAAAAAGGTAGGTAAAACAGTCGTGTCCTAAATGCGTGTTTCGACAACTAAGTTGTCATCATCAGTAGGTAAAAACCACTAATGAAATTGTTGAACATGGGGCATAGTAAAGCTAACACATAGAATTACGCACAATTTTACACTGCGTCCACTCCCCGGATTTTAAAACGAATACTCAAACTAAAATTACGTCAACCTACCCCTCTTAAGAAAACGGCACCATGTGTTTATTCTCACACTCTCAACTTTTTCTACCTCTTTTCTAAGAATTAAAAAAGACAACTGTATGGAATAGGACCGTTGCCCGAGTTAAACGTATTAATATTGTTTTTAACGATATTAATACTTTCGTATGCGTCGAGATCTCTGTGGTTGTTTATATTTTTGACAACTATTAACACTTTTACGGTGATGTTATGATTCGTGTCCAATGTATGTACCACATATATATATATATATATATATATATATATATATATATATATAATAATATAATAACTTCGTGACCTTGGTATGATATGGTAAACCTAATCAGTAGGCGATTAAAGGTCTGTATATTACTTCAAAATATATGTATTTAAAAAACTCTACATGTTTCGGCTGTGTACGCCTTTATCAAGAGAATACAAAATATGAATGACAGGATATAAATGTCAAGTAATTAAGTTGCTATGGTTTAAATTATTCAAAGATACATTCTAGTAATAATAATAAATCATGCCTAAGTATTCCAAAAAATAGATAACAAGGTGTGAACATATGTATTGTTCGCTGCTAGCAATTTGTGTCTCCTTCTGGGTATGAACTTGTGTGTTGGTTGCTGCTGGCAGCTTGCGTCTCTCTATGGGTGTGTGGTTTTGTGTGAGAGCGTAAGTGTAGGGTTTTGTATGTCGGTGCGTTCGTGCGTGTGTTTAGTGATCGGTCGCATGAATTTATAGAGGTCGGATAACCAGCCGTTGCGTAGGGCCGCCAACCCTTTCCCGACAACTTCTTTACAATTCCGTGCAGTACTTCGACGGCCTGACCCCCGACCCCCTTATATATATATATATATATATATATATATATATATATATATATATATATAAGGTAAACTTAATAAGTCGGCGATTAAAGGTCTGGTGCATTACTTCAAAGTATATATATTTAAAACAACTCTACATGTTTCGGCAATGATGCCTTTGTCAAGAGAATACAAAATTTATATTTTGTATTCTCTTGACAAAGGCATCATTGCCGAAACATGTAGAGTTGTTTTAAATATATATACTTTGAAGTAATGAACCAGACCTTTAATCGCCGACAAACTTTATACTTTACAAAATTTATATTTTGTATTCTCTTGACAAAGGCATCATTGCCGAAACATGTAGAGTTGTTTTAAATATATATACTTTGAAGTAATGAACCAGACCTTTAATCGCCGACTTATTAAGTTTACCTTATCATACCAAGGTCACGAAGATATTATATATATATATATATATATATATATATATATACATATATATATGGAAAATTCAATCAGTTGGCGATTTAAGGTCTGGCTTTACTTTATAGTATATATATTTAAAACAACCCTACATGTGTCGGCAATGATGCTTTATCAAGGATATAAAATATAAATGACAGTATACAAATGTCATATAATTGAGTTGCTATTATATTCATATATATATATATATATATTTATATATATATATATATATAATATTTTCGTGACCTTGGTATGATATGGTAAACTTAATAAGTCGGCGATTAAAGGTCTGGTTTATTACTTCAAAGTATATATATTTAAAACAACCCTACATGTTTAGGCAATGATGCCTTTGTCAAGGATATAAAAAATATATTTTTTATATTCTTGACAAAGGCATCATTGCCTGTTTTTATCATATACGCAGCACTATCACTGACAAATAAAAGTATTTTTTATTTGTACATGGCGTCCGAATGAAGCATTTTTTGCATATTCCCCTTAATGGCTTCAGCAACTGTTTTCGCAGCAACTCTATTTATAACACTTGTGGCTATTACATATGAGTTATAGGGAATAGTTGGATGTAGTACACCAGCTACAACATTTACCACACAGCGTCCTAACATATCCACCGTTTCGTCGGGGCTTATTCATATGTATTGATTTAAAAGATGGCTTCTAATGCATTCTACTGTTCTCGTATAGCACCTAGAAACATAATATTTGCGTAAAGTTGATTCATCAGGAACATTTCGACCAGTATATTTTTTCAGAAACGTCTTCAAAATTGGATTGTTTAATTTAAATAATGGAATATTAGCCACCATAAAAGTTTTACAGAGTTCAGATGTGTTTGCGATCCTAAGTGACGAAATTTTGACGATATTTTACGGATTTTGTAATAAATTTCGGAATCACTGACAATGGACATACAATCAGTATGACCGTCAATCCAACTCGCCATTGTTTTACAATGCCGTTTTCGACATTCTTCCATATCATGTATGAAAAAGTAACTTAAACAATGCTCTAGATCTAAATAAATGAAAACTAAAAATGTGTGCGTAAGTTATTGAAACTGAACTAAATTCAATGCACACTTACGTCGAAATAATTCGTAGAAATAGATTCAATCAAACGATATTAAACAGGATCTATCACAAAAATTACGATGTAATTAACAGTTAAAAGTATGAAAACAAGAAACTTACTCACAGCACTTTATTTATCTTACGAAATATAAACTAATAAGTAAAATACATTATAAAAACCCCGCTTCTATTTACGCTCATGAAAACACTTTAAAAACACTATATTCTCCGAATACAATAGCTGAGTTGTCCATTGTTATCGTGCGAGACCAGGTGGCCGAGTAAGTCAAACAAATACTTCATTGAATTACGCCGGGATGTACTGTGCGACGTTATACACAATTCCAATTGCCGATTGCGTTTTATGGAAATTGCATCCGTTCTCTATTTATTATTATCAACATAGTAAATACTTGTTTATATAAAATTTGGTTTTAAAACATAGGCTTTTACTGGGTGATTCGTTTTTTTCTTCACCTAGTATATTTCAAATTCGACCGAATTAATTAGTATATTATTATAAAGGCTTATAAAGTTCCTGTTTACCTACAATCAAATAAACCAACTGCCACAAGACATTTTGTATTGCAGCGTCTGTGGGTATGTTATATCCGGTACAGGCACTGATTCTGAGCATAGTTAATGCACATTGTCTATTCTATTCAAGACACTAAGTCTCATTTCTCCGTAGCAGATGCCATACCGTGAATGACAAGAAATTTAGATTGGCGTCGACTGGAAACAATACGGGATATTCAAGTCGATTTGCATGTAATGTTATCACTTTGTTTAAATGGAAAGTAAATGGTTATGTTCTGTCTGTGTAAGGAGAATTGCTTTGTCCGTAACAACTTCGGGAAACGTCTGGCCATTTGTTTTCGTTTCATTCGCAGACTTTGTTTTCAACTGCAAAGCGGCCATTCTGAGAATATGTTTATGGTGTCCATGTGTATTAAAAAATAATGTAAGAAAAAGAAAGTTACGTTCCTAACGAAAATACACATAAGATATTAAGATACTTTAACTTAACGAAATTGTTTCAATAACATAATTTTGGCACGGAAAAGTTTTTAAATTGAATTGAAGTTAATAATGTGTGTTTTTTTAAGAGCTTGAGAATTTAAAATGATAATACAAGACAGAAATATTGTTGGAATGAATTCTTTTTTTATTATAATCTGGTAGATAATTTCATGGCATTTATTTTTTAAATACGATTTCCGGCATGATGTCATGGATTTTTCCCCGAAGAAGGAATTAAAAGAAACTATAAAAGACAATATATTTATGTACATTTTATTTCAGAAAGACAAGAAAAAGTTGATATTTTATATAAAAATTTATTATAATGTGTATTTTTGTCCACAACTGTAGGATGTACGGGTCTATATGATGTTTGCAGTTCGCGCCAATTTGGAAGTTGTAATAATATTCAGGCTGTCCCGTAAAAAACGCCAACATTCATAATTCCGTTATTTATTGTCCGGTTTTATTTAAACAAAAAGTAAATTTAATAGGATCAAAAACACTGTAAGATAGCAGTGTTTTATTTGTTTTCAATTGTTTTCATTAATGTCAAACGACAGTCAAGTTTTTTATTTTAAATGGCAACATATATATTTTTGGCTATATTCGGATTGGTTTTTTTTTCCTGAATTCAACGATGTATAACATGTTTATTTTTGATAAACGTTTATTGCAAAAAAAAAACTTTATAAATTTCATCTTTGTCTTCCATTATTTATAAATATTCGAATGTGTCATGAAACATTGGAAATGTAAGTATTATAAATATTATTATAAGAAACAAAACACTTTACAATAAATGTTGAAATTGCCCGCCACCTTGTTCAACACATATCGCACTTCTCCTAATTACTCCAAAGGTCGCATTTAAAAGACAAGCGGCAGGTACTTCTTGACAAGTGTTAATAATTCTTTGTCTTAAAATGTCAACATTTTCTGGAGATGTTAAATAAATTCGACCTTGTAGATAAGCCCACAACCAAAAATCGAGGGGCGTAAGATCCGGTGAACGCGCAGGCCACTCGATAGGACCGGATGTTCCTATCCACCTATTTCCAAGTTGGGTGTTCAACAAATCAGTATTTACTCTGGCGTTGTGCGCGGGAGCCCCATCTTGTTGAAAAAATATTCTATTTAAATTTGCCAAAGGTAATTCATTTAAAAAGTTTTGGAGATTTTCGTGAAATAAAGTGTAGTATTTTTGTTGATTTAAGCAACCATCTATGAAAAATGGCCCAATTAATTGATCACCTAAAATGCCACACCAAACATTTACGTTGAAACGTCTTGGAAAATTATTTTCAATTACAAATCTCGGATTGTCTGCACTCCACTGTCGATGTATGTTTCTATTAAAAATACCGTTGTTGCTAAAAGTGCATTCATCAGACCAAATTATCCTTGTGTAAAAATTCGGGGCTTGTTCTAATGCATTTAAATAAAAACGACAAAACTGGATTCTTTGGCCAGGATCATTTTGTTCTTATGCATGAACTTTTCGAGCTATGTACGGTTTAAGTTTGTGTTTTCTTAAAATACCATGAACTATAGTTTTTGATACCCCAATATTATGTGCAATTTCGCGAATCGAAGTCCGTGAATTTTGCTGTACTGCAAGAAGAACATCTAATTCCTTATCTTCGGAGAATTTCCGTTTTTGTGTTTTTGGTTTGGTAAATGATCCATAATTTCTTAAATTCTTTTCAGTTCTCTGAAATATTTTCGAACCTGGAACTTCTCTGTCCGGAAAACGAGCACTGTACGGACGAACTGTTTGAAGGCGATTTTTATTACATTCAAAGAACACTTGTAACATGTCCGTTAATTCATTGTTATTCATTTTTAACGAAAATACGCTTTTTGTTGCCGCAAAACGTTCAAACAGGATAATACAGAAAACTTAATAAAGTCAAACTGACACTTAAGGCACATTGACATAATGCTAGTGGACTGGGCCAAGTCTACTATAATGAAAGATGAAATTTATAAAGTTCTTTTTTTATTTTTTATTATTAGGAGATGTGCGATATGTGTTAAACAAGGTGGCGGGCAATTTCAACATTTATTGTAAAGTGTTTTGTTTCGTATAATAATATTTATAATACCTACATTTCAAATGTTTCATGACACATTCGAATATTTATAAATAATGGAAGACAAAGATGAAATTTATAAAGTTTTTTTTTGCAATAAACGTTTATCAAAAATAAACATGTTATACATCATTGAATTCAGAAAAAAAAATACAATCCGAATATAGCCAAAAATATATATGTTGCCATTTAAAATAAAAAACTTGACTGTCGTTTGACATTAATGAAAACAATTGAAAACAAATAAAACACTGCTATCTTATAGTGTTTTTGATGCTATTAAATTTACTTTTTGTTTAAATAAAACCGGACAATAAATAACGGAATTATGAATGTTGGCGTTTTTTACGGGGCAGTCTGTATATATATATATATATATATATATATATATATATATATATATATATTGTAGATGTTTTGATTCATTTGTATGTTAGGTGGGGGTGTCATGCTGTTTCCTGGATGTTCATGTGGAGAGATTTGGTAGTTTTTGTGCAGATAGGTCGTGTTTTTATTTGTAATTGGATAGAACTTAATTTTATTCAATTTAGACTTTGTATAATTACGGTGTGTGTTTTTGATTGTGTATTGATGTGTTAAATTAATTCTCGTTTGATTACAAGTCTTTAAACTTGTAATTTAATTTAATTTAATAGACCTATCTGAGGAGAAAAAAATCTCTCGTTTTAGTGAATTGGATACATTAATTAATGTATGTATATTTTTCTTAACATATTTTAAGAATTTATAAGAGCTCAATAATTCAGTAATTTTAGATTTGTAAGATTGTTGTAATCAGAGAAAATATCAAGAAAAGTTATCAGAGTGTTTTTTTTTTAGAGTAGTTTTTGTTCATATAAATTATTTTAGTACGTTAGAAGGCGGGAAAAGTTATTTGCTTCATGCATGTGTTTGCGCATGATTAATTTTGGATGCGTGCGAAAATAGATAAATTTTTATTTGACGTTTGATGTGTTGGGTTAACGTAATTGTTGACATCTGATAAATTTTGTTTATATTTTAATTTGAAAATCTTTGTTCGCGGTCAATTATTTTATTGAGGTTTTCCTCTTTTACTGTCACATTGTATCAAAGTTTCCTCAATACTGAGATTTGTATCAGTTCGACGTTACACTTTGTAAAGTCTATTTTTTTTTATTTTTTTTTTTTATTAAAAATATAAGGGGGGATATGTTTGTTTAATTGTCTTACACATATTCTTTTAATTACATCACATTTATCCATCTGGATAAACTCTGAGGATAAAGGAGCTCTACGAAGGCGCACCAGACTGAGTTACATGGTCCATTCGATCAGTCCAATTTTTTAATATGAATAATGTTAGGTGAAAAATGTTTCTTCAATTATGAGTTATAGCTGAATTTATATATTTTTTTGTAATACTTTAACACCCTGTATCCTAGTCAACAAACATTTAAAGTCTATATACCGCATGTGTCAAATATCATTAGGCATAGGGAATACGTATGAGTACACACGATGTATATGTATATGGAAAAGCTGATCCAATGCCGGCGATGACCGCGACGGCCGGCAACGATTGTCTCCGATTGTTTCGCAAATACAAGTTAGCAGTAATCATTTGACCATCGACATAGGTACGTGTAATGCGTTCTAAAATAACATTTACGAATTGCAAGGGATTTGCTTTTCTTATTTCTTTCAGTAGATGCAGGAAATTTTTAAGCTGCGGTGCGTCGCATAAACAAAAGCATAATTCTAATAAAATTAAAGAATAATCCTAATAAAATAAATAAAAAAGGATTCTAAAAATTATAATAAATTATACAAGAGGCTCAAAAATTCCTCCTTGCACAGCAAGACATTGTCCTTGGCGGTCGTGGAAATTAGCTCTTACATTTGCTAACATGTCGGCAGTTATTGAATTCGCAGCCTCAGTTATTTCTTCTCTCAAGGCAACTAGATTTTCTGCTCTACCAGCTTCATGAGTATAAACAATATTTTTTAGATATCCCTACAAAAAGAAATCATTTGGAGATAGATCAGGAGATCGCGGGGGCCATTTAATATTTCCTGTTCCAGCAATAAGACGGTGAGGAAAAGTATTTCCTAGAAATTCCTTTACCCTCACTGCATTATGTGCTGAACAGCCATCATGTTGAAACCAAACGATTTCCTGATTTATTCCAATGTTTTGAATGGCGGGAGGTATTTGATTTTTCAGTAATTCGAGATACTTGTCGGCATTTAATATACCATCAATAAAATAGGGGCCTATAGAATGTTCACCTAAAATACCTGCCCAAACGTTTAGTTTTTGAGGATACTGAGTGCGATTTGCAAAATGCCGATGTTGATTTTCCGTAGCCCGATATCGAAGAACATAGGGATTGTGCTTTCCGTGTAATGGAAAAGTTGATTCATCGGTGAAGAGAATATTTTTAACGAAATTTTCATCTTCATGTATCTTTTCCATAACGTCTTGACAAAACTCCATTCTCCGGAAATTGTCCTCGGGAAATATTTCTTGAGTTTTCGAATATTTGAAACATTTTAAACCATTACGTTTCCAAATACGTGAAATAGTTGTGTTACTTGTACCCAATTCCTCGTCAGCACTTCTAGTAGATCTCGTGTTATCAATTTCCACAATACTACAAATTAATACATCCCGCCGATCTCTTTCCTCAATTTTTTGTGGTAATACCTCTCTTGGTTTGCATTTCGTACAGTTATTGAGACAGGAACAAGTTTCAAATTTATTTATAATATTATAAATTGTTTGTCTGCAAGGTACAGGACGGTCTGCAAAAGTCAGCGCAAACAAATTCATGCACTCCATTGCAGACTTGCCAGCATAAAACCATTTTACTAACTGAAGCTTTTCAGTGGGTGTATAAAGAGCCATTATACATTAATTTTATTGTACGCTTTCAAACTGTAACGGCCGCGGCTAGACTGAATGCAAAATTTCCAGTTAATCGGTATCGGAGACAATCGTCAGTCGTCGCGGTCTTCGCTGGCATTGTACTGACTTTCTCATGTACGTATACATTGTATGTACTCATACGTTGATTCTCTATGCCTAATGATATTTAACAGCTATAGTGTTTAATCGATGCGTTTAGACATTACATTTACAAATATTCGACTTCTACGGCGTCGCCTAGATGCGACAAATTTCAACTTGTAGCAGCAGCTAGACCAGCCTGTATAATCGACTTCATACAACTGATGAAACTTTAATTATAGCACACACAGAATTGGATTAGATTATCCCAATCATTATATCTTCCAGAAAACAAAGACAAAGTAAAACAACTGAATCCCTTACAAAAGAATGTAAAATTCGCATTTTACTTCGCTAGTTTTCAATGCAAAGAATGTATGTGTGTGTGTATGTGTATAAGCCTGCAAGACCTAACCCTAAAAAAGATAACAATGAGTTCGTGTAGTGAATGGAGTGTTAATAAGCAACCCGGCAACCCGACTAATGAGGTCCCCACATTCCGAGAATAACTCCGTGACCCGGGAGTCAGACAACGTCGCGTCTTCTAATACGTACCCCCCCCCCCCCCCCCCGTGACATCTTGACATCTCTATAGATGTCGCCCCTGACAATAACAGAACAACAAAGGTCGCTAGAAACAGTGGAGTTGTTGGTAATAAGCACACTACAAAATACCTTTCTGCTTCACTACGTCAATACTTGCGAGTTCCTGATTGTGCCGAATAGAAATGCATTCAGGGGAAGTACAATGTTCGCGTTTCTTGCCGTTTTTTCTTTCTATTTCTCATACCTATTACTGCGCCACTGTCGAATGTTACAATAATTTCGACATATTTCGTTCGTTCACCTCAAAGTATGTAGCTAAAACATAAAGTGTTTTTAAAGTTTTATATTTAGGTAACAATAACTACTAAAATGTCTGTTATGACAGATTTCTTGTACTTCGCTAAACGAGCTAAGTTTTGTTGTTTCAAAGCAGCATGTCTTTTAAACAGCGATTGTTCAGGGTGATAAAAATTATTTACTTTTTTCTTGAAACCATAAATTATTTCTAATGCGAGGGAATACCGAAAATTAGAAAATCAAACAAGGATTTGTTTTAAAAACAAAACAAACAAAAATTAAATGATTTAATTGTTTTTCAAAATAATCCCCTTTAACATCTTGCATTCGATGAAACCAGTCCTTAACCCTAGGACTACCGAGCGGGTCCAATGGACCCGAAACGATTTCTAATCATTGTTTTATCGTACTTATAGTTGGGCTAATTTACTGGTGTTAATAGACTTTTTAAGTACGAGTTATAGCTTTAAAATTTTGACAAAAATTATTTTAGAGACAATGGTTTTGGCAGTATAATAATATTTTCGCGATTTACCAACTGGGTCCGTTGGACCCATAAGTCGTTTACTGTATAAATGTAGGTAAAGCGAGTGTGTTTTACAATGATAGTGGTTCGATTATAAATTCCTGATTTTCCCGCTTCTGATAAACCTTTTTTCTATTTCGCACACACAATGATCTCATTTTGATACGCATTCGCAACCTTTCATTATTCAGTGTTGGTTTCCTGTTCAATTTGGAATAATATTTGACACGCTGCTTAATATAGGTTATGTACCTACCAGAATACAAAAGATAATACATGAATGTAGAATAACGACTATTTGCACAAAACTCAATATAAAAATATAATTATGTTAATGTATTTTATTTTAGTTATTGTAATTAGTATAAACATGTACATTAACTTGCGGTGAATCATAAGCATTTATACTAATGCCAGGTAGGTTTTGATTGGAAACTAACGTTTTCCTTGTAGTATTAGTTTCAACAATAACTTTTAGATTTTTTATTTGAAGATTGTGGCTGTGAAACGCTTGAACACCCACTTGATGTATTTTGTTCAGACGAGAACATTTGAGCAACCTCAATTTTTCTTTTCATGGATGTATCAATATAACCCTCAGCTATAGCTGACGATTTCCATCCTCCATGTTGCTTAATTATAATCAAATCACCACCCTTATTTGCTATATGAGACGCACTGGAACGTCTAAAACAGTGTCCACTAAATAATTCAGGATTTGGTAAATTAAGAAAGACCGCAATAAGTTTAGGCATCTTGCCTATTGTATGAATTCCAATTGGACATGATATACAATATCCATTGCGATAGGTAAGAAAGAAACGTTCAATGGTTGTGTTTTTTGGTCTTAAACTTATATATTTTTTTATTAAATCAATCCATTTAGGGGTTGTGATTGCAAAACTTCTAGGTAAATAATTTTTTGTTTTAGGTATCGAAAAAACAATGAAATCATCCTTATATTCAATATCATTGATTGACATATTTACTAATTCATCTCGTCTACAAGCTCCAACATAACCTATTAATAATGCAACCTAAAATGAAAACGCTATACAAATTGTGTTTTAATAGAGAAACAGAAATACATTATTGCAAGGTACAATTTATCATTAGCATTTTCTATAAAATGATCAATTTGTTCCATATCTAATATTTTAGATTTCTTTGGCTGATATCCTTGTCTACAACGTTTTAAGAATGCTTGTAGTTCAGAATATTTTGATATATCTAAGTTCTTATAGATATTTAAACAAGAACGTAACATAGAATATAATGCCCATAGTGTCGAGGGCTTTTTTATTTCACTTTGTAGCTTAAAATATGCTAATAAAACATTTTTTGATAGTATGTGAACTTCATTTTCAATACACTAAGATTAAAATGCTGATAATTTTTTTCATATACCACACGAGATTTTTCTGGCAATAAATTTCCAGATGTATTTTCTGCTATTTCACGGAGATTCGGTGGTGTCCCGCTTAGATAATTAGAATTATCGATCATTTCTTTATAGTTTCTGTTTGAATTAGAATAATAATAAATTTTAAATGACATTCTCTATTTAAAAATAGGGAATGTCCGTTTGACCAACGTTTACATTTCAAAAAAGGAAATGTCACTTATTTTATACAAATTGCATACTATGAAAAATACAAATTTTAAAAGCTATGGAAATGCGAAATAGAAAAAATAGTATAGAAAACTCTTTTCATAAGACGGTTTGTTGTCCTCGTCCTTGGCCTCGTACAACAAAACATCGTCTTATGACACTAGTTCTCTAATATACTATTTTGGCATTCCCCGATGTACACAGAAAGGGAAGATCCCTTTATCATGCGGATTTTGGGGACTTTATGTATTTCAGCATATTTATCGCCGCACGTCGTGAACAATGTATTAGTGCTTGCCGAATCTGTGTAGTGTTACTTTGTTACTGTCAATAAGACAAAATTTGTATTTTGTTCAGTTGTGATGTGCGATTTGATATTTTAGCATCATTTTTTATCAATTGTCAGGTAGTTATTTTTGAATCTTCTATTACGGCTGTTTCCTACTTTGCGTTTTACACATTACGGAAAATGGATCGTAGAAATAAGGAATACCTTACACAACAACAGCTAGAGGCGATAGTAGCCGAAATGAGTGACGTTGAATACAATAGCGGATATGAAGCATCCGACGACCATGGAGAGGTAGATGCAATCGAAGGCTTCATCGATGGAGGTGATACAAGAACAGCAGAAGAATCAGATAGCGAAGAATCTGCTGAGAGCAGCAATGATGATCGCAACAGAAATCCGGTTGGAGCTAATTCTTTTATATCAAAGAACAAACACGTTGTTTGGTACTAAGATCCTATTTTACCTCATCAGTGAAGACAACCACGATACAATACTTTACGAGAACGTTCAGGCCCAACACCTTTTGGAAATCGCGAGATCGATACACCTGCTTCTTCTTTTATGATTTATTTTCGTAAACCTCTTCTTGAAATTATCCTAAAGTGGACGATTGAAGAAGGAGAGATTGATTTCGGCAAAAATTGGATAAACATGGATGTCCAAGAATTGAAGAAATTTATTGGAGTTTTGATACCAATAGATGTATACAAATCTTATAACGAGGACGCAACACAATTTTGGAGCTAAAACAATGGTCGAAAAATCTTTGGTACTATTATCGCTCGAAATAGATTTCAAAATATACTTTGTGTACTTAGATTCGACGATGCAGCGCAAAGACGAAGAAAAAGAAGTGGCGACAAAATAGCACCAATACGGGATTGCTTTGGGTTATGGAATACTTATTTGCGAGATGTGTATGCACCAAATTAGTGTATGACGGTTGATGAACAGCTTGTAACTTTCAGAGGCAGATGTCCTTTTAGACAATATATTCCATCAAAACCTAAATGATATAGAATAAAATTTTGGGCCATTTGTGATAGTGTAACAACCTATGCATGGAAACTGGAAATTTATCTTGGAAAGCTGGGAGAGGAAAGAGAGAAGAATCAAGGCGAAAAGGTTGTAAAACGTTTACTAGAAGAAATTGTAAACTCTGGAAGGAATGTCACCTGTGACAATTTCTTTACTTCGTACAATCTTGCAAAGTATTTGTCATCAAAAAAACCTAACATTAGTTGGTACGGTCCATCTGTTGATCCAAAAAATCGTCAAGTGTTTTCCACACAGTTTGGTTTTACAGACGATGCGATGATTATTTCGTGTTCCCCAAAGGAACGCAAGCTTGTAAAGTTGCTGAATGCTCTGCAGAATGAGAAAAATGTTAATAATGGCAAAAAAGAAACCTCAGGTAATCCTGGACTACAATAAAACAAAAGATGGCGTAGACAACATGGACAAAATGCACGATCATACACCGTGAAAAGGATGACGAAGAGATGGCCTCTTGTAGTTTTTTATAACATGATAGACATTAGCGCCATGAACGCATACATACTAAGGAAGCTCTTGAAACCTAATTCAGCTTTTGATTTGAAAAAGAGTAGAAACTTTATAATTGAGCTAGGAAAGGAGCTACCAGAATACAGGGACCGCGAAAAACTAGAAGCAGAAGAAGATGCTGAAGCATCTACTAGCTCTGAGATTCCAAGAAAGAAGAATAGATGTGATGTTTGTCCATCTTCAAAAGACAAGAAAACAAGAACAACTTGTGCAAGTTGTAAAACCAATGTATGCGGTGAACACTCAGTAGTTATATGTAAGAAATGTGTTTAACCAACTTTTACTTTTATGTAAGTCATTTATATATTTTACTGCTTCTTTATTCTAACAAGTCAATAAAAAGTCAAATATAATAATGCTTTCGCTATGTTTAATTCAAAATAATCGCCGAATATTAGCTCAAACCCAGAATATAGTAATACGGGTCCAATGGACCCGCGCGGTAAGTAGCGATAGGTTGTTTTCCTGGTAGTCCTAGGGTTAAAGCAACAAAGCCATTCTTGCTGGGACACTTTAGAAATTAGATTTTTCTAATGATCCACTGCTTCATCTGATGCCCGCCCGCCTCTCTCTCTTGAAGGAATCCCATATTTTCAATGGAGCATAATATTAATCAGGAAGACGCAAGTAACTTTCTTCTGAATAATTTGTTCATTACTTTTACAGTTTTTGAAATAATTATTGAGATAGGGCATTGAAAGCACTTGCCTAGTAGTGGAAGGTTTCGAAAAATTAACAATTTTTATGGTTGATAAGTAGAATTTATATGACAGTTTGTTATTGTCAGTGTGTTTACTCTTAGTGTTGTTAGTTTTCTCAGAGAAATACAAGTTTTCTTAACAGTTCTCTTCATTATAACTTATTGGAATTCGACTTGATAACTATTCATAAAACAAAAAAATGCTCATTTCAACGTTTCGACCTTTATTATTGTCTTCATCGGAATAAATATTGATTATAATATTAGATGTTTTCCGTCAATCTAAATTTAAATTAATAATATAATAGAATAATTCGAAACATACTTGAATTGAAATTTTGTATATACAAAAGTATTTTTAATAATATAAGATATTATTAAAAATATCCAGACGAATCTGCAGATAGACGAAATACATTAAAGCAGAAATATTTTTCAAACAATTAGCAAGCATAAAAAAATTTAAATACTTGCGACACGATTCAAATTAAATTTCCAGGAATCGTTTACATTTTAAAAAGCTGCCCAGATGTACATATTCAAATATTTTTCTTTTCTACAAAACGCTATTTTATAACGAGATAAAAAGAGAAAGACGATATTCTATATGAGAAAATAATTTCAAAATAGAATAAAAACTAATTACTTTAAAATGCATTTTAAGAGAGAAAAACATTTTTTTAAATATTAAATTCACAAGAAAAAATTCCAGGAAAAAAAGCCACTTAGTCTTCTGACATACTTAGAGTCTTCTGACCAACTTAGAGTCTTCTGACATACTTAGAGTCTTCTGACCAACTTAGAGTCTTCTGACTTACTTAGAGTCTTCTGACATACATTTATGAAATCAACTAGCGAAAAATTTAGAATACATATACTTGTACATGTATTTTAGGCGTGTATTCAAATGCATTATAAATAGAGAGGTTCATTCGAGCAACATCGCACGGGGATGTGAATATATATTTTGTCAGTCACCGCCGGCCAACATTGGGCACACTTTGCCCGTGACTTGTTACGCTGATATATTACTCAAATGGACCTCTCTAATTATAAATGACATTTGTAATTTGCGTACTTTTATATTAAATATTTTTTAATCTCTTGCCTTAAACGTCTATACTCAATTTTATATAAAAATACTGGAGTTTTCGTTCATTTTCTAACTGCAGAAACATTAATTTTGATATTTATTGTTAAATGTCAATTATCAATCATTTCTATTAGAACTTCGACTTTAATAAACATGCAAAGCTAATAAAATCAAAACACAGTACACAATACATATAAAACACTTTTCGAAACGTTTGTTGCCAATATTTGCT
This sequence comes from Melolontha melolontha, assembly GCA_935421215.2. Classification (NCBI taxonomy): domain Eukaryota; kingdom Metazoa; phylum Arthropoda; class Insecta; order Coleoptera; family Scarabaeidae; genus Melolontha; species Melolontha melolontha. The sequence goes on along the minus strand of OW285242.1, from coordinate 7,200,410 downwards.
ATTACAATTATTTCAGAAAATTGAGATAAGCTCTGTCCATTCCAAACAAAAAATTACACCGTCTTGTCTAACGTGTAAAAAAATTTCAGTGTTATATTTCTTAAATAAAACCGTTTTTTTTATAAAATAAATACATTTGTGTTTGAATACAAATGTGAACAATTGTGGCCAAAACAAATTATTGATGCGGAAACAGCTTTATGTTTAAAAGCTAAGTAAACCAAAATATAATAAGGTTATGTATACTTTTCTATTTTTTTTTTAAATGATTTCATATTAATATTAATTTAAGAACAAACAAAATATATGTCGCATTTTATTCAATACTGTTTTGTCGATAATAATGTTTGCGTATTAAAATTTCAACAGGTGGATTATGGCTGTGACAAAGTACATGCTAAAATTTAGGGCTATCGTTAATTTTCTTTCTGAAGCTGACGAAAGAAAATTAATAAGCAGATGTGAAAATACAGTGGAATCTAAGCATATCGAAAGTTTTCTTTTTTTAAGCAGAAATATCTTTGATTATGCAGTAACAAATAGTTGTGTCCTGTTGTGTATTTATTAATTAATTGATTGTTTTGACTTTTATTGTAATTCTTACTACGGTGGTAAATAAATCTCTATTCTGTACATCTGCGTCTTTGGAGAAGGATACATTCACAAAAATATTAATAGTGAACTCGTATTGTGTTCTTCACGTCATATTTATAATAATATTTTATATTAATAAAAATACTTTTGTATAACAATATAATAACTAATACCTGTATTACAACTAATTCATATTACAAAACCAGAAGAAACCACCGTTAATGACGGCAATGAAATTGCAAATTTATCTAAATTATATTTTCCTATAATATAATATATTATAAATAAAGTAAAAATTAACGTCAATATTCAACACTTAAATAATTTAAAACCACCCATACGACGTCGAAAGTATTAAATTACAAGCAGAGATAAAACATGAGAAATTTTAAAATAAATACATGCTTTAAGTCTGCTAAAATTCAGTTTATTTCCATATGTTGAAAAGACAATGTGCCACATTATGTTTAAGTAAAACAATTCAAAATGTAGAAAATACAAAAAAAAGCGAAAAATGGAAGAATACAAAGTACCATAAAACATATATAAATAACTGAAAGGAAATAAAATAGAAGTTTATAAAGTTTGAAGCAAGGATCACTTACAAAAAAAATAAATCATTAAAGAAAATACAGTTCTATTATATGAATTTCAGCTAAGATAGAAGAATTGGAAAGGAGAAAGTAAACGATATAATTTTAAAATTTAAGGAAGACTGAATTATTTAATAAGTGACGTACATAAGCAGTAACAGAATAGTGACAGAAAATTATTAGAAGCGAAAATGTTTTTCGCCACCACTTTTGTTTGAGCTATAACTACCAAAATAATTTCGCATATTACTCAATCAATTTCGATCGTTACATGTGTACATTTAGATTATGCCTTACACAGCGCGGAAGAAGCGTATGATGGCGGCCGATAAAGTTGCGAAACGGGCTAGAGATCTCCGGGAGGTGTCGGTGAGAATGTCGAAAGGCAAACAATTAGCTAAGCGCGTAGGCGAGGAGAGGCTGTTGGTGCAATGGCAGATAGAATGGGAGAGAGGACGAACTGGCCGAAGAGTTTTTAGCATATACCCTGAAATAGACCAAGAACAAAAGGAGTTATATGAAAAGTCATATAATTAATAACAGGCCACGGCTATTTCAGGGAGTATTATCGACGGTTCAAACTCAGAGAAACCGAGGCATTCAGCGATTATGGGAATGGCCAGGAAGACGCTGCAACCAGATTACTGCATCCAGATACTCAGCTGCTAGTTTTGCTTTATGCTTTCATCGACAATGTTTCTGACGTCTAACAGTTGATGTAAAATGGTTTTAATTTGACTCACACCAATACCCAATACCGCCCGTATAAATTCATATATCCGTCGGTCTTCCTCAAGAATTGCTCGAACAGCGTAAATATTTTCATCAGTAACAACAGGTCGTTGTAACAATTATAAATTGTTGCCTTAGATGGGGCTTCTTCGCCAAGTGCACTTGTACGCCGATCTTAACATTGTTTAAGCGTTAATCATGATTTAAAATCGTAAAAAATTATTCTCTAGTCAAATTCATTTTTGGGCGGACACCAAATCTTTAAATTATGATAATTAACAAATTATTATAACAAATCGAACAAATTACATGGCAATATGATGCAAACAAATTTCTTTTTCTTTTTTAGAAACATGGCCACATTTAAGCAGTATTAAACGTCTTTTTGTGATTGAGACTTTTATATTTATACGGTAACCGTATTTTGGCGGTTTAGACTGACAAAATATTGTCTGACTGAATGCAAATAAAGGCTGATAACACCGCTGATCACCATGGGCTTCCTGACTTTTTCATCATATTTAGGATCTAAATGTTTCCATCGCAAAATGAGTTTGAGGTGCTGCTATCCCGAACTTTCTCTATTATAAAAAGAATTTCATGCTACCTGGTGCTAATTGTACATAATCTCGCGTTCCCCTTTTATTTACATCACTTCATTCAAGAAATTATTTAATTATTTCATATATTTGCGTGTAATTCATATAAAAAAATTAATAGTTTTGTTGTTTTTACGGGAGCTATTTCTCATGTTGGTAGTCGTTCATGGTTCGCTTGTCAGTGTCGCCGCTATAAGACCAATTGCTTTTCGTGGTCGATTTAAACGTATATATTTTGTTTTTACTTCAATAAAATATATTGCTGACCATTGTTCGGATGCGTTTCACGTCATATTAAATCACTCACAGAATTTGTTTTGTCTTTTTTATAGTTATATTATTGCTCAATTTATTCTTTGACGCCACATTACCTCGCTAAAACAATACATCAGTAGCACAAACATAAAATAAATAAAGTTGTTGTTACTTCAAGTGTTGCATTAAAGGGTCTGAATATTTTCTGCGGTTCTGCCTCTTCGTCGGAACTCCAATACAAAAGATGCTCGGCTCGAATCTTATTAGTTTCCAAGCGATTGTCTTCAGGTTTGTTTTCAAAAGATGGGCCAAGTATTAATATTTCGATTCAGCATAAATTTGTAATTATATCACAGGTATTTTAATTTTTATTTAAATTTTCTTTGGAGATGTACTATATTACGGCCATTCGTTATTAGATTTTTGATAATGACGCCGATAGCGATTATTTATTTTCAAAGCCTAGTTAATATCGTCAAATAGCTTCGAAGTTTTACTTTTACTACATCCATAAACATGAAGAATATAAGTAATATAATAATTTTGACATTATAATTAAATTTATAAAATATTTTTCAGACTGTCAAAACATGCTTTCCAGGGTTATGTTATATTCGTGTGTAGTAAATAACATTTTCGCGGATTAGTTGCATTTTAAAAAAGTGGGCGTGTCTAACTAGTATCGATACAATATATTGATGTAGATAAATTAGCTATCTGTAATTTCGCGCTAAAGATTTGAATTAAGAAATTGAAAATTAAGATATAAAAAGTAAGTTTTGAAATAAAAATAAGTTAATTTAAAGTATACACAGTTATCGTCATATTAATTTATTTACATTTCGATACTAATTTTAGAAATAAAGTGCGCCAATTTAACCCTTCTTCTGTGTGTTATATAATTGTTAAATACTGTTTTTCCCATTACAGTTGCTGGAATAAGGGTGCAGTTTGCCCCATTACAATATATATATATATATATATATATATATATATATATATATATATATATATATATATATAGTGTTTAGATAATTTCTTAGCCGTTCATTAAATATAACATTTGATAAATTATTGGAGTTTTTCGGCTTTATTATATGAAATATTTACAAATATTAAATTATAATGTATGTAATTGCAGAGTAAGTGGGGATGTAAACATTGCTGTCTACAAATTACAAAGCAAACCATACGAAATCATATATATATATATGGTAAACCTAATCAGTAGGCGATTAAAGGTCTGTATATTACTTCAAAATATATGTATTTAAAAAACTCTACATGTTTCGGCTGTATACGCCTTTTTCAAGAGAATACAAAATATGAATTCATATTTTGTATTCTCTTGAAAAAGGCGTATACAGCCGAAACATGTAGAGTTTTTTAAATACATATATTTTGAAGTAATATACAGACCTTTAATCGCCTACTGATTAGGTTTACCATATCATACCAAGGTCACGAAGTTATTATATATATATATATATATATATATATATATATATATATATATATTATCATAACAACGACAGCCGCCTAAACAATTATTCTTTGAAGTTTTTATAAACATAAACACAATGTAACGTGCAAATTCAACAGCAATATTCCGAATCCATATATTTATCATTTCTCGTAACAAAAAAAATATTCAGACCCTTTAATGCAACACTTGACGTAACAACAACTTTATTTATTTTAAGTTTGTGCTACTGATGTATTGTTTTAGCGAGGTAATGTGGCGTCAAAGAATAAATTGAGCAATAATATAACTATAAAAAAGACAAAACAAATTCTGTGAGTGATTTAATATGACGTGAAACGCATCCGAACAATGGTCAGCAATATATTTTATTGAAGTAAAAACAAAATATATACGTTTAAATCGACCACGAAAAGCAATTGGTCTTATAGCGGCGACACTGACAAGCGAACCATGAACGACTACCAACATGAGAAATAGCTCCCGTAAAAACAACAAAACTATTAATTTTTTTATATGAATTACACGCAAATATATGAAATAATTAAATAATTTCTTGAATGAAGTGATGTAAATAATAGAGGAACGTGAGATTATGTACAATTAGCACCAGGTAGCATGAAATTCTTTTTATAATAGAGAAAGTTCGGGATAGCAGCACCTCAAACTCATTTTGCGATGGAAACATTTAGATCCTAAATATGATGAAAAAGTCAGGAAGCCCATGGTGATCAGCGGTGTTATCAGCCTTTATTTGCATTCAGTCAGACAATATTTTGTCAGTCTAAACCGCCAAAATACGGTTACCGTATAATTATAAAAGTATTTCATCCACCTGATGAAGCCATTGTATGGCGAAACAATATTGTAGTGGTAGTTACAATAAAAGAATTTTTGAAACTAGAAGTTTAATTACTTATTTCTTAGCGTTATGAAAGTCTCAATCACAGAAAGACGTTTAATACAGCTTAAATGTGGCCATGTTTCTGAAAAAGTAAAAGAAATTTGTTTTCATCTGATTGTCATGTAATTTGTTCGATTTGTTATAATAATTTGTTAATTATCATAATTAAAAGATTTTGTGTCCACCCAAAAATGAATTTGACTAGAGAATAATTTTTTACGATTTTAAATCGTCATTAACGCTTAAACAATGTTAAGATCGGCTTAGAAGTGCACTTGGCGAAGAAGCCCCATCTAAGGAAACAATTTATAATTGCTACAACGAATTCAAAAAAGATCGGTTTTTTCTTAGTGATGAATTTCGTGAAGAACACCCAAGAACTGTTGTTACTGATGAAAATATTTACGCTGTTCGAGCAATTCTTGAGGAAGACCGACGGATATATGAATTTATTCGGGCGGTATAGGGTATTGGTGTGAGTCAAATCCAAACCATTTTACATCAACTGTTAGACGTCAGAAACATTGTCGATGAAAGCATAAAGCAAAACTAGCAGCTGAGTATCTGGATGCAGTAATCTGGTTGCAGCGTCTTCCTGGCCATTCCCATAATCGCTGAATGCCTCGGTTTCTCTGAGTTTGAACCGTCGATAATACTCCCTGAAATAGCCGTGGCCTGTTATTAATTATATGACTTTTCATATAACTCCTTTTGTTCTTGGTCTATTTCAGGGTATATGCTAAAAACTCTTCGGCCAGTTCGTCCTCTCTCCCATTCTATCTGCCATTGCATCAACAGCCTCTCCTCGCCTACGCGCTTAGCTAATTGTTTGCCTTTCGACATTCTCACCGACACCTCCCGGAGATCTCTAGCCCGTTTCGCAATTTTATCGGCCGCCATCATACGCTTCTTCCGCGCTGTGTAAGGCATAATCTAAATGTACACATGTAACGATCGAAATTGATTGAGTAATATGCGAAATTATTTTGGTAGTTATAGCTCAAACAAAAGTGGTGGCGAAAAACATTTTCGCTTCTAATAATTTTCTGTCACTATTCTGTTACTGCTTATGTACGTCACTTATTAAATAATTCAGTCTTCCTTAAATTTTAAAATTATATCATTTACTTTCTCCTTTCCAATTCTTCTATCTTAGCTTGAATTCATATAATAGAACTGTATTTTCTTTAATGGTTTATTTTTTTTTATAAGTGATCCTTGCTTCAAACTTTATAAACTTCTATTTTAATTCCTTTCAGTTATTTATATATGTTTTATGGTACATTGTATTCTTCCATTTTTCGCTTTTTTTTTGTATTTTCTACATTTTGGATTGTTTTACTTAAACATAATGTGGCACATTGTCTTTTCAACATATGGAAATAAACTGAATTTTAGCGGACTTAAAGCATGTATTTATTTTAAAATTTTTCATGTTTTATCTCTTCTTGTAATTTAATACTTTCGACGTCGTATGGGTGGTTTTAAATTATTTAAGTGTTGAATATTGACGTTAATTTTTACTTTATTTATAATATATTATATTATAGGAAAATATAATTTTGATAAATTTGCAATTTTATTGCGGTCTTTAACGGTGGTTTCTTCAAGATTTGTAATATGAATTAGTTGTAATACAGGTATTAGTTATTATATTGTTATACAAAAGTATTTTTATTAATATAAAATATTATTAAAAATATGACGTGAAGAACACAATACGAGTTCACTATTAATATTTTTGTGAATGTATCCTTCTCCAAAGACGCAGATGTACAGAATAGAGATTTATTTACCACCGTAGTAAGAATTACAATAAAAGTCAAAACAATCAATTAATTAATAAATACACAACAGGACACAACTATTTGTTACTGCATAATCAAAGATATATCTGCTAAAACAAGAAAACTTTCGATATTCTTAGATTCCACTGTATTTTCACATGTGCTTATTAATTTTCTTTCGTCAGCTTCAGAAAGAAAATTAACGATAGCCCTAAATTTTAGCATGTACCTTGTCACAGCCATAATCCACCTGTTGAAATTTTAATACGCAAACATTATTATCGACAAAACAGTATTGAATAAAATGCGACATATATTTTGTTTGTTCTTAAATTAATATTAATATGAAACCATTTAAAAAAAAATAGAAAAGTATGGATAACCTTATTATATTTTGGTTTACTTAGTTTTTAAACATAAAGCTGTTTCTGCATCAATAATTTGTTTTGGCCACAATTGTTCACATTTGTATTCAAACACAAATGTATTTACTTTATTAAAAAAAACGGTTTTATTTAAGAAATAAAACACTGACTTTTTTACACGTTAGACAAGACGGTGTAATTTTTTGTTTGGAATGGACAGAGCTTATCTCAATTTTCTGAAATAATTGTAATAGCAAATATTGGCAACAAACGTTTCGAAAAGTGTTTTATATGTATTGTGTACTGTGTTTTGATTTTATTAGCTTTTTATGTTTATTAAAGTCGAACTTCTAATATAAATGATTGATAATTGACATTTAACAATAAACATCAAAATTAATGTTTCTGCAGTTAGAAAATGATCGGAAACTACAGTATTTTTATATAAAATTGAGTATAGACGTTTAAGGCAAGAGATTAAAAAATATTTAATACAAAAATACGCAAATTACAAATGTCATTTATAATTAGAGAGGTCCATTTGAGTAATATATCAGCGTAACAAGTTACGGGCAAAGTGTGCTGAATGTTGGCCGGCGGTGACTGACAAAATATATATTCACATCCCCGTGCAATGTTGCTCGAATGAACCTCTCTATTTATAATGCATTTGAATACACGCCTAAAATACATGTACAAGTATATGTATTCTAAATTTTTCGCCAATTGATTTCATAAATGTATGTCAGAAGACTCTAAGTAAGTCAGAAGACTCTAAGTTAGTCAGAAGACTCTAAGTTGGCCAGAAGACTCTAAATTGGTCAGAAGACTCTAAGTATGTCAGAAGACTCTAAGTGGCTTTTTTTCCTAGAATTTTTTCTTGTGATTTTAATCTTAAAAAAAATGTTTTTCTCTCTTAAAATGCATTTTAAAGTAATTAGTTTTTATTCTATTTTGAAATTATTTTCTCATATAGAATATCGTCTTTCTCTTTTTATTCTCGTTATAAATAGCGTTTTGTAGAAAAGAAAAATATTTGAATATGTACATCTGGGCAGCTTTTTAAAATGTAAACGATTCCTGGAAATTTAATTTGAATCGTGTCGCAAGTATTTAAATTTTTTTATGCTTGCTAATTGTTTGAAAAATATTTCTGCTTTAATGTATTTCGTCTATCTGCAGATTCGTATGGATATTTTTAATAATATCTTATATTATTAAAAATACTTTTGCACATACAAAATTTCAATTCAAGTATGTTTCGAATTATTCTATTATATTATTAATTTAAATTTAGATTGACGGAAAACATCTAATATTATAATCAATATTTATTCCGATGAAGACAATAATAAAGGTCGAAACGTTGAAATGAGCATTTTTTTGTTTTATGAATAGTTATCAAGTCGAATTCCAATAAGTTATAATGAAGAGAACGGCTAAGAAAACTTGTATTTCTCTGAGAAAACTAACAACACTAGGAGTAAACACACGCACAATAATAAACTGTCATATAAATTCTACTTATCAACTATAAAAATTGTTAATTTTTCAAAACCTTCCATTACTAAGCAAGTGCTCTCAATGCTCTATCTCAATAATTATATCAAAAACTGTAAAAGCAATGAACAAATTCCTGATTAATATTATGCTCCATTAAAAAATATGGAATTCCATAAAAAAAGTTGATTTTCAAATGACCTTCAAGTCGATAACTAAATGCGAAACTAAATGCATCGTTCTACAGACTTTAAGAGGTAAATCAACTTTTATTTCAAACATTTATTCGTAAATATACCGGGTGAGGAGTTGTAGTCTGTAAACTAAAATCGGGGACAGCCGGTATATATATATATATATTGTAAAGTGCCAATCGAAGCGCTGAGTAGGATTTAACTAAGAATATAGTATATGAATTAATTATAAAAATTGAAAATCTAAAAGAATGAAAGGTTAATGATTTTAAATTTAAAATGTGGGCGCCAATATACACATATCCTTAGTCGAATCAACGCTATCTGACCCTTTTTAATATAACTAGCTAATTGCGGTAGAGCTTGAGTGTAAAAGTTAATTTTTAATAATCTCAGGGTTCACGGTCGGTCAGGTGTATTATTTGCAGCTACAAACCAATCAGTGTATTCTCCACTCAAACACAACAATCACACTTCACAAATAAAAGATTGAATTAGATAAATAAATAAAAATTTAATATCACAAAAATAAGAAAACTGTAACAACAAAATTGAGAGATAAAAATAGGAAACTGTATTTAATATTATATAAATTATACAAGATGTGACAAAAATTGAAATTAATAAGTGCACATGTGGGAAATGGTGATGAGGTTATGTGTACGAGATAAAATAAACAAATATTTAATAGTTTTTATATCTTATATTATTTTGGTGAGTATAAGCTTATTTGTAGCTAAATATCTGTAAAATTCAACGCTTTAAATTGATGCTTACTTTAAAATTGAATTTGATACATGAAATAATAATTTGTAGCGATTAATTTGAGCAATTATAACTTTTAAAATTAAATAATTTGGAATAAACGTTGTAGGTGAACCTGATGTTGATCTCCTAGATCTGATATACTTCTCAATATGTGGATATGCGGCAGACCAGGAAGCACGGCCTCGTTCACCGTCTTTGGCGGAGTTCGTCGAGTTGAGTGGTGTAAATCGTTGGCTTGCCCTGCTCTCTGCTTCAAATGATGCTTAGGACGATATCTCACGTTTGCGTTGAGGTATTCTTGAGATTTTTTCTTTAAAAGGTGGGCCTTTAATTTGGTTATCGAATGATTCAACACTAGGTAGGAGATTTTCACTTTAAAGATGTTTTAAAAATTTATTTTAAGGAAGTACACTCAAAAACGGCCATTTATGTTGAAAGTTTTATATCAGATGACCCGATCGCGTTTTATTTTTTATTCCAAAGCCTTATTTCTATATCGAAATAATCTCGTAATTTTAGTTTAATTACATCAATTTAAAATGTGAGTTTATACAATGTTTTGATTTTAACATAAAGGGAAAATTAATTTAATATTTTACATTAACCTAAAATATGATTTGAATATAAATTTAGTAATGTTTTCTACCGTAAAGTTTGCTTTAGCGGGGTTCATATAATTTTGAATTGGTGGGCGTGGTTATCTAGCGTCGATATAAACCTGATGTTGATAAATTAAATACCTGTTGTTTCGCGCGTATAATTTGAATAATGAAAAAATGAAATTAAAATATAAAAAGTTAGTTAAAATTAAAATAAGATAATGATGAATTTTAAAGTTATCGTCGTATTAATTTATTTACATTTCGATGTTAGTTTCACAAATTCCGTCCACCAATTTATTGTTTATACAGGTGTTTATATTGATTGTGTACCTGTACTTTCCATTGTAGGTGCTGGAATACCTGAGCTGGTTGTACCACTACATTATCCCCGTCAAAAGAAAAACGAATGTACTGAAGTTATTTCTTTTCCCAGATATGGAAAATGAATTAAGAACATCAACTTGTTTATCTCCCTCATCATGTGTCAACATATTTAAAAAAAAACAAATAAACAAATTCAACTTGGAACAAAATAATAATTATTATGTAATTCTCTTTTCTAATATATAAATTATTTATTATTCACTTCAAACTTTTTTTTAATTGTAAATCATGATTATTTATTTTAAAAATCTCGTTTCTTTTTATAATATTTGTCTTTATATTCATTATACTTTCTGTATTCGTTTTGTTTATTAACTTCTTTTATGTTTTATTATATCTTTATAAATGTTACATATTCCATACATTTTAATAGCATTATTATATATCTTTTAATAAGGTTTCTTATATTTAGTTTGTATATATGTATTAGTAATATTTTTGTGTTAGTTAAATCTTTCTTTATTAGTGTTATACTTTATAATGTATTGTTGTTCGATCTGTAACATAGTTGTAATACTGGGCTTTTCTCTGTGTTTAAAAATTGGTGTTATATACTTCATGTACTAATTACATTAAATATTCAGGTATTTGACTGTAGTGTTATAATTGTTAGGGTATTTTGTTTATTTCTTTCATTGATGGTACATGCTTAATAATTCTTTTTATAACTAGTTATTCTTAATCTTTAATTATAATTGATATACTGATCTAAGCTTTATCTTCCATAATAAATAATACTTTCATTATACATACAAGACGTTACATTCACCTTCACTTCTCTTATCGTAAAATGCCATTCAGGTAATATATATTTTCTACCTTATAAGAAGACACTTTTGTCTATATTTTAATATTTTCATAATAATAATAATTCATTTATTTTCATATAATTCTATACACCCCTATCATATATTAAGTCCTTCTAACTTTAAAATCTTTACCTAGTCCCTCTTATGTCATATCTACATTCCTTTATTATTTATTCAATCATACTCTCTCTTTTTCAATACTAATACGTTTAAACTTTCATTATTTACCTTTCGCATGTTTATAAGTGAATTGGTTCCCCTTTTAAACTCTATTGATAATACCAATATTATTTTAAATAATTGTTCTATTGTAATTTATTTTCATCATCTGAATATGTGATGTTACCTTCTTTTTCTCAGAGTTTATAACTCTTAATTATAGATATTTAGTAGATATATTTGAGCTCCAGTTATGTTTGTTTTCTCTTTAATTTATACATTATTATTTGACTTGTTATATGTTCATTTATTGTATCATATTGTGTTCTTTCTTTCGTATTAAATTGTGTTTATCATCTCTTTGTTTATGTTTAATCTAAGTGTAATTGTTTTAATTTATCTGTAATTATAACTCGTATCCCCGTATTCTGCTTTGTTCATCATCGTGTGTATTAGAACATCGAGATTCTGTCATCGTATTTTTTAAATATTTATTTTTCGACGAACTATTTTAAAGATATCAATGTTGTTATCCCTGTGTAGAAATATCATGTTGCCTCTACCTTGAGATTTATGGAGGTTTTTGTTAATTAGTGAGTATGTATTTATAATTTTTGTGTGAATGTGTATATTAGTATTGATTTTTATATTGGATAAATTATTAAGGAAATTGTTATTATTTAAGTATTCATATATTACAGAGTTGTTTATCATGCCTTCTTTATTTAATATTTTATTTGTGTTATTATGTATAATTAAGTTTGTTGAAATTAAAGCTATGTTTTGTATGTACGTGATTTTTGATTGTGTGTTGTTGGTTGCATAATTATGATAAATATTCTTGATGTTAATATGGGATAAGTTAATATTAACGTTATTAATCCCCGTCTTCCCTATGTTAAAGTTATTATTCTCCCTTGCATTGTTTATTAAAAAGTTCTGATATTCTTTGTCGTTTATTAAAAATTGATTAGGAAAATCGGGTTTAGTTTTTCTTCTAAGCGGTATGTTAGTATTATGATTTTGTATTATCTTAGTTGTCTCCTTATTATTAATATTGTGCATATTATTGATTGTATTCTTATCCAGTACCTCTTTATGTGTATTAATTGTTTTATTATTGGTTGGTTTTTGATCGGCATTTTTGAAATCTATCTTGTTATTTTGTTTATTGCGTTTAGCTTCTATTATGTTTTTTGTGATATCTAAGTTCTTGCTTATGTTGTTGTAACTAGATCCTATTATGTTATTTAAGTCTAATCGTTTTTCAATGTTATTGGATTCTATTTTGTTGGTTTTGCCTAATCGTTTTGCCCACTGTGAGTTTAGAAGATTGACTGTTTCGTCCAGTTTAATTAAATATTTTAACTCATTTTCCTCCATAACTTTTTGTGCGATGGAGATTTCTGCTATTTTTCCCTCCAGATCGATTTTAAAAGCACTTAATTTGTTCTCTATATTGGCGTTGTTAAGTTCGAATTTTTCATTAATGTGTTGCATGTTGGTTTCTAATTTAGTTATTAAATTACTACTCAAGTTATTTAATTCTTGTTTTAAATCAATGTTATCTTGTTTTAGGTTTTTGGTCGTTATATCCAATTTATTATTTGTAAAATCTAGTTTGTTATTCATGTCAATGTTATTATTTTTCAATTCATTATTAGTGGTTTCTATTTTATTAGTTAAGTCAAGGTTATTAGCATCTAGCTTGTTATTGGTAGTGTCTATTTTATTAGTCACTTGATTCATTTGTAACATTAGAGCGTTTAACATTTTCATTACCTGGCTATCCTCTGGAGAACTTACCACTTCAGATCCGGATGTTTGAGCTACTGGAATATCTCCTTGCTCGGACCTGTCCTCATCAACATTATCTTTTGTTGCCTTTGATCGATGTCTGGTGTCCATGTTAATGTTAATTTATTTGTTATAGTATAAGAAAGAATTTATTTTTTTTTTTGAAAAATTGATAAGAATTATTATAATTGATATTAAAGAAGTATGAATTTAGATATTAATCAGAATAGTTATATGCCACACAAAATTAATATAAATTGGCAAGAATTGAAAACAATAAATACCCACAAGTTGATTTTCCCTTTCACTAACCTTTTATTCCTGAATATCCCGGTTAAAGTTGAGGTTCCCTCGTAAAATGTGATATTGATTTAGCTATACAATGGACAAATCAGATACACAACACAATACACATAAATACCTAATACAGTTCACAAATTTTTTAAACAAATATCTGTCTGTGTAAAAGTTGGTTGAGCACTATTTTTATAACTGCAGGATAATACTTGGCCTTCACGTTCGGGCGTCAAATGTAAAGTGCCAATCGAAGCGCTGAGTAGGATTTAACTAAGAATATAGTATATGAATTAATTATAAAAATTGAAAATCTAAAAGAATGAAAGGTTAATGATTTTAAATTTAAAATGTGGGCGCCAATATACACATATCCTTAGTCGAATCAACGCTATCTGACCCTTTTTAATATAACTAGCTAATTGCGGTAGAGCTTGAGTGTAAAAGTTAATTTTTAATAATCTCAGGGTTCACGGTCGGTCAGGTGTATTATTTGCAGCTACAAACCAATCAGTGTATTCTCCACTCAAACACAACAATCACACTTCACAAATAAAAGATTGAATTAGATAAATAAATAAAAATTTAATATCACAAAAATAAGAAAACTGTAACAACAAAATTGAGAGATAAAAATAGGAAACTGTATTTAATATTATATAAATTATACAAGATGTGACAAAAATTGAAATTAATAAGTGCACATGTGGGAAATGGTGATGAGGTTATGTGTACGAGATAAAATAAACAAATATTTAATAGTTTTTATATCTTATATTATTTTGGTGAGTATAAGCTTATTTGTAGCTAAATATCTGTAAAATTCAACGCTTTAAATTGATGCTTACTTTAAAATTGAATTTGATACATGAAATAATAATTTGTAGCGATTAATTTGAGCAATTATAACTTTTAAAATTAAATAATTTGGAATAAACGTTGTAGGTGAACCTGATGTTGATCTCCTAGATCTGATATACTTCTCAATATGTGGATATGCGGCAGACCAGGAAGCACGGCCTCGTTCACCGTCTTTGGCGGAGTTCGTCGAGTTGAGTGGTGTAAATCGTTGGCTTGCCCTGCTCTCTGCTTCAAATGATGCTTAGGACGATATCTCACGTTTGCGTTGAGGTATTCTTGAGATTTTTTCTTTAAAAGGTGGGCCTTTAATTTGGTTATCGAATGATTCAACACTAGGTAAGAGATTTTCACTTTAAAGATGTTTTAAAAATTTATTTTAAGGAAGTACACTCAAAAACGGCCATTTATGTTGAAAGTTTTATATCAGATGACCCGATCGCGTTTTATTTTTTATTCCAAAGCCTTATTTCTATATCGAAATAATCTCGTAATTTTAGTTTAATTACATCAATTTAAAATGTGAGTTTATACAATGTTTTGATTTTAACATAAAGGGAAAATTAATTTAATATTTTACATTAACCTAAAATATGATTTGAATATAAATTTAGTAATGTTTTCTACCGTAAAGTTTGCTTTAGCGGGGTTCATATAATTTTGAATTGGTGGGCGTGGTTATCTAGCGTCGATATAAACCTGATGTTGATAAATTAAATACCTGTTGTTTCGCGCGTATAATTTGAATAATGAAAAAATGAAATTAAAATATAAAAAGTTAGTTAAAATTAAAATAAGATAATGATGAATTTTAAAGTTATCGTCGTATTAATTTATTTACATTTCGATGTTAGTTTCACAAATTCCGTCCACCAATTTATTGTTTATACAGGTGTTTATATTGATTGTGTACCTGTACTTTCCATTGTAGGTGCTGGAATACCTGAGCTGGTTGTACCACTACAATATATATATATATATATATATAATATTTTCGTGACCTTGGTATGATATGGTAAACTCAATCAGTCGGCGATTAAAGGTCTGGTTTATTACTTCAAAGTATATATATATTTAAAATAACCCTACATGTTTCGGCAATGATGCCTTTATCAAGGATATTTATATTTTTTGTATCCTTGATAAAGGCATCATTGCCGAAACATATAGGGTTATTTTAAGTATATATACTTTGAAGTAATAAACCAGACCTTAAATCGCCGACTGATTGAGTTTACTATATATATAATGTAATTATTGTAGTGGCGTTTATATAGGTCAAGCAGAACAACATTTAAAAGATAGAATTAACAGTCATAAATATGCAAAAAACATCACAGCTTTAAAAAACACGAAAACAAAAATAGTCACACCTTCAATTACTAGGATGTTAAAATACTCCAAACAGAGAAAAATTACAAAGCTAGATCAGTATTAGAATTAATTCATTAATTCTAATACTAAAAAACGCCGTAAACGATCGTAATGAAATTGTAAATTGTCAAAATCATATTTTTCTATATTTTAAATAAAGATCATTTTAATTTCAATATCAACTTTAAAACCACTTGTATGATGCTAAAAATATGACATCATATGCTGGGGAAACGGAAATATCAAATAACACAGTAGCAAGCAGGTAGTTTTAATGTTTAATTGAACTGCTTAGTATGTATGGTATACTCGTAAGTCAATATGTGTAAAACTCAGTGTACATTTGATAGTTACTAAAACAGTAGAAAATGCATTTAAATTGTAAGTGCCATACAACATACATAATTACCATATTTTTAATTTTTGTTTATACACCTAGTATCCAAATCAATGTGTTTCCGAAGAAGACAATAAATGTCGAAACGTTAAAATAAGTTTTTTATTTAAAGAATAATTTATCAATAAGCCGAATTTCAAGAAAAATCAATCTTATATGAATATATATATATATATATATATATATATATATATATATATATATATTGATATAGGTCAAGCCTGAACATAAGGATGCCTAGGAGAACAAGTAACAGAGTTTTTAAACGCTTATGTACTCATTAGAATTATAAGAAATTTCGAAAACTGAATTCTTCTCATGGTATATCAAGTTGATTTCGCGTTTATTTTTATGTATAAAATTAATTCTCATATTTATTTACATTTATTCTTTCAGTTGCTTTAGCTATTTTATTTCGAAATCTTGTATTTACTAAGATATGTCAACTTAATTGATTCAAAAAAAATAGATAATAATAATTTAGGTGAAACTGCACTTATTTAAAATAAATACAGCGGGAAAGTTCACCACTATAAAATAGCATTATGTAAACTTATCAACATTTACACGTTAATTATTTATATACTAAAATAAACTTTAGAATTTACATCAAGCTTATGTATATTTTTAATGGTTAAATTATCATTTTCTTTATAAATAAGTTACGAGATTATAGTAATACATACGAATTAACGAATAGGAAGCCAATTTGAAAAAAAATACACGGTTGGCGTCACGAGAATAAAATTCGATAAAAATGCCTCGACGTATTGAAGTGCATCTCTGAAAATTAAGAGAAAAATACACAAATTAAATTAGAAACTTACATAAAAACACTAGTAATACCTTACCTGTATATCCAGTTCCTGGTTGAAGCATTTTACGTGCCCAGACGATTACCTGTATCTCAGAAATCGGAAATTGCTGTTTACCGTGGAAGCCAGCCGCTACATGAGAAATCCAAGCCAAACGACGCACAATTGCCCATTGAAAATCGTATCCTGCATTAATTGATTTTCCAGTCCATATCCAGAACCAACAAGTCCTAAACACATTCACATAAGTATTCTTTAATCTCCAACGAACTATAGAAAATGCTAAATTAATTCATTTCATTTAATTAAAATCATAATCAATTTAGTATTAAAATTTATAACCTAGAATTCATTTGATGTTTATGAATATAAATTAAGTTAAAAGAATCCAGTTTTCCTTGTTAGTATAATCAAGTAGATACTAGATTTATTTAGGTATTGGAATTTTTATATGTAACATTTATTTAAATTACTTTGATAACCTAGAAATTTGATCACATTTAATTTAACACGTGACATGTTATATTTTCGATATATTTATAATTTGAATATTTTCGATCACTTATCTGCTTTGATTTTACGTCATTAAAGTCTTTTACATTTATCCTTATCTTGCTTGTTTTATTTTTGGTAGTTTGATGACGTAATTACTATTATTTATTGTATAACCATCAACAAATTTGGTGTATATTCTATTTAGTCACCGATCCTACAAGAAGGCGCATTGGACATGTACCACCCAAGAGTTCTCTTGTTCTTTTAATAGCCGGACACCCAATGTTATAAATTGTAACACACACACAAATAATAATCATACTGAGAAGTTGTATACATAAACAGCTGTTTTAAGGTCAAGTGCACTTAGAATATAACGTTTATGCATTTTAGATTTGTACGCATGCAATAGAATTATTGGTAAAGAACCCCATCTATATGTAACACATATTATCATATTTAAAATAGATATTTGTCGTACATTTATTAATTTTTCCCTTAACAGTTACAATTCATTTATAAAACTTATAATTCAGCATTTATTATTACAAAAACCCCAGTTGGACTATAACAATATATATATATATATATATATATATATATATATATATATTGTTGTGATGCAAGTTATCCATATAGAGCTGCATCTAAAATAGGAAGAATAAGACATACAAAGTGAAAAAGGGTTATAATATAATGGTTATATAAATAATATTATTAAGTCTTAGTAGTATCGAAGTGCATATGTATTTTTATAACGATCATTTCATTCTTTAAATTTCTATATTTATTTTCCTTTCATTATTTAATTTTATTATATCATATTCAAATTTTCAAATATTAGCGCGAAAAACATATTCAAATCCATATGCATCTTTGTATTATATCGACACTAGTAAGACACGCCTACAAATTGACATCTCGCTATGCTTACATTTATCATGCGCAGTATGCGATTTGTATCATTCAAATCTATCTTAACCTAACTTGGTAATTTATTATATAATTTTTAAAATCAATTAGATAATCAAAATTAATCAAATTCTTTTTATATAAAATTGTTAAAAGGGTAAATCATCGAGACTTTTGATATCAATAGATAGCGTGTTTGGTAATATTCAGACAAGTGCTGTCGAGATATTGGATCCTTGAATTTAAAAAATAAATAGACGCATCTTTTTAGACCAACACTTAGAAATCTCTTAAAAAAACATAAATCTAAATTATAAATTCATCTAAATGTTATTAAAAGTATCCTGAATATTAATTAACTCGATCGACAAGAGAATTACTACAAGAATTTTCGGTAATAACGAACTTTCAAACAACATAGCGTCACAGACGTAGTTCCACCGAAAACGATAGAAAATCAAAGGAAAAATATTCAAGAATCCATCGCCGAACATCAACAAAATAGTCTAACGTACATCTACAACGATACCTGAAATCCTACAGCCAGAAACGAGCGCAGGGAATAATTAGGCACCGAAGACGAAGTCCGAGGAAAATCTTCGATAGCGTCGGCGTAAGCAGCCACCTACACCGCCATCGTTTTGTACTGCACCCGAACATTTTCGGATCACCGATAATCTTCCCAATTCACACATACGATCTACAAACATACATCCGGATCATTATTATAACAGGTTTTCAGATAATATTTATCTATTTTCCCAAAAATTAAATTCTTTAAACTTTTATTTAACTATATTCTCGAATTATTTACCTAATCTATCACGTCCTGTCATGATTTTTATATTTAATTAAACAATCTATTTATAACTTAGAGATAGCAATAAAAGGGTACTCACCATTATTGTAATAAGAGTATTCACATTTATATTCATATTATTTATTAGTTTAACACACATAACCTCTTTTCACATTAGTAACACCTTGTTGTTTATGCGTATATGCAGTTTCGTTAATATCTCATTTGTAATACGTTATATTTTTACAGTTTCCTTTAATTTAATAAACATCATATTTTTAATTTTACATGAATCTTTTATTTGTTCATATTTGTTTGTAGGAGTTATTATATTAAGCGTCAACATTAATATTATTCTCTTTTTTGGAAGCAACAACCTAAAATTCACGACGAACCTGAGATCACCCACATTTAGTAAAGTTTTTTTTAAAAAAAATAGTTTCTTGCTTTCCGACTAGTTGGCTATTCGAGATAAAGATAGCGCAGTCTGGGGTGAGATTTTATAAATTAAGGCGCCCAACTAATCTTTTCAAATACATAATTATCTTACACTTTTATTTCATTAACATTTCATTATCTCACCAGGGCTTAAAGGGCTTATCAATTGGCTAGCCCAACGTAGAGGCCTATCTCAGCGCAATTTATCAATATATATATATATATATATATATATATATACAGTGTGTATAAGCCAAATGGAATAAATTCATTATTTCGGTTACTGTACATATTTATAAAAAATCCCGAAACATGTCAAATGTAATTTATAAATTAACATTCTTCAACGTGAAAATGCGATCCCTACCTTCAACCCCCTTCGAATGACAGGTACAACCCCCATTTTTTTAAATGGGAAGTATAGGCTTGTGATATATCGTTGTAAAGGTCTCTTTATTCTCTATTCAATGTTATAATTTTCATGTTTGTTGCAAATTAAGATAGAATAAAATAAAATCATGTTGTTATCGAAATTCGCTACAATATACTCAAAAAATAAAATTTAATGCAAAATGTAAAGAAAAATTTAAAACGCCAGAAAAAAATATAAATATCAATGAAGTAGATGCTCATTTGCGTTTATAAAGATTTAATACATACATCGAAGGCATCCTTGCATAACTTACTTCCCGTTTAGGTCTTCATAATAAGAAAGTGAGTAAAAACCATACCAATGTGATTTTTAGATGGTATCCATTAAAAATACTTTAAAAAGTTTCCGTGGCAACATTAGTTTGTTTAAAACGCCTTAGTAAATTGTTTTGTATTTAAAAGTTGTCATTTAAATTGACAGTTTGATAATTTTAGTTTGAATTTCGTAAAATACAATTCTGGGAAATGGTTAGATTAACGGAAATGCATAAAATAACAGTCATACAAATGATTGGTTACGGAGATAGAACCCGAACACAACAAGAAGTAACCCGCCTATTTCATGAGAAATTTACTGATTTACCGCCTATAGCTCAAGGAACAATAAGTAAGATAGAGAAGCAGTTTCGAGAGTTTGGTCATGTAAGGCAGATAAAAAAACCAGCTGCCAATGCACTGAGTGATGAAATCAAAGTAGATGTATGCTTGAGTTTATGGAAAACCCACATACATCGAGTAGACATGCATCCACTACATTAAATGTTAGCCATACATCGATAGTAAACATATTAAAAGAAAATAAAATGTATCGCTATAAAATGATATCTACTCAGGAGCTTATGGAAGACGATTTTGATAGAAGAACTTATTTTTGTGAGCGAATGATGAACATGCTGGATAACAATATTGTTAATTTAGAAGACGTTATGTTTTCTGATGAGTGCACTTGTTCTCTTAGCGGTCATGCTAATCGGCAAAATTGCCGCTACTGGTCTACGGAAAATCCTCACTGGATGAGGGAAGAACACACACAATACCCAGTAAAAGTTAATGTTTGGGCAGGTATTGTTGGAAACCATATCATTGGTCCCTTTTTCATTGAGGGCAATTTGAATGGCGATCGTTATTTGGCACTACTTCAAAATGATGTCATTCCAACTTTGGCAAATTTATATCCTGATCCAGGAAACCCTCAAGTTCCAATGAATACGATATGGTTTCAGCAGGATGGAGCACCACCACATTACCAACGCAATTTCCGGCAGTACCTCGATGCAATATTTCCCAATCGGTGGATAGGAAGACGAGGATCGATAGAATGGCCAGCCCGATCACCTGATCTGACCTTACTTGATTTTTTTTTATGGGGATATTTGAAGAGCATTGTGTACAAAACTAAACCTTTGGATTTAAATGACTTAATGACACGCCTGATACGTTAAATAATGTTAGAAGACAGTTTCATTTAAAATTAGGATGTTGCCAAGACGTTCATGGTGAACATTTTGAACATCTACTTCATTGACATTCATATTTTTTTGGGCGTTTTAAATTTTTCTTTACATTTTGCATTAAATTTTATTTTTTGAGTATATTGTAGCGAATTTCGATAACAACATGATTTTATTTTATTCTATCTTAATTGTTGCAACAAACGTGAAAATTATAACATTTTTGAATAGAGAATAAAGAGACCTTTACAACGATATATCACAAGCCTATACTTCCCATTTAAAAAAATGGGGGTTGTACCTGTCATTCGAAGGGGGTTGAAGGTAGGGATCATTTTTCACGTTGAAGAATGTTAATTTATCAATTAAGTATGAGATGTTTCAGGATTTTTTATAAATATGTACAGTAACCGAAATAATGAATTTATTCCATTTGGCTTATACACACTGTATATATATATATATGATATATTTAAATATTTTATATTATTCAGGTTAATAGCACCTACTTCATTTATATAATTTTATTGCAACTCTATCTCGCCGTCTATATATGATATGGAAAACAGTATATTTTATTTTGAACTTTATCTAAATGTTGGTATTTTCCCAGAAAAAAAAACACATATTTTCTTTATATATAAACATCTACTCTGGCTTTCTCTCATGAAATATAAGACCAAACACATATACGGAAAACATCAGAACCGGAAATTTACAACTGAATGACCCAAGATATTGACGTGAGTAAAAAGCTTGTCTTTCAGTGATGCGATGCAGGAAAAGGCCAGACATGAAAATGAAATTTATACGTCGGAAGCTGAAGAAAGTATGTCTGCAATAAAAGTAATTTTTTTACGATTACGGAAGGTGTATCAATAAACCGAAATTTCTTTTCTATATAATTTGTAAGTCTTTATTATGCACCTACGTATTTTGTTCTTTATTAACCTTATATCCAGAGGCGGCTCCTAGTTAAATCTAAGGTCATATGAAATTTGAGAGAATTTTTTAATCAAGAGTACCTATAGAAGAAATGCGTCAAGTCCTATTGTACGTCATTGATGACGTTTACATGTTGTCGTAACTGTATTAGAGAAACTAAAAAAGTTAGTTTGTTGAACTATACTATTTGAAAAATTTTAATTCATGAATTTAAATACAAAATGTTATAAATTGATGATAATATCGACATTAATAGCGACAAAACACATAATTTCCGTTTTAATTCTAAATGTTTCTTGCATATATTTTTAACAGGGTATTAGTTACTTGCGGTGCTGAGAGATAACATATCTATCAAATAAGCCTAGTTCTGGGTACATTTTTCCGGTTTATTATAATTGTTTAAAAACAGTTCCTTCTAGAACCGTATTGTGTTTATTATCTCGTTACGTCATTTGGATATAATGCCGAAATTTTTCTGTAAACAGTCGAAGCAACTAATTGCTTCATTATTAACCTTGTTATAGTTGCCATCTTATAATCTTATAATTGATATCTTGCGGGCAATATATATTGGATATAACGCCTTTTCTCGATATTGTCGTGTAATAATGAATATATTGTAATTACTGACTAAATATTTTCAACATACGGGGGCGGATTGATATATATTCCACGTTTAGGGATTCTTCTCTTGCGTCTTCTATGGTAAGAAAGTGCTTTGCTGAACTTTACGTGGTCGCAATGCATGCATTGCAGATCATGAAAGCTCGAGATGCTCAAAAACCGGTACGATCGATGAAGTCGTTACAGAAATACACAATTGCGTATTAAATGATCACCAATACAAGATACCTGGTCTTACAGATATAACAAAGATCTCAATAGACCCTGTCCACTACATTTTACAAGATGTTTTGAGTATGAAAAAACATTCCGTTGCATGGGACTTATGTAAAAGCGATTCCGCGGTGTTTCTTCGACGTTCGATAACAGTAGATGGAAACATTGATTAACCATTATCGACTAAAGACAAAGTAGCACTCTAAATATTGGAATAAAATGCGCCAAAGAGAAGAAAATAGTTGCATTTGCAGGCAAAGTCATGGTTACGATTTTCTGGAATTCTCGAAGTGTGTTTTTCATTGTGCTGCCATGGCAGTGTTACCTTTCACTACTCGACCAATTAATTAAAGAGTGCTATTTAGGCTAAGCGTTTACATCTAGTTAAAAAGAAAACCACGGTTATACGCCTACGCACAGATCTTGGGCTGTTCCGGCAAAACTCCATAACCTACTACGCCATGGGTGATTCCCGATGCACCAGATTACCAGATTTGACTACCAACGTTTACTACCCCTTTCCAAACCTGAAGAAATGGCAGGCTGGATGAAGATTCACTTCAAACGATGAAGTCTAAGCTGAGACTGCTGTTTATTTTGCAGTGTTGGACAAACCGCATTATACTGTGGATATTGAAAAATAGAAAAGTTTGCATTTTAGGGCGAAAATTAAAAATAAATTTGCGAAACTATTGAGTTTTCTTTCTCAGGATGAGAACATTCAGGATCTACCTGTATTTCACTTACACCTGTAGTGAGATATCAGCTAAATACGAGATTTTAATTTGGAATTGTACCACGATGTGCGGCATAATTTTATGGATTTTGGATAAATATTTCGGTATATGTGAAATAATGAAGTAATCGGAGAGTTGTACGTTAAATTTGGTGCTGGCTGGTTCGACTAAAAGCTACACCCTAGATAACTGGGCGTAACACCTCGGGAAATAAAAGAAACATTACTGCAGTGGAGAACCTACTGAAAGAAAACAGACAAATGACTATTTCTCAAATTAGTGTACATTATTGTTTGGGCGTAAGCAAAGTTTTGTACATTATTGTTTGGGCATAAGCAAAGTTTAAGCTGGGTGCCAAGGCTGTTGGGGCCGGAACATAAGCACAATAGGTCTGACACTTGTCGACAACTTCAAGAGCTATTAGCCCGTTACGGTGATGAATTTTAACAATGGATAATAAACCGTTGACGAAACATGGATTCCTTATTTCAATCCTGAGGCCAAAAGTTAATCCAAAGAATGGCGTAAACCTGAGGAAGGGCCTCCACTTAAGGCGCGTGCAGTATCGTCTGTGCTTACTGTATTCTGGGATTGCGAAGCGACTGTTTTTATGGATTATCTGGCGAAAGGTACTACAATTAAAGCAGAATATTATTTGGACTTAATATCCGGACCACTGCGGCAGGCTTTATCATAAAACGGCTTGAGAAGTTGCATAAGTGTCCGTTATTGCAGCAGGATAATGTAAAACCGCGCACTGCAAGAAAAATGACGGATCTTTTGAACGATTTACGATGGGAATTATTTCCGAATTCACCTTATTCAAAAATCTTTACGGGGTGTTCGTTTTGAGAGTTTAACTGACGTAAAAGGTGCCATAAATAGGTGGATTGTTGAGACACCGAAAAACTTCTTCGAGGACGGTTTAAAAAAAATAATTTATCGTTGGGATAAATGCATTCAATTAAATGGCGACTATGTTGAAAAACTACATTGTAATATTGATGAAAATTGACAAAATAAAATATAATAAAATTATAGCTAAATTCCCAGAACTTTGGAAACATCGTTCGTATATCGCTTCTCATACGAAAAGAAATTGTCTATTTTCATTCTTTGAATTCGAACAAATTCGATCATATCAGTAAACCTCTCTATGCAAAATACATATTAAAAGATACTTATGAGTAAGTACCCATGTTATTAAATTTAAAGGACGTACGTTCAAATTATTAAACAGTCCAGACCGTAACATTCGACAGTATACTATAGGGCAGATGCTTTTTACCACATTAATTAACCCTCTTTATTGCCACTACTACTTGTTAATGTCTATCTTGCACCGCGTAATCGTCAAACTTTATTTGACTTTAATTTGAATTTAAATTCATGACGGTACCCTTTTATTATCTAATAAAACCTTGAAACTTTGCCGAAACATTACCGTCCGATCATTGATTATAATTAGAATATATTTTACCGTTTCCTTGCGCTATTTAAGTTTGCTGAAGGAACCTAGTTACATACATACATCGTATAACAGCTGCATGTTCGAATTTTCCTGATCGTAAAGGGTTTATTGTTATCTTGGAATACGTAGTTTGCTTAGGTTGTACAAGCCTGTCCGAAAATTAATCAGCCTGTATATTGAATTAAAGTAACATAAATTAAAAAAAATATTATTCTATTTCTAAATTTTGTAAAATATTTGAAAATATTGCAATTTTCAAACATTTCAAATATTTTACAAAATTTAGAAATAGAATAATATTTTTTTAAATTTATGTTACTTTAATTCAATATACAGGCTGATTAATTTTCGGCACTCACCATGGGGATCTCGCTTATTATTGGAGATAGGTTTATATTTCACAAAGTTGGTAAATTTTGTGTTTGTTATAAACCCAAAGAGAAAATGGACTTGTGTCAAATGACGTTCGAGGTTTTTTTAGAAAACAAAAGAAGCTCGTTTTCTTCCTTTATCTCTAGCATGTTTATTTGGGGGGAGATAGGTTTATATTTCACAAAGTTGGTAAATTTTGTGTTTGTTATAAACCCAAAGAGAAAATGGACTTGTGTCAAATGACGTTCGAGGTTTTCTAAAAAACAAAAGAAACTCGTTTTCTTCCTTTATCTCTAGCATGTTTATTTGGGGTTGCAGAGGAAAACTAAAAACACATTCCCGAAGCTACTTCTACTATCTACTATCTAATTGTAAATTCAAAATTTCCGTACGACGTTTTGGTTCTATCTGGCCATCATCAACGTTCTTATTTTTTATAGGCACTATGGCAGATTTTGACACCGCTAGAAAGAGTTTTTTTTCTGATTTCAGTCTTGTGTGACATGTTGACACAAGTTTTTGATATTATGCCTTAAATAACGAAGAATACATTTTAAGATTAAGTAAAGTAGCCACGAAATTCCAATCTGTCAAACACTTCAATTATCGTACATTACTAATAGAAAAATGTCGTACACCAACGAAGAGAAACGAGATAGGTTAAGTATTTTTTATTCATCGAATCGAAATATAACAATAACGAGTGCAAAATAACGTGTGTTCATTTGAAAAGTCAATCTAGGTTACTTTGAAATTTTGATGGAATAAGACGCATATATATTAGTATGTGTTTGTTGTTCCGTAAACGTAAATCCAAATGACATTTGATAATGTCAATTACAAATATCAGTTAGTGCATAAACTAATCGTGCGTCGATTCAGGTTTAAATAAATTGCTTCTCAGTTTTAAAATGGCTTTCACTTTAGAAAATAAAATTCTTTTAGTCCAGGATTCTTTTCGAAGTGGTAATAAAATTGATGGTTTATGGGTTTATTCAGTTCAAGATTGCATGGTAGAATTTCAAGTTGAGTTTCCACATTTTGTAATAGATTATATATAATTTAAGAATACTTTGGATAGAACTTTAAAACTTTTTTCTGAAGCTGGTAGTCTCTTAAGAAAATTAGGCAGCGGAGCAGTTAAGAAACGTACACCTCAAGTTGTCAGTCGTGTTGAAGAAATAATGGAAAATGAACAACAAACATCTGTTTGACATTTGAGTCAACAAATTTGACTGTTTTGAATGTTTTGACTGTTTTAACTGTTTTGACTTTTGACTTTTTCGCCTATTTCGACTGTTTCAACTGTTTTTACTGTTTTTACTGTGTTTACTGTTTTTGCTGTTTTCACTGTTTTGACTTATATATATATATATATATATATATATATATATATATATATATATATATGTATATATTAATAGGAAGGAGCCTAAGGTTGATAAGGAGCCTAAGGTTGATACGTGGAATAAATGTAAATTGTAATTAATAATTTGCCCAGAAAAATAAAAATAATTTGAAAATGCACAAGTGTAGTTATAAATATGACCTATAGGTGGAGTTAAGTATAAATATTACAGTTATCAACATGTATAATATTCGGAACATAAATAAATGTATATAAACAATTAATACTTAACTTTATTAGGCCTCCTTCAAGTGCAAACTTATTGTTAAATACTTTATGTGTATCTTAATCTAAGTACCGGCTAGCTGAGTTATGGTGATTTTACACTTTACGATAATATCTAACTGCGAGTTCGGTGCTAATAGAAGATAGATATGTTTAAAACAAGTTATTCTAAGTGTGGTGCATCCAAATGTATTAAAATAAATAAAACAAGAGAGTGAAAGGCAAAAATTACTGGTTTAATACGAAAATCTATTCAAAAGGTAAGTTTTTAAACATGATAATGAAATACATAAACATATGTGTAGTCACGTGATTAGATCTGTTATGAATGTTAGGTTAATTGTTTATAAAATGATAAATGCTTAAAAATTTGATCTATGTAACTATAATTCTAACACAAGGGAACTGTATTCTTCCGTTTAAAAGGTATACAAATTAAATACTGACATTTTAGGTATTCATATAAAAATATCAACGATTATATTAAAATTTAAATAAAATTTTTTTATATTTTAGGAGATGTAAATAAAAATGTACTCAATTTGGTTTTACGGTGGATTCTGGATATTCGAAGGGTGTTTGGATTCTTCTACACAGGATAAAAGGTTCTGGTTGTGGAAATATACTGGTATCGTTCTTAGCGTGGGTGGATATTTTTTGTAGCGTCCCTCAGATTATGGAATTTCGTTTTAAAAACGATCTGGCAGGTTTAAGGATGGGTAAACTTCATCTATCGATGCCTGGTAGGTAGGAGATTCGTAGGATGTTTTTTTATGGTAAGATTATAAAGATTTATTTACTATTTTATCACTTAGTTTCAGGAACACATTTTTTAAAAAATATCGACGCGTACCAAATTTTTATTCCGGCTTAGTCTCTGTTGTGTTTCTTCCATATCCTGGCGTCTTATTTGTAATACTTGTTTGTATTTATTTAATCTCGTTAATAAATTTATAAAAATGAAATAAATTACTATTACTAATCGCTTAGATATTTCACAAAAATTATTGTTGTTATTTTATAATAGACAAAAGTGTATTTCAAATGTTCAATATTTCGCTAGATACCTGTTTACAATTGGGATATTTCCCGCCTTATACAATTCAAACAAGGTACAGCTATAAACATAATATGTATCACAAATATTTCCAATCAATTAAGTTAAATATCTTCGGTAAAATTATAATTTAAATGAAAATGACTTAAGTAAATGACTACAAGAAAATAAATAAAAATGTGATTCAAATTTGAGCAATTAAATACGCGGAATTAACTTTATTGCTATGGCACGTGAAAAATGCAGTTCCAACAGTATCTTATGTTCTAAATTAACATTTTAAATCTAAATTCTGTATTTTTATTCTAGGCCTCTTATGTTCATGGGTATGCTCCGCTACAATATATATATGTATACCGTATGAACGCCGGCGAGTGATTGATCTACCACAATGTAGTAAGACGAAGACGAATAGCGAGTTTATGTGGTTAGGGTTGAGAGAATATATTCAATCTGTTCTACTGTCTAACTGTACGGGCGTTCCATACGCGACATTTCTTTATCCAACACATTCTACATACGATCTAAGTACGAATCAAATAATCTCTCTCTAACACATTGAATATTCCTATCAGTCGGTCATGGTGTTCAAGCAAGGCGAATATATTGAATCGGAAAACAAGCTTGCGACTGGTGATTCAGTTGCAGTTGCTCCTTGTCATCCGTAGGTAGAGTACGTATAGAAATGTTAACAAATGTCCGTCGTAATTTTTATAACCGATTGGGTTACTGCTCGGCTCAAGAGGGTGGTTTATTTGAGCATTTACTAAATAATTAGTTTTTCTTTTTAGAATGTTTTTTTATTTAATAATTAATATTTATTACCAATAAAGGTATTTTAGTTAAATTTAATATTTTATAGGTAGTTTATTTAAGGAAACCATTTATTTATACTGGTAAACACTTTATTTATATTCTTGCAAGAATCGTTATTCTTTTGAAATTTTATGCTATTACAGAATACTTTTTATTTTAATTTTTTTCAATAAGAGTTACGGTTTTGTTTCTTAATTTTATATTATTTATGTGTTTTCATTTGAATAAGAATTTTTTAAGTTCAAGCCACGAAGCTATGATGAAACTTATCATTGAATATTTAGCGATGAAAATATCTGATCCTTCGCCGGTAAGAATTATTATTATGCAGTAAACAAAAACTCTGCACTTTACGGCGGATTGTATTTTATGATACTTTCAACTATATTATATCATTTTATTTAAATTTAAATGTTAAATTTAAAGTATTATGGCCGAAGAGACATAAACAAAAGTATCCGTTATTGTAGGGACGTTGACAGCCGGCATATGACTAATAGTGCGAAAAGCAACGGTGTAGTCGGGTAAAATATCAAAATTCGTACATTAACCATAAATAATATACTACAAATATTTTTGTAGTTTGTTAAACAATTAGTTATTAATTTGGAATATTTATTTTGATACATCATTTATTAATAAACAACCATAACGTTTTCTTAGTTCACCACAATTAAATACGCCTGTAGGAGTTTAACGTATATAGCCCCTCCCACTTGCAGTTGGCCAGTCATTACTTATATATCCATCGATCGCTCGACGTTGTGCACACGGTATGTTATATATACTAGATAAAAATGTGTTTCTTGGGAGTAGTGGTAGGGTTAGTAAAACAATATTTAATTTATGTTTACGTTTCGGTTCTATATATAGAGCCTTTTTCAAAACTGTAATATTTATTAAAGTGTTAAAATGGTACGAGTAATATTAAAATAAATGCACTTACATTAGAATTGTGTTAATAATCTATTGTATTGTACTCGTTATATGGATGCATTTTAAAATTTCAAAATACCAATTTGTGTGTGCTAGTTATCCGTATTCGGAACATCTGGTTCATATCGTAATTAGATGGGTGAAAATGTAAGTACTGTCACACGGTTTAAACTGTTCTTGGACATGTGTTTTTTTATTTTATTTTCGTAATGTTTATATTGTCATTATACGCAGGGGCGGGGGTGTTATAAAATGGGTAGGTATATTGTAGACAGGTTATTCGTACCTGTTCTGTCGTTTTTGGAATCTGTGTTTCTCGTAAGTGGATGCTTTCTAGTATATTTCTTGTCTTATTATTTTTTTCAGAACTATATATTGAGGTTTAATCGAAATTGAAAGTGTGATTGGTCCGCTTGATATGTTTTTTTAAAGCTATACTATTGTTTGAGAATTTGTGTCCATTTGACCGTTCTTGTAGATATTGTGTTATTTGGTTGACGTATACACCTTTGCAGTAGTATTAAACATTTATTGCTGATATTACACTAATATATTATCGACTTCGTTAATATCCGCAGAGGAACCCTAATCGTCTGCGTTTAAAATTTAAATTTGAAACTTCGAAATTTCAGAATAAATACGATGTCGATATTAGAGACAATGATAACCGAAGGAAAGGGAATCCAACTGGGACTCTTCGAAAACAGACCGTACTAAATTACAAAGCGAACGCTTGGTGTCTGGCTATAAATTCCAACTAGCGCTTTAATATACACAAAAGAAGAATAAGACAAATTTCAATTTACTACACCTGCAGTGCCTCTAGCATAGCTAACTAGTTGTATTTAATAACTTAGTTCAATTTATGCTAAACTATGTAATAAATCTAATAAAGGCGAGATTAAGCAGAATGAAAACTGAGTGCAATGATAAACGCTTCTCCAAATTAAATATTCTTGGTGCTTGGGCTAAATTGTGAATTAAATCACGGTTTATATATACATACGTGTATATGAATTATCTATTTAAATGGCTTAAATTTGAGTTTGGTTTAGAAAAGCACTTGTCCAAATTCATATATTAGGAAACATTTAATAATCATATTGATTAACATAGTTAATTCAAAATACTAGGCTTCTCACTTATTAAATCTAACTAACAAATCGGGGATTGTGGCTTATAAGTGAATAAAATAAAATTAAAAAACCCTTACCACAATAGAATTTAATGATTCTAAATACGTATTTCTACAACCACGTTGTCATCTTCAGTAGAAAAAACAGTGTAACACTTGAACGCACAAAAACACTTACAGAAGGATTGTTCTGAACGTCTTCTAGTTTAACACTAAAATCTTCAATCTTAAATGCTACAAAAGTTACCTACATTTTGGTAAACCCCACCTATTCATGCAAGAGCATTAACCCATTATTTGTAAATTCTATAGAAAAACCGTTTAGAAATATTATAAAAGCTGTAATTTAACATACATTAAGGATCCAATTATGAAACTAATCCTTAAATTATGTTGAAATATAAATTTGGAAATCAATGTTGAGTCAGAATATTTTAATGCCAAATATTGTAATGAAACGAATTTAAAAATAAATTCCATGAATTCGAATATTTTTTAATAGTTTTCCTATTTTTCTTGCTTTAATAACATCTAACTGTCAATTAACTCAAATAAAGAAGAACCTGGTATAGGACCCAAATCTGCGTTAATTACGATATTCCTATTTTTAAAGATAAAAATGCTCTCAAAACTATCTAATTCGCGGGGGCGTGTGACGTTTTTTATTAATCTCAGACAGTCAGATGTTACGTTGTGATCTGATTCAAGAATATGTCGGGCAACACTTGATTTTTCCGGTCTATTGAATCTAATATGCGAAACATGTTCTTTATAACGAGTTAGAATCGAACGTTTTGTTTGGCCGACATATTTTTTATCACAATCCTTACAATTTATTTCATAGATACCAGATTTGTTGTTTACCTCAACTTTGTCTTTCGCGTTGCCTAAGAGAGATTTTAGGGAGTTATTCGACCGAAATGCTACTTGAACATTATACTGTCTAAAGGTTTTACTTAAACTTTTCGTAGTTTCGTGAAACGGTAAACTAATAAATTTTTTGCTCGAATCAATTTGAGGTAACAAACATGTGGAATCTAAAATTGTTTTTCTTACTTTATGTTTTCTAACTAGCTTGTTTATTAATTCTGAATCGAAACCGTTGTAACTCGCGATTTTCTTAATTAAAGTTAATTCCTTTTCATATCTATCCTTTGTCAATGGCATGCTTAACAAACGATTGATAAAAAAATTGAAAGAGGCACTCTTGTGCTGAAAAGTATGGTTTGAATCTGCGGTTATATCTGTTGACGTTGGTTTCTTTTCGGTAAATATCAAACTCTAAGTTTTTGTCATTCCTAATTACTAAGGTATCTAAAAATGGCAAACCTCCGTTGTTTTCCTTTTCAACCGTAAATTGAATACTAGGAAATTTTGAATTTAATTCTGTTACAAAATCCTTCTGTGAGTGTTTTTGTGCGTTCAAGTGTTACACTGTTTTTTCTACTGAAGATGACAACGTGGTTGTAGAAATACGTATTTAGAATCATTAAATTCTATTGTGGTAAGGGTTTTTTAATTTTATTTTATTAAATCTAAATTAACTAATTTTTTTAAATAAATAGCTTTTAAAAGTCTAATAACTTAGGGTAATTATGCACTAAAAAAATTTTCAAAATATGCATGCAAATATGCATTAAAAACATTCAGAGTATGCATTTAAATATGCACTAAAAATCGACTTTTAAAAGATAAATACAATTTTTTTATATTAAGACATTTTTATTTTTCCGTTAAAACACGCAAAATAATTTTTTTAGATTCAAAATTATTGAAATTATAGAAACGAATTATAATTACCGTGATGTAACAAATTTTCAAAAATAAGTTTGCGCTCGTTGTCGGCTAGAATATTTTTGTACTGTGAAAAAATTCTCTCGAACTATAGGTACAAATTCATATATTACAATGTCACTGGCATTTAAATGTTCATTTTTTTCATTAAGGTTTGTTTTATTAACACCTGGCTGATATTCTTCAGTTGTTGATAGCCCATATTTTTTGACAGCACTGCGTTTAATTTATTGATGAAACAATTATTCTAATATATTTTCTATTATTTCAATGCTGTCTTGTAAAGATAATTCTTTAGTTTCTAGGGTAGAGATTGCAGTCGAAATGTACACCAGATTACTTCGAATAAAAATGAAATCGATGAATCGGCCGATACTTGCTGGAAATCCATAATATGTAAATGGGATTTAAGTAAAACACTTAAACTAATTTCCAGTATATATTACACTTTATTATATGTATTAATAAATTGACGACATGTTTCGCTACGATGTAGCTTCTTCAAATCTTATATTACTACTGAACACGCTCTTCACAAATGTATGTTTTTTTTCTAAAATATGTATTTCAATGGTTGCACTTGTCTACATTAGAATCGTCTCTTACCGATATATCGTCTAAAGTTATTGTTATCTTAATATTTGATGAAACCAGTTTAAAAGTGGGGAATTATTAAGGTCTAATTGGTTATTTAACAATATATCTGCATATTTAAGTTTATTTATTTCTAAGGATTCCAGTAAATTTAACTTTAATCCTTTTTGTTGTGACTGTAAAATTTCAAAATCTGTATTGAAACTATGATTATTTTCCAACAAATGAAGTGCATAATTGGAATCTGTCTTTTTGTTAATAAAACTTTTAAAATGTTCCTGTATTCTTTTCTCAAAGCTCCTACCAGTTTGGCCTATGTATGTTTTAGGGCACTCTTTACATGTTAGTTTGTATACTCCGGATTTATTACTTTTGCTTGTCTTGGATTTATTATTTTTTATGAATTTCCCTAGAGAATTATTAGTTTTATAAGCTACATTTATATCTGTTTTTCGTAAAATTTTTCCTATTTTTTCACTTATCGGTCCTATGTATGTTACTAATTTATAATTGCTTGGTTTATCTTTTATTATTGGGTACACATTTTCTATTGCTTTCCTATATTTCTTTTTTCTTAAAATTGTATCTACTATATTTGGGTTATATCCATTATTTTGCGCTATTTGTTTAATGATATTTAATTCTTTAAAGAAGTTTTCATTATTTAAAGGTACTGATATTAATCTGTGTATCATACAATGGAATGATGCTAGTTTATGACTAACCGGGTGACAGGAACTATTTTGAATGATAACATCTGTGTGTGAGGGTTTGTGATATATTGAAAAGACATGCTTATTATTTTGTCTAGAAATTGTAAGGTCCAAGAAGTTTATACTATGATCTTAATACTTTTTCTATGGTGAACTTAATGCTTTGGTGTAGATTATTTATGTGTTTAAAAAATTGGTTTAATTGTCTATCTGTGCCTCTGAAACAAGTTAATACGTTATCTACATATCTGTGCCAGTATATAAAATATTTAAAATTGGGATGTTTTTTAATTTGACTTTCTAAATTATCCATAAAAATCTCTGATAATAACGGACTCAATGGGTTGCCCATTATTAGGCCATCATTACACGAATATATCTTACTGTCAAATTCAAAATAGTTTTGATCTAAACAGATAGCACTTCTTCGCATAAAATCCCAAATGGCCACAATAAACTTAGAGAATCGTTTATATATCGTTTAATGATTCACTTTGTCCAGCACTTTTAATGTCAGGAGATATGATTTATCTTTTTCTTCATTAACTACAACTACAGTAATCTTTTAACGTTCGTGGTTTTGACATTCGCGAGTTTTAATCATTTGCGATAATTAAAATGCGGACGAATTCCACATTCGCGAACTTAGGATTAGATT
Organism: Melolontha melolontha; assembly: GCA_935421215.2. Classification (NCBI taxonomy): domain Eukaryota; kingdom Metazoa; phylum Arthropoda; class Insecta; order Coleoptera; family Scarabaeidae; genus Melolontha; species Melolontha melolontha. Next base: position 7,164,916 of record OW285242.1, on the reverse strand, counting down.
ATTCGCGATCGTCGCGTCTAGTGCTCCTGCCAGAGCGAAAATTGTTTCTCAAGTGCGAAATAAATCTCTTGAAGAGAACAGAAAATGCTTTTAGCGTTTGGTTGGAGGAAATGTCTCAGAAGCATGTTCCGATCAGTTCTGCTCTGATAAAAGCTAATGCCAAAAAAATATTTGATCGTATAAACAAAGATTCTGATTCATTCTTTGACTTCCAGACCAAAAAAGGTTGGTTTGAATATTTCAAGAAATGGCATAATTTGGATAATATAAAATCGACCGGCGAATCGGCGTCTACTGACTATCAGACCGAAAAAAAAAATCCCGGAGAACTTCAAAAAATAACTAGAGAAGGAGGTTATCTACCACAATAGGTGGTTAATGCAGATGAGACAGAACTGTTTTGGCTCCAGGCTTCAAGGCGGCAAAAGATCGAGTTTCTCTTCTCTTGTGTGCAAATGCCTCAGATAATATTCAGATAAAGCCGATGATGATATATCGGTCCCTAAATCTGCGAGCATTGAAGGGAAAAAATAAAAATCAGTTACCCATTTTTTTGACGAGCTAATAAAAAGTAATAGGTCACCGGTGTTTTATTCCAGGAGTGGTTTAATGATTGTTTTATCCCTGAGGTAAAGAACTATCTTGCGCCTCAAAACCTTGACTTCAGAGTGCTTTTACTAATCGATAACGCACCTGGACATCCCTACTCTAGTAGGAGCTCACTCTAATGTTAATCCTAATGATATGTTTGCCCACAAATACGACGTCTTTAATTCAACTCCTTGATCAGAGAATAATTTCAGCTTTTAAAGCCTATTACACCAGGCGATGTTTCAAGGGAATTTTGGATTCGATTGAGCGCAATTCAGAAGAAACAGTGATTTCCAGTTGGAAAAAATTTAACATAGCGGATTGCATCGAAGATATCAACACCTCACTGAGATAGTTGAAGACAAGCACTATCAATGCCTGTTGGAAGTATCTTTGATCGGAAGTGGTTGTTAAAGAGAATCACCTTCCGGCTATTGCAAATCAAGAAGAAGAGATCATGGTCCATCAAATCGGAGGTGATGGATTTGAGAATATGAAGATGAAATTTATGATGTAATAGAATCTCATGTTTTTGCCCGAGGAAAGAACTTTTTGTCGAAACAACAACTTGTTGACAAAGATCTTGAATTTAATCCGCTCCTTGTTCGAAGTTTTTATGAGAGAAATCGAGGCTGCGGTGCCTCTTACGTCGAACTTGAAAAGATACAGACGCAATCGGTCAAGCAATCCCAGATTACTCGTTATTTTCTGCCATCAAGAAGCAACAATTTACTAAACTATAATTACATACACATGTAGATTCAAATATACACGTTTGAAAACAAAAAAATTTACATTTCTGAATGTAGTTTTTAATTCTCTTTCCGAAATTGCAACAATATACAGGGTGTTCTATTAAAAAAAAATTAGTAGCAAGCATTTAAGAAAACTATATATCAATATTAAATTTCAAAGAAATTACTTCTGAAAAACAAAGTTATGCAACCGCTCCAGGACTTTATACTAACCCTATATATATATATATATATACATATATATATATATATATATATATATATATATATATATAAAGATAATTATTTATATTATTATTAAAATTCAATTGACAACAGAAGTGATATAAAAAATTTAAGCAGTATATACTATAACTTAATTGTGTAACGATCTGCAAATTACCATCATAATATATGTTGCTGTTATACAATTATATATCTTATGTTGTTTAAAAATCTATACATTTGCTTATCATGCTGACAGTTCCGTATTTTGATCCCTGTCTGGTTGTCCGAGTAGGTTTTCGTGGTTTTCCTTCTCGTTTAAGGCGAATGCCGACAGCTTAACATCTTAAGTCGCCACGGCCGCATACGTAATAATAACTCATGTCTTGTATTTCCCTGTTTTTGTTGTCTATCTATTTTAGAATACTAAGGCATGATTTATTATTATTATTATATTGAAATGTATCTTTGAATAATTTTATCCATAGCAACTACAAATGTATACGTATGACATTCATATACTGTCATTTATATTTTATTTTCCTTGAAAACGGCATCATTTGCCGAAACATGCAGGATTGTTTTAAATACATACATTTTGAAGTAAAACCAGACCTTAAATCGCCAACAAATTGAATTTACCATATATATATATATATTAAAATAATAGACTTTTTCTTGGTTTAGCGACCTTTAATGAATTCCAATTTTTTAATACGACGTTTCGACTTTTATTATTATTAAGTCTTTTTCAAGTAATTAGAACTAAAAAATTAATACAAAGAAAGGTAAGAAATATATTTACATTTGTATGAATGAATTAAAATTAAAAATAAAATAATGAAATTAAGGTAAGGAAATTAAAGGATACAAAACTCACCAATTTCTTTCGTGTCAAAACACATATTTTGTGTAAACATGTATGGCCAGACATGTCGAACCTTTTTATAAGATCGACTGCCTTTCTTGGAATATTTAGTGTAACTAAATGTCTTTGTGCAGAAATGAAATTGTTTGTTTCGTTTTTAAAAATAGTTTGGTCAGAACATGTGTTTGGGAAAAATACAGTATATTTACAATGGGAAAATTTTTTTGTGTGGTTGAGGTTGTCTTCTATTGTTTAATGAGCGGATAATAAAGTTTAGAAAGTCCATCAATCTCGTTTCGATCGTTGATTGTTTTGTTGTTTTTGAATATATGAATCATTTCTAAGATCTTCCTGGCCTTTGTATTTTTTTGCTTAGTAATTATTTTTGTGTTTTCAAAATCAAAATTATATTTTAATGTTATCTGGTGTTTTTTTTAAAGCTGTCTGATTTTTTGCGTATTTGTGTCCTTTTAATCTTTCCTGTAGTAACTGTTTTGTTTGGCCTATGTATACTTTGTCACAGTCTTTGCAGGGTATATTATATATTGTATGTTATTGTTTAAGTGTTGGTGTTGAGTCTTTTAGTTTTGTATGTAGGAATTTTAGGTTTTTCCGCTTTGATGTGCTATTTTAAAATTAAATGGTTTAAATATATTGTTTAGTTTTTCGGATAATCCAGTTATATAGGGTGTAGGGATATATGTTAGTTCATTGGTTGTTTTATTTTTATTTTGGCACTTAGTTTTGTTATATATTTTATTAAGTCTGTGTTTTATAATGTTTTGTATAAATTGTGGTGGATAATTGTTTTCTATTAAAATTGTTTTTACTTTATTAAGCACTGTTGGTCTGCAAGCTGGATTGGTTAGATTTAAAGCCCTGTCCTCTAACGCTGTTACAACATTTTTTTTGTGGGATAAGGGTTGGTCTGAATAAAAATTTACGTATCTGTCGAATGTGATAGGTTTAGTGTACCATTTTGTTTGTATGTTGTTGTTTGCTTTTATTAGTGTTAAGTCTAAGTATGTAGATCTCGGTTTCCGGGTTGGAACCGCGTCGAGTTAGGCGTAATTGCCAACGTTTCGTCCACTGTTTCAAGGGACATATTCAGGGCTGTACGTAGATGTTCGTCGTTTCGCAATAGCTTGAAGAATGAAAGAAGAAACATCTACGTACAGCCCTGAAGATGTCCCTTGAAACAGTGGACGAAACGTTGGCAATTACGCCTAACTCGACGCGGTTCCAACCCGGAAACCGAGATCTGCATCTAGAGAACGACCGCGGAAACCTACACCTACATTTAAGTTTAAGTAGTTTATGGAGTTATTTTTTCTATTTCAATGGTAAAGTTTAAATAATTATATATATATATATATATATATATAAATATAATATTTTCGTGACCTTGGTAGTATATATAACTTAATAAGTCGGCGATTAAAGGTCTGGTCTATTACTTCAAAGTATATATATTTAAAACAACCCTACATGTTTCGGCAATGATGCCGAAATGTTTTAAATATATATACTTTGAAGTAATAAACCAGACCTTTAATCGCCGACTTATTAAGTTTACTATATATATACGAGTATATATATATATATATATATATATATATATATATATATATATATATATATATATTTAGTGTTAATAAGAATTAAAATTTATTTCTTATTTATTTTATTGGCCGTGTGCATAATATTAAAATAATAAGCTTTTTTTGGTTTAGCGACCTTTATTGAAATTCAATTTATTTAACTAACGACGTTTCGACTTTTTTGTATATAATTAAGTCTTTTTCAAGTGTTTTAGAACTAAAAAAAATTACAAACGAAAGGTAAGAATTATATTTACATTATATGAATGAATTAAAATTAAAATAATGATTAGAGTAAAGAAAGTTAATATTTAAAATTTAAAGGATACAAAACTCACCAATTTATTTCGTGTTAAAACACATGCCCAGTGCAATATGCATGGTCGGAAACATGTCGACCCTTCACTACAGGGTCCGAACAACGTATCTCGGAATCTTAAGTGTAACTAAATGTCTTGTTATAGAAATGAAATTTTTTTATATTATTTCGTTTTTAAAATTTGTTTGATCAGGTCATGTGTTTGGGAAAATGCAGTGTGTTTAAAATGGGAATTTTTTTTTTTTTTTTTTTCTTGTGTGGGTGTGGTTGTCTTCTATTGTTTAATGAGCGGATAATACAGTTTTGAAAGTCCATCAATCTCGTTTCGGTCGTTGATTGTTTTGTTATTTTCGAAAATGTGAATCATTTCTAATACCTCCCTAGCCTTTGTATTTTTTTGCCTGGTTATTATTTTTGTATTTTCAAACATTATATATATATATATATATATATATATATATATATATATATATATTTTTTTTTTTATAGTATATATTTTATAGTATTTATAAACTTTCGTTTGTAATTTTTCTAAATCACTTGAAAAAGACTTAATTATATACAAAAAAGTCGAAACGTCGTTAGTTAAATAAATTGAATTTCAATAAAGGTCGCTAAACCGAAAAAAAGCTTATTATTTTAATATATATATATATATATATATATATGGTAAACCTAATCAGTAGGCGATTAAAGGTCTGTATATTACTTCAAAATATATGTATTTAAAAAACTCTACATGTTTCGGCTATATACAAAAAAAAAAAAAAGAAAAAAAAAAAAAAAACAAAAAAAAAAAGGCGTATATAGCCGAAACATGTAGAGTTTTTTAAATACATATATTTTGAAGTAATATACAGACCTTTAATCGCCTACTGATTAGGTTTACCATATCATACCAAGGTCACGAAGTTATTATATATATATATATATATATATATATATATATATTGTTATGGTTCATACTGCACTCATATATCTGCATCTGAAACGGAAAAACAGATTAAACAATGCATTTAACAATTATAAAAAGGGTGAAATTAAGATTGTAAAATTAGTATCAACATGTTTATAAATTAATACAACGAGAACAGTAATTCAAATTAACTTATTTTTATTTTTTATAACTTATTTTATATTTCTATTTAAAATTTCATAATTCAAATATTTCGCGCGATACTACCGGTATCTAATTTATCCACATTGAAATATTGTATTGATACTGATTAGACACGCCCTCTTTTTAAATTTAACCAAAACACGTAAGAATGCAACTTAGAACACATAATAATGACATAACCTACATTTAAAAGTAAACAAAGTGTATTTGAAAATTATTTAAAAAATTTTATAATTTGATTAGAAATGTAATATCAATTTAATTCAAAACACCAGCGATGTTATGATAATAAAGTTTCGAGGCTATTTGCCAATATAAAAATAGGCCATGAAAAATAAATGAACGTAGAGGACGCCGAAAAAAAATTTTACAATATATGGCCGCGTTTGTGCATTTATCCAAGTTAAAAATTAAATTACCATAATCAAACTTAACAGATCTCATCGAAAATAACTATATTTGAAACGCAGAAAATTAGCCAACATTTTTAAGTAAAAACCAGCCTCTCATCATCGAAGATACGCCGAATATTGACGATAGCATCTTTACAAGTATCCAAACTGCAACGCGTGGGCCATTGGGACGATCGGACGACGCCAAACCCATATCAAGAATTCTAACGCCGAACTTGCTGCTGCTCGACTACAACGCTTCAAGCTTGAGCCAACACACAAAATCTTGGAACACAGGTTCTTGAATGATCCATTTATAATTTCATTGCCTATAAAATTTACATATCAATAAACAAGTTCATAATAACCTATATAAACTTCAATAAAGCTTCTATATTTATTATCTATGCATCGTTTACCCTAGCTTAATAAATATAAGCATAATTTAACATCCAGATAACACCGTAGTACTTACCAAATTAGTATAAATAATCCAATATATTCTGTAACTTAGTTTTCTTTGTTCACCAACACTATATTTAGTTATATTATATTTACACATGTTTAGATCGTAATTGTTTTTATAGACACATGTCTATGTTATGATAATTGTTACAGTTCTCTAATTTTTGTTTCAATATATTTTATTTTTATCACTTTAAACTGTTTTATTTGTTAGCATTTAGTTGTTGAGTTAAACATATTATATAGACACCTAACTACAATTAGGGAGATAATTCACAGACCGACTTTGAACCTGAGGTATTTTATTATTTAATCTATTTTATAACCATGCTTTCCGACTGCTGTTAGTGCATTTGTATGTACACAGAGGACGTAGGTATATTTGTGATTAATTTAATCACTGGCGCCCATTATTTGAAAATTCAACATTTACAACATTACATATCATTCATCATTATTATAATTATTCCACATAACGACTCCTAGTAATATATCAATATATATATATATATATATATATATATATATATATATATATATATATTGGGAAAGCTGCCACAAGGAGAGAAGCCTTTGGAAATACATCAAAACAGTATGGATTCATAAAGCAAACAAGTCCGGCACATAATTAATGTTTGTGAATTCAGAATCTATAAGAGTTAAGACTTCCACATTATAACCATGATCTAATTTCGTTAAATTTATTTTTCGCCAAAGGCCTAACAATTTGTCGATTTCTACAGTCTACAGTTAGTTAATCGACGGTCAGATCGGATTACATTACCCATTTTTCCAATATTCACATCTGTTTTTTACGTGGAAAGGCGTTCCGGTTTGCATTATTTTCAACGTCTTCTCAGTCAACTTGGAAAAGCTTAAATCACTCAAATACCTACGCACGTGATAAACATTTCCACAGTCTTAGTAGCGTTTTTTTTCAAGTGCGTGTAAAATTTCAAAACAATTCGTTGCTCTATTAAAACAGTTATCATTTTCTTACATCTATCTTACACAAACGTTACCAGACTGTTACGAGATAGTTTCACGCTACACAGCTGCCAGTCCTTCGACTGCAGTAGCATCTGTCTCGCTATTTTACGACCACACCTCGTAAATTAATTTAAATTATTAAAAAATAAATTTTGATATCCACGACGGTTAACGCTATATAAAGAGTACTAAATGATTTATTAGGATTTATAAAATATCTCCGAGGCAACTTGAATTATATTTTGTATATACATTAACATAAAAACATGTTCCCTGGGTACGTATATTCTCCGAAATGGGGAATTTTTAGTTTAATATTTTTAAATGGGGAAATGCAATTGCGGATTTGGAGCTAAGGCGGTGACGCGAAATTTATGACACCGTGTTTTAGTCGTCTCGCGGCGCAGCACAAACGGCTAAAACGTGAGAAAGTAGGTCGTTACATAAATATTAATATAACTGTGTATTATTCGATTTTTGCAGGTGTATTTTTTGCGCCACATTTTCACCAAATATGTTCTCTCTTCATTCTGTTTTGAACAAATTTTCATTGAGATATTAACAGAGAACGTAGATTTAGTTTTGGTGTATCTGTAAAAGGCCAGTAATTTTATGAAGGCCATGTCTTTTTAATCTTTTAAAATACTGAAATTAAACACATCGTCGCCTGGGCTACCTTTTAAAGTAATACATTATCTTATAATTACAACGTGTTATACTTGAAAAGCTGCATTTTTATTACACCATTTTTCATAAGTTGCATAATTTCATCATATTCAAAATCAAGTATTTCTTTTTAGTGTTGCGTTTCTGTATATGTTTTGGGTAAAACTCGTTGTGCTATCTCGAAAGTAAGGGACGAAGGTGCCCAGAATCTCCTAACTGAACCGTCACCAGTCAAAAGCACCACGCCCCTTCTGTAATTCGACTCGTCTGTTACATAACAGGTGTTCATTTGAAAAGTCAATCTATGTTACTTTGAAATTTTAATAGAATAAGACGCAAATATATTAATATGTGTTCGTTGTTCCGTAAACGTAAATCCAAATGACATTTGATAATGTCAATCACAAATATCAGTTAGTGCATAAAATAATCGTGCGTCGACTCTGGTTTAAATAAATTACTTCCCAGTTTTAAAATGGCTTTCACTTTAGAACATAAAATTTTTTTAGTCCAGGCTTATTTTCGAAGTGGTAATAAAATTGATGGTTTATAGGTTTATTCAGTTCAAGATTGCATGGTAGAATTTCAAGTTAAGTTTCCACATTTTGTAATAGATTATATACAATTTAAGAATACTTCGGATAGAACTTTAAAACTTTTTTCTGAAACTGGTAGTCTCTTAAGAAAATCAGGCAGCGGAGTAGTTAAGAAACATACACCTCAAGTTGTCAATCGTGTTGAAGAAATAATGGAAAATGAACAACAAACATCTGTTCAACATTTGAGTCAACAAATAAACCTTTCTGTTGGTACAACTCACAAGTTATTCAAAAAAGATATGCAACTTTATCCATACCGTGTCACAGCAGTACAAGAATTGTTAGAAATTAATTACCCACGTAGACTACAGTTTTGTAATTGGTTTGTAAATATGAACAATAATGGAGAACTTTCGCAAAGAGTCATCTTTACTGATGAAAACGGGATACCTAAATTCACAAAATACAAGAATTTGGAGTAGTGAAAATCCACATGTAATTAATGAAGAATCGCTACATCCAGAGAAAATTGGTGTTTGGGCAGCGATAAGCCAAAGGCGAATCATTGGAACAATATTTTTTCAGGGAACGTTAAATGCTCAAAGGTACCGTACGGAAATTTTACAACCATTTGTCAATCAGTTGCATGATGATGAACTTCAAAATGCATATTTCCAACAAAACGGAGCACCTACTCACTGTACTGCAGAATCTTTGGATTATTTAAGAGTATTTTTTGATGAGCGTATAATTAGTCGAAATACTGCAATTGCCTGGCCTGCAAGTTCATGCGATTTAACACCTTACGACTTCTTTTTGTGGCCTTGCCTAAAAAATAACATATTTCGAACACCTATATTGAATTTGAATGATATGCTACAGAGAATCGAACAGAAATGCATGGAAATTAATAACAATCCAGTAATGTTGCAGAATATCATCAGACATTTTGAACGGAGGATTTTAAAGTGCATTGATCTTGAAGGACAACATTTTCAACATTTGTTATAGTTTTCAATAAATACCTATTATTTGTTATTTATTTGTATGTATGAAACTGTCAAAGTATACGACTTCGTAGGTTAAGTAGTAAATTTTAATTTACGACCTACTTCAAAATGTTCTCAGTAAATCACATGCTACCAGATTGACTTTTCAAATGAACAGTAGTTACACGCTGTACTAACAGGATTTCACATATTCACAAAAAAGAACCAAATGTTATAGTTCATTGTGTTTGCGAAACTTTGCAATTTTGTTGTATAATGCACCTTTTGCTATAAACTCTGGTTTTGTTTAAAGCTGAACTCCAGAGCAGAACTCTATTGAAATTCGTAAAAATTATAAAAAAAGTTAACATCGTTATCGGCTAAATCAGAACTCTGATTCGATTATAAATATACTCATCGAATCTCCGATTTGCATGTAATTAATTGATGAAAGTCTTATTAAAATCTAAGTAAGCCAATTCTGAATGGTGCATAACAATTTGGTTGCCAGTAATCTTTGGAGAAATAAGAAACAAACAAAGAAACAGCGACGCAGGAATGTTCTTCATTATAACAATGCGAACTCTCACATACCGGCACAAACAACTCAATATTTGACATGTCAAAACATCGAATTGTTAGGTCATTTTCAGTACAGACCAGATTAGTGAAGAATAAACTGCGTAGTCAACGATTTTCCAGGCCAGAAGAAGCGTATTGTATTCTCCATTAAAAAAACATTTCTAACGAATGTACATTAGAATCCCTTTTGGATATAAACACCTTTAAAAATTCCTCATAATGGTGGCAATGTATGGAAATGTTAATAGGACAAATCGGTTTTGGTTTAAAAGCTCTTCAAGTGCTTTAACTACTTGTGTGCGTGATAAAAGATATTCTTTGTTCTTGCAAAAAAAAAAATAGATACCACGCACAAACCCTGGCCCAATAGTTCTATGAGGGCTACGTAACAGTCAAGTTTCTCTCAAATCGATGTCTCCGGATTGGATCATTGTAAATACGAGTAGATATCATAATTTATGATTTTTTAATGACGTGCATTGGAAGCTAGGTTGCCTGGCGTGTAGAACATTTGATGAAAAAGGAATAATTTTGGTCTGATATTAGTTTGCTTCCACCATCATTTTAAAAGATTCAAAATAGTTCCTATCAAAAGTTCATTTGATGTGTTCTCTATGTACCTAAAGTTAGTTTAAAAACGGGAGAATAATTGATAAATAGATAAGTCAAGTAATTAGCTACCGATAATTTAAAAAAGTAGAGGATTTTAATATTGATGAGTTTATTGTCCGACAGATCATGTGAGACATATTCACATTTAAAATACCCGAAATATCATTTTAAACGTTCAATTATGAAATTCACAAAATGAAAATATTATTTCGAGTAATTTTTCAGTCCAGATTAAAGGGTTTGAATTTAAGTTTAAATTGGTGATGAAAGCAAACTCTATTATACATACAGGCTGTCCTTGAAATAAAAAGATAACGTACGAAAAAGGGAAATATGGATCCATATAGAATATGAATCCAAAATATTGTCAGTAACGACGCGAACCCCAAAATTAACACCTCCTTGAAAATTATAACATGTACCGTCTATGAATTCAAAATATTCAGAATATATCCTGTATGTTAAGGTCAATACCTCGTACAAAATCAGCTTTTCACTCCTTTAAAGTAAATAATTAAAAATTAAGATGTGTGTTAGATTCATTTACAAACCCATTTTAAGAATCATACTAAAATTTCATGATTTCATGTGTATTATGGTTGTTGTATTGTTTGAAGTAAGAAATATAAAATACGAATATCTGGTTCAGAATGTCCCATTGTATTCAAAGGCGGCAATGTTATATTTATAAAGCCAATAAGTTTTGTTATAGTAAAGGTTCGATAACCTTCAGTCAGTTGTTAAAAATGTATACTTGTAAATTTGTAAAGCTGATATATTGATATATTGAAAGAATATGCAAAATGTGTAACGGGTGTTCATTTGGAAAGTCAATCTAGTAGCATGTGATTTATTGAGAACATTTTGAAGTATGTCGAAAATTAAAATTTACTACTTAACCTACGAAGTCGTATATTTTGACAGTTTCATACATACAAATAAATAACAAATGTGATTAACATTATCAAATGTCATTTGGATTTACGTTTACGGAACAACAAACACATACTAGTAATATATATGCGTCTTATTCTATCAAAATTTCAAAGTAACCTAGATTGACTTTTCAAATGAACACACGTTACTTTCCGGACATTTAAGTTACAATCTAGTATTTTTAATCGAAAAATTGTAAACGAACGTTCGTAATTATCAACAACGGAACGAAAATTAAGGCAAGATATTCTTTTTGTTATTGTGGGGCCGCTTTAAGATATCGTCTCCAATAATATTTATGATATATTCAGTGGCACAGTAGCGTAAAAAAATTTCTTTGTAATTTTTTTCTCGCTTATGAGAGGAAATTTTGGGAAAATATTTTGGGTAGGTATATATTCTATGTAATTTAGTCTTTCTATTTTTCATACATTGTCTTTTTATTTCAAGAATGTTAATCGTTGTTTATGTTGATAGTTAAATAACGATTTACTTATTTAGAGCTACGGTATATTCTGACTATAAATTTTTATTGAGATAAAAATTTTGGTTAAGTAAATCGAATTCTTTACTAGATCTGTATTAAAAACACTACACTTCTACTCTAATTTGCTAAAGCGCCATCAAAAATAATAATTTTAAACTAAATGAAAATTTGTGCTAGGATATAGAAAGAAATTTATGAGAGAATTTATTTAACAACTCAATATTTGACATGTCAAAACCTCGAATTGTTAGGTCATTTTCAGAACAGTCCAGATTAGTGAAGAATAAACTGCATAGTCAACGATTTTCCAGGCCAGAAGAAGCGTTTGCTTTTAAAATGCATGCTTTGGTAGACACCCCCAATCAGAATGGAAAAAGTGCTGTGAAAATTGGTGCGAGAGTATGCAAAAGTACTCGATTGTGACGGAAATATCTTGAGAAACAATAAAACCATTTTTTATGATAAATTTTTGTTCGTTATTCTGGAGTCAGTAATAGTAATCCTTGCATTAGCTGTGACCAACGTATTATCTCCAAAAGAAGACTTACATAATGCTTATTTATCTGATACCAACTTTATGTTGTTAATAAAATATGGGTCAGGTAATACTTGAAGGAAATATATGTTAATATCATACATTACAAATATTAACTGAGTTCCTTATATTACAAAGTTCTTCTTTCGCACAAACATCCTAAATTTATTTAATAATTTTTTGTATTAAATGACAAATTGATACAGATCTAATCGAATCAGTTCCTATTTGTCTAGATAATGCTATAACGTACATTATCTGGAACTAAATTACAAACGGACAATAGAATATAAAACTTCGCTTGTTTCGTTGCAGTCATAACTGCAGAGGCTTCAGATTTATTCATGTACCCCAGACATCTCAGTAATTAAAATTTAATCAAATCCTGTTTAAAATAAATCAACAATTTAGCAATCCGTTCTCTAATTTTCATTAATAGGAAAATTCACAAATATCCACTTCCATTGTACCTTTTTTATTCTATAATTAATACATCAGTCCCATTAAATTTAAGAACAATCATTCACTTTAATTACTTGCACCTGTTCGTTTCGTTTCGCAGTTCGAGGACAGTTTTAGTAACAGTAAACTTCAATTTAAAATTTTCGAGCGAAATGTTTTCCCACCGTCACATATTGGAAATAATGGATGCCAATTTGTTTAATGAGAATCCAAATTCATTTGCAAGTTGTGAATATATATCACGATGTAAAATAGGTGGCAAGGTAATAGATTTAATTCGAGGGAATCCTTTATTTTCGTTAAACCCATTTGACTTCGATGGATGTCTTTATTTAAATACGCTTGATCAATGTTCTGCCTATATTTAATAATAATAAAAAATAAATAAATAATAATAATAAACCGGCGTAGGGAAGTTGTAGTTCTCAGCGCCCAAGGACATAGATCCTTGCAATACCCACCGCAGAGGTAGCCCATTAGGCTGTAAAGGGGCTATTTCCGACCGCCTCCTTCCGACCTCTGGTCGATCACTGTCACCACCTATCCTGCTTATTAAGGCCAACCCAGCGCATTGTCGTAGGAGGCGGACTTTTACGGACTCTAGAACTGCATTGGGTTAGAACACCACTGTGTATTTATGACCGCTATGAAAACTAGGAGTGGATGCGGGGTGGAATTGGGGAGCAGGCACCCCAGATCGGAGCTACCATAGACTGCCTGCACAAGATGAGGACATGGCAATGGAAGCGGACACGGAATACACAAAGACCAACCACTACCAGAAGTTCCTACCCCTGAAAGTGTTACTGGTCATACTGTTCAGCCCACCGAAGGGACCAGAAAGAGTAAGCGGTTGAGATGGACAACTGAAATGAATACCTCTACCAAGCTTACTTGCAAATAACCAAAATGGAAACAAGTTTTGAACCCTATGGAAATGAGCTACATACAACGATGGCAAAGAAATTCCCTGTGCTGGGAAACAAAACAACACAATAATAATAATAATAATAATAATAATAATAATAATAATAATAATAATAAACCCGCACAGGGTAGCCTAGAGCTAGGTTACTGGGGACTAGCGACCCCACGGTTTCCTGAGCTAACCGTTGGTTTGGGATAGCAGTTGAATCGATTCTGCCTTTACTTGATGTAAATCCATATCAAACGATAAAAACACACAATGTTGTATTAGATTTACACTTTATTTAATAATAATAATAATAACTATATAACAGCTGTTTCACCGTACAACGGTTTCTTCGGATATAGCAAGCGGTACTATAAAACATTTTACTTAAACGTATATATCCGATTACTAAAGATCATGACAGGAAATTTAAAATTATTACTTACCTAGGCAGACAAAATAAACCATTGGAAAAATTTTTAAGAAAACAAAATATAAACATTGCATATAAAACCAACAACCATATTAGTAACTACATCAAAAACAATAAAAGTAAAACAGCACATCATAATAAGTCAGGTGTGTATAAACTAACTTGTGGCACATGTACTAAAACATATATCGGGCAAACAGGTAGAACGTTCAAAAAGCGCATATACGAGCATTATTATTCGTTTAGAAATGGGAAAACAGATTCAGCATACTCCAACCATTTAATTGAAGAAAGCCATAGTTTTAATAATAATTTCAAGATCCTACACGAAGAAAACAAAAGTAAGAAACTCGATTTATTAGAAGCAATGCAAATTAATAAACAAAAATTTTCAAATAAATTATTAAATGACAAAACAGAGCTTAATTCCTCCCCTCTGTTGAATTTATTTCCTATTTGTGATTGAAATATTTTGTTAGATATGTGTCACTTATATAATTTATGTTATCTATTTGTATCCCTACTAAAAGAGGCGGGTAAAAATATTTCGGTTTCCAATTTCTGAGAATACCATTAAGTAATAAAATATAAAAAAAAATATTTACGTTTAAGTAAAATGTTTTATAGTACCGCTTGCTATATCCGAAGAAACCGTTGTACGGTGAAACAGCTGTTATATAGTTATTATTATTATTATTAAATAAAGTGTAAATCTAATACAACATTGTGTGTTTTTATCGTTTGGGATAGCAGCCCCAATCAGGTACACTTGCTCCAAACACTGATTAACAAGCAAGGACTGAAACAGCAAATTGGGCATGAAACACAAATATGGCATGCTTCAGTAGAAACAAAAGACTCAAGCGAGGATGTTGTTGAGATACATTCATTTCAACCCACTTCGTCAACATAACAACTAAAGCGCCGGACCCTCTGGGCCGAGTAAATGTAACCCCCCCTACATGGGAGAGGTATTATTATCTGCTTACTATGAATGAAGCATGCCTTATGTAGTAGAGCCGCATAGATAGATTACGGAGAAATACCTGGAAATAAGAAATAAATAATAATAATAATGATATGACAGTTATGCCAGCCATCTTGTTCTCACGAACCGATGGGTTAACACCCTGGCAACCAAGGACAAATTGAATGTTCTTGTGAATGGAGGAAATAATAATAATAATAATAATAATAATAATAATAATAATAATAATAATAATAAAGAGAGCTGCATAGTTATGTTACGGAAAAATACTTGGAAATAGGAAACAATAAACAACAATAATAATATTATGATACTTATGCCAGCCATCTTGTTCTCACGAACCGATGGGTTAACACACTGGCAACCAAGGACAAATTGAATGTTCTTGTGAGTGGAGGAAATAATAATAATAATAATAATAATAATAATAATAATAATAATAATAATAATAATAATAATAATAATAATACCCCCAGGGTAGCCTAGAGATAGGTTACTGGGGACTAGCGACCCCACGGGTTCCTGAGCTAACTGTTGGGTTGGGTTAGCAGCCCCAATGAGTTACACTTGCTCCAACCACTGAATGAAAAGGATACTGTGGTGGGTCGGTGGAGCAGGATCCAGGTAGGATTAACCAGCAAAGACCGAAACAGCAAATTGGAAATGAAACACAAACATGGCATGCTTCAGTAGAAACAAAGAACGCAGGCGAGAATGTTGTTGAGATACCTTCATCTCAACCCACTTCGTCAACATAACAACTAAAGCGCCAGACCCTATGGGCCGTGAAAATGAACCCCCCCCCCCTGCATGCTGGCAGGTGCTATTATCTGCTTACTAAGAATGAAGCATGCCATATGGAGGAGAGCTGCATAGTTAGGTTACGGAAAAATACCAGGAAATAAGAAATAATAAACAACAATAATAATAATATTATGATAGTTATGCCAGCCATCTTGTTCTCACGAACCGATGGGTTAACACACTGGCAACCAAGGACAAATTGAATGTTCTTGTGAGTGGAGGAAATAATAATAATAATAATGCACACACCACTAGGACCGGTCCTGGGCGGCAACCTGGCGAGGCTGCCATGAACAGCACACACGCACTCGACGTGTGTGCAGTGCCCCCGCAATGGCAGAAAACGTTAAGATGGCACAAAGTGTGACCGTCGTCGACCAAAGTAGCCGCTAAGAGTGTTCCATTGGTTGGCCATGAGCAACCCCGTGCAGGGTGCGCTTCGCGGGTATGGGCCTTGCCTCGATGGAGCGGGGGTCGGGCCGTCGAAGTACTGCCCGGAAAAGTAAAGAAGTTGCCGGGAAAGGGTTGGCGGCCCTGCGCAACGGCTGGTTCTGCGATCTCTCAAAATTAGCGCGACCGGACACTAAACACATGCACGAGCGCGCTAAAATACAACACCCCTACACTTGCGCGCTCGCACAAACACAAAACCACACACCCAGAGAGAGAAGCAAGCTGCCAGCAGCGGACAACACATAAGTTCACACCCTGAAAGTACTGGTAAGTATCTACTATAATCAATATTCATATAAAAATAAATGAATGATAGATAACTATGCCACCCATCTTGTTCGAATGAACCGATGCGGTAAGATAATGGCAACGACGAACGAATGGTTCTTGGGAGTGGAAGAGATAATAATAATAATAATAATAAAAATGTGAGACGGAGAAAGTTGGATGAGAACAGTTGAAATGTAGATTTGGTGGATGGCACTTCTAGTCATCAGCTTACTAGAGGACAAATCTACACATTCTTGGGCATAAAGCAAAGAAAAATGAATAAATGTGCTGAAGTAACTAATCAGTTAACCAAGAAATATGATGCTGTGTTAGCGAGCTGTATGCGAGCGTCAGTACAAAGAATTTGCATGTCCAGAAAAGCAGGAGGAAGAGGATTAGTGAACATCGAACAGAGATTTTATACTGCTGTTACCAGTACTGCTCGTGTTGTATTCACTACACAAGATTTACTTCTGAAGATGGTTAGACCACATGAAGTAGAAGGAGGGGAGAATTTTTCTATGGAAAGGCGGAGAGAGCGTTTAACGAACTAAAGCTACACAAATCTAGTAGAGAAAGACAAATTTAAATCAGGTGCTCGTCGTTGAGTGGAGGCGGATACTCAGAGAGAGGTGTGCCCATGTTTTGGTGAGCCAACATCGAGAGAAGGCGATGTATGGTTTATTTCTTAAGAAAATAGATAAACAGCTTCTGTCTCACAACCTAACTTTCAGTTTTTTCCATACACCATATTTGTACTCGGAAACAGAAGGCTATAAACTTGTCTGTCAGGATGGCGTTTACTACACCCTAGAGTATGCGAGAAGGGTTATGGGACAGAATATTGGCGAAACTAAGTGCAGAGCATGTAAATTAATGCCGGAAACTACCATGCATTTACTGGCAGGCTGCCAGAAATACCTCTTAGACATACGGAGTGTCCCAAAGAAATGGATACACACATTAATATCTTATTTTTTCTAATTTTATTTTATCTGTTCTACGTACAACCTATTTAATGTAATGGCTGATATTAAACTGGACTTTGAAAAACGTAAATTTATTTTAAAGTGCTACCATAAGTATGAGAACGTAGTTGAAGTGCAAAGACGATTTTGAAGGGAGTTTCAAAGAGATCCACCTATGAGACCCACCATTACTGGCATCAGGGATAAGTTTGAAAGAGACGAGACTGTTCAAGATGTCCACAAACAACGTTCTGGGAAACCACGAATATCCACAAGCACCGCAAGAGAAGATGAGCTACTGGAAACTTATCGCGAAACTTCACGAAAATCTGTTCGGCAAGCGCTGCATGAGGTAGGCATATTAAAATTGAGTATTCATCGCATTTTTGAAGCTCGCAAAATGGAAGAGTTACATTCCAAGATTAATCCACGCTTTCGATGAAGATGATTATGATCGGAGGGTGGAGTTTTGTGTGTGGTACTTAGCAAATTCTGCAGTGTATGTACAGTTTTCACACAAGATTATTTGAAGTGATGGTGCAACATTTAAATTAAACGGGCCGATCAATCGTTACAATTGCGGCAACTGAGCACCAGTGAACCCTCATGTTACAGAAGAACATCATTTAAATTTACAAGGAGTTACGATGCGATGTGGATTGTCAGCGCAGGGTTTAGTTGGACCATTCCTTTTTGATAACACTGTGACTGGTGCCGTTTACTTGAATTTGCTGTAGGAAAATGTTCTGCTAATTATTCGTGAGCAGTTTGGGGATGAAGAGGACTATTATTTTCAGCAAGATGGAGCACCTCCCCACGCGAAATGTCGAGTAAAATTATACAAGCTTTGTGGTTTTGTTACTTGAAATGAAGTCTACTTAACACTCCTAAAATTTGAACATAACGATACGGAACACCTTGTATAAAACGATAAAATACTTTAGAATAAAAATTTTATTTATTCAATGTAAGCTTTTTAAAAAAAAATATTTGTCTTGGTCTGCATAGACTTTATCACTTATCGAAAATGTTTTTTGAATTTCGGAAAACGCATTTTAAGGAATTTAATTCCATACTTTCTTGGTTCCATTATTTGTATTTCATTTGGAACAATATTATTTAAGGTAGAAATGTTTTTCAATCAATTAGCAAGCATGAAAAATTTAAATACTTGTGACACGAATCAAATTAAATTTCCAGGAATCGTTTACGTTTTAAACAGCTGCTCAGATGTACATATTCAAGTATTTTTTTGTACAAAAGCTTTTTATAATGTGAATAAAAAGAGAAAGACAATATTCTATTTAAGAAAATAATTTCAAAGTAGAATAAAAACTAATTACTTTAAAATGCAATTTTAAGAGAGAAAAAATTTTTCTTCAATATTAAAATCACAAAAAAAATTCCAGGATAAAAATACACTTAGAGTCTTCTGACCTAATTAGAATCTTCTGACCTAGTTAGAGTCTTCTGACATAATTAGAGTCTTCTGACATAATTAGAGTCTTCTGACATAATTAGAGTCTTCTGACATAATTAGAGTCTTCTGACATAATTAGAGTCTTCTGACATAATTAGAGTCTTCTGACATAATTAGAGTCTTCTGACATAATTAGAGTCTTCTGACATAGTTAGAGTCTTCTAACATAGTTAGAGTTCTCTGACCTAGTTTGAGTCTTCTGACTTCAGACCTACTTTTATTAAATCAATTACCGAAACTAATTTTCGGATTTCTTTCTAATGCAGTCTAATGCTAGAACGTTGATTGGACAATATATGGGTACACGATTGATCATTGGCGGTTGTAGTCCACGTTAACTGCCATTTCATTGACAAGCCATTCTCACTCCGACAATTTGACATATGATAATGATAAGGAAAGAGTATTCGCGCAGACTGACCGAATGTCCAATGACAGTCCTTAATTCGTATTCAACTACCAATTAAATCGTAGTAATGTAAATATTAAATTATTTGGGATTATTTCTTATTTGAAGTGTTATAATTGCAGTTTTAAATTACCGATTTTAATATTTAAAATACATACCTATACTTGTACATGTTTTTTAGGCATGTATTCGAATACATTATAGAGAGGTTCATTCGAGCAACATAGTTCGGGAATATGTGTATATATTTTGTCACCGCCGGCCAACGTTGAGTGCACTTCGCTCGGGGAATGTTAGGCCGACGGAATGTTACGCAGACGTTACGTTACTCGAATCAACCTCTCTAATTATAATTACATTTGTAATTTGCATATTTTCTTATAAAATATTTTTTAATAATAAGTTATAGTCTGTTGTCTTAAAATACTGTCTATAAGCACTCTATTTTATGTACTAAGAATACAGAAGTTGCCTTTGATTTTATAACTGCAAATATATGTTTATTGTTAAATGTCAGTTTTCAATCATTTATATTATAACACTTATTCTAACAAACGTGAAAAACTAACTCGTTTACGAAGTATCATTTAATAATATGATATTTGTAAATTTTACTCCATCCAACATAAATATTAAAGAAATATTTAGGTATATCTATATTTGTGGCTTGTGTAGATGAGTCTCTTTCAACACACAAGTTCATACCCAGAAAGAGACACAAGCTGCTAGCAGCGAACAACACATATGTTCACACCTTGCTATCTGTTTTTGGAATACTAAAGCATAATTTATTATTATCAATTGGAATGTATCTTTGAATAATTTAAACCATAGCAACTCAATTATTTGACATTTGTATTCTGTAATTTATATTTTATATCCTTGATAAAGGCAACATTGCCGAAACATGTAGGGTTGTTTTAAATATGTATACTTTGAAGTAAACCAGACCTTTAATGTCATGGTGGAACACGATTTGCCAATGTTGGCCGTTTTATCTTTCATTGGTTCCTCCAGTTTCATTAGTTGCTGACAATAAACATCTGAATTAATCGTTTTGTTCATTTAAATCAGCTCAAAACACACAACACCTTTATAATCTCACCAAATATTTTTTCGATGCAATTCAGCTTGCGATGTGGCTTGTGCTGGTTCATCATGTTTGAACCATGATTGTTTTCGATTCATGTTATTGTAGTTAATACATTTTTCATCACTATTAATAATTCGTCTGAAAAAATGGTCGATTTTATTACGTTTCAGATACATATCGCAAACATTGAATCATTGTGTTAAGTGAATTTCTTTCAATATATATATTTGTGTGTGTGTGTGACGTTTCACGTTCGATAATTAAAGCCCATTTTAGATTCAAATTACACAGCAATATATGCGTACGAAAATATAGAAAAAAAATCTCTATGAAGGTTTCCAGACATAACGAGACCTTTTTTTTGAATTTGACAATATCTGTGGTACGTTTTCATGGCAATAACAAATACGTTCACGTATGTAGTATAACTGTACGTATATATACGTGTACATATACATGGGGCGAACATATTTACCGTCATATAATGGAAGCAAATAAATAGCAGTAAAAATTCCTTACTTTTTGTACGGGTGTTATCAATGTCGCCTCCAGTGTTGTGCTGAATTCCTTTTAGCACTTACAAAATTCCAGCATGTGGGAAATTTCCTATATATTATATGGTTTTTTTTTCAACGTACATATCACATATCATGTCTACCGAGGGCGGTGGTCTCAGCTCAGACACAATTTACATAATGTCAGTAAATAAACATTAAATCATCATAATTTGTTCGAACACATAATGTTGAAGTATCAACTAAAATTGTTGAAAATGAACATGAAATTGAACGACTTAAATTATTGAATTAGAGATCACAGATATGCGTTATGTAATTTTTTGCAAGACACAATGGTTTTGACACGGAAATAATTACATAATAAATTAGTTAGAAAAACTAATTTAAAAAGGATAATTCTTGATTCCACTTGTTTGTAAGCTCAATAAGATTGTGAGAAAAAATATGTTTACCAAATCATCAAATTATGAGAAACCCAAGTAGGATTGTTAAAAAACAAGAAACTTCAAGTTTCTTTTCGGTGTGAAAACTCATTAAATCTCTTTTGGGAAACACAAAGGATAAATTGCATGTGAACCAGAAATCGGGTACATATGAAATTAATTGCTGCAATTGTAAATTGAAATACACTCGTGGACAAAAGATTCCGGACACCGAAATAAAATCTGTTAGTAGAAGAAAAAATTGTTTTTTTCTTTTTTTAACAAGACATGTAACATTATCTACAAAGTAAGATTTATAAATAAAAAGGGTACTTAACATTTTATTCAATAAGAAACAGCCACAAAACCGTAAATTGTGCAAAATTAACAAATTCATATAGAAATTACAATAACCTCGAAGAGCGTAATGAAAAAAATATTGTAATATATAAATATCTCTAGTACCTCACAGAGTCGTTGCAGAATGATAAAAACTGAATTACTTAAATGTGTGAAATCAACTAATTAACCATAAATTAAAAATTAAAAAATATTATTATCTGACATAAACTAAATTTTTATCATTAATCTAATATAAAATTATTTTAGGATTAAAATCTTGATAACGAAAGATACGAACGTGAATAAATCTATAAATGTTTAAGTAGCAAATACATGAACGTTAATTATTTGAATAAATGTATAATAATAAAATAAATACATATAAGAATTAAACTAACATTAAATGCTGTTATGATTAGCATTAAAAAATCGGAATCGTAATTATAACAAATAAAATATCGGCGACAATTTTCAAGTTCACTGTATTAAAAAAAAATGCAAAATGCCTCGACCGCTGCAAGACGACATAGCTGTCTTGGTAAAAAAAATGACGTACGCAGATGTTCAGGCAGGTACAAGGTGGCCTTCTCTCTCTAGCACATTGCTTGGTTACTTAATTATCGATTTGTCTCCTCGCAAACGAAATATTTTAACTTCCCACGACTGGATATATAAAAGAGAAGCTCGTGCCTACTTATGTCTGTTTGTCTCAAAACAAAAGACATCCAATTACTCGATACGGTAATGAGCTTTCTTTTCCGAAAAAACTTAGTGCAGACGTGAATTATATTTCGATTAACAGAGCACACCAAGTTATATATCCAACTTTCTTCACTGATCGTTCAAACAGAAGTCCCTCTTTGTTGCGTTTAACAGAAGACTCTCGTGAAATCACCCTCGCCGCGCGAAGAGCGATCTTATCGAAGATCTACACAACCCAACAGCGGGAGCGGCTGATATAACATAATATAATCAATCGTTCTACAAGTTTAAATGTAAATTTTAAATACAGGGCGGTATAATTTAATCCTCGTTAAGCTTTTAAACAAAGAAAAATAACTGTAACATGGTTATTCATCAGGACAACTCACCAGCGCACACTGCATTGTCTGTCAAGAAGTTTCTTGCCAAGTACAACATCGTAGTTTTAGACCATCACCTGACCTAGCAATATGTGACTTTTATCTGTTCCCCAAGGTCAAATCGTATTAAAAGGAACAAGATTTCAGACTATTAAAGCTATGAAAGAAACTCACAGAAGAAGACTTCTATCAATGTTTAGCATTAAGGAAAATTTGAATGTCGCGGTGTAGGGATTGTGGAGGGGTATGTGTATTGAAGGGGATAATAATTGAATATGTATAAATTTAAAATAAAAAATTTAATATCAGTCTCATTATATTATAGCCATACCTTGTACGTCCAATCGCGTATATTTTCTATACTTTTTTTCGCCTTATTTATTGGTAAAAACGTATTTTCACCTGTCTTCACTTAACTTTCGATCTCTCGGCCGACCAATTCTCGATGGTGGTCTTAATGAGAGCTGAAATCTTCGAGCAAAATTTAACTCCAACACTCTAGGAAATAAATGAACAAATAGAGAAAATTTGAAATAAAAAGATATACAGTATGAGTTTATTTTATAATCACGTCTCGTATGTAGAATAACAAAACTTTTTTTTGTACCAACGACGGTTTTTCATTTAAGAATTTCGTTCCCGTCAAATATGCTTCCTCTTGTTAACAAAATAACTTTTTATCTAAAATAAAAATTATCTAATTTACTAAAGAAAGCACTCGGTATATTTGTTTCACAAAATATATTTATTAAATCTCTAACATATGTTTCGACTTTTCAGTCATTATCAAAGAGTTTGTAAAACTAAAATATAAAGTACACTTCTACCTCTATTTATGAGTTTTTAAAAGACTTTATTACGGCATCAATAGTAGGGGTGTTGAAAAAATCCAGCTGTGTATTTGTGACATGTCTATTAAGATTTAAGGCTTTTTTAATTTCTAATATTTCGAGAAAGTCAAGTCTTTTTCCTTTATTACAAGTATGTAAAAGTTTAAAATTATTGGTATTGAACAAAAGTGTATTTTCAATGCAATGTTCCGCGAATCCCGTATTCATATTACCATAAAGAATAGAACTTCTATGCTCTTTAATACGTTCTTTTATTGAGCGTCCTGATTGGCCGATGTATATCGCATCACAATCACTGCAACTTAATTCGTAAACACCTGACTTATCACACAATTCTGTTTTTTCTTTATTATTTACTAAAATATTTCCTAGATTGACTTTATTCACTTGGATGACATTTAACCCTAATTTATACAGTTTTTTAGAAACTTTGTTGCTAACCCCAGGTATATAGTTGAGTATGTGAAACGTTTTATTAGTTTTTGTGTATGTGTGCCTATAGTAAAAAATTTAAAAAGGATAGTACGTTGTTTTTTGTTAATCATTTTATCTATAAATTCTGTTTTATATCCGTTGTTTCTAGCTATTGTTTTTATGGTGGTTACTTCTTTTTCGTAATTCTCATTATTTAAAGGGAAATTAATCAGTCTATGTATAAAACTATGAAACGCTGCCATTTTTATATTCCATGATTGACTGGAATTTGCCGGGATTACTGTATCCGTTGTAGTGGGTTTTCTAAATATATCAAACTCAAATCGTTTATCCATTCTTGTTAATTTTAAGTCTAAAAAATTTAGCGTTCCGTCTAACTCTTTTTCTATAGTGAATTGTATTTTATTGTTAAGAGAATTTAAATACTTGAGAAATTGGTCTAGTTGTCTATCTGTGCCTGACCACATGCATTGAAAATACACATTTGTTCAATACCAATAATTTTAAACTTTTACATACTTGTAATAAAGGAAAAAGACTTGACTCCTCGAAATATTAGAAATTAAAAAAGCCATAAATCTTAATAGACATGTCACAAATACACAGCTGGATTTTTTCAACACCCCTACTATTGATGCCGTAATAAAGTCTTTTAAAAACTCATAAATAGAGGTAGAAGTGTACTTTTTATTTGAGTTTTACAAACTCTTTGATAATGACTGAAAAGTCGAAACATATGTTAGAGATTTAATAAATATATTTTGTGAAACAAATATACCGAGTGTTTTCTTTAGTAAATTATTCATTATGTTTCACCAAGAGCCAACCGTTGATTCTATACATTATATTAAAAATTATCTGTAGATATTATTGTGTTATATTTAAAATAGCTAATTCAAGCTAAATTTGAAACCATTTCCTTAACAATATACTCATCTATTCTGACAAACACTTTTTAGTGTAGCATAGTAAAATGCAACTTTATAAAAACCTAGAACGCTTGACCACTCGGCAACCGTCCCTTTAGCAGGAATCGTTCTAATTTGCATACTACACCGAAGCATTTCTATGTTAACTTCATCAATGATTAATTTCCAAAGAACTACTTGAGTGTAGCTTGCATATTTTCCACGATCTGCGCTCTTCATTATAATTGCTGATATGATTTTGTTATTGTATGTTAAAGAATAAAATTTACCTCTGAAATTACCTCGGAATACATTTGAATGTCCGGCAATTATTAATTTTTTTACTTGCAAAAACTATTTTTATTTAAATCTATTCTTGTAAGACTAAAGAGAAATATTGCATAAAATAAATTTTATCTTTAAACAGTAGGAATCTTGTTTTGAAGGATGCTTTATTGAAGAGTTTTTGTTTTATTAATTTCGTAGCGGAAACTTTCTAGAAAGTCGGTAGCAAGAATCGGCAGTAAATTAACTTTTCAAAACGCGTTATAAATCGACGTAATTTCAAGTATAAAAGGTTTTGCGGTTACAATAAGAAGCCCTCTTTTGTCGTTTACGCGAGGCTTACGCACATTAATTAGCCTTAGCAATGCTCACGTCTGACCTCACTTATTTCTGTATCGTACGTTGCTTGTTTAACTTATATAACGAACGGGCGTCTACGTCTTCTTGGTTAGACTTAAGCAGGTCGACGGAATGCGGTCTTAGGGGGCGGTAATAAAAGTTAAAATTGCCGTAGAGCATGTTGATTTAATGCCGAGGAATCCCACCCAATTGTGAATCCTGCTGTCTGAAAACTTACGGTAATTTAAGTGTTGTTTACGCTCCTAGATGGTTTCCGAGACGGAGCTCTTAAAAATGTTTATAAGTGGTATTTGCTTTTAAATAAAGCAAATTATCTCAAGAGTTTCTATATTCATAATCTCTGTTTTACTAAATTAAGTGATTTTAGGGAATGCTTGCGCGTAAAATATATTTAAGTTCTTAATTTAATTTGAATACCATATACACTGCTCAAAAATTGAAGTGGCTTTAATTCTAATTCTAATTCCTCAAAGTTGGAAGCCAATAAGTCGAGGCACTTGAGCACAGAGCCCTGTGAAAAACAATCTCTCAGTTCTACTTTGTTAGTCTTGTATCTTCCATAAAAGTCACTAACCTCTTCAAGGGAAATTTGAGTATCCTCGTAGCATCCAATAGACCTCTTCCAAATGTTTCGTTTTGAGTCCCTTTAGTTCCTCAAAAGTGCATATTACATGAAGATTAGTTTCTTCTTGTTTTTCACATCTCATACACTAACACTCGTTAGCCAAGTCCATCCTGTACAGATGCTTCCTTAAAAGACAATGTCCAGTTACCCAGCAGGTGATAGTTTTAATTTCTTTTTTATTGCTTATAATTAAGTTTGCCTGAAAGCCTAGTATTGAGCTCTCCTAACAGTATCTTAGTATAAAGTTTATCTTCCATTAGCCTATTTCTTTTTATGATCTCTTTCTGGCCATAACCTCCTTTCTAGCGAAATCCTTAGCAAATCCACATACAAGTTTTGGTCCTGTGAAGTACTTCTTTGAACCCACCGTGTCCAGTTCATCGGCCATCTCATTGTCCCTGATCTTCTCATATCCTGGCACGCATATCAATAATACTGTGACCGCTACTATCGAGTCTAGTAGTGAATAATCTCATCAGAGCATTAAATGACCAAGGAATATAGACGCTGGGGTTTGCTTATGACATTATCATTGTGCCCAAGAGAAATTTCCAGGGACAGTGACGAGCATCGTACGAAATGCCTTGCGAGCTGTGCAAAGATTCTTAATGAAGAACTAACTGTCAATGCACAAAAAAACAAAATTTATAGCTTTTATCGGCATAAGGAAATTAAAAGTTCTGGGCAGTACTAGACTGTTTGGACAAGAATTAATACTGACCAATGAAGTGAAGTATCTAGGTATAACACTTGATGCGAAATTGATTTGGAGCAGACACCTAGTCAAAGTGAAGGAAAAATTTGGAGATGTAGAAGAGCTGTTGGTAAGACTTGAGGATTAAAACCAAGAGTAGTACACTGGTTATACAAAGTGATGGTAAGATAAGCGATTACCTCTGGGGTACTTATCTGGTGGATAAGAACTTACTTTCTTACCGTCTCTAACCCTGTATATATACGAGGGTTGGTTGATGGGAGAGTGACTTTTCAATGAAAAAGTTGTTTAGGGGTAAAAATATATTTTATTTTTCAACATAGTTCCCTTGCAATTCCACACACTTAATCCAGCGCCTTTCCAATTTTTTTAAACCACCAAAAAAGTAATCTTTTGGAAACTCGTCAAAATATGCATTCGTTTCGGCTATCACATCCTCATTTGTGCCGAATCTTTTTCCACCAAGCCATTTTTTCAAATTTGGGAACAAGAAGAAGTCCGACGGAGCCAGATCTGGTGAATATGGTGGATGCGGCAGCAATTCGTAACCCAATTCTTTGAATTTAGCGAATGCAATCGCGGACGAATGAGAGGGTGCGTTATCTTGATGGAACAAAATTTTCTTTTTAAATAAATGAGGTCGTTTTTTCTTTAGTTCCGTATCGAAAAGCGTCAGTAAATTAGCATAATATTGGCCAGTTATTGTGCTTCCCTTCTGTAAGTAATCAATAAAAATTACGCCTTGGCAATCCCAAAAAATGGTAGCCATAACCTTATTGGCTGAAAAAACCGTTTTTGCCTCTTTTGGAGCTCGTTCTTCGGGGGAAGTCCATTGTTTTGATTGTATTTTGGCCTCTGGCGTATAGTGATGTATCCAGGTTTTATCTACGGTGACATACCGACGAAAAAATTCTGTTGGATTACGTTTTAACAAAAGTAAACAGTCACTGGAAATTGATGCACGAGTGAGCATTTACTCTGCAGTTAGCAAACGCGGCACCCACCTTGCGGTTAATTTTTTTAAATGTAAATGTGCGTGTAGAATATTGTGGACCCGTTCGGTTGAAATGTTTACAGCATTAGCTATCTCGCGCACTTTCACCCGGCGGTCATTTTTTACAATAGCACGGACCTTAGCTATCATTTCTTCAGTAGTTACGGTTTCTGAAGGCCCAGGACGTTCAGCATCATCCGTGGTCATATGACCTGTTTTAAAGGCAGCAAACCACTTGCAAATCATTCCATGCGAAGGAGCAGATTTACCATAATACTTATGTAACTTTTCTTCAGGGTCTTTAATGTTCTTTCCGCGTAAAAAGTAATGTTTTATTAACACACGAAATTCCTTTTTATCCATTTTTAAATATAATTGTAAAGATTTTCTGGGTGTACCAATGATTTTTGTTCATTAAACTGTTGTCTGGACTATCGAATATTTTTTTAAACTTTTTGAAAATTTTATTATTTGTTTAATATATGAGTTAATTGTTTCCAAGGTTTGCTTATTTTTTTTTGCCTTTGGTTATCCTTTCTCGAAAGTTCTTTTCAACTTGCAGGTATCCTGCGCAGCATTTTTGGAATATCGTAAGTATTTATTTATTTATTTTGTAGTCTGTATGCGCATGCGCCTAAGATCGCTCAATCCCTTTTCTCAGTTTTCAGACTGAGCCTCCGTAAGAAAACTGGGCGGCACCTTCTATCTTTTCTTTTAGTTTCCCACAACCGTCTCCACTGACACAATAAATATAAGTAGAGAACGGACACGCTTACCACATGACGCAAAGCCCAGTGCAGTACTGGCGAAAGGCTGTATTTCTAAAATATTTAATTTTATTTATATAATTGGAAAACGAACGGGTGGTGATCTATAAAATTACGAAATACATATTTATTTGTTGAAAAGTTGTATTTATAAAGTTTTTAATTTTATTTATATAATTGGAAAACATACGGGTGGTGATCTATCTATCTAAAATTACGAAATACATATTTATTAATTAATTTTATTTATATAATTGGAAAACAAACGGGTGGTGATCTATAAAATTACGAAATACATATGTATTTGTTGAAAAGTTGTATTTTTAAAGTTTTTAATTTTATTTCTATAATTGGAACATTTTTATTTGTTCATTTTGTCGCTCAAGTTGAGTACACAGTACTATTTGAATGATATGCTACAGAGAATCCAACAGAAATGCATGGAAATTAATAACTATCCAGTAATGTTACAGAATATCATCAGAAATTTAGAACGGAGGATTTTAAAGTGCATTGATCTTGAAGGACAACATTTTCAACATTTGTTATAGTTTTGAATAAATACCTATTATTTGTTATTTATTTGTATGTATGAAACTGTCAAAATATACGACTTCGTAGGTTAAGTAGTAAATTTTAATTTACGACATACTTGAAAATGTTCTCAGTAAATCACATGCTACTAGATTGACTTTTCAAATGAACACTTGTTATATTAAAACATTTCTTATTGACTTTATTTGTTCTTGTCAGCTAACCGAAACTCAAAAAGAATAGCCCTAGTATTAACAGTAACAGCTATCCAGAGGTAGATTTTACATAAATATTTATTCACTTTGTCGAAAGAAATCTGTGTACCTCTCGTGAGCGACGTTTATACGGACAGATGCGTACGATGAAATTTAGCAAATAGGATTTTTCGAACATCGTCCGTAAAGTTTTCGATATTTTGTCCCCGGAATATTCTCGAGTTTATGCTGCAGGCGAGAACCACCTGAATAACATGAGATTTGCACACTAAGATGACAGACTCAAAATCCAATATATTTTTTTATGGATGATAGTGCAAATCGTGATAATCCGGGGAATGCGATCGAAGCCGAACACGTTTCAATGATGTATTTTTGTTGCACACGGTGTCTGTCAATAGCACATCTCTTTTTCCAGACAAGTACGCATCAAAGAGGTTACGTCTTCTTTTTCGGTACAATTTACGTAAAATAAATCATATTTAGGTCTCCTATTTTTTTTTTATAAATAAAGTTGTTAGAAAAGCGCTGTGCCCTATAGACGTACGCATTGTAGTAATGTAATAAAAATAATGATGCAAAGTAACTATGGTCTATTTTTAAACTAAGAGGAGCGTTTTAAATTAATCGCGCCAAAATTACTATGCGTGATTGGTTGCTTCAGAGGTAGGATTACGCTATGCAAAAATTGCGTGTTGACCTATCGATGTCAAACGCTTGTCAAATTTCGTTTTCTGTTGTGTTCCCGTTGTTCTATTCAGTTGTATAGTTGTATTAACGTAAATAAATCCGTTCTTTTTAGAATTTGCGAAACCTTTAAGATACCCTTCTGTAGTTATCGATAATTATTCAATATTCATATAAATATGGATACTGTTGCAACAAGTTCAGCATCATTTTCACCTCCGAAGAAACGCAAACGTTTCGATATAGGGCATTTATCTATTGCTGAAAAGCAATGTGTTTTAAATATGTATAAACAGCTGCGAACTGATGAACCGAATCTTAAAATAACTGTTATTATTTCTAAAATTAGTAACACCGTGGGTAAGTTTTCATGGATTGAATAATGTAACCAATTTGATAATGTTCTGCTTTTAGGCGTTGCACAATCGACAGTATATCGCACCATGAAAGAGTATAATGAGACTGGTACAGTTACTGCATCTAAACACTATGGAGGACGACCTGGTAATGTTGCTGCATACGATGAAGTAGTTAAACAGTCTGTGCGGCAAATAGTGCATGCTTTCTTTTATAAAAACGAATTACCTACGTTGGACAAAATTTTGTTGGAAATAAAGAAACGTCCAGATTTACCACAAATGTCCCGTTCGTCATTGTACAAATTTATGAAGCAAATTAACTTCAAGTACATGAAAAGAAACCGTAAAAGTATTCTTATCGAATAATTAAGGAAGAAATAAAAATGGCCACACTTGATGGCATCGTAGATGATCTAATCGAACCGTTTATTATTTCTATTGGTGCTGATAGTGACAGTGATACTTTCTCAGACAGTTCAGATTTACAATAGATTATTTTGTTTAATTTTTGCAAGTAACAAGTAGTTAACGGAGCCTTTGCTTTCTTTAAATCCTTTATTTATGTTATTTTTGTGTTTAATGTAAATAATTTTTAATAAATGTTTAATTACGTTGTGACTTTATTGATGTAGAGTTCATATTCAAAATTAAGCGGGACATAACGCTAAATTAAATGTTGCCTTTGAGCTCAATGAATAAAGAAAAACTAATAAAATACGAAAATTTAAAAAAACATTCAGAATGTCATTGATTTGGTAACTTTTACAGTGTAAATGTGGCTTTTCCATTTACTCCTCTTAGTTTAAAAATAGACCATAGTAAGAAATGTACTATACTATTACAAGTAATTATAACACTGTGTGCAATAATACTTACCTTCTTAACTAGCGTGATGTGCTAGATCATCATCTTCTCGAAATGGAGACGTTCTATAAAAACTTTGCGACATCAGGTCTATTTCCATACTTGTCTCAGAGAGTGATGTTCGCGCTGGCGAAAATATGTTCTTATATTTGCGTCAGACACTCGTTTATAGTTGGTATGAACAGTTTTTAAATCAGATTCAACGAAAATATCGCGAAATTGCGTCTGGCGTTCATTTCAATAGCCGCAGTCTCAGCTGGATTAAACTGTAATATAACATTTTTTATTTACTGGAAAAATTCAGCATAGCAAAAAGCTTCCTTCAACCATGTTCCTTAACGTGGAAGAATCGGCTGGGGTAATTTAGGAATTCCAAAACAGTTTTTGTGAAACTCGCGAAGACGCTTTTATACTCGCTATTAAAGCATCTACGTTGGAAAAACCATATAGAATTGTTTCTGCCATACGATTTAAAGCATGCGTTTTATACGGAACATGTAACAAACTATAATCGTGTTATGAAACAGAACTGCCAGCCGATGGCATTACTGCGGCATCAACTGTCACAAACAACAATATTTTACATGTTGATACTTTAAATTTTCCTAACGTCTCCAGCGCCATCTGCATAATTCTACTGTCAGTACACTCGGTGAATTTTTTGCTAGCTGGTGGCAACGGAAATGTTGATTGCTGAGGTTTCAGAAGACTTACTATAATATTGACAATGGAATTTTTTTACGATCTGTCGTCTCGTTATCACAAGAGCACAGTAAAGTCCGACAAGTGACACATTCATTTCGATCTAGCGTTGTTGGATCGGAATGATTGCCTGTTTGTTTTATTTATTTAAGAGCTTCATGAGTATATATATATATATATATATATATATATATATATATATATATATATATACAACGTGTCCACTTAAGTATGAGACAAATGGGAAATATTTTTATTTTTGATTTCACAGAAATCTTTATAGAAAAGAAAAGTTCGTGCATCCTAAGAAACTTGATATTTTGTATTCAGGGTTACGTTGTATTACTTGGTTAGAGGAAAAATTAAAAAACATTGAAGTTGCCGTAAGAGTACGCTACACTTATTTTTAAAGATATCAAAAATATTCATTTAAAAATGTTGTTTCAAATTTCAAAATATGCTCAAATTCGAATTGTTATTTAAAATTTCTAAAAAATAAAAATTAAATTATCGAGCAATAATAATAGCAAATACGCAATAGTTTTTAACATCCATCTATGTGACAGTAGTTCTATGGTTGTCATTTGTATTGTCACTTTAGTAATAAATTTTATGTGATTGTCAGATCCGCTGTCACTTTAATAATTAAGAAATTTTAAGACAATTCATTAAGTTATTACCTACCAACTATGGCTGAACGGTTAACTATGCAAGAGCGAGCTGAATTAATTCTTATTTGCGGAGATAACTACAAAACATGTAGAGACGCAGCTGATATTTTTAATGAAAGACATCCCAACAAATTTATTAGTTTCCAAAGCGTCTCAAGAATTTTAAATCAGTTTAAAGCAACTGGTTTCGAAAATTCTTTACGTGTTATGCAAAGTGTAATTGAAAATCCCAAAATTTCTGTCAGAAAAATTGCAAGCAATTTGGATATTAAAAAATCATCAGTAAGCAACATTTTGGTTAACAATAGATATCACCCCTATAAGCCAAGATATATTCAAACTTTGCAGGAACGGGACTACAACAATAGATTTGAATTTTCTTTGGATATTCAAGGTACATTAGAAACGCAGAAAACGATTTTCAAAAGCATTTTGTTTACTGATGAAGCAACCTTTACTACTGATGGTGTTGTGTGTGTGCACAAAATTGTCGTTGGTGGTCGTCTGACAACCCACATTTTAGAATTCCCTGCAAGAATCAATATTCGCAAAAGGTAAACGTTTGGTGTGGAATTTTAAACAGAAAAATTTTTGGTCCGTATTTTTTTCAATCGTCATTAAATTCACAACGATATTTGGAATTTCTACAAACATACCTCGATAACGAATTAGACGAATTGCCACTAAATATTATAAGAACCCTTTGGTTTATGCATGATGGAGCACCTGCACATAGTGCACGAATAGTTGTAGACTATTTAAATGAAAAAATTGGAGGAAGATGGATGGGACGCAATGAACCTTTTCCATGGCCAGAGCTCTCGCCCGACTTAAACCCCATGGATTACTTTATCTGGGGATGGCTAAAGAATAAAGTATATTCAGAAAGGCCGTTTCAGAATTTAGAAGAATTGAAAAACAAAATAGGAAATGCGGTACTGTTCTTAAGAAATAATCCTATTGTGTTACAACATGCATGCGAGGATTTCAACAGGCGTACAAACATATGCATTCAACGAGAGGGGCATCATTTTGAATAGCTTTTTTTTTGTTTGTATTTCTGAATTTGTTGTTTTTGTTAATTCCATATTTATTTTGTAATATAAAAATGTATTTTCATAAAGTTATATGCAAATGATTTTTGTTTCATTCTATTGCATTTCAGCGATAAAAAATTGATATCGAATGTAAATGATTTCACGTGCAATTACATAAAATTTATTATTAAAGTAACAATACAAATGACAACCATAGAACTACTGTCACATAGATTGATGTTAAAAACTATTGCGTATTTGCTATTATTATTGCTCGATAATTTAATTTTTATTTTTTCGAAATTTTAAATAACAATTCGTATTTGAGCATATTTTTAAATCTGAAACAACATTTTTAAATGAATATTTTTGATATCTTTAAAAATAAGTGTAGCGTACTCTTACGGCAACTTCAATGTTTTTTAATTTTTCCTCTAACCAAGTAATACAACGCAACCCTGAATGCAAAATATCAAGTTTCTTAGGATGCACGAACTTTTCTTTTCTATAAAGTTTTCTGTGAAATCAAAAATAAAAATATTTCCCATTTGTCTCATACTTAAGTGAACACGTTGTATATATATATATATATATATATATATATATATATATATATATATATATATATATATATATATTGAAATAGCGCTGATGGTGTAAAAATATAGTAATATAATAATAAGTAGTAATGTAATATTGTGTATAGTTTTGATTGAAATAAATATTAATAATATTAATTGAATAGTATAGGAATTATACTAATGGTTGGGCGCCTTGGTTTGTTTAAAAAACCTATTACACAAATTCACTAGCGCTTCTCATATGATTTCTGTATTTGCGGCTAGATGTCGGAGAGCAAGTAATATATTTATATTGCAAAGTTGACTCTCTAGGATCTTCGTCGGTCTGGTTTATCCCTATATGTATGGAAGTAAATTGTTTAATAAAATAACTAAGTTTTCTCCAGCTAAGCACCGATAAATAAAAGAGTTTCTTAAGAAAATATGTGTAAAAGTTTATTAAAATAAGATTTCTGTTAACAATAACAAATAAAACGTGACTAAAGACAAATTATGGAATGACTATTAAGTGCACGTGTAAATTGAAAAAGGTTATGTTCTAATGGTAATGATATTTTCATGTAAATTATAATATAAATTAGTGGACAAACAAATTCAGGTGAGTACTACAATCCTTAATAATAAAAGTTCTTTCACAAATTATGAGTAATGTGGAAAATGTAATTTTTAAAGTAAAATTATGAGTTTTTTTATTTAGTAAAATTTTAATTTAGTTGTAAAGTGTTTTAATAAGTCTTTTTCGAAATAATTTAGATTAATAAAACCTGTTTTACGAAGAATAAGGGCAGGTATCTTGGATGATGTAGGCGTAGATCAGTAAATTCGTAGTATGGTTCAAGTACGGAGTCTTCGATAATGCGATGCCGGCTTTGGCGTGCTTCGATGGCGTTGATTTTCTCGGGCCGGTGTTCCAATCGAAAAGATGCTATGATCGATTACTCAGTGTTATCGCCTTCAAAAATGGTTTAAAAGTAGCTCCAAATTTATGTGTTTCTTTTCCGGACACTTTTAAAATTCTAACTCAGGTATTTTAGATTTTATTTAATTTAAAACTTTGGAGTAGCACTTCTTCCTGGCACTCATAATAAAAATTTCTACTGACGCCTTGATGGCAATTATTTCTTTCAAAGCCTAGTATGCAATTACATATAAAATAGCCTCGAATTTTATTTTAAATTACACGTAATAATAATTTGAATATAAATGGAATGTTGATTTTAACATGGAAACAAAATTAAAATTATATTTTTCAAATAGTTGTTATAAATTTTTGAATGTGGGGTTATGTTTTATGCGTAAAAAGAAATAACTTATTCGCGGGTTTGCTTACATTTAAAAAGTGGGCGTGTCTAATTAGTATCGATACAAAATTTTAATGTAGATAAATTAGCTATCTGTAATTTTCGCGCTAATGATTTTAATTATGAAAATGACAATTTAAATAAATATAAAAAATAAATTTTGAAATAAATATAAATTAGTTTGAAATATACAAAGTTATCGTAATATTAATTTATTTACATTTCGATACTAATTTTACAAATTATGTCCGCCAATTTAACCATTCTATTGTATGTTATTTTTATGTTAATTTCTGTCTTTTCCTTTGCAGTTAGCTGGAATGATGGTGCAATTTGCCCCATATATATATATATATATATATATATATATATATATATATATATATATATATTATATATATAAACAAAAATATTATTGTAAAAAGAAAAAGAAACTCTATCGAATGGTAGAGTAAAATTTACTAGTTCCCATTTAAAAATATATATATATATATATATATATATATATATATATATATATGGGAACTAGTAAATTTTACTCTACCATTCGATAGAGTTTTTTTTTCTTTTTACAATAATATTTTTGTTTTTTTAAAATTCATTTTAATAACTTTTTTATAAGAAAAAGCTGGTTCATGTGTTTAACAGATGTTCGGTACATCGCAGATAGACAGAAGCGTAGCGATAAACAAACTTGAGCGACATAATTTTATCAGTGGTTATTGTGTACGTCAAATCTTTGACAGAAATAATTCATTTGTGCAATTTGTTGCTGTTAATATTAACAATCGCGAGTTTAAGTGAACATGAACGAATTGAAATACTTATGATGTTGGGTTATGGAGATAGACGCAGAAGTTTACAAGACGTAATTTATTTAATGATACGCATACAAATAGAAATCCAATTTCTAAATCCGTTGTTGGTAAAACTTTAAGACGCTTTGAACAAACGGGTAGCGTTAAAGATTTGCCAAGGAGTGGTAGACCTAGAACAGCAAAAAGCGATGATAACAAACTGGATATTTATTGGCTGTATCTGAATATCTCCATTTATCAACCAATCAATTAGCGGCCAATTTCAATATTTCACAGTCATCGATCGTGTCGTTTTTAAAAAGTGAAAAGTATAAACCTTATAAGGTACGCCTTGTACACGAGTTAACGGAAGATAATTTTGATAGAAGATTACAATTTTCTGAAGAAATGTTAAATATTTGCAATAATAATGTAAATTTTGTCAACAATATTCTTTTCTCAGACGAAGCTACTTTTTGCCTTACCGGTGAAGTAAACAGACATAACTGCAGATACTGGTCATCGGAAAATTTTTCTTTGTTTTTGGAGCACCATACGCAGTACCCCCAAAAGGTTAATGTTTAGGTTGGCATTCTAGGCGGTCATATTATCGGTCCTTTTTTCATCAGTGGCAATTTAACTTCGGCTCTGTATTTGCAGTTATTGCAAAATGAAATAATACCTGCTAGTGCTACGCTCTATCCTCATGAAAACAATGAACACCTTCCAAATGACAGTATCTGGTTCCAGCAAGATGGTGCCCCACCACATTATGGTGTAAATGTTCGTCAATATCTGGACAACGTTTTTCCCCACAGATGGATTGGAAGACGAGAAACCATTGAATGGCCAGCCCGTTCGCCACATTTAAGTCCTTTAGATTTTTTCTTTGGGGATACGTAAATAACAAAGTTTACAAAGAAAAGCCCGAAAACGTCGAAGATTTACAAATCCGAATTACCAGAACGATACAAGAAATTCCCCGAGATCTTTTACAGAACTCTGTTCGAGGTTTTGTAAATCGATTGGGTCATTGTCAAATTTCGAATGGACGACAATTTGAACACTTCCTTTAATTTACTTTGTTATTAATTTGTTTATTTTTTCTTTTAAAAAAGTTTTATTAAAATGAATTTAAAAAAAACAAAAATATTATTGTAAATAAAAAAAAAATCTCTATCGAATGGTAGAGTAAAATTTACTAGTCCCATTAAAAAAAATGCGCGGACAGGCGTAACTTAAAAACAATTGAAAAAAAAAAAAATTTAAATATTCTCAAATGTAAATCAAAATATCCTAACAAACTTTTATATTGAACATAAATCCCTAAAATGAATATTAACGACAATAAATCGCCGTCTCCATACTTTTAACTAACCCTGTATATATAA
Source organism: Melolontha melolontha (assembly GCA_935421215.2). Classification (NCBI taxonomy): domain Eukaryota; kingdom Metazoa; phylum Arthropoda; class Insecta; order Coleoptera; family Scarabaeidae; genus Melolontha; species Melolontha melolontha. The sequence goes on along the minus strand of OW285242.1, from coordinate 7,126,549 downwards.
TATTTATGTAGGAAAAGAATTTATAAGCAAGTATTTATTTTATATTTACTTGTACACTGACATCACTGATATGTTTGCATGTGAATATTACAACGATAAATACATATATATATATATATATATATATGAAAAATTTTGTGAAAAACTTATCTGCGCGGAATGTGCATATATCGATATTTCACTGTTTTTTACAGATCATCAGTGCACCTTACCGAAGACAGACATGATATTCACTTCTATACTACGTGTATATATACGAACTGTAATGAACTTCATGTGTATGAGAATTAGTAATTATTAAATCTCATTTTACATGCGATTGTCGCTATAATTTGTTGCATTTAATTCTACAATTCGGCAAATCACTTTTGCCCTAGATTGTAGACGCAACAAGCCGCGACATCAACTGTACAAGTTGTCAGTACAAATGAAAAATTTTGTGAAAAACTTATCTGCGCGGAATGTGCATATATCGATATTTCACTGTTTTTTACAGATCATCAGTGCACCTTACCGAAGACAGACATGATATTCACTTCTATACTACGTGTATATATACGAACTGTAATGAACTTCATGTGTATAAGAACTAATAATTATTAAATCTCATTTTACATGCGATTGTCGCTATAATTAAAAATTAAAAATAATTATAATTAAATGCAACAAATTATAGCGACAATCGCATGTAAAATGAGATTTAATAATTATTAATTCTCATACACATGAAGTTCATTACAGTTCGTATATATACACGTAGTATAGAAGTGAATATCATGTCTGTCTTCGGTAAGGTGCACTGATGATCTGTAAAAAACAGTGAAATATCGATATATGCACATTCCGCGCAGATAAGTTTTTCACAAAATTTTTCATTTGTACTGACAACTTGTACAGTTGATGTCGCGGCTTGTTGCGTCTACAATCTAGGGCAAAAGTGATTTGCCGAATTGTAGAATTAAATGCAACAAATTATAGCGACAATCGCATGTAAAATGAGATTTAATAATTATTAATTCTCATACACATGAAGTTCATTATATATATATATATATATATATATATATATATATATATGTATATATACATATAAGCCTACTAATTGTTTGTTATATCTTTGCCTTTAAATTCTAATAAGTGCAGACACTACAAACCTATAAATTCAAAATCCAAAATATGCAAACGTAACATTACTAGTTTTTGCTATTGAAACAAGCGACAATTGATGGAGTAGGTAAGGACCAAAAGTTAAAATAAACAATATATACATTTATAATTTATATCTTAGTGAGCAAGTATGTGGAAAGACCGACAAAAGCTTGGCGACATGCCGTTCTTTCGTGGTTATAGATTGAATAATCTCAATGGAACGCAATACAGGAACGACATACAGTTACAATTTCGGATTCGTTCCAATTCATTCCACGCATGGATTCGTCCCTTTGTATCGAATCCATCCGGATCGACACATCACTAATTCAAAGGCGGCAACGTTTATATTTATAAAATCGATAAGTTTTGTTATGGCAAGGGTTCGATAACCTGAGTCAGCTGTTAAAAATTTATATTTGTAAATTTTTAAAACTGATATATTAAAAGAAGCTGCAAGATGTATTCTTTACGGGCATTTAAGTTACAAACTATTATCTTTTAATCGAAAAATTGTACCGAACATATCGACAACAGAACGATAATTAAAGCGAGATGAACAATAAAAAAGTTATATTGTGGGTCATCTTTAAAATGTCGTCTCCGAAAGTATTTATGATATATTCAGTCGTACAGTGGCGTAACAACATTTATTTAACTATATTGTCATTTTTTTTTCTCGCTTATGAGAGGGAACTCTGGGAAAATGTTTTGGTTACCTATATATTCTATATAATTTAATCTTTCCAATTTTTGTACGTGGTCCTTTTATTTCAAGACACTTGGTGTAATGCCCTCTGTCTCTTTCAAATCCAATTACGTGATTTTGTAATCTCTTCGCAAATATATAGTTTTATGCTCTTGTTGGTCTTCCTTGCAATCTTCTTGACGTAATTGTTGCTTGATATGTCCGAGAGCTGGCGCAGTGGTAATCTATTGGCTTATCATGTCGGGGGCTTTGGGTTCGAATTCAGGGATTGCTGTCAGAGAAGCTTTTCCTGGTTTTTATTATTTATTCTTATATTAATTTTGTAGTCTAAAGATATGAATGTAATCGTGTCTCTTACAAAAGTCTTGAATATGTTCTTTAACTTTAAAATAAATTTGAAGTATTCTTGTTATTCTTGTTATTTATATAATACATTCGGATGAAACAAGTTTCATATCGCACACATTTATTGTAAAGAATAGGTATCGAATGTATATGTAGATGTTACGTATAGGTGTATAAATAAGACCTTCGCATCGTAGATAAACTCTTGCAGCACAGGATACAATTGAATAAAATCCTTTAATCTTGTTTAATACCGTTGCAGATAGCAATGTGTATTATTCGCTTGTGAATTTATACTCCCAGCGAAATGTATTTAGTAGTTTTCGATCTGAAACTGTCAGAGAAGTGCATGAAATATTAGAGGTTTTTTTTGCGGACGAAATTGAATGCAGGTAACCGAAACGAAAAAGAAAAATTACTTTTTGCTTTCTGCATACTCAGTCACAAAATAGGATTAGTTCGTATAATTGAAAACAGTGAAGGATATAAATGTGGATTATATAGTTTACGATATACGTTTGGCAATATTGCCGAAACTGACGGTTGAAGGAAATAAATCGATATTGTTTACTAGTTTTCTAAAATTTTGGTAGATTTTAATGTTTTTTTGTCACTGATGAAGTATTTTTGTTCTGAAATTTATCTTGGGATAAAAAATTAGATCATAATATGTCTTGGTGTGCTCTCTGTAAAATAAGGAACTGCTTTGCTAGTTTATAAATTTTCTGCTCTAGCAATATGTGCACCCAGATGTTAGTAGAAAAGAACGCTAAGTTTTGATAGAAAATAAAATATGCTATCTTATTTATGTGGGTAAAACGTATCTACAAATTATAGATCAATTTTGGAGCACAGAAAAGGCTACATCAACTTAGAATTAATTATTTTTGGTTAGTGCTAAAACGTTATTTTATTTTGATCTTTCTATATCCGCGTTTTGGAAAATAAGACACAAACATTTTCAAGATGTACTTGATCATATTAAAATATTGCACACTTACATCATTTATCAATCTGAACAATTTTTCTTAATAACATGATGTCGTATCTCCTACAGAAAAAACACTTCATTAGTGGGAAAAATTGCTTTTGTGTAAATTGTCAAAGCATGCTTGATTTTTCAAAACTAAAATTATGGTACAAATTATTTTCTATCCAAGCTGGGCTGGACCTTAGATGATGAAATTTGAACTCAAAAATTTTCAGATTTTTTTACCTATTCGTGCGTCGATCCGGGGACACACTGTATATATATATATATATATATATATATATATATATACCGGGTGTGCTTGAAATAAAAAGGCAACGTAGGAAAAATGGAAAGATAAATCCAAAATATTTTCGCAAAATTCCTTCTCATAAGCGAGAAAGTTACAAAAATAATGTTGACCGAAAATAACAAAAGGAAAAGATTTAATATTATCCATCATATGTAAACATACGCTATAGCGCATGTGTGTATGAAGTACTTATTATTTATACCCATTCTGAATATTTGGAATTCATAGGTGTCACATAATAAATACAATTTTTTGGGTGCTTTTAATTTCGAGGTTCGCGTCGTAATTGACTCAAAATATTTTAGATTTATGTTCTCTATAATTACATCTTTTCATTTATCATACCTTGTCTTTTTATTTCAAGGACAACCTGTATATACAAGTGTCCCGTATCGTTATGTTCAAATTTTAGAAGTGTAAAGTAGACTTCATTTCAAGTAACAAAAACGCAAAACTTGTATATCAATTTTTATTTGTTTCAAAGTTACAAAGCTATGAATGTGATTATCAGATCATGAAAAAAAATGTAATCCTAAAGTCAATAAAAACTGATTTGACTTAAAAAAGTTCAATTAATAATATTTTCGAAATGTTCACCTCCTTGTTGAATGCAGGCTTGTGCCCGTAAGCCAACAGAAGAAGTACTTATCCGAATTTCATACTTGTTCTGTCGGATTTGCTCGGCAGCCAGGTGAATACGATCCAACAACTCTTCTCTTGTGTTCGAAACTTGCGCGTAGACTAAATTGTTCATGTACCCCAATAAATAAAAGTCAAGGGGATTAAGAACGGGTGATCTGGGTGGCCATGCAACAAGACCACCTCGACCAATCCATCTTGGATAATTGACGTTAACCCAATTTCGGACAGCAATTCCGAAATGTGGTTGTGCCCCATCCATGTGAAACCACATGTCTCGTCGAACATTCAGTAGGACATCCTCTGAAAGACCTGGCAGTTCGTCAATAAGAAATTGAAGGTAATTGTCCGCATTTAACCTCCCAGGAAGAATGACAGGATCAATCAACAAATCATCGATTAGGGCCGCCTAAACGATAATAGAAAATTCATGTTGAAATTTAGATGGGCGTATAGCATTGGGATTTTCTGATGACCACCTGTGCAGGTTTCTCAGATTTGTAACACCACTTCCAGTGAACGTAGATTCATCTGTCCAGAGGACTGTTCTGTAGAAATTAAAATGAAGCCGTTACTGTCTTAATATCCAGGTAGAATAAACTAGACGAGCATAGTGGTCTGCCTCAAGCAAAGCTTGTCCCCTGCGATAGTGATATGGATATAAGCCCTCACGTTTTAAAAATCGCCAAACTGTCGTTTGTGGCACTCCTAGTTGTCTAGCGATTCGACGTACACAGAGAATTGGATCCCTTGCAACAATAGCTACTGCTTCTTCCTCTAAGTCTGCTGGAAAATTTACTTACTCCTCGGTCGAAAAGATAATCACGCAGTCCGCATTCCCGAAATTGTCTGTGTACTTCCAGAAACGTTCTGTAATGAGAAAATGCGCCTATCGGGAAACCGATGTCGGTATTCAATAACTGATTGACGTGCACTGCCGTTACAGTAGCCATACACAAAATCCATGTCCGCATACTCTTGAGAAGAAAATCGGTAAGGCATTTTGAATAAAGAAAACGTGTCCACTCACTAATAAGCTGTTGTATGAACTGAAACGTAATGTAATCTTTTATTAAAAAAATGCAACATTAACAGTCATCTGAACATTTGTTTATTGTATTATATTCGTGGTTCAGCACTTACGAAATAAGTAAGAACCTTCTTTATCATAAATCAATTTCCAGTACTCTCTTTTGTAGATCTCCAAGAAATTACTGTATACATTACGACACGTGTTTATTTATTTTAGGATAACATTTTATTTCTTTCATTGTTTCGACCTTTGCTTGATGTAAATCCATATCACAAATAAATAAAACACACATAAGATGTTTTAGATTTACACTTTATTAATAAGATAATGACAGCTGTTTCGCTAACACAGTAGCTTAAGTTGAATTTGAAGAAGCTACCGTGTTAGCGAAACAGCTATCATTATCTTATTAATAAAGTGTAAATCTAAAACATCTTATGTGTGATATATTTATTTATAACATTTTATTATACGACGTTAACAATCACAGGCCTGTTAGTGAATCGTATAACTTTTTTTAAATAAAATCAGTTTGTATTGACTTTAGGATTACATTTTTTTTCATGATCTGACAATCACATTCATAGATCTGTAACTTTGAAACAAATAAAAATGGATATACAAGTTTTGCGTTTATGTTACTTGAAATGAAGTCTACTTTACACTCCTATAATTTGAACATAACGATACGGGACACTTTGTATATATCAAAAACCGTCGAAGTTGTTTGTTTTCAATTCTGTAAAATATTCATTCAGCAAATTCTTTTCTAATTGTCTCATTTCTTATTACTCATTTCTCTTTTTTAAGATATTTCATGTCAATACATAATTTTAAACTAAATTACAGGTGTAACAATAGTATAATATTAGCGATAGTATTTGTGAATATCGATTTTTATGATTTAGTGTTCGTAATTATACGATATAATAAAACATACACCAACTAAATAAATTTTCCCATTTCATTTTAAGCGCGTAACTTTATCTAAGGCGTTGGTATTAAAAAGAAAAATACGAACACAGAGACGAGACTGATATATTGCGATGTAACTCGTGTCCATTACTTAGCTTCTCGAGAAGGAGTAGTCGAAGAAAACAGCGGGAACTAAATCCTATGTATTTAGGAGCATATAGAATTTCGATATTGTTTCTTTTTATATAACATTTTATATTTAGCCCTGAGGGAAAGAAAATCATTAGATGTTTTCACAACACGAGCTTTTACTTAGATAAAAATTGAAATTATAAAAAATGTTGTCAGTAACGAAAACGATGTATTTGGACATAGAAATTTATAAAAAGGAATATGTGCAAATTGTGGATATACAGCTGAAAATGAGATAAAACATATAATAATGAAAATGAAATAAAAAAAGGAATTACAGTTTTTGCATCATATTGTTTAAGTTTTTATATTCGTCGATGAGTTTTCCTCTGCAGGTTAATCAATTTCGAATTAGAAATAAAACGGTAATTTTTGCGTAGATGGGCTTTCCTTCACAGGTTTATCAATTCTGAGATTGGAAAGTATAATTGTTACTTTAGCGATTATACCAGGTGCCCTTGAAATAAAATGACAAGGTATGAAAAATTGATAGATGTAATTATATAGAAAATAAATCCAAAACACTTTCCCAAAATTCCCTCTCAAAAGAGAGAAAAAAGACAAAGACCGACTATGTTATAAAAAGTATCATAGACGATATCTTAAAACTGACCCACAATAACAAAAAGAATAGTTATTATTATCGGTTTTTCTTTAAATTTCGTCTGGTTGTCGGTCGCTACGTACATTCGATACGATTTACATTTACGTCTTCGATTAAAGATAGATTGTTACCAAATATCTTACATGTATACATGACCATAATTTTGAACTCTTAGATTGTAACTGTTTCATCATAAAACTAAATTTGTTATATTGTATATTGTAATGACTCATTCGATGACGCGAGGCGCGTCATCGCTCTGGACGTTTTCTAGACAGATTTGGAACATATGAACGAGATATATAAGCCGCGTCGAAGAAGGGATAGACATTCATTGAATCCTACAGTCTCGCGAAGTACACATAAATATAGTTACATAAATATAGAATACATAAATGTACTTATTGTTGTTAATAGTTAGTTTTATATTGTTATACGTTTTAAATATTAATATAGTGTGTGTGTCTAAAGTTATTGTTAGTTTTATTTAAGAACCCGAAAGACAAACGTTACAGTGGTATTCAGGTGTGGACTAATTAATAAATAATAAACTAAGTAGACAATTAAGTGTTAATTAAGTATTCGTTTAAATAAATATACAGTGCGGAAAGACGTTATTTTAAATATCGTGATGGCTAATAGAATGAAACTGACAGAATTAAAAGTGTCCGATTTGAAACGAGAATTAGAAGAGAGGGATGAGGATACAACTGGCAAAAAGTCAATCCTCCAGCAACGGCTTCGCAATGTGTTGATCCAAGAAGGCGAGGATCCAGAGGATTATGTCTTTCAAGTTCCAGGCGGAGATGCTGACGTGAATTCGCTGTTGACGAAAATGGAACAACGATTAATAGAGAATGCGCAAATTCAAATGCAACAAATGGAGCAGAAGAACCTGGAAACTTCTGGAAACTTAGCGAAAACTCTAGAACAAAGACTAATAGATAATTCGCAAACCTTGGAACAGCATCTAATAGAGTCACAAACTCAAATGCAACAAATGGAGCAGAAGAACCTGGAAACTTCTGGAAACTTAGCGAAAACTCTAAAACAAATGGAACAGAAGAATCTGGATAGTGCGAAAAATATGGAACAGCGTCTAATAGATTCACAAACTCAAATGCAACAAATGGAGCAGAAGAACCTGGAAACTTCTGGAAACTTAGCGAAAACTCTAGAACAAATGGAACAGAAGAATCTCGATAGCGCGAAAAATATGGAACAACGATTAATAGAGAATGCGCAAATACAAATGCAACAAATGGAACAAAGAAACCTAGAAACCGCTAGAATCCTCGAGAAAAATCTGGAAAAGAAATTACTAGAAAATTCTAGAAACTTCGAAAAAAGTCTGGAACAAGTGGAGAAAGTTCTAGAACAGCGATTAGCGGATAAATCAGAAGCGTTAAAAGAAGAGGTTTTCACAGCTGTAGAAGAGAAAATTGGAGAACATTCTAGACTTTTAGAGGCAATAATGATCGAGATGAAATTACCCGCTACCATGAGTCATTCTGATCCCAGGCAGGGCAACGAAGAAGTCATACCGCGGCCCATCGAAATAAAAGAAGAACTTGTGGCTATTTCAAGGACCCGAATCAAGCCACCAACCTTTGATGGAAAGACGTCATGGGCAACTTACCTGACGCAATTCGAAGCGGCCGCAGAAGCAAACGCATGGTCTTCTGCCGAGAAGGCGACTGCTTTAGTCATAGCATTGAGGGGTGATGCTAGTGATATTTTGCAGACATTGCCTCCTGAGGAACGTAAAGATTATTCTCAACTCATTAAACGCTTGGAGATGAGATATGGCCATGCGCATTTGGAGCAAGTATACCATACCCAACTGAAGAATCGATCACAGAAGAAAGGCGAGAATCTGCAGGAATTCGAGGCAGATATTGCTCGTCTAGTTCGACTTGCATATCCGATGGCGCCGGATAATTTCATGGAACACCTAGCGGTCCAGACATTCGTAGATGGTCTCCGGGATATTGATACGCAGCAAGCATTAAGGTTGGCAAGACCGAAAACCTTGATCGATGCTTTGGCGCACGCGCTTGAGTTTGAGACTGCAAAGCAAGCCTCTCGGAACCATGCTCGTGTCTGCACTGTTGACAAGCAGGAAAATGAGGAGTTCATGGAGCAGGTGGTTAGTAGAGTTCTAAACCAGATCAAATCAAATAAAAGAGTACTGCGATGCTGGAATTGTGGAGAGATTGGTCACGTTCGGAGTAAATGTGGTAAGGTGGCCAAGAAAGCATCGTCTGAGCAGCAGGAAAACTAAAGCGGGTCGATGAGCGAGGGCAATCATCGATCCAGCATCAGGAAGCCCCAAAGACGCCTGGCCAAGTCGCATCCCTGCAACATCAAACCAACGGCCTGTATGTGGACGCTGTTATGGAAAGAAAGACCTATGCTTGCTTGCTAGATACCGGATCGACGAAAACCATCGTGCGACCCGATTTAATTCCCAGAAATAAAAAGTTATTTTCTAGCAAATGGAGACTTAGGACAGCAACTGGAGGAGCAGCTTCTGTGGCAGGTGAAGTGGATGTCAACTTTATCATAGGACCAACATCAGTCCGACATCGTGTTCTCGTAGCGGACATAGAAGAACAAATAATCTTGGGATTAGACATCATTAACACCTACGGCTTCCAGTTAAACATGAAAGAAGGCACTTTAAAAATAAATAATGAGGAATTGTTTCTTCATGGGAAAGATTGTGGGAATGTACAAGTAATTACTGCAGAGAATGTTGTTCTGGATGCAAGAAGTGAGACATTTTTGACGGCGTGTATGGAAGGTGATTATTTGGACGGAAATGTTATAATGTTGGAACCAAAGGCTGATGATGACGAGGTGGGCCGAGGAATAGTAGTTGCCAAAATGCTGGTTAAGACTCAGAAGACTGTACCGATAAGGGTAATGAATGTGAACCATTACCCTGTTTCATTGAAGAAGGGTACTATTCTGGGGTGGTGTTCGCCAGTGTCGGCCGTCGTTCATCGCATAGAGGCGAAGAAGAATGGATTCGTGCAGGTTCCTGAGAAATTGTCCAAGATAATCGACTCCGCCTGTCAAGGATTGAGCAAGAAGGAACAAAGTCAAGTTAAGGATTTAATCAAACATTATGAAGACGTCTTTGAAACTGAAACTGGTACGAAAGGAAGAACCAATATTGTAATGCACAAAATAAATACCAGCGATGCAAGTCCAATTCGACAAGGACCAAGAAGGTTACCTCTGGCAAAACGTGAGGAAGCCAAGCAAATTATACAAGATATGGAAGGCCAAGGAGTAATTGAACCATCGAATAGTCCATGGGCTTCACCAGTGGTCCTTGTCAGGAAGAAGGATGGATCTACCAGATTCTGTGTGGACTATCGTCGTTTGAATAGTGTGACCAAAAAGGACAGCTATCCTCTCCCAAGAATAGACGATACGCTAGACACCTTGGCAGGAGCAAAATGGTTCTCCACTCTCGACTTGAAGAGCGGTTATTGGCAAGTGGGAATGGATCCCAATGACAAAGAGAAGACTGCCTTCAGTTTAGGTACAGGACTCTGGCAATTTACAGTCATGCCATTTGGACTGTGTAACGCCCCAGCTACTTTTGAGCGAATCATGGACACTGTACTGAGAGGATTGTCTTGGGATACCTGCCTGGTATATCTCGATGATGTGATTGTGGTAGGGAAGACCTTTGAAGATCACATGAAAAATTTGGAAGTAGTATTCCAGAGGTTGCGAGATGCCAACCTGAGATTAAGTCCAAAGAAGTGTCACCTTTTCCGCAAGGAGGTAAATTACCTTGGACATGTGGTTTCCGGAAAAGGAATTGCTGTGGATCCAGAAAAAGTAAAAGCTGTGGAAAAATGGCCGGTACCCAAAGACAAACATCAGCTAAGAAGCTTTTTGGGATTATGCACATATTATCGACGCTACGTTCCTGGATTCTCCAACATTGCAAAACCACTTACTCGCCTAACAGAAAATCGAGCATTCATTTGGAACAACGAATGCCAAGCGGCCTTTCAGTTGTTAAAAGGTACGTTGATCAGTGCACCCGTTCTGAACTATCCGCTGCCATCTGGGAGGTTTGTTTTGGATACGGATGCCAGTAACGTCGGGATTGGTGGCGTGCTCTCTCAAATCCAAGATGGCCAAGAAAAGGTCATTGGATACTTCAGCAAGACCCTGTCCAAACCAGAGAGGAACTACTGCGTAACCAGGAGAGAACTATTGGCAGTAGTTAAGACCATTGAGCACTTTTACAAGTACCTGTATGGGCAGAAGTTCCTGATCCGCACTGATCATGCCGCCTTAAAGTGGCTCTTGCAATTTAAGAATCCAGAGGGTCAAGTAGCTAGATGGATTGAGAGGCTACAGGAGTATGACTTTGTCATTGAACACAGAGCAGGCCTCAAACATCAAAATGCAGATGCCCTTTCCAGAAGGCCCTGTCCAGAAGACTGTCGATATTGCAACAGAATCGAAGACAAATCGGCCAACGCTCTTCGAACCACCGTTGTTGATGACCAATGGCAACCTGACAATTTGCGCGCAGATCAAGAAGCTGATCCGGATCTTGCAGTCCTCAGGGCTTGGAAAAGAAATGGGCAAAGACCGACCTGGCAAGAAATTGCTCCCCATTCACGAGAATTAAAGTCATACTGGGCACAATGGGATTCCTTAACCATGGAAGACGATCTCCTGAGACGTGAGGTCGAAAATCACGATGGAAGCGAGCGGAAGATGCAAATGGTGGTTCCCAAGAAAAGAATACCAGAGGTATTGCGAGAACTCCATAATGGTGCTTCTGGGGGACATTTTGGAGTCCATAAAACACTGGAGAAAGTGCGCCAGAGATTTTACTGGGTGAATTGTTCACGAGATGTGAAAGAATGGTGCCGAAAGTGTGCTAATTGCGCCGGAAGCAATGGTCCCCAGAGGCGTCGACGTGCACCCATGCGCCAATACAATGTAGGAAGCCCATTTGAAAGGATCGCCATAGATGCCGCCGGCCCTTTTCCAGAAAGCGACAAAGGAAATAAATACATAATAGTGGTCATGGATTACTTTACCAAATGGGTTGAAGCATATGCTCTACCAAATCAAGAAGCTGGAACTGTAGCAGACGTGATTGTGAAGGAGTTCGTCAGCCGTTTTGGTGTACCCTTGGAACTTCATTCCGATCAAGGGCGAAATTTTGAGTCCAATCTATTCGAAAAGATGTGTGGACTTTTGGGCGTACGGAAGACGAGAACAACTCCCTTGCACCCACAATCAGATGGGATGGTAGAGCGAATGAACAAGACCATGATCAGACACCTATCCAAAGTGGTCTGCGAACACCAGAGAGATTGGGACGAACATTTACCATTATTTCTAATGGCGTATCGGGCCTCCGTTCAAGAGACAACAGGCCAATCACCAGCCAACGTACTATTCGGGAGGGAACTCCGATTGCCCTGTGATTTAAAGTTTGGGAGCAAGCCTGGTGATGATCTTGCCGGAGAAGATTATGTCAGCACGCTCAGACGACGACTAGATAATATCCATGAACAAGTCAGACATAATATCCAAGATGCTAGTGACAGAATGAAAGAGAGCTACGACATCAACGCCGAGAAGAGTGGTTACCATGAAGGCGATCGGGTTTGGTTGTATAATCCACAACGCCGACGGGGCCTATCTCCAAAACTTCAAAAGAATTGGGAGGGGCCATACGAGGTGTTGAAGCGGATCAACGACGTAATATACCGCATCAGGCGAACACCTCACACTAAGCCAAGAGTCGTACATTTTAATCGATTAGCCCCATACTCTGGAGACAATAATGACGAAACCGCTGACTTGCGCCGATTGGATAGCCAATACCATGAACTAACCTTCGAAGACTTTATGCAAGAATATTCTGGTTCGAGAAAAGCTCGATTTGGAGTAACCATCGAGAAACAGCAAGATTTGTTTACGGTGCCGCCAGACTACGCGCTTGCACATTGCGTAGCCCGAGATCTGCGAATGGCCAAGGGAATTGCCAGTGAATTTAAAGAGAGATTTGGCAGAGTCGAAAAATTAAGGCAGCAGGGACCAGCAATTGGGAAGAGTCTCCAAATAGTAAATGAAGGACAGCCCATATTTTATTTGGTCACGAAAGAACTGTCAAGCCTGAAGCCAACCTATCGTGCCTTATGGGAGGCCCTGGCCCACTTACGCGAACAAATGTTACAGCAAGACATTCTGAAATTAGCAGTTCCAAAATTGGGTTGTGGATTAGACCGCCTGGACTGGAGAATTGTAAGGAGCATGTTGGAAGTAATCTTCCGACATACTGGCATGGAAATTCTGGTATGCAGCTACCGGATTGAATATTCCTGTCCATCCAGGCAAGATAAGACCGTGGACTGTTATTTCGATATGACGTCGCAATGTAACAAAGGCCCTACCTGTCGATTTCGTCATCGTTCAAGGAGACCAAAGCATGACATGTTTCGGGACGAAACTTCATTTTTTAAGAAGGGGGCAATGTAATGACTCATTCGATGACGCGAGGCGCGTCATCGCTCTGGACGTTTTCTAGACAGATTTGGAACATATGAACGAGATATATAAGCCGCGTCGAAGAAGGGATAGACATTCATTGAATCCTACAGTCTCGCGAAGTACACATAAATATAGTTACATAAATATAGAATACATAAATGTACTTATTGTTGTTAATAGTTAGTTTTATATTGTTATACGTTTTAAATATTAATATAGTGTGTGTGTCTAAAGTTATTGTTAGTTTTATTTAAGAACCCGAAAGACAAACGTTACAATATTTATACACCGTGTTAGGGAATGCTTTAGCCAAAATTAAAGGACATATTCTTCATAAAAAGTTCTGCAAGAAAGCTTATTATCGCTTTTTTCCTAGTCGTATGGTTTTAGAGAAACACGATGTACAAGATTGGCCCCAAAAATTTAGGCCACTACTGATATAATCTCCTTTTATTGTGTCAAGTGACGTGTTGATTAAAATATTTAAGATGTTATTTAGAAATTTTAAAAATTATGTCAAATTGACAGTAGTTTTGCTCAACTTAGAATGGTTCAATATTCCATTCAAGAGTACGCTGACATGCACTTTCTGTATGGTGATATGGTGGAAATGCCCAGGACACAGTTAGAAAATACGCAGAACGGTATCCTCATCGTAGAATACCTAATAAAAATAGTTTCATGGCGGTGCACGAAAGACTTTGATTGTAGAGGAAAATATTCTTTAAATTGTTGAAGTTGATACTTCAATCGGCACTAGAGAGGTAGCTTGCCAAGTTGGAGTTAGCCACTAGACAGTGTGGAGGACTCTTAAAGAATCTCTTTGGTATCGTTATCATTTCGAAAGAGTTTAAAGTTTGAACAGGGACGATTTTGTCGTTAGACGTCGATTTTGCAATTGGCTGTTAACAAAAATGGCAGAAAACCCTCTATTTTCGCTACAAATTTTAATGACTGACGAATGTTGTTTTATTAGAGGTGGAATTCTTAATTGGCGCAACAGCCGATATCAATCCTCATGCAATAATTGAACAAAATTTTCAACTTAGATTTTCTATTAATGTGTGGACTGGAATAATTGGTATTCGACTTATAGGCTGCAGAATTTATAAGAAATAAGGAAAATGAACTAACTTAAGTAAGTCAGTCACTAAACAAGCGTCTTGAAGCAAATGATGGGCATTTTCAACATTTCCTTTAATTTGATGAAATTTGCGTTGTTTTTATTTTCGTTAATTTAACTAAATGTCATATTGACAGTGCTTAAAATGTCACAGATATCATCTGTAACAAATAAAGGTGTTGCTTATATGTAGTTTTATTGTTTGTCTTGCCTTTATTAGTAACAAATTTATCTATGCTGGTTCTCCAAAACGCTACATATTTCACAAAAAAACGGCATATAAATTATATTTTACAACCCTCACTACGTCTTTTTAAAAAGCTTTATTTTAATTATACTTAAAATTAAAACGTGTAAGTTAGTTTTAATATCGTTTATTAAAATAATAAACAAATTACATAAAACTTGAAGCATGCGTTAGGATAAAACAATCAGTACTGAATTCTACGTGAATCATAATGAATCCGGTATAATTAATGTGTAGTAATGTATATGATATAACAAATAATAATGTATCCTGCATTTGGTTTTTAATACCTCGTCTCTTTATCATAATACTAAGAATTACGGGCGTGATGCTCCGTTGCATTTCTCACAATAACGTTAGTGCATAAGGACGGTTCTATAATATATAACTTTTTTATTTGTATTTTATAAATAAATCGAAGTGTAAATTTTGGCTAAAGCATTCCCTAGCATCCCCTGTAAATGTTAGATATAAGTAAATTTAGCATAAAAGAATTCAAGTACAACATTTCTAATTTTATAAATATTCAACGTGCATTTTCAAGTTTAAACCAGCGTATAACATATCTGTATTAGCATATTCAAATTGTAAAACTGTCTTTAGACAGAGGGCGGCATCCTTTTGGTATATTTGCAAATTCATTTTTATTGCTTTGTACATTAGACCACTCGTTTAATTACCTAGGTCATAGTGAACAAAGGTTTTAATCTATAGATTCATTTTTAAGATCGTGTTTCCTGGATAGGTATAATAAATTTTATTACTTTAACAAGGGACGACCCGGAACTATATACTTAGATTTACAACAGCAATACTTCATTAGTAATGATTAGAGCAGACCAATTTCCGTGCGCGCCATGAGCGCCGATGTGAGGATGATTGTATTACATCAGAACTAATAAAAAACATTCAGTATGTGTTTGGTACTTGCTTAGACTGCATGTAAGTGTAAGCATACGTAATAAAATGTCGTCGACACATAAATCGAGAAAACGACCGTTGTCAGACGAAGTGAATAAGTTTATTATGGATTTCCCGGACTTAATATACGATGGCTCAAAAAGTAAATATTTAGTGTGCAATACATATCTAATGTGTTGGTCAAAAACACATTGTAAAGAACAAGTAAGCAGTTCGAAGCACAATAATAACAAAATTAATCGACAACAGTTTATACATGAACTATGTGTAACTATGATTGTCTGTACACTGCCGTTTAACTTGTTAAGTAATGATTCATTTATTTCATTTTGGAATAAATACGCGAATCAAACATTACCGACCACGACAACGTTACGAAGGAATTTACCATCGGTGCGTAAACAGGTTGAAACTAAAATCAAAGCCGAACCGAAAAATTACAAACTGAGGTTATGTGTGGACGAAACAACTGACAGCAAAAAACAATCTGTAGTTAATGTGATGGCGCGTAATATGGAACCACATCAACCAACGTCTTCAATTTTATTAGCATCAAGACGATAGAACAATGTAATGCCGAAAAAATTTCAGAAATGCTATTAGATGCTTTTGGAAAAATTTAAACTTTCGAAAGACCAAGTATTAATGTTTATGATCGATGGTGCCGCAACTATGTGTTCTGTAGGCCGGTCTCTTAGAAAATATTGTCCTAACTTGTTACATATTACTTGTAAACTCCATGCTCTACACCTTGTGGCAGAACAGGTTCGTAGATGTTATCCAGAAGTAGATGCTTGAATATCGAGTACAAAGGCAGTATTCCTGAAATCTCCGAGATGTATTCGGAAATTTCACGAATTGTGTCCCCATACCCCTGAGCGACCACAGCCGATTCTGACACGTTGGGGTACATGGTTACGGGCGGGGTTTTACTATCATGAACATTTTCAAAAAATTAAGGATGTGGTATTATCATTCGATCCGAAAGAAAGTGCAGCTATCAATACAAGTGAGAAAAAATTTCAAGATGCCCGGATTAAAATGGATTTACAAAGTATTCGTGAGAATAACTTAGGACTAGAAGAAGCAATAACAAAATTAGAAAATTCATCGCTGTCGTTAGAGGAATCACTGCAAATCGTTAGAGATGTTCACGTACAGCTGTGTGCTGTAGAAGACGCAAAAAGTGAAAGTGTTCTAATTAGACTTGAAAGTGTTTTAGACAGAAATGCAGATTTTGACACCTTAACACGTATTTGTGAGGGCACATCTACAATGCGTTAAGTTGCTTAAAAAAGTATTTTGATTATGCGAATATAACATCACTAGATGTAGAACGCTCGTTTTCTGAATATAAACATATTTTTTCCTCACGGCAGACATGTTTTTCAGAAATAACCTTAGAAACGCACCTGATGGTGAAAATATACAATCGGGTTTCTCCAGTTTGTCAATCCTTGGAAGACGCTTAAGACGGTATGTGTTTTTTTAAATCCTCTGTCGTGCACACAATCACTGATTTCATTCATTTTCCATTTTATTTATAGGTACATACATGTTGCGTCCCTATTCTATCGAATATTCTAATATATTACGAATTACACTCCCATACCGGCGCTCATTGCACGCACGGAAATTGGTCTGCTCTAGTAATTATATTTTATTATTTATTGTTATTTTTATTAGTTAAGATGGGATTTTTAAGACCCTATCGTAAAACTAGAGTATTGTTGCCACTGGTTATAATTTATACGAAATAAATAACACAGAAAAATTCCCCGTTGTGATGTCAAACAATACATTGTTCAACGATTACGCCCATTTAATTATGTAATATTTAGGGATAGCGGTATATTTTTGCCTACTTACAAAACACTACAACAAAGAACAGTATGAACTCAACAACAGTACAGAACAGAACAGCATCAGCTGAACATCAAGACACACAGTCTTTGCATAACATTCATATCAAACAATATCATATTAACAACAAGAGACACACAGTTTCATATAACTGTCGAGAATTTAATGTTTTAAGATTACATTAAGTGCTACATTTGCGAGATTTAAAATAGGTAAATTAAGTTTAAGTGTTTCTTGTTAAATAAATAAAGCACTCAGAAAATACACCTGAATTTCAATATAACTGCCACCAAACAAAATAAATAACCACTTTATGCGGAAGTTAAAGGAAGTCTTGGTGGGTCAAGAAGCATAAAAATTATAATTTTATAAATATATAAACTGTAAGTATTTTCATTTGAAAAGTCAATCTAGGTTACTTTGAAATTTTGATAGAATAAGACGCATATATATTAGTTTGTGTTTGTTGTTCCGGAAACGTAAATCCTAATGACATTTGATAATGTCAATCACATTTGTTATTTATTTGTATGTATGAAACTGTCAAAATATACGACTTCGTAGGTTAAGTAGTAAATTTTAATTTACGACATACTTCAAAATGTTCTCAGTAATCACATGCTGCTAGATTGACTTTTCAAATGAACATCCGTTATATAAAAAGCGTTCAAATAAGCTTTGCCACTAGTAGGCCAATCCTTTAAGAACGTATGATTATTAATAATTTAAATTTGCATTAATTGTCAATTAGACAGATGCATAGTTGCCAAAAATTGCTTTGTAATTTAAAATTGATTTAGCATGGTTTTTACTATACAACACAAATCATTCATGCTAGAATCTTATTTTCGAAACGGACGTAAGATTGACGGACAATGGCAGTATTCTCTTCAAGATTGTTTAGAAGAATTTAGAATTTAGTCCAAGGAGAATTATTGGCCCTATTTTTTTTAACGGAACCTTAACAGGAAAAAGGTATCGACAGGAAATTATTATGCCATTTATCGAACAGCTTGACGACGAAGAAATAACACAGGGCTACTTTCAATAAGACGGAGCTAGAGCACACACACAGCAGGTGAAACAATTAATATTCTGCAGCAATTTTTTCAAAATCGGTTGATAAGTTTAAACACTGAACATGAATTTCCACCAAGATCTTGTGACATTACCCCATGTGATTTCTTTTTATGGCCATTCTTAAAGAACTCAATTTATCAAGTACAGATACCTGATCTTGCAGGCCTTCAAATCAGAATTGCTGAAAGAATTAATGGAATTGACAATGCGATACTACAAAACACTTTTTCCTCCATTAGAAGAAGATGTGAGAAATGTTTCGAACAAGGTGGTGGACACTTTGAACAATTTTTATAAAATTTTGCTTGTTTGTTGGAAGTAAACATATTTCATTCACTTAAAAATGTTCGTTTTATTATTTTGACATTTGTCATTTCAATCAAATATCTCATCTCATAACCAACAAAATTCCTATTAAAATTAGTAACAAGCTAAGACATAATCATAATTTCCAAGGGCTACTTTGAGGTAAAATTTATTTGAATTCTTTGTATATAACTGTATAAATTTATAAATTTATACAGTAACTGTCATTAAAACAATTTCAAATGGGCTTTCTCTTAATTCGTTAAATTAAAATACTTCCACCTGTTGGATATTATAGAAACTAGAGCGAATATGTAAAAATTTTCATTCGTCATATTCGTTTTTCTCAACCCAAAATTAGTAGGATTTGTCTCTCGAAGTAAAGGAAATATTCCAAAAATTGTTAAAGAAAAGGGTAAAGAAGAAAATGAAAAAAACAGAGGTAAATTAAGAATAAATGAAACGATGAAGTGAGGAAAATGGGAAATGATTGAATAAATAAATATACTAAATTGGACGATATTGAAAACACTTATTTAAAACCCATCGTTCCAAACCGTAATAACAGTAAAATAAAATACTATTATAAAGTAGATTCGTGTCGCCTTGCATGTAGACTATGCAAAAATTGCAAAAAAGAGTCAACACAATATACCGAAATAGTTTTTTCGATAATTTATTTATAAAACCCATTACGTAAAGGTCCTGTTCGTGACTTTCAGCGAATAATATTGCATTTGAAAGGCGAAACGGAAAAATTCAGGGAACAGTAGCGGCGATATCGTAACTCGTTTCGTTGTTCGATGTCAATATTCCAGAAACCACGCTCACAGCGAAAAAAACGAAAGATCTTAATCTAAAATAGTAATACAGCGTAGGACTGGTAAGTAAGCTCTCGGTAACCGGAAATTTCATCTCGACAAAACCGCTATCGATACGCTACAAAACTCCGGATCTCGAATAGTTTACGAACTGTTTGATGCACGAGAAAATACCTCAATAGGTTCTAGTTAATTATATTACTACCATATAAATTATATTAGTTGGTCGAAGTAATTAAAACTGTTTATCAATGTATAGCAAATATTATAATTTTTTTATTGGCTCCTACTACAATATATTCCTTTCTTTATAACAATAATTGTTTGGCATTTTAATAATAATACTGTTACCATAACTCATTGTTCTGTTTTGATTTTTAATCAAATATATCTGTAGTTTAAATATGAATAGTTTTGTTGGACGCTATAAAAGATAATTAGAATTTATATGTTGAAAAATAAATATTACGTGAGGTCATGTAACAAACTATTTGTCGAGAATGCTCCAACTAGCAAAAATTAATGAAATGGTACTTGACATTAATTAAAAGATGTATAAATAACACAGGCCTGCATTTTTCAACTCTTTGAATGTTGATTTAAAAATTTTAACTGTTTTCTAGTAATTGGGTAGCGCTGATTTCGAATCCGCTTTTATTTTTTTTTGTATTACGTAAGGTTATTTTTCAAACCAGTAAAATCAAAAAATATAGAAAAAACACGATTTATTTCATTTATAAGCTAGTTTTATATTATATTAAAAAAAATACAAAAATATACACATAGAACTTATTAGAAATAGTTATTTATTCTTTATGCTTCCTAAAAAAACGTTTTCGTTTTTCAGAAAAGCTTCGTTTGATAGTTTTTCTGTTATATTCAGCTAAAGGAAGATCTGAAGGTAGTTTCTGGGGCAAGCAATTTTTTTTTGTTTCAACCTAGACCCCAGTACTTCAGAAAGATCTTTTGAAAGTCCCAAATCTCTTACTAAATCATTCAGTTCGGCTTGTGAAAATAGCTGAGGTTGGTTTTGACCTGAGGTTGATGGTTCAAAATCACTATCCATCTGTACGGCGCCGGAAGTTGAAGAGGTTTCAATATCTTCTCGTAGTACTTTAGGGGGTATAGGTATAGGTACATGATCACTGTGAGGAACTGGTCTGATAGTTGATTTAATATTGTTTGGGTACAAAATTTGTTTCAAAGTTTTTCTATTATGCCCCTTAATATCACAAAGACAAAAGTAGCAATCTTCATGATGATTTTGCGTTCTCTCCAAACCATCGGTATTCCAAAAGGAAGGCTTTTTCTATTCCCTTTGGTCCAATGTCTTAAACCTTCTTCACATACCTTACAAACAACGTGCGGTGCCCAATCTTTATCTTGATCTCCTAATTTGATTTTGAAATAAGCATAATATGCATTTTTCACAAATTCACCAATTGGTCTCTTAAACTTTTTCAAGACGAAATATCCACAAATATAACAGAAATCATCTGGTTTGTTTTTGCAACACCGGCTACACATATTTTTAAGCAATGTTTATTTATCAAATACCACGCACAACACTAAAGACAAATTAATTTTACTTGTTTGCTGATGGACACTCAGAGCTATAATGAAGTAAATGACATTAAAATATACATTTTGTTTGGAGTGATAAACTTGAAATCCTTCTTCGCAGTACTAATAAAGTGAAAGCATAATAAATAGGATTTAGCAGGTAGAAATTCCCGGAAATCTTGTCCAAAATTAATACATGTAATATAAGATTTACATCAGGTAATGAGAGCCTATTTAACAAATTTCTTTAAAACCACAACAGAAAATCATTTTTGGGTTAATACCTAGAATTTGAAGTAGTACATTCATTTTAAAATGTATTAAAACGCCTATTATAAGATTTTTTTTATATTTTTTTCTTTTTCTTTTGTGCAAAAAAAAAAATCTGTGGGTGGTAGAGGCCAACTGTATTTTAATTAGTTTGCTATATAAAAACTGAGCTTAACAAACAAAAATCACGTCATCACAAATTTTATGCAGGCCTGTGTAATAAACAGAATACTACTTACTTTACATATACCTTATTCTCATTTATATTTATATAATTAACTGTTCAGGGTGCGTCAGATTAAAGGTGCAATAAATATCAGAACACCCTATTTTATTAAGACAATAAAGAATGACATGAACGTTCAAATTGAACCTAAAACACTCTGTTTAATAGTGTGACTGATGGTATAAGGGATAAATCAGGCAAAATAGTAAAACTAACAAACTATTTAATTTAACAATGAAAAGATTAAATAAAATTACAAATTATTGCAAAATATATGGATTTTAACACTGAACATAACAATTATACTTTCTAGCGCTTTAGGTAAAAAGAATGCCAACCGTTAATTGTTTTTTCTGTTTCAAGGCTCTCATATTGAAATTTTTAAATTAATATTTATACTATTATCGTTCTTATTTGATTTGTAATAATCAATATTATGAACTCTAAATATTTAAGAATTATTAACTTTTCTTTTGCAACATTATAAATATATGTATATGTATATATGGTAGATTTAATTAGTTGGCGATTTAAGGTTTGGTTTTACTTAAAAATGCATATATATTAAAACAACATATATTAAAACAATCTTACATGTTTCGGCAAGTAATGCCTTTCTCAAAGAATTTAAAATATTACATTTATACTTTAAATTCTTTGAGAAACATGTAAGATTGTTTTAAATATATGCATTTGTAAGTAAAACCAGACCTTCAGTCGCCAACTAATATCTACCATAACATTCAAAGGTCACGAAATAATTATCTATATATATATATATATATATATATATATATATATATATATATATATGGTAAATTCAATCAGTTGGCGATTTAAGGTCTGGCTTACTTCAAAGTATATATATTTAAAACTACACTACATGTTTCGGCAATGATGCCTTTATCAAGGTTATAAAATATCGAGCGATCAAGACAATTTGCAGTCGAGTCAACCTTGAATCCGAAATCGTATGTATTTACTTGAACTGCACTTACATTACAAACGTCAAGTAAAATGTCAGTTGACAGCTAAAATAACAACAGTTAATGTAAACTATGCAACTGAGGACGAATGTATTTACGACATACAATTTCGGTCTCAAGGCCGACTCGACCACAAATCATCTTGATCGCTCGATATAAATGACAGTATACAAATGTCAAATAATTGAGTTGCTATGGTTTAAATTATTCAAAGATACATTCCAATTGAATAATAATAAGTTATGCCTGTTTTTGTTGTCTTTCTGTTTTTGGAATACTAAGGCATGATTTATTATTATTCAATTGGAATGTATCTTTGAATAATTTTATCCATAGCAACTCAATTATATGACATTTGTACACTGTCATTTATATCGAGCGATCAAGATGATTTGTGGTCGAGTCAGCCTTGAGACCGAAATTGTATGTCGTAAATACATTCGTCCTCAGTTGCATAGTTTACAGTAACTGTTGTTATTTTAGCTGTCAACTGACATTTTACTTGACGTTTGTAATGTAAGTGCAGTTCAAGTAAATACATACGATTTCGGATTCAAGGTTGGCTCGAATGCAAATTGTCTTGATCGCTCGATATTTTATATCCTTGATAAAGGCATCATTGCCGAAACATGTAGGGTTGTTTTAAATATATATACTTTGAAGTAAGCCAGACCTTAAATCTCCAACTGATTGAATTTACCATATCATACCAAGGTCACGAAAATATTATATATATATTATATATGTATATATATATATATATATATATATATATATATATATATATATATATATATATTAGTAAACGGTAGTGGGAATCGCAGTCAAAAGGCGGAATTAAAGTAAACTTTTTTTTATTTATTCCAAGCTTTCGATGAATTTGTCACCTTCATCAGGTCTACGTTTATAATCAAGAAAGACATAAATTAGTTGTTACAATTTCTTCGTTTTATCAGAAATACTCACAAGAAATGGTTAAGTTAAACAAAAACAGCATCAATATAAACAGAATGTGTCCGCAAAACAGACCGAGGTCATAGCCGGTCGGAGCAAAAAACAAATTTAGTACTGATAATGTCTTGTGTCTCAGCAATCAAACACTGTACACTTCTTTTAATTTTATTGCTGAGACACAAGACATTATCCGTGTTAAATTTGTTTCTTGCCGAGTCATTAACAACATTCATATTTCCAACGATATTAAGGCCAACGTTAAAACTAAGTTCATTTACCCACTCCTTTGGATCTTTTGTTAAAAAGTCCGTTGGAATACCAAACCTTTTAAAAAAATTACGTGATTTAAAATATTCGATGTTCTTATTAAGATATTGGCTTATAGTATGAGGAGTTACGATCAATTTTTTTAATTCGCAATCAGTAGGGTTATCCAGAGCTTGCACCATAAGATTCTTCGACTCATATGTAACATTTGGATCATAAAAAGACAACGCTGCTGTTTCTGGGGTTAAATACCACAAATGATTACTTAATTTGCTTAGTGATGCACGACTAATCTTCTCATCAACAATTTTATAAGCATGTAAATCTTTTAGCAATCTTAAATCCTGTATAGGTGCTTCTGCTGCAACTGGTGCTTGTTTCCAATTTTTTAAATACACCCTTACAACAAAGATGCAAATGTCACGAATAATAGTTATCTCCAATTGTGTCATTTTAAAATCGTTTCGAAATAAATATAATTTAAAGCATTAAATAGCTTTCGACATCCAACGGGCGTGATGAAATGCTCCAGACTTTTTGAAGGTAAATTCCGGGACTGTACCACCAAGAAAAATTATACTTAATTGAAGAAGCTCTTTATAATCATCACGTGGTTGCTTTACTTCAAGATTTTGACATGCAAATTTTATAATCTCGGATACACTCCCAACTGCATCCTTCACTTTCTGATCTTCAACACCACCCATAAAGTTAATTTTGTCAATTGATCCAAGCGTCTCTAAATCTGCTAAATATTTGTACGTTAGGGCCTGATGATTTTTGCAAATTGTAAAGAACACAAGCGCCTTGAAGTCGGCTGCACCACAGTGATTCCAACTTTTCTTAACAAAAACGCGTAAGAGTATTCGAAAAAAGGGATAAAAAAGCTATACAGTAGTACCCCGTTATCCGCTGACTCCGTATCCGCGGTTTCAGTCATCCGCGATTTACCTATAATGAGCAGAAAACGCGTTATATCAATAAATATAAAAGTTATAGGAGCATTTGTCGATATATCGTCGTATATATGAGTCATCCCCTGAATTCGGCGCTCTCTTATGATAGGTTAAACAAGTTGGAACGTGCTTAAGGTGCCACTCGCTTTTACTTGTACATATAAACCCTCCTGTTAACTATGAGTTTAGTACTATTCGAATTGTCGGACAAGACAGTGCTTGCAATAGTTTTTAAATAAAGCAAGTAAATTTGAAAATCATTTTAAAATGGCTTCTAAACCAAAAAGAAAACGTGAAATGCTCACTATTAGTGAAAAAATAAAAATCATTAATATGAAAAAAAATCTATTGCAACTGTTGCTAAAATATACAATAAAAACGAATCTTCGATACGAAAAGTGTTAAAAAGCAAAGATAAGATTTAAGCTAGTTTTTCTAGTGGACCCCAAACTGCAAAAGTTGCAACCACAATACGTAATAAAGTGTTACTTAAGGTAGAAACTGCCTTAAATTTATGGGTGGAAGATATGACAAGAAAACATATTCCTATCGATGGCAAAGTGCTACAACAAAAGGCGTTGGTCTTATATGAAGATATGCAGACCCAAAATTACACTGAAGAGGAAGGAAAATCATTCACAGCAAGTGGCTGCATAGATTTAAAAGTCGGTTTAATCTAAAAAATATAAAAATGACAGGGAAATCTGAGTCGGCTGATCATGTAGCTGCTGCCCTGTATCCAGAAAAGTTTAAACAAATTATTGCAGAAAAGAATTATCATCCTAAGCAAGTTTTTAACGGCGATGAGACTGGTCTTATGTGGAAAAAAATGCCTCAACGGACTCATATTCATAAGACTGCAAAGAGTGAACTAGGCTTTAAAGCAATTAAGGATAGACTTACCTTGATATTTTGTACAAATGCAGCTGGTCATATGATTAAACCCGGACTTGTTTACCGATCACAGAATCCACGTGCTCTTAAATACAAATATAAAGCTTGCCTGCCTGTGTTTTAGCAATCGAATCGAAAGGCATGGGTTACGGCTGTTCTATTTACACAATGGTTTCATCAATGCTTTATTGCGGAAGTGAAAAGATATTTGGAAAAGGAAGAATTACCATTTAAAGTGCTGCTGATACTAGACAATGCTCCTGGGCATCCTGTGTCACTAGGCACAGAAGATAAAAATGTTGAAGTGTTTTATCACCTAAGACGACCTCATTGCTTCAGCCCCTTGATCAAGGTGTCATTAGATGCTTTAAAGCCATATATATTCGACAGGTTTTCGAAATGCTGTATACAATGGCTAACGAATGCTCTGATATCGGGCTCATGGAATGCTGGAAGTGATTTACAATTGCTGACGCAATTCTATTTATCAAAGGAGCGATGGAGGAATTAAAGTCAGAAACAATAATAGCATGTTGGAAAAATCTGTGGAATGACATCGTTCTTAGTTCTGAAGACACACGTGATATTAATTCACATCTAACAACGATATTTAACATATCGCAGAAAATAGATGGAGAAGGATTTAACGATATAACCCAAGAGGAACTCAGTGATTACATAAACGAAGAGGATCAAGTATTCACCAACGAGGAATTGGAAGACCTTGTGAAATCTTCTCCAGAAGCGAGTGACGATGAGGATGATGGTCAACAAGAACCGCCAGCATGGACGCTTGAAAAATTTTCAGCGATATTTCGAACTGCTCAAACATTAAAAGAACAGATAGTAGAATATGATCCAATAATGGAACGCAGTATAAAAATTGCTCGCACTACGACAGAAGCCTTGAAACCTTTGGAGGATTTGTTTATTGAAATGAAAAGACAAAAACGACAACTACCATGTTCTTTGAAAAAGTCGACAAAACTATCGATAATGCACAGCCATCAACATCGTTTGCTTCGGATCTAAGTAAACAATCGACTGCTAATTTTGACTTGGAGGAAAATGAATGAACATGTAGCTCACGATGATAAAGTTTTTCTTGTTGTGTATGTAAATATGTACTATATGTACATATACATGAACTTATATATTTATTAAACTTAAATTCTATTTGTGCTACAGCACAAGAATATTTATTTATTTATTGTTTATTTATTTTAAATAAATATTATATAACTTATTTTTTCTTGTTCCATTGTTTTAACTTTGCCTCATATTTCATATTGTACTCGAAAATAAAGCGTTCGCTACTATCCGCGGTTTTCAGTATCCGCGGAAGACCACAGAACCAAACCCCCGCGGATATGGGGGTACTACTTAGAACTCGTTGGCATAAAAAAAATATCTATGCTTCTAAACTATTTTCAGGATATATAAATAATTTAGCTACCGCCACAATTTTTGAAATTTGATTCCAATTTTTATAATCTAATTCTTGTTACAAATCGTGGCAGTTGTCATAAATTTAATTAAGTTATAATAATAAAATTATTGGTATATTAAAATATAGGTAATATAGGTATAAAAAATATAAATACATAAAAAAAAATATTAATACTGGGAGCCGTAACTTTGTGGTAATTCATTTTGAAAATAAAACAATAACTTTGTTATACAACGTGTCCACTTAAGTATGAGACAAATGGGAAATATTTTTATTTTTGATTTCACAGAAAGCTTTATAGAAAAGAAAAGTTCGTGCATCCTAAAAAACTTG
Source organism: Melolontha melolontha (assembly GCA_935421215.2). Taxonomy (NCBI): domain Eukaryota; kingdom Metazoa; phylum Arthropoda; class Insecta; order Coleoptera; family Scarabaeidae; genus Melolontha; species Melolontha melolontha. The sequence goes on along the minus strand of OW285242.1, from coordinate 7,098,871 downwards.
TTATTTTGTATTCAGGGTTGCGTTGTATTACTTGGTTAGAGGAAAAATTAAAAAACATTGAAGTTGCCGTAAGAGTACGCTACACTTATTTGTAAAGATATCAAAAATATTCATATAAAAATGTTGTTTTAAATTTCAAAATATGCTCAAATACGAATTGTTATTTAAAATTTCGAAAAAATAAAAATTAAATTATCGAGCAATAATAATTGCAAATACGCAATAGTTTTTAACATCAATCTATGTGACAGTAGTTCTATGGTTGTCATTTGTATTGTTACTTTAATAATAAATTTTATGTAATTGCACGTGAAATCATTTACATTCGATATCAATTTTTTATCGCTGAAATGCAATAGAATGAAACAAAAATCATTTGCATATAACATTATGAAAATACATTTTTATATTACAAAATAAATATGAAATTAACAAAAACAACAAATTCAGAAATACAAAAAAAAAAAAAGGTATTCAAAATAATGCCCCTCTCGTTTAATGCATATGTTTGTACGCCTGTTGAAATCCTCGCATGCATGTTGGAACATAATAGGATTATTTCTTAAGAACAGTACCGCATCTCCTATTTTGTTTTTCAATTCTTCTAAATTCTGAAACGGCCTTTCTGAATATACTTTATTCTTTAGCCATCCCCAGATAAAATAATCCATGGGGTTTAAGTCGGGCGAGCGCGCTGGCCATGGAAAAGGTCCATTTCGTCACATCCATCTTTCTCCAAATTTTTCATTTAAATAGTCTACAACTATTCGTGCACTATGTGCAGGTGCTTCATCATGCATAAACCAAAGGGTTCTTATAATATTTAGTGGCAATTCGTCTAATTCGTTATCGAGGTATGTTTGTAGAAATTCCAAATATCGTTGTGAATTTAATGACGATTGAAAAAAATACGGACCAAAAATTTTTCTGTTTAAAATTCCACACCAAACGTTTACCTTTTGCGAATATTGATTCTTGCAGGGAATTCTAAAATGTGGGTTGTCAGACGACCACCAACGACAATTTTGTGCACACACAACACCATTAGTAGTAAAGGTTGCTTCATTAGTAAACAAAATGCTTTTGAAAAACGTTTTCTGCGTTTCTAATGTACCTTGAATATCCAAAGAAAATTCAAATCTATTGTTGTAGTCCCGTTCCTGCAAAGTTTGAATATATCTTGGCTTATAGGGGTGATATCTATTGTTAACCAAAATGTTGCTTACTGATGATTTTTTAATATCCAAATTGCTTGCAATTTTTCTGACAGAAATTTTGGGATTTTCAATTACACTTTGCATAACACGTAAAGAATTTTCGAAATGTCTCACTTGCTTTTCCCTACTTTTTTTGTAATGCTAAACTACCAGTTGCTTTAAACTGATTTAAAATTCTTGAGACGCTTTGGAAACTAATAAATTTGTTGGGATGTCTTTCATTAAAAATATCAGCTGCGTCTCTACATGTTTTGTAGTTATCTCCGCAAATAAGAATTAATTCAGCTCGCTCTTGCATAGTTAACCGTTCAGCCATAGTTGATACAAATGACAACCACAGAACTACTGTCACATAGATGGATGTTAAAAACTATTGCGTATTTGCTATTATTATTGCTCGATAATTTAATTTTTATTTTTTCGAAATTTTAAATAACAATTCGTATTTGAGCATATTTTGAAATTTGAAACAACATTTTTAAATGAATATATTTGATATCTTTAAAAATATGTGTAGCGTACTCTTACGGCAACTTCAATGATTTTTAATTTTTCCTCTAACCAAGTAATACAACGCAACCCTGAATACAAAATATCAAGTTTCTTAGGATGCACGAACTTTTCTTTTCTATAAAGTTTTCTGTGAAATCAAAAATAAAAATATTTCCCATTTGTCTCATACTTAAGTGGACACGTTGTATATACCACTTTATTCATATATAGTCGTGACCGCGGTTTCGACATACAATGTCATTATCAAACTGCAAAAGTTACAGGCCTACATAGAACTTATAAATGACACAAAAAAATATATGGGGGTGGTTTATGATGATATTTAAAATTACTACTATATACTAGTATATAGAAGTATATAGTAGTAATTTTAAATAAGATCATAAACCACCCCCATATATTTTTGTGTCATTTATAAGTTCTATGTAGGCCTGTAACTTTTGCAGTTTGATAATGACATTGTATGTCGAAACCGCGGTCACGATTATATCTGAATAAAGTGGTATATATAACAAAATTATTGTTTTATTTTATTTTATTATCCAAAAAAAATATATTTCTGTTCATTTTACCAACAGGGGTCACCTTGAGAGGCGGTACGTTTTCCCTTTGTTAGATACGCATAATTATTTGCATACCGTATTTTTACACAAAAGCAAACATTTTTAGAGGGAGTTACGGTCTATAACTTCAAAAAAATTTTCTTCCATACATCTAAAGACCACCCTAATCCAAATACAGACAACACATTTTTCGATTACTCATGTTTTATATGTACAAAACATCCAGTCTAAATCGCAATTAGATATGAGATTAAACAGTCAATTTTGCCGTCGGAAATCAATTATGCTCATAAATTGTACGGTGATTAATTTATAATTACATCCTGCGATGTTCAATATTGATGTTCCAGAGCTACAGGCCATATTTGCGGAAACGTTCAATTCATTTATAGGTGAAAATAAAATAAAAATTGTTGGATAATTCCATTTATTTACGCAACAAAATATGAAATATTTGTATTTGTTAATTAATTCATTCATTATTTTTTGCTTAATAATAATATTTTTTTCTATTGGTGCATTTAATAAGTTTGTAATTACATCCTTTTCAGCTTATAAAAATGAAAATTTGCTTTATTATACACTTTTTAGTCAAATTGATTAATGAATTAATATCTGGAAATGTGTAACGTATTTCTTCTGCTACTCTGTTAACAGCATGGGCCAAACACGTTACGTGCATTAGATTCAGGGAAAAATCTTCAAAATACTGTGCTGACTTCACCATATAACAAGTGTTCATTTGAAAAGTCAATCTAGTAGCATGTGATTTACTGAGAACATTTTGAAGTATGTCGTAAATTAAAATTTACTACTTAACCTACGAAGTCGTATATTTTGAGAGTTTCATACATACAAATAAATAACAAATAATAGGTATTTATTGAAAACTATAACAAATGTTGAAAATGTTGTCCTTCAAGATCAATGCACTTTAAAATCCTCCGTTCAAAATTTCTGATGATATTCTGCAACATTACTGGATTGTTATTCATTTCCATGCATTTCTGTTCGATTCTCTGTAGCATATCATTCAAATTCAATATAGGTGTCCGAAATATGTTATTTTTTAGATAAGGTCACAAAAAGAAGTCGCAAGGTGTTAAAGCAAGGTCATCAAAAAATTCTCTTAAATAAGCCAAAGATTCTGCAGTACAGTGACAAGGTGCTCCGTCTTGTTGGAAATATGCATTTTGAAGTTCATCATCATGCAACTGATTGACAAATGGTTGTAAAATTTCCGTACGGTACCTTTGAGCATTTAACGTTGCCTGAAAAAATATTGTTCCAATGATTCGCCTTTGGCTTATCGCTGCCCAAACACCAATTTTCTCTGGATGTAGCGATTCTTCATTAATTACATGTGGATTTTCACTACTCCAAAATCTTGTATTTTGTGAATTTAGGTATCCCGTTTTATAAAACCATGCTTCATCGGTAAAGATGACTCTTTGCGAAAGTTCTCCATTATTGTTCATATTTACAAACCAATTACAAAACTGTAGTCTACGTGGGTAATCAATTTCTAACAATTCTTGTACTGCTGTGACACTGTATGGATAAAGTTGCATATCTTTTTTTAATAACTTGTGAGTTGTACCAACAGAAAGGTTTGTTTGTTGACTCAAATGTGGAACAGATGTTTGTGGTTCATTTTTCGTTATTTCTTCAACACGATTGACAACTTGAGGTGTACGTTTCTTAACTGCTCCGCTGCCTGATTTTCTTAAGAGACTACCAGTTTCAGAAAAAAGTTTTAAAGTTCTTTCCAAAGTATTCTTAAATTGTATATAATCTATTACAAAATGTGGAAACAAAACTTGAAATTCTACCATGCAATCTTGAACTGAATAAACCCATAAACCATCAATTTTATTACCACTTCGAAAATAAGCCTGGACTAAAAAAAATTTATGTTCTAAAGTGAAAGCCATTTTAAAACTGAGAAGCAATTTATTTAAACCAGAATCGACGCACGATTATTTTATGCACTAACTGATATTTGTGATTGACATTATCAAATGTCATTTGGATTTACGTTTACGGAACAACAAACACATACTAATATATTTGCACTTTATACCTTGTCACTTGAAACGGCATTCGGCAAATAAAACCTCGTTAAGCTATTGTTTATAAGTCTTATTATAGTTAAGTCATTTGTTTTCTCCAATTCTTCTGTACCAATTAAAAAGGATTGGCCGGCGCAATTTTTATTTAAAATACCTACCAATCAATAAGTTTGGCAATATAGCATCCACAACTGTCTGTTTGTTGCCTTAATTTTCATTATAGTTTCCACAAACTCTACATTAATATAATTGCGTTTTAGGGAAGTAATGTGATTGTAAATATTCTTTCTACACTTTACGAGGTTATTTTATTCGAATTTTTCATAGAAAAAAAATTCGCCCTGAAGTAGGAATCGAACCCACGACCTCTGGCTTGTAACTCAATGCATCCCCATAAAAGTTTCTAATTCACGCCTCAACAGCTCAGTGGTCGAGCAATGGTCCGGCAAGCCAGAGGTCGTGGGTTCGATTCCTACTTGAGGGCGAATTTTTTTTCAATGAAAAATTCGAATAAAATAGCGTCGTAAAGTGTAGAAAGAATATTTACAATCTACATTAATGTACTTTTTTCTTGTAGTTGAGCTACTAGGAACTGATAGTTTCGTATACTTCTCTAAAAAAATTTTAAACGTTGAAATATCCAACTTTGAAATGTTTGCACTTAAGAAGGCGTTACACAAGTCATAATAGAAACCATTCTGTTCTGTATTTTGACTTCATGAAATAAACGATTAATTCAGAGTAGCTTGTGGTGCATTTTTAAATCGTGTGATTTTTTTTATGCAAATCAGTTCCTACACAAAATTCAGGATTTTATCCAGATCGATCAATGTGAATGTGATTTCGACATATCAAAAATAACAAGGTAAAATTACGTGTACATATACTATCGAGAACTAACTAAACACAACTGGCGATATATGGCGATATTTATTATTATTATTATTTAACAAATCTGGGAATTCCCGCTGCACGGAAATGATCATGCGGACTGTTGTAATTTTGATATATTATGAATAAATGGTTTTATATATTTTTGACGGTACACTTTAGAAATCAATTATAAAATATGAACAAATATGAAAGTTTACATGAAATATGCTCAAAGCAGTAATTTATATGCAAGAATTGCAAAATAAAATTAGTCGTAAATGCTTTGTTTCTAGGTGATACGTATAGATGGGGTAAACATATCATAAATAAAAAATATGAATTTTCGTATAATCATAGCTTTAGTCATCATAGAGTCGCTGTAATTTGAACACGAGGATACTGCCATCTATTTCAATCAACAGTAACGATTGATATGATTTTTAAATCACTAAGAAAAGTGCTAGGAAACCGTATAATGAATAAACATAGGCTTTGTTACGATTATTATCATACGATCTCTTTTCTAAGCTCCATAATTGTCCTAATGCTGTACAAGGTGCATTCAAGTTCTAAGGCCTCCGATTTCTTTTCTGACTAACTACTCACCCGAAAACTATGAAACTTCTCGACGTAATCTCCCTGCAGACGTACACATTTTTCACAACGTTGACGCCATGATTCCATGACCGCGGCGAAGGCTTTTTTAGGAGTCTGTTTCGACCACTGGAAAATCGCTGAAGCAATAGCAGCACGGCTGGTGAATGTGCGGCCACGGACAGTGTCTTTCATTGTTGGAAACAGCCAAAAGTCACTAGGAGCCAGGTCAGGTGAGTAGGGAGCATGAGAAATCACTTCAAAGTTGTTTTCACGAAGAAACTGTTGCGTAACGTTAGCCCGATATGCGGGTGCGTTGTCTTGGTGAAACAGCACACCCGCAGCCTTTCCCGGGCGTTTTTGTTGCAGTGCAGGAAGGAACTTGTTCTTCAAAACATTTTCGTAGGATGCACCTGTCACCGTAGTGCCCATTAGAACACAATGGGTAAGGATTACGCCCTCACTGTCCCAGAACATGGACACCATAATTTTTTCAGCACTGGCGGTTACCCGAAATTTTTTTGGTGGCGGTGAATCTGTGTGCTTCCATTGAGCTGACTGGCGCTTTGTTTCTGGATTGAAAAATGGCATCCACGTCTCATCCATAGTCACAATCGACGAAAAGAAAGTCTCATTCATGCCTTGGTTGCGCGTCAACATTGCTTGGCAACATGCCACACGAACAGCCTTGTGGTCGTCCGTCAGCATTCGTGGCACCCTCCTGGAGGACACTTTTCGCATTTTCAGGTCGTCATGCAGGATTGTGTGCACAGAACTCGCGGAAATGCTAACACTGGAGGCGATCTGTTCAACTGTCATTCGGCTATCCCCCAAAACAAGTCTCTCCACTTTCTCGATCATGTCGTCAGACCGGCTTGTGCGAGCCCGAGGTTGTTTCGGTTTGTTGTCACACGATGTTCTGCCTTCATTAAACTGTCGCACCCACGAACGCACTTTCGACACATCCATAACTCCATCACCACATGTCTCCTTCAACTGTCGATGAATTTCAATTGGTGTCACACTACGCAAATTCAGAAAACGAATGATTGCACGCTGTTCAAGTAAGGAAAACGTAGCCATTTTAAGTATCTAAAACAGTTCTCATTCTCGACGCTGCCGCTACAATTCCATCTGCCGTACAGTGCTGCCATCTCTGTGAAGTATTGACAACGAACGCACGCTCATTTTAAAACAATGCACATGCTTCTATCTCTTTCCAGTCTGGAGAAAAAAAATCGGAGGCCTTAGAACTTGAATGCACCTCGTTTTTCTAAGTCATTATGGTATTTACTTGTTTACTAAATTATCGCCTATATTTTTTATGAAATCATAATAATCGAAATTTATGAAACGCTCTGTTATAATGTACTGCACTGAAAAAATCCTAGCTGCTTTTAGTAATGCGTCAACGACGAGCAAAACTTAAAGTTACACATGCTTCCAGGAGATATATGCTTTGTAGAAAACTGTTTGCACAAACTAAAGAATCTAATAAATTGTAAAATAACATGTGTACATTTTGAAAGAATTAGGATCTCAGAACAATTCCCGCCGATAAAAAGAGGAATCTATTTGTTGGAAAAAGGAAATGGTAATGGGAAGGAGAAAAAAATAATGCGAGGAAAAAGTATTGTTATACTTGCGAAGGGTATCCAATGCGCTCAAAATAGATAGATGCAGTAAACGGGTGAGATTTATCCTTAATGGTTCTTTTACCTTTTCGAGAGCATTTTCTACCATTATTCTCTGCTTTTTTCCCGCACTTTAAACGCTAAATGTAGGTCGTCGCAGCATCATAAGTCTTTGTATAAAATGAAAGTAATTTGGCAGTCATAATTGGTTCTCTTTCATATCAAAAAGTCAAACTCAAATATAATAATTAGTTTCATGCAACACAAAAATTGTTAACACTTGAAATTAATTACTTAACATTTAAATTAATAATTATATCTTTAAGTAAGTAATTTTCGCATAATTTAAAGCAAATTTAAGGTTATACTCAACAGATAACACTAATCTCTACTAAGTTGTTACATTTTAAGTGGATGTAGTTTTAAATAAAGGAATTGTTTTCGTTAATTCATGCCTGAGCCTATTAATAATTAAGATTATTAAAAATATGACTTATACGTATTAAGTACGAGTATTTCAGCATAAATAAAAATACGTTCTTTTGTTTGTTGTCTGTTGTTCATTTTTAATAAATATAAGAAACATACAAACTTTTTATAAACATTCATTGAGAAAATGAACAATTATTATGTCAACCGTAACCAATGTGCAGAATATAACCAGCATACTTATGTAGCAGAAGACAATTTAGTATAGTTTATTTCAAATTATAAGAATATAACTTTGAACGGCTCTAATGCTTTGATTGCACCACCTGCGGCAATAACTACCTGGCCGCTCAATACGATTATCTTTTACGCAAACAAACTGCTGAGGTCCGTAATGACAAAATTTAAGTAAATTGTAATTACTGCAATTTAGATGAAATAAAATTTAAAATAATATAAGTACCAACAGTTGTTAATTTGAATATATAGTTATTATATATAGTTAGTTAAATAGTCATTAAATTACAATTTAGATGAAATAAGTGCTTATATTTATTAAACAAAATTTAAGTAAATATAGTTAGGAGAGCTGGTACATATTACATCTAATATTCAGTCTATTTATCATTTATTGTTAATATTTACTGCTGTATACATATTTGATTTTTCTCTCTTTACTTAACGAACATGTGGCGACCTTTTACTGAAAGTGTTAGTAATTATGATGTGGATAGTGATAATACTGTTGGAGCACGACAGAGAATGCATATATCAGAAGATGCAAAACAGATAATTTTCAATGTCTATCATACCCTGATGGAAGAAAATAACGAACTACAAACCCAGAACATTCAACGAACGTCGCAATTAACCATGGTGCCTTTTGGAACAATATATAAAATAATTAAGAATAACGCAGGGCCTCGAAAGCAAAGAAGTGACAAAGGAGCACCGAGAAAAATTGAAGAGTATGAAATTGGTACTATTAGGCAGCAAATATACTCCTTCTACAGAGGAAATGTTGTATCTACACCTGACTGCTTACATAAAAGAATCAGTGATGAGCCTATAAATATTCAGTGTTCTAAAGCAACCTTGTGGCGGACGCTAAAGAAAGCTGGTTTTAAGTTTGGCACTATAGACAAACGTCGCACAATTATGGAAAGCCCGAGGTTACAGAAACTTCGATATGAATACTTAACGGCAATTAGAAGGTATAGACAGGAAGGACGATTCATATGTTATTTAGACGAGACGTGGTATGACACCCATGACACAATTTGCAAAGGTTGGGTGGTTAGTTCAAGTATGTGTTAGTTGGACGCGCCGGTTTCGAGAGGGAAGAGAATAATTATTCTTCATGTTGGGTCAGAAAAAGGATGGATCGGACAGCCGCTATTATCTGCTAAAAATGTTAAATCCTGAAGTTTAGATTACCATGAAGATATGACCGCATCTTTATTTGAAGAATGGTTTTGTGACACTTTGCTGCCAAATTTACCAAAAGATAGTGCGATAGTGATGGACAACGCTCCGTATCATTTTCGACAGCAAACCAAAGTTCCTACAAAATGTAATAATAAGAAAGATATTAAAACATTTTTAGAAGCAAATGATTTATATTTTGAGGATCATTATACAAAAAAACAATTAATAGAGGCGATGAAGACAGAAGAATATTTAAAGGATTATTATGTGGATAACAGAGCCAAAGAAGCAGGACATACAATTTTGCGTTTACCACAATACCATTGCATTTTCAATCCCATTGAATTGATATGGGCCCAACTGAAAAATACCATAAGACGCACAAATCAAACACCGAAATTTAGTGAAAGCAGTGTAACGCGTAAAAAATGCTATGGAACATATAACTGCTGTAAATTGGAAAATGCTGTTAAACACGCAATAGCAAAAGAGGACGAATATATGCACATGTACAAAATAGTAGCACCTTTGATTATAAATTTGCAATACGATTCAGACACAGACACCGATTTGCAAGATGACTCAATCACAGATGATTAATGAAATGCGGTGACACATAAAAATTTTATTGTGTATTACAAATAAATTAGTTTTATATATCTATATGTATCCACTACACATGTTGCAACACGATTTGTAATTTTTTCTTTGTATATAAACCCAATTGTACAGATATTTTTTATTATATACTTGAAATTAACAGCGTTTTATTATTATATTATAGGGCCCTAATTTATAGTCAATACGGCCCCTAGATTCATACGTTGCAAATAGGTAAACCGTACCCGTTCTATATGTATCCGTTTGGCACTATAGATAAGGAGACCAGGTATAATAATTATCATCACAGAAGGTGGTGCAATAAAAGCATTAGAGCAGTTCAAAGTTATATTCTTATAATTTGAAATAAACTATAATTCAAAATTTATAAATATAGGTGATTATACAGACTGTCCCGTAAAAACACCCACAATCATAATTCCGTTATCTATTGTCCGATTTTATTGAAGCAAACAGTAAATTTAATAGCATCAAAAATACTGCAAAATAGCAGAGTTTTATTTGTTTTCAGTTGTTTTCATTAATGTCAAACGATTGTCAACTTTTTTATTTTAAATAGCAACATATATATTTTTAGCCATATTTGAATTGGATTTTTTTTCTGAATTCAACGATGTATTATAACATGTCTATTTTTGATAAACGAATTTTTACAGAATGATAATTTGGTCTGATGAATGCATTTTTAGCAACAATGGTATTTTTAATAGAAACATACATCGACAATCTGAGATTTGTCATTTGTAATAATTTTCAAAGACATTTTAGCATAAATGTTTGGTGTGGCATTTTGGGCGATCAATTAGCTGGGCCATTTTTCATAAATGGTTGTCTAAATCAAGAAAAATGTCACACTTTATTAAACGAAAATCTTCAAAACATTTTGGATGAATTACCTGCAGCAGATTTGAACAGAATATTTTATCAACAAGATGGGGTTCCCGCACAGACCACCAGAGTCAATACTGATTGATTGAACACTCAATTTGGAAATAGGTAGATAGGAACACCCGGTCCTATCGAGCGGCCTGCGTGTTCATCGAATCTTACGCCTCTCAATTTTTGGTTGTGGGCTTATCTACAAGATCCAGTTTATTTAACAAATCCAAATGTTGACACCTTAAGACAAAGAATTGTTAACATTTGTCAAGAAGTATCTACCGTTTTGTCCTTTAAATGCGACTCGTGGAGTAATTAGGAGATATGCAGTATGTGTTGAACAAGGTGGCGGGCAATTTGAACAATTATTGTAAAGTGCTTTGTTTTTTCTAATACTTATTATACTTACATTTCCAATGTTTCATGGTAGATTCGAAAATTTATTAAAAACAAAGTTGATTTTAATAAATGTTTTTTTTTCAATAAAAGTTTATCAAAAATAGACATGTTATACATCGTTGAATTCAAAAAAATCCAATCCGAATATAGCCAAAAATATATGTTTCGATTTAAAATAAAAAAGTAAACTATCGCTTGACATTAATGAAAACAACTGAAAACAAATAAAACAGGGCTATTTTGTAGTATTTTTGATGCTATTATATTTACTTTTTATTTCAATAAAATCGGACAATAAATAACGGAATTATTATCAGTGTCGTTATTTACTAAAATCCAATAGGGCCAACTTTGGGTTCCGTTCTCACTTATTTTGGTCCATCGAGCCGGATGTTATTAAATTTATAATATACATTAGTTATTGAAGTATAAATAGCCTTGTACGAGAATAAATTATAAACGTACCAAATATTACTATATGTACTTATAATTTTAAGACTTAAAGCGATTTTATTAATACTGCTGGACACAAAATACAACCTTTAAAATGCAATAAAATCGGATGCATTGGTTTTAATTGGGGATAATCACATAGTTTGAGACCACGCGTAATACGTTCATTCTTAGGAGAGTAATAGCATTAATGTAAGTATAGAAAATAGAGATTAAAGCTGTTACAGACAGAGATGCAGCGCGATTTTTATTACTTATCTATTATAATCGGTTATTAAATTGATTGTAAATTAAAAAAAAATTAGTTTTCTTGAATCTTTTGTTAATGATGCTAATCTAATGAAAATGTGTTAAATGATACTCGAGTTTCTATCCACACGCTATCTAGGGAAAACATTTTTACTAATTGAATTTGTTGCATGACTCAATGCATTGAATATGAACGATATTTTCAAAACTTTTCTTGCATACATGAAAAAAAATTTACATTTTTTAAGACAATGTCGCATATTTCCTTTAAAAGCCCTTAAGAAACCCGTTCTGGTACACTACAAAATGAAACTTTCAAATTTCAGTAAGCAAAGTCATTGTAGGTATACACAACGATCAATAAATTCTATAAATAGCGGAATTTATTCTACCGCCGCATTATATATGCAATACATTTCCAGAACACTGACTTCGCAAAAGTGTTTACAATACATTTCATGCAGAGCCAAGATCCCAGTTCGGACTTAATACATCATGCGCACTCAAAAACTTGCGGATAAACTTCGTTCGTCCTTTTGTTCTTGTTCTTACCTCGGCTGCATTCGCTAGCAAAATAGGAGCATCATTATTCTCAAACAAGGCTGTGCCTGGTTTTACTTATTTTAACGTGTGTACATGCATTCTACATAATCTTGTGTATCCGACAAGTATGTAAAACGATAAGTTTAAATATACTTTCTCGAACCGTAGCAGTGAAATTTCGAATTTATATTTGTAAATAGCAATTTGTTGGATAAATACAGTGTAGCCTTGAAAACAAGAGACAACGTATTAAAAATGGAAAGATGCAATTATGTAGAATATGAATCCAGATTGTGGATAGATAATGAAGCGAACACCAAAATTAAAAACCAAAATTGTACTACGTGTCACCTATGAATTCAGAATGTCTATTGAACTTACACAAACACATACGTTAGAGCGCAGCTGTTACGTATGTAACAGATGTTATGATAACATCAACATTCCTGCATAAAAATCTATATTAGAAGCTGAGCAATTAACAATTTTCGTGAATTATGGGGAAAAAACTTTCAAATTATGCCTGGTCTAGTGGTTATCTCGTTTGGCTGTGGACTACATGATCCAAATTGAAGCCTAATTGAACCGCAAATTTGTTTAAGTTTTTATTTTCATGTTTTATTATCTAAAGTGAGTTACAGATTTCGAATTTTAACTTTATTTTCTTCAACAAATAAGTTTTCGTTAGATAAAAATTAATTAATCAGTTTTAATTATGGATTTATTTGAATCCTACAAAACTCTTATAAATGTTCCCAGAAAATTATATTTTATCCTTTTTTTGACATCATTCATAAGATCTTTTGGGACTTTTGTAATAACTGAAGTAGGACACCCATTTCTACATAATAAATGTAACACTTATTTAACGAAACATGTCCTCATTAATTGCTGCATATTTTGCATTCTACTTTAGTTATGTAACTAGGTTAGTATAACATTAATAATAATAATAATAATAATAATATTTCGTATTAATTAATCCAACATAAAATCCATTAATAGGACAAAATAAAATAAAAAAATTCTACATATAGCATGAGGTGATGCACATTCATACATACAGGGTGGCCCAAAATGACCGAAGGGGTTTGAGTTCATTATAACTTCTTATTTAAGACATAATTATTAAACTTTTTTAATTTTAAATACAGTATATTAATGGAGAATATTTTTAATTTAATTATGAAAAATTATATCTCGCAAGTGGTGGCCATTTTCTGCTTCGCATATTCGTGCTCTTTCCAAAACATTTTCCATAACCTTTCGCAAAACTTCAGGTGTTATGTTGTTGATTTCGTCGCGTATATTATTTTTTAATTGCTGTATGGTTCGAGGCTTATTAATATAGACTTTTCCTTTCAAATAACCCCAAAGGAAACAGTCTGAAGCGGTTAAATCCGGTGAACGCGGAGACCATTTAAAATCGCTTGTACGGGAAATAATTTGTTCACCAAAGATGTCGCGTAAAAGAGCCATTGTTTCCCTCGCAGTGTTCGCTGTGGCTCCATCCTGTTGGAACCATACTTGCGGATGGTTTTCCACGGCTGGCCTTAAAAAATTTTCCAACATTGTCCGATATCTAACATCAGTGATGGAAACGGCGACACCGTGTTCATTTTCAAAAAAATATGGGCCAATTATCCTTTCCGACGAAACACCGCACCAAACGGTACACTTAAGTGGGTGTAATTCTCGCTGTTGAACTACTCTTGGATTTTCCGTAGACCATATCCTGCAGTTTTGCCTATTAACGAACCCATTTAATTGGAAATGGTCTTCGTCGCTCATAATTAAATTATGAATAAAATCATGATTTTCTTCTGCTTTTTGACGAAAATAAATTGCATAATCAAGTCGTTGCTGGTAATCTGTTGGTTTCAATTGTTGGACAAGCTGAATTTTGTATGGAAACATTCTTATTGTATGCAAAATTCTCTGCAGCGTCCCTCTTGAGAGGCCAAGTTGTGTCGAACGTCTTCTGGTTGATGTTTCTCCATCTTCCCGAATACTCTCCTGTACCCGTTCAATATTGTCATCCGTGTGCACCGTTCGTCGTCTGCCGGCACCAGGAAGGTTTCTTACTGCCCCTTGTTCTCGAAAATTTGTAACCAGATGGTTTATTGATGACTCTGAGGGTCCAACCCACACATTAAAATAACGACGATATGCACGCTGAGTCAAAACAATGGATCGTTGATTTGAGAAATAAAGTTCAACGATTTTGGCACGTTGTTCAATTGTGTACTGTTCCATTTTAAATTCCCCAAGTCATCTTTACAAAATACCGAAAACAAAAAAAAAATTATAATAAAAAAGTTATAAGGAATTAAAATCCCTTCGCATTTTGGGCCACCTGTATATTCACATACATAAACATATACCGTAAATTTTTTAATCTCTATACATAGCCTATGTTCAGTTTCAAAAAATACGCGCCAAAGCATGAGAATGTTACGCAACCAACATCGCTCGATTATGTGTTTCGACAAATGTCAAAATCAATGTCAGTAATGTGCATAAAAGAAATGATATTTTAAATATTTTAGTATTTAACATTTGTATTCGCCTAATTTAGAAAATGTATATAAAAGATAAAAAAATAGAAATTTTAAACTGATATAAAGTTGGAAACAGTTTAAGGAAAGTGCGGGATCTGTTTTCTATCAAATATTTTGACAGGTCCATACCATCCATTGGAGCAATTTAGGCGATTATTTGGAAATTTGATTCTGATAACTGCGTAATACACACAAAAAGAAAATTAAAACCCCCCACATTCTTTCAGAAGACCTACAATTAAATGTGTTGTGTTAAATTGAAGAACGCCCCATAACACCATTAAGTAAAATAGCACAAATTAATATTTCAAAGACGTCTGTATTTAGAATTCTCAAATAGTACAAATACAAATCTTATAATTTTCTAATCACCAAGAATTATATTATTCTATTTAATTTATTAAATGAAAATCATAATATATTGAAGAAACTACTTTTCGCTGATGAAGCGTCTTTTACATAAAATGGTTCTGTTAACTTTCAAAATTATATATATATAACAGCTCTACAGGCCCTCGAGGCCCTTGGCTTTTATTTCTTCTACTACTTTCTTCCATTTCTTTCGGTCCCTCACTCTTTTTCTCCAGTCATCAATTCCTTCTTCCTCTATATTTCTTTAGCACTTCCTGTAACCACTTTTTCCTTGGCCGACCTCTTCTTCGTTTACCACCCTCTCCTCCGTGCAACACTTTCTTCACAATTCTTTGTTCCGGCATCCGAGAGATATGTCCCAACCAACTAGCTCTTCGTGATCGAATTAATTGAGTTATAACTATTAAGATAAAATAAAACAAATTTTATGAATTTCACTTTTTAATTATCACTGTAACGAGTCGTTTCGCACCAACCTGGGCTTCGTCAGACATATAACTAACTTATTTACAAAATATTTTTTATATTAAACACAAGTAAACAGTAACAAGCAAAAACACATGTTTTATTTTAAAAAATAGTCAGAGGGATGGGTGCTTTTTATTACGGGATGTCTATACAAAACTTTCGCTACGGTTTATAAAAAAAAAAAAAATGTACTGTTCTTAAGTAATAAAACTAAAGGTTTACATTATATTACAGGGATAAAGAATTCTATGGAAAAATACAAAAATACTATACACTATGTAACTGTCTGCAAATCAAATAAATAGATTAAGTAAGGGTGAATTATTTGTTTCTAATTGATCATTTAAGATCTTGTCAGGTTTCTTTATTTTATTGATTTCCAGTGACTCTAATAAATTAAGTTTTTTGCCCTTATTTTCTATATGTAATATTTTAAATTCTTTGTTAAAAATGTGGTTCGTTGAATTGATATGAGACGCATATGAAGAGTCACTTTTATTATTTCTAAATGAAGAAAAATGTTCTTTGACGCGTACTTCAAACGATCTGCCTGTCTGTCCGATATAAGTCATAGGGCAACTACCGCAGGTTAACTCATAGACCCCTGACTTTTTATTGTTGTTTGTTAAATCCTTATTGTTTTTTATAAATTTGGATAAATTGTTATTAGTTTTAAACGCTGTATTAATGTCAAACTTTCTTAAATATTTACAAATTTTTGTGCTTGAAGAGCCTATAAACGTGATCATTTTAAATTTTTGGGTGTTATTATTTAATATTGGGTAAACTTGTGATATGGCTTTTGTACGGAGTTTTTTATTTAAAATGTTATCTATTATATTACTTTTATATCCATTGTTGATAGCTATTTGTCTAATTAAATTTAACTCTTTCTCGAAATTTGTTTGGTTCAACGGAGTATTTATTAATCTATGTATAAGACTGTGATAAGCCGCTAATTTGTGTTGTATCGGATGGCAAGAAGTGTTATGTATAGTAATATCTGTAGTTGACGGTTTGTGGTAAATAGCAAAGTTACATTTATTGTTAATTCTAGTAATCGTTAAATCGAGAAAGTTAATACTATTATTTGTTTCCTGTTCCATTGTAAACTTAATATTTTGATGCAATGTATTTATATAATCAAATAAGAAATTTAATTGTCTATTTGTTCCTATGAAACCTAGTAATATGTCATCTACGTATCTATACCAAAATAATACATTTTGAAAAAGAGGATTTTTTGAAATAGAATTTTCAAGATGATTCATAAAAATCTCAGCTAATAACGGGCTTAGGGGATTACCCATGATTAAACCTTCTTTACAAGTGTATATGTTTTCATTAAATTGAAAGTAATTTTGTTCTATGCATAAGTTTAGTAGATCAAGAATTTCATTAATAATTAACGGATTTACATTATTTTTATGGAGCAGATCTTTTACTAAAATAACCGTTTTTTCTGGAGGGATACTAGGGAATAAATTTTGAACGTCGAAGGAAATAAGTTTTGTGTTAGACGTTAAAGTAACGTCCTTGATTTTGTTTATTAGTGCATATGAGTTTTTTACGCTTAATTTAGGTTTAAAACCTGTATATTTAATAATTATATCTATAAGCCTTTTCGAGAGTTTGTAGGACGGAGCTGTCACATATGAAACAACCGGACGAATCGGGTGATATTCTTTATGTAATTTAATAAGGGAATATAATTTTGGCGGTTGAGGGTTCATGATAATTAAACTATTTTGTTCCTTTTCACTAAAAAGATTAGCAGAATTTCTTATAACTGTTTTTAGAGTGTGTTGAAATTTTTCTGTAGGATCTCTCTTAATTATTTTAAATTTATTCATTACTAAAAACTCATTCGTTTTATTCAAATAATCTGCTCTGTTCATTGCTACAACCGTTTTCCCTTTATCCGCTCGAGTAAAAACTATCGAATTATGAGTAGATTTATTCTTTATAGATTTGATAATCTTAAGTTCCCTATTCTGATTTATGTTTTCGTTTTCCCGTTTAAGGATGTTTGATGCAGCAAATTTATTGGACAAATTATTAGGGGTATCTGTTAATGCGATTTCCGTCTCTACAGCTAAATAATCTAACCTATTACTTGTAATTTCAGGTCTTACATTTTAATTAAAACCTTTTTCTAATAATGATTTTTCTTCTATTGTGAAATTAATGTCACTTAGATTTTCAAATCTACTAAAGAATTTGTGCTCACTGACTTTATTTTTTATACTATTATTACTAGGTTTTTCTATAACGAGTGAATTTAGTTTTCTTTTTTGTTTCACATACTTATTGTAAATTATTGTATTAATTTGTGTTCTAATTCTTGAATCTAACAAGTCAAATTCTATATTTGTAAGTCTATAAGTTAACTCTGCATGTATTACCTTTTGATAAATATTGTAAACATCCCGTTTCGAGTATTGTATTTTTCTATCCTTTTTCAACCAGATTTTCATTCCTATTTTGCGTCCTTCTCGAGCTGCAAGACTTCTATTGTTGGTTTTTAGTTGAATATACTTAGGGGATACTTCATTCCTCAGTGCTTAGGGGATACTTCATTCCTCGTTACAGTGATAATTAAAAAGTGAAATTCATAAAATTTGTTTTATTTTATCTTAATAGTTATAATGGAATTTTATCAAGTAAAGACCGAAACAATCATATAATTGAGTTATATTTGGTTTTCTATGCATTTCTTCCAACTCTGTGTTTGTTCTTCGTCGCCACCTGCCATCCTCCTCCTTAACTCCTCCAAAAAATTTTCTAAGCACTCTCCTTTCCCAAATTTTTAGATTTTCTTCTTGTTGTTTTGTCATGGTCCATGTTTCGCTTGAGTATAGAACAGCTGGCCGGATTATTGTCTCGTATATTCGTATTTTAGAAGTTCTGGATACGTGTTTTCCTCTTAATATTCGCGTTAACGCGCCAACTGCTCTATTTCCTCTCACCATTCGTTTTTCAATTTCTTTTTGTTCTTGCCCTTTACTGGCTAGTGTTACACCCAAGTACTCTATCTGTTTCACCTTTTCGAATTTATATTCATTTCGACCTGATTTGAATTTGGTATATCTATTTTCTTCTGTCACTTCCGCTCTCATTTCCATATACTTTGTCTTCTCATCGTTCACCTGTAATCCGTGTTTTCTTGCTTCTTCCACAAATTGTCCAAATACTTTCTCTAGTTCCCTCTTTGACCTCGATAATATTGTTACATCATCCGCGTATGCAATAACTTGTACTTTGTTGTGGAAAATTACCCCGTTTGTTTGAATGTTGCTTTCCCTCATGATTCCTTCCAGCACCAGATTAAATAGGTCAGTCGAAAGCGGGTCTCCTTGTCTTAATCCTCTTCTGGTTGTAATTTGTTCCGAGAACCTTCCATCCACTAAAATTTTACTTCTCGAATCCGAGGGTGTCATTCTTATTAACTTTATTAGTTTGTACGGTATTTGTAATTCTGGTAAAGTTTCATACATTTTTTTCTAGAAATTGAGTCGTACGCCTGTTTAAAATCCATGAAAAGCATGTGCAATCCTAGATTTTGCTCATAACTGTTATTTTGCAGCATCTTTAACGTGAATATTTGGTCTGTTGTTGATCTACCAGCCCTGAAACTCCCTTGATATTCCCCTATTATCTCATTAGCATATATCTTTAGTGTGTTTCGTATGATTTTTGCCACGACTTTGTAAGTGACTTCCAGTAAAGCTATTCCCCTGTAATTTTTACACAGTGTTTTGTCCCCTTTCTTGAAGATCGGGCATATGACTGCCCTACTCCATTGCTCCGGCATTTTTTCTTCTCTCCAAATCCTTAGTACTAAGTGATGCAAGCATGCACCTAGTTCCGCTCCTCCTTGTTTTAGGATTTCTGCTGGTATACCACTCTCACCTGCACTTTTGTTATTCTTAAGTCCCTTAATTATTTCTTTTAGCTCCTGTTCTGTTGGTTTTTCTATTTCTTCCTACCTGTTACATTCTTGCTGGTGTTGTTCTGTTGGTGTTGCTGTTTGTTCCTCCATCTCTACCTCTACATTTAGTAGTTGTTGAAAATACTGCGCCCATCTACCTAATATGTCCTTTGGATCTCCTAGCAGTAGCCCATCTTCATCTCTACAGTAAATCATTTTTGTGTCCTTGTTCTGCCTTGTTCTCTTGATTTCTTGGTAGAAATTTCTGATCTCCCTGTTTACATAGTGTTCCTCTATTGCTTTTAACTGTTTCTCCAACATCATCCTTTTTTTCTGTCTGCATATTCGCTTCGCGGTTTTCCTTTTTTCTTCATAATTTCGAATTTTCTCCACTGTTCTGTTATTTTATATTCCGTCTTTCCCAAACAGGTGTTTGCAGCATTTGTCATTGCAGCCTGTATTTTACCCCATTCTTCTCCAATTGCTTGACTTTCTACGCTACGTCTTAGTAGACTTGATCTTATTTCGTCTTCTAACTCCCTTGCCACTCTCTCCTCGCCAAGTTTCTTTAAATTATATGTCTGTCTGACCTTTCTCTCTTTTCTTCCTGTTGGTACTTCTTGCTTTAAATTAGTAATGACCAAAAAATGGTCACTACCCGCGTCCGGTCCTCTGTAACTTCTGCAGTTTCTAATAGCTTTAGAATGTTTACTCTCTATGAGAACATGATCTATCTGGTTTTTTGATCGTCCGTCAGGGAAGACCCATGTTACTTTGTGGATATCTTTGCGGCTAAAATGTGTGCTGACAATTTTCAGTTGATTTCAAAATTATCGCTATATTATAAAAGCTCCTTATTTCACTAAATCCTTAACTTAGTTTTATCATTTTAATTACATTTTGAGGTACTGGTCACGGATGAATAATCATATTCAAAATTTAACACCCAATATAACGCAAGGGTTAATGTATGGGCAGGTATAATCAGCACCTAAATTTGTGGGACCGTACTTTATTGACACAATTAATTCCTCCTAATTTTGAGATCTGGAATCCACACTTTTATCAATTCGATACCTTTTTATCCACGACTTATATTTGCCGAAAGACTCAAGTACAAAAAGCCAATTTACCTTTTTGTCCCATCAGGGCATTTTGCAATAAACTAGTGGTATAGTAGTTTGGGGTTGTGTCAAGTTGTATCATATTAGAAATATTTCAAAATAACGTTTAACGGAATTTTGTTAATGCATTTTGGTCCGTTCGAAGTATTGACATCCACAGAAGTATAGGAGTTGAGGACGTGATCGTCAACTCCTAGTACTAACTAGGATCAAACCAAACGAACTCGTTTAGTATGGTGGACGTGTGTTCGATGATTAGAAACAGAATACAGCGTGCCAGTGTAATATTTTGGACAAATAGAGGAAACTAAAAGACGCGACTGGGTGACTTTTAGGCACTAAGTATACGTAGATAAACGATTTTAGATTAAAATTGATCGTTCTTCTTAGATCAGTTTTAATGTTATAGTTGCCATACGGTGTATTAATTTAAAAAAAATAATAACATAAAAAAACATTATTAAAAAGAAGATTTAAGAGACCTGCATTTATCGATCTCCTATACGAAAATTAAATCCTAATCGACGCCATTTTGCAGACGTCTGACAGATATATAATGCAATCAAGCTCGAACGTAACTAGAAGATGTAATTTCAATATCCGTAAATATCGTTAGTATTTTTCAATTTAGAATTTAATATTTCAACATAATTTTTCCGATAAAAATGGAAATGTATTTTATATTAGCAGCCAATATTGAACTGTTGAGAGCAAATGTTAGTGGAATAGTTACGATTTTATTCAACTCTCATCTTATTGTATACCTTTCTATTGAAAAACGAGAACAATGGGCTTGAGAATAAATATTGACAGTTTCGCGGCGGTGTGCGCTAGGTAAATTCATGTATAGAAACGTATTTCCGAATATGTCATGGAGCTAAGGTTGAAAAGTGGATGGAAAACAAGTGAACATGAATTACAAAATTTAATATTGATTTAATAAGGGATATTATTTAGAAGCAATTTAGGAAACGGAAGTCGGTTATGAGGTATTTTTTAACTTGAAACTTTAAATGCATGTATTTCGATAAATAAGCAGTTCACGAAAAAATGTTAAGATTTTTTTTTTGGCATTCGGGATCGTTGCCCATATTGCCACGTTAAGAAATGTTTACAGAATCTATAATAAGATAAAATTCACGCAAATCGGGAAGGAAAACGTAGGAATAAACATGTTTCACGTCTGGGGCCTATCAGACGACTTTAGACACAATAAAAAACGACCATCGGAAAATAGGTTTCCCCACAAAGGCAAACGAGGATAGGTTTTGATTTTAGATCCTAATCCTAGATTTAAAAATGTAATCCATCAATGGATCGTAAACATGCTTAGTATTATACATTAGGACACACATAATACTAGTAGGCTTGACCACTCCCGCATTAACAAGTCTGCCAATAAATTCACCTCGAAAGTTATTGTGCTTAAGGCCTTCGAAGATTAAATGGTTCACATCGGCTCTATTGGTGCCACATGTACAAGCAGCTGATTCGGTAATTTTAAGTTTGTGTAAATGTGCTGGAAATTGTCCATGGTTAAATTTTAATCGAGCGACGGTAGTGTGATATATCCTTGATACCCTATGTTCCTTATGCCATTCTCGGATAGTTACATTTGGGTGTATTTTTGCATAGTGTGTCATTCTATTCGTATACGAATGCTTGCAATATGCTTGCCAATCATCTTTTAGTATTTTGGATTTTAGATGAGAAATAAGATCATTAGATGGTACTTTTTCCGTCAGTATGTTATTACTATTTATAGCCTCCTTTGCTAAACGATCCACAGCCTCATTAGGCTCTATACCTGAATGTCCTTTGATCCAATAGAAACGGATTTTTACATGTTTTTTCTCCAGATATCTCAAGCGTTCGATGATGTTCAATATTATGGGGTTATTTTTTTTTGGATGAGTTCTCTTGTGTAAATATTCCAGTACGCTTTTGGAGTCTGACATAATCGTTGCATTCCCAATATTATATTTTTTTACATATTTTAGAGCCTCTGCAATTGCGACTGCCTCTGCTGTGAAAATGGATACATTATTATGTAATTTTACCTTCTTTTCATATCCATTTCTAGGCACAAGTAAGGCACATCCGCATATAAACAACATCCGCATATAAACAAAGTACCGGCGGCAAACTGTTTCTAATTATTAAAAGCAATAAATCGCTAAGATCAATAATTGAGTTTTTTGAAAACGGCTGAACCGATTTTAATGTAATGTAAAACATTTTTTCATTAATTATATTTTGATATATTTCTGTAAATTCGATAGAAAATACTTGTAAATAATATTTTGATATCAAAACTTCGCGATTTTAATTATTTATTTATTACTTTGATGCACGTTATGAGTATGTAGTATATAAAGACACGTACAATTTATGAAAATATATTTAATTATTAGTGAACCACCACACAGTCGGGTAATAAATTACTAATAAGGTAAGGACAAGAAGTTCAACCTTTCTCGGCTTTCTGTTCTTTTATGGAAGTATCTAATAATGGCTCCGTTCAGTATTTAATTTTTAATACGTACCTACTACACGCAAACATTACAAATATGCTTATTACAACATAAATATATCTCCTATCGCAGGTGGATTGGAAGAGATTTCTTTTAGGAATAAGCCTCACCTTTTGCACCTACGTATTTTTTTGTAATTTGTCCATTTTTTGTTTACTTACGTGTACAATAAATTGTAAAATAAATAGATAAATAATAAATAAAATAAAAGTATGTATAACAAATAGGCAGGTAAGTACTTACTTTTCCGACAGTGGCAAACACTAACATCGATTCACTTTACTTTACTTTTCTTTTCTAAATTCGGGAAACAAATGAGTAACGTATATCCGTGGCATTCGTATTTACATTGGTGAAGAATCAAACAAGTTCATGCAAGATTGCAAGCAGACATACCACAAGTCGTACTTCGTCCCTTTGCACGTCTGAACAAGCATTGCGGACGGCGGCAGCGGCAGCGCTTTGCAAGTCTCGACGTTGTACTGAATATGGAATATGCAAGTTTTTTACAAGTAACAGTCGCTGAGCTTCTTAAAATATTATCTGCCTACATTGATAGGTGAACTAGGCCGACTAGGTAAATAGGTCAACATTTTAGTTCTTCACTATTGAAACCAGATAAATTTTCGTTGACCCCCGCTTACGAATTATGAACCCCCATTTTTTTGTCACGCCAACGTAGACCCCTGTCGAGTCTCCCGTGGACCCCTGGGGGTCCACCTGGACCACTTTGGGAATCAATGGTCTAGTGGTTATGCACGTTTTATTTAGATCAAGATTTTCGTAATTATTTAAATTTTCTTGAAAGAAGTTGCAATAATTAAGCCTACTAGCGTGCTCTCTAGGCAAGAACTGTTGAACAGTCGATACTTTTTATACTTAACTGTCTGAGTATATTAAGCGTATATATTTATTTCGAAGAAGCACCTCCTCAGGGGTGTAGTAGTCAACTCGTTCGTCTAGAGAATAGTATATCTAAGTATATTTCTTGATAGCTTGGGGATTATAGTTCAGAATAACAATAAGAAATGGAAAGCAACTATCCATCACAGATATTAATATCGGCGGTTCCAAGGAACATGTCTCGTAATGTATTCATATTTTTACTTTTACAACCTTCTTTCATATTACGTTTTCCTTACTCAAAAAAAAGATGGCAACTTTTTCCCGTTACATTATCTTTTCACGCGTCCGTTTTCTATTTTACTCGGCCGCTCGAATCAATATTTCATCATATTACGGGTGTCTTTAAAGTTATAAGGGTTGAGGGTTTGAACGTCGCTGTCCGTATTAGCGTCAGATGAATATATCTCTTGTAAGGATCTCTCTTCATATCAAGCTCGCCTAGTATTTTATATTCCGCCCGAGTTCTCTCAGTTTGCATTAATAATAAACCGTTCCGGTCAGGTGATATCTGTACTGTACTAGCTCTACAATACACCGTTATTCTTGTATATTTGTGTACGCCTACACGTTTACGAGGCAGGTACGAGCGGAGAATATTTCATACGGATAGGGAGGAAATTGTGTGAAAGCAATTGGAGATTGTTAATTTTAATGCATTTTAACGTAGTAACTACAATATGACAGAATAAAATATACTGAAACTTAAAAATATATTTCTAGCATTACATAATTTGGTATGATAAAAAAATTTTAATTATTGGTAACGTGTGTTCATTTGAAAAGTCAATCTAGGTTACTTTGAAATTTTAATAGAATAAGACGCATATATATTAGTATGTGTTTGTTGTTCCGTAAACGTAAATCCAAATGACATTTGATAATGTCAATCACAAATATCAGTTAGTGCATAAAATAATCGTGCGCCGATTCTGGTTTAAATAAATTGCTTCTCAGTTTTAAAATGGCTTTCACTTTAGAAATAATTTTTTTTTAGTCCAGGCTTATTTTCGAAGTGGTAATAAAATTCATGGTTTATGGGTTTATTCAGTTCAAGATTGCATGGTAGAATTTCAAGTTGAGTTTCCACATTTTGTAATAGATTATATACAATTTAAGAATACTTTGGATAGAACTTTAAAACTTTTTCTGAAACTGGTAGTCTCTTAAGAAAATCAGGCAGCGGAGTAGTTAAGAAACGTACATCTCAAGTTGTCAATCGTGTTGAAGAAATAATGGAAAATGAACCACAAACATCAAACAAATAAACTTTTCTGTTGGTACAACTCACAAGTTATTAAAAAAAGATATGCAACTTTATCCATACCGTGTCACAGCAGTACAAGAATTGTTAGAAATTGATTCCCCACGTAGACTACAGTCTTGTAATTGATTTGTAAATATGAACAATAATGGAGAACTTTCGCAAAGAGTCATCTTTACTGATGAAGCATGGTTTTATAAAACAGGATATCTAAATTCACAAAATACAAGAATTTGGAGTAGTGAAAATCCACATGTAATTAATGAAGAATCGCTACATCCAGCGAAAATTGGTGTTTGGGCAGCGATAAGCCAAAGGCGAATCATTGGACCAATATTTTTTCAGGGAACGTTAACTGCTGAAAGGTACTGTACGGAAATTTTACAACCATTTGTCAATCAGTTGCATGATGATGAACTTCAAGATGCATATTTCCAACAAGACGGACCACCTTGTCACTGTACTGCAGAATCTTTGGATTATTTAAGAGAATTTTTTGATGAGCGTATAATTAGTCGAAATACTGAAATTGCCAGGCTTCACATTCATGCGATTTAACACCTTGCGACTTCTTTTTGTGGCCTTATCTAAAAAATAACATATTTCGAACACCTATATTGAATTTGAATGATATGCTACAGAGAATCGAACAGAAATGCATGGAAATTTATAACAATCCAGTAATGTTGCAGAATATCATCAGAAATTTTGAACGGAGGATTTTAAAGCGCATTAATCTTGAAGGACAACATTTTCAACATTTGTTAGGGTTTTCAATAAATACCTATTATTTGTTATTTATTTGTATGTATGAAACTGTCAAAATATACGACTTCGTAGGTTAAGTAGTAAATTTTAATTTACGACATACTTCAAAATGTTCTCAGTAAATCACATACTACTAGATTGACTTTTCAAATGAACATGTGTGAGATGTTCTTGTACTTTAAGGCAATTTTTGTATCTATCCTGCAAGTTTCTGAACATTCTCCTAATAGCAGAAAAAATTGTACTTCAGCAAACACTTGCCGAATTTTGTTTTTTAATTCTTCAACATCTTGGGGACTGGATCCTGGTAGATCTTCTGTTTAAGGATTCCCCACAAAAAGGTAACAGGAGGCGTAAGATCTGGCGGATTTGAGGGAAACGGATAATCATTTCCCCTGGAGATGAGACGTTCAGAAAATATTGTTGCAGAAGGAGCAAAGTTTCCCTCAAAGAAACAACTGACATCCAGTACGTAAATTTCTCGCACGGCAAAATCGCCTTAGGTCCTCGTAAAAAGGAGTCACAATTGTTTCTCTAGCACACCACATGGTTACTAGTGAGTTGCTAGTGACAATTATGTGTAAATTAATTAATAATACTGCCAACGCATAACTCTAGCTCTTCTCCTAATGAAGTCATTAATAAATTGACGAAATGTTGAGAAATAACATTTGAGTTTTAATGTAAACAGACCGATAGCCCAAATATTAGTGATATATATATATATATATATATACGGGGTTGGGCAGAAGTAACGCATCAGTCTAATAATTCCGTAAATATAAAATTTAGAACAAAATGTTGTCAACAAAAGTTTTTTGACAAGTTATTTTGTATTGGCTTCAATCATTTTTTTTTTAATGGAAATAATATTTTCTTTTAGAAAATTCGGAATCTTTATTAATTTCTGAATATGAATATATACTTTTTTCATGGGGTTAGATAATAAAAATATTGAGAAAAAAATTAAATTTAATAAAAGTAAACAAACTACAAAATTAAATTAAATGCTCAAAGTGACGTCCTTCTACGACCTGACAGTGTCCTAAACGTTTCCAAAAATGACGAATTGTATTTTGTAAACTATTAGGTGCTATGGCTTGTATCTCACGAGTAATTTTTGCTCTCAAATCCTCTAGGTTTCTAGGTTTCTCCTTGTATACTTGCGACTTCAAGTGTCCCCAAAGAAAGAAATCCAATTGATTTAAATCGGGAGACCTATCGGGCCAATCAATAAAACCCCGACGTCCAATCCAACGACCGAGAAAAATTGTGTCTAAATACTGTCGAATAAAACTGTAGCATAATGTGGTGGTGCTCCATCTTGTAATATTGTATTAAGACGAGTAATTTCTCCAAAAAAAAAAAACAGTTCAAATTTGTATGTATTAACGACTTTCTCTTGTTAATAAGTACTTAATTTATGTCCATCTGCTCTTAAAGTAACCCCCTGAGGAAGCATACGAATTTGATGCGAAATATTGGGATAAAAAATAAAGGACTGACATAAGTAGTAGAGTTTAATTTTGCTGGATTCCCCAAAAAACAATTATCCTTTCTATATATATAATAAGTAGAATAATAATTTAACAATTTTGTACTGTTTCCATGTTCATTGATATGATAATAAATAAAATTATATAAATAAATATATAAATATGCGTCAATTTTAATTATTTCATTAATTCAAGGCTTTAAAATATTAATTATTTACATTTCCATTCGGTATATAATACTTCATACGCTTAATTTGCATAAATAACTGAATGTTAAATATTCGTGTCATGTATGTGTTTGAATTAATCTTGTATTGCGTGTAGACTGCACCAATGAAAGATTTGTAGGACTACTTAAGTAAAATAGACTGAAGTTTTGTTGTATGTCAGAGGTAATTTTATTGTTAGCTTAACCTACTTGTTACTAAATAGCTTATGAATATTCGTATGTACATATGAGAGTAATGTATATGCGAAAGTAATTATCATCCAAGTTCTTCATACGTAATGCTTCTCTGACAATATTCACTCTTTCTCTCCCTCATCGAATACGAAAATCTCGGAAAGAGGGAGTTTAAACGTCTCATCGACATTATTAGAATGAAACCGCTCTCATTAACATCACAGCACTCCAACTGCCGCAATAAGAGAATTTAAAAGATAAAATATGCTAAGCGTCCCATTAGATCGAGCGGTTAGAACGATCCTATATATAAACAATGTAGATAAACTTCGTATACTTTCTGTCGCGAAACTTACTGAACTTTTTCAAAAAAAATTTAAAAAAACGGCTTTGAATCCCTTTACTATATTTAAAATAGTCTGCGTTAGAACTGATATAGCGATTTTAACGTTTAAATAGAGCTTCGAAGGGCTTTTCAACGTTATGTAAAAGAAACTTGTTTAGGATATTGATTGTCGACTTTTGAATAGTTAAAATGTCGTCGTACTGTTTTTAGTCATCATAAAATCTATCCAAATTAATGAAATTCGTAATGCTTAATTCTAGTAACTATTCCGCGTGATCTACTGAATTTACGTTTGTTCCTGAGGATTTGGATCAACCTGATCTCATTTCTAATATATGATATATAAAATTAGTAAGTCAAATCTCCCAATCTCTTCAAAGTTGCTCCTATAACTTCAAGCGAGTTTTCTTTCGATTGATTTATAATCCTTAACGACTGGCAGTCTATATGAAGGCAGGTTTATATATTGAGTGAGCCACAAAAAAGTCTTCAGAGTTTGCCATAAATTAAATCAGTTATATCTTAGATTGATTAAGTGATTTAACATACATATCATAACTAGTAATAGGTTAAATCGTTAAATAAGAGTTGCCATTGTAAAACTGAACTCGTAATGGGGCCTTTAAAAATACTTTCTTAACACTACTAATTAAAATATTTACTAAGGAAAAATGGTTTCTGACTTCTTCTGCAACACGATTTAGTCCGTGCGCCAAGCAAGTTGTGTGAATTAAATTTGTGTAAAAGATTCTCAAGTTGAAAGCTGCCTTCACCATGTATGGTGCAGCATCCATAATGGGCTTTTAAATAAATCTGAACTAGTTTGGGCTATTAATTTAATTTATTATTTTTCAATTGTCTATTATTTGTTATTTATCTATATCAGTGATACGAAATATATAAAGTAGCCCGTAATCTGGATAATATATTAAGCTAACGTTATTTAAGGCCCGCTTATAACAAATATACAAAAAAAAAAGAACAAATGACGTTTTAACTGGAACATTTGATGCTAAGAGTAATATTTACCACATTTAATACTAATTACACAACGCAAATATAGGGTTATCGAAAAAGGTGTCCGGGTTTTTGAAGCGAAATAAAAATCTTAATGCAAATGGTAGAATTTTTAATTGTACATCAAGAGACGCAGCAAATCTTAAATTTTTTTATCCAATCTAAAAAGTTTCAATGTGAGCTCCCTCCGTCGCACGGCAGACATCTAGCCGATAGTCTACCTCCCGCCAGGTGTTCTGAAGCATGTCACAATTAAAATTGCTACGTTGATTGTTTCTCTCGGATGATGTAGGTCACGATTTTTTCAGAATAAACAATATTCTTAACATAGCTCCAAAAGAAAAAATCTAATGGCATCAAATCATGACTTCTAGGTGTCCACAAAGCAGGTCCATTCCTCTCAGTCCAACGGCCAGTAAATCTGTTGTTGAGAGCTTCTTGGACGATTAGGTTGTAGTGACAAGGTGCTCCTTCCTGCGGAAAAATGACAATAATGCCCTTTTTCCTTTCAATTTCTTCAACTTGAGGGAACACATAGACGCTGCAACTGTCAAGATTTTAACAAAATTTGCAATAAAACCAAAACTAACAGTTGTAAGTGCACATTGTCATATATCATTGCAAAGATAATTCGTGTGGCTACCATCATAATAACAAGAAAGTATAGCAATCTATTAAAAAAAAATTGAAAGTGGTTGCGGAAATTTGGAACACCCTGCAAATATATAAATAAAAATAGAAAATGCACTATAGCATACTATATGTGTACGTAAAATTTCATTGCTACAACTTTATTAGTTTTCATGCTAAGCTCCGCCGACACACAATAAATACCACAGTCAGCATTTATGTACTTCTAATTTATGTCACAAAAAGTATCGCATCATGTAAAAAAGTAAGAATTTTTTTGAATTATGGAATAAATCTCAACTGAAAATATTGTACATATTTCGTAAATGGCATACTTTACTTATTTTATCTGACAGTTAATTTTTATCAGATGTTTTTTCTTTGTTAATGTCAAAAAACGCAAAAAGTGGAAAGTGTAAGAAAAGGCGTAGTTCATTAATACTGTTAAAAACTAAATTTGCTTAGACATTTGTTAACTGTTTTTTTATTAAACAGATTTTGGACAAAAATGAGTAATTTGACGCCTGTACAAGCAGCCCAAATTGTGGCCTTAAGTGAGGACGGAAGATCGCAGCGATATATAGCCCAACTTATGAATATCAACCAATCGAGCGTATCCAGAATATTAATAAGGTTCAGAGAAACGGGAGTTTACCATAGAAGACCAGTTCCAGGACGTCCAAGATGTACCATCCCTGCAGATCACCGTTTTCTGCGTCTACAAGCCCTACGGGAACGTCATATTACTGCACGAAAACTACGCAATGATCTTTCCAGAGTCCGTAATGTCCAAATAAGCATCAATTCTGTTAGAAATAGGTTAAGGGAAGTTGGAATTAGAGCTAGAATGCCTGTTACTGCACCATTGCTAACCAGAGCACACCGTGAGGCACGTTTGAGATTCGCAAGACAACATGTAAATTGGAATGTAAACGACTGGGCTAATATCCTGTTTACAGATGAGTCCAGATTCTCAATTTTCGGGTCAGATAGACGTATTCCAGTTTACAGACGCGAAGGCGAGCGACTTGCACAGTGCAACATAAGATCAGCAAGGAATTTTGGCGGTGGCTCTATTATGGTATGGGGAGGCATTTGTTTAGAAGGTCGCACAGAGTTAGCTGTATTTCGCAGGGCATCTTTGACAGCTGATCGGTATATAAGAGACGTTCAGAAGAACATGTGGTACCATTTGCTCCTGCTATTGGAATAAATTTTGTTCTAATTCATGATAACGCACGTCCGCACGCTGCAAGAATAACAACCGATTATCTTCGAGAAGTAGGTATTCAAGCTTTAGCATGGCAAGCAGTAAGCCCAGACTTGAATCCAATAGAGCACGTTTGGGACAACCTAGAACGCCGCATAAGATCTCTTAATATCGCTCCAGACAGCTTAGATGACCTTGAACACGCATTATTAGAAGAATGGGAAACTTTAGATATGGAGTTTGTAAGGAATTTGATAAGAAGCCTTCCACAACGGATGCGAGCTGTTATTAGGGCCAGAGGTGGTAATACTAGATACTAAAAATCGTTTACTTTACTTTAAGACATTTTTTGTTACTTTAAAATTTTCTTGTTTTGGAGAATAAAAATTATCTTTGTAATTCCCTCAAAAATTTTCAAATAAAAAAAACCAAACATCTTTTAAACTTAACGAAAAATCATTATCATTAAAAAAAAAAAAGTATATATGTATATCGTGAGAAGCATTTTGTCAAAATCCATTTATTTTGAAATGATGCGATACTTTTTGTGACAAGTGTAGTTTCAATTTTAACAACGCTGGTTAAATTTAAACGACACAACAGTGTGCTAAATTTAGTCAACGCAGTGTAGAGGTACATTTTTAATTTTAAATTTCTTTTTTAAAGTTTGAGTTACTTTAATTTCATTTGGATGTTTTAAAAGGTTTTACGCTACCGCCAATGAAAAAGCGCGAAGTAAAATTAAATTCTTGACAGAAAAGGCTTTTCATTACCGACTTCATTAATACTACGAAAGGTTATTTTAAAAATTATTTTTAACTTATTTTAATGGTTTATAATGGTGTATAATTCATATTTAATCCCAGTAAAAACTTACATTAAAATAATTTGCTGGCTCAAGCTGCGATTACATTTAGCGAAGAGGAATGGAGAGAAAATTTCATGAAATACGTCAAGAATATAGAAAATCCAATTTGTAATAATTCAGATATCTCTAAAAGCAACGTGATCTTTTCAACAAAGGACAGTCGTCGATCTTCCAGAGCATTGTCCGGTGTGCTCCGAATTTGTTCGCATTGTCCTCACCGTATAACTAGCGCGATCTCCCATCAGATATGAAAGAAACCTTTGTCTTAATAATGAGAGACCTCAATTGACAACGCATTTCACACTCCCAACTTCCCTCGTCTGTTTCATATTTAAATTGTCACCCTGGAGGATAATGATTTCGACAAATGGAATTAGTTCGGTGATGATCTAAGCTCGGCAGAGGTTTTCAGCGATATTCTTATCTTTCGGATATGCTTCGCTAGGCTTCGCCCATCAATATAAAACACGTCAGCGAAGTATTTTCAAGTTACCCATCTGTCACTTTCGCTTTCGAATTTATTTTGGTTATGTATTGGTGTGACATCGCGATATCGTGTCTTCGCGTTGTGTATTATAAATCCATGTTTTCTATAACTTCATTGAAAGCAATGATTCCATATACCTGCAGGATAGTGTATTGGAGATTTTAAATTATTATCTTGGATTTTCTTGTTGGTGTAGTGCTATTATGCGCTCTATTTGTTTTGAAATAATTTTGCAATCTCTGAAATAAGGTGAGTGTGTCGCCTTATTTTAGATACACCATTTCACTTCGAAATTCACTTCTCATCCAAAGGTAAATCAAATGGGAGATTTACCGTAGTATACCGCCAATGAATACGTCAGTTTTTAAATAAAAAGTTATTTTTTTTTTATGTAAACATGAGGCAACCAAATTTTTAATGTACAGCGAGCTCAGAAACAGGTCTTTTTTACAATTTTTGCTCTATGACGTTATTTTTTTTAAATTGTAACCCCTATTTTTTTCCAAGAGATTTGAGAGAGTATATTTTTCCTTACATAATAATTTGACGCCATCATGCAAGG
The DNA here is from genome assembly GCA_935421215.2 of Melolontha melolontha. Classification (NCBI taxonomy): domain Eukaryota; kingdom Metazoa; phylum Arthropoda; class Insecta; order Coleoptera; family Scarabaeidae; genus Melolontha; species Melolontha melolontha. The sequence continues at coordinate 7,065,460 of OW285242.1, read as the reverse complement.
AAAAATATACAAAAAAAGTAAAATAGTAGCATTAAAGAAGAAACTTTTCAAGATATTTAATATCAAAGTATTTTGAACTTACTGCAAATGAGAATTAATGACTCTCATTTTTTACATGCAAATGTCGTCTTATGTGATGTAGTAATTAAAGCATCACATAAGGCGATATTTACATGTCAAAATGAGATTTTATAGTCATTAATTCTCATTTGCAGTAAGTTCAACATGTTCACTATAACAAGTGTTCATTTAAAAAGTCAATCTAGTAGCATATGATTTACTGAGAATATCTTGAAGTATGTCGTAAATTAAAATTTACTACTTAACCTACGAAGTCGTATATTTTGACAGTTTCATACATACAAATAAATAACAAATAATAGGTGTTTATTGAAAACTATAACAAATGTTGAAAATGTTGTCCTTCAAGATCAAAGCACTTTAAAATCCTCCCTTCAAAATTTCTGATGATATTCTGCAACATTACTGGATTGTTATAAATTTCCATGCACTTCTGTTCGATTCTCTGTAGCATATCATTCAAATTCAATATAGGTGTTCGAAATATGTTATTTTTTAGATAAGGCCACAAAAAGAAGTCGCAAGGTGTTAAATCGCATGAACGTGCAGGCCAGGCAATCTCAGTATTTCGACTAATTATACGCTCATCAAAAAATTCTCTTAAATAATCCAAAGATTCTGCAGAACAGTGACAAGGTGCTCCGTCTCGTTGGAAATATGCATTTTGAAGTTCATCATCATGCAACTGATTGACAAATGGTTGTAAAATTTCCGTACGGTACCTTTGAGCAGTTAACGTTCCCTGAAAAAATATTGGTCCAATGATTCGCCTTTGGCTTATCGCTCCCCAAACACCAATTTTCTCTGGATGTAGCGATTCTTCATTAATTACATGTGGATTTTCACTACTCCAAGTATTTTGGGAATTTAGGTATCCCGTTTTATAAAACCATGCTTCATCAGTAAAGATGACTCTTTGCGAAAGTTCTCCATTATTGTTCATATTTACACACCAATTACAAAACTGTAGTCTACGTGGGTAATCAATTTCTAACAATTCTTGTACTGCTGTGACACGGTATGGATAAAGTTGCATATCTTTTTTTAATAACTTGTGAGTTGTACCAACAGAAAGGTTTATTTGTTGACTCAAATGTCGAACAGATGTTTGTGGTTCATTTTCCATTATTTCTTCAACACGATTGACAACTTGAGGTGTGCGTTTCTTAACTGCTCCGCTGCCTGATTTTCTTAAGAGACTACCAGTTTCAGAAAAATGTTTTAAAGTTCTATCCAACGTATTTTTAAATTGTATGTAATCTATTACAAAATGTGGAAACTGAACTTGAAATTCTACCATGCAATCTTGAACTGAATAAACCCATAAACCATCAATTTTATTACCACTTCGAAAATAAGCCTGGACTAAAAAAATTTTATGTTCTAAAGTGAAAGCCATTTTAAAACTGAGAAGCAATTTATTTAAACCAGAATCGACGCACGATTATTTTATGCACTAACTGATATTTGTGATTGATATTATCAAATGTCATTTGGATTTACGTTTACGGAACAACAAATACATACTAATACTTATTATTATTACTGCTTCGGTTTATTCTAATGGTCTTTTCTAACGTTGGATAAAATAAAAGTCAAATATAATAATGCTTACGCTATATTGAATTAAAATAATCGCCGAATATTAGCTCGAACCCAGCTTATAGTAATACGGGTTCAGTGAACCCGCGCGGTAAGTAGCGATAGGCCGTTTTAGGGTTAAGGATATATGCAAATATTTAAAAAATGCATATAATATGCAATACTCGTATATGCAAAATATGCGCTTTGCATATTTGGGTTACATTAGTAATCACATTATACAAAACATTACTAGATCATAAATCATTTGATGCACGTACAATCTTTTGAGTGGATAAGCTTTCATTGGATTTTATTGTGTGATGCTTCAATTCTATTTATAGAAAGTGTATAACTTCGTTTTGATAAACCTTGATGGTTTGGATAGCAATTAACGTTTAAAATACCAAATCGAACGTATTCAATGCAGTTTTGTTTGACAGTTACAATGCTCTTGTGTATCCAATTTAGTTGCTATATCGGGTGCTGTTTGTATAAAATAAAATACAAACTTCGCCGCTGATATAAAGGCACTCGTGAACGGACCATTAACTTTGTAACTTTAAATGAACAGTAATAACAAAATCGAACGACGCGAAGTGTTTATAGTCTCAAAATAAATACCGACCGCACGGCATAAAACTTCCACTGAGCCCCCGCTTTGTATTTGAACATCGTCATCTCTATTTCGATAAACCAAGATTCGCATGGCAGACACATTATCTCTCAAAATCCATGTTGTACGGAGGCCGTCCAGCGATGTAAAAGGATATACACGATTTTCGCATTTCCTACGGTTCGCTAAACTTTGATACATTTTACGGGCAACGCTCGACATTTTCGCTATTTGTTACTTTTTCTTTTTCGTTTCCTCCTTTTTTTTTCCCTGTTTTTGTCCGATTCACGCCCTAATGTAAGGCTGTCTTAGCACGGTAGAAATTTACTAACGTTTCCATTGATTTCGCCGGCGAATATTTATTTCAACAAATTACTACTGATGTTCCCAAAAATTGTTTTTTTTCCATCATGGCATACATATGTTGTTATTTTCTATTTGACGGCGAAAATTCTTTAACGAAAAAATTTCCGTTCAAAGTAATTCCCAATATTCGCTGTAGTAAAAAATAAATAGTAAAAAATAGTAATGTAAAGCAGTATACACGCTATTTCTTCCTCGGAGCCAGTTTAAAATGAAATGCGCCACTCCCATATAACACCTCTATTTACAAATTTATTTACAAGACTTACACCTAACCACACTAACATCAAAGAATACAATATTTCGAACAATTATTTATTATAGGTGGGTTGTTTGGTATAATTATATATTATTGCCCAAACTTAGCTCATTTGGCTTTACTTCATCCTTGATAGACCTGGTAGCTTCCTATCTTTATAATCGCTCATGTTATGTTAGCTATAATGGCTTTTATTCCTTCATTTTCACTGCTTCTTCCGGTGTTCCTCAGGGCTCGAACCTTAGCCCGCTTTTGTTTCATGTATACATTAATGATTTTCTGTTGTAGCTTAACTGTCGCGTCCGTGCCTACGCGGACGACTTAAAAGTCTTGAGGAAAATATCTTCGACATCTGATTGCGAAGCTTTGCAAAAGAATTTAAACATTATCTATCAATGGTGTAGCGATAGCATGATAAGAATCAGTATGAATAAATGTACAGTCATCACGTACACTACAAAGGCGAACCCTTTAATATACAAGCTGTCCCGTATCGTTATGTTGAAATTTTAGGAATGTAAAGTAGACTTCATTTCAAGTAAGAAAAACGCAAAACTTGTATATCCACTTTTATTTGTTTCAAAGTTACAGATCTATGAATGTGATTGTCAGATTATGAAAAAAAATGTAATCCTAAAGTCAATACAAACTGATTTTATTTAAAAAAGTTATACGATTCAATAACAGGCCTGTTATTGTTAACGTCGCATAATAAAATGTTATCCTAAAATAAATAAACACGTGTCGTAGTGCATACAGTAATTTCTTTGAGATCTACAAAAAAGAGTACTCGAAATTGATTTATGATAAAGGAGGTTCTTACTTATTTCGTAAGTGCTGAACCATGAATATTATACAATAAACAAATTTTCAGATGACTGTTAACGTTGCATTTTCGTAATAAAGAATTACATTACGTCTCAGTTCATGCAAGAGCTTATTAGTGAGTGGACACGTTTTCTTTATTCAAAATCCCTTACCGATTTTCTTCTCAAGAGTATGCGGACATGCATTTTGTGTATGGCTACTGTAACGGCAGTGCACGTCAAGCAGTTATTGAATACCGACATCGGTTTCCCAATAGGCGCATTCCTATTACAGAACGTTTCTGTAAGTACACAGACAATTTCGGGAATGCGTGGTTATCTTTTCGACTGAGGAGTAAATTTGCCAGCAGACTTAGAGGATGAAGCAGTAGCTATTGGTACAAGGGATCCAACTCTCAGTGTACATCGAATCGCTAGACAACTAGGAGTGCCACAAACGACAATTTGGCGAATTTTAAAACGTGAGGGCTTATATCCATATCACTATCGCAGGAGACACGGTTGGCTTGAGGCAGACCACTATGCTCGTCTAGTTTATTCTACCTGGATATTAAGGCTTCATTTTAATTTCTGCAGAACAGTCCTCTGGACAGATGAATATCTACGTTCACGAGAAGTGGTGTTACAAATCTGAGAAACCTACACAGGTTATCATCAGAAATTCCCAAAGCTATACGCCCATCTAAATTTTAACATGAGTTTTCTATTAACGTTTGGGCGGCCCAATCGATGACTTGTTGATTGGTTCTGTTGCTCTTCCTGGGAGGTTAAATGCGGACAATTACCTTTAATTTTTTATTGACGAACTGCCAGGTCTTTTAGAGGATGTCCCACTGAATGTTCGACGAGACATGTGGTTTCACATGGATGGGGCACCACCACATTTCGGAATTGCTGTCCGAAATTGGGTTAACGTCAATTATCCAAGATGGATTGGTCGAGGTGGTCCTGTTGCATGGCCACCCAGATCAGATTTATGAGGGTACATGAAAAATTTTGTCTACGCGCAATTTTCGAACACAAGAGAAAAGTTGCTGGATCGTATTCACATGATTGCCGAGCAAATCCGACAAAACAAGTGTGAAATTCGGATAAGTACTTCTTCTGTTGGCTTACGGGCACAAGCCTGCATTCAACAAGGAGGTGGACATTTCGAAAATATTATTAATTGAACTTTTTTAAATAAAATCAGTTTTTATTGACTTTAGGATTACATTTTTTTTCATGATCTGACAATCATATTCGTAGGTCTGTAACTTTGAATCAAATAAAAATAGATATACAAGTTTTGCGTTTTTGTTACTTGAAATGAAGTCTACTTTACACTCCTAAAATTTTAACATAACGACACGGGACACTTGTATTTCCTGAAAAATCGATGTATATATATGCGCATATATTTCAATTTTTTTTTGCATGTAATCCGGTCTTTACTTATGACTTAAATATCCTTAATTTCTCCCTAAATTTCATACTCAAGTTTACAATACATGTAACTTACACATTAACGAGGGAACAATAAAGGTATTGTACAAAAAAAAATTCAAGAAACGTTCTCATTGTTAGTGTAAAGTATTTAACAAAGGAGCTTTCTATATTGAATTAAACAACACAACAGGTTTTAAAGAATGGGGGACGAAAGTTTCGAATGAGCGACGGAAATTGTCCATACTGACGACTAATTTAATTAGGTGTCCTATTTGCAATTTCCTGAGAACATAATTACTGCTAGAGGACATATACAATACCTGAGAAAATTTATAGAAAATCGTGCGTTCGAGTTTTTAACGAATTTCATAAGAAATTTCATAGGAAAGTAGATAATTGATTGCGGATTGTGAGCCAAAATCAATTACTTTATCTCGTCGGTGCTAATTATTTTCATAATGGTTTTCATTATGTTTTGATAACGCTTTCGTTTAGTATAGGAAATAGGAAATGGGCTTAATATTACGCGGTCGATAAATATTAACTTCATCAAACGCATGCTGAATACTTTATCAAAAACAGATTAAATATGGGTAATTTGTTTGTCAGTCAAAACAGATTCAGTGTATAGTTAAATAAGAATTGATAAAAATTTACTTATAAAGTCTAAAGCGTCCCTATTTATCCTTATTTATGGGGACATGAAAAATTTAGTCTACGCGCAAATTTCGACCACAGGAGAAGAGTTGTTGAATCGTATTCACCTGGCTGCCGAGCAAATCCGACAAAACGAGTATGAAATTCTAATAAGTACTTCTTCTGTTGGCTTACGGGCACAAGCCTGCATTCAACAAGGAGGTGGACATGTCGAAAATATTATTAATTGACTTTTTTAAATAAAATCAGCTTTTATTGACTTTATTACATTTTTTTTTAATGATCTGACATCACATTCATAGATCTGTAACTTTGAAATAAATAAAAATGGATATACAAGTTTTGCGCTTTTGTGACTTGAAATGAAGTCTACTTGACACTCATAAAATTTGAACATAACGATACGGGACATCTTGTATATGATGAGATTGTGATAATTCAAAATCGACATAAAACAAAAAATTAAATCTTTACTTTATTAATATACAGCGATGGCTAAATGTGTGGAGCCCTGTAAATTTCTGTTAAATTAAAGCCGATATTGTAAAATTTCAGACACGGAAATTAGATATGAAAAGCCTTCATTTGAAATATTTTTTAAATATACTATATGAAAATAATAAAATAAAATAAAACAATAACTTTGTTATATATACCACTTTATTCACATATAATCGTGACCGCGGTTTCGACATACAATGTCATTATCAAACTGCAAAAGTTACAGGCCTACATAGAACTTATAAATGACACAAAAATATATGGGGGTGGTTTATGATGTTATTTAAAATTACTACTATATACTTAACTATTATATACAACATTGGAAAAGAGGTGTATATATAAGATCCAACTGTTCGTTTGAAACGATATCTATTGTGTTGTTTCGGCTTTTAAAAATTTCTAGGGCCTCTAAAAGATTTAATTTACGACCTTTCTCGGCCAAATGCAATATTTTACGGTGACCAAATGTATGCATTTCTGTAATAAGATGGTTTGCGAATGTTGAATCTGTCTTCTTTAGTTTATATGACCTCATGTGTTCTTTTACCCGTATAATAAAACTTCGACCAGTCTGACCAATATATACACTTTTACAATCATTACAATATAATTTGTACACTCCTGATTTATTATTAATATCTGTTTTAGGTTTTGCGTTAAAAATGAAATTACTTGTTTTTACATATAGTTTGTAAGCTATACTAACATTACTATTATTTTTTGAAATTATATTTCCAATTTACTCGCTTATTTTACCGAAGTAAGTTAACGAGACAAATTGTTTCAAATTAGCACTATCTTTAGGATATACTAAACTAAGGGCCACTTCTAACTGTTTTTTCTTTAGTATACTGTCAATTACGCTACTTTTATAACTATTGTTTACCGCTATTTGTTTTATAGTATTGATTTCACGAACAAAAGATTCATTAGACAAAGGAATATTTAATGCTCTATGTATCATAGAATTAAAAAATGAATATTTGTGTGTCTTAGGGTGTAGTGAATCTTTGGGAATAATGCAATCAGTGAAAGTAGGTTTACGATATATATCAAATTTTAAGCTCTGATCTAATTTGTTTAATTTTAAATCCAGGAAGTTAATACTGTTATTCTCTTCTATTTCTACTGTAAAATTGATATTAGAATGGATTGAATTTATGTAGTTCAGAAATGTTTGTAGTTGTCTATGAGTACCCTTAAAGTAAGCAAGACGACATCCTGTCTACATACCGATACCAAAATTTAATATGTTTTTTACCTAGTTGTGACGAAAGAATTTTTTCTGTAATATGCTTCATGAAAATTTCAGCTAATAGAGGACTTAGAGGTGAGCCCATTGCCAGACCTTCTGTTTGTTTGTAGAATTTGTTGTTAAATGTAAAGTAACTTTGGTTGGTGACTAACTAAAGTTACTTTACATTTAACAACAAATTCTACAAACAAACAGAAGGTCTGTCAATGGGCTCACCTCTAAGTCCTCTATTAGCTGAAATTTTCATGAAGCATATTATAGAAAAAATTCTTTCACCACAACTAGGTAAAAAGCATATTAAATTTTGGTATCGGTATGTAGACGACATCCTAGCTTGCTTTAAGGGTACTCATAGACAACTACAAACATTTCTGAACTACATAAATTCAATCCATTCTAATATCAATTTTACAGTAGAAATAGAAGAGACTAACAGTATTAACTACCTGGATTTAAAATTAAACAAATTAGATCAGAGCTTAAAATTTGATATATATCGTAAACCTACTTTCACTGATTGCATTATTCCCAAAGATTCACTACACCCTAAGACACACAAACATTCATTTTTTAATTCTATGATACATAGAGCATTAAATATTCCGTTGTCTAATGAATCTTCTGTTCGTGAAATCAATACTATAAAACAAATAGCGGTAAACAATAGTTATAAAAGTAGCGTAATTGACAGTATACTAAAGAAAAAACAGTTACAAGTGGCCCTTAGTTTAGTATATCCTAAAGATAGTGCTACTTTGAAACAATTTGTCTCGTTAACTTACTTCGGTAAAATAAGCGAGCAAATTGGAAATATAATTTCAAAAAATAATAGTAATGTTAGTATAGCTTACAAACCATATGTAAAAACAAGTAATTTCATTTTTAACGCAAAACCTAAAACAGATATTAATAATAAATCAGGAGTGTACAAATTATATTGTAATGATTGTAAAAGTGTATATATTGGTCAGACTGGTCGAAGTTTTATTATACGGGTAAAAGAACACATGAGGTCATATAAACTAAAGAAGACAGATTCAACATTCGCAAACCATCTTATTACAGAAAGGCATACAGTTGGTCACCGTAAAATATTGCATTTGGCCGAGAAAGGTCGTAAATTAAATCTTTTAGATGCCCTAGAAATTTTTAAAAGCCGAAACAACACAATAGATATCGTTTTAAACGAACAGTTGGATCTTAAATATACACCTCTTTTCCAATGTTGTATATAATAGTTAAGTATATAGTAGTAATTTTAAATAACATCATAAACCACCCCCATATATTTTTATGTCATTTATAAGTTCTATGTAGGCCTGTAACTTTTGCAGTTTGATAATGACATTGTATGTCGAAACCGCGGTCACGATTATATGTGAATAAAGTGGTATATATAACAAAGTTATTGTTTTATTTTATTTTATTATTTTCAAAATGAATTACCACAAAGTTACGGCTACCAGTATTCATTTTCTTAAATATACTATATGTTCGAAAATATATTTAAAAAAATATAATTGAATGTATTTTTTACATTTTTTTTACATTTACTCGTCGACCACAAGATTTTAACAAACAAAAAAAATATATTTGAGGGGACATACTTTCTTTTGCTTAGATAAAAACCATCTATACTCGTTTATATTTGAAAAGTGGGTCCATCAAACGAAGCAATTTCCCGTATCTTGTTGATATTCAAGGTGCAATTTTGCATCTGTATGCAGAAGGGATTGCTATCAAATAAGGAATCCTTCAAATGCTAAGCTTAGAAGATACGGTAGGAAATAAGACTTCATCAGTAAAGGCAAGCGTACATATATCCACATACATAAATATATTGACATGAACATCTCGACGATTTATGCATATTGTATACAGTATATCCGTCTTATAATGCAGGAAATTAAAATTCATGGAATTTTATTTATAGAAACTCGATATTTGTAAAAGTATTTGAAAACTAAAATACTTGATTCAATTTTTAAAAGTAACATATGAATAAAATACTGCAACATATTCTCCTAGAAAAAAAAACGTAATTTTGTATTTTGTTTTGTTTAAAATAAATATATTTGTGAAAATTCTTTCTTTGGAGACTGTGGTTAAGTACAAACTCAAAAAAGGTATATAACCCCTTACCACAATTATTAATCGTATCCTAAATACGTATTTCGACAACTAAGTTGTCATCATCAGTAGGTAAAACCACTAATCAAGGTGTCGCACATGGGGCACAGTAAAGCTAGAAAACCGTTTACGCAACAACTACTTTACACCGCGTCCACGTATAGACTAATTTTAACATGCGAATATAAACTACGAAAATATCGAAAAGCACTTACCTCTTAGGGAAAAGGCATTCACATATGTTTATTCTCCAAGTTGAAATATACCGAACGAAAGGACGACAAACATTCCTTTCTTAAAGGGAACGGCACTCAACATGTCCTAATAACTTCAATTTTAAAACGACGATGGCACAATTATGGTAATAAAAATGAAAAGAGACAACTGAAAGGAATCGGTGATCATTCATGGTATATTGTTTATTTTTCGCGATATGTATACTTTCATAAGCATCAAGTTCGCGGGGTTTATTAATTCCTTTGACCAGCTTCAACCCTGTAATCGACACATTGTGTAGTGTGCTTAAAGCGTGGTTGGCAACGTTAGATTTTTCCGGTCTATTGTATTTAATATGTGATATGTGTTCTTTAAAACGGGTTATTATTGGTCGTTTTGTTTGGCCTATATATTTCAAATTACAATCCTCGCAACTAATTTTGTATATACCTGATTTCGAATTAAAATTAACTCTATCTTTAGTATTCCCTAGGAGGCTTTTGATAGTATTTTCGAACCGAAAGGCAACCTGGAGACCTCTTTCTTTCACAACTTTATTAATGTTTTTCGTGACGGGGTGGTATGGTAAACACATGTACTTTTTCTCCTGGTTACTTTGAGATTTCAAACTTGTGGATTCGCGGATTGTATGTTTTATTTTTGTTTTTCTAATTAATTTATTGATTATTTCTGTGTCAAAGCCATTGTATGTCGCGATATTTTTAATGAAATTTAGTTCTATTTCATATCTCTCTTCTGTTAACGGAAAATTTAGTAACCGATTGACTAAGAAATTAAAGGAAGCTGTCTTATGTTGATAACTATGATTTGAATCCGCGGTGATGAATCTATTAACATTGGTTTCTTTCCGGAAAATATCGATTTCTATTTTATGTTTATTCCTAATCAGTAAAGTATCTAAAAATGGTATCCTTTTCCACCGTAAATTTAATCGTCGGAAATTTCAAATTTAATTGATTAACGAACATGTCTAATTCGCATTTCCGTGTATCAAAAATCGCGAGAATGTCATCTACATACCTAATCCAGACTCTCGGGAAATATTTAGCGTTATTTTTAAATTCTACTTCAAATTGAATTGAATAAATTGGCTATGAAAGGAGATAAGCAGTTACCCATTGTTGTGCCTTGTTTCTGTTAAAATTTTTCTCCTACTTGGAAACAATTTTGCGTAATGCACAGAGTTGTCAATCTCATGTATTCTTTTATTTTTGAAGGTTCAATGTTATTCTTGTGGAGCAAGCTTTCTAAATATTTCATAGTCTCTGGAATAGGTACCGAGGGGAATAAAGACGTTACATCGAATGAAACTAAAATTTCCCCGGTTTCCAGTTCATAATCTTTAATTAATTTAACAAATTCTAAGGAATTACTGACTGACAAATTTTCAGGTTTTACGGGTAAATTTTTAAATTCATTCACTAACCATTTGGAAATCAAGTAATTCGGTGAGTTGATACCTGAAACTATAGGTCTCATCGAGTTACCCGGTTTATGTATCTTCGGCAAACAATACATTCTCGGTACTACAGGTTTACTAACATTCAATTTATACTTTTGGGTAGAAGTTATTAAAATTGGACATTTCTTAATCGCGTCTTTTGTGTCACTTATAATTTTAGGTAACGGTTTTCTCTTAATTTCTACATACGGACCTTCGGCATATATATATATATATATATATATATATATATATATTTGTATATATATATATATATATATATATATATATATATATTTGTGCTTCTTAATAAAATACCTTAGTAAAAGCAAAGGATTTTTGTAAAAGTTTAAACATCTTCAATTATTACAAATGATACAAATATGCATTACACATTTCTGTATGTTCGTATGGACATATATTTTGTATTTTATCATGTTCTTCGTCTAAATACACACGTGTTTCTGTCTCGCAACGTCATCAGTCTGACTAATGAAGTAACGTTTAACTGCTCGCTTTCGGAACAAATAGCAAATTTCGTCATATTAGGTGGCACTAGATAACCTTGTGACATCTGACAGACAAAAGAGACCACGCCGATAATAGCGATTTCTCCTCGACTAGCTATGCTAATAACGGGTGTTCAGAAACATTCGAAGTCAAGTGGGCTCTGAACAAAAAATCGTATATCTTTACTTAAGTATCTGATTTGTAATAATTATTAAATGTCAACTGTTGTCTGTCAAAAATTGTCAAAATCTAATATCGAAGATACTAATTTATATTTTTTAATTTTGAAAATGGTATTTACTAACGTACACAAAGCATTCATGGTTGAAGCATATGTTCGAAATGGTCATAAGATCGATGGCCAGTGGAAGTATTCAATTCAAGCTTGTTTGGAAGAATATAGAGATGAATTTCCCAACCTTGCTTTTGATTATAATACTTTTCAGTGTACACTAATCAGAATTGTTCCAGTTTTTCGACAAACTGGTAGTGTGGGACGCCAAGAGGGTGGTGGGCGACCAAAAGTCCGGACAGAAGAAGTGATTGGAAATGTTAGAGAAATAATGACTGATGCCCCTAAAACTTCAGTAAGAACTCTTGCTTAACAAACCGGGTTGTCAGTTGGTTCTTGTCATAAAGTTTTAAAAGAAGATTTACAGTTATTCCCATATCGTATAACTTGTTTGCAAGAAATCCTCGATATTGATTATCCATGACGAGTAGTATTTTGCGAATGGTTTACAAATAATTGTAATGATGATGTCCTAGACAAAACTTTCTTTTCAGACGAAGCATGGTTTCATGTTAGTGGATATGTTAACTCGCAAAACATGAGAATGTGGAGTGATATAAAGCCCAATAATTTTTATGTTGAAGCTCCTTTACATTCTCAGAAAGTTGGTGTTTGGTGCGCTATAAGTAGAAGAAGGATTATTGGTCCAATTTTTTTTAATGGTACCTTGACTGCAGAAAGATATCGACAGGAAATACTATTGCCTTTCTTTAATCAACTTCGCGATGATGAGCTAGCTTTGGAATACTTTCAACAAGATGGTGCTAGAGCTCACACAACGGGGGAAACAATGAATATGTTACAAGAAGTGTTTGGAAATCGTTTAATTAGTTTGAACAGCGATGAATTTCCTCCAAGATCTTGTGATCATACACCGTGTGATTACTATTAATGGCCTTTTTTAAAAAATTCAATTTATCATGTACCCGTGCAAGATTATATAGATCTCCAAGACAGAATTATAAATAAAATTAATGAAATTGGAAATAGTCCCATACTGCAAAATGTATTTAGTAGCATTCGGAGGAGGTGCGTAAAATACTTGGAAGAGGGTGGTGGACATTTTCAACATCTTTTATAATTATGGTCATTATTGTTGGTAATTTATACAACTACAATTTATGATATTTATTATAAGGTTGTAATCTATGGACTCTACAAACAATTTATTTGTTTCAAATTTATTTTAAGCCATTTCTTACAATAATTTATTGAATGTTAATATATTAAACTAGTACGATAACTAGATACTATTGTCACTATAAGATGAATAAAACCTTTACTTGTAAAGTTATTTCCTCTTAATTCTGCATTGTCTTTTAACATGTTACTACAGATTAGATGAGCTTTATTACACAAGAATGAATAGCAAATAAATTGGATTATGTAATTTTTTCCAGTTATCGCACGAAGAGGTGCCATTGTTCAGCAAGAATTCTCTAGAATATTAAAATACTTAATTTGAAATTTGCAAATTAATTACTGTTACCTTCTAAAATCATTATTTGACTAGTTTATATTAATTAATATGGTATATTAAAGTAATATATTTCGACATAAACTGACATTTGCGTGTATGATAACCTATAAAATTGTATTAAGTAAATGTATCAATCTATATCAGACATGACTTCATATTTTCAAGGACTACTTTGACTTCGAATGTTTCTGAACACCCGTTACATACGAAAACGAAATACGTATATTTGTGTATTCGATTAACTTGTAACCAAATAGCTGCAATATACCAAAGAAATTGGGTATATTTTTACGTAAGCACGCATTTAAGCTTTTGTTACAAATGATACAAATATGCATTACATATATCTGTTTCGATACTGTATAGTTTGAGTTAATTATGATTAATATTTTTGAAAATACAAGGAAAGACCTATAGGTAAACATATATTTTCATCATAATTGCAAAGTTTGTCGTATTGAATACAGCATTCGCTGCCATAACCTTAAAGTGGTTATGGTCAATGAATCTTTTGGTAAAAAGTAGGTTGTCTGTTTCAGTAATAAAAAAATAGAAATATAGTAAGGATTGTCTATGCAAATGAAATATTTTTCAATAAATAAATTGTTCTAAAAGGGTAACATCTTTTTTCACGATTAAAAGTGATCAAATAAGCTCTTCCTTTCAGCGGCTAATGAATTATGAGATCATTGAATGCAATTCATGATTACCTATAGTTTGGATTAGATGCAAGATATTTTCTCAATTTTTCATAAATGCATATGCAAAATAAACTTTTAGATATTTAAGGGGTTTAGCATCTTTTTCTCTAAAATTTACCAAAGTGATATTCCCATTTCATTATTTAGCAGGTAGAAAAACCTACGACATCATCAGGACCCAGAGGAGAAACCCCTTTAACCAGAGATAGGAAACTTATTTAATCTTCTTTGCTTGGGAGAGCAGATTAAGTGTGAAAGGATTTAGAAGAAATTATTAGTTACTAATAATATGATAATTTTTTCTTAACCATGTTTTCCTAGCTGTATTTTTAATATTACGACACTCCCTAACTGATTGGTTTCGTGCATCTCAGTTAGCATTTAGGGTATCCATTAGGGCATCCAGTGCAATTTCCAATAATTTAAGTTCTGTTAATTTTATAGACATTTCTTGAAACTTGAAACTAATTAAGTAGAAATCGTTTAAATGACAGCGAAAAAATATTTATTTCTGTTTCAACAATTCCAACATTGAAAAATGAAGATTACATATTTAGATACTGTTTTGAGTTTCATAATGAGTTCTTTACGAACGCAAAATAAAAACATAATTTTAAAATTTTTTTCAAATTATTTTTAAAAATGTCCATGTGTCTTAAATCTATACAACTACACAAATAAACATAATATTTATTTATAGCTATTTCTACGTAGGCTATATTAGTACATAATTAGTTGAAGAAGCTATTGCCAAATAAATAAAGTTTAGGTTTCCGAATAAAAGAGTTTTATTGCTTTTATTATTAGCGTTTCTTTATATATTTCATCCAGGGAAATTGTAACGAAGGCTTAATTTATTTGCTTAGTCGTCAGCTTAACTGTATATGCAACTAATTATATTTTATAATTCTTTAACATACCAAAATATATTTCATTTTCTTCATAATTACTTTGTGTATCCTTCGCATATTTGTTAATAATGAATTAAATATAAAAATTTATCGATTCTTATACAGGTGGCCCAAAATAACCGAAGGGGTTTAAATTCCTTATAACTTTTTTATTATAATTTTTTTTTGTTTTCAATATTTTGTAAAGAAGACTTGGGGAATTTAAAATGGAACAGTACACAATTGAACAACGTGCCAAAATCGTTGAACTTTATTTCTCAAATCAACGATCCATTGTTTTGACTCAGCGTGCATATCGTCGTTATTTTAATGTGCGAGTTGGACCCTCCGAGTCAACAATAAACGGTCTGGTTGCAAATTTTCGAGAACAAGGGGCAGTAAGGAACCTTCCTGGTGCCGGCAGACGACGAACGGTGCACACGGATGACAATATTGAACGGGTACAGGAGAGTATTCGGGAAGATGGAGAAACATCAACCAGGAGACGTTCGACACAACTTGGCCTCTCAAGAGGGTCGCTGGAGAGAATTTTGCATACAATAAGAATGTTTCCATACAACATTCAGCTTGTCTAACAATTGAAACCGACAGATTACCAGCAACGACTTGATTATGCAATTTATTTTCGTCAAAAAGCAGAAGAAAATCATGATTTTATTCATAATTTAATTATGAGCGACGAAGCCCATTTCCAATTAAATGGGTTCGTTAATAGGCAAAACTGCAGGATATGGGCTACGGAAAATCCAAGAGTAGTTCAACAGCGAGAATTACACCCACTTAAGTGTACCGTTTGGTGCGGTGTTTCGTCGGAAAGGATAATTGGCTCATATTTTTGTGAAAATGAACACGGTGTCGCCATTTCCATCACTGGTGTTAGATATCGGACAATGTTGGAAAATTTCTTAAGGCCAGCCGTGGAAAACCATCCGCAAGTATGGTTCCAACAGGATGGAGCCACAGTGCACACTGCGAGGGACACAATGCCTCTTTTACGCGACATCTTTGGTGAACTATTTATTTCCCGTACAAGCGATTTTAATTGGTCTCCGCGTTCACCGGATTTAACCGCTTCAGACTGTTTCCTTTGGGGTTATTTGAAAGAAAAAGTCTATATTAATAAGCCTCGAACCATACAGCAATTAAAAATAATATACGCGACGAAATCAACAACATAGCACCTGAAGTTTTGCGAAAGGTTATGGAAAATGTTTTGGAAAGAGCACGAATATGCCAAGCAGAAAATGGCCACCACTTGCGAGATATAATTTTTCATAATTAAATTAAAAATATTCTCCATTAATATACTGTATTTAAAATTAAAGAAATTTAATAATTATGTCTTAAATAAGAAGTTATAATGAACTCAAACCCCTTCGGTCATTTTGGGCCAGCCTGTATCTTAATTTTACGCAAGACAATATATTACGGAACATTTAAACGCAAGGCTACTTCTCCTTAGATCGCATCGATAATTCAAGGCTCGACGAACCAAATAATAGTACACTTGGTTGCAGTTCTAGCAGTGAGATGCGAATATTTCTGTTACTAGAAAGCCTACACACTCTTTACACAGACCACTGGTCTTTATTTGATCTAATCCAGTAAACAAAGGTTGGACATTTACGAGGCAGAAACGATCACTTTCGAAATTCAAACTTTAACAGTGAGTAAACATCGCTGTTACTTACAAAGTTGGCAGTATGGCATTATGAATTTGTATGTGTACTTTGCAACTTAATTTCTAAGTATGAATATTACTTTGTTTATCTTATATACATATACAGTTGAACCTTTATATAACGAACTAAGATTTAACAATATTCTTGATTTTACGAAATTCTTTTAAGAAAATTAATACTGGTAGCCGTATTCTTTTAAGAAATGTAATATTTTGGTCTTTATTTAATATAATAAAAATAAATAAATCTCAATGTAACGAACTTCTCCTAATTTCTTCTAACCTCATACCAGTGGCGGCTCGGGGTGGTTCACATAGGGAGTGCATAATTTCAAAATTAAAAAGTGTAATACAAAAACGCTTACCCAATCCTTATAAATTTCACCGACGTACTGTTCCAGACAGGTACTGTTCATTGTAGAGTTTATTTTGAGGGAATAGTAAATATTACACTACACAGTTTAATTTCATCTGACGATAAACGAAGTCCATTTTACGTGCCTTTGACTTGCAGAACAGTTCTATCACTTTTTCATTAAAGTTTGGGAAATCATTTATACATTATTTTTCACAAGATAACATAGTAAGGGCATTTAATCTCTCTTCTTTCATTGTATTTCTCAGGAAAGCTTTTATTCTCTTCAACCGTGAAAACTGGCGTTCCGCTTCGGACGTTGTCATTGCGATTGTAATGACAATTTTTAAAAGCGTAACAACTTCATTAAATGTGTCGCTTAATCCATCCAGCAGAAGACCTAGCAGACCTACAGCACCGACTTCTATATTTTGCCTAAATTCTTCTCTAGAATATAGAACGCTTAATTCAGTTCGTAGTCTGCTTTCATTGAGGCATGGATAAAATTTTACTGCTTCTTTAAGCAATCTTCCGGAATTTTTTTTTGAAAAGAGGAGAACTGTTTAAAAGAAATTAAGTTTGCTAATATTAAGTGCCCTGTACACCGAAATCCAGTTTTAATTTCTAGCAAAATAATATCGCACACTTCAATAGTTTCCCTCCTTCTTTGGCTACCATCAGTTAGTCTTCGCCGCTTTGATGGTCGAGGAGTCAGTTCTGGGTCATTTTGTTTAACCAACTGATTATCTGTGTCAGCGATTTCGGTACGAATCTTTCCAATAGCGCGTTCAAAATTATCTAAATTATTCTTGATTTTTAATGCATCTATATTGACATTTTGTAATTGATTAAACAATATGACCACATGTGGAATAATTTTATGAAAGAAAGTTAACCAATAGATAAAATTTTCCTCCTCTAAAATTCGCAAATTGGCACTAGCTTGATGAATGGTAGTTTGTAGACTAGCTTCTCCCTCGATTTGTTCTAGAGCTTCAATTCTTTCTTCTCGGTGCTCATATATTGTATTCACTGTCCTAGAATTGAAGTTCCATCTTATTTTTGAAGAACGAGGTAAGCTTTTTGTCTGAAGGAATTCTTCCAATCTTGCAGCTCGTTGTGGTGAAGTGGAGAAAAATGTACATAATCCCGTCAGATTGGCAAAAAAAATTCTGCAATTACTACTGCTCGATGTAGCATGTGACATAATTAGATTTGTCTGATGTGCATAACAATGTACAAAATTAGCCCTTGGATACTGGTCTTCGACTAGTCTTTGCACGCAGTTAATAGCACCACTCATGACTGCTGCCCCATCATAACTCTGTGCAATCAGATTTTCTGGGTCATCAACAAGCAAACTAATTTCGTTAAGAATGGAGGCAGATAAAGAATTAGCATCATGTCCACTAGGCAGAATAAATTTTCAAAATCTTTCGACCGGTCTCGCGTTCACAATATATCTTAAAACAACCACCAACTGAAACTGATAGGACACATCTGTGGTTTCATCAGCTATCACAGATATGAAGTCGGTTGCTTTAATTTCACTGGCTACTTGTTCATGATACACGTTCAACATTGCATCAAGCAGCCCATTCTGTATCGTTTTTGATAATCCCTTAAAAACCGGTGCTGCTTCGATGTGATCTCTGAGCGATTTAGCCAATTCTGCCGTAAAATTTATCAATTCCCGAAAAATGCCCTTGTTATTCGACGCTTGCTGTTCATCATGACCCCGAAGTGCCAGTTCAAACACGCCACAAAATCTAATGCATTTATTATTAAATTTAACACATGCCTATTTTTTGTTACCTTTTCATTGTGTTGTTGAATTGCTTTTCTATATTGTTATGAATGTTATTTTTTCCTATCATTCTTATTCTTAGACTAAATATATTTTTCAAAAGCCCTTCGGAATTTTCATGTTTACCAATTTTAGCACTAAGATGAATTAAGTCTCTTATTCCCTTTTTTGACCAAGACGGTTCACCACCAAACAAAAGACACGGACAACAAAACAAAGTATTTTTAATTTCACACCCACAAATCCAGTCATTTTTCTGATAAATATTCATTTTGAATTTTCTTATAACGTCTTTACCTTTAATAGATTGTTTATTTTCTAAACATAATTGAGGCATCGGCCGTTTAAGATTTCTTACTGCGATTTTTTCATTATACGTTAAACGCGAAAACGCGTTGTTTTCTAAAAAAGACACCGAGTTCATAGCAATAACGCCCGAGAGCAGTCTGGTTTAGTTGCTCCAACGCTATGTATTATACGACATTGAAGTACGGCAAAATACAGTTCTCCCCACCATGAATGTAATGTTAATGCTTTAACAGAGCAACGGTAGGGCTTTGCTCAGTATATCTGTGACGACGCTCGGTGTATGTAGGTTGTTAGCGTGCCACGTTCCTCGTCAATAACTATGAATACATAATATATATAATAAATAAATACTTTCACAGTTAGTCGCCGCTTGGTTTGTTTTGTTTCATAATTCCAGGGGGTGCAATTGCTCACTTGCTCTCATTAAAGAGCCGCCACTGCCTCATACCGAACATACGAGGCAGCGTTTTTAAGTTTGAGGAATGGAATGAAAGAAACCGAAGCACTTTTTATCCATTTTTGTAAAACTATTTTGAAAAAAAGACACTATATTTACATTACTGAATTAAGAAGAAAAATATTTTTCCAATGATGCCAAATTCAAGCACTGTTGCGATTATAACAACCAAATTAGCCTTGGATCAAATATGCGATAACAAAAAAAAATATATAACCAAAAAGATCCAAGCATTTCCTTATGTTCGTGTGCAAAATTTCATTAAGATACCTCCGAACCGTTCTCGAGATATACATAATAGCGACCCTGTATAGAACATAATAAGGTACTTTTAGTTAGTTACCGATAACTCTTTAACAATAGCAGTAATACCAAGAATTTATAAATTCTTGAGGATTTCAAGAGTTTTCAAATAATTTAACCAGCTCTTATAATCTAGAATGTTATATTTTACCTTAGATAAAGTTAGTAGAAATTTGATTATGGCAAATAATCGTACCTGAAAAAAAGAGAAACAGTATCAGAAGATGTTTAAAGTTGAAAATTAAAGTATATAACGAACAATTCAATTATGAATATATCACAGACTCTAAATTAAACTTGTATGTATATAGAAGGAATTTCTTATTTTCGTAGTCGTAATTATAATACAAGATAAAAGCAAGTATTTCTTGGGAGTAGCGGCCGGGTAATTAAAACAATATTTAATTCGACGTTTCGGTACTATATATAGCACCTTTTTCAAAACTTTAAAGTTTATTAAAATATAAAAAAATGGCAAGAGAACAATTTTAGAATAAATCTACTTACATTAAATTTTTGTGCTGTTAAAATATTGTTATGCATTTCTAACTAAAACTAAACTTGTGCATTAGCAAGTAGACCGTCTATGCTACTTTAAGCTGCTGTGTGATATCAGATATGTATTCTTGTTCTTGATTATAGATGATGTGTATAATTTGTCTATTTTGTTTTTATTATGTCCGTTGTTTTTAATTTTTTTTATATATACTGTATTGATGTTTTAAATTGATTGTTGTAAATTTAATTATTAACAAATTACTGTATTTTTAATAACAAATATTGAATACCATCTAATTTTTATACACAAGAAGCTATTAAAAATGTACATTTGCATTAAAATTATTATAAATTACTAGCTCATTAGTTTTAATGATTAAGTAAATGTCACAGAGAGGAACGAGTAAGTTTAAATGTTTTGTACAAATGTGTGTAAGTAGAGGTGGAAGGATTAGTAAGTATAGATGTCAAAGGTAAGCGTCTACCACGATGTCGTTAATTGTTTGCTTGACATTTTACAAAATTTAAAGAATCAATTGCGAAATCTCTCGATAATAATACTATGTTTATCATACATAGATGTATTTGAAATAGAGAGATTGAAACTAAGAAATACAATGGATTTGGCTAAAATGTGTTTTTAATATATTTTTTAAATTTTTACTGTTTGTATTATTAAGTTTCCAGCATCCTCAATAAAAATCAAGTTGATTCATAAATTCGTAGCGTGTTTATTGAACTTAAAATTCATCATTTTGTCTACTTAAAATAGCACCCACCGTCGACGATAGGGAATACTGGGACCAAATCTCGCAGATTGAAACAGGTTTTTAGAAGGGCCTGAAATCATTCGCTGCTTTTGTCGATGCCTATGACCCAGTCTGGAAGAATGGAGTGCCTATGACGCAGTCTGGAAGAATGGAATGATTTTTTAATTCCAAAAAAAGCATCCCATGTGCTAAATTGAACAAACTTCTCCAGAATATTCTGAGCAATCGTCGAGTCGCAGTCTGCCTAAACAATCGGACTAGCAATGGCAAAACCTTGAAAAATGGCTTGGTTCTGACTCCTCTAATGGTCAACCTTTACACCAATGACCTCTCACTAACAAAATTACGAAAACTTCTATATGCAAATGACCTGGCTTTATGCACCCAAGTCAAGAATTTAGAAGATGGAGAATCAAACTTGTTGAAAATCTACTAGTTTTAGACGAATATTTAAGAAATGGCGCTTACAACCGAACCCTTTAAAATCCGAATCATGTACCTTTTATTTGTGTAACGAAGAAACGTTAAATTTAGTTTTAGTCGGATAACGTTAGACCGGTCTCTGACATGCAGCCAACACCTCTACAAAACTAGTCAAATGGTGAAGACCCACAATAATATGTTACATAAAATTGCTAGAAACTTATAGGTTGCGCAGCTATTGCACTGGCTGGGATCAGAGCCCTCACAACAAACTAATAAATATACAACTTAACAATACAATCGTAGTACAGTGTCGTCACTGGTACTGCTAGATCCACACCTAGATTCTGGCTACAGATTCCTTCTAATATTGCCCCGCTGGATATTAGACGTCTCAATGCAGCAAAGAATGAACGGGCTATGATTACAATGGTGGTTCAATAATTCCTTAGAAAAAGATAGAAAAACAAATTATTTTGGAAAATTTTGTTTTATTTTTCTATATAGTCTCCTTTTAACTGAAGACATGTTTCCGAGTATATCTCCAACTTGTTTAAGCCGTCGAAAAAGTAGAATTTCGATAGGTCTTTAAAATAGGCATCTGTTTGGGCGACGACCTCCTTGTTCGATGTGAATCGTTTTCCGTCGAGTTATTTTTTCAAGTTTTGGAACAGAAAATGCCCTTGGAGCGAAATCGGGCGAATACGGTGGATGTTGTAATAATTCGAACTTTCATTCGTTAATTTTCGCCATCGAAATAGCGCAAGTATGCACCAGTGCATTGTCTTGGTGGAAGAGAATTTTTTTCTTTGCAAAATGAGGACGCTTCTCCTTGATTTCTTCGCTCGACCGCTGCAATATCGTTGAATAATACTCTGCATTTACCATTTGTCCATTTTCCAAGTAATCAATGTACGAGGGTAAGCTAAAAAATTCGGTAACTAACTAGGAGATTTTATTATTATTAAACTTGACTGTATCTTTGAATATTCTAATTTTATCCGTAACAACTATAGCTATATAAGTTTGACATTGATATACTGTCAATTTATATTTTTAGTTTCTTTGATAAAGGCACTATTCGTCGAAACATTTAAGATTGCTTTAATATATGCATATCAAACTAAAACAGATCTTAAATCGCCGACTAATTTAATCTACCATGACATACATAGATCAAGTAATAATTATATATATATATATATATATATACGGGGTTGGGCAAAAGTAACGCATCAGTCGAATAATTCCGTAAATATATACTTTAGAACAAAATGTTGCCAACAAAAGTTTTTTGACAAGTTATTTTGTATTGGCTTCAATCATTTGTTTTTTCTTCATGATGATTACATATCTCATTATTAATGAGATGGACTTTTAGTGAGTCGTTAATAAAGTTGAAGGAATGCTAATCCCTTCACGTTTACACAAACAAATTAGATATCTTTAAATATCAGATTTTATTATGGTTCTTATGAAAATGGGGAATATATGCAAAAATATGCAAAATAATTATGAAATATGTACGTGCATATGCAGTTATGGTAAAGTGTCCAAATATGCATTATATGCACTAAAAAAAATGGTAAAAAACGTATTCTGATGGTGGAAAATGGATAAGTACACAGTATAGAAGGAATATACCAAAAAACAACAAATATGCATTTTGCATAAAATTCAGTCTCTAAATATGATACTCTCAATGAAAATATTGTGTGTACAATAAACAACCAACCACTCTGTATAATATGTAATAAGAATATTAATATCTTTTATAGAGAGTTAGTCAAGCATTAAATATTAGTATGGTGACTGTAAGTCGAATTGGGCAGTGCATCAAGAATCGGCAGCCAGTTCTTAACCAGAACCCGTCTGAAATCTAGGAAATCGATTTTGGTGGATACAGAAGTTTACCACACCATCAATGTGAGTTATTACAGGACCCTCCAGGAATTAAGGAATAGATAATTTCTAATCCTTCAGAACCTCTTCCTGAACAGTGAGAATCGAAAAGAAAGATTTCCATGCTGTAATCTCTCCAATTGCGTTTATAAACAAACGGCACAAACGGTTCTAGCGATTTCCGATGCATTAACCTCTCTGCTGAACTTAAACAAGAGAAAATGCAGTTTTTGTTTCTACTTGACGTTCAATTTTCTTGTCAATAATTAATACAATCTTTGCACGAGTCCACAAACTCAAAAGCTATTCAATTAAACAATAATACAACATTAAAATAACTTTTACATATGTCTAACATTTTTGTTTCAAGGCAATCTCATCTTCGAAACAAAAAACACTGCAATATACGAATCGTGTATTGAAATTTGTGTTAACCTCATTAGTGATATTATACTGGTGATCTAACAAATATTCTTGCACTTGTGCCTACAATGTATAAGAATAAAATAGTAATGTTTATGACATTTACATCACATGTTGTAAGATTTCATAAAAATATACAACTTGGGAGTCCTGCTAACGTGTTAATGACTACGGAAAGATATTCGTCAGAAATCAATGCCGAGGCTATCAACATAGTTAAATACTTAGAAAGTGTATGCTCATCTGTTTTTTTATGTTATCGTTAATATATTCACTGATTAACAGTTATTTAAGCGCGCTTGATTACCTAATTTTTCACTAATTTAAAAATATTCTATAGGAATATTCGCATAAATTATTATTATTTATACAGTTTTATAATTTATGTTTCGTTTCATTGCTATTATATTGTTTTTATGAGCGAGCGTCTTTTGTTTTTGTGTAATAAATTTAATATTTTAACAACTAATATATTTTTATTGAAACATTAATTAAAGGAAAAAATTTATATAAAACTCACGTTTATAAAATACTAATTTAAGGTGATTATATTTTAATAACGATATCTATTTTTGGTAATCTAATAATGTAGTACACAAGCTCAGGTGATTCCAATGAATAATTATATGGTACCTGTTACCCAACTGTTCCTAATTTATTCTCTAAAGCCTTCAGATTATGATCGAAAATTAAATATTTTGACGCAAACATAATAAGTATTTTTACATAGAAGGTCACCACGACAATATATCGAATCAATCAGTAAATGATTGATGTTTGATTATGATTCTACTTGATGAAGATTCATCATTTAAAATAGAAATAATCTAATAACACTGGTCAACATGGTTCGGTTTCCTTATATACTAATAACAAGTGTTCATTTGAAAAGTCAATCTAGTAGCATGAGATTTACTGAGAACATTTTGAAGTATGTCGTAAATTAAAATTTACTACTTAACCTAGGAAGTCGTATATTTTGACAGTTTCATACATACAAATAAATAACAAATAATAGGTATTTATTGAAAACTATAACAAATGTTGAAAATGTTGTCTTTCAAGATCAATGCACTTGAAAATCCTCCGTTCAAAATTTCTGATGATATTCTGCAACATTACTGGATTACCATCAATTTCCATGCATTTCTGTTCGATTCTCTCTAGCATATCATTCAAATTCAATATAGGTGTTGGAAATATGTTATTTTTTAGATAAGGCCACAAAAAGAAGTCGCAAGGTGTTAAATCGCATGAACGTGCAGGCCAGGCAATTTCAGTATTTCGACTAATTATACGCTCATCAAAAAATTCTCTTAAATAATCCAAAGATTCTGCAGTACAGTGACAAGGTGCTCCGTCTTGTTAGAAATATGAATTTTGAAGTTCATCATCATGCAACTGGTTGTAAAATTTCCGTACGGTACATTTGAGCATTTAACGTTCCCTGAAAAAATATTGGTCATTATTCGCCTTTGGCTTATCGCTGCCCAAACACCAATTTTCTCTGGATGTAGCGATTCTTCATTAATTACATGTGGATTTTCACTACTCCAAATTCTTGTATTTTGTGAATTTAGGTATCCCGTTTTATAAAACCATGCTTCATCAGTAAAGATGATTCTTTGCGAAAGTTCTCCATTATTGTTCATATTTACAAACCAATTACAAAACTGTAGTCTACATGGGTAATCAATTTCTAACAATTCTAGTACTGCTGAGACACGGTATGGATAAAGTTGCATATCTTTTTTTTAATAACTTGTGAGTTGTACCAGCAGAAAGGTTTATTTGTTGACTCAAATGTGAACAGATTGACAACTTGAGGTGTACGTTTCTTAACTGCTCCGCTGCCTGATTTTCTTAAGAGACTACCAGTTTCAGAAAAAAGTTTTAAAGTTCTATCCAAAGTATTCTTAAATTGTATATAATCTATTACAAAATGTGGAAACTCAACTTGAAATTCTACAATTCAATCTTGAACTGGATAAACCCATAAACCATCAATTTTATTACCACTTCGAAAATAAGCCTGGACTAAAAAAATTTTATGTTAAAGTGACGGCCATTTTAAAACTGAGAAGCAATTTATTTAAACCAGAATCGACGCACAATTATTTTATGCACTAACTGATATTTGTGATTGACATTATCAAATGTCATTTGGATTTACGTTTACGAACAACAAACACATACTAATACATTTGCGTCTTATTCTATCAAAATTTCAAAGTAACCTAGATTGACTTTTCAAATGAACAATTATTATGTGTAGTTTATGTCTTTTGTCATTCTGTTTCTGAATCTGATTTAAAATTAGCTCCATCACGTCAGGAATTTGAAACATTTTCTTAAATAATTTTTTTTGTTAAAAAAAGGCATTATAATTTATAAAATTTTAAGATACATTTATACAGGCGAAACTACTGGAGATAGAGAGACGATTAAATGCAGAAAGAATTGCAGTTTTACGAGCTCAATTTAATGAGATTTTTGGTTTTTTAAAAAATGCATAGCTATCTATACAAGGTGTCCCGTATCGTTGTTCAAATTTTAGGAGTGTAAAGTAGACTTCATTTCAAGTAGCAAAGACGCAAAACTTGTATATCCATTTTTATTTGTTTCAAAGTTACAAATCTATGAATGTGATTGTCAGATCATGAAAAAAAATGTTATCCTAAAGTCAATACAAGCTGATTTAAAAAAAAAAAAAGTTAAACGATTCAATGACAGGCCTGTGATTGTTAACGTCGCATAATAAAATGTTATCCTGAAATAAATAAACACGTGTCGTAGTGCTTACAGTAATTTCTTGGAGATCTACAAAAAAGAGTACTGGAAATTGATTTGTGATAAAGAAGGTTCTTACTTATTTCCTAAGTGCTGAACCATTAATATCATACAATAAACAAATGTTCAGATGACTGTTAACGTTGCAGTTTTTAATAAATGATTACATTACGTTTCAGTTCATACAACAGCTTATTAGTGAGTGGACACGTTTTCTTTATTCAAAATGCCTTACCGATTTTCTTCTCAAGAGTATGCGGACATGCATTTTGTGTATGGCTACTGTAACGGCAGTGCACATCAAGCAGTTATTGAATACCGACATCGGTTTCCCGATAGGCGCATTCCTCATTACAGATTGTTTCTGGAAGTACACAGACAATTTTGGGAATGCGGACTGCGTGATTATCTTTTCAACCGAGTAGTAAATTTGCCAGCAGACTTAGGGGAAGAAGCAGTAGCTATTGTTACAAGGGATACAACCCACAGTGTAAGTCGAATCGCTAGACACTAGGAGTGCCACGAACGACAGTTTGGCGCATTTTAAAATGTCAGGGCTTGTATACATATTACTATCGCAGGGGACACGGTTTGTTTGGGGCAGACCACTATGCTCGTCTAGTTTATTCTACCTGGATATTAAGATAGTCACGGCTTCATTTTAATTTTTGCAGAACAGTCTGGCACAGTCTCTGGACAGATAAATCTACGTTCACTAGATGTGGTGTTACAAATCTGAGAAACCTGCACAGGTGGTCATCAGAAAATCCCAAAGCTATACGCCCATCTAGATTTCAACATGAATTTTCTAGTAACGTTTGGGCGGCCCTAATCGATTACTTGTCGATTGGTCTTGTCGTTCTTCCTGGGAGGTTAAATGCGGACAATTACCTTCAATTTCTTATTGACGAACTGCCACGTCTTTTAGAGGATGTCCCACTGAATGTTCGACGAGACATGTGATTTCACATGGATGGGGCACCACCACATTTCGGAATTGCTGTCCGAAATTGGGTTAACGTCAATTATCCAAGGTGGATTGGTCGAGGTGGTCCTGTTGCATGGCCACCCAGATCACCCGATCCCAATTCCCTTGATTTCCATTTTTTTGCATATAATCCGGCCTTTAGTAGTAACCTATCATTTAATCTGTCACATGTTAATAAAATTTACGTAACTTTTTACAAGTCCTAGACGATATGCTACCGTAGCCTTAGAGAATCCAGTTTCTGTTAAGGAAATAATTGTAATCCTTTATTAGGATAGTTTATTGAGACTGTATTAAAAATAATTCAAAAAATAAGACTGACAAACTGCAAATTTATATTTTGATATTTCATTGACAATTGATATAATCAATCAGGGCAAAAAACTACATTGTGACAATTTCCTCAAATTTTACAATGACATTGACGACAAAAATTTATTGCTCGCAATTATTAACCTAATTAATTACCTAATTAACATAATTTCTTTTACTTTTCAATATTTTTTTCCATAATCTGACGCACCAGAATAAATTTCTTCCTATTACTATTGTTAAAACTATAAAAGAAACGAAAACTGTACATAGTTTCTAAAGAAAAATTTAAAAAAATTAAAATTTGTTGACCAGTGCTTTCAAACTATTTATAAATTTCTCATAGACCAAGACACATTTTATTTGCTTCCGAAACAATATACCTTGTAATTTTCGTGTTATGATAATAATTTCCACCCGACTAGGTGTCGGAACAAATTAAGAAACTGCGTTTTCGTACATGGAGCGAAGGTTCGCTCGCGTTCAGTCTGAAACAATACACTACATTATTTATGGATTCAATTTCAGGCAAAGTAGCTGTTACACGTAACGACTTTATTAATCTTTATAAATATGATACAAAGAGAAGATAATTGATGCAAAAGTAATTGTTTGTTATAGCTTGCCTGTTCTTGTAAGACGTCAGTTATTGCACGAAATTTGATTTGATTTTCAAATATGAAATTGTTGATTAAAGCGGAGATTGATGGAGGTTAATTCTGTTAATTAAAAATAAACATTACCACAAGCTAGGGTTTATTTCGATAATCAAGTAGTCATCATCAGAAGTAGAAAATATATATTATATTATTTGCAACACTAACTTTGCAACACACGTTGTCATATTAATTCTAACAATTTTAGTATGACGTAGTTATAGTGATGTGTACTAACTTTTCTTTATATTATTTGCAACACAACTTTGCAACACACGTTGTCATATTAATTCTAACAATTTTAGTATGACGTAGTTATAGTGATGTGTACTAACTTTTCTACTAGTAATATTGACAAGTCAGTCATCGAAGTACGTAACCAAGATTAATAAAGCTATATTTTTTTGGAATGTTTTGATTCTGTGAAGTAAATAATTAAATATAAAAAATACCAGAATTATCTAATAAATATACAAGGGTGGATTGATATACATATAAGGTATTCAAGCAATTCTAAAAATTTGAGCTAGTTTCAGAATGACATGTAATTATAGAGATTTCGTCCATAAGAACGAAACTTCCTACCTGCACATATAGATGTCGCTGTAATCCACTTTTAATATCGGAATCAAGTTAATTATCGAATCATCCTCATAAGTATGTCGTGAAACAAACTCAATGCACATTAAGAAAATTAGTACATATTTTATCCGACATTAATTTAATCTTTTTAATATTCCATGACGTATTAATGCTTGGAACTTCTTCTAAATCTGTTGCATATATACGAAATTTCGTTGATTTAGCCAAATATTCTCACTTCATTTAAAAACCCCAAAAGGGTATAAAACTCCATACCGCACACAATTAATAATCGTGTCCTAAATACATATTTCGACAACTAAGTTGTAATCATCAGTAGGTAAAGCCACTAATAGTGTTGAACATGTGGCACAGTAAAGCTGCCACAGGGGCACAGTAAAGCTACGTCCGCGTATGCTCAACATTTTGATTAGTGCTTTTACCTACTGATGATGACATCTTGGTTGTCGAAATACGTAATTAAGATACGATTATTAATTGTGTTAAGTAAATGGGTCCACGGATAGTGAATTTAATCACGTTAAAACCCAACTAATAGGGATATTAAAACTATACACAGTACGGTAAATCGATAATGCGAATAATTCTTCGTTTCGGGATCCCAACCTTGGTACACTAATCCGAAACAGATATTTGCAATCAATCAAATTTTTCAAATACCTAAAGCCTTTATTTATTTATTCTGAATATTATGTTTCGGTCGAAATAGGGACTGAGACAGAAAATGTTTTTTCAGAGTCGACTATGAAAGAAAATATAAATGAGAGTTAAACATATAAATTCATTTACTTATTTTAATTAGATCAACTGGACGGAATATTAAGAATAGGTCAAACTCTTACTAATCTAATATAACATAATTAAATAAAAGTTGGAAACTAAATACAAACTTACGATAAGTGCAACTAACGGAAACAAATCAAAAATAAAGTTGCGTAATCTAATTATTGATATTGAAAGAAAAGTCTTTCTTTGGAGAGTGTGGTTAAATAAAAACTCAAAAAAGGTATAAAATCCCTTCCACAATTAATAATCGTATCCTAAATACGTATTTCGACAACAAAGTTGTCATCATCAGTAAGTGAAACCGCTAATCAAAGTGTTGAAGATATGGCATAGTAAAGCTGCCACAGGGGCACAGTAAAGCTGCGTCCGCGTATGCTCAACACTTTGATTAGTTATTTTACCTACTGATGGTGACAACTTTATTGTCGAAATACGTATTTAGGATACGATTATTAATTGCGTTAAGGGATTTTATACCTTTTTTGAGTTTTTACTTAAGAACAGCCTCCAAAGAAAGACACTTCATTTAAAGATATTATTCGGTTGTTTCGTTTAAATTTTCACTTTCCAACAAAGTTCTAAATCATTCAAATGCATCCTTAATTTCAAAACACGATGTAGACTTTAAAATACAGTGATATTACAAGAGCTTCCGCAATAGTTTCTGACAGTCTACAAGATTAGAAAAAGTTTATTTTGGCAAAAACGAGATTATATAAATATTAAGCGAACATAAGCCAGCTAAAATTATGAGTTGATTTTAAAATTGATACCTAGAACAATCGATAGGTAATGGTCGAACGCATTGCTCGAATGAGGGCCACGTGATCAATATTTCAAATTTAAATTGGCGCATGAATTCCGAGCTGCGTTTGATCTGGCGAAGCGGAAAATGAAAAATGGGACAGTCGAGTTCATAATGGATTGGACAAAATGTTGAGAATTTTTTTTTGGAATAATTGAATCGATTCTGCCTTTACTTGATGTAAATCCATATCAAATGATAAAAAAAAACACAAACACTGTTGTATTAGATTTACACTTTATTTAATAATAACTATATGACAGCTGTTTCATCGTACAACGGTATCTTCAGATATAACAGAGCGGTACTGTAAACATTTTACTTAAACGTATATACTTTATGACTTAATGGTATTCGCAGAAATTGGAAACCGAAATATTTTTACCCTTGTTTATATAAGGGATACATAGATTACATAAATTATATATACATAAAACACAACTAACAAAATGTTCTAATCAAAAATAGGAAATAAGTTCAACAGTGGAGAGGAATTAAGCTCTGTTTTGTCATTTAATAATTTATTTGAAAATGTTTGATTATTAATTTCCATTGCTTCTAATAAATCTAGTTTCTTACTTTTCTTATCTTCATGTAGGATCTTGAAATTATTATTAAAACTATGGCTTTCTTCAATTAAATGTTTGGAGTATGATGAATCTGTTTTCCCATTTCTAAACGAATAATAATGTTCGTATATGCGCTTTTTGAACGTTCTACCTGTTTGCCCAATATATATTTTAGTAGATGTGCCACAAGTTAGTTTATAAACACCTGACTTATTATGATGTGTTGTTTTACTTTTATTATTTTTGATGAAGTTACTAATATGGATGTTGGTTTTATATGCAATGTTTATATTTTGTTTTCTTAAAAATTTTGCTAGTATTTTATTTTGTCTGCCTAAGTAGGTAATAATTTTAAATTTCTTGTCATAATCTTTAGTAATCGGATATATATCTTGTATTGCTTTAGTTTCTCGTTTTTTGGATATTATTTTGTCTATTATATTCGGGTCATAACCATTATTTATTGCAATCTGTTTTATAATGTTGTATTCCGAATTAAAGTCTTCTATTGACATAGGTATATTTAATAGTCTATGAATCATACTATAGAATGCTGCTAATTTATGTTGAATTGGGTACATTGATTTATTATGTATTGTTATGTCTGTGTGCGAGTTTTTATGGTATATCGAGAATTTTGCTAGGTTATTGCTTCGCTTAATCGTTAAATCTAAGAAGTTAATACTATTATTCTGTTCTTTCTCTATTGTGAAATTGATGTTGTTATGTATTGAGTTTATAAATTCTTCAAGAGTATTAAGTTGTCTATCTGTGCCTGTATAACAAATTAAGATATCATCTACGTACCTATGCCAAAATAATATGTTCTTAACTAATGCACTGTTATTAAATATAGTGGTCTCAAGGTTATCTATAAAAATTTCTGCTAATAACGGAATAAGTGGGTTGCCCATGATTAATTCGTCTTTATAACTGTAAATATTATCATTAAACGAAAAATAATTTTGATCAACACAAATTGAAAGTAAAAATAAAATTTCCTCTGTTTTGGTGGGGTTGGTCTATTATTTTCTAGCATATTCTTAATTAGCAAGATGGCTTCTTTAGGAGGGACACTAGGAAATAGGTTTTGTACATCAAACGATATTAGTTTCGCATTATTCGTATTTTTTTTTTTTTTGTAAAAACAATTTTCATTCGATATAATCGTCTTCAAATATTGTAGTATTTACTTTTAGGATATAAATTTAAAGTCGATTTATTTGATATATTAATTTAATAAACATAGAATGCTACATTCCGATACTCTCTGAAGAAGTTTTTAAAAATGAATGAATGGGATTTTAACGTCAACGATAGCACCGACATTTTCAGAACCGAATACGCAGGTAGGGTATATCTCTTGTCAGCTGACGGTATAAGGCGGTGCTTATCTTGCGGAACAAATCGAAAAACTTCACTTCATAACTGCACTGAGGAAATCGTTAGATCGAAACACGGGTGTCTGTATGTTTTTTACACTTATTATATCTATGCAAACCTAATTTTTTTTCTTTGTTGTTAAAAATATATCTAGACTTGCTAATTATTTATCCTCCTTCGTAACTTAAATCGATTAGATCATTGCTTCAAGTGGTTACCAATAAAGTTATTATAGCTAATGTAATAGCCAACGTTCAGTAACGGACGAGGTACGACTGTCAACGATATGACAGTTGACAGAAATCTCGGAACTTTTCCAATCTAATTTCAATTTTCCGCTTAAGAAATTAATTCTTCGTGAAAAATAAAATATTGTATAAACCACTGGCGTTATGGCGATTTTATTGCGCTCGGTCGACATTCATCCCTCAGACCAGAGGCCCTCGGGCTGAATTAACGTCCACCTCGGAGCAATATAATACCCATAACGCCCTTGGTGCATAAATAATTATTGAATTGAAAATGTTAGTTGTTATAACAGCTTCTTATCTTTTCCCTTATGTTCAATTTATTTATCAATGTCCATCAATACATATTTTTTTTGTGTTCCCCTGAGACCATTACACGCACCCCTGGGGGTATCAATACCACAAGTTGAGCTAATGCATCTCTCTGTATATTTTACATTGACAATAATCAATTTATAAAGTAGATCTAAATGCATGCACACTCACACAACATTGAAATAAATGCGTATACATTCAAAATATCATTAATAATTAGGATTTGTCAAAAACAGTAACATACATATATAAATATATACAGATACTATGAATCGATACAGGTGTTTACACTTTTATACAAATTTAATACAGTGAGTGCTTATTTATTTTACAACGGAAGAAAGATAATATTTACAAATGCCACGTGCTTCTATGTAATTACATATTTTAGCATGTATATACTATTGTACTATACTTTACCTTCAACATCTAACATTTAGAAAAAATATAATTATCGCGCATCCTAATGGAATCTTGAATTATTACAATGTGCTGAAATGTCGATGGCTTTGATCAGGTTCGGAGTAGTAACATTTTTATTTCATACGTTTCCAGTTCTTTATTTTTGCAAAATGTCATATTTCCTTACCATGTGTCGCTTTTTATAATTATTTATACAAATACATTTCTATTATAAGGTGCCATGTTCTAATCTTTACAAAACTATACGACTATTAAATTTAAATATTTAACACAAGTCATTTCCATAAATAAAATCTATTCGCCTTTTCTGCTGTATGTTATCTTATCTGTTCCTTTCAAATTCAATTCTACGATCTTGTAGGTTCATCGAAGATACATTCTTCCATGCTTTTGTTGGTCTTCCTCACAGTCTCCTTGACGTAATTGTTGCTGGTGACACCAGATCGATAGCGCGTGGTAAGTTGCTTGCTTATCATGCCATTTGCTTCGTGTTCTTGAATTCTAATAGTGAAATATCTTAGATCACTCTATAGGAGTGGGCGTATTAATATTTTTTTGCCTACCAATGCTCCTTGTAATTGGCGCTGCTGTTGGGGATGCTAAAGCATAAACTATTATATCCTTTTCACTGTGGTCATTGCCATAAATGAAGCTTCTTCGCCTTTTCTACTTTTTGTAATCCTTTATGGTCCTTTCGAATCCAATTGCTCGATCTTATAGGCTCTTCGCAGATATGCTTTTGTTGGCCTTCCTTGTGGAATCCTTAACGATATCGTTGTTTGTCACCCAGCGGATAGCGCGGTGGCAAGTTGCCAGCTTGTCGTGCCGGGAGTCTCGGGATCGAACCCGGGTCTTGCTATCCAAGAAGGTTTTTGTAACTTTCCTTTTCGTTTAAGGAGAATGTCGACAGACATAAGACAGATCTTAGCTCACTTCAAGGGCGTGGGCGCAATAATTTTATATTAATAATAATAATAATAATAATAATAATAATAACGCAGGCGAGGATGTTGTTGAGATACCTTCATCTCAACCCACTTCGTCAACATAACAACTAAGGCGCCGGACCCTATGTGCCGTGAAAATGAACCCCCCCCCTACATGATGGGAAGTGTTATTATCTTCTTACTAAGAATGAAGCATGCCATATGGAGGAGAGCTGCATAGTTAGGTTACGGAAAATACCTGGAAATAGGAAATAATAAACAACAATAATAATAATATTATGATAGTTATGCCAGCCATCTTGTTCTCACGAACCGATGGGTTAACACACTGGCAACCAAGGACAAATTGAATGTTCTTGCGAATGGACGAAATAATAATAATAATAATAATAACAATAATAATAATAATAATAATAATAATAATAATAATAAACCCAAATTTGTCCTTGGACAAACCAAGGACAAATTGCATGTCCTTGTGAATGGAGGAAATAATAATAATAATAATAAACCCGCACATGGTAGCCTAGAGCTAGGTTACTGGAGACTAGCGACCCCACGGTTTCCTGAGCTAATCGTTGGGTTGGGATAGAAGCCCCAATCAGGTACACTTGCTTCAAACACTGATTAACAAGCAAGGACTGAAACAGCGAATTGTTCATGAAACACAAATATGGCATGCTTCAGTAGAAACAATAGACTCAGGCGAGGATGTTGTTGAGATACATTCATTTCAACCCACTTCGTCAACATAACAACTAAAGCGCCGGACCCTCTGGGCCGTGAAAATGAACCCCCCATACATGGTGGGAGGTGTTATTATCTGCTTACTAAGAATGAAGCATGCCATATGAAAGAGAGCTGCATAGTTATGTTACGGAAAAATACTTGGAAATAAGAAACAATAAACAACAATAATAATATTATGATACTTATGCCAGCCATCTTGTTCTCACGAACCGATGGGTTAACACACTGGCAACCAAGGACAAATTAAATGTTCTTGTGAGTGGAGGAAATAATAATAATAATAATAATAATAAAAGGATAAAATCTACTTCTTTTGGCATTTTTGTTGGGAACTTTTTTGGGGGTCTGGCTTTTATAGGCTTGACACCTTCTTGTCCACTACTCTCATTTGCTTAAGTAGTCAAACACATGAAATACATTTACCTTTTTTCCTATCCCATTGAGGCATTTTTCAATAAGCTAATCCACAACTTTTTTGGGAATACATTGCACTTTGACAAAGTAATGTTACTAGTTTCAAAGGTATCTTAAATTCATTCAGACACATGCTTGGGGAAGAGTAATCCTAAAAGCTATTCTTTGGTTTACTTTATGGGTTTTATGGGTTCCAAATAAATTGATAATTACAACTAACTTTATTGCTTCTTCTTCGATAAAAGTACTGTCTTAAAAAACGTGAAAATTTAGATTATTTGAAAAAAGGAAATATACAAATTGCATCGATCTGTTTTAACTAAATCTGAATTTTTCGCTTAATGAACAATCAGCACTGAATCAGATTGCAAATGTACCATAGTATATGTGCCTTATCCATATTTTCATTTCCGCATTCCTTTATATTTACAAAAATTGACGTTCATATTTCTACTATTCCGGTTCTGCTTTTAACATTGCAAATCTATTCTTCAATAACTATTCAATCATAATGTATTGATTTTTCAAGTATTCTGTCCTATTTCTGACGATTACACAATCATTTACTACTAACGAGATATTTAATGATCATCTACCGTGACATTAAAGTTTTTTTTTTATGTATGTACATACATTTGCACGTTTATGAGTGATAAATTGAAAAATTGCAGTTTACTGATCGCGCCCTATGACATTATTAAAAATACAAATTACGTGTGCATGTACTTACCGCTGATTGATAATCGGGTATGTCAAATGACCTATGGTATGTATGTACATCTCCCAAACTTGTTTTTTTTCTTCTACGATGCAACGTTTTTGTTTATATTATTTTTTTTATCAATGCTATGCAGAAAGCAGGGGGTATAAAAGGGAATACCTCGGTGAGGAGATAGTCAGTAGATATTCATTCATTAGTGTAAAATGTTCAAAGTATTTGCTTTAATTTTCCTAGTAGGTACGTGCATTGCCGCACCAGCCGATGTGGTACCGATTGTATCACAAGACAGTGACGTACAAGCTGATGGATCTTACAATTACAGGTAAAAATGTTTATATCATTTAAATTTGTTTTTTAAAATTTTAAATTAAAAATAATTCTGTACTAATTTTAAGATTGATTCTATATTTTTGCAGAAATTAAGCTCTAATTGTAGTGTATTTGGTTTCGTTTTTATTATAATTTATTTGTTTTTATTTATTTATTAGCTGCCCACCAGAGAAATCTACTAACAGGGCTGCTCTGTACATAATACGAAATACCAAAACGTGGAAATAAGCAATATATAATGTACATAAAGCATATTTAATTTTTTTTTTAATTTTCGTATACGCTTGATGTGATATTCCAACAAGATCCTTTATCTAAGCTCAGTTCTTTTGATATTGCTCCATCTGTAATTGCCATTTTAAGTTCATATTTGGAGGATTACTCTTCGTACGCCCATTACATTGGATACCGTTTCACTAAGCTTGTGGCCGTGTCTAGCGTTCCGCAGGGTTCCAATCTAGGTCCACTTTTATTTGCCTTATTTATCAATGACATTCTATTGAAAGTCGATTGTCTTATTTTGGTTGATATAAAGATCTATTTCGAAGTCTATACTGTTGATGGTGCTCAAAGTTTGTAGAGGAATCTAGATCTTATTAAAAATTGGTGCCATGTAGTTAATCTTAAGTTAAATGTCGATAAGTGTTGTGTTGTTACTTATCCAAAGAAGTTTTCTCCACTTTTATCGTAGTATAAGTTTGGTAACAAGACTTTACCTAGATATTCTGCAATCAGGGATTTTGGGTTGCTTTTGACACGATTTACGGTTGTAACACGTTACGTTCCTGCGAGCCAATCCCTTGGTTCTTAATGCGTTATTACAAAAAACACTAATACAAGAGGAGGTTTTTATTATATACAATTTAAAGTTACTACCATCAGCTATTTTTCTGTATAGTTGCCATTAAGATCGAGTCATTCGTCATGGTAATGGAACAGCTTCTTAATGCCCTGTTCATAGAACTTTGCCGTCTATGAATTAAGCCAACACTCACTTGCAGCGATCGTTGCCTCCCAAGCCGTTCCTGTTCCAAAAGACGGTGACAATAACTTTTCTTGCAGAAAAAGTTTGACGGTATCTTAAAGGTTTCCTCGTTGGTGAGTAAAAACGACCCAACTGCATTGACGGTCTTTTCGTCTCAACATTGACATAGGCGGCCCAAGTCTCACTACCTGCTTATATGCTTGAAGAAATCTTCACTTTAAACATCATGAGGTGGCAGAAAAGTTAGTGGCCTTGAACAAAATTGGTGGTAACCTATATGTTCAGTAACAACCTTGTATAAAGCTGACCGTGAAATTTGAGGGAAAAAGGCACTCAGTTCTGTGATTGTGAATTGCCGATTTTCACGAATTTTTTCTTTGTTCAATTTGTTGACGAATTATGTATAGTTATGTCTATATGGGATTCTTTGTGGTAAATGTCTAACTCTAAGTTATTGTGGATTTTTTAATAGTTAGATCCTAAAAATTAACGCCATTGTTTAGTTCAGGTCCATGTTAAATTTAATAATTTAGAATTGACAAATTCCAGAAGCGAGTTTATTTGTATTTGCGAAGTCCGACATCGTCTTCATATCTATTCCAAAAGGAAATATGGTTTCTTAGGGGATTATTAAGTGGTTAATGCAAATTTCTGATGCCAAAAACTAAATGTCACGAATTCTAAGTGGTTTATGAAAATTTCTGATAGCAATGGACTTAAGATGTTGCCCATTATTAGTCCTTCACTACAAGTGTATATTGAACACTAAAATATTTAACGAATCCAAGATTTCAGCTTTAATTACCGGGCTAATGTTACTAGCTACAACTAAATTTTTAATTAAATTAACGATTTCGGCTAGGGCGTGCTCGAAAATATAATTTTTCACGTCAAATAATACCTGTTTGGTATATGAGTAAGGACCGGACACTAGAGGCCCATTACTCATCGCCCACGGGCGTACTATTTAAAATTTGTATTTATAAAAAATTTTTAATTTTATTTACATAATTGGAAAACAAACGGGTGATGATCTACAAAATACTAAATACATGTTTATTTGTTCATTTTGTAGTTTAAGTTAAGTAAAGGAGTATTAATATTAACTTAATTATTAAGGTTCTCTTCTGTAAAATTTGTTCTCTTGGAATGAAATACATCCTTGTAGATAGAAAAAATACTTTTTACATCGCAACAGGTTATGGGTGCATACTGGAAATATTCTTTTATTTCAGCATATTTAGCAGTTAGATTTTGAGGCATTGTCCCCAAACACAATTGCCGTAATGTTATTAAATCTGGATTTCTATTAAAAACCGCGTCTAACTTTTGCAATGGTGCTTTTCTTAAAACTTTTTTAAAAGCGGATACAAGTCTATCAACTTCCGGAAGGGTGTCTCTGATATAATCACAGATTCTGTGGAGAGCATGTGCTACACAAGTAATATGTAGCATATTAAGATATGTTTCCTTTAATAGTCTGTCTGGTTTTAACATATACGCAGCACTGTCACTGACAAATAAAAGTATTTTTTCTGTTTACCTGTTGTCCGAATGAAATATTTGGTGCATATTCTCGTAAATGGTTTAATCGATTAAAGTTAGTATATACAGGGTTAGTTAAAAGTATGGAGGTGGCGATTTATTGTCGTTAATATTCATTTTATGGATTTATGTTCAATATAAAAGTTCCGCGCATTTTTTTTAAATGGGAACTAGTAAATTTTACTCTACCATTCGAGAGAGTTTTTTTTTCTCTTTACAATAATATTTTTGTTTTATTTAAATTCATTTTAATAACTTTTTTATAAGAAAAAGCTGGTTCATGTGTTTAACAGATGTTCGATACATCGCAGATAGACAGAAGCGTAGCGATAAACAAACTTGAGCGACATAATTTTATCAGTGGTTATTGTGAACGTCAAATCTTTGACAGAAATAATTCATTTGTGCAATTTCTTGCTGTTAATATTAACAATGGCGAGTCTATTTTAAACTATCGATATTTCTCGAATCGATTCAATAATATTGGTTAGATAAAGATTTATGCTAATCCAGTAATTACATGTTAATCCTAAATTCTTAAACTTCCTGAAAATCAAATTACATTCATATTAAACTAATGAGTATCGTTCAAAATTATTTCTAAAGCAACAGAAAAAATATACAAAGCGAATGATTAATGTAATAGCAGCTATGCTAAAACGTATTTTTATCATATTAATGCTCTTAACTTCTTTGATATAACCTTGACCTGAAAACTTTGAATAAATTCACTTTTACCATTCTTAAATTAAGTGTAATTATATTGAATGAATTAAATGTATGTAATAATTGCATCTTTGGAATAGAATAATCAGATGTTATGCTCATTTAGAACTTGTTAGAAGTTCTTTTTGGCACCACGAATTTTACAGTCTCTCTAGGAATATACAATATGATGTTGAATACAATATAATTTTGCACAGTTTACTGTGCCTTTCAAAAAATCTGCCTGCATTATACCTACAGTACGGTATAATGTAGGCTCAAATACATTTCCTTGAGGAGGCACTCTTAAGGATATTAAGTTTAAGCGGTTGGTATGTTTGAAATGTTAAATATTGGGTTTGCGTTAGACTTTTAATTTGCACAGCAGTTCGAGATATCATACCTCATCAAATGCTTGTAAGATGTTTACAAGAATGCAATATCTAAATCTTTCACTTTCTAGGTCGTTTCGTGTTTAGGTTA
Organism: Melolontha melolontha; assembly: GCA_935421215.2. Lineage (NCBI taxonomy): Eukaryota > Metazoa > Arthropoda > Insecta > Coleoptera > Scarabaeidae > Melolontha > Melolontha melolontha. The sequence continues at coordinate 7,024,501 of OW285242.1, read as the reverse complement.
CAACTTCATGTATTTGCTTTGAAATTAATTTCTTTTCTTCCCCAAATATCTCGAGCGTTTTTATTAATAAGTTTTCGAATAGTTTAGAAGTTATTGGTAATAGGTTGATAGGTTTTGTAGGAACCTTTGTCGATAGAATCTTTTCCTTGGTCTAATTTAAGAACGAAATATGGCCATCTTTCACTGCTATGGATCGAAGCACCGAATCGAAGCAAATAATTCAATATCATGGTAATTTACTTCCGAGCCAATCAAGGTAGTTTCTTAAGTATTTTACTTGCTATTAAATCGTAGCCAGGCGCTTTGTTTGAATTTAGATTCTCTGATATTGACCGCTGAATATCGTTTGCTTTAAATTTTTCAATTCGGATTCACTTGAAGATGCTTTGTAATGACATCATATTATTGTATAGTCCACATTGAGTAGAAGTTTACTAGGTTTATTAGGAGTAAAAGATAATAAAGAAGGATACGAAAGTAACAAAAAGCATTCTAGCAGTGAAATTCCAATTGTCTACCTTAAAATTAAGTGGGTTGTCGATAATTTTTTTTAATTTATATTAATATTTGACTTTATTATAACACTATGAAGTAATTTTTCATGATACTCTCTTTTCGAATAAATGCGTTTAACGATGTTCTCTCATCCTCGTGTTAATCTACTTTGCTAATTTACTATCTTCATCCAGATGTTAGGATTGTTTGCCGCTTGTAAATTAAGCCATGGTGTAACACTGTCCTGCAGTTCTTCATCGGTCTAAAGCCGTTGGCTCCCGAAATATTTCTTCCCCAGCCAAACCAGGGCTGTAGAAAGGATGGTCAAACACTTCCCGCTTGAAACGGAGCTTACTTTACGAATTACCCTCGTATATATATATATATATATATATATATATATATATATATATGAAGCGTTGTTCTTCGGGATATTTCGCCGCGTTTGGATGATTTCGTCCTGAGAAGGACAACTTTCTTCCTCACGTTTCGGTGACATCACTTTCACCTTTTTCTAGAGTATCTTCTCGTTTCAATGGTTGGAAGTTACCATTGCAACGAGAAGATCCTCTAGAAAAAGGTGAAAGTGATGTCACTGAAACGTCAGGAAGAAAGTTGTCTTTCTCAGGACGAAATCATCCAAACGCGGCGAAATATCCCGAAGAACAACGCTTCAACAAACGACCGCGAAAACATTCGACGAAATTTAATATATATATATATATATATATATATATATATATATATATATATAATGCTTAGATAATTTCTTAGCCGTTCATTTAATATATCAATTGATAAATTCTTGAAGTTTTTCGGCTTTTTATATAAAATATTTACAAATATTACTAAATTAGTGTGTAATTGCGAAGTAAATGTGAATGTAAACATTGCTGTCTATAAATTACACCGCAAATCATACGAAATTTTTAGTTGAAAAATTGGAAAATTAGAAATGGATTATAAAGTAACAGCGTTATCTTTAACACTGTTACTTTAGTAAAGTAACAAATGTTATCTTTAATACTGTTACTTTAGTAAAGTAACAAGTGTTATCTTTAACACTGTTACTTTATATTGCATTTATAATTAGCTTGAACCAAGGTGTATCGTTGCTTAATTAGTAAAGCAACCAAACCGTAGACTTGGGTTCAACGTAGACAAAATTTTTCAATTAAAAATTTCGTATGATTTGCGTTAAAATTTGTAGACAGCAATGTTTACATTCGCATTTACTTCGTAATTACATACTAATTCAATAATATTTGTAAATATTTCATATAAAAAGCCGAAAAACTCCATGAATTTATCAATTGATATATATATATATATATATATATATATATACGATATATATATATATAATCAAAAATTAATTAAAATTCGGGTAAGCGGTCAATTAAAAACTCCTTTATTAAATTACCCTATATTTCGCGACAGACTTTGTCGCTTCTTCTGGGGTAAAAAATGTAGAGTTAAAAAATAATAAAACTGACGTACAAAATATAAAAATATAAAAAAATGTAGAGTTAAAAAATAATAAAACTGACGTACAAAATATAAAAATGATTTTTATATTTTGTACGTCAGTTTTATTATTTTTTAACTCTACATTTTTTACCCCAGAAGAAGCGACAAAGTCTGTCGCGAAATATAGGGTAATTTAATAAAGGAGTTTTTAATTGACCGCTTACCCGAATTTTAATTAATTTTTGATTATATATCACGGTCGATAATTTTCTTTTCAATTATATATATATATATATATATATATATATATATATATATATATAATTTAAAAAAAATTATCGACGGTACTATATTTGATAAAATAAATTAAAATCGGGAAGCGATCTGTCAATTAAAAACTCATTTATTAATTATCTCTATATTTCGCAACAACTTTGTAGCTTCTTCCGGAGATACTACAAGATTAATGAAAAATAACATTGAATAAATAAGTGTACAGGCTTCCCTACATTGTTGGTGTATCAGAACGACTCTCTCGTGTGCTCTCCACAGAGGAAATTAGATTAGGTTTTTACAATTACAACCCAGTACGAAACTCTTTTAGAAAAAATAAGGACTTGACGACTTTGCCCTTCCGATCCAACGTTGTGTATTGCATTCCTTGCAATGGATGCAGTCAGGTGTACATAGGTCATACCTCCACTTGGCTAAAAACTAGACTCGCAACGGACAAGAGTGACATTCGGACTGGTAAGAGCAGATGCGCCTTGTCTTCACATTTGATTAACAATGATCACACACCTAATTTTAATAATGTTAAAGTCCTTCAGACTGTAAACAACTTAAAGTGTAGAGAGTTTTTCGAAATGGTAGAGATCAATAACAACTCTAATTCGATGAATTTCAGATTTGATACAAACAAACCTAAGTGCAATATATGCTTACTTGCTAACCATCTCAATGAACATAAATTCTAAACAACAAACCACACAAAACACCAACTTATCTATTGCCGTTTAACACATTGGTCCTTCTCAATCATTTGTGTCATTTATTAATTGTATAACAAGTTTTGTTTTTCTAAATGTAAAATTGTTGTGCGGCGACACATTTTAAAGAATAGCCACCTTGAAGTTAGCACGCCAGTGTATAAAACTTGTGACCTTGATTATGAATAGTGACTTTTCCAATTCGATGTTACACACCTGGAATTCAAAAAAAACTTTACCGGATCATTTACACTATCATTCTCTAACATTATTGTATTAACTTTGTGATAAATAACATGTGTTTGTGCGAGTATTGCTTTTGTTCGTCAAAACTGCACGTTGTGGCTCTATTTTAAATGTGTTTGTCCTGGCTTTTAAAATGTAATTTCGGAGTAAATTATGTGTACGCCGTTGTTATTAGTTGTATTTCCATCTGCTCTTAAAGTGACCCCTTGAGGAAGCATACGAATTTGATGCGAAATATTGGGATAAAAAAATTAAGAACTGACTTAATAGAGTTTAATTTTGCTGGATTCACCAAAAAACAATTATCCTTTCCATACATGGTCTAACGACAAAGACTCCTGGTCTAATTATATATATATATATATATATATATATATATATATATATATATATATATAACGTGTGCATAATTTGTCGCAAAAGCTACACGCAGCGACGTTCTTCGTTTCGTTCTGAATAAAAAATCTTAATGATAAAATGTCGTATCATGCTTCGTTTGTTTTCACGGGGTTCTTGAAGTTCAGACTTTTAGTACGTAACTAACCTTTGCTCTTCGATATCTGTTAATAGAGATAGATGCAATTTAGTTTAAGGAAAAAAATTTTACTAGTATTATTTCGTAAACGCTTTCTTTTTGATTTAAAAGCTTGTTTTAAACATTTATTCATTAACGTACTTCCACGAAAAACACATTTGGCAACGTTGTAGAACAATAAGTTTGTATTTCAAAGTGAGTTCAATCAAAATCATTACTGTCAAATTTTGACATTTACGAATTTTCGAAGCATGATACGACATTTTAACATTTAGATTTTTTATTCAGAACCGAACGAAGAATGTCGCTACGTGTAGCTTTTGCGACAATTTATACACAGCTTGTATATAAGGAATGGAAAACGAGATATATGTATAGAAGAAAACACTAGAACTCATTTTTGTAAATATCAAGGTCTGAATAAAAACTACCCAGTTGGTAGTGGACACCTATAAGACTAACTTGGCTTGTTATGACAATAAGGTCAATTATGCTTTAGATGTGGAGGTCGCATCTTATATTTAAATACTTCGAACTTGAAATGGCATTTTCATATTCGTTTCCAATGCACCTATTTGATGAAAACATTGACTTTTGTTACTATTAGTACTTGTTATGTATATGATTTGCGATTTGATTTAAATTTTTTCCTGTAAATGGAATTATAATTCTGTTGGGTAAATAAATAAATAAATAAAAATAAATAAATAAATAGTTATACTTTCAAAAAAGAAGCCTAGTTTAATTCTAGCGGCATCATTCCTAAACAAACTTCGAAAACTTGACTTCACATATTTAGCAAATTCAAATCATCTTTTATAAAATTGTACCGAAAATAAAGAAATCCAATAACAGTAACAGCAACGAATCACTAGAAGCGGTCGGTTTTCAATTTTCAGGATTTCATTAAACACATTACAAACATGTAGTTGACCCGTTTTCCTCAATTTCAATCGCCGAAAACTTTAATTCAATCAACTTCTTCTCAGTTTTCAGACTGGAGATGGCACAGCTGTGGAACAACACGGCTCCGTGAAAACAATTGATAACGAACCGGCCATAGTCGCCGACGGAAAGTTCTCGTACAAGGCACCTGATGGTTCTGACATATCCGTTTCGTACACAGCCGATGAGAACGGCTACCGTCCAGAGGGAGCCCACATTCCAGCCATTCCAGCGGCGATTCTTCGGGCACTGGAATATAATGCCGCACATCCAGAACAAAACGGTTCCTAGTTCGGAACGTTTCTGAATCACATTCAAGTGTGAAGAAACGCTAGCCGCTGATTGGACAAAAGATTTACGAAGCACGAATCGATTATATATACAAATATGCATTAAAATGAGAAAGGCGTTTTAGTCTATGTAATATTGAATCTTTGTGTATATATTTTTTAAAGATTTTATACAAATTTTGATAAATAAAAAGCACTAAAACAACACACAGTGTTTGTATTGCGTTTTCTTTCACCTTAAATAGAATTAAGTTCTATTCAATCTACGAGGTATAGTTATAAAATAACTAGACAGATGCTACGAACTATACATGACCGACAGTTGTGTAGCTTGGATCTTTCTCTTTAGATTGCCATCTGATATCCATTACGCATGTTTTTTAATATAAAGAAAATGCCATTAATGACCGTCAAGAAATTTCAAATCTTCCAAAATTATATTTCCAAATACTATAATACATAAATACATAAAAAAAAGTAAAAATTAAATTTCAATACAAACACTTAAATATTTTAAAACCCACCCACAAAGACGTCGGAAGTATCAAATTACTTGGGCAAGGACAAAACACAAATTTTAAAATATACTTTAGGTGTCCTAAAAATTCTATTTTCATATGTAGAAAGTACAAGTGACACATTATATGTTAAGTAAAATAATTCTAACTCTATAAAAAAATGTAAGACAGAAAAATACAAAATATAAGTAACATAAAATATATATAAACTTACATTTACGAAAAACATTAGTTATTATGTTATGTTATGTCTAGTATTGTAATCAACATTTATTCTAATGAAAACGATATATATATATATAAATATATGTATAGTAGATTCAATTAGTCGGCGATTTAAGATCTGTTTTACTTTATTATGCATATATTTAAAATAATCTTACATGTTTCGGCAAATAATGCCTTTTTCAAAGAATTTGTATTTACATTTTCAAATTCTTTGAAAAAGGCATTATTAATTAATGTAAACAAATGATTTTAACATGTTTAGTGGCGTCTTTGGTAAATTTTAACACACAAATTGAACTCCCGAAGAAGTAACGTTATGATTGTTATGAAATATAGAGTGAAATAAATGAGTTTTTTCATTTACAGACCGCTTACCCGTTCAATTAATATTTACTGATATATATATATATATATATATATATATATATATATAAAACAATTGATCAATTATTGGAGTTTATATATATATATATATATATATATATATATATATATATATAATACGATAATTAATTCTTCAATGTCTGTGTATGTCACTTTTGTTTAACTCTACATTATTATCTCCTGAAGAAGCAACAAACTCGTTGTGAAATATAGAGATAAACAATAAATGAATTTATTATTAACCTATATATATAAATATATATATATATATATATATATATATATATATATATATAGGTTCTTCTATATACCATGTGGCCGCGTGCGTCTGCACTATAGCGATACCTGTAGTGTAAGCAAAACACACAGAGGTGTCCGTGTGTTAGAACGGTAAAGAAGTAGACACAATGTTCCAATGTGTAGTCGCGCAAGCGCATTAGCTGTCGCTCCCGCATATGGGTGTTAGTTGCAATGTTTATATCGTCAGGCTAATGCGCTTGCGCGACTACACATTGGAACATTGCGTCTACTTCTTTACCGTTCTAACACACGGACACCTCTGTGTGTTTTGCTTACACTACAGGTATCGCTATAGTGCAGACGCACGCGGCCACATGGTATATAAATATATATATATATATATATATATATATATATATATACAGGGTTAGTTAAAAGTATGGGGACGGCGATTTATTGTCGTTAATATTCATTTTAGGGAATTATGTTCAATATAAGAGTTTGTTAAGATATTTTGATCCACATTTGAGAATATTTGAATTTTTTTTCTTCAATTGTTTTTTTAGATACGCCTGTCCGCGCATTTTTTTTTTAAATGGGAACTGGTAAATTTTGCTCTACCATTCGATAGAAAATTTTTTTCTCTTTACAATAATATTTTTGTATTTTTAAAATTCTTTTTAATATTTTTTTTACAAGAAAAATTAAACAAATGAATAACAAAGTAAATTAAAGTAAGTGTTCAAATTGGCGTCCATTAGTAATTTGACAATGACCCAAACGATTTACAAAACCCCGAACAGAGTTCTGTAAAAAATCTCGGGGAATTTCTTGTATCGTTCTGGTAATTCGGATTTGTAAATCTTCGACGTTATCGGGCTTATCTTTGTAAACTTTGTTTTTTACGTATCCCAAAGAAAAAAATTTAAAGGACTTAAATCTGGCGAACGGGCTGGCCATTCAATGGTTCCTCGTCTTCCAATCCATCTGTGGGGAAAAACGTTGTCCAGATATTGACGAATATTTACACCATAATGTGGTGGGGCGCCATCTTGCTGGAACCAGATACTGTCATTGGGCAGGTGTTCATTGTTTTCGTGAGGATAGAGCGTAGCACAAGCAGGTGTTATTTCATTTTACATTAACTGCAAATACAGAGCCGAAGTTAAATTGCCATTGATGAAAAAGGGACCGATAATATGACCGCATAGAATGCCAACCCAAACATTAACGTTTTGAGGGTACTGCGTATGGTGCTCCAAAAACCAAGAGGGATTTTCCGATGACCAGTATCTGCAGTTATGTCTGTTTACTTCACCGGTAAGGCAAAAAGTAGCTTCGTCAGAGAAAAGAATATTGTTGACAAAATTTTCATTATTATTGCAAATATTTAACATTTCTTCAGAAAATTGTAATCTCCTATCAAAATGTGTACCTTATAAGGTTTATACTTTTCACTTTTTAAAAATGACACGATCGATGACTGTGAAATATTGAAATTGGCCGCTAATTGATTGGTTTATAAATGGGGATATTCAGATACAGCCAATAAAATATCCAGTTTGTTATCATCGCTTTTTGCTGTTCTAGGTCTACCATTCCTTGGCAAATCTTTAGCGCTACCCGTTTGTTCAAAGCGTCTTAAAGTTTTACCAACAACGGATTTAGAAATTGGATTTCTATTTGGCTGCGTATCATTAAATAAATTACAAACGGCTTGTAAACTTCTGCGTCTATCTCCATAACCCAACATCATAAGTATTTCAATTCGTTCATGTTCACTTAAACTCGCCATTGTTAATATTAACAGCAACAAAATGCACAAATGAATTATTTCTGTCAAAGATTTGATGTACACAATAACCACTGATAAAATTATGTCGCTCAAGTTTGTTTATCGCTACGCTTCTGTCTATCTGCGATGTACCGAACATCTGTTAAACACATGAACCGGCCTTTTCTTATAAAAAAAGTTATTAAAATGAATTTTAAAAAAACAAAAATATTATTGTAAAGAGAAAAAGATTCTTTATCGAATGGTAGAGTAAAATTTACTAGTTCCTATTTAAAAAAAACTGCGCGGACAGGCATAACTAAAAAACAATTGTAGAAAAAAAAATTCAAATATTCTCAAATGTAGATCAAAATATCCTAACAAACTTTTATATTGAACATAATTCCCTAAAATGAATATTAACGACAATAAATCGCCGTCCCCATACTTTTAACTAAACCTGTATATAACAAATTGATAAATTATTGGAGTTTTTCGGCTTTTATATGAAATATTTACAAATATTAAATTAGTATGTATAATTGCAAAGTAAGTGGTGATGTAAACATTGCTGTCTACAAATTACAAAGCAAATCATACGAAATTTTTAATTGAAAAGTATTGTCCATGTTGGGACTCGAACCCAAGTCTACTGTTTGCCGGACTGTCGCTTTTACCACTTAGCCACAATAGACCTAGGTTCAAGCTATTTCAAAGCTTCGAATCCCAACATAGACAATATTTTTCAATTACTTCTTATACTTCTAATTCTGCGCGAAGTTATTACCCCTCCGCTCGCCAACTTATCTGGCGCTTGCAATGTATTTTATTGAAAAATAGATAATTTATTTAAAATAGTTAATTATCGTAACAGGCATGTACATTGTGCGAAGACAATTTTAAATATTTTTAACAAATTCAAAGAAGATGGTTGTTTCTTAAATTCCCACAAAAAAAAATAAATTAAGACCAATCACCATTCGTAACATACCACGAGATGGCATTTATTTTTATCGTGTTACTGAAATGCCCCCAATACGTAGGTTACGTTCGGTAGTTCGTTAAAAGTATGATGTAATTGATGTACCTTATATGAGAACATTCTACAATCTCATAAAATGGTAAAATATATTTGTACTTTTTTGTTATCAACGCTTTCATATTTTATACATTTTTTGATACACTAGTTTTACTATCTTAGATACATTTCATCCTTAAAGAAAATACTATCCATCTTCTTTGAATTTGTTGAAAATATTTAAAATTGTTTTCGCAAAAGGTATATGCCTGTTAGGATAATTAACAGTTTTAAATAAATTATCTATTTTTAAATAAATTGTATTTAATTTAAGATTTAAGTATGAATGAAAAGTCAGAAATATTTGACATTTAGAAAAATACATCATTGGTGTATACGTATAACTGGTTGCCTATTATGCCACCAATGTATTTTCTTTTATTTCTTTAGCTTTACACATAGCGCGATGTATGTGTAATGATAAAAAAGGACCTGGTATATTCCTTATTTGATGCGAGAGGCCTTGTACCGAGAACCAAATAAACACCATGAGATAAGCACATAAACAGAGTCTGTGAGAAATATATATTTTTGTAATTTTTCATTGAATAATGAAGTTTACACTTGCATCACAACAAGTAAAATACAAATATGTAATTATGTTATTAATTATCGAAATGAAGTTTCAACAAATATCTCCTCAATTAATTAGTTACATCTAGGAAATTAACACTTATTGTATCGAAAAGTTTATGGTTTGATTATCTTTAAACAACTTTCTGCAATGTCTAAAGGCTAATTTTATAATTAATTCCTTGTTTTGAAAAGATAATGTTGAGCTCAATGTATACGGAATTAACAATAACAATACATTTTGTACATGTTGTGCCAACTCGCTTGGGAGAAATAACAATGTTTTTCCTAACTAAGTAATCTGTCGAAATTCGCATAATTACTTTTTATAAATATGCAACATTAATTGGTGTATATCTAACCAACAGCTCTTGAATATATAAATAAATTTCTAATTTAAAATAATTTATTTACTAAGAAAACACCTGAAAAAATACGTTATGAAATGCAACGTTTGTTCCATAAATAATTTCGATAAATATATTTGTATTTGTTCGAAATTGTTTCGTGAACGTTATTGCTTTGTTAATTAATATGTTAACGTTATTATTAGATCATACTTTGTGACTAAATATTTTTATAGAAAATTAAAAACTTTAACCAAATAGTTTTTAAGTAATTTGTCATTTTCAAGTGAAGTAACTGGTACAAAAATAATTCATTTTTCTACCATGATACATGTAAATTTTAATTAAAGAAATTAATATTATTATATTTAAGTAGAGATACTGCGGTATTAATGGTTAGAGTGGAACAAATCACATACAGTATAGACTTCACAGGACCAGAGCTTTGCAAAAAAAAATTTATCGAAACTACCATTGAAAGGTGGGCTTAAAGTAAACCTAAGAAAAAGTGTGCAAGAATTCTCCGGGTCAAGGACAGGCAAAACAATAAATAGAACACATAGGATAGAATAGAATAGAGAGTGTAAGTTTGCTAAGACTATAACAGGAAATTATTAGTTCAACAAACATATGAATAATATAGGCTTGATAGCAGAAACAGTTTGTCGATTCTGTCAGAAGGAAGAGGAAACAGCAATTCATGGACTATGCCAATGCGTAAGTTTGAAAAGAACGCGGTTTTTATAAATGCAGATCAGTAGCCTAAAGCAATGTATTTAAAAGAACTGCTCTCAAAGCTGCTAAGCTTAATTAGGAGTTCAGAGCTAGAGAAAGTACTTTAATGAGAGTTACATAATAGATGTATAATGGTCCTCTTTGTCACTACCTCAAATAACCTATCAACACCTCTATCCATCTATTATACCATATGATCAAATAAATATACCCCCTAGTTAGCCATGAAATTATTTATTCAAAATATCATGTTGGTAGTGACAAATAAAATATATCTAATTGAATTGATTCAGCTTTTACTTAATGGAAGATCCATAATTTAAAATAGAAATAAAACTACGGTTCAAATCTTCACTTTTTAATATGGACTCAGATAAGTATGTCTTACTTAACAAAGACCCTACAAATTTATATAAATTAGCAATTAAAAACACTCTAAAAAATATAAATGTTGTTACTAACGAAAAAGAGAAAATAACTTTAGTAATTATGAACCCTCAACCTCCTAAATTATACTCTTTAATTAAATTACATAAACAAAACGATCCAATCAGACCAGTTGTTTGTTATGTTACTGCACCTTCTGTTAAAATATCTAAAATACTTATTAATATCATTACTAAATACACCAACTTTAAGCCACAGTACAGCATAAACAATTCATACGAATTATATAATGAAACGGATATGCAAAATACATATCCGTAACTGTAAACAAGGACAAACACCTCGTATTTTTAGCATTTACTTCTGTTCAATACATATGTTTCAGCCATCTAGGCCTCATCGGTTGAACTAGTGAAGCAATGTATATACAAATTAATACAGATCTGTTAAACAACGGATCTGTATCTGTATCTACATTTACGCTAAAATCGTCTCCATGCCATAACCAGTTTCGTTCTATCAGGCGACACCAATTTAATCAGTGACATCTGACGGATTCCTGGCCTAGTCGGTTTCTTCATATGTATTGAACAGAAGTAAATGCTAAAAATACGAGGTGTTTGTCCTTGTTTACAGTTACGGATATGTATTTTGCATATCCGTTTCATTATATAACAACGGCGTAATACGTGCAAAACGTATTGATAAATATCCCTTTTTTGTATATTTACCGCCATCTGGCGCGTGTTAATGGACAGCACCAATATACGTATTTTTCCGCTTATTTGTAATAGCCTTGTTATTCGAGCGGAAGATCGCCTTTTCTGGCCTAGTCGCTTTCTTCCGACTGATGTCACTGATTAAATTGGTGTCGCCTGATAGAACGAAACTGGTTATGGCTTGGAGACGATTTTAGCGTAAATGTAGATGCAGATACAGATCCGTTGTTTAACAGATCTGTATTAATTTGTATATACATTGCTTCACTAGTTCAACCGATGGGGCCTAGATGGCTGAAACATATGTATTGAACAGAAGTAAATGCTAAAAATACGAGGTGTTTGTCCTTGTTTACAGTTACGGATATGTATTTTGCATATCCGTTTCATTATATAACAACGGCGTAATACGTGCAAAACGTATTGATAAATATCCCTTTTTCATACGAATTAATTAATAAAATCAAAAATATTTCAATATTTAATTGACGAAGGAGATACTTGTTGAAGCTTCATTATAACGCTAAGAAATAAGTAATTAAACTTCTAGTTCCAAAAATTCTTTTATTGTAAATACCATCACCTGATGAAGCTATTGTATGGCGAAACAATATTGCAGTGGTATTTACAATAAAATAATTTTTGAAACTAGAAGTTTAATTACTTATTTCTTAGCGATATTTCAATACCTCATAATGCAAAATTGGTATCTTTTAACGGGTCTCCCCTGAGTCCCGAGTCTCCCTCCAGCCGAAGCCGTTAATTTAATTGAAAATTTACTTATAGCTAAGGGTAATTAAAGCTGAAATTTTAGATTTCTTAAATATAGTTCTGAAACAAAATTACTTCCAGTTTAATAATTCAATATACACTTGTAGGGAAGGACTAATTATGGGTAACCCCTTAAATCCATTACTATCAGAAATTTTCATGAACCACTTAGAATCCATCATTTTTAATAATCCCCTAAGACAGCATATTTTCTTTTGGCATGGATATGTAGACGATATTGTACTTTGCTTCACTGGAACATAAAGACAATTAAACTTGCTACTAGAATTCGTCAATTGTATTCATAAAAATATTGAATTTATCATGGAACAAGATGTAAACAATAGCATTAATTTTTTTGATCTAACTATTAAAAAAAATCAAAAATAAATTTGAGTTTGATATTTACCATAAAGAATCTCATATTGACATAACTATACATAATTCGTCAACACATCCTATACAACACAAATTAGCGAGTTTCCATGATTTTACATAGATTAATTAATTATCCACTATCCAAAGAAAATTATGAAAAATAATTAAATTTAGGCCAGCAAATAGCTATCAATAACGGCTACACAGATACTTTAATTGAAAATATGCTGACAAAAAAACTTCAAAAAAGCTGTCTCTATGGTATATCCTGCAATAAAGTATAAGGAAAATTCAAAATTTAGATTACAAACGTACATTGAGATACCTAATAAACATATTTCAAGTTATTTAAAAAAACTTAATATTAACATGGTTTTCAAAACTAATAATAATTTATCAAAACAGATTAAAAACAATAAAGATAAAACAGACATAAATAAGAAGTCTGGAGTCTATAAGTTAATGTGTGGATGCGGTAAGGAATATGTCGGTCAAACAGGAAGATCTTTTGAAAAACGCATAGCCGAACATTGTTCTTCGTTTAGTAATAAAAAAGAAGATTCCACTTTTGCAAATAATCTATTAGAAGAAAATAACACTTTCAATAAAGATTTTCAAATTCTGCATTTAGAAAATAAAGGTAACAAATTAAATTTACTGGAAAGTTTCGAAATCAATAAATTAAAACATTCACAAATTTTACTTAATGACCAATTAGATTTAAATAATACGCCTTTGTTAAAGTTATTCACTTAAAATCTGTTTAGACGATAATAGAAATGTATATTTAGTTTATTAAAACAAATTTTATGCGTAAACATGTTTAGTACCCTATAATATAATAGTTAGGGCCGACCATATGAGCCACATTTTCTCATTACTGACAATACCTAAATTCATAGATTTCTTTAAAAACGTTCTAAAATAATACCAACCTTCTTGATTTTATATATATTTTTTTTAATTTAGTTTGTAACGTACTCTTTAACTGTAAGTACCTGACACTGTGCTGGCGAAACAATTGTCGTGTTACGATTAAATATTAAAAAGTGAAGATTTGAACCGTAGTTTTATTTATATTTTAAAATATATCTGTTATTATGTGCACTGTATTGGTCTATTGATACTAATCTGTTAATGGTATAACCAAACTGAGACTAACGCATTCTTAAACTTACCTATATACTGCCAACTTAAGTTTAAAGAAGAAAAATTTCATGGCCTTCTAGAGGCTAGAAATATTTGATCATATTGTAGTTATGTCACAAGCGATTTACTGAACTGCGATAAGGGTAAGAAATGGCACACATTAATAACAAATAATTAGCTAGAATTCTTTCTAATTACAAATAACTGAGGAATCACAAAGCCTTCTGTTTCTGAGCAATGAAGTCTTCTTTGAGCCATTTATGCTCATTTATACCTTCAGTCTTTTACTAGATTAGATTATTTGAGGTGGTCATAGAACCTATTCTATTGCGTTTTAAATCTATTGTGATCCTCACGTCTGAGTTAGAATATTTTCTATAGCACTGCTTTCTTAATTAAGCTTGGTAGCTTTGGAAGCGGTTCCAATTAAAGTTACGCTTTGGTATATTTACCTCCCTATTTATAAAAACCGCGTTTTTTCCTAACCTTGGTATCACGATTTCCTCTTCCTCTTGACAGAATCTACATATCACTTCTTTTGTCAAGACCATATTATTCATACGTTTGTTCAGCTTACAATATGTCGTTAATAGGATGTTATCTAAACACACTATCCGTCTCTATTCAGTAGGTTCGCTGTATTTGGTTGAATATTCCCTGCGGAAATATTTTACCTGTCTTTGATCTAGGGACTTCTTTCACCTTTCCCTAGATCTATCTTCAAACCAATGTTTTGATAATTGTGCTTGCATGTCATAAGGAGGTTTTGTTCCTATGAAGACTGTAGACGATGTCTGTCAAACCAGTTTGTTCGCTTTCTCGCGAGACCTTCTGCCTTCTTGCTAGAGAATACAATTCCTAGCATATTTTTCAATCCCGGGATAACGGGATTTTTGAAGCGTAATCTCGGGATCTTGGGATTAGTACCTGGATTAGACAATGTGGTTTCTAATTGGGCTCAAATGAAAAAAAACTTAAGTAATTTCTTAAAAATTATTTATTAATATTGTTGCACAACACAATACACAATATACCAAAATAATTAATAAAAAAGATAATACAAAAAACTATTTAGAATTTCGAAAATACAATCGCAGAAATATCAAAGCATCCAATGTTTGACTTCCAAGCCTGCCTCGTAGTTTATTGCCAACATGAGCAGCAGCTTAAAACGCTCGCTCAGGTTCTACGCTGGTTGGAGGAATAGACAATAGATATTTATATGCTAATTCTAAGTGATATCCACGAACTCCTCCATTTTCGAACAGGCTCATTTCGCATCTAATACTATTTACCAACGCTGATTAATTTTGGACTTCAGGATCTGGGGATTCCATGATCTTATTAATTTCCAGCTGTAACTTTTCCTTTAGTGTCAATTGGGGTTGGGAGGTTTGTTGCCTTGGCTCATCATCTGTTTGTGATCCTGACCTTTCTTCCTCTTCCGTGTCATTTCGACTATTTAGTCCTTTAAAAATACTCTTTATTTGCGCCCTCACTAAAACCTGTGTAGGAACTAGAAATAAGTCAAGCCATTTCAAATCCAATAATAACTGATTCTAATTCTTCTAATTCAACACACTAGTTAAATTATCATTTCGTCGTTGCTTTATACGTTCCACTAAGGATGATTTCATTTGATTGGCGAGTGCTGAGTTTTTGCTAGACAATTGTTTAATAAGAAATTTCAAAGCGGCATCAGCTGTGCATAAATTAGCATCTCGTCGAAAGATTGCTTCTACTGTTAATTTAATTGGGGTCAGCACATCAACAATTTTATTTACGAAGTCAAGATCAGCATCTTCTAAACGGATTGGATGATTGAGATCTATAAGAGCTTTTTGAATGCAGGTTTTTAAAAGAGAAAATCGTTCCAGCATTGTTAAAAGACTATTTGACCTGGTTTTACAGTCCAAAAGAAGTGACAGCTCTTTTACATGTTCAATCTTCATATATTTTTGAAGTACTGTTTCATTTTTCAATGGCGATTTTTTGAAATACACTACAACTTTGCGGATTTTCTTTATCAGCTCATTAATGTTTTCATGTTTCGTTAACTCTGGTATGTGTTCATGCGCAAGTTCATTTTGTGACATTAAGATTAAACCTGATTCTGGACAGTCTAAGTCTTCTAAATTGTCATCATCATCGCTCTCGTTCATATAATCAGCAGTCACAGCTGGTTCATTTATAGTATCATCTGAGTATGAGGTAGGGCTGTCTTGCCTGTCTTTAAAAATAATTCTTTATTTTATAAAGCACATCACAGACGTCCAAATTGATACCACTTGCGAGCCACAGTTGTTGTTCAGTGTAAACAAGCTGTCCCACCTTTATCATAACGTTCGTTCCATCGGTTATAGTAGCCATGATATCAGTTTCCAGAGAAATATCAAAATTATTAGACGCTCTTTCAATATACGAAGATAATTTTCAGCCTTCATACTTCCATGAATAGGAACGAGTCCTAAGCTCCAAGCTGCTTTCTGAATTTTTCACTGTAATTCATAACACGTTTTCGAATTGTGACGGCTGATTTTGGTAAATCCGTGTATTTTGCTAAGAGCAATTTTCTCAAATCGTCTGAAGTTATGAATACACTGAATGGAAATCCATCTAATGCAACCATTATTGCCAAAACATCATCCAGGCTATCGTTGGCACTTTTAGTACAATAATCTTCTAACTTTCGTTTAGCTGGCGGCAGTGCTGTGTGCAGATTTTCAGAATCTTGACTTGTTGAAGCTGTTAAACGATTAAACGTCAGCTAAAATCATAATGTTATGTTTTGATGACAAATGTGTATGTAATCCCTTAGTCGATCCACCCAAAGTCTTGAGAATGGCAGGGCATCGCTTACATTTAGCAATATTCCCGTCTTTCGCAACTAAAAAATAACATAGATATAATAAAACACAGTTGTATAGTTTCAAAATAATATATATGCACTACATATGTTTCACCACACTGTGGCTTCATCAAAATTAGTGTTGAATTTGTGATTATGTTCTAGGCAATGATTGGCAAAAGTTGAGTCTGTCTTCTTGTCTATGTGGCTTCTTTCATGCTTAGAACATAATCACAAATTCAACACTAATTTTGATGAAGCCACAGTGTGGTGAAACATATGTAGTGCATATATATTATTTTGAAACTATACAACTGTGTTTTATTATATCTATATAATGAAGTTTCAACAAGTATCTCCTTCGTCGATTATTAATAAAAAATAACACCACGCTGACGACGTATCGCTGTTTTTTTTCATGTTGAACAAAGTCTCCCGCCATTTAAAATAACTTTTTCAGATAATTGACTTTTAAATTTAAATGACGTAACATGCGTAACCTTGTCGCTGGTAGAATAATAAATGAAAAAGTAAATCCTAATAAGCGCATTTATACTTTCGTACAGAGAATCCCCGGAGGGGAATCCCTCGCAACAATATTATGATATATCATATGAGGTGATCGGGTGGTTCCCCTGTTGGCCCGTTGGGGAATTACTTTAACAGTATTGTATTGAACTAAGTTACATATTATTTGGGCTGTACCTGTGTACCTCTTTTATCGTACGGCGTACCTAAGGTTGATTTTTGTCTTTATATAATAAGTGCCCTTAATATAATCTAGGTAAGGTCATTGTCAAGGCGCAACGGATTACGGAATGCAAACTGGCAATTCCGAAAATCCCGAGATTAGCCAAGTACAGTCCTGGGATTTACGGGATCAAAACCCGGCCGGGATCCCGAAATCCCGGGATTATATTCTCTACTTCTTGCCCTGGAACCCCGGCAAATGCCACTTTCTTCCCGCCACCAATCTTGTTTAGGGTACACACGCAATCCCATACAAGTTTAGATTTAACTTGCATGGAATTCACTGCGTTTAACATTGCTTAGCTCTCGGGAACATGGTCATTGTGTGATTCGCTACACCTTGTCTGTTAATTTATTCAACGTGTGGCAATTACCGCTGGAAATACCGTAGCATGTCGACTTAGACTCGCTTGGATCATTGTCGTTTCTTTGAGTCTATACATTCCGGCTTTGGTACCTTGCTCTGATTTCGGACCATCAATGTGCCGGATAAAGTCTGCCCGGATAATTGGCTCTTTCGCAGTCCTTCCAATATTATGGCACCGTCTTTTGCATCTTTTACTATGTTTATATATTTTCCAGGTAATGTTTTTACGGACTAAGCATTTAGGAGCCACTGAAATTGATATCTAGTATTTGTTAAAGATTGGGAAGCATATTATTTCGTCCTGTTTTAGTAACTGTGTTTTGTAGAGTGCTATTAGCTTGCGAATAAAAGCAATTAAATTATTTTATTGTTATTAGAACATTATGCAATCAATATTCTTATACAATACAAAGGGTATAAATACAAGAAATGAAGTTTTAAATTTCATAAAGTACCCATTATGTTGAAATAGTTCTAAAGGCCATAATATTGATTATCTAAAAATATTAATTACCATCGTAACACTTTGGCTATAACAATTTAAATATTTGTTAACTGCTCCGCACTTTCTATTTACACAAATTAAATATCGACATTTTAACGACATATTATGTATCTATGTATCTATTTAAAGTACTT
Organism: Melolontha melolontha; assembly: GCA_935421215.2. Classification (NCBI taxonomy): domain Eukaryota; kingdom Metazoa; phylum Arthropoda; class Insecta; order Coleoptera; family Scarabaeidae; genus Melolontha; species Melolontha melolontha. The sequence goes on along the minus strand of OW285242.1, from coordinate 7,005,646 downwards.
ATGTAATTATGTATTGTTTAGTAATGTCACCGATAAAATTATGTTTAACTGACATTTACATTCTAACATGCGTATCTCATCGCACCTTTAATTATTAAAAAATTACACATGCCAAGTTTATTTATTTATTTATATGGCCATCAAATTTTACACATTGTCGATATTGTCCTTCGTAAAACAAATATATAATTGACATAATATCTCAATGCATAAACAAAGTACCACGCTATATCGGGTGTTTATTAATGTTTGATATCGCCATTTTGAAAGAACAGTAATTTTCGTGTTGTAAATTTACAGTTTCGAATAGTTTGTAGGGAAAAATTTGTAGTATTTTTTTATTATCTGTTTATCACTAAATTTTCTTGTCTCTTTGTTTGGTTATTGTAGTTTTACGTTATAAAATGCCATGGTTTTATTCCTAGTCCCATTATTTAACATTATCAGTCCTTTCAAGAGCTTATTAACAGTATTTAGTACTTAACAATTAATGAAAATTATAAAATAAAATAAAACAATAACTTTGTTATATGTACCACTTTATTCACATATAATCGTGACCGCGGTTTCGACATACAATGTCATTATCAAACTGCAAAAGTTACAGACCCACATAGAACTTATAAATGACACAAAATTATATGGGGGTGGCTTATGATGTTATTTAAAATTACTACTATATACTTAACTATTATATACAACATTGGAAAAGAGGTGTATATATAAGATCCAACTGGTCGTTTAAAATGATATCTATTGTGTTGTTTCGGCTTTTAAAAATCTCTAGGGCCTCTAAAAGATTTAATTTACGACCTTTCTCGGCCAAATGCAATATTTTACGGTGACCAAATGTATGCCTTTCGGTAATAAGATGGTTTGCGAATGTTGAATCTGTCTTCTTTAGTTTATATGACCTCATGTGTTCTTTTACCCGTATAATAAAACTTCGACCAGTCTGACCTATACATACACATTTACAATCATTACAATATAATTTGTACACTCCTGATTTATTATTGATATCTGTTTTAGGTTTTGTGTTAAAAATGAAATTACTAAAATTAGATCAGAGCTTAAAATTTGATATATATCGTAAACCTACTTTCACTGATTGCATTATTCCCAAAGATTCACTACACCCTAAGACACACAAACATTCATTTTTTAATTCTATGATACATAGAGCATTAAATATTCCTTTGTCTAATGAATCTTTTGTTCGTGAAATCAATACTATAAAACAAATAGTAAACAATAGTTATAAAAGTAGCGTAATTGACAGTATACTAAGGAAAAAACGGTTACAAGTGGCCCTTAGTTTAGTATATCCTAAAGATAGAGCTAATTTGAAACAATTTGTCTTGTTAACTTACTTCGGTAAAATAAGCTAGCAAATTGGAAATATAATTTCCAAAAATAATAGTAATGTTAGTATAGCTTACAAGCCATATGTAAAAACAAGTAATTTCATTTTTAACGCAAAACCTAAAACAGATATCAATAATAAATCAGGAGTGTACAAATTATATTGTAATGATTGTAGATGTGTATGTATAGGTCAGACTGATCGAAGTTTTATTATACGGGTAAAAGAACACATGAGGTCATATAAACTAAAGAAGACAGATTCAACATTCGCAAACCATCTTATTACAGAAAGGCATACATTTGGTCACCGTAAAATATTGCATTTGGCCGAGAAAGGTCGTAAATTAAATCTTTTAGAGGTCCTAGAGATTTTTAAAAGCCGAAACAACACAATAGATATCGTTTTAAATGACCAGTTGGATCTTATATATACACCTCCTTTCCAATGTTGTATATAATAGTTAAGTATATAGTAGTAATTTTAAATAACATCATAAACCACCCCCATATAATTTTGTGTCATTTATAAGTTCTATGTAGGCCTGTAACTTTTGCAGTTTGATAATGACATTGTATGTCGAAACCGTGGTCACGATTATATGTGAATAAAGTGGTATATATAACAAAGTTATTGTTTTATTTTATTTTATTATTTTCAAAATGAATTACCACAAAGTTACGGGCTACCAGTATTAATTTTCTTTAACAATTAATTGCTATTTGACTATGAAAACCGATTGGATTAGTGTTACTGGTTCGACGAACATTTAACTGAAGACAATGATTTGTTAAATTTGAATTTTTTTACAGATGAAGCGTAGTTCTATTTGCCAGGTTTTGTAAATAGTCAAAATTACCAAACGTGGGCAACTGTAAATCCACATGAATTAAAAGAAGTTCCCTTACATTCTCTTAAAGTTCGCATTTTATTCGGAATATCTATAAGGCGAATACTTTTTATATTCTTAAATGATACCATTAATTCTGAAAGATATTGAACAAACATATTACAACAATTTCTCCAATTAACTGACCATGACGAATTAGCAAACGGGTATTTTCAGGAAGATTGTGTTATCCACGCCTTTCCCACACAAATTGTTTCAATGACTTACTCCAATAACACGATTGCCCCAGAGATACACGGCTGACAGACCAGCTCAGTTAAGAGGCGAGCGAGGGGAGGTTCTTTTCTATAATAGGCGCCACCGTGTTTATGCTCTCAAGTCGGTACAGTGAACACAGACACCGTCGATAGTAAGTCAACTAAATAACAGGTAAATACGTGGAAAATTGTTACCATATTAGTAATAAAACATCAACGTAATATAACAATAACAAGAAATAGTTTATTAACAACAAGAAAACAAAATAATGGAAAATTTCAATATCCATGTAAATGAACAACGCTGTAGTAATGACAAAATGGAACAAAAATCTAAGTAAAGCTTGCGAGCCACAATATAATAATCGAATACAATACAATAATATCATTGACAAACATGTTTATTGAATACAAAAAAAGAATGAATTAAATTAAATAAACGGCACCAGTAAATGGCTCACCTAGTATTGTAATTTTGTAAAATATACTGATGAAATTAGACAAAAAATCTCAGTATATAAATCATTAACCCATAATTTCTAAATGGTATGTTTAGTCTAAATAAATGGTGGTTAATTTATCTAGAAACATTTTGCTAAATCTCACATCGACATTCTTGTATATTCAGTAAGCTAATTAGAATATTAAATATTAGAAAAAAAAACAATATATCTACAACTTTGAAATAGTTATAAATAAAATTGAACAGTGAAAATATACTATAAATTTTAGATATACGTTGGTCTATACTAATCTACAAAGCGATAATTAATATTTAAAGTTTAGAAAAGTTTCTTACATTATCGACAATTGAAGCGCTCGGGGGAAAATAGTAATAAGCCACAAGTTATCGAAAATCTCGTTTTCAATGTAACTATTCTATTTAAAAAGGTAACAAGCCTCAGTGAAATTATTACCGCTATTAGTAAAAAGATCGCGCCACAAGTCCATGGTTACGTTCTTGATCCAAGTCAACTTCAAGGCAAATTTGGAGTAAAAACGTAACAAGCCACATAAATTCAACATGTCGGATGTAAGCTATGTGACATCTAAAAGAAAGTTAATTTGTAGTGACGAAAATAGTAGTGACAGTGACATTTCGAGCGAAACAGATGATAGTATTAAGGACAAGAATTATATTTATACAAGTAGCAATAATGAAAGCAGCAGCGTTTGTGAATCAGAGGTAAGTAAAGTTTGATGTGGCTTATTCCCTTTTTAACAAAATTTTTCTACTAATATTTTTGGCTTTGGTGGCCTTGGTTTTGCTAGTGAAAGTGTAATGTTAAAATCACTACTTTGATTTGCCAGTGTTAATCCATGTAAACTCATTAGTTTACAGTACTAGCTAGGTTACAAAACATAGGAAAAAATAATCTAACAACTAAACAATTTATGGCTTGTTACTGATTTTACAAAATTTAATTTATGTGGTATTTTGACAGCATTTTTTATGGTTGTTTTAGAAAGAGGGTCCTAATAGGGCATATGTAACAACTCCGCCAAAGAAAGCGCCATCAAGGCAAAGACAAACAAACATTCAATGCAGAAAGAAGGTGCAAACTCAACAGAGGAGAAATATGGGATATGGGTATACCACCCTAAATGGTGCGAAAAAAGACTATAAATCATTAGGACCACCTTGCAGTTGTAAAAAAAATGCTATTCAATAACTGCGTGTTGCACTCAGCGATGTTATGGACTATTTATATGGTCCATCGTAATTTCAGCCTGATGCGTTGGGTCTATAGTTATTAATAACACAGGTCTACAGTGATTTTGATGTTTGAAAGCTGTTTGCTAATTTGTATATGTTTGGGGGCCCTTATTCCAAAAAACGCCATATTTTTGCTGTATCACGTAAATTTTTTTTATAGCGCTCTATATTTTAAAAATGTTAATTTATTAATATACATACCTATGACAAGAATATGTTTGTTCCATGTTAGGCATGATTTTTAAATGAATTGATTTTTATGAAATTAAATGTGATTTGGCAACACTGGTTAATATTAGAGTTCTCAGCAAAGCAACAGAGTCGGCGCAGAAGCGTCAATACAACGTTGAAACCTGCTTATGTTCAGTTTGGTTGTGTTAGTCGTCGTGCTACTGTGTCCGCGCGCTTGTTGTCTTCGTTGTTGCGTATTTTAAGTGTTCTAGAACGTATAAATATGGAAAGAAGACATTGTGTGAACAATCCAAATAACTTTTGTTATATCTGTGGTAGTTATGTCGTAGTAAAGCAGAGGCAAACTATAACTTAGTTTGTGAAAAATGTATACCACGCTTATTTTGGTGTAAAAATTGGCGACCAAGACAAGTCCTGGGCTCCTCATACTGTTAGTTCCGTTTGCGTTGAAGCATTAAGAAACTGGCAAAAAGGTAGGAAGAAATGTTTAAGCTTTGGTGTTCCTATGGTATGGCGAGAACCTAGAAATCACAGTGATGATTGTTATTTTTGTTTGTGTAATGTTCAAGGAATCAACAGAAAAAATAAGAAACAAATTGTGTATCCCAATCTTGACTCTGCTATTCGACCAGTTCCTCATGGACTAGATGTACCGATACCTACCGCCCCAAAAGCACTAGAAAACGTCATATCGTCAGAATCAGAGGAATATAATTGCGACCCAGATGACTCAGATTTCACACCAGATTTCAGAGAGCCCGAAGTGTTTAACCAGAGCGAACTAAATGATTTAATTAGAGATTTGCACCTTCCAAAGGATGCATCCGAATTGTTAGCCTCCCGACTTCGTGAAAAACATTTACTGGCACCTGGCGTCACATCAAGCTTTTACCGGGATCGCGAAAAAGAGTTATGTCAATATTTTACTCAAGACGGACCGCTAGTGTATTGCAACAATATTCCTGACTTAATTTCAAAGTTAGGAAATGTGCCGTATGTAAAAGAAGAATGGCGCCTGTTTATTGACTCAAGCAAGCGTAGTTTAAAAGGCGTTTTATTGCACAATGGTAACGAGCTGGCCTCGGTTCCCGTTGCCCATTCGGTACATTTAATGGAAACGTATGAAAATTTTGAACTTCTTTTAAAGAAAATAAACTACCAAGAACATCAGTGGATGCTTTGTGGTGACCTTAAAGTGACGAAAACTACGAAAATATTGTTCAAAATATGATACAACACTTTCATCGTCTAGGTTGTAATATGAGTTTGAAAGTGCATTTCCTGTTTTCACACTTGAACTATTTTCCTGAAAATCTTGGAGCAGTTAGCGAAGAACAGGGAGAGAAGTTTAACCAAGCCATTAAGGAAATGGAACGGCGATACCAAGGCAGATGGAGCATAACGATGATGGCGACTACTGCTGGATGTTAAAACGGGATATGCCCTTAAAAACATACAACCGAATGCGCAGCTTTCTGGCAAAAAGACAAAGATTTCACTTAAAAAAGACTGAGTAAAGTATTTTTTTCCACTTTTTTAACTTGTATTCCACCTTTTTACTCAATAAACAAATAATTTTTTTTTAGAAATATCGTTTTTTTTTTCATTTAATATTTGCAAAAAAACCTTACATGATACAAATAAATGCATAGAATTTTTGAAATCAGCCTACCAAAATTATATAAAATCAGTTTTCAAAATAAAAACATCTGTCAAAAAGTTTAATTTTGTAGACCTGGGTAATTAAATGCAAATGTAGAATATAAATTCGAAACTTAATTTCCAGAATTATTTGACCGTTCGGCAGAAAAATTCTCAGAAGGCTGCCATTTATGACTAGTTCGATAATACAAAATACTTTCTCTAGAAATAATGACTAAAGTGGCAAAAAGGTGTCTTATTAATTTTTAACATTTTTAATTTAGATTTATTTCTGAATAATAGAGTTTAAAACGGGAATTAAAGATTCCTAGATATATGCAAAATATAGCAGTAATTATGTACTCCAACCCACAAACAATACTACAATAGTTACATAAGTTTTACTTTTTAATAACGGTTCTCTCTATACAGTTTCAGTATTTGTGGCACCATCTATCGGATATATACGTAAATTATCACAGTATATAATGTTCGAATAAATTATGTATTTTCCTGCGTATAGAACGAAGCAAACATAATTGAAGATAATCTAATTTTAAACAACACATAATGAATATTTTCTATTTTTGGAAATACGAATATTCCTTCTTTTTTTAATTAAAGTAACGTCAACTAGTTTTTATCATATTTATTATCTTCTAAACCTTGAGCAATTCATATATTACAATATCCAACAGATAATAATGAGGACTATCTTATACTTACACAACAAGTGGTGGAACAAAAAACCTCACCAATTACAGTTAATTTAATCTATTCATGGAATAACAATTTTCTTTTGACTACGATTTCGACTTATCCATTTTTTTATTAATCATTAATGTATAGAATGTAATTTTTAAAAATAAAAACGGGAATCGTAAATTACACACGTTTATTGAAACTACGCTATAAAAATTAGTAATTATTTAAATTTAATTATTCTCAAATAACGGAACAGAAACCCGTTATTGTGTTTGTTAATAGTGGACATTCGATTACACAATATTTTTGGTATCTTGTTTTATTGTTGTACTTCAAAGAAAATTATCATACAGATCAAATCCGCAAATCCGTGTCGTCGTTATTTACGAAAATGATATAACATTTTTTTTTCTTTTATTTAAATTTAGAATGTTACGTTGCTACTGGAAAAGTTGCTAATAAGTAAGCAGAATTAACTGAAGGAATAAATATACGTTGCTATTGGAAAGAGGTTGCTGATAACTAAGCACATTTAACGGAAGGAATAAATATATGAGAGCAGATTGATATATAAAACACTCTAAAAACGGCGTTGTGGCAGTAGTGGTGATAAAAACAAATTCTAACAAGCAAATGGTGCTTGCTTAACTTTACTTTTTCGTGGCCGAATCCTTTCAAATTCTATCAGCCCTATCAGGCCACGTCCAAAGCATTATCTGTAGCAAGTCATAAACATTCGATAGAGCAGGAGTTTGGGCAGTTCTTATAGGTCAGCAGATGTTCAATTCTCCACTTTCCTGCAGTTGCATTTTGTGCCCATTCCATCGATAATCCTCCATTTCGTTAGGTTCGTCTTTGTGGGGGCGACTCCCCTTCCGAGGCGGTTCATAGTTTTCCAATTTTTCCAATCCCAATGGCAATCCGGTGGAGGCTCTTGGCGCAGAGGATAGATGTCGAGTAGCTCCATAGAGACTGCGTGCAGGAAGCCCTTCCGCAATTTTAGTCGCCATATTAGCTCCTGTGTGATAAAAAGAGGGTAGCGTTGTCGAGTGTTTGCCTGAATCTTTCCGTATGTTCCATAGCTAGTCGACGAGCTCCTAGAGATAGTCTGGCCCTAATGTAGAAAATTATAAGTCGGCATGTCTCCTTAAGGGTAACGTTAACATGTCTAGCATCTGTGGATCTATCATATCGAGAAAGCGTACCCCCAGCCGAGAAACATGAGCAGTAGACCTGATCACACGGGGGGTAGTTCCCCTCCCTTTACTTTCCGTCAGCTTCTTCAGGAATTGGTTCATGGTTGATACCTTATGCCTGGTCCTTTAACAGTGAAATTTTGTACGTTAAGGATCTATCCGGTATGACTCCAAGATATTTCGCCCGAGCTATATATTATATAGTGGTTCCATCCCATTGAATATGTAATTCCCTCCTAGCTGCTTTTGAAGTCAAGTGGAAGGCACACCTGGATCTCCGATGGATAGGGCCTCAAAAAGTTTGCTCCTTAGTAGGTTGACATCTGTGACAGGGAATTTTGTAGTTTCTCCTCAACTATTGAAAAAAATTTCCCCTGAGCCGCGATGGCTAGATATCGATATAAAGGAAGTGCTCCGTATCACCGTTTACGACCAGCCCACTGGTCCTAAACGGTAATTTCAAGTATCTCGATTTAGTATACAAAGTTTTACTTTCTTTCGTATCCAAGCAACGATACGTGATAGAATTTTTAAAGCTGAAAGGTGTGCGCCCATCAACACAGAAAGTCATACTCATTCTTTTCCAGGATTCATAGTGACCCATTCATATTGAATATCTGCCGAATTGATCAACGATTAATTCAATAAGATACTGCCAAACTTTACGATTTCCCTAAAGAATCGTATGCATAGAGTTAGGCTGGAAAGAACGATTTTTCTTTATGCAAACTTAAACACATTGATCACGAGATTCAAACTCTCAACTAAAGCCGCTCTCACTGCCGTTGTTCGATCCTTTTACCTCTTGCGTCTTAGTATTTGAATTCGGTATATAATTACGCATATTAAAATCAAAAAGAAATATGGTAGTTAGTATTTATAATGTTGGTACCGTAGTAAAATAGAATGGTTTCGTAATGTTGGCGCAATTTTACTCGACGTTTCGCTGTTCATACTTCCAACTTCTTCAGGATCTGGTATCAGACTGATTCTCTTTGTTATCGTTCTTCCTTATATGGTCTTGGTTCACCGATGTTTAACTGTCTTGTACCATTGATCGCGACGGATTATCGAGGTAGTCTCTTCCAGGCATTTGAGCTAGAGCCGTCGTTGCGGTGGAAGTTAGGATGTTTTATAACGAAGAATGACAACGAAGATAATCGGTTTGAAGATTTTAATACAAGTGACAACGGCCGTGAAAGCCTATGGAAATTTAAAACAATTATTTTTGCTGGAATAAAAAACAGAAATAATATAATTCCATTACTGTTAATATTTGAATCATAGTGCAATGTAGACTTAGCCAGTGAATTTTGAATAAGTAAGGGAGAGAGTAATAAAAGCTTATACCAATATTGTCTAACGTCATTTTCATGTAACATGCATGGTTGAATACTAATGTAGTTTAGTTAGAAAATGTTATTAGAAATTAAAAGCGTGAGAGACAACATTAATACTTATTCGGAATTGGTTATCTGATAAATAAACTGAAATAATAATAACTAATTTTCGAAATTATTTTATTTAAATTTTCACATTACATGTTTAGCTGTGTATGCATAATATCTATCCAGGAGAATCGATAAATTTGATGATTATTTTTCTCCTTCTTTGTGAGGAAGTTCACTAAGGTAACTCAAAGACTTAGCAATTAGATCTGGAATTGGCGGAGCTTCAGGTAGATCTCCGACTGGATGGTATCCAGTTTCATCAGCAGTATACGTTATGGTGTGAATTTCGCCTTCGGAATCTTTGTAAGTATATTTGCCTTCGATGCTAAGTATCGATACGTCACCAACTAATTTCGTTGATCCTTTCTGCTCTTGAAAACTACCATCTGCAGATTCGAAACTGAAATTTATAATAAATCTTTGCTCTTTTCTGTGTTGGAAATAATTTAGGAAATGCATATATATATATATATATATATTTATAATATTATATATATCTATAATATTATATATATATATATATATTAAAAATAATAGATTTTTATTGGTTTTAGCGACCTTTTATTGAATTTTGGTGTTTTTACGACGTTTCGACTTTTATTAATTCAGTCTTTTTCAAGTAACGTTCTTGTTTATTTGGTTTTAAAGGGTACGCATTCTGTGCAAACATGTGTTTTATATTGTAAGTGACTTACAATATCCGCACAAGTACGGTCGTTCCTTAAGAAAAAAGGGTCTCGGATGTCCATAAAAACACATGTTTGCACAGAATGCGTACCCTTGAAAACCAAATAAACAATAACGTTACTTGAAAAAGACTGAATTAATAAAAGTCGAAACGTCGTAAAAACACCAAAATTCAATAAAAGGTCGCTAAAACCAATAAAAAATCTATTATTTTTAATATTAAGACACGGCCAATAAAATAAATAAGAAAAATAAAATTCTTATAAACACTAAATATATATATATATATATATATATATATATATATATATATATATATATATAATTAGACCAGGAGTCTTTGCCATTAAAACATGTATGGAAGGGAATTTTGGGGAATCCAGCAAAATTAAAGTCTATTTGTCAAGTCAATTCTTTACTTTATCTCCCAATATTTTGCATACAGATTGTGTACTTCTTCAAGGGTCAAAATGTGAACTTTTTATCTATGGAAAAATTACCCGCCTTACTATACATAACGTTTAGAATATATTCCAAATAATCTGATTGATAACAACTAATGTCAACGTAATCGATTGCGAAGCTATAAATTAGAATAACGGACAACACACTTAAGAGAACGAACACATGTAAAATTCGGAACTAACAAAGAAATTTTCGCACTGACAATCACATGTTGTCGGTCAAAAGGTTAAACATGATATGAAACGTGAAACATGAAAAGTTCACATTTTGACCCTTGAAGAAGCACACAATCTGTATGCGAAATATTGGGAGATAAAATAAAGAACTGAACAAATAGACTTTAATTTTGCTGGATTCCCCAAAATTCCCTTCCATATGTATATACATATATATATATATATATATATATATATATATATATATGTATATATGTATATATGTGTAATATATATATATATATATATATATATATATATATATACCGTATGTCCCCGGATTGAGTTTACAAGAGGAAAAAAATTTTTATTTTTGATTTTACAAAAAAGTGCTAAAGGAATAAAATTTTTTGCTTAATTTCAAATGACCAAATCTGTAATTAGAATTACGAAACTGTCAAACCCCTATTTAGAATTACAAATTTTTATTTTTTATTTTCAATCACAACAACAAAAAAATAATTAGGCTAGAAACAATAATGTTTAAAACTATTCTATTAATTCGCCACCCCTTTCAGCACACAATTCGACTCTAAGCCGCAGTTCCTTGTAACTGTTGCGAATTTCTTCAAGCGTCAAGGATGCAACAGCATCTCTAATGCGATTTTTTAATACTTCCACATTGTTAGGCAAGTTGTCCATGTAGACTAGTTGCTTTAACCGTCCCCACAAATAAAAATCTAAAATAGTTAAGTCAGGGCTTCTTGGAGGCCACAAAACAGGACTATTCCAGCCAATCCAATTATTTTCGAATTTTTGATTGAGCCAGGCAGCTACGATGCGCGAACGGTGGGCCGGACAACCATCCTGTTGAAAATACATCCTCTGCCGATAAGCAAGTGGGAGTTCACTTAAACCATCCCAGAAAAAATTGCTCAACATTTCCAAATAATTATGCTGATTTACATTAGCATCAAAAAAATATGGCCCTATTATTCCATGATAAGAAACAGCACATCACACGTTTACCTTAACAAAGAATTGACGTTTTGGTGCAATTCTAAAGTGAGGATTAGTATCACTCCAATAACGAACATGTTGTGACGAAACGGTACCATTGCTAGAAAAAGTTGCTTCATCGGAAAATACAATGCTTTTGTGAAAATTTTGGTTCTCCATTATTTCATCTCCCATCCACATGCAAAAATAAAGACGCTTCTCATCATCTCCCGGTTCTAACGTATGATTAAAAATCGGTTTATAGGGGTATAATTTACGTTCCTTCAAAACTCTTTGAATATGGGATTTGCTAATATTCAGTTGAAGCGCCCGTCTCCGCAATGAAAGTTTAGAATTATCTTGCACCGAATCCAAAATTAAAACTGTAGTAGCATCATCTTCATCACGTACTATTTTCTTTGTCTTTAAATTCAGAACAGAACCAGTTTCCAAAAATTTTTTCACCAACTTCCTTATACCCGTACGGGAAACAGTTACTTCGGGAATTTTGTATTAAATTCTTCAGCAATACGACGATAGCTCTTTTCCCCAATACCGCAACATTGTATTAAATATATTTTTTGTGATAACGTTAACATTTTCACCAAAACTTACAGAATTACAGTTTGAAGTTATTTTTGACAAATAAATTAGTGTATGACATTTTCAAGTCAAAGGCTTCTACCATTAAAAAATAATAGATGTACTGCGATGAAAAAAATTAAAAAAAAATTTTTTTAGAACATAGATAAGTGGTACTGAAATTCTAATTACAGATTTGGTCATTTGAAATTAAGCACAAAATTTTATTCCTTTAGCACTTTTTTGTAAAATCAAAAAAAAATTTTTTTTTCCTCTTGTAAACTCAATCCGGGGACATACGGTACCTATATGTGGCCGAAAATTTTTCAAATAAAATTTCGTATAATTTGCATTGTAATTTGTAGACAGCAATGTTTACATTCACATTTACTTCGCAAAATAACATACTAATTTGAAAATATTTAAAGTATTTAATATAAAAAGCCGAAAATTACAAGTATTTATCAAATGATATATTAAATGAACGGCTAAGAAATTATCTCTATATATTAATAGCTAAGAATGAAAAATTAACAATTTCAAACTTTCAAACTGACATGAATATTTACATCGGTGCCTTATAAAGCGTTTCCAATAACCTTTAAACCAAGGTCCTCCTGGGTCAGTTGGTTAGAGCGACGGTCCGACAAACCGTAGACTTGGCTTCAAGTCCCAAGGTGGACGAAAATTTTTCAAATAAATTTCGTATAATTCGCGTTGTAATTTGTATACAGTAATGTTTACATTCACATTTACTTCGCAAAATAACATACTAATTTGAAAATATTTAAAGTATTTAATATAAAAAGCTGAAAATTCCAATAATTTATCAAATTATATATATATATATATATATATATATATATATATATATATATATATTATTTAATACTCTTTGGAGAAGGCAGTAATTGCCAAAAGATATAAGAATTAAAATATTTTATATATATATACATATTGAAGTATAGCACACCCTAAATCGTCGACACAAAATCTCCATTATATATATATATATATATATATAATTAGACCAGGAGTCTTTGCCGTTAGAACATGTATGGAAAGGATAATCGTCTTTTTGGGGAATCCAGCAAAATTAAACTCTATTACTTAAGTCAGTTCATTATTTTTTTTAACCCAATATTTTGCATCAAATTCGTATGCTTCCTCAGGCGATCAAAATGTGAACTTGTTTTTTTTTGAGAAATTACTCATCTTAATATTCATATGTTTGTAATATTCTAAATTAATACAACCAATATCGACGGACGTGCACATAGTTATTTCGAAATTACATTGTAAAAGCAGGACAAACACATCTAAAAGAAAGCCACATGTGCAATGTTGACGAACAATGGCTGTCTTTTAGATGTGTTTGTCCTGGTTTTAAAATGTAATTTCGAAATAACTATGTGTACGTCCGTTAATATTGGTTGTATTAATTTAGAATATTACAAACATATGAATATTAAGACGAGTAATTTCTACAAAAAAAAAACAAGTTCACATTTTGATCCCCTGAGGAAGCATACGAATTTGATGCGAAATATTGAGTTAAAAAATAAAGAACTGACTTATGTACTAGAGTTTAATTTTGCTGGATTCCCGAAAAAAACGATTATCCTTTCCATATATATATATATATATATATATATATATATATATATATATATACTATAGTTATTCTTAGACGGTAAATAAGAAAAGGTTACACACGTAAAATTATAGCAATACTAATTAATTTATATTGGAATGTAAAATTTATCTACATACATACAACACTATTTTTCTTCTTCAAATTGCTCTACTGAAGATAGCAACTTAGTTGCCTAAAGATGTATTTAGAGTTTATGATTTTTATTGTGGTTAGAAATGTTTCTTGTTTCTTTCTGTTCCAACTCCAATGTAAATACAATGCTACAGTAACTCTGAACAATTCCCGTATAATTCCGTCTCAAACTAACAGACCAGTTTTAACGCAACCCTGAAGATATCCATTAAGGATTGAACGAAACGTCGGCAGTAGAGGAGGCAGTACCAAGAACGTAATTCAAGCCAGAAAATTGGAAAGAAGCATAAGAAATATGGTAAGTATTTTACGTTGTTTAAACATGTTTTGCTACATGTTCTGGATCCTGATTTTACTAATAATCGTATTGCTTCCTTTTTTCTATAATTCCACAAGTTATAATTAAGTAAAAACGAGCACATTCTTGTCATATTCTTGTAGTAGCATATACCGGGTGTATTATGAAAAACCTTCCGTGCTGTAACTTTTTTATTTTTTATCCGAATGTAATAAATTATACGTCGAACTAAATCGTTTTAAAAACACTGTAACGTGATCCGCTTTGAATTTTTTTTTACACTTTGTTTTTGACAGACAGCTGCAAACTGTGTTTTTTTAAATTGCACTATACTTTTTTTTTCCTTATTCAAATATATTACTTTTGCTGAATATAAAACTGTAAACACCGATATCCTTGTATGAAAAAAGAAACGAGAAATTGTAGGTTTTTTTTTTTTAGTTCGATTTATTCTGTTTTTTTCCGAACACAGAGATTTCTTAAATGCATTTTAAATACTTCATTTTATTACCAGCAAATGTGTGTACCTTTTAAGCCCATAAAGGATTACAAAGCAATGTTATCAGTGAGCGGTGGGTCAACAACAATATTTACAGTGTTTATTTTAAAAATTTAAAAATCAAGCAGTCATATTAAACGATAAAAGTGCATTCCAAATTTTCGAAGAGAGCTGTGACATCTGTCAGTCATACATTCATTATAACATTTTCAACGATTTATTTTTAAGTTTTGTTATTGAAATGGATAATGGCGAATGTGTGGATGCGATTCAAGCATATTTTGAATGCGGAACAAATTCTGCAGCTGCTTTGCGACTTTATGGAAATCATTTTCCTGACAGACTGCGTCCAAGTGCCGACAAGTTTGGAAAGCTCGTGCGAAATTTACGAAATTTTGGATCATTCAAAAAACCGAAAATAAACGCACGTGTAATTCAACATCAAAATTTAGAATTAAGTGTCTTGCTCTATGTGGAAGAGAACCCTAATACGTCTACGCGAGAAATTGCTCACTACATGCAGGTATCACATTCTACAGTTCAGTACATTCTGAAGAAGCACAAGTTCTTTCCTTATAAACCACGGAAGGTGCATGCTCTCGGTGAAAACGACCCTCAACGAAGGGTTCAATTCTGCACGGTTTTCATGAATAAATTAAGGGAAGATCCAATTTTTTATCGTCGTGTTTTGTGATCAGATGAATGCACTTTTGGGAAAAATGGTGTATTCAACAGAAATAATCATTGCCATTGGAGCACTGAAAATAACCATGTTGTGATGCAACACAATTTTCAAAATCGGTTCAGTGTAAATGTATGGTGTGGCATTTTAGGCGAAAGAGTACTAGAGCCTTTTTTTGTGGAGGGTAATCTAAACCAATAAAAGTATAATAATTTGTTACGCAATGAATTAGGCGATTATTTAGATGAGTTACCACTTGCTGAGTTAAACAGGGTGGTGTTCCAACAGGACGGTGCCACACCCCATAATGCACGAATGAATACTGATTTTCTAAATAATTATTTTGGCGTCAGATGGATGGGCACTTACGGGCCTACTCGATGGCCTGCTAGATCGCCAGATCTGAATCCACTGGATTTCCTTCTGTGGTCTTACATTCAAGATCATGTCTATTTGACTCCACCTGATACCAGAGATGATTTAGTAAGAAGGATAGCACAAGTATGTCATGAAATACCACCAAATCTTATATTAAACGCAGCAGTTGGAGTTAATAGAAGGTGTCAAATGTGTCTGGAACAAAATGGGGCCAATTTCAAACATTTGATTCATTAAAATATATGATAGTTTGATTTCTGTAAATTTCGTAGTTTTTTTTTAATAATAAAAAATTTGTCACTCAATTTAATGGAGGTGTCTTCAGGAAATAAATGTTTATTAGAATAAGTAAAAAAAAATATATAGTACAATTTAAAAAAAAAATTTACTACTGTCTGTCAAAAACGAAGGGTCAAAAAATTTTTTTTTTTAAAAAACAGGCTGCAGTGCTTTAAAAACGATTTAGTTTGATATATCATTCATTAAAATCAGATAAAATATAAGGAAGCTACAGCCCCAAAGGTTTTTCATAATACACCCGGTATAATGGAGGTCAGTTTTACATTTAATATTTGTATTTGCTGAATATTAGCATTGTTGTTGCTCAGGTTTTTGAAACACCTAATCAACGTACGAGGGATTTTTCCAAAATTCTGGGAACTATGCTCTAATTAAATTACGCAGAACTATTGACGATAGGCAAGTCTTGACATGTTTATGCAGCTATCCAATGCAATATCATTCAGTTTGAGTCAGATGGTCGACGGATACAGACGCATTTTCGTAGCATTGTTTGTGTAACCATGGAAGACGCGAAAGAGGTTGTGAAAACTTTTCAAGGAGTGTTTGATCAGTCTGCAGAATTTAAAAGTACTGTATATCGGTGGAAGGATCGTTTTGAAAGTGGTAGAACATGATCACGCAGTGGTCGCCCGAGCACATCGGTAAATGACAGATACATTACTGGTGTAGAGAACCTACTGAAAGAGGACAGACGAATGGCTATTTCTCAAATTAATGTACGCCTAGGAATAGGTACACACAAATTCATGAAAGCTTACATTATTATTTGGGCGTAAGCTAGGTTTCAGCCCGCCGTGTGCTAAGGCTGTTGGAACCGGAACAGAAACTCAATAGGTCTGATACTTGTCAACTTCAAGAACAGTTAGCTTGTTACGGTGATGAATTTTGGCAACGGATAATAACCACTGACAAAACTTGGATTCCTAAATCTTGAGACCAGAATCAATCCAAAAAATGGCGTAAACCCGAAGAAGGGCCTCCACTTGAAGCGCGTGCAGTTCCGTCTGTTCTTCCTGTATTCTGGGATTGCGAAGGGATTATTTTTATGTATTATCTGGCGAAAGGAACTGCAATTAACGCTGAATATTATTCGAACGTATTATCCGGACCACTGTGGCAGGCACTTATCAGATAACGGCCTGGGAAGTTACATAAGCGTCCATTATTGCAACAGGATAATAAAGGATCGCACACCGCAAGAAAAACGAAGGATTTTTTGAACTATTTACAATAGGAATTGCTTCGGCATCCACCTTATTCACCGGATCTCGCACCAAATGATTTTTGTCTGTTCCCAGATTTGAGAAAACCTTTACGGGATATTCGTTTTGAGTGTTCAACTGACGTAGCCATAAATAGGTTAAAAAAATTAATTTATCATTGGGATAAATGTACCCTAACTACATATGTAATATTGATGAAAATTGGCAAAATAAGAAAAATTATAGCTAAATTCCCAGAACTTTGGAAACATCCTTCGTATCTAAATAGTAATTTTAAAGATATCGAATTTATGCATATTTTTATAGAAAAATCTGCACTAATACAGTATCTAACTTCAGTGTTTAAGCATCGGAGACATTTAATACTGACATATTTATTTCAATTCATAAAAGAACAATCTTTTAGAAGTAAATACATAAAAGAGCATAGTTACCTATAGGAACAAAATATCAAACACTAAAAACTTAATTTCACTCTTCGACCCCAGTATTTTTTAACCCTCACCTGTAACTATAGTGCCCATCCGGATAAATATCGCTTTCCTGAGACACTATCGGCACAATTTCTTGTTCTTCGGCAGGTGCTGCTTTTGTCAAACAGAAAGCGAAGGCAAAAATCAACAATATCGTCTTCATCATCTTGTTTCCATTCATGGTTAACGGTACTGACTGTTTTAAATTACCTGGATCGACTTATGTAATCCACGTATTCGTTTTTATGCAGCTCGAAGACTAGTAAATATATATGGATGATCTAATGCGAAGAAACACGTTTAAAAGAACGCGTTAATGTTAATCTTCTTGTGAAGATAAATGATAAATAAAAAATAATGTCAAAGTGTGTTTGAGTGGTTTTGTATAAATAAAATCGCTAAGAATATGTGAAGACAACTTTTTAATTTACTAATATAAATAGTACTTAATAAACTGGAAACAATACGAAACGACATATCAAAATAATCAAAATGTTTTGTTAATTTCGGATTTTAAATATTCTGTCATTCACTTAATTTGTGACTACGTCTAAGATATACAAAAAACATCCTTCGAAGTAATTATGATTTATAATACAAAAATTTTCGACCTCGACTTTGCTAATGAAAGAAGTCTTATATCAATAGGTAATTTTTTAAAGTTGATATAATAATTATTAATACAAGGTGAATTTAACTTGCTTTAGATGGGTTATTGTTCCTTGTTCAGTTATTTAGGTAACATTATGAGTACATTTCTTTCGATTATTCTTCCCAATAGTATTAGATTATTCTTCCAAATAAATACCGTATTCCGAAATTGGTGGAGACTGTGGCTTGTAATCTGAAACAGAAATAAGAAAAACACCCTAACCACAATATATATCAATAAATAGGACTATACAGGGCAATCCAAATTAAGTGTTCACCATTGGTAACTTTGTTATTATTAAAGATACAAGATTGTTTAAATTAGCAAACTAGTAGTACTTTTAACGCTCTTTAAGATGGAAGAATTAAAAAAAAAAAAGCAGCGCGTTTTCGAGTTTTCCCGAAAAATATGTTTTTTTCAAATGGAAATCCCTGTATATTATATCATTTTCTGTTAGAAATTCAATTTTTAAACAAAAAATCTTATAAGAAATTTTTTACTGGGATTAAAAATACTTGAGTTATAGTGAATAAACAAAAACAGCTAAGTCAAGTGCATTTCTATGTTTCTATGATAGCGACGTTAATTCTTTCTAGTAAACGTCAAATATTAGTACAGTTTTATTAGTCTTTCACTCATAAATTTCATTTTGCTAGTTATTAATTGTACAAAAAAATGATTTTTACCCATGCAGAAAAGTGTGATATGTTAGAATCTTATTTAGTGTGCAGAAAATCCTCTAGGAGGGAACACTACGCTGAATTATATCCACTCCGAACACAACCAAATGAGCAATTTTTTCTGAGACTGTACCGAAAATTTAAAGGCAATGAGAGTGTTTTTGCCAAAACAAGAACAAGAAGGACTTTTATAATAAGCGAGGCCACGCAAATTCTAGTTCTTGCATATTTTGAGGCCAACCGTGAGAATTCCATACTAGATATTATCAAGGAATCTGATTTGAGTCACGGTACTGTGCATAGGATTCTGAAGAAACACAAATTCATTCCTTATAAGTACAAACCAGTTCATGTTTTCTTGCCAGGGGATCCAGAGAGAAGAATGCTTTTTTGCCACTGGTATCTTAACTTTTGTCGCCAAAATGTAAACAACTTTCGTTATATTTTATGGACCGATGAATCAAATTTCTCAAATTCTGGAATGTACAATACAAAAAATCATCATTACTGGTCAAAGAAAAATCTTCTTTTAGTACATCCAAGACGCCCGCAAGTCCGTTTCAGTTTTAATGTTTGGTGCGGTTTAATTGGTTCAAGGACTGTTGGTCCTTTCCTTTATGAGGGCACTCTAACTGGTGAAAGGTACATAGAATTTTTGACTGAAATTTTGAATAATTTCTTAGACGATATTGATCTCATAAGTAGACAGAATCTGCATTTTCAGCAGGATGGCGCACCTGCGCACAACTACAGAGGTATTCATCAAATTTTAAATACTATTTTTAACAATTCATGGATAGGAACAAATGGTCCTATTCAGTGGCCTCCCCGATCGCCAGATTTAACACCGCTTGATTTTTTTTATGGGGTTATTTAAAGACAGATATTTATAAGCAAAGGTACGAAAACGTAAACGCCCTAAAAATTGCAGTTAGTGAAAAGATAAACCAAATAGATGGTAGGACCATACTAAAAGCAATTCGACAAGTTCAGAAACGTGTTCAAAAATGTATTGAACAACAAGGTGGTATTTTTGAACATCTTCTATGAAAAAATCAGTGATTTTTATTTTCTTTTAATGATATGTTTATGTATAAAATAAAGTTTATAAAAATTATTTAGCTGTTTTTGTTTATACATTATAACTCAAGTGTTTTTAATTCCAGTAAAAAAGTTCTTATAAGATTTTTTGTTTAAAAATTGAATTTCTAACAGAAAATGATATAATATACAGGGGTTTCCATTTGAAAAAAACATATTTTTCGGGAAAACTCGAAAACGCGCTGCTCATTTGTTTTTTTTAATTCTTCCATCTTAAAGAGCGTTAAAAGTACTACTAGTTTGCTAATTTAAGCAATCTTGTATCTTTAATAATAATAAAGTTACCAATGGTGAACACTTAATTTGGATTGCCCTGTATACATACGTATTTCGGCAACTAAGTTGCCATCTTCAGTAGAATAACTTTAAAATCTGAAAAATGTTAAACTTGGCGTTTTTAGCTAAGGTAAACCTTAGAAGATATGCTCTTCACCAAATCGCCAGTGGGATAACACTAAATTCCTATCATCGAAATAACACTTATATACTACTTAAACCTAGCGTGAAATTTAGGGAACCGTGAAGCGTGAATGCATGAAGCGTAAAAAAATAATGCTATTGTCACAATAAGGCATACAAACTGGACTGAGGGATTGATCCATTGTCAGAATTCATTAATTTATTCTTATTTCTATAAATATAAATACTTTCATAACTATCTAATTCTCTATAATTATTAACAGTTCTAATCAACCGAAGGTTATTTGCCGGCACAGAATGACCTGGGTCCCAAATATGTCGGGCAACGCTAGATTTTTCGGGTCTGTTGAATCTAAAGTGGGAAATATGTTCCTTGTAACGAGTTGAAATTGAACGTCTAGTTTGGCCGATATATTTTTGGTTGCAATCGTTACAATCTATTTCATATATACCAGATTTATGTTCTACCTCAATTTTGTCCTTGGTGTTACCTAAAAATGATTTTAATGAGTTACATGATTTAAACGCTATTCGAAGACAATGGTTTTTGAAGATAGCGTTCAGATTTCTAGAGGCTAAATGGTACGGTAAACAAACAAATTTCTCACCTAGGTATTTTTGAGGTAGTAAGCTCGTGGTATCATAAATAAGTTTCCTAAGACTATGTTTCTTAATTAGGTTGGTTATTATTTTCGAATCGAAACCATTTTATGCAGCGATGCTTCTGATTAATCCAAGTTCTTTTTCATATCTATCTTTTGTAAGCGGGAAACTTAACAACTGATGTATAAGAAAATTAAAGGATGCCATCTTTTGTTGGAAACTGTGATTTGAATCTGCGGTTATAAACTTGTTCAAATTTAAACTAAACGCAAGCAACCCTTTTGTACCTAGAATGTATTATTTACCAAAAATTCACTTCTTTTTCTTCTTCTTCTTTCTCTTTCCTAAAGACTTAGTCTTGTTTCTTCTACTATTTTCAATTTTGTTCAGCCTCTTGGGAAGCAGATGTCCAGCTCTCGCACCATCTCTTGGGAGGTAGGCCTGGAGGTCTCCTTGAGTTCGGTTTATCGTTCTTTGGCCATTTTGCCTATCGATCCCCCGTCATTCGGTCGACGTGGTCTCGCCAGTATCTTCGTCTATTTCTCGTGAATTGTACCACGTCTTGAATTTTAAGGTCTGTTCGTATATCCCTGCTTCTTACATGATCTCTCAAAAAATTCACAAACCAGGTAATTCGATGAGACCTATTGTATCGGATATTAACTCACCGACGTACTTGATTTCAAAATGGTTGGTAAACGAGTTTAAAAATTTACCCGAGAAACCAGAAAGTTTTTCAATTCAAAATTCGTTGGAATTTATTCAAAAAATCAAAGATTATAAGCTGGAACAGGGTGAAATTTTAGTATCATTTGATGTCAGTTCATTGTTCCCTTCTGTACCTATTCCTGAAACACTGAAATATTTAGACAGTTTATTGCTTAAAAACAATATTGAACGCGAGAAAATAAATGAATACTTGAGGTTGACAACTTTATGCATGTCTCAGGACTGCTTTCAAATTGAAGGAAACTTCTATGAACAGCGGCATGGCACACAATGGGCTACTGCTTGTCTCCATTTATGGCGAACTTGTTTAGTCATTTTGAGATAGAATTTAAGAGATCATCTAAATATTTCCCTAAAGTATGGATTAGGTATGTCGATGATATTTTCGCGGTTTTTAAAACCAAGTTCTGTAATTAGGACGATTTTTTAATAGAATTAAATTCGAAATTCCCTACAATTAAATTCACTATAGAAAAAGAAAACAATAAACAAATTCCATTTTTAGATGTTTTGGTAATTAAGAATAATAATAACTTAGAAATAGATATTTACCGAAAAGACACCAATGTGAAGAAGTTTATAACAGCGGATTCAATTCACAGTTTCCAACAAAAGATGGCATCCTTTAATTTTCTTATCCATTGGTTGTTAAGTTTCCCGCTTACAAAAGATAGATATGAAAAAGAACTTGGATTAATCAGAAGCATCGCTACATACAATGGTTTCGATTCGAAAATAATAACCAACCTAATTAAGAAACATAGGCTTAGGAAACTTATTTATGATACCACGAGCTTACTACCTCAAAAAGACCTAGGTGAGAAATTTGTTTGTTTACCGTACCATTTAGCCTCTAGAGATCTGAACGCTATCTTCAAAAACCATTCTCTTCGAATAGCGTTTAAATCATTAAATAACTCATTAAAATCACTTTTAGGTAACACCAAGGACAAAATTTAGGTAGAACATAAATCTGGTATATATGAAATAAATTGTAACGATTGCAGCCAAAAATATATCGGCCAAACTAGACGTTCAATTTCAACTCGTTACAAGGAACATATTTCCCACTTTAGATTCAACAGACCCGAAAAATCTAGCGTTGCCCGACATATTTAGGACGCAGGTCATTCTGTGCCGGCAAATAACCTTCGGTTGATTAAAGCTGTTAATAATTATAGAGAATTAATTAGTTATGAAAGTATTTATATATATAGAAATAAGAATAAATTAATAAATTCTGACAATGGACCAATCCCTCAGTCCAGTTTGTATGCCTTAATGTGACAATAGCATTATTTTTTTACGCTTCATGTATTCACGCTTCCCGGTTCCCTAAATTTCACGCTAAGTTTAAGTAGTATATAAGTGTTATTTCGATGTTAGGAATTTAGTGTTATCCCACTGACGATTTGGTGGAGAGCATATCTTCTAAGGTTTACCTTAGCCAAAAACGCTAAGTTTAACATTTTTCAGTTTTTAAGGTTATTCTACTGAAGATGGCAACTTAGTTGCCGAAATACGTATATAGTATTTATTGATATATATATTGTGGTTAGAGTGTTTTTTTAATTTCTGTTTCAAATACCGTGTAATCAGAAACTGCACCGTAATAATTTATAAAAGATGTTTTAGAACCAAATATCCTTGGAGTATGTCGTGGAGTAGTGTACGTTGAGATAACAAAGTCCTCGATACGTGGTTATCTATGACATAGTCTCGTGTCTAAAGTCATAAGTTAGCAGGGCAAATAATACTACCATAATCATTTACACGTGTGGTTTAATTCTTTGATTTAATGCTTTTACATTTTTTTTGAAGTGTTATAGCTAATGTAACACACATATGCAAAGCGCGTATTTTGCATATTGTGCATAATTGAAAGAATTTTGGATGATGTAGATCTTTGGCAGGCGTCTCAAGAGTTCAAGATAAACAATTTTATAAATCTTCCATTATGTAAGTTATATTAAGTAATTTTTTTTATTATGTTTGCAGTTCTCTAGAAAATAAAAATTATGAGGTACAAGAGAATGGGTATTCCCACTCTTGAATTCAGAGAATTCAAGATAGGTCGTTCTAAACCGTTAACATGAGTTTTAGTGTATCTATATTTACATAAGTAGGTAAATAATAAATCGATTTCTGAATTTTATTTCTGATTGTGCTTTTGATGAGATAACATCGATTTGTGTTTTGTATTGTTGTGGTATTTTATTTATTTTTATTAGTAAAATGCTAAAGTCACTCGAGTACAAAGAACTACGTATAGATATAGGAAACGTCTACAGTTCTGCGTGCGTTAAAATCATAAGTATAATTTTTGAATATTTAATATAAAGACTGGTGCAAAATCGGTCGATATCTGCGAAAAAATTATCGCAGAAAAGTAGCTCATCTCTTAGTTCTAATAAAAGTAATTCCGATAAGGAGTTTTCACTTACACCACAACAACGAAAACACCATCTTATTACTACAGAAGATTTTAACGACTTGATAAGAGATTTAAATTTGCCAAAAAATAAAGCAGAGCTATTAGGCTCTCGCTTAAAACAGTGGAATTTGCTTGATGATGTTAATATCACGTATCAGCGGACTAGTCATGAAACATTTTCAACGTTTTTCACAAAAGAAGATGGACTTTGTTTTTGCAATGACATAAAAGGTATGTTCGAAGAAATTGGCATACCCTGTGTTCCTAGCGAATGACGTTTATTCATTGACAGCTCTACAAAAAGCTTAAAAGCTGTTTTATTACACAACGGAAATAAATTCCCATCTCTTCCGATCGCTCACTCAGTACATCTTAAAGAAAATTAGGACAGTGTTAAAATCTTGTTTGAATCTGTAAAGTATCGCGAGTATAACTGGCAGCTGATTGGAGATTCTAAAATGGTGGGATTTTTAATGGGACTACAGAGCGGATATACAAAGTATCCGTGTTATTTGTGCTTATGGGATATCAGAGCGGATGCTAAGCACTATATTCAACGGCATGGCCTGTAAGAACAGAACTTTGTGTCGGAAAACAAAACGTAACATTTGAGCTGATTGTTGAAGCGGAAAAAGTGTTAATGCCACCTCTGCACATTAAGTTGGGGTTGATGAAACAATTTGTTAAAAAACTGGATAAAACTTCAGAAGCTTTTGGATACTTGAAAAAGTTTTTTCCGAAGTTATCAGAAGCAAAAGTTAAAGCTGGGGTTTTTGTTCGTCCGCAAATTAGATAGATTTTCGCCGATGAGAAATTTCCAACGTTGCTGAATTGTACTCAAAAAATCGAGTTGGAACAGTTTTAAAGCAGTAATTTCTGGATTTTTAGGAAATAACAAAGCTGAAAACTACGAAAAGTTAGTTGCGGATATACTAAGAAATTTTCAGGCCATGGGTTGCAGGATGTCATTAAAAGTACATATGCTGCATGCTCATTTAGATAAATTTAAAAACAACATGGGAGCGTATTCAGAAGAGCAAGGAGAACGTTATCATAAGGACATTATGAGCTTCGAACAACGTTATCAAGGCCAATACAATGAAAACATGATGGGAGACTATATTTGGGGTTTATTGAGAGAAAGTAGTTATGAACATAAAAGAAAAAGTAAAATCGTGCACTTTTAAATTATTTTCCACTTTTTTGTAAGTTATTTTGATAGTAAAACTTAATAAAAATAATAAACATATTTATTTGAATGGTTTTATCTTCAATTAAAAATTAAAACCACAGATTTCGAAAAATATCGTTCAATCGGTCTCCTAAATACAAAAGCAAACTTTTTCATGTCATATATTTTTTTTCGTCTAATTACGACCTAAAATATCGAAATTTTATGCTTTAAAGTCAAAGTCAAATTTTGTGTTGACCCGTGTTATCATTGATAAGAGAGCAGGCCTTTAAATTCGATAAAATTCGATCTTTGTGTGCAGCGGAACAGAAGATTGAAAAAGCTATACTTGGAAAACGCAAAACGAAAAGTTTAATGCGGATCCTTCAAGTCTATTCCGATCACAAACCCAAAGCACCAGCGAATTGTCACCAGCGTTGGTCGAACAATATTGGAAGGAGTTGTACGAATCGGAAAGCAACTTCGATGAAAATATCCTCGATGTTAAGAATATTATTATTATTATTAATATCCTCGGATCCTCGGATTGGTGACCACTGCATTTTGAGCATTGCCATAGAAGAGGAAAAGGAAGCCCACTTAGAAAAGACTGTAATAAAGAAAAGAAAAATGAGAAATTAATGGAAGGAAAGTTTACAAGAAAGCTTACTTGCTATCCACTGGAG
Source organism: Melolontha melolontha (assembly GCA_935421215.2). NCBI lineage: Eukaryota > Metazoa > Arthropoda > Insecta > Coleoptera > Scarabaeidae > Melolontha > Melolontha melolontha. The sequence continues at coordinate 6,979,262 of OW285242.1, read as the reverse complement.
CTATTCGGTGGTAAATGTTGATGTTATAGCGGATGCTTTCATTAGTAGCATAGGTAACATAATGGAGAAAATGTGTCCTATAGAGGAACTCATACTGAGGAAAATTTATTTGAAGAAGAAATGGATGAATAGCGGTATACTAGAAATGATGAAGTTAAGAGACTTGAACTATAGACTGTGTTTACTGACCAAGACTGCGACTGGGAAAATTACAATATAGCGCGTAACAAAGTGACACAGCTTATAAAAAAGGAAAAGGATGAATATTACATTAAGATTATAGATGAAAATAGATATAATAGTCGTAAATTGTGGAAAAACTTAAAAGCATTACTACCGAATAAAAGTAAAAATGTTAACAGTGAAATAAAATTCAGTGACGGAGCTACGGCTATCGCGAAGGAGATTGCTCATAAATTTAATAACTTTTTAGTTAACAGTATTGAAAATATTGTGAGAGATATACCTAGGTCGATGGATTATCCAAAGATACTCGATAATATTAATGCCCCCGTACAAATGGATTGCTTTACTGCTGTATCGATGGCGTCTTTAAAATCTATATTAAAATCTATGAAGTGTACTGGAGAGATAGGTGACGGAATATCAACAAACGTTTTAAGAGATTCCTGTGAAGTAGTTGCTGACAGGTTTCTCGATGTTATAAATACGTCACTTCGAACTGGTAAATTTCCTGAAGATTGGAAAACGACATATGTGACGCCAGTACCTAAGGTTAACGGAACGTGTTGGCATGAGGAATTTAGACCTATTAACTTAGTAGCTACATATGAAAAAGTTTTGGAATCGTGTGTAAAAATCCAATTAATGGAATATTGTGAAAAAAATTCTCTAATTGAGTCGAATCAGTCAGGGTTCAGAAAATATCATTCGGGTGAAACGGTTGTGCTGAGTGTTTGCGATGCGTGGGCGAAAGTAATTGATAAAGGCAAGTTTGTTTTGACTGTATTCTTAGACTTGAAGAGGGCTTTTGAGACTGTTGACAGAGCCTTGTTGTTGTGTAAATTAAATAAAATGGGAATATCTGGATTAGCATTAGGATGGTTTGAATCGTACCTAAGTAATAGATATCAAGTAGTCAAATATAAAAATAAGATGTTTGATAAGATTATTACAAAATACGGAGTGCCCCAGGGAACAGTGTTAGGTCCACTATTGTTTATTCTGTACATTAATGATATAGTCAAAGCGGTTGATAATTGCGAAATATGTATGTTTGCTGACGACACCATGATCTATATAGTTGGTGATGATATTAGGGAGATGGTGGATAGCATGACTGTTCAATTAAATAAATTGTATAAATGGGTATGTGAGAATAATATGGCACTGAATTTCAGTAAAACTAAGTTCATGATAATTGGTACTAAATATAAGATTTCTAAATTGAATTTTAATGATATAGATTTGTCTAAGGACTCCAAGAAAATAGACAGAGTTGAGAATATGAAATATTTGGGGGTAATATTGAATACTAATTTAGATTTCAAAACTCACGTTCAATACCTATCTAATAAAATTTCCAAGAAGATATTTTTCTTAAATAGATTTAGTCATAATTTGTCACTGTATGCCTGACTGTTGTTGTTTAAATCCTTAATAGCACCACATTTTGATTTTTGCTCTGCCATTTTATTTAGTATAAATGGGAATGAAATGCAGCAACTCCCAAAACTACAGAATAAAGCTTTGCGAATAGTATTAAAATGTAACAGATATACCCCAATTAATCTAATGCTAGAAACTTTAAGTTTATTAAGTGTAAAACAATACATAGTATATAAGACAATCGTTTTCATCTATAAAATTAAAATTGGAATAATGCCTCCTTACTTACTACTAAGTGGAAAATTGACAACGGTCGATCAAATTCACAACTACGGAACCAGAAATACCAACGATTATTATATTGAAAACTATAATAGGGTGCAAACAAGAATGTGTTTGTGAACGGACTGAAACTGTTTAATAGTTTACCTACGCACATGAAATCCAGTGGTAGTTTGAATAGATTTAAGATCCTTGTAATTGAATTTGTAAGGGAAAACTTTTAGTTTATGTCTTCTGCTATTGTTCTAACTTTCATAGTTTATATTTTCAAAATTTATTGTGCATGTACATAGCAGTTTCTAAATAAAGTTATATTATTATTATTATTATTATTATTATTATTATTATTATTATTATTAAATATTATTATGAAATTTAAATTATAGAGTAGCTTCTTTATGGTTTTGACAGCATAAGTGCTAAAGTCATGGTAGTAGTTATAAATTGAATAGTCACTATTTCTTGCTTAAATTCTATTACCCATTTTTTACTGTGCCCCGTCAATTTTAGATGGTATTAAAACAGCTCCGTTTCATGAAACGAAAGAGAATAAAAGACTTTAATGCAGGCGTGCATAATAATTATTATTATTTACATTGTACATCAAATACATTACATAAAGTTAAATATTTAGTGTCATGTCCATTACAGTACGTAGTCGAACAATATCAACAATTCATTTATTTTTTCTCCGGTTCTTCGTATGGATGTTCCTTTATCCACTCTAACGCCCTGGCGATTGCTTCAGGAACTGGTGGCGCAACTGGAAGAAGATCTCCGGCAGGATGGTATCCGGTTTCATCGGCAATATATGTCATTTCTTGTGTTATTCCGTCAGCATCGACGTAGGAGAATTTTCCTTGTACGCTCAGTACAGGTTCATCATCGACGAATTTCATTTCACCTTTCTGTTCCTGGGCGGAGCCATCTCCAGATTCGAATCTACGATTTGCAAAATAGTATTTATTTTTTAAATATTTCGTAAGTTATAGTATGTATAGTGAGTAGATTATAGGTAATTTATAGTAAAAAAATAATGTAATCTTTTTGTAAATTATTCATAATTTTAGAAATAAATTTCTTTTAAAAGATGTTTCGATTTACTTAAAAAATAGGCAAAAATTCAGGAATCTATCGCTTGATTAAAACAGTCACATTTATTTAACGTAGGAAATAAATAGATAATGAATGAGTTGGCTAAAGATAAGATCCTTCCAACAGACGGTAAAATTTATAAAACTTTAGAAATCATTAAAGGACCTCAAAGGAACTAATTTACCATATAAACTAAGGGTTGGAAACGTACCCTTAGGTCAAATAAAAAATAAACTAACCCTACATTTTGTATATTTTTAATACGTCCAGAACACGTCAAATCCAGGATAATCGTGTAAATTGTGTGTGCTACTGTTCAAATAAAATATCGCTTTAAACTATTTATGCTATACCAATCTTCGTTTTGTTTAAATAATCTCGTAAAACGATGTTAAATATTGTTAATTTTAGGGTCCATTTTCGCATAAAAATTGACATTATCGTAAACGTTTGAAATTCCAGACTGCCAACTTAAACACATAGAGTTTTACTATCTATATTTTTATGTATCCATTTCAAGTAAGTTTTGCCAAACGTCAATGATTGATATATGTGAATTATTTCAAATTAAAAAAAAAATTAAAATTATAGCGATCGCGAGTCACTGCCCCCACTCCTGTGTTTGGGCGTTTTGTAAGCAGGTTTACTGTTTATGGCGTCGCTTTGGTTCACTCGTGGCCTCTGGCCCTAGGTTTTTTTTACAATTGACGTAGAGAAAAAATTAATTGATATAGATAGATATCATAACAGTAATATTTATTAGTAAACGTTTAAGTTGGCGGTCTGATATAGCTAACGTTAATGATAATGTCGATTTTTAAGCGAAAATGGACCCTAAAAATAACAATTTTTAACATCGTTTTGCGAGATTATTTAAACAAAAGGAAGATTGGTATAGCATAAATAGTTTAAAGCGATATTTTATTTTAACAGGAGCACACACAATTTACACGATTATCCTGTATTTAACGTGTTCTGGACGTATTAAAAATATACAAAATGTAAGGTTAGTTTTTTTTTTTATTTTTTATTTGACCTAAGGGTACGTTTCCAACCCTTAGTTTATATGGTAAATTAGTTCCTTTGAGGTCCTTTAATGATTTCTAAAGTTTTATAGATTTTACGGTCTGTTGGAAGGATCTTATCTTTAGCCAATGAGTTTTATTACATTTACGTTAGGCAAATCTACTTCCAAAAAGATATTGATTTGAAGAGAAATACAATAAGCCGAAATGTAGCGTGTACCTATGGTCTATTTTTAAACTAAGAGGAGTAAATGGAAAAGCCACATTTACACTGTAAAAGTTACCAAATCAATGACATTCTGAATGTATTTTTAAATTTTCGTATTTTATTAGTTTTTCTTTATTCATTGAGCTCAAAGGCAACATTTAATTTAGCGTTATTTCCCGCTTAATTTTATATATAATTATGCAAATTTATATAAAATTGTTTGAAAGTATAGCTAATATTACCAGTAGAAATAAAATTAATTGGCAACGGCCATAGCACGCTGAAAAGACCGGTTCTCTTCCGATCACCGAAGTCAAACAGCATCGGCCGGGGTCGGTACGTGGATGGGTGACCGTTTGACATCGATAGGTCAACACGCAATTTTTGCATAACGTAATCTTACCTCTGAAGCAACCAATCACGCATAGTAATTTTGGCGCGATTAAATTAAAACGCTCCTCTTAGTTTAAAAATAGACTATAACTATTTGAAGTTATCATAAAAACGGACAAAGAGTAAAACAATGGAACGAATATAAATATTTGGAAATAAAAATATCACAGAACACTGGATGAGGTGATCCAAGAACGTAACATACAGGACAGGAAAGCTATTGCTATGCTAAACAACATTTTATGGGACAAAAACATCTTAAAAGGAAACAAAAAACGAATATACAATACTATTGTGAAAAGCATAATAACGTACAGTTCGAAAGTTTGACCTTATAAAAGAGAAAACTATAAAAGCATCAACAGATGCAGAAATGGATTTTTAGACGAGGGCAGCAGGCAGATAAAAATGGAAAGAGTAACGAACAACAGAAACAAGAGAAATGAAGGTTAACCGCAGCATAATTTTTAAATAACAGAAGGCTTTAGAAAATTCCAAGATTAAAAAATTGCAAGGTAAATTGCTAGATTATAATCTTCCCGTCATGTCATAAATAAAATTCCGTATTATCGTTTTTATTAGATGACACTCATGACATTAATATTTGACAATTCAAAACGGTGCGGTTAAGTTACGACATACTTAAAAATTTCATGGCCAACTCTGAGGCTGTTTTTTTTTTTGAACGCACGATATTATAGCACTACATGAGACACTTGGAAAACAACGAACAGATTCAATCTTGAGGAAAAGTTTCTGGATATAGAATTGTAGCTGGCATTACAATTGATTTGCATTGTTAAACGAACTACCTTTGTAGACGCCGTACGATAAATAAATAATGGCGTTACAAATATAGCAAGGAACAGTTAAATTCATTTTAGACTATTTATAATCAAAATTCTTGGAGAGGGGGCGCTAGAATTTGCAAAGACTGTACAAAAACAAAAGGGTTATAACGTTAAATTCGGTCTACATTAAAGTTGCAATAATATATAAATATGCATAGTAACGGGGTATAATGTAGACTGCCTCCTCGTGGTGTACCTTGGAAACGTGACTTGTCACAACTAAATAATTTACACTATTAGGCTGCTAGACCTACCAAGGATTTTCTAGCAAAGAATAAGAAAGAAATGATGCTCTTCAGAATCCATCGACAAAGGACGTAGGAAACGCGTTGAAGATCTTACAACTGAACATTGAAGGCACGAGCTGATCTAAATCTGAATATCTAATGAGGGTCTTGAACGATCACCCGGTGGACGTCCCCATACTACAAGAGACCTTTTTTTCCGACGAAACGCAACTTAGCAGTAGATGCAAACTACAGGAATACTCCCTTGCAGTAGCGACCTATGGAACAGCCACATACACATGTTATTTAATACTGTATTCGATGTGCAATACAAAATAAATAAATATGTAGTAACACAGTTAACTACTATGTAAATACTTATAAAGAAATAACTAACTGTATAGTAACTGACCTCACCCTGACCAACAAGCAAATTTCAGAAAAATCAATAACGAATAAATATGTTCACCAGACGTACAAAGTGTTGGTGTCTTCATTTATTTGTAACACTTTTATACGATTAATTATGGAGAGGAATATATCGACATGTACGAATGGACACACATCATTCCAAAATTATACTATTACACCCAAGCTTCTGACGGATAATAGTATATTATTCAACGAGCATATAATAGTGGCCATAATAATAATTCACTAGGGTGAAGTTTGCGTCACGAGCGAAGCGAGTGGCTCAAATCACCCGTGTGAATAATAGCCATTATTTGCGAGTAGAATACATACTTTGTCAAAGACTGTTAGGTATTAATGAAAATATTATTTTGCATTCAAAATATGACGTTTCAATTGGAGTAATTAATTTCATACGCAAATAAATACAGATGTCTTGATTTTTTAGATAATAAGTTCAACGATGCAATTTTTGCCGCTTCTTGTACTTCTGGAGGTGATTTTCACAATCTGCATCCATTTCAATAATTTAATACCCATAAACTTTGCTACTCAAACAAATCGAACCAACAAATTGTTGACGCTTCAAATTAAATTTCCTCTGACTTAACGTTAGATAGCACGCCTTTTTTTTTAATTGTATTTATGTATACGTACAAAATCGAAATGTTAATCTGAAGAATTTCCATCATGGTTGTCACATTGAAGTTTGGCAGACCACTGAATTAAGATACAATAGTCCTGGACAAATAAAATAAAATCGACAAACCAATATTGTAAACGAAAAGCCAAAACAACCTTCTATGAAGTGCCCTTGTAAAACATATTGCAGCGCAGGTCCTACAGCCTTAGGCGCTTCTTACAATTTAATTTTCACATCTCCTATCTTATCATTAGCATTCTTCCATTTCTCATAATTCTACAGCATCTTTAATTCCCTGCTTTGTTAGAATTTATCTTTAAAAATAAATATTATCAATACCATTTATTTGCTTTACGTTTCAAGAATTAATATTAGAAACAAATAAGCTTTAAATACAACAAAACTTGAATTAGAATAGATGGCAATTAATCAGTAGTTGCGATTTATATTACATACAGTGTGGTCATAAAGTTTGGAACCAAGCTTATAACCGCATTATTTTACATTTTTAGGAAAAACGCTCGGACAGGTAAATTTTATTTTTTAAAACGCCATATTTTGACATACAATTTTTTTCTATGACGTCATTGGTTTTCGAGTGATGACGTTATCAACACTTTCTTTAAATGGCAACCATATTATTTTTTTCTCGTTTTTGGTAGATCTTTATATCCACCAAATAGTGATATAAAACAATTGGTATGTTGCATCACAATTTTTTTGAAAAAATGATATAAATTTAGAAAAAAATACGAAAATTTTATTTTTGTACAAAATTAAAATTAAATTAAAAAAAATACATCTGAACTTAAATTTATTGTAACAGTTAGCGTAAATTTTCAAAATGGACCCCACCAACCAACTGACACTGTCCCAGCCGAGGGTAAACACTTCGTATACTCGCCTCAATTATGTCTGGGGATATTTGTGTAAGTTCTACGCGAATTCGTTCTTTTAAATCTTCTAAATTGTTCGGTTTGTTAAAATACACTTTCGATTTCAAATAACCCCACAAAAAAAATTCTAACGGAGTCAGGTCAGGAGAACGAGGTGGCCATTCTATGGCGCCTCTCCGTCCAATCCATTTATTGGGAAATATTTCGTCAAGATAGTGGCGAACCTCTACACCATAATGGGGAGGCGCCCCATCTTGTTGAAACCAAATATTTGGATGGGGTACATCACCATCCTCGTGATTTGGGAAAATAACAGCGAGCGCTGGAACCAGTTCAAATCTTAAAAATTCTAAATATTGCACAGCAGTCAAATTTCCTTAAAAAAAATATGGTCCTAAAATGCGTCGTCCAATCATTCCAACCCATACGTTAACTTTTCCTCTGCGCTGAGTATGACACGCTTGAGTCCAATGCAGATTGTTCTGCGACCAATATCTGCAATTGTGGCGGTGAATAGATCCATTTAGGCAGAACGTATCTTCATCTGAGAAGACGATGTTTTCCAAGAAAATTTTGTGACCAAAATTTGGATTTTGGTCACAACGTAACATTACGTCTTCACAGAACTGCAGTTGACGATCTTCGTCATCCTCATGTAATTCCTGTACAAGTTGAACTTTGTAAGGACGATAGTGTTCTTTTTTAAATAAGTTGACGACAAATGAGTGAGCCACCTGATTGGCTAACGCAAGTTGTCTGGTGGAAACATGATGCCTTTGTTCTGCTTCTAGAAGCACATTTAATTTCACATCTTCTCCTACTTGAGGTCTACCTTGCCGTGGTCGATCTTTTACGGATCCAGTTTCGGTAAACTTTCCAACTAGTTTTGTCACCGTAGACCTGGTAATTGGAGGTCTATCAGGGTGTTCATGGTTAAACAAATCGCATGCTTCTGCATGCGTTCTTTGTCTGTCCCCATACCCAACCATAATTAAAATTTCGATTCTTTCTCGCTCAGATAAATATGCCATTTTTTTATATTAGCGAAAATGAACAATTTTTACGCAATATCTCAAAAATTTAACGTCAAAAAGAGAAGTAAATAATTCAACAATGTTGTCGCCATAGAAACAATTTCAAACTAAAATTTTTGTACATAAATTGTATAAAAAGAAGCAAGAGTGTCATAAAGAAATATCTTGCAAAAAAGTGCGTGTTTTTGTTTTTGCAAATTTTTTGCATAGTAACATGAGTACATGTGTTTTTGACGATCCGGGTTGTTCAAGAAGAATATTTAAGTCCTCACACAAGACAGAAGTGTGAAAAAAACTTACTTACATATTTCAGTAAATTATGTAAGCTTAATTAGTTTTTTTGAAATCTTCAATTTTTGGGCGATAATTTTAATTAAGAAATGGTCTGCCACATCATGTCAATTTTTTAAATAAATTAAACTTCTTTGGCTCTTTTTTGTGAAACTATTTAATGTTAAATAAGATTTTTTAATAAGTAATTGGCCGATTGGGAAGACGAATTTCTTTTGACCTGGAGCGAATAATGCAGATTACTATTGATCGCAAAGCATTTACACTCGGCTGGGACAGTGTCAGTTGGTTGGTGTTACAATAAATTTAAGCTCAGATGTATTTTTTTTAATTTAATTTTAATTTTGTACAAAAATAAAATTTTCGTATTTTTTTCTAAATTTATATCATTTTTTTCAAAAAAATTGTGATGCAAGATACCAATTGTTTAATATCACTATTTGGTGGATATAAAGATCTACCAAAAACGAGAAAAAATATTATGGTTGCCATTTAAAGAAAGTGTTGATAACGTCATCACTCGAAAACCAATGACGTCATAGAAAAATATTGTATGTCAAAAGATGGCGTTTTAAAAAAAAAAATTTACCTGTACGACCGTTTTTCCAAAAAATGTAAAATAATGCGGTTATTACCTTGGTTCCAAACTTTATGACCACACTGTATAAACGAAGATATAAACACAAGAAAGTCATTCGTAGTACGTTGAACAGAGTGGCATATTATATTTTGTTCCCTTTTTAGAGCAAATTATTGAATTTGATATAGAGAGGATATTGGTCTATAAATTCTTCAATAAATAGCCAAGTATCAAATACAGTAATATTAACAGTAGGTCATTAATGACAAATTTAAATATTCCTATATAAAATACGTTACATTTAGGCATCTCTACGAGACATAATACAATGCATTTGTAATAATATAAAATATTATACAAAATCTAGTGTGAAGAACACAATACAAGTTCGATATTAATATTTTTGTGAACATATCCTTCTCCAGCGACGCAGATACATATTTTATCTTTCTACACATTCTTCAGTACGTCCCTACCGGAGAAGGATACGTTCACAAAAAAGAACAACTTCGCTATTTCACAGAAATTATTAAAACTGATCGTAGAAGTAGATTCAGCGCTGCATATTATCTCCATGAGAGGAAAAACTTATTTTTCACAACTTACTTGTAGTAAATAATGTCCATCAGGGAAAGAGTCATTTAATTCCCTTTTTTAGATTAAATATTTTAAAAATAGGATAAAGATGTGTAAGTTCTTCAATAAACCTATCAAAGACAGTAATATTAATAGTCGATCGTCAATAACCAATGTAAATGTTCCCAGTATAAAATACTTAAATTTGGACAATTCTATGAGAGGGAACTACATTTTTCATAACTTACTTGTAAAAATAACTTCCATCAGGGAAAGAGTCACTCTCTTGAGACACAATCGGGACGACTTCTTCTTCTGCGGGTGCTGCTTTTGTCAAGCAAAGACCAACAAGGAAGACTACGGCAAACTTGAACATCTTTACAGTTTTAACGTTGTGTTACACTAATTGCAAAATAATCCTTGGACGCGTTTATATAATCCAAGTCCAAGTTTTTTGCCACCATAACAAAAACTTCACCAATTAAGTTCGACATATTTGAAAAAGCAGTTTAAAAGAAATAGGAAATACCCCCTTCTGCCGAAAATAGACAATAATGTCAAAGAGTGTTTAGATTATTTAGTGTATACATAAAACCACCTATAAAAATATAAAAACAACAGTGCTAGTTGTTAAAGTAATGTCAAAGTTTAATAAATAAACGAGAAACAAATTTGTTAAGCTTTTCGAACATGCTAATAAGTGTCTTCTTGTTTCAGAAAAACTTTGTTCTTATAAAAACAATAACTAGATAATTAAATATGATATAAGTCCAGCTACTAAAATTCTTCAATTTTGACGTTGAAATATAACGTGATAAATGGCAAAACGTGATGATTCGTTTATCAGCTTATATAAAAAAAAAACGTAATTTCAATTTTAATTAAATTGAAAAATTAAAAAATCGGTTTATATTAAAATACCGTTTTGTGTGCTATAATTTAAAAAGTGTCAATGATTGTTTTTATATTTATTCCATGAAATCCTTGAATAAATCCACAATCTATTATTAATTTCAACTAAGACCTACATACGAATTTTGTATCTTATTTACCCTTCGTGGCCCCGGAAAGATTTGTTAGAAGTAAGAAAAAAGAATGGAAAAAAGCAATACATTAATTGTTCAAATTGATTTTCATTCACTTCCTGATAATAAATGATCCGATAGTTAAATTCTTGAATGACGTTTCTAACAACTTCTGGCTGAACCGTTCTAATTTCATTTCAAATTCTATTCGTTAATACATCGGTGTTCGCTGGTCAGTTATCCTAAATTTTCCTCTTTAGAAAACTCCATAGATAATAGTCAGAGGCGTCAAATCCGGTGAACGGGCAGGCCACTCAATAGACCTGCTTTTGCTAACCGAGTTTTTCTTTTTTTTTAGTTTATAGAGGATAAGTGTGTATGTATGTTTATATATGCGTGTATGTGTGTATATGTGTGAGTACTCATACAGGCATACATATTGGTGTGAGCTTTAACTTGGTATATATGAAGTATGTGATTTCCATATGGGCAGTCACTCAAGCCTATTTCTCTTTAGACTCTTTATTATAGTTTTTGTGTATCTCAAGACTATTTTTGGGTTTCCTTAACTAGGTCTCTATCATCTAATGTAAATGTAAGGAAATAATACAACGAGATTAAGTTAAAAATTCTTTTATTGTATATTTGTATTTTCACAAGTCATTTATTTAAATCTTAACCCATTAAGGACCAAAACTGAACTAACAATTAAATATTATTTCTTTTTTTTTAAGTTACTCAGTTGGTCATTAGTAAAGCGTAGAAATGAAAAAAACGGGTCCTTTGACTTTCAAGAATGAAATATGATACCGTACTCAAATGAGTACACTGGGCTAATGAGAGTACAAAGATTAAATGTTTAGTGTATTAAAAAAGGTAATTTATATCAAGTAATTTATAACAAGATAACTGAAAATGTATTACTTCTTTTTAGTATGACTATATATTATCATCACAAGAAACAAAACATGATATAGAATACAATACCTATTATATGGTATGATATTTCTCAAAGCACTGTTTTTCTACGCAAAGTGTTACAAAACATTTCTTGCAACGCCACCTAACACGTGAATGGTACTCACTACACCGTAGCTGCTTTTCAATTTTCTCTGGGAAGTGGCCAATACTGTCATGTCTAACAGCACCAGGAACCTGACATGATCGATTACTTCTGTAAGTTTTATTGTTCAAGCGGAGGTAATACCGGGTGACATATCTTGTGAAGTCAAGCAGACTCATTTTTCTTTCAGCTGTGGCACAGGCTTGATCTAACTTCCAGGAATTAGTCATGCATAAATTGACCATGTGAGTGAACAAGCACCACCACCATTTTTTGCCTCTGATATTTATTCTGTAATTATTTGTAGCCTCATCATTCAAGTCAACGCCGCCCATTCCGACATTATAATTTTGAAACACCAAAGGCTGTTTGACAGAAACTACTTCCTTTTGGGCTCGTGACCATCGTCTAACGTAGTTGAGAGGTTCAATAAAATCATGATTAGTGACCATTGAACAGACACTATTGTCTTTCCATTTAACAATCAGTAATTTATTATTGGCATCGAATCGGTAGTCGTATGTGCCTCTTTCTTGTTTGTCCATCATTTTATAAGACTGTATGGTATACTTCTTTTGTCGATTTTCAGGAATTGTACCTGTAGCTCGTATACCTTTAGTTGTCAAACGATTCATGAGGCTAAGAGTCGTAAAAAATTTATCGAAGTACACTACATGGTCAGCTGGGTTTTCTAAATGTTCCAATAACGAAATTACAACATTAGCACCAAGGCCCATACTTTCTTCCCTTTCTTCATTATTTTTACCACAGTAAACTTCAAATGCGTAGCAATATCCGGTAGAACTGCACACCATCCAGTCTTTAAACCCAAAGCGTACAGGTTTTCCGCGAATAAATTGTTTGGCAGGGTGGTGTCCAAAATACTTTACCATTGCTTCATCCACGCTCAGTTTTTCATGGAAGAACCTCCACTGTCTGAAGTTTTTATTCAAAACGTCCATAAGAGGCCGTAATTTGAACATTTTGTCATTTTTATACAATATGTCATTGTTACACAAATGCAGGTACTTTTTTATTTCCAGAAATCTATTCCGCGACATACACTTTGAAACCATTTCCACACCTAAATCTTCATCTAGCGACCAATACATCCTTTGCTGTGGCAACTTATGATACCCAGATAATAATAAAATCCCTATAAAATTTTTCATTTCTTCTAAGGTAACAAAAAAATCATGGTTATTTTTTTGGCGAAAGTAAAGAATAGTTTGTTGTGTTAAAAGCTCAAACACCTTGATGTCAAAGAGTTTTTCAAAAATTTTCAGTGGGTTACAGTCACGTAAACTTTCTTTTACTTTTTCTAAACGCACAGTAGCACCGTTTTCAATGTCATGCGAGAACACATAAACCGGCTCGTTTTTTTCCCACTTAGGATTTTTTTCGTCAATACGAGGGCGCTTGTTGGCGAAACTTGAAAGGGGTTCATCATCACTGTCACACCATTCGACCGAATTTCCAAAACCGACCTCCACAAAACCCGGCACATCATTTGGAATTTGACTTTCCATAATGTTGTCGTCATCCTGTTCTTCTTCATCTGTAAGAATATCTGGTTCTGGCGGAACAAGTATGACATCAATCTCTCCTTCATGATTTTCTATTTCATCTGCAGCTTCCGGCATCGTGTGAAATACTTTTCGACCATAAAACCTTATAGAAGGTATGTCAGCGAAGTCTTCTTCCATTTCTGAAAGCAAAGTCTGGTTGAATTTAGTAGTTCACTCATTAGCCCACTGTACTCAATCGAGTACAACAGTGTTTGGCGCCAATTCACGTTTCACCAATTAAGGTTATGTGTTTAAAATTGCTGTTTACCACATGTTTGATACATATAAAATAGACTGTTAAAGTAGTTTATCGAAGAATCATACGAACAATGTCAAAAGTAGTTTATATCACACTTCATCAAACAAATGAATATATCATACCTATGAAAAAAACTTCCCAGTAAGACATTAAAACATAATGAAACACACAAGTAACAAAAATATTACCCACCAGATGGCAGAAGATGTTCAACATCGCTGTACTCACTTGAGTACGGTGGGCGTTAATGGGTTAAGATACCTCATTAATTAAACCAATAACCTAATTACCATCATCAAGTTCTATTAGAATTAGTTAAAACACATATATAGTTTTGAAGTCTTTCTTTAGATTTTATTAGCCTTAGCCAAGGGGATATTAACCCTCCAAACGTTAAGCTAGGACTCGAGGTGTCTGTTTTGACTCTTTAGAATATAGATACCTTGATTCTCCTAATATTTTGTTTTTAATACGCCTTTTGTGTTATTCGACGGCCGTCTAGTGGAAATCGAGTTCCTACAGAACAACACGTCTATTCCCCACTGAATATCATTTTATTTAATCTCTAATCAATGGATCTTTGATTACCAATATCAATTACGTAGATATCATAAGGCTCGTTTATGAAAATTTTTTCCTACGCGCTCACTCAGATATCTTGCATAAATGTACACTCACAGTGATGTATTTACTATTAATTAGTTCAAATTAATAATCCATATATACTTTCGAAATATTTGATTTTAGTTTTACAGACTTCAAATAAAATAGTGCTTTATTCTATTTACGCTAGTCTGCTATTCTTCGTAATATGTTACTTGAATAGATTTTCAATGCAATTATAAATTAAAAATAATTGTGCAGAAGAAAATATTATGGAATATTATATTAATAATTTTAAATCAAAATGTTTCTAGATATATAGTAAATTATTGCTAAAATTTCTGAATAGAAATTTTTATATTTATTCAAACCGTTAGAATCAGGAAATGAATAATGAATACTGAATGTTGAATGAACGATGAATGAATTTTGATGCTGTTTCGCCTTTGTATACTCGGTACTTTTTACATTTCTTGGAAAACGTTAGTTTTTCTTGTCCACTTTTTGTATTTAATTCCAATTTTTCTTTGTTTTCGAACATTATTTCAATTTTAACCCTCGTATAAATTATGACTGTATGGAAATACACTTTTTATTTCTTTTTTTAATTTCCTTTTGCTAATTTTTTTATCGTAATTCTTCTTTTATCGTAATTAATGATTTTAAAAATTAATTTGGGAGATTAATTTTTCCTCTTTTGAATTTCCACGAAACTTATGCCTTGACCTAGTTTCGCGTGTATCAACATGCAAAATTCACTTGTTATTCTTTTGTAAGATGTACTTCGGTGAATTTATTTTCTTCGTCTTCTTTACGATATGTCCCTTCTATGTGTTTTGAACAGTCACATCTTTAAGTTTCCAAACTTTCTGTATTTTATTATCGGAGGCATTCGTACTCTAATGCATTTTACCTTTACTTATTTCTGCGGTTTTGACAACTGTTTTGTTTACATTTATGTATTTCTTATTTAAGATCGTAAGTAATTATCACTGTTCTTACAAATATTTCTAAATATAATTAGCATTTTCTACAGTCGGTTGTTGCTTTTCTAGGTTATACTATGACTGTTGTTTATACCAGATATATAATAATAATAATAATAATAATTTATTTTCATCCCTTTGACTACAGTAGCATAGTATAAGTTAATTTAAAGTAAAATAAAATCTTAATCGTGGTCACAATTCTTCTTACATATTGCTATGAATAGTAAATTCGTGCTTGAATGAATCACTATTCACACCAACTCTGTCCAGCTTAAATACTCAGTCGGTTACTTGCTTAAATGGAACTGCTTTCCTCTCCGGGTTTCCAATGGAAAACGTGGAAAACACAATAATGTTAGTTAACTATTCTTATATTGGACGCCACTCAAAACTTGTTTGAGAAAACATTTAATAAAGCCTTAGAGTTATTTAGAAGCACAACAGAAAAAAGGTAGAATTCAAATGCACAATGAAATTAAATAAAATTTTATTACAATGATAAAAAAAAAGAAAAAAAATGTCTTTATAAAATATAAAGACCAATATTGCATGAATAACCAATATTGTTAAGGCAAAAATATTATATGAGTATTGACTAGGCCATATAATCAAAAAACCTTATTGACTGCGATCAAAATTACAACTAATAAATTACAAAGAAGTATTATAAATTTCTCCCACAATATAAAATGTAAACAACAAAATGTGACGGACCGATCTAACCTCTACGCATGTGTGATCTACATAAAAAACTATATGCCCTTGACACCAACGTGCAAAATTTTATCGTTAAAGAAACTTTTTTACTTAGAAATTTTTAAAATACATTCCTTGTCATCTAATACAACTATTAAGATTAAATATAGAAGTTCATACAAACAATAATACAATAAATGCATACAATAAAGAGATATTAATATAATAAAAATACCACTTATGAAAAAATATATTTTTTCTCAATACACGAGACACACACCTCGAGTAAAATTTACTTAAAACAAAATAACGAAGTATACAACCTCGTATAAATTCGATAATGAGTATAGCAATCACAACCACAATGAAATCAAAAAACAAAAACCGTAATTAATTGAAATAAGAGATAAAAAGTTTATCTCGAATTATGCAAACCTCTTATTCGGGTATCTAGGCGTGTCTCAAGAATATCATGGCAAAACGACAAGTTACCACAGAAATCAAAAAACAACTCAAAGTAAAATCAGTGTTCATAAAGTAAAATCATACACTGTAATAGAAAATAGTACATTATAAAAATAATATTTTTCAAAAATGTTCACTAAATGTTGCAGGGTAAAATCCATGGCAATATGTAAGAGCGTTAATATCTATATATAAAATAAACATTTATATCTAATACTACATTAAGAAGAGTACAAATGAAAATATACAAGGAACAAAATATTAAAAACCTATGCAATAACATAGAGTTTCACACTAACCTTAACTACATTACAACTAATATTAAACATCACAGTCATGAACAAACTCCTGGACTGAATAATATACTTTGGAGATTAATAGGTCCCTAATACTGTATTCAAACAAATCAGGTGGTAGCTGTCTATACTTAACTGGTAACATATTGTACAAACTGATTGCCTGGTATTTAGGATTTTTGTCAGTAAATGCTAATTTATGTTTGGGAATTTCCAATACCTGACTATTACGTGTATGATAATGGTGGTTCTCATTTAATTTTGTGAAAATATTAAAATTTTGCTTGACATAAATTAATAATTCATAAATATATACACATGGCAATGTCATAATGTTCATTTCCTTGAATAAGTGTTTACAACTTACTCTTAGACACTGACTTTATTCATTAATCTAATCGCTCTCTCTTGAAGTCTAAAAATTCTTAGTACTTCTATTGAACCGCCCCAAGCAAGTATTCCATATGCGAGTAGAGAATGGAAATGAGCAAAATAGTAAATTCTTACGACACACGTATCTACCCTGTTACGCAATTTACTTATTGCATAACATACACTAGTCAATTTCTTTGCCAAGCAATCAATGTGCTCATTAAAAGAGAAGTTCTCATCTATATATATATATATATATATATATATATATATATATATACCCAAAAATTTTGTCGAGTCTACCTGAGCAACAGTACCACAATTTACTCTAATTAACTATATAATATATATATATATATATATATATATATATATATATATATTTACATATATATATACGTATCAATTGAAAAATTCTTGGAGTTTGTCGGCTTTTAAGAAAGCCGAAATACTCCAAGAATTTATCAATTGATATATTTAATGAACGGCTAAGAAATGATCTAAACATATATATATATATATATATATATATATATATATATATATATATATAGTAAATTCAATCAGTTGGCGATTAAAGGTCTGGCTTTACTTCAAAGTATATATATATATACTTTGAAGTAAAGCCAGACCTTTAATCGTCAACTGATTGAATTTACCATATCATACCAAGGTCACGAAAATATTATATATATATATATATATATATATATATATATATATATATATATAATAATCTATTTCTTAGCCGTACAATTAATATATATAATCTGAAATCTTGTAAATTCGGCTGTATTAACTATTTTGAATTAGATGTTATTTAACGAAGTAATGTGCAATGTAAATATTGCTATCTACAATTACAACGCTAATTTTACGAAATTTTTATTTAAAAATTTCGTCCTAAGGTAGGACTCGAACCCACGACCTTTACTAAAGGTCTGTGAATAAATTACCGGACGTTATGAACCATATTGCCCGGTTATAATGCCCACGGGCGATATGACCGCGTTTATGGTAACCGTATCCAAGGTGAAATGAACAAATAATACTTAAGTGAAAAATAAAAGACATCAATGCAGATATGCTTATTCATTATTATTATTTACATTGTACATCCAATACATTACATAAAGTTAAATATCTAGTGTCATGTCAATCGCAGTCCGTAGTTGAAAATCGTCAAAAATTTATTTATTTCTTCTCCGGTTCTGTGTATGGATGATCCTTTATCCAATCTAGTGCCCTGGCAATTGCTTCAGGAACTGGCGGCGCAACTGGGAGAAGATCTCCGGCAGGATGGTATCCGGTTTCATCGGCAACATATGAGAGTTCTTGTGATACTCCGTTAGAATCGACGTAGGAGAACTTTCCTTCCACGCTCAGTACAGGTTCATTATCGACCAATTTCACTTCAGCTTTCTGTTCCTGGGCGGAGCCATCTCCAGATTCGAATCTGCGATTTGCAACATAGTTTTTATTTTTAAATATTTCATATGTTATAGTTTAAAAAAAAACGAAATTAATACCTTCTTCTTGTGAGTTATTAATAATAATTTCAGAAATAAATGCCTGTTAAGAGAAGTTTCGATATTTTATTTTATTTTTTTTTTTATTTGTGATTTACTTCAAAGATATACAAAAATTGAGGAATCTATTGCTTTATTGAAACAGTCATATTTATTTAGCGTAAGAAAATAAATGACTCGTTTGAAATTCATCTGTTTTTTAAAAGGTTGACGTGAAACCAATATCTGGTTAATTGAATGCTTGAATGTAGACAATCAATTTTAACATATTTAGTGGCGTCTTTGTTAAATTTTGACTCTGTAATTGAACTTCTGAAGAAGTAACGAATGGTTATGAAGTATAGAGAGTTAAATAAATGAGATTTCTTTTATTTGACAGACCGCTTACCTGTTCAATTAATTATTTACTAATATAGTATGGTCGATAATACTTACAAGTCTATATATATATATATATATATATATATATATATAATATATATATATATGTATATATATATATATATATATGAAAAATTTGTGAAAAACTTATCTGCGCGGAATGTGCAAATATCAATATTTCACTGTTTTTACAGATCATCAGTGCACCTTATCCGAAGACAGACATGATATTCACTTCTATACTACGTGTATATATACGAACTGTAATGAACTTCATGTGTATGAGAATCAATAATTATTAAATCTCATTTTACATGCGATTGTCGCTGCAATTAAATGCAACAAATTATAGCGACAATCGCTCCTCCGTTGAAATTACTATATAATAATAATCTTCTTTATATTTTTCTAATTTATTTATTTATCTTACTTTGTAAGTATTAGAAACTAATAAGTTTGAAATAGAACAAAGCTGAAATTAAAATCGAAGGACTTTAATCAGTTGGAATTTAAATTAGATATAAAAGAAGATATAAACAGATAATATAAAATGATCTATAAAGTCAATTGTTGTGCGTTGGGCAGAGTGGTATATTGTTTCTTATTCCTTTTATAGAGCAAATTGTACAAGAAATAGAATATTAGTATATAAGTTTTTCAACAAATAACCAACTCACATCAAAGACAGTAATATTGATTTAGTAGGTTATCAATGACTAATTTAAATATTTCAGTAGAAAATATTTATATTTGGACAACTCCATTAAGAGAAACTCTGATATTTTTCATAACTTACTTGTAGAAATAATGTCCATCAGGGAAAGAGTCGCCTTCTTGAGACAAAATTGGTACAACTTCTACTTCTGCGGATGCTGCTTTTGTCAAGCAAACACCAATAAGGAAGACTACTGCAAATTTGAACATCTTTACTGATTAAACGTTTCGTTAGACTGATCGTAAGAGATTCCTTGGGCGCATTTATATGATCCAAGTCCATTTTTTACCATCGTAATAAAAATTCCATCGCTTAAGTATAGCATATTTAGAAAAAGTAGTTTAAACGAAATTTAAAATATTTCCCTCACACGAAAATAGACAATAATAATGTCAAACAGTGCTAAGATTATTTAGTGTACACACAAAATCACCTACTAATATACAGGAACAACCGTGTGAGATGACAAATTAATGTCAAAGTTTAATTAAAATAAACGACAAACAAATTAAACTTTACAAACCTGTAATAAATATCCTTTTGTTTGCGATAAGTGAAAAACTTTGTTGTCATAAAAACAATGATAATTAAATACAATAAAAGTCAAGCTACTAACTAACAGGTCTTCAATTTTTGGTGTGAACTCTAACGCGATAAATGACAAAAATTGATATTTCGTTTATCAGCTTATTATAGGAAAAAAACTACTAAATTAATTTTAAATAATTTGAAAATTAAAAAATCGTTGTATACTTTAATTATATAAAATTAGAAAGTCTGTTTATACTTTAATGTCGTATAATTTAAAAAGTTTCAACGATTACTTTTATACATATATATTTCGTCAAATCTTCAAATAAATCTGCAGTTTATCTATCAAACTGTTTATTTCAATTAAGAATCACAGACAAATTTAGTGGCTTTTTTAAATACATTATAATATGTAATAATTGTATATTTATTATCACTAAACAATATAATATTACAATATATTAGTATTAAATATAGTACAGTATAATATTGGCTACCAAAAGGACCAAATCGCCCATATGTAAGCATTTTGTCATCAGTCTTCCTTTAGCCCTGTAAATTTAAAAATAAATCTTAAGGACAATTTATAGTATTTATATATAAATTAATTAATATATATATATATAGTAAATTCAATTTGTTGGCGATTTAAGGCCTGGTTTTACTTCAAAATATATATATTTAAAACAACCCTACATGTTTCGGCAAATGATGCCTTTATCAAGGAATATAAAATATACTGTCGACGAATTTACGACGAAGAATTTACGGACCTATGTTTATATCAACATTTCGTCTTAGAATCACTCAAAGAGTTGACCTTACTATATATATATATATATATATATATATATATATATATATATATATATATATATAGTATATTGGTATATACCGCCTCATTCCGAGCAAACGCAACGATCCGAATGTATGAATATTTCTCCCGCTCCTAATACAATTCCCCTGAATGCTGTAGGCGTGTCAACATCAATGTCATATATCATACATACTTACATATTATGGAGCCGCGTAAGAAAAATTATCTGATTACCAAACTACTATTAAAAGACTATAAATTGTTTAGTCCTGTGTTATGGTAATGAGTAAATTGCAATACGTTATACTGGCGATGGTCACACAAAGCGTAATGATATAATTAATAAGCGATTAAGAAAATTGCAAATAAGGCATCAAGAGATTTAATAAATTAAATTTTAATAATAAAGGTCACAAAAACTATTTATAGTATACTAAATAAATTTCAGAACTAATAAAAACTAAATTAAATTCTAGTAATGTAAAGAAAAATTTACTCTTACAAATAATAAAATAAATTGTTCATAATGAGAAATTAATTATATAATAATGGAAATTCATCCGTTTAAACTCATCGCCGTAAAATAATTGATGATTTTTGGAATATTTATAATTACGAAAACCATTTAATTTTAGTATGCGGTTAACGGAAAAGCAGCATATGCCTAAATCATTGGAAATATCGCTATGTGTCAAATTTGAATTTAGTTCTATTGCAGCGCATACTAAAATGGACGTATCATTAGGAACTCTGCGATTTGGGAATAATGGTTTTAAATTTTGTACAGAACCAGTAATGTCTATTTTCTTTTTAAGTCTACAAATTGTAGCTTTGTTCGGGATGGGCCTGTCGGCATACCTTCCGGCAAATAAGTCACATACTCTTTGATAAGAATTATCAGCGTGATACCATTTCATCATTTCGGCTTTCTCTTCTAGTGTATAACGCGGCATGATCACTATTCAAACGCTTAAGAGACTCCGTATAGGGTGACAGTGGTGACACTAATTTGTGACATTAATTGTCAAATGGTTGCGCGACAGACTGTTTTGTGATTGGCTAAAAGCGTTCAGGGGATTTTTATTCGGAGCGGGAGAAATATTCATACATTCGGATCGTTGCGTTTGTTCAGAATGAGGCGGTATATATATATATATATATATATATATATATATATATATATATTCGTCGAATGTCGAATGAAATGTCGAATGAATGTCGAATGAAATGGGAACAATAAAAAACATATTACAAGCGAACGGATATTCACAACATACCATTAACAGAGCGACCCGAATTAACAAGAATCAACCAAAAAAGAAAGAAAGATCTACACGGACAGCATTTCTCCCTTACGTGAAAGGTACGACTGAGAAAATAGGTAGAATATTACGCCGACACGACATAGACACCATTTATACGACAGACAGGAAAATAAAAGACATTTTGCCTAATACAAAGGACAAGATAGAACTAGAAAACAAAGGGGTCTACGAAATACCGTGCTATGAATGCGAACAGACATACATAGGGCATACTAACCGTAAAACCAGCGTACGGAGGGAAGAACACAGAAATGCGGTAGCTAAAAAAGAATCAACATCATCCCTAGCTAAGCATGTGCTACATACAGGACACACTATCGACTTTGACGGTAAAAAAACTATAGCACGCAGTACGAGGTTAGTACAGGATTATAAGAGAAGCAATAGAAATTGAGAAACGGCAAAACTGTATGAACAAACGTGACGACGGACAGCGTTTGCCTGACACATGGAAGTCGGCCTTGCTCAACAGGCAGATTACACACAAGCGACGTAATGATAACAACTTGCCACAGCCCAGTCATACTAACTCGGACCGAACGCAAACCGATCGACCAATAGTCGAAAGCGACAGAACAACCGACGGACCAATCACGAGGAGTCAGACACGCGTCCCCACTACGACGGGACCATATAAAACGAGCGGCACAGGAAATCAACGCACTCTTGAAGTTACCATTGCAACGAGAAGATCCTCTAAAAAAAGGTGAAAGTGATGTCACCGAAACGTCAGGAAGAAAGTTGTCCTTCTCAGGACGAAATCATCCAAACGCGGCGAAATATCCCGAAGAACAACGCTTCATATATATATATATATATATATACATACAAGTGTCCCGTATCGTTATGTTCAAATTTTAGGAGTGTAAAGTAGACTTCATTTCATGTAACAAAAACGCAAAACTTGTATATCTATTTTTATTTGTTTCAAAGTTACAGATCTATGAATGTGATTGTCAGATCATGAAAAAAAAATAATCCTAAAGTCAATAAAAACTGATTTTAATTAAAAAAGTTCAATTAATAATATTTTCGAAATACCTACCTCCTTGTTGAATGCAGGCTTGTGCCCGTAAGCCAACAGAAGAAGTACTTATCCAAATTTCATACTTGTTTTGTCGGATTTGCTCGGCAGCCAGGTGAATACGATCCAACAATTCTTCTCTTGTGTTCGACACTTGCGCGTAGACTAAATTTTTCATGTACCCCCATAAAAAATAAAAAAATAAAATAAAAGTCAAGGGGATTAAGATCGGGTGATCTGGGTGGCCATGCAACAAGACCACCTCGACCAATCCATTTTGGATAATTGACGTTAACCCAATTTCGGACAGCAATTCCGAAATGTGGTGGTGCCCCATCCATGTGAAACCACATGTCTCGTCGAACATTTAGTGGGACATCCTCTAAAAGACCCCGCAGTTCGTCAATAAGAAATTGAAGGTAATTGTCCGCATTTAACCTCCCAGGAAGAACGACAGGACCAATCAACAAGTCATCGATTAGGGCCGCCCAAACGTTAATAGAAAATTCATGTTGAAATTTAGATGGGCGTATAGATTTGGGATTTTCTGATGACCACCTGTGCAGGTTTCTCATATTTGTAACACCACTTCTCGTGAACGTAGATTCATCTATCCAGATGACTGTTCTACAGAAATTAAAATGAAGCCGTTACTGTCTTAATATCCAGGTAGAATAAGCTAGACGAGCATAGTGATCTGCCTCAAACAAACCGTGTCCCCTGCGATAGTGATATGGATATAAGCCCTCACGTTTTAAAATTCGCCAAATTGTCGTTCGTGGCACTCCTAGTTGTCTAGCGATTCGACGTACACTGAGAGTTGGATCCCTTGTACCAATAGCTACTGCTTCATCCTCTAAGTCTGCTGGCAAATTTACTCCTCGGTCGAAAAGATAATCACGCAGTTCGCATTCCCGAAATTGTCTGTGTACTTCCAGAAACGTTCTGCAATGAGGAATGCGCCTATCGGGAAACCGATGTCGGTATTAAATAACTGCTTGACGTGCACTGCCGTTACAGTAGCCATACACAAAATGCCGCATACTCTTGAGAAGAAAATCGGTAAGGCATTTTGAATAAAGAAAACGTGTCCACTCACTAATAAGCTGTTGTATGAACTGAAATGTAATGTAATCCTTTATTAAAAAATGCAACGTTAACAGTCATCTGAACATTTGTTTATTGTATAATATTTATGGTTCAGCACTTACGAAATAAGTAACTACCTTCTTTATCATAAATAAATTTCCAGTACTGTTTTTTGTAGATCTCCAAGAAATTACTGTATGCACTACGACACGTGTTTATTTATTTTAGGATAACATTTTATTATGCGACGTTAACAATCACAGGCCTGTTATTGAATCGTATAACTTTTTTTAAAATAAAATCAGTTTGCGTTTTTGTTACTTGAGATGAAGTCCACTATACACTCCTAAAATTTGAACATAACGATACGGGACACTTGTATAAAACAAAAAGTAATTGTTTCATAGCTGTAGTGGCCAGATAATTAAAACAATATTTAATTTATGTAGATGTTTCGGTACTATATACAGTGCCTTTTTCAAAACTATAACATTTATTGAAAAATTAAAAATGATACAATGTTAAAATAAAACTACTTACATTAAAATTTTGCTGTTAGTATGTAATGTATTCGTCTTTGGTTACCATTTTTAAATAAAACTAAATTACGTGTGCCTTGCTGGTTTACACCTTTTGTTTTATGGGGCATATGTTTATTATCGTTTTGACGTGTGAAAGTAATCAGTATTTTGCGATTTACTTTCTTTTTTCATTTAATACTAATTATTAAGATAATAACATTTTTATGCCCTTTACACAATTATATATTTCCTCATCATAATTTTTTTCTTTGGTTGCTATCAAAAATAATAAAATAATATTGTACAAGTGTGTTATGTTACAAATAAGTCACGCGAGAAAATGTTTAGCTCACGAGTCCGCTAGGACGAGTGAACTACTTTTCTCAAGTGACTTATTTAATTAACACACGTGTGCAATACAAAACATTATCCAACACCTCTTAAGATCCGTTCAAAATGGTTTTTAATGTTTTATAAATTTGAAGTTCCATGTCAAATTTAAATTATAAATTTGACGTTCCATGTGAAATTTAAATTATAAACGACTAATGCAAAAAGTTCATATACAGTAATGCAGTTACTATGGAGAATAAATAATGCAAATCAACAAGCAAACAAAATTAGTGATTGATTTTGATTAATAATACTGCAGTTAAAAGTTGATGGTAATGGAAGAGTTGCAAGAGGCTGTTTTCATTCCGCTAGAAGTTAAGAAAGAAGCTCAAGCAGCATGTTATAAATTACTGCCAAAAAAATCGAAGGATAATTACGACAAAGAATTTCGTCATTTTGAAGAATGGAGAAAACAGCAAAGTATCACTGGAATTAACGAAGAATTTATGCTGGCGTATTTCCATATTTATAGAAGGAAAATAGCACCTTCTTCATTGTGGACGAAGCATTCCATGTTAAGAAGTACTTTGAAAGTGTATATGAATAGTGACATACGGAAAACTGATTTCCTATTTGAAGAGTGAGGCAAGAACCCACAAGTCCAAAAAGGCGAAAATCTTGGAGAGGCTACATATAGAGAAGTTTCTGAATGAGGCTCCTAACAATAAATATTTGATGATGAAGGTATTATTTATTTTCTTATATTTAATTCAAAATATTTATTAATTATTCGTTCGTGTATTCTATGCAGGTTGCCCTAATAATATCAGGTGCGTGTTGTTGTGATGAAATAACTAAGCTGAAAGTTGACGATATAGAAGATAAAGGAGGATACTTGTATGTTTCGATACCTGACACAAAGACAAACGTATCTAGAAGTTTCACTGTTATGGCAGAAGGATTTACAACAGATATTCTTGACCTCTACAGAAAATATGTCTGTATGAGACCAAAAGGTATTCCACATGGCAGATTCTTCCTAAATTACAAGAAAGAAAAATGCACTATCCAGCCAGTTGGAATTAACACCATTTCTAAGATACTTCAGAAAGTTGCATCTTTCCTGAATCTACCAGAAGCTCAATTATATACAGGACAAAGTCTGAGACGTTCATCAGCATCTCTTCTGGCAAACGCAGGAGCTGATATTACAACAGTTAAACGACATGGTGGGTGGAAATCGTCCACTGTGACAGAAGGTTATATACAAGATTCAGTATCCAACAAGATTGATATAGCCAGAAAGATACAAGGTCCAGACAGTCTAACTTCCTCGACTTCTGGGCATCAAATTTCTTTTCAGGATACTTCAAATACGTCTTCTAGTATAACTCTAAATTCGAATAACCTGAATGCAGAGTCAGATACAAAGAGGATTTCCTTCAACTTTAATATTAATGTAAATGTTAATTAGTTGCTATTGTTTACCCTTTAGAATTAATATAAATGTGTTAATACTATAGCAGTTTGAATGTCTCTTGCAATCTAAATTTCACCTTGTTTTAACTCACAAGTGAGATAAATTATGTTTTTAACTCACTAGTGAGTTATAAGCTACATAGTTGATTTAAAATCGCCATAGTTATAGGTCTATTATTAGGAGGTGTTGGATAAATGTTTTTTCTCCCACTTTTTTTCTCTTAAATTCCCAGTTACTTATTTAATTATTTTTAAAATATAAATCTCGTTAATAACTTCACCTTTCATATTTGACAATCGTCTGTCATAATTTTTTTGCAAAGCAATGTTGTATACATATATAGCTACTATGAGCTCTTCTGAGGTTATTTATTTTATTTTAAATGACTCTGTATTTAATAATGAACTCTATCAACTATTACTGCGTTATTCGAAAGGACAAGGGTGGGGTCTTGACTTTTACCTCTGCCGTTGGGACTTTTCTAGCTAATAACTTATTTATTTTTATTTGGGGATTTCTCTTTCCCAAATCTATATTTGCCGGTTCATCGCCTTTCTTATTGTACGAAAGGGAATATCTTAACAAGTAAAACTGAAATGAAGGATTTTGAAATATTATTTGACTGAAATCTTACTTTTATATCGCATATAATTATTATTTGTTCTGATGCCTACAAATCTCTACAAAGTTTTTCAGAGTATGCCACGAATAAAATCACTTGTGTCTTAATTTGATTGAACTTGGAGCTACCTATCATTTTGTTTACTTTAAACTAAATAATCTATTTTAAAAATATATTTTGCAATTTAATCATATCAGCAGATGTAATGTAGATCTCGGTTTTCGGGTTGGAATTCCGCGTCGGGTTAGGCGTAATTGCCAACGTTTCGTCCACTGTTTCAAGGGACATCTTCAGGGCTGTACGTAGATGTTCGTCGTTTCGCAGTAGCTTGAGGAATTCTTCAAGCTACTGCGAAACGTCGAAACCCGGAAACCGAGATCTACATCTAGAGAACGACCGCGGAATGCTACACCTACAGCAGATGTAATATTTCTCATAACAAAATAAATAATAAACATTTTTAAAGCTAAATATTATTTATTATTATGTTGAACAAAAAAACATAGAATGATAAAATAAAGGGAAAAATGATACCATCCACCATACAGCCATACAGATATCACAGGAACTATACTGGAAGAGCCGATATTTCAAATGCCGGCGGACAGTATGCCACCTGAAATTATGTTTACAGCTAAGCTGAACATATTTATACCGACCAGGGAACAGGCAAGAAGTCGCTCGATCGATTGTGGTGCCGGCACGCGGTACACTGATGGATCACAATCTAGTCAGGGGGCAGGTGCAGGCATATGCGGAATGTGCCCTGGAAGGATGACATCGATATGTCTGGGGAAACATACTACGGTTTTCCAGGCCGAATTGTTTACAATCGCAGCCTGCGCCGAGGAAATGCGGGAAGCCGGCTGCGCAAACAAAAAAATTAACATAATGACTGATAGTCAGGCGGCTATTAAAACCATTATGAACCCATCTACCAGGTCTAAGCTGGTGAAATATTGTAAACAGGTCCTCAATAAACTGACACAAGACAATACAGTGTCGCTGATAAGGGTGAGGGTGCCAGGACATGAGGGAATTAAAGGCAATGAGACAAACTGGCCAAAGAAGGTACTAATAGGAACTTCATAGGACCAGAACCTGTATGTGGAATCACCAAGGATTCCGCTAAAAGGGAGATCTGGTTATGGCTAGAAAAAGAACATGAAAGCAAATGGAGGTTAAAGGAAGGTCAACTCCAAACCAAAAAGTTTTCAGCCAATATTATAATCTATTCTTTCAAATAAAACCTAATGTCAAAAACTATAGTCAGCATGTGGTACATGGTTGAAATCAGAAAGAAAAACTCTTTCTGAAGGTGTCTAAATCCAATATGGCGCCTATAAGAAATTAGATAGTTGATGATGGCCAGAAAGAAACGAAACGTCGTATAAAAATTCAGAGTAGACCACTGGATAGAGGTTTAGAAATGGCCACAAGGATGTGTTTTTATTTTTTCTCTACAAGGCCAAATGTCGGTGCTACAGGTAAAAGAAGAAAATGGGGTTTTCGCGTTTTTTTTTTTAAATAACGAAGGTCATTTGTCACAGGTCTATTTTCTTTACGGATTTATAACAAACACAAAATTTAACAACTTTGCCAAATTTAAACCTATACTCTATCTCCAATAATAAGAGAGATCCCCATGGTGAGGGCCGAAAATGAATCAGCCTGTATATGTAAAGCCATGTACTAATATGTAGATAGGAACAGCATGATAAATTAGTGTCAAAGTTTAATAATAAATATGACAAAAAAAATTGTTGAACTTTTAAAACCTGCAATGTATGTCTCTTCTTGTTTGCAATAAGTTATAATTTTGTTACTAAAAAAGCAAGAACAAAATAATTAAATAAAATTAAAGTGAATCAACTACATTACTTCAATTTTTGATGTTGAAATATAGGGCGATAAACGATAAAACCTGATATGTAGTTTATGAGCTTATAGAAAAAAAAATTCGGAATTAATTTTAAATTAATTTCAAAAATTATAAAAACGGTTTATATTTTAATACTGTGTTGTGTGTTATAATCAGAGAGCGGACTCGAGCGATTGATGATTCATAGCCCATAGGCGTCTGCCTTGTATTCGCAATAGGTTTATTTCTGTAAGCGATCCGTGAGTTTCGAACAATTTAATACGTGAGAGCACTGCATAAGTGGCACATACCTACATATGCAGTTAATATGTATCTGTCAATGTACAACAGAGCAAATGTAATAAATGGTTTTGGTAACCGACAGCAACTACTCCTGAAACAAAAGTAATGTTGACAAGCGAATTACGAATCGAATTTTGAATAAAAATAATTTACAATGAACAAAACTCAAAACTATGTATTATCTGTAAAACATTGAAAGTGTAAAATTACTATGAACAACCAAAATTTGTTCAAGGTGTTCCTGTGTTAAATTAGTTCTTTTAGATGTTAAAACGTCTTTAAAAATAGAATATGTGCGTTCCAGATCACAACTGGTGATGGGTGCGTGATTAAAATGTTGCAAAAGTGCACCATACTTCGAATGTAAAGATTTTGCAATCGGCTCTGTGCAGAATTGATATAATATATCCAAATCTGGATTTCTGCTAAATATGGCATCAACTTTTTGTCTCAGCTTTGAGAAATATCTTTTTAAACGATGAAACTAACTTATCAACATTTGGAAAATCACTCCTGATGTATTCACATACTCTGTGTAGTGCATGTGCTGCACAGGTAATGTGTAACATATTGAGATAAGATTGCTTTAATAACTTCCCTGTTTTTAACATATAAGCTGCGGCAAAAGTAAAAAATAATAGCATCTTGTCTTTATAGTTGATATCCGATAACAAAATATTATGAATACATTGATCAATTACTTCTGCAATTGTTTCACCATTTACGACTGGCAATATTTTAATTGCAATTAAGTATGGTTGGTATGAAGTTGTCGGATGAAGAATACCAACAACTATATTTAACACAAATCGTTCCATTACATACTTTGTTTCGTCTGCACTTACCCAAAGATAATGACCAGATAGGTTGCTTCGTATTTTTTCACTGGTTCTCTAATAACATTTTGGTAAGTGGTACTTAATTAAAGTAGATTCATCTGATATATGACGATCAGTATATTTTGTAAGAAGCCTCTTGAGGACTGGATTGTTAAGCATTTTGAATGGGATATTGGCCGCCATGAAAACTTCACACAGTTCTTCGTTAAAAGTGGCCGGTGCAGATTGACATGTGCTTCTTTTGGACCAATATGATGCAGATAGACGATGTAATCAAAAATACTCGTTTGGAATCATTTTTCTAAAAGCAGCTTCCTTGCTCACACGCGAAGTTCAGCCATAACAAATAACTGCACATCTAACCTCAAACCCTACAGTTTTGACGTTTACTAATTTCAAATCACAGAGAAACCAAGGAAGCAAGTCACACAGTGTAAACGTAAAATGGCCAAAATCACACGGGCCCGACTGAGACCAACATATCATACGAATTTTATGTGAGAAAATCATGTGCAAAATCATGTGTTAAATCACATAGTGTAAAGGGCACTTTACTTACAGACACATTAAATATATTTACCATTTCTCCGTCTCATCGGATCACTTTGCAATAAGCTAGTTAATGAAACGTTCAAGGGCATAAAATAAGTTTTAATTATAGGGTATATTCTCAATTGTTTTAACAGCATAAACGCTGATGCTATGTTACCCATTTTTTTACTGTAAAACGTTAATTTCCGTAGTAGTATTAAAACTACTCAGTTTCATAAAATGAAGTGCATGATCAATAAAAGACTTTAATATAGATATACATAACAATAATTATTATTATTTACATTGTTCATTCAATAGATTACACAAAATTAAATATCTATTGTCATATCCATCGCAGTTCGTAGTTGAAAATCATCAAAAATTTATTTATTTTTTCTCCGGTTCTTCGTATGGGTGATCCTTTATCCACTCTAGTGCCCTGGCAATTGCTTCAGGAACTGGCGGCGCAACTGGGAGAAGATCTCCGGCAGGATGGTATCCGGTTTCATCGGCAATATATGTCATTTCTTGCGTTATTCCGTCAGCATCGATGTAGGAGAACTTCCCTTGTACGCTCAGTACTGGTTCATCATCGACGTATTTCACATCAGCTTTCTGTTCCTGTGCGGAGCCATCACCAGATTCGAATCTGCGATTTGCAATATACTTTTTATTTTTAAATATTTCAATAAGTTATAGCTTAAAAAAAACTAAAATAATACCTTCTTCTTGTGAGTTATTAATAATAATTTTAGAAATAAATTCCTTTTAAAAGAAGTTACGATTTACTTAAAAGATAGATAAAATTAAGGAATCTATCGCTTGATTAAAACAGTCTTAATTATCCAACGTAAGAAATGAGAACGTAATTAATGCCTTTTATATTACATTTATGTCAAGTGATAATACTTCCAAGAAAGTATTCATTTGAGGGGAAACCCAATAAGATAATTTAATATAGTGTGTATCTACTATTTGAATATATAAATGCAGTAAGGAAACAGCTACATTAATTTTATACTATTTATAATCAAAATTTGTCCCTGGCTAGAATTAACAAAGAATGAACAGAGTAAGTAAAGGTCGGATTATATGCAGTTTGCATAAATTTGGATATTTGCATAATTTATGCATTTTGTATATTATTTGCATATTTTAAGTATCCGAGTTTTATTTATTTACTAAATCAAATTTATTATAGGCATTACTAAAAATATGTCGCGGTTGTAACAAACAAACAAAAATTAAACAGCCCTTTTTAAATTAAAAATAGCATTTTATTAAGCCTCTTCCTGTTACTTTTCCGATAAGCGTCTCCAAGAATTTAGTAATGCTCTTCCCATACATCCAGGGCGAGACAAAATTCCAGGAAAAGCTAATATCTTAAAACTTCTAAATAAATATAAAAATACATTTTAGCAGAAAATTAGGAATATATGTGTTTCTTTGCTATTCGGAGAAATTTATTCCAATATTCGAAAGTAATTTTATTTTAAACGTCATTTTACGTTGGCTTTTCGAAGTATAAACTTGTGAGTTGTTATATATAATAGCAAAAATGCCGAAAATAGCGACTGTGCCTGGATGGAGTGCACCTTATTCAGAAATGCGTATGGATGGAGAAAAAGTGTTGCAAGATTGTGAGTAAAACTTTAAGTTTATTTCCTCTTATTAATTAAGTAAATTTTTAATTATTCCTTTAGCTTTTACTAACATTTATTTTATAAGAAAACATCCGATGATATGATATTTTTTTTGCAGATTACAAGTGAGAGAATGTTCCAATTCGACCAACATATGAAAACTCCATCTCATGCTGCAAAACTAACAAAGATGAAATTAGCGAAGAAGTGTCAGCAAACATTACCGCAATGTTTGCCATAAACTTCCAAAAAAATCGGAACAAGAATAATTTAATGAAGATTTGTGTCAAATGTTTGTGTCGGCAGATATTCCACTACATAAATTAAACAATTTAAATGTCAAGTTATTTTTGCAAAAGTACATCAGAAAATATGACATTCCCGACGAGAGTACGTTAAGAAAAAAATATATTAGCTGTATCTATGCCATAACATTGAATAGCATTAAGAAAGTTGTTGCAAACAATTATCTTTATATACGCGTAGATGAAATTACTGATAGTGTTAACCGATACATAGTTCATTTAATGATTGGTATCCTTAAAGTATCGGTTCCAGCAAAATCTTATTTAATTTCATCCAAACAGTTGGAAAAGACAAATAATTTGACAATAACAAGGTTTATACAGGAAGAACTGGCAACTTTCTTCTTACCGGAATCGACTCGAACAGAGAAAATTCTTTTGTCTTTGACGGATGCTGCACCATACATGGTAAAGGCAGCTTTCAACTTGAAAATCTTTTACCCAAATTTAATTCACACAACTTGTTTGGCGCACCGACTAAATCGTGTTGCAGAAGAAGTCAGAAACCATTTTCCCTTAGTAAATACTTTAATTAGTAGTGTTAAGAAAGTATTTTTAAAGGCCCCATTGCGAGTTCAGTTTTAAAAAAACATCTACCAGGTGTTGCGATCACTCCTCAACCAGTAATCACACGATGGGGAACGTGGCTGGAGGTTACAATTTTTCATGCAAATCATTATGAAGGAATAAAGACAATTATTATGGATCTTGATAGGGATGCACAATCTGTGATATACGCCCAAAAAGTGTATTCAAGTAAAGAAATATCTCAACAGTTGACGTTTATTAAAGCCAATTACAGTTCTATTTCCACTTCTATATTGCAGTTCGAAAAAAAATTATGTTGCTAATCGAGAGTGTTGAAATAATAAACAAATTTGAAAATTTTGAAAAATTTTTAAGTGTAATAGGAAAAACTGAGGGTTTTAAAAAGCTAAACGATATTGCTAAAAATCTTGTCTGGTGATTCAGTAAAAAATATTGAGTTGACGATAGATGATATTTCTAATTTGAAATATGCTTCTATAACAAGCGTCGACGTAGAACGAACCTTTTCAAATATATAAATACACGTTTTCAGAAAAGCATCACAATTTTTCTGTTGAAAACTTTGAGAAATATGCGATTGTAAATTGTTTTCATAGTCAATTATATTGTAAAATGTTCTAAATAAACTTGTAGTAAACATAATAGAATATTTTTGTCTACAGTATTCCATTTTCTAACATTCCTCGTATTTTTTTACCTGCATATTTTTCATAGGGAAGTGCATATTTATGCTAAAACATCTGCATATTTATGTGCATATTTTCAGTTTTTTTTAAATATAATCCTGCCTTTAGTTATAAGGTTAAATTCAGTCCAATATAAGTTTGGGAAATTCTACCATTAAGGTTGAAATAATATGTAAATATATCTAGTAACACAGTTAACTATTACATAATTAACAATAAGTAAATGAGAAACTCTTGGGTAACAGACACTGACCAAAAAGCAAATTTCAGGAAAATCAGGTTAGAAATAAATGTGTGCAGGAGACGTGTTGGTGTCCACATTTATATGTAATTAATTAAGAAATGACAATGAAACATCAAGCCACATTTCTACTGTTATACCCATGCTTCTGATAAGGATAATAAAAATAAGATCAACAAAATGACATTGTAGACGAAAAGCCAAAGCAATCTAGTAAGATACACCCTTCTGAAATATATTACAACAGCCTTAGGCGCTTCTCAAAATTTCATTTTCACGTTCTTCTATCTTGTCATTACCCTTCTTGCATTTATCGCATTTCCAAAGCATCTTTAATTAGCTGCTTCGTTGGAATTAATACATAAAAATAACCCTCTTTATATTATCCAATTTCATTTACTTGCTTTATTTTGTTAGCATTCAAGAATTTATATTATGAAGAAATAAGTTTAAAATCGAACAAAATTGGAACTAAAATCAAAGAAATTGAAAAAGTGGGAATTCAAATTAAATATAAAAGAAGATATAAACACAAAATAGAAGATGATTTAGAAAAATTAAATAGTAGCAGATTGGGCAGAGTGGCATATTTTCTTTAGTTCCCTTTTTTAGATTAATTATTTAAAAAATAGGATATTGATGTGTAAGTTCTTCAATAAACCTATCAAAGACAGTAATATTAATAGTCGATCGTCAAAGACCAATGTAAATGTTCCCAGTATAAAATACTTAAATTTGGACAATTCTATGAGAGGGAACTACATTTTTCATAACTTACTTGTAAAAATAACTTCCATCAGGGAAAGAGTCACTCTCTTGAGATACAATTGGGACGACTTCTTCAGCGGGTGCTGCTTTTGTCAAGCAAACACCAATAAGGAAGACTGCTGCAAACTTGAACATCTTTACAGTTCTAATGTTTTCTTACACTGATTGTAAAAGATTCTTGGTCGCATTTATATGACTCAAGCCAATGTTTTTCGACTATAACAAAAACTCCATGGCTTAAGTTCAGCATATTTAGAAAAAGTAATTTGAAAGAAATAGGAAATATTTCCTTCAACCGAAAGTAGACAATAATAATGTCAAAGAGTGGTTAAATTATTTAGTATATACGTAAAGCTATGTACTAATATGTAGAGAAACAGCATGATAAATTAATGTCAAAGTTTAATAAAAAATATGCCAAAAAAAATTGTTGAACTTTTAAAACCTGTAATATATGTCTCTTCTTGTTTGCAATAAGTTATAATTTTGTTACTAAATAAGCAATAACAAATAATTAAATATAATTAAAGTGAATCAACTACATTACTTCAATTTTTGATGTTGAAATATAGGGCGATAAACGATAAAACCTGATATGTAATTTATGAGCTTATAGAAAAAAAAAATTCGGAATTCATTTTAAATTAATTTCAAAATTTATAAAAACGGTTTATATTTTAATACCGTGTTGTCTGTTATAATCAGAGAGCGGACTCGAGCGATTGATAGTTCATAGCCCATATTCGCAATTGTTTCTGTAAGCGATCCGTGAGTTTCGAACAATTTAATACGTGGGGCAGCTGCACAAGTGGCACATACCTACATTCCTACATATTGCTATGAATAGTGAGTTCATGGTTGAGTGAATCACTATTCACCACAACACTGTCCAACTTTAATGCTCAATCGGTTACTTTACTTTTATAAAACAGCTTTTCTCTCAGGGTTTCCAATGGAAAAAGTGGTACTTCTCTTCTACAAAAATACTCGGCGGAAAAATCAAAAATTTACTCAAAAGGAACAATAAAGTCAGTTTCCAAATAAAAGTTTTATTTAAAAAAAAAAAAAATCTTTATGAAATATAAAGACCTGTGTATTAAATGTACACATAGAGACACATAGAAACACATAGAGACACATTGAACAAAATTGAAATAGTAGAAGAAACAAAACTAAGTCTTAAGGAAAGAGAAAGAAGAAGAAGAAGAAGACATAGAGGTAAACTTAATTTGCTGATAATTACCGCTAAGCAAATTTAAACATCCTCTTATGACTCGCGAGCAAGAATAATTACTAATAAATCACAAAGATATTTTTAATTAACTCCCCAAAATAACAAAGTCAAAATGTAAACAGAATAAAATCTGTCAAACCGAAAAAATATGAAAACGACCTGCACTGATGCCACAGATATAAAAACCAACCTTGAAAATAATATCGTTCTAGAATTCAAACGTTAAAAAAAATTTACTTGATACAGAAAATTATCTTTATCATTCATATATATCTTAATTTATATCAATATATAGAAATTCATACAATTGATTACACAAAAATAAATGCATACAATCAAGAAATAATATAATAACTGTGAAATAAAACTTACGTAGGTTTTTTATCACATGTAACAAAGA
Source organism: Melolontha melolontha (assembly GCA_935421215.2). Lineage (NCBI taxonomy): Eukaryota > Metazoa > Arthropoda > Insecta > Coleoptera > Scarabaeidae > Melolontha > Melolontha melolontha. Next base: position 6,942,115 of record OW285242.1, on the reverse strand, counting down.
GACCACGTGAAAATAAGAGAGTAATCAAATTCAAAATACGAAGTATACACACTTGTATAAATTCGTTAATGAGAAAAGCAATCAGATATCACAATGAATTAAAAAAACAAAAACCGACTTTAATTGAAATGAAAGATAAAAAAAAAATTTATCTCCCGATACAGGACTCTCTTATTCTGAGTTCAAAACGTGTCTGAGTATACATGCCGCACGCATTCAATCATAAAAAATTAAAGCTAAATATTATTTGCCCAGCAAGTCCGAACGGCTTCCAGGAACTGCGCTAATTAAAACATAAATCAAAACAACATTTATATTCATACGATAAATCATACAGAGTTTTCGGAAAATATAATTTAATATAAAAATAATATTTTTCACTAAATGTTCACTGAATGTTGCAGGGAAAAATCCACTGCAATATGCAGTTAATATGTATCTGTCAATGTACAACAGAGCGAATGTAATAAACGGTTTGGTAACCGGCAGCAACAACTGCTGAAACAAAAGTAATGCTGACAAGCGAATTGCGTATCGAATTTTGAATAAAAATAATTTACAAAGAACAAAACTCAAAACTATCTATTTTCTACGAAACATTAAAAGTGTAAAACATTACTATGAACAAATAAAATTTGTTCAAGGTGTTCCTGTGTTAAATTAGTTCTTTTAGATGTTAAAACATCTTTAAAAATAGAAAATCTCCGTTCCACATCACAACTGGTGATAGGTGCGTGATTAAAATGTTGCAAAAGTGAATGTATAGATTTTTCAATCGGCTCTGTGCAGAATTGATATAATATATTCAAGTCGGGATTTCTGCTAAATATGGCATCAACTGGATTTCTGCTAAATATGGCATCAACTTTTTGTCTCATCTTCGAGAAATATCTTTTTAAATGATGAAACTAACTTATCAACATTTGGAAAATCACCCCTGATGTATTCACATACTCTGGGTAGTGCATGTGCTGCACAGGTAACGTGTAGCATATTGAGATAAGATTGCTTTAATAACTTCCCTGTTTTTAACATATAAGCTGCCGCATCAGTCAAGAATAATAGCATCTTGTCTTTATAGTTGTTATCCGATAACAGAATATTATGAATACATTGATCAATTACTTCTGCAACTGTTTCACCATTTACGACTGGCAATATTTTAATTGCAATTAAGTATGGTTGGCATGAAGTTGTCGGATGAAGAATACCAACAACTATATTTAACACAGATCGTTCCATTAGATCCTTTGTTTCGTCTGCACTTACCCAAAGATAATGACCAGATAGGTTGCTTCGTATTTTTTCACTGGTTCTCAAATAACATTTTGGTAAGTGGTATTTAAGTAAAGTACATTCATCTGATATATGACGATCAGTATATGTTGTAAGAAACCTCTTGAGAACTGGATTGTTAAGCATTTTGAATGGGATATTGGCCGCCATGAAAACTTCACACAGTTCTTCGTTAAAAGTGGCAGGTGCAGATTGACACGTGCTTTTTTTGACCAATATGATGCAGATAGACGTTGTAATAAAAAAATACTCGTTTGGAATCATTTGCTAAAAGCAGCTTCCTTGCTCACACGCCAAGTTTCAGCCATAACAAATAACTGCACATCTAACCCCAAATCCTACCGTTTTGATGTTTACTAATTTCAAATCACAGAGAAACCAAGGAAGCAAGTCACACAGTGTAAACGTAAAATGGCCAAAATCACACGGGCCCGACTGAGACCAACATATCATACGAATTTTATGTGAGCAAATCGTGTGCAAAAGCATGTGTTAAATAACATAGTGTAAAGGGCAATTTACTTAAAGACACATGAAATATATTTACCTTTTCTCCGTCTCACCGGATCATTTTGCAATAAGCTAGTTAATGAAACGTTGAAGGGCATAAAATAAATTTTAATTATAGGGTATATTCTCAATTGTTTTAACAGCATAAACGCTGATGCTATGATACCCATTTTTTTACTGTAAAACGTTAATTTCAGTAGTAGTATTAAAACTACTCCGTTTCATAAAATGAAGTGCATGATCAATAAAAGACTTTAATATACATATACATAACAATAATTATTATTATTTACATTGTACATTCAATATATTACACAAAATCAAATATCTATTGTCATATCCATCGCAGTTCGTAGTTGGAAATCATCAAAAATTTATTTATTTTTTCTCCGGTTCTTCGTATGGGTGATCCTTTATCCATTCTAGTGCCCTGGCAATTGCTTCTGGAACTGGCGGCGCAACTGGGAGAAGATCTCCGGCAGGATGGTATCCGGTTTCATCGGCAATATATGTCATTTCTTGCGTTATTCCGTCAGCATCGATGTAGGAGAACTTTCCTTGTACGCTCAGTACTGGTTCATCATCGACGTATTTCACGTCAGCTTTCTGTTCCTGTGCGGAGCCATCTCCAGATTCGAATCTGCGATTTGCAATATACTTTTTATTTTTAAATATTTCATTAAGTTATAATTAAAAAAACTAAAATAATACCTTCTTCTTGTGAGTTATTAATAATAATTTTAGAAATAAATTCCTTTTAAAAGAACTTACGATTTACTTAGAAGATAGATAAAAATTAAGGAATCTATCGCTTGATTAAAACAGTCTTAATTATCCAACGTAAGAAATGAGAACGAAATTAATGCCTTTATATTACATTTATGTCAAGAGATAATACTTCCAAGAAAGTATTCATTTGAGGGGAAACTCAATAAGATAATTTAATATAGTGTGTATCTACTATTTGAATATATAAATGCAGTAAGGAAACAGCTACATTAATTTTATACTATTTATAATCAAAATTTGTCCCTCGCTAGAATTAACAAAGAATGAACAGAGTAAGTAAAGGTCGGATTATATGCAGTTTGCATAAATTTGGATATTTGCATAATTTATGCATTTTGTATATTATTTGCATATTTTAAGTATCCGAGTTTTATTTATTTACTAAATCAAATTTATTATAGGCATTACTAAAAATATGTCGCGGTTGTAACAAACAAACAAAAATTAAACAGCCCTTTTTAAATTAAAAATAGCATTTTATTAAGCCTCTTCCTGTTACTTTTCCGATAAGCGTCTCCAAGAATTTAGTAATGCTCTTCCCATACATCCAGGGCGAGACAAAATTCCAGGAAAAGCTAATATCTTAAAACTTCTAAATAAATATAAAAATACATTTTAGCAGAAAATTAGGAATATATGTGTTTCTTTGCTATTCGGAGAAATTTATTCCAATATTCGAAAGTAATTTTATTTTAAACGTCATTTTACGTTGGCTTTTCGAAGTATAAACTTGTGAGTTGTTATATATAATAGCAAAAATGCCGAAAATAGCGACTGTGCCTGGATGAATTGCACCTTATTCAGAATTGCGTATGGAGGGAGAAAAAGTGTTTTGCGTAGCATGCTGCAAGATTGTGAGTAAAATTTTAAATTTATTTACTCTTATTAATTAATAAATTAAGTTTTTAATTATTCCTTTATCTTTTACTAACATTTATTTTATAAGAAAGCAACCGATGATGTGATATTTTTTTTGCAGATTACAAGAGAAAGTTCCAAGTCGACCAACATATGAAAACTTAATCTCATGTTGCAAAACTAACAAAGATGAAATTGGCGAAGAAGAGTCAGCAAACATTACAGCCATCAACTCTAAAAAAACGGAACAAGAACAATTTAATGAAGATTTGTGTCAAATATTTGTGTCGGCAGATATTCCACTACATAAATTAAACAATTTAAATGTCAAGTTATTTTTGCAAAAGTACATCAGAAAATATGACATTCCCGACGAGAGTATGTTAAGAAAAAAATATATTCGCTGTATCTATGCAGAAACATTGAATAGCATTAAGAAAGTTGTTGCAAACAATTATCTTTATATACGCGTAGATGAAATTACTGATAGTGTTAACCGATACATAGTTCATTTAATGATTGGTATCCTTAAAGTATCGGTTCCAGCAGAATCTTATTTAATTTCATCCAAACAGTTGGAAAAGGCAAATAATTTGACAATAACAAGGTTTATACATGAAGAACTGGCAACTTTCTTCTTACCGGAATCGATTCCAACAGAGAAAATTCTTTTGTCTTTGACGGATGCTGCACCATACATGGTAAAGGCAGCTTTCAACTTCAATATCTTTTACCCAAATTTAATTCACACAACTTGTTTGGCGCACCGACTAAATCGTGTTGCAGAAGAAGTCAGAAACCATTTTCCCTTAGTAAATACTTTAATTAGTAGTGTTAAGAAAGTATTTTTAAAGGCCCCATTGCGTGTTCAGTTTTACAAAAACATCTACCCGGTGTTCCGATTACTCTTCAACCAGTAATCACACGATGGAGAACGTGGTTGGAGGTTACTATTTTTCATGCAAATCATTATGAAGGAATACAATTATTATGGATCTTGATAGGGATGCACAATCTGTGATATACGCCCAAAAGGTGTATTCGAGTAAAGAAATATCTCAACAGTTGACCTTTATTAAAGCCAATTACAGTTTCATTTCCACTTCTATATTGCAGTTGGGAAAACAATTTATGTCGCTAATCGAGAGCGTTGAAATAATAAACAAATTTGAAAAGCCATGTTTTGATATTAAAGGAGGATTGAGACAGACCGTGTATGAAAAATTTTTAAGTGTAATAGGAAAAAATGAGGGTTTTAAAAAGCTAAAGGAGATTGCTAAAATCTTGTGTGGTGATTCAGTAGAAATATTGAGTTGACAATAGATGATATTTCTAATTTGAAATATGCTTCTATAACAAGCGTCGACGCAGAACGAACCTTTTCAATATATAAATACATGTTTTCAGATAAGCGTCACAATTTTCTGTTGAAATCTTTGAGAAATATGCGATTGCAATTTGTTTTCATAGTTAATTATGTTGTAAAATGTTCTAAATTGTGTAAACATAAAAAAAAATTTTTTGCTACAGTATTCCATTTTCTAACATTCCTCGTATTTTTTTACCTGCATATTTATCATAAGGACGTGCATATTTATGCTAAAACATCTGCATATTTATGTGCATATTTTCAGTTCTTTTTTTAATATAATCCGGCCTTTCGTTATAAGGTTAAATTCAGTCCAATATAAGTTTGGGAAATTCTACCATTAAGGTTGAAATAATATGTAAATATATCTAGTAACACAGTTAACTATTACATAAATAGCAATAAGTAAATGAGAAACTCTTGGGTAACTGACACTGACCAAAAAGCAAATTTCAGAAAAATCAGGTTAGAAATAAATGTGTGCAGGAGACGTGTTGGTGTGTAATTAATTAAGAAACATCAAACCACATTTCTACTATTATACCCACGCTTCTGAAGGATAATAAAAATAAAATCAACAAAATGGCATTGTAAACGAAAGGCCAAAGCAATCAAGTACGATACGCCCTTCTGAAATATATTAAAACAGCCTTCAAAATTTCATTTTGACGTTCTCCTGTTTTGCCATTACCCTTCTTCCATTTCTGGCATTTCCAAAGCATCTTTAATTCGGTTCTTCGTTGGAATTAATATATAAAAATAACCCTCTTTATATTATCCAATTTCATTTACTTGTTTTATTTTGTTAGCATTCAAGAATTGATATTATGAAGAAATAAGTTTAAAATCGAACAAAATTGGAACTAAAATCAAGGAAATTTAATCAGTGGGAATTCAAATGAAATATAAAAGAAGATATAAACACAAAATAGAAGATGAGTTAGAGAGTAAATCGTAGTAAATTGGGCAGAGTGGCATATTTTTTTTAATTTCCTTTTTTTAGATTAATTATTTTAAAACTAGGATAATGTATAAGTTCTTCAATGAATAACCACCTATTAAAGACAGTAATATTAATAGTCGATCGTCAATGACCAATGTAAATGTTCCCAGTATACTTAAATATACTTAAATTCGGACAATTCTATGGGAGGGAACTACATTTTTCGTAACTTACTTGTAAAAATAACTTCCATCAGGGAAAGAGTCACTTTCTTGAGACACAATTGGGACGGGTTCTTCTTCAGCGGGTGCTGCTTTTGTCAAGCAAACACCAATAAGGAAGACTGCTGCAAACTTGAACATCTTTACAGTTCTAATGTTTTCTTACACTGATTGTAAAAGATCTTTGGTCGCATTTATATGATTCAAGCCAATTTTTTTCGACTATAACACAAACTCCATGGCTTAAATTTAGCATATTTACAAAAAGTAATTTGAAAGAAACCAGAAATATTTCCTTCAGCCGAAAATAGACAATAATAATGTCAAAGAGTGGTTAAATTATTTAGTATATACGTAAAGCCATGTACTAATATGTAGATAGGAACAGCATGATAAATTAATGTCAAAGTTTAATAAAAATATGACAAAAAAAATTGCTGAACTTTTAAAACCTGTAATATATGTCTCTTCTTGTTTGCAATAAGTTATAATTTTGTTACTAAAAAAGCAAGAACAAAATAATGAAATATAATTCAAGTAAATCAACTACATCGCTTCAATTTTGGATGTTGAAATATAGGGCGATGAACGATAAAACCTAATATGAAGTTTATGACCTTATAGAAACAAAAAATGCGGAATTCATTTCAAATTAATTTCAAGAATTATAAAATCCGTTTATATTTTAATACCGTGTGTGTGTTATAATCAGAGAGCGGACTCGAGCGATTGATGATTTATAGCCAATAGGCGTCTGCCTTGTATTCGCAATAGGTTTGTTTCTGTAAGCGATCCGTGAGTTTCTAACAATTTAATACGTGGGAGCACTGCATAAGTGGCACATACCTACATATGCAGTTAATATGTATCTGTCAATGTACAACAGAGCTAATGTAATAAATGGTTTTGGTAACCGACAGCAACTACTCCTGAAACAAAAGTAATGTTGACAAGCGAATTACGTATCGAATTTTGAATAAAAATAATTTATAATGAACAAAACTCAAAACTTTGTATTATCTGTAAAACATTGAAAGAGTAAAATTACTATGAACAACTAAAATTTGTTCAAGGTGTTCCTGTGTTAAATTAGTTCTTTTAGATGTTAAAACGTCTTTAAAAATAGAATATGTGCGTTCCACATCACAACTGGTGATGGGTGCGTGATTAAAATGTTGCTAAAGTGCACCATACTTCGAATGTAAAGATTTTTCAATCGGCTCTGTGCAGAATTGAATATAATATATTCAAATCTGGATTTCTGCTAAATATGGCATCAACTTTTTGTCTCACCTTTGAGAAATATCTTTTTTAACGATGAAACTAACTTATCAACATTTGGAAAATCACTCCTGATGTATTCACATACTCTGTGTAGTATATGTGCTGCACAGGTAATGTGTAACATATTGAGATAAGATTGCTTTAATAACTTGCCTGTTTTTAACATATAAGCTGCGGCAAATGTAAAATATAATAGCATCTTGTCTTTATAGTTGATATCCGATAACAAAATATTATGAATACATTGATCAATTACTTCTGCATTTACGACTGGCAATATTTTAATTGCAATTAAGTATGGTTGGTATTAAGTTGTCGGATGAAGAATACCAACAACTATATTTAACACAAATCGTTCCATTACATCCTTTGTTTCGCCTGAACTTACCCAAAGATAATGACCAGATAGGTTGGTTCGTATTTTTTCACTGGTTCTCAAATAACATTTTGGTAAGCGGTATTTACGTAAGGTAGATTCGGAATAATTGAAACATACATGAGTAGGTAAACCCCACCAGTTTTGTATAATACAAAGGTACTTTTAATAATATAAAATATTATTCAAAATCTGGTGTGAAGAACACAAATACAGGTTCACTATTAATATTTTTGTGAACGTGTCCGAACATATCCCTCCCCAGAGACGTAGATACGTATTTCGCCTCTCTACAGGCTCATCGGTACGCCCCTGCTGGAGAAAGGATATCTTCAGACACATTCACAAAAAAGAACCACCTCGCCATTGTGATATTATAACTGAGAAACACTTTGGAAATTAGCGAATATAATTTTTTAACCGATTATTTCAACGAAGTCTAACGAAATAATATATAAATGTTTATTCCGTCTTACACGCCATTATTGAATTAAATTTATGTAGGAATACACACAATGTCCTATTTATAACGACGGAAATAACAACATCTGTTCGACAAATGCAATCGAGCAAGCAAATGGGGCTGTTATAACATGCATACTGCACCTGAGACTGCCAGAACGTTTTATCGGGGCAATTGGTCATTCACTCGCTTCAGACCGCTCTCTGGTTATAATTTAAAAAGTGTCAACGATTGTTTTTAGATTAATTTCGTCAAATCTTTGAATAAATTAACATTAAATTAACATAAGTTAACATTCACACACGAATTTTATAGCTTGTTTAAATATATTATAATACACAATAATAATATATTTATTTTCATTAAAGAATACAATTTTACAATATATCAGTGCATTATAAATTATAGTGCACAATATAATATTGGTTGCCAAATCGCCTACATAATGGTAGTTTGTCGATATTCTTCCTTTAACTCTGTAAACTTAAATTAAAACAGCAAAAAGCACATTTAGTTATAAAGCAAAAATCATATATGAATATTAAATCACGAGAGAAAAAAGAATATAATATCAAAATTACCACGCGGAATTGCACCTATGTACAGTAACCCTCTGAAGCAATGAAGTATTATCTGTACGTATAGGCAACACAAATGGCAGACATGTAACCAGGCAGTGGCGGCTCTTGATGACGTTCGATGTGAGCTGCTGCACGGATGAGACTGCTTCGTTTAAGCTTTCATATATACAGAGAAGCAAGTAACCGTACCGAAATCTTCCGAAATAGTTCGAAGTTGTCTCATCCGTGCAGCAGCGCACATCGTACGTCATCAAGAGCCGCCACTGTTAAAACTAGGCAAGTTTTACGTCCTTCTTCTATCTGATCAAGTGCTATATTTGTTTTCATCTAATGTAAAGGATTTGCTTGCTACAGGTCTGCAGTTTGTGTTATCTATACGCAAACAGGAAACGCATCATAATCGTCATTGAGAAGACAGTAGAAAAGTAATCAATTTCTTTCTGATGAAAGACATCGAGAAACACAATTTTAGTTAATACAAAGGTATTTTTAATAATATAAAATATTATTAAAAACCTGGTTTGAAGAACACAAATACAGGTCACTATTAATATTTTTGTGAACGTGTCCGAAAATATCTCTCCTCAGAGACGTAGATACGTATTTCACCTTTCTACAGGCTCATCTGTACTCCCCTGCTGGAGAAAGAATATTTCCAGACACATTCTCAAAAAAGAACCACATCACCACATCACCGTAATTATCCAGACCGGGCGTAGAAGTAAATTCAGCGCTGCCTGTTGTTAGACAATCGAAGTACCTCGCCCCGTCCACATAATCAATATGAAGTAACGACGCCTTTCCAAAGGTGGCACAGTCATCTCTCTAGAAACTGCATTTTGTTTGTGTCTTCACTCATACTACGGACTAATCGCATGTGTAATGTATCAGTTTTAGTTCCTTGTTTTGTTATAGCATTTACCATTTGACTCATAATATAATTAAATCTACGTTTAAACAATTGCTATTTATGTTTCGAAATAGGTTACGAATTGGACCCCACGTATATCACGATTGTGGTATTGATATCTAAAACGCAATCTATTGTAATGAGCCATCGAAAAAATTCATAATTGGAGTAGACTGTGAAATTGGGTTGGTACTTTAACCACTTGCACATAATGACATTTATTATTTGACATTGGAACTATAAGTTTATGTCAAATTTTTCAAAACTCTTATAAAGAAAATTGTTTGTGTTTAGAAGTAAATGGACAACATTTTCAACAACTTCTGTAGCTATATGTAAATTTTGATTATGATTTCGATAAAGTCTTTCTTTGGAGACTGTGGTTTAGTAAAAACTTAAAAAAGGTATATAACCCCTTACCACAATTATTAGTCGTATCCTAAATACGTATTTCGACAACTAAGTCGTCATCATCAGTAGGTAAAACCACTAATCTAGGTGTCGCACATGGGGCACAGTAAAGCTAGAACACCGCTTACGCAACAACTACTTTACACGGCGTCTACGTATAGACTAATTTAAACATGTAAATATATCTAACGAAAAAGATCGACAAAAATTACCTCTCTTAATACTTCAATTTAAAACGTCGACGGCCTTTTTATGGTTCTAAGAATGAAAAGAGACAAGTGAAGGGAATCGGTGCTATATTACTGTTCATGGAATGTTCTTTGTTTTTAAAGATATGAATGCTTTCGTAGGCTTCAAGATTGCGGGGGTTATTTATGCCCTTTAAAAGCTTTAACCCTTTAATCGACATATTGTGTAGTGTACTTAAAGCATGGTTGGCAACGTTAGATTTATCCGGTCTATTGTATTTAATATGTGATATGTGTTCTTTAAACCGGGTTATTATTGGTCGTTTTGTTTGGCCTATATATTTCAAATTACAATCATCGCAACTAATTTCGTATGTACCTGATTTCGAATTAAAATTAACTCTATCTTTAGTATTCCCTAGGAGGCTTTTGATAGTATTTTCGGACCGAAAGGCAACTTTGAGACCTCTTTCTTTCACAACTTTATTAATGTTTTTCGTGATGGGGTGGTATGGTAAACACATGTACTTTTTCTCCTGGTTACTTTGAGATATCAAACTTGTGGATTCGCGGATTGTATTTTTTATTTTTATTTTTCTAATTAAATTATTGATTATTTCTATGTCAAAGCCATTATATGTCGCGATATTTTTAATGAAATCCAGTTCTATTTCATATCTCTCTTTTGTTAACGGAAAATTTAGTAACCGATTGACTAAGAAATTAAAGGAATCTGTCTTATGTTGATAACTATGATTTGAATCCGCGATGATGAATCTATTAACATTGGTTTCTTTCCGGAAAATGTCGATTTCTATTTTATGTTTATTCCTAATCAGTAAAGTATCTAAAGAAGGTATCCTGCCATTGTGTTCCTTTTCCACCGTAAATTTAATCGTCGGAAATTTCAAATTTAATTGATTAACGAACATGTCTAATTCGCATTTCCTGACTTTTCCTGACCCTCTTATTACTGGAACAGGAAACATTAAATGGCCCCCACGATCTCCTGATCTATCTCCAAATGATTTCTTTTGGTGGGTATAACTAAAAAATATTGTTTATACTCATGAGGCTGGTAGAGCAGAAAATCTAGTTGCCTTGAGAGAAAAAATAACTGAGGCTGCGAATTCATTAACTGCCGACATGTTAGCAAATGCAAGAGCTAATTTCTGCGACCGCCTAGGACAATGTCTTGCTGTGCTAGGAGGAATTCTTGAACCTCTTGTATAATTTATTATATAATTGTTTCAACCTTTACTTGATGAAATTCCATTATAACTATTATCAGGATAAAATAAAACAAATTTTAATGAATTTCACTTTTTAATTGACACTGCAACGATCGTTTCGCTCCAACCTGAGCTACATCAGACATATAACTAACTTATTTACATTTTTTTTTAACACAAGTATATGGTAACAAACACATGTTTTATTTTAAATAGTTGAAGGAATGGGTACTTTTTATTACTAAAATGTCTATGCACAAAACTTTCACTACGGTTTATACAGTAGTGTTCTTAAGTAATAAAACTAGGGGTTTACATTATATTACAGGGAGGTAAAGAAATTCTATGGAAAAATACAATATGTGACTGTCTGAATATCAAATAAATAAATTGAGTAAGGGTGAATTATTTGTTTCTAATTGATCATTTAGGATCTTGTCGGCTTTCTTTAATTTATTAATTTCAAGTGACTCTAATAAATTAAGTTTTTTGCCCTTATTTTCTACGTGTAATATTTTAAATTCTTTGTTAAAATTGTGGTTCGTTGAATTAATATGAGACGCATATGAAGAGTCACTTTTATTATTTCTAAATAAAGAAAAATGTTCTTTGATGCGTATTTCAAACGATCTGCCTGTCTGCTCTGAGTTGCCCTATGACGTATATCGGACAGACAGGCAGATCGTCTTATTTATTTTGATTATTCTTTAATTTTATTAGAATTACGCTTTTGTTTATGCGACGCACCGTAGCTTAAAAATTTCCTGCATCTACTGAAAGAAATAAGAAAAGCAAATCCCTTGCAATTCGTAAATGTTATTTTAAAACGCATTACAAGTACCTATGTCGATGGTCAAATGATTACTGCTAACTTGTATTTGCGAAACAATCGGAGACAATCGTTGCCGACCGTCGCGATTTTCGCCGGCATTGGATCGGCTTTCCCATATACATATACATCGTATGTACTCATACGTATTCCCTATGCCTAATGATATTTGACACATGCCGTATATGAATACACAATGTGTCCGAGATAAAGAGGGCCACTATGGGGATCTCGGAAACTTTAAGAGATACAGATTTGGTTGAATGGGAGAAAAGTTGCGTAATCAAAGGTCTAAGAAATTAGCGTTTGAATTTTCCTGAAAATTTGTTTAGTTTTTGAGAAATTTTGAAAAAATAGAATTTTTCGATTTTACAAACTTTGACGTTAATATTTGACCTAGAGCAAAACCAATGACACTTATCCACAGCAACTTTTATTGTTGTTTAAGGTGGCGTTGTTAGTTTTTTAATCCAGCGTTTCGTCTTTGCGGAACCATCATGAACTTAATTTTTTTAAATACGGCCCTGATGTGTTTATATTAGATTCTGAAAACACTTTTTATTGCAAATTCAACGATCTGTCATACTTTATCATTTAATTGCGGTTTCGTAATTTTTTCGATTTTTTTGCGTTTTCCAAATGAATGATACGCCATTATCACCACGACGAAAGCAAGCTTTGGAAAGCAAATGTGATACTGTTGCATTTGAATTGACAGTTGCTTTGTTTTTTTGACACATTGGTTTGGTGTTTAATTTTTTGTGCAATAATTAATTTTTATTTCTATTAATTATGTTTTCTAACGAAGAAAAGTTTGACATGGTGGCATGAAATGAATCCAACCAAAATTGTTCTGTTACAGAGCGTATGTATTTGCAGAAGTATCCTGAAAGGAGGCAGCCAAATAAAAGGACTTTTATAAAATTAGTAGCAAACCTTAAATCAGATGTTTCTTTTAGAAAACCTGTAGTTTCCCGACGAAAAACGGGCAATGAGGAGATCGTACAAAATGTTCTGTTCGCCATCACTGAGGCTCCCGGTACATCAGTATGGTGGATTGAACAAAACATTGGTATACCAAAATCAACGACACATTGTATTTAAAAAAAACAAAAATTACATCCGTACAAGTACATAATTTGTCAAGGACTTAGATCAGGTGATTTAGAACAACGACGTTCATTCTGTGAATGGTACACAAGAAAATGTCAGGAGAATATGAATTTTCCTTATCAAATAATATGGTCTGATGAGAGTATGATTACGAATAATGGCATTTTCAATAGACAGAATGTCCATTATTTGTCTGGAACCAATCCACGTTTAAACAAAACGTCAAGGCATCAACACCGTTTTGGTTTTAATATGTGGGCTGGTATTTTCTGTACAACGATTGTAGGACCGTTTATTTACCACCATACCTTAACATCAGAGCGTTACCTATATTTGCTGCAAAACGATTTAGAGGATGTTCTCTACAGCATGCCCCTAGCAATGATCCATAACTCTTGGATACAGCAAGATGGTACACCTGCACATAATTCTAGAGCCGTTCGGAATAATCTTTCAATGAGATTTCCAGAGAAAAGTATTAGCATGCATTCGGATATACCCTGGCCAGCGCGTTCACTCGACATAACTCCGCTTGATTTCTTCGTATGGGGATTCGTTAAGAATCATGTTTATCAGCAAAATTTTGCAACAGATGAAGAACTGAGGGGGTTAGTTCTGGAAGCATTTGCCAATATTACTCCACAATTGCTTATTAGGGCGTTAGAATCGACGGTGAGAAGGTGCTATCTGTGCCTGGAAAATAATGGAAATCTTTTCAAACTTATGCTCTAGACTTAGTTGTTTTGTTCATATTCGTTTGCTGTTGTATTTCACTTTTATGTCTTCTCTTAATTTAATTTGATTTGTTCTTTGTTTTTTTAAATCAAATTTTAATTAAATAAGTCGTTGAATTCGCAATAAAAAGGGTTTTCAGAATCTAATATAAACACATCAGGGCCGTGTTTAAAAAAAATAAGTTAATGATGGATCCGCAAAGACGAAACGTTGGATTAAAAACTAACAAGGCCACCTTAAACAGCATTAAAAGTTGCTGTAGAGAAGTGTCATTGGTTTTGCTCTAGATCAAATATTAAAGCCAGGAAAAAATAGTTTGTAAAATCGAAAATTTCTATTTTTCAAAATTTCTCAAAAACTGAAAAATTTTTCAGGAAAATCTAAACTTTAATTTCTCAGACTATTGATTACGCAACTTTTCTCCGATTTAACCAAATCTGTATCTCTTAAGGTTTCCGAGATCCCCATAGTGGCCCTCTTTATCTCAGACACATCGTATTGTGAATAGAACATATTCCAGTCAAATTCATCAAAAATTATTCACAAATCAACAACAGCTAGATCAAATCAATTGCATTTTGGCGACGTAATGTCAATAAAATATATGTTTTCTACCTCTTACGACGCTAATTATTAGAATTTTTCACCGAAAAAAAAATTTGCCCTGATGCAGGATTTGAACGAACTTCCATTGGTTTACCGGACCACGCTTTTACCATTAAGCTATTAAGGACTCAAGTTTTGAATCGTCGGGGAAGTCCTAAATCGCATTAAGAAACAGATATTAATATTGTTGCTCGTATATATATATAGTATATATATATATATATATATATATATATATATATATATATATATATATATATATAGTATAGTCGTCGAATTTGTAGCAAATCAAATAATTAGCGTCGTAAAATGTAGAAAGAATTTATTTCAACAGATAGATCATTTAGTAACACAAAATCGTACCGTGATTGCGTGATGCGCCTTTTTAAGTGTTTAAGTTTAAAAAAAAAGAAAAATTTTAACTGAGTTTGAAAATCATATCTAAAAGATATTTTAATTTTCTCTAACAAAAATTAAGTTCTTGCTAGCTTTCCAATAATCCCGAAATATCAATTTAAGTTTTTTTTTTGTTTGAATGGGCTTATATCTTTACACTTGCAATGTGCAGTGAAGTAAAAAATTCAGGCATGTAGTATTATTAGTAGACGAGTAGGCCTTAAGTGAAAATGATTTCTGGCATATGACCACTACAGGAGTGTCTGGTGTACGTAATTCTGGAGCACGGATTTTCGACTACTTTTTCGAGCATTTGAGGCCGTATGTCACGAATGGGGCACTCGATGTTGGTTTTCAAGGTTTCAACAGTTGTTGGCGTGTTCGCGTAGACTACAAATAGCTAGACAAAAAATAGTTCAGAGGCGTTAAATCAGATGATCTTGGAGGCCAGTGTGGAGGTCTATTTCTGGAGATAATCTGATCACCGAACACGGTTGTTTCGCTGGCGGTATCGCATATGGCACCGTCATGCAGAAACCAAAGGTCTTCCAGACCATGTTCGCGCACTTTTAGGGAAAAAAATCATTGAACATGGCTCTATATCAATCGTCATTGAGGATGACATCTCGATTTTCTTCGTTTTTTTAAGAAGTATGGCTCAATTATGCCTCCGGGCTACAAATCGCAACAAACAGTGCATTTTTCGGGGTGTATCAATAGTTTAGGAGTCACTTATGGATTAGTGTCGCTCTAAATGCGACAACTTTGCTTATTCACAAACTCACTGAGACAGATGTGAGCTTGTTTACTTAACACAATTTGACGGTAAAAACTGTTCAAGCGCCCAATTAGTGAACTGACGTAGAAAACGATCGTCAGCTGGCTTCAATTCTTGCACCAGTTTAATTTTGTAGGTACTTACGCCAAAATCCTTGCGCAAAATCTTTCACAAAGTCGATGGGCACAGGCCAAGTTCTTACGCACAATGACGAATCGATGAATTTAGATCACCCTGAATACTGGCATCTACAGCGGCGATATTTTGTTCAGTACGCAATCTATGCAATCCCGTTAGTGGATGG
The DNA here is from genome assembly GCA_935421215.2 of Melolontha melolontha. Taxonomy (NCBI): domain Eukaryota; kingdom Metazoa; phylum Arthropoda; class Insecta; order Coleoptera; family Scarabaeidae; genus Melolontha; species Melolontha melolontha. The sequence goes on along the minus strand of OW285242.1, from coordinate 6,925,923 downwards.
GAGCCCAAAATAGTAAATTCAATGGGAAATTTTTCAATTATGTTGCGAATATTCGTCTCAGTTGACCGTAAATTGGGCGAAGCGTTCTGTGAACATTTTTAACTAAATACTGATTTTGGAAATAAATTTCCACAATTTGAAAATGCTTCTTGGGTGTAAGTCTGCATTATAAAATGTCAAACAATACTGAATAAATTATGTCAGAGGTTCTCTCAATTGGAAAAGAAAAAAGGTGCTAAAGAAAACAAACTTTAGTTCATAAAAAACATTTTGGGTACTCTTATAATATAACTTTATTGGAACTTTTAAAAATAATACATAAAGTATTTCTTTGTTTTTATAGCAATTACAGTCAATATTTAATGGCAGTGATGATATATTATTTGTCGTCTGATTCTGTTACACCATCTTCTTCTATGCTGTTGTTAATTTCCAAAGATCTGGCAGCAGGTGCTGGAACTGACAGTATACCCTCTCCTACTGGCCGGAATCCATTTTCGTCGGCAGTATATTTTACAACATGCAAATTTCCTTCATCATCTATATAACTATATTCTCCTACTACTCTGAGTATTGGTACATCATCAACTAAATCGAAGGTTCCTGTCTGTTCTTGTTTTGTACCGTCTCCAGATTCAAAACTACAATTTATAAAGTTATTATTATATACAAAAAAAATAAGATAAAATTCAGTTTAATTTTGTAGGTACTTAAGCCAAAATCCTTGCGCAAAATCTTCCACAAAGTCGATGGGCACAGGCCAAGTTCTTAGGCACAATGACGAATCGATGAATTTAGATCACCCTCAATACTGGCATCTACGGCGGCGATATTTTCTTCAGTACGCAATCTATGCAATCCCGTTAGTGAATGGGAGCCCAAAATAGTAAATTCAATGGGAAATTTTTCAATTATGTTGCGAATATTCGTCTCAGTTGACCGTAAATTGGGCGAAGCGTTCTGTGAACATTTTTAACTAAACACTGATTTTGGAAATAAATTTCCACAATTTGTAAATGCTTCTTGGGTGTAAGTCTTTGCATTATAAAATGTCAAACAATACTGAATAAATTATGTCAGAGGTTCTCTCAATTGGAAAAGAAAAAAGGTGTTAAAGAAAACAAACTTTAGTTCATAAAAAACATTTTGGGTACTCTTATAATATAACTTTATTGGAACTTTTAAAAATAATACATAAAGTATTTCTTTGTTTTTATAGCAATTACAGTCAATATTTAATGGCAGTGATGATATATTATTTGTCGTCTGATTCTGTTACACCTTCTTCTTCTATGCTGTTGTTAATTTCCAAAGATCTGGCAGCAGGTGCTGGAACTGAGAGTATACCCTCTCCTACTGGCCGGAATCCATTTTCGTCGGCAGTATATTTTACAACATGCAAATTTCCTTCATCATCTATATAACTATATTCTCCTACTACTCTGAGTATTGGTACATCATCAACTAAATCGAAGGTTCCTGTCTGTTCTTGTTTTGTACCGTCTCCAGATTCAAAACTAAAATTTATAAAGTTATTATTATATACAAAAAAATTAAGATAAAATTCAGCATTCCTTATCATTTCGTAACTGTAATTACATATCTTCTTCCTTCAAGAGACTAATATTATCTAACTCTAACTTAAATGAGAAAATGTCGACACTTAATGAAGTTGTGCATGTTTAAACACTATTTTATATCAGGCCATCGATTTATCTATCCAGGACTATCTGATTGACTAAATCTTACCACTACATCCGACCTCCATGTTGCTAGATTACAGGAGTGCGCCACGCTCCCAGTCCTCCTGTAATCTAGCAACATGGAGGTCGGATATAGTGGTAAGGTTTAGTCAATCAGATAGTCCTGGATAGATAGATCGATGGCCTGATACTGACTGGACTGATATACATGAGACGACACTAAGCAAACAATTATACGAGAATTTTACTATTTTATAGTTGCACCATATTGTCCAATGTTTTAAACATGTTTTGATATTTGCCTTTTTCTGTTCAAACAATTTTTGTACTTATTTGATTGTTACTCATATGTTTACTAATAATACTGCAAGCCTGCAATTTTTAACGCGTTCTTTAAGCACATTGGACAATTATGTTCAATAACATAATCGTATAATCGTGTTGAGATATGCAAGATTCTATCTTGTCGAGAACCAAGGTGAATGCGTTGTATAAAATTAAATTATTTTTAAAATAAATAAAATTAAATGTTTTATGTGTTATTTACAGTAGTTCATTAAATGTCATGCATTTTATAAACGTTTTTAAAAGCATTATTGTGAAGTACCACTATTTATACATTCAACAATGAATTGGCACATTTAAAATAGTAACTAGCTACACAAATACGTAGCCCCATTGACTAATTATCTTTGGCATTTCTTGTATTTTGTCAATTAGGTAAACATTCTTGAAACAACAACAATAAACATTACCTTGGCTTAAATGATGAAAGGCAGTTGCACGTTAACGATAATGTAAATAAATATTTTCCGTTTGCGTTTACGTTTGGTGGAATTTATCAGATCTGGTTTCGAGTGATTTTTTTGTTCCCAAACTTATAAAATAATAATTATTAGAAAAAGATTCGAAATATGAGGAGACGCAACGAATTCTTATTTTGACATTATTTCGAAAGATTACTATATAGACGGCTTAAAAAAAATAAGTTCAAACGAAATCCTAGAGAATTTCTTCCGGGATATGCCATCGTTGATGAAACCTGGATAATATACCACAGAGATAAAAGCACAGTCTAAGAGACAAAGACAAAATAACGAATTTATTTTGATTGACATGCTCCGAAGAAGGCAAAAACCTTCTTTTTTATCCAAAAAGATTGACATCACGTTTTCTTGAAGATTTCAAGGGTGCAATCTTTATTGACTATATACAGAAGTAAAGTACAATAACTGGCGAAGACAAGAGATACACTGAAAATTTCGGGAACCAGCTGTATAGTTGGTACCATCGGCGCCTAAAAAAACGGGTACGCGTACATGATTTTTATTGTATTACTGCGTTGATTAAAGGAGTACATAAAGATACGCAAACGATTACTGTCATTCTATATAACCTTTGCACATCGCTTGACATAGCTTGGCATTAAAGCGAAAACACACTAAACGATTTTTGATAAATTACGTTAGTTCATCTATCAATGTTGTACCCATTTTTTAAGGCGCCGATGGTACCTGGCCTATGATTTATATAAATTTGTCCAACTTCACATTTATGTGAGTGAAAACAAATGACAGAACCAAGAAATGTCAAATAGTTTTTTACGGTGAGTTAGAAGTTAGCGATACAGTAACAAAATGAACTACTTAACAAGAGACCACTATCGTGCGATGATTTATTATGATTTTCGAAGTGGTTTAAGTCGACAAGAATGTGTCCAGTTAATAAATTCTGCGTTTGGTAGTGAAACACTATCTAAAACTACAATATATCGCTGGTTTCAAGAGTTCAAACATGGACGTGATAGTCTCAGTGAAGAATTGCGTGAAGGTCGACCATCAACAGCTATTGTTGCGCAAAATGTCGATGCCGTTCGTGAAATGATTAACATTGATCGACATGTAACATATGCTGAAATTCGTGCATCCTTAGATATTGACATGACTGCAATATAAACAATTTATGATTTTGCCGAAATTTTCAATGTACCCCAGGTATTATGCTGATTTATTGACACAGTTTGATGCCGAATTGAAAAGAAAATATTCGCAATGCTTCAGAGCGGATTTGTTCTAATAGAACAAAGTGTCTTCTCATTCATACGCTATGACAACGAAAGTTCAAACTAAATGCAAGAGAATTTCCTCCGGGGTATCCAATCATTGATGAAACCTGGATATACCAATATACTCCACAGACAAAAGCACAGGCAAAGAGGCAGAGACAAAATAATGAATTTATTTTTATGAACATGCTCCGAAGAAACCTAAAATCTTTTTTAAAGCCAATTAGATTTCCGACACGATTTTTTTTGGATTCGCAGGGCGTAATCTTTACTTGACTATTTACAGAAGGAAAGTACAATAACTGGTGAATATTATACTGATGTACTGATACATATCGATGCTGAATTGAAGAAATTGCAACCGCTTTGATTTAGAGAAAAGGTTTCATTCCACCAGGATAACGTATCTTCTCATTCATCCACTTAGGCAACCGCTAAATATGCCCAATTATGATACGAATTATTGCCTCGTCCACCAAACTCACCAGATCAAGTTTCAAGCGTTTTTTCTTCTTCCCAAACTTGTATAATAATTATTATAAAGATGTTAGGAACAATTGAGGAGGTGTTATGATGAACCGAATTATTGAACTTATATACTTATTTTGACATTCGCCCGAAGGATTACTATATAGACGGCTTAAAAAAATTAAGTTCAAACGAAATCCAAGAGAATTTCTCCAGGGATATGCCATCGTTGGTGAAACCTGGATACTATACGCTAGAGACAAAAGCACCGAACTAAGAGACAGAGATAAAATAATGAATTTATTTTGGCGAACAAAAAAACTGTAAGATACGTATATTTCAATACTTCAAATCAACGCCATTTTTTAAAACGACGAGAAAATAATTGAATTGATTCGACTTTCACTAGATCAAGATCCATAAGAAATAGTAGTTAAAATCTTCACTTTATTGATATTTGTTCGTGAAACGACAATTGTTTCGCCAACACAGTTGCTTCATCAGGAAGTTATTAGAGCACATTACAGATTAACATCGGTATACATAAAGGAAATGAAAAATGATAATATTATTTTACAATGTCTTTAAAATTTGAGAATTTTCGCAAATATTGTGTGGCCCATCTGGCTCCGAAGAAGCCAAAACCTTTTTTTTAGGTCGAAAAGATTGACATCACGTTTTTTTCCAAACTTGAAAAAATGAATTATTAGAAAGGGACTCAGAACAAATGAGGACGTCATATATTGAGCCATAACAAATACCTATTTTGACAAGCCTCCGAAAGATTACTATTTAGATGAGTTAGAAACGTTGTAAAGTCGCTCGGTTAAATATATAGAATTGAATAGAGATTATGTTGAAAAATAAAACATATTTTCTGTCTTAAAAAGTACTTCATTGAAAAATCAATCTCTTGCCTAATCACCCTCGAATAAGAAAAGGTGTATGGGACTTCAAACTATCGACTATGCAGTTATAGAACGCAGTTCAAAATACTGTAAGACCCTTGCACATCCTCAAATCAACGCCACTTTTAAGAACGACATTTAGCCAAGAAAATAATTTAATTGATTGTGCGTCCTAACTGATAATATAAAAATTCGGGCCGAAATCTCGGTACATGACATAACCTTTAATTGGAAATAATATTAATATTAATTAGACTCACAATAAAACTAAAGGATAATCTTTTTAAGCGACAATTGTTTCGCCAGCACAGTGGCTTCAGCAGGTACTTATTAGAACAAATTACAAATTAACATCGGTACACATATTAGAACAAATTACAAATTAACATCGGTACACATAAAAAAAGGAAAAAGTTAATACTATTTTACAATGTCTTTAAAATGTGAGAATTTACACAGATATTGTGTGACCTATCTGGTCAGTCTTTACTGTTATGCTATTGGGTACTTAAAAAAACGATATGATGAACTGTGCTGGCGAAACAATTGTCACTTCACGAACAAATATTAATAAAGTAAAGATTTTTAACTCTAAGTTTTATTGCAAAAACAAATTGCATGTCGATGCGACAATTCACATGAAGCTTTGATACAAAATAATACAAATCTGTATAAAAACAAATTTGTATCTGTATATGCATGGACACACAGTGAGTCTGGTAGTTGAAGCAAACGCTGGTAAATACGTACTGTGTGTCCATGCATATACAGATACAAATTTGTTTTTATACAGATTTGTATTATTTTGTATCAAAGCTTGATGTGAATTGTCGCATCGACATGCAATTTGTTTTTGCTATACTACGCCACCTGGCGACGAGTTAATGGACTCACAGTAATACGCGTATTTTTTCTTCTCCTGTAATAGCTTAGCTATTCGAGAAGAAACACTTTGCACCGGCGTGGTCGGTTTTGTCCGTCAGATGGCATGAGGTTATCTGATGTCTTCGGATAGGACAAAACTTGCTACATGACCGCAAGTGTACCTACAGTCGTTTGTCTTCGTAAACCTATCATTGACAAAGTGGTTACACAGAAACGCATGCGTCTGGTAGTTGAAGCAAACGCTGGTAAATACGTACTGTGTGTCCATGCATATACAGATACAAATTTGTTTTTATACTGATTTGTATTATTTTGTATCTAAGTTTTATTAATGAATAAAAATGACATAAAAAAGCAATATTACAATTGTTTCGACACACCGTGTCTTCCTCAGATGGGGTTGTATTGCAAAATAAACTCCTAAAAGATGTTGACAAATTTAAACTTGAATGAATGTTATAATGCAAAAATAATTATATTCAGAAGAATGGTCAAAAAATAGGCACTTTCTATGTAAGATGAAAACTAAATTACACAAAGAGATCAAAGTTGAATGAGTACAAACAAGCATAAAAAAGGGAAAACCAAAATAAATTAAAGAATCAGTTGTAAAATAGGGCTAATAAAGGAGAATTGCCGAAATTTATCTGATTATTGAGTAAAAGGTTGGTGTTATTATGTATTTCCATAATTTCCAGTAAATTTAATTTCTCCAATTTACTTTCTGCTTAAAATTTGAAAGTTATAATTCAAATTATGAGCTTCTATTAGACGTGAGTCATTCTCGTTATTAATATAGCTATGTTCATGTTCTTTGATTCATGAACATGAATATATTAATAACAAAAATGATTCACATTATACAATACATCTGAGAGAAGAACTCATTTTAATTATAACTTTAAAATTTTACTCATGTTACTGGAAATTATGGAAGTTTTGGAAAATAAAAACACAAACCTTTTACTTAACAATCAGGTAGATTTTGTCAATTCTCCTATATTAGGCCTATTTTACAACTGATTCTTTTATTTATTTTGGTTTTCCCTTTTTTATGTTTGTACTCGGTAAACTTTGGTCCTTTTGTGTAATTTAGTTTACATCGTGAATAGAAAGTGCCTATTATTAAAACAACCTTCTATAGAATATAATTGTAAAAGGATTTTACCTCAATAAAGTGGAAATTAAGTAATATTGCTTGTACATTTTTATTTCATTAATTATGAATCTTCAAAATGTTTATATCTATTTTAAACAAGAAAATATTAATTAATAGTTGTTTTTATGTAAGAATTTCTTTTAATTATCGCACTACAACGAAAAAATATCTATGCCGGAATTTCTTTTGATTTTATAATACTTCTATTGTTTTGGCTAACAATTTATTTCCTATTTGTTTTAATAAAGCGATTATATATTTGTTTTTTGCGAAAAATCCTATATAATAATATCTACTAACTCTTAGAAATATCTGCTACAAATATTTTCATTTCCTGATTTGTATAGTATGTATTTATACAACCGCTATTTTTTTTCGAACACGACTGTATATCATATTCTTATAAAAAGAATTTAAATATTTAAATACAACTTAATACAATATAATTAGGAAACAGTTAAAATAATGTGAATTTAACTTTAAAAATTATATTTACGTATTCGTTCTCCATTGCATATTAATCAAATTATTGAATTCAAGCAAATACGCAACACATTTCCCCAGTTCTTAACTGCTAATAATAATATCTACTAAGTATTAAAAGCCTCTGCTATAAATATTTTCCATTCCTGTTTAGTATACTATGTATTTATATAACCGCTATTTTTTTTCGAACACGATTGTATATCATATTCTTATAAAACAAATTGAACTACAATATAATTATGAAACAGTTAAAATAATATTTTTTTACTTTAACAATTATATTTACATATTCGTTCTCCACTGCATATTAATCAAATTACTCATTTTATGCAAATATACAACACATTTCTCCAGTTCCTAACTGCTAATTAGTAACTTATATTCGTCTAGTTCGTGACGACATTATCTCATACATATTAAGTTACATTAATTACACTTTTGCTTATTCAATATGAAGCCACCGCAATTAATTCTATTGAAAGCAGGCATCCTTGGTCAACAAGATACTTAATTGCAGGAATATATAAAGCGCTCGCAGTAAACTTTTCCCAGTTAACAAATTACCATTTACCGTTTAATATACACGAACGGCGATAACCTGTTAATTGCAGAAAGTATACACTTAAAAGAGAGTATCTTAATGTTCTTGTATTCTTCTGCTATATGAAAAACGATTAATAGATAATAATTTCGATAGGAAGTTTAAGAAAGATGAATGACCTACATTTTCGTTTAAAAAAATATGTTATTAATTAAGTTACATGTAATTATAATTGTTTAATAAAGAAGAAATGTTTAAACTTGTAGTTATAGTGTGCTTAATTTTTGGTTTAATTTCAAATGTTTATATTAATATCAAATAAAACACACCATAACTACAGTGTATTTTACTTCTGATTTAATACGATTACGTCAATTAATAACATCATCCTACACATAATATAATTTAATGAAAGAATCGAAAAAAAAAGTTGCGCATTCTAATTAATCTAAAGCAATCACCAAATTCTTACCTGTAACTGTAATGACCATCAGGATAAATATCTGTTTCTTGAGATATTATTGGTATCACTTCCACATGTCGATGTTCTTTTGGTTGCTTCGAAATTGGAGTTAGTGCTAGCACTCGAGATTCTCGCGTGTTTTGAACTACTTCTGTAATCGCAGGTTGTACTGATTCTTCCTTAACTAAAGGTACTTCGGGTACTTCCACTTTTACTTCTGGTTCATCTACTTTTACTTCTGGTTCATCTACTTTTACTTCTGGTTCATCTACTTTTACTTCTGGTTCATCTACTTTTACTTCTGATTCATCTACTTTTACTTCTGGTTCATCTACTTTTACTTCTGGTTCATCTACTTTTACTTCTGGTACTTCTTCTGAAGCTTGTGGTACTTCTTCTGAAGCTTGTGGCGTCGTTGGAACTATATCCGCAACTGTCGGTGGTTGAGTTTCCGCAGGTTCCTGCGGTGCCGGTGCTGCCAAGCAGGCACCAGCGATGAATAATACCGCAATTACTTTGATCATGTCTTCTGTTGTTAAGTTTCGCTATACTAAAGAATTAGAAATCCATGGTTCCATTTATACCAGCGGAGAAAAATAAATGTATACGACACATATACATAAAAAAACTGGTTTTTCAGCGAAAACATTTTGTATCTTCATGTTTCCGAAGGATTGATAATAGTAATGTTAAAGAGCATACTAATATTTTTTTTCTAAAAATAGAATGTTATCTATGTAAGTTGACTCATGATATTAAAAATGATGATACTTGTTTGGTGCTATTTTACTTTTGAGATAGACCTTTAAGACACATTATTTATGATAATTATTGGTTAAAAATAACTTGAAGAACGCTTTGGAATTAGTAGAGTATATGTTTTTAATAGAGACATTTCGACAACAACATAATGAGACCGAAGTTATATAAACAAATACAAAAATAGTCTATCAATTCAATCAATACAACGTCTGACATAATCTAAGAAAAATAGGAATGATTTCTACTATTTATTTTACGATAATAACAATACGAAAGTGTGCTTTTTCTGTAATTAGCTTTAGTCTAAGGAACAAAAGAAGAAAATATCAGAGGAATAATTTTTGGGAAGGAAATAATGGATCAAATACTTTGAAGAGACTGATAATAATATAGATATTAAATAAAAAATTGCAATATAATAATATACACAGTGTTTCTGTAATCATTAAATAATATTTTCTATCTCCGTATAAGGGTAAGTCTCTTAGTATTGAAGATACCGGAACGGCTAAATTAGCAAAGTTGCTCAGAATTTGGATGAGTATTTGATAGCCTTTCCATATTTGTCATACGTTCTCAACTTTTTAAGATATTTAACGAAAATTAAAATTTCACGAAATTATCAGTTATACATATCTCCGTGACCATTGAAGACAAAGCAAAACTAAAAATGGCATTTGCTAGTCTTTTTTACGTAGAATTTAATAATCTTTATTAAATATTCATGGCACATTTGAATGGCATTCATAGTTGCCCATGACTTCATTAAAACGCTTATTTTGTTCTGATTACGTAAATATAAGGTTTGGTATGGTTATCTTTTTTAAATCTTTATTATAGCGAAAGTAATTCAAATACTATTACTAATTGAAGCAAATACTTAACTGTACTAGAATTAAGTGATATTATCTTTAAATATTTTTGTAAAAAATGTATTCCAAAGTGTATTTTCTATGTTATAAAATAATTTGAAAAGGTATGGTTCGTTTACAAAACAAGATCACTTGAAAAAGAAATTCAAACCGGAAGACGAGGAAAGGGTTTTAGCTTATGTAAGTTACAAACCCGCGACATCAACTCGCGAAATTGCGAGTGAATGTGTTGTTTGCACAGGAAAAGTTCCTTTAATTTTAAGACGAATAAAGACAATGCAAGTAATACATTTTATGCCGAAGATCATAAAAGAAGAATGTTATTTGCTAGATGGTTTTTGGAAAAAACAAACATTAGTTCGCACTTTTCTTACACAATTCTTTATACAGATGAAACAAAATTTACCAACAGTGGATTATTTAGTAGGCATGATAATGTTTGTTGGTCTCAAGATAACCTTCATCTGACTGTGGAAAGGCGAAATCAACGTGTATTTTCTGTAAACGTGTTGTGTGGAATTCTTGGAAAGAAAATATTGGGATCATAGCTGGAACATATGCTAGATGAATTACCATTAAATTAAATTCAATCACACATACTTTCAACATTCAAGCTATTAATAGCTAAGGATGAAAAATTAGCAATTTAAAACTTTCAAACTGACATCTGAATATTAACATTTGTGCCTTATATGGCGTTTTCAATAAACTTGAAACCAATGCCCTCGTGGCTCAGTTGGCTAAAGCGACGGTCCGGCAAACCGTAGACTTGGGTTCAAGTCCCAACGTGTGATAATTTGCGCTGTAATTTTGTAGACAGCAATGTTTACATTCACATTTACTTCGCAAAATAACACACTAATTTGAAAATATTTCAAATATTTAATATAAAAGCCGAAAATTCTAAGAATTTATCAAATGATATATATATATATATATATAATTTAGAGAGGAATATATGATTAAAACTTCTAAATAATAACACTTTTTCTTTATTTATATTGTGCTTTTCACGCCATAGTGATTTTAAACGCGAAGTTATGTTGCGTGATAAAAATTCTGCATTAGTTGCCTCGATTCTTTTAGACGCAAGTGGAAGTGTAGACATTGCGGTGTCATTGTCCATCACATCAACCAACACATTTGCAATATTATATCTAGAGCAGACCAATTTCCGTGCGCGCCATGTGCGCCGATGTGAGGATGATTGTATTGCATCAGAACTAATAAAAAGCATTCAGTGTGTGTTTGGTAATTGCTTAGACTGCATGTAAGTGTAAGCATACGTAATAAAATGTCGTCGACACCTTAATCGAGAAAACGACCGTTGTCAGACGAAGTGAATAAGTTTATTATGTATTTTCCGGACTTAATATACGATGGCTCAAAAATTAAATGTTTAGTGTTCAATACATATCTAATGTGTCGGTCAAAAACACATTGTAATGAACACGTAAGCAGTTCGAAGCACAATAATAACAAAATTAATCGACAACAGTTTATACATGAACTATGTGTAACTATGATTGTGTGTACACTGCCGTTTACCTTGTTAAGTATAGATTCATTTATTTCATTTTGGAATAACTACGCGAATCAAACATTACCGGGCACGACAGCGTTACGAAGGAATTTGCCATCGGTGCGTAAACAGGTTGAAAATAAAATCAAAGCCGAACTGGAAAATAAAAAACAGTAGTTATGTGTGGACGAAACAACTGACAGCAAAAAACAATCTGTAGTTAATGTGATGGCGCGTAATATGGAAACACATTAACCAACGTCTTCAATTTTATAAGCATCCAGACGACTAGAACAATGTAATGTAAAAATTTCTGAGGTGATATTAGATACTTTGGAAAAATTTAAACTTTCGAAAGACCAAGTATTAATATTTATGACCGATAGTGCCGCAACCATGTGTTCTGTTGGCTGGTCTCTTAGAAAATATTGTCCTAACTTGTTACATATTACTTGTAAACTCCATGTTCTACACCTTGTGACAGAACAGGTTCGTAGATGTTATCCAGAGGTATATGCTTTAATATCGAGTACAAAGGCAGTATTCCTGAAATCCCCAAAACGTATTCGGAAATTTCAAGAATTGTGTCCCCATACCACTGAGCCATCACAGCCGATTCTGACACGTTGGAGTACATGGTTACGGGCGGGGTTTTACTATCAAGAACATTTTGAAAAAATTAAGGATGTGGTTTTATCATTCGATCCTTAAGAAAGTGCAGCTATCAATACAAGCCAGAAAAAATTTCAATATGCCCAGATTAAAATGGATTTACAAAGTATTCATGAGAATTACTTGGGACTAGAAGAAGCAATAACAAAATTAGAAAATTCGTCGCTGTCGTTAGAGGAATCACTGCAAATCGTTAAAGATGTTCACGCACACCTGTGTGCTGTAGAAGACGCAAAAAGTAAAAGTGTTCTAAGATGCGTTAAGTTGCTTAAAAAAGTATTTTGATTATGCGAATATAACATCACTAGATGTAGAACGCTCGTTTTCCGAATATAAACATATTTTTCCTCACGGCGGACATGTTTTTCAGAAATAACCTTAGAAACGCACCTGATGTTGAAAATATACAATCGAGTTTCTCCAGTTTGTCAATCCTTGGAAGACGCTTAAAACGGTAAGTGTTTTTTTAAATCCTCTGTCATGCACACAATCACTGATTTCATACATTTTTCATTTTATTTATAGGTACATACAATGCTGCTATAATATGTACTATTCTTATTTTTCGTGTGTTTATCCATATTACTTTAATAGCAGAAAACCACCAAATGTATATTTAATTATTTCTGATGGAATAAATGTCTCTACTTTTATACTTATGTAACAAGCTCATGTTGCGTCCCTATTCTATCGCATATTCTAATATATTACGAATTACACTCCCATACCAGCGCTCATGGCGCGCATGGAAATTGGTCTGCACTAATTATATCCCTTAACGCCAGTAGTTTTATCTACTGGTACCCAAATATATATATATATATATATATATATATATATATGATGAACTTCATGTGTATGAGAATTAATAATCATTAAATCTCATTTTACATGCGATTGTCGCTATAATTTGTTGCATTAAATTCTACAATTCGGCAAATCACTTTTGCCCTTTTTCATTTGTACTGACAACTTGCACAGTTGACGTCGCGGCTTGTTGCGTCTACAATCTAGGGCAAAAGTGATTTGCCGAATTGTAGAATTTAATGCAACAAATTATAGCGACAATCGCATGTAAAATGAGATTTAATGATTATTAATTCTCATACACATGAAGTTCATCACAGTTCGTATATATACACGTAGTATAGAAGTGAATATCATGTCTGTTTCGGATAAGGTGCACTGATGATCTGTAAAAACAGTGAAATGTCGATATATGCACATTCCGCGCAGATAAGTTTTTCACAAATTTTTCATTTGTACTGACAACTTGCACAGTTGACGTCGCGGCTTGTTGCGTCTACAATCTAGGGCAAAAGTGATTTGCCGAATTGTAGAATTTAATGCAACAAATTATAGCGACAATCGCATGTAAAATGAGATTTAATGATTATTAATTCTCATACACATGAAGTTCATCACAGTTCGTATATATACACGTAGTATAGAAGTGAATATCATGTCTGTTTCGGATAAGGTGCACTGATGATCTGTAAAAACAGTGAAATGTCGATATCTGCACATTCCGCGCAGATAAGTTTTTCACAAATTTTTCATTTGTACTGACAACTTGCACAGTTGACGTCGCGGCTTGTTGCGTCTACAATCTAGGGCAAAAGTGATTTGCCGAATTGTAGAATTTAATGCAACAAATTATAGCGACAATCGCATGTAAAATGAGATTTAATGATTATTAATTCTCATACACATGAAGTTCATCACAGTTCGTATATATACACGTAGTATAGAAGTGAATATCATGTCTGTTTCGGATAAGGTGCACTGATGATCTGTAAAAACAGTGAAATGTCGATATATGCACATTCCGCGCAGATAAGTTTTTCACAAATTTTTCATATATATATATATATATATATTGTAGTAAACCCACCAGCGAAAACGCTGAAGAAATATGCAACAGCGACAATAAGATTTTACACTTAAAATTGCTAGTGAAAAAGGCGCGGCAGTTTACAACATGCGGTATACTATGATAAGACTCTTACTAATAATTACAACATATCTCAGGTTCGTGTAAATTGGTCCGTTATTGCTGTGGAAATAAACATACATAAACCATTAAACAAGTCTTTATTTATATCACCAATTTCTATTAATGATAATTATTGATATCAAAAATAAATAACACATATATCAATCCTCCAAACCTTTTACATACCAAAATGACATCTATGTCCGGTTGGCTATAACTCCCTAGGCGAAATAAAGGGATAAAGTACGAACTAGAATAGGTAGACTAAAGATACCTATCTTGCAACTTAATTGACTTCGCTAATATATCAACAAAGAAAAGCAAATGTCAGATAAAATAAATAATATATTTATTTATTTAAATTCAATACTTTTAGTAAGACAACATAACAAATACGATGTTAGAATATAGGTATACCCTTACAGGTAGGTATTCACTTTTGTATAAGCTTATTTTTCTATATAAATATTACAATCACCTAAACTTATGTATTTATTCTTTAGGAAATAAAATTAATTTAAACTACTGAACGTTGGAAAGGATGTTTCAAAGGAAAACATGGGTTGTTTAAACTCAAACTGTAAAAATCAAACTTATGGTGCAATATAACCCTGATTGTATTGAAAAACCGTAGTGTTCGGAATGTAATTACCCTAAATGAGGTTAAACACATCAAATATATGATCCCAGTAAATGATTCAGAACCCAAAAGGTCTATATACGTTCAAAAAGTGAGTGAAATGAATTTATTAGTTTAAGAAAAATATTCGGAATAGTTTTTAAATTGAATACGTAACGTTGACCAAAACTATCGATTATTTTAAAGATATAATCAAATTAATGTCTCTTTATATGTATTATTTTAGGTACCTTCTTTAATAGGGTGCTCAGTATGGTCCGGTTGTAAGGAAGGAACTAGGATATTGCCTCGATTGATGTGGGATAAGGGAAGAATCTCATGGATCTTCTAAAAATTCAATAATTCTTCTCGGAGTTCAGAATTAATTGCTCTTGTTGAAGGATAAGAAGTTCAGGATGTGAATTTTTAACGTAAGGTTCCAAAAATACGGTAATATACTTTATTTTCGAGTTTTCAAACTAATTATATGATGCTTTCGTTAATTAATAAGTAATACACTGTTATACGACGTTCAAAAGACTTTCTTCTAATTACTTAGATGTCACACTATCTATTGAGAATATTTTAAATACATTGTATCGTCGAAATTTATTTAAATATCTGATTTTGTAATTAGCGGTACAAGAACGACGCTAATAATTTATGAAAAATGGCGACCGTCTCTTACGGGCTCTATTGAAAGACTTCCGGGAAAGACGCCGTTCAAAACAAAGCGTCCCCTTAAAATTTAATACACATCTTTTCATTGGATAGTCCGAAAACGGAAATGATGTAAATTTAAATGTTCAAATTTGAATTAATTACTATTTCCTTCTGAATTAATTACCTATTTCTTAATATCTAATATAAATTGGGATATTTAAAAACTATTCATAATATATTAATATTTCCTTTGATGTTTCCTTATCCTTAGGGTTTAAAAATGTATAATATGATATGTTTTTAATTTTCCAGAATTTTATTCATATATTGTAAAACTAGATTAACATCTATAAATGTTGGAGGTATTTTGCCTCACAACAATATATGTATATATATATATATATATATATATATATATATTTATCATTTATATCATTGACAATCGTAGTCACATATCATCGAACATCAAGAACATATAATATTTTCTCAAGGTGGATTCTGCAGGCACATGCAACGTACTATATTTCCCGTTAACACAATTTTGTAAAAAGTGAATAAAGGATGATTCGCCATATTCCATAAAATATTACACACTACGTGTACATGTAGTTTAAATACATCCGAATTTAATGCTTTCTGCCGTTCATAAGCAGGACGATACATTTTTTACTACTCACCATGACAGTATTACATTGCAAATTTTGCATCGGAGTTGAACACTGTCGAATTCTAGAGCAGACAAATCTCCTATCCACCTTTCAATGTAACTTTTTCTCGATTTCTATAATTGTATCTCCACGTAAAAAATATTTTTAATTAACATTCTTGAATTCTTTTTATTCCATATTTACATAACAACGCGTTTTCTTTAAGTGAGTATAAAACACAACCTATTTCTCAGATTTGTTTGAAACATTGACGGTAGACATCAGAAACATGGCGGAAATCAACAACATAATCACCGTAGCGTAAGTGTTGCCAACCATTGAAAAATCACTCTTTTGTCAGAACGCCCTTGTATCTTCTCATGTAGGTTTGCAACAGTACCTACTAGTAATTGGGGTTTGTTTGCAATATTTAGTTAACTTAATGCGAAAACTAGAAATTACCCATTGATTAAAAACACTGAGTAAATGTCGAAAAAAATCGAAATAGTTTCATAATTTAGGTAACTTATTCGTTAGTTATTTTCACCTTTTACCATCATTATAAATGCTATATTTAATTGATAAAAAAACACAAACATTGTTGTATTAGATTTACACTTTATTTAATAATAACTATATGACAGCTGTTTCACCGTACAACGGTATCTTCAGATATAACAGAGCGGTACTGCAAACATTTTACTTAAACGTATATACTTTATGACTTAATGGTATGTATTCGCAGAAATTGAAAACCGAAATATTTTTATCCTTGTTTATGTAAGGGATACATAAATTACATAATTATATTATACATAAAGCACAATTAACAAAATATTCTAATCAAAAATAGGAAATAAGTTCAACAGTGGGGAGGAATTAAGCTCTGTTTTGTCATTTAATAATTTATTTGAAAATTTTCGTTTATTAATTTCCATTGCTTCTAATAAATCTAGTTTCTTACTTTTCTTATCTTCGTGTAGGATCTTGAAATTATTATTAAAACTATGGCTTTCTTCAATTAAATGGTTGGAGTATGATGAATCTATTTTCCCATTTCTAAACGAATAATAATGTTCGTATATGCGCTTTTTGAACGTTCTACCTGTTTGCCCTATATATATTTTAGTACATGTGCCACAAGTTAGTTTATAAACACCTGACTTATTATGATGTGTTGTTTTACTTTTATTATTTTTGATGAAGTTACTAATAAGTTGGTTTTATATGCAATGTTTATATTTTGTTTTCTTAAAAATTTTTCTAGTATTTTATTTTGTCTGCCTAAGTAGGCCTGAAGATACCGTTGTACGGTGAAACAGCTGTCATATAGTTATTATTAAATAAAGTGTAAATCTAATACAACAGTGTTTGTGTTTTTTTATCATTTGATTTGGATTTATATCAAGTAAAGGCAGAATCGATTCTATATTTAATTGATTGGTTCCAATAAAAAGTATTCAGGTTTTTGTAAAAGAAACATCTTTATGTAATGGTGTGCAATAACTTTATTATATCTACAGTAACATTAGGTATTATAGCAGAAATTTTACGGATCATATCGGTCGTGTTTCCAAAGCAAAAGTCCCTGAAATTCATTCTTTATGCTCCTTTTCATGGTATGGATGTTCTTCGATCCATTTCAACGCCCTAGCAATTGGAACTGGTATCGGAGGGGCGACTGGTAGAACATCCCCTTCTGGTTGGAATCCTTTTTCATCTGCGGTATAGGACAAGCTATTTACGTTTCCTTCGGGGCCTGTATAAGTATATTTTCCTTGAACTTTAAGTACAGGTTTTTCATTATCAGTAACGAGAGTTGCCTTTTGTTGTTGGACAGTGCCGTCTGCACTTTCGAAACTATAATTTAAAAATGTAGTATTGTTCATTTACTTAAAACAAATAATGCTTTACTAATATTAGCAAAACTGTACTAATAAAGTAAAGAAAAAAGAAAACAGGAAATAAAAAATATGTGTATTAGTTAAAATAGAAATAAAACTACGGTTCAAATCTTCACTTTTTAATAATTAATCGTAACACGACATTTATTTCGCCAGCACAATTGCTTCCTCAGGTACAGCTAAAGAGTACGTTACAAACTAAATTTAAAAAATATACAGAATGTCCCGTATCATTATGTTCAAATTTTAGGAGTGTAAAGTAGACTTTATTTCAAGTAACAAAAACGCAAAACTTGTACAGCCATTTTTATTTGTTTCAAAGTTACAGATATATGAATGTTATTGTCAGGTCATGAAAAAAATGTAATTCTAAAGTCAATAAAAACTGATTTTATTTAAAAAAGTTAAATTAATAATGGAGGCTTGTGCCCGTAAGCCAACAGGAAGAAGTACATATCCGAATTTCATATTTGTTTTGTCGGATTTATTCGGCAGCCAGGTAAATACGATCCAGCAACTCCTCTCTTGTGTTCGAAACTCGCGTATAGACTAAATTTTTCATGTACCCCCATAAATAAAAGTCAAGGGGATTAAGATCGGGTGATCTGGGTGGCCATGCAACAGGACCACCTCGACCAATCCATCTTGGATAATTGGCGTTAACACAATTTCGGACAGCAATTCCGAAATGTGGCGGTGCCCCATCCATGTGAATCCACATGTCTCGTCGAATATTCAGTGGGACATTCTTTAAAAGACCTGGCAGTTCGTCAATATGAAATTGAAGGTAATTGTCCGCATTTAACCTCCCAGGAAGAACGACATGACTAATCAATAAGTCATCGATTAGGGCCGCCCAAACGTTAATAGAAAATTTATGTTGAAATTTAGATGGACGTATAGCTTTGGGATTTTTTGATAACCACCTGTGCAGGTTTCTCGGATTTGTAACACCACTTCTCGTGAACGTAGATTCATCTGTCCAGAGACTGTTCCAGTCTGTTCTGCAGAAATTAAAATGAAGCCGTGACTGTCTTAATATTCAGGTAGAATCAACTAGACGAGGATAGTGGTATGCCTCAAGCAAACCGTGTCCCCTGCGATAGTGATATGGATATAAGACCTCACGTTTTAAAATTCGCCAAATTGTCGTTCGTGGCGCTCCTAGTTGTCTAGCGATTCGACGTACACTGAGAGTTGGATCCCTTGTAATAATAGCTACTGCTTCTTGCTCTAAGTCTGCTGGCAAATTTACTCCTCGGTCGAAAAGATAATCACGCAGTCCGCATTACCGAAATTGTCTGTATACTTTCAGAAACGTTCTGTAGTGAGGAATGCGCCTATCGGGAAACCGATGTCGGTATACAATAACTGCTTGACGTGCACTGCCGTTACAGTAGCCATACACAAAATGCACATCCGCATACTCTTGAAAAGAAAATCGGTAAACATTTTGAATAAAGAAAACATGTCCACTCACTAATAAGCTGTTGTATGAACTGAAACGTATTGTAATCCTTTATTAAAGAATGCAACGTTAACAGTCATCTGAACATTTGTTTATTGTATGATATTCATGGTTCAGCACTTACGAAACAAGTAAGAACCTTCTTTATCATAAATCAATTTCCAGTACTCTTTTTTGTAGATCTACAAGAAATTACTGTATGCACTACGACACGTGTTTATTTATTTTAGGACAACATTTTATTATGCGACGTTAACAAGTCTACTTTACACTCCTAAAATTTGAACATAACGATACGGGACATCTTGTACATATAAAATCAAGAGGGTTGGTATTATTTTAAGTTTTTAAAGAAATCTATGAATTTACAAAAATATTGTCGGTAGTGAGAAAATATGGCTCATCTGGTCGGCCCTAACTGTTATATTATAGGGTACTAAACCTGTTTACGCATAAAATTTGTTTTAATAAACTAAATGTGCATTTCTATTATCGTCTAAACAGATTTTAAGTGAATAAATTTAACGAAGATGAGTTATTTAAATCTAACCGGTCATTAAGTAAAATTGGTGAGTGTTTTAATTTATTGATTTCTAAACTTTCTAGTAAATTTAATTTATTGCCTTTACTTTCTAAATGCAGAATTTGAAAATATTTATTGAAAGTGTGGTTTTCTTCTAATAGATGATTCGCAATAGTGGAATCTTTTTTTATTTCTAAACCAAGAACAATATTCGGCAATGCGTTTTTCAAACGATCTTCCTGTTTGACCGACACATATCTTACCGCTTCCACACATCAACTTATATACTCCAGACTTCTTATTTTTATCTGCTTTATGTGTGGATGCGGTTAGATATTTTTTATAGAAAAAAGGGCGCATTTTTTTCTATTAAAAATTCTAGTAAATTAGCGTCGTAAAATATAGAAATTCTATTTACATTTACATTACTTCGCGAAAATGCAATAAATTTAATGAAGCTATTGCTCAGAATTATAAGAATAAATTAAATAATAATAAAACGCATAAACGACAAGTAAAAACTTGAACAAAAGGTAGAACAATAACAGAAACAATAACGCATTGTAGATCAACAATCGTAGCTTTACACTTTTGCGGTATTTTGCCAGAACTACAGTACGTTACACCAATTTTTTTTCATTGCTACTATGTTTTTTCATGGCTATTTTGATTTTTAATGTATGGACAAACGGATTTTTAAAAGAAAATTAAATATCTTCTAAAATATTGAAAATATATAATATTATTATTAGAGAACGGACGCAATTTCCATAAAACGCAATCGGCAATTGGAATTGTGTATAACGTCGCTCAGTACATCCCGGCGTAATTCAATGAAGTATTTGTTTGACTAACTCGGACACCTGGTCTCGCTGCGATAACAGTGGACAGCCAGCTATTGTATTCCAAGAATATAGTGTTTTTTAAAGTGTTTTCATAAGCGTAGATAGAAGCGGGGTTTTTATAATGTATTTTATTTATTAGTTTATATTTCGTAAGATAAGTAAAGTGCTGTGAGTAAGTTTCTTGTTTTCATAGTTTTAACTGTTAATTACATCGTAATTTTTGTGATAGATCCTGTTTAATATCGTTTGATTGAATCTATTTCTACCAATTATTTCGACGTAAGAGTGTGCATTGAATTTCGTTCAGTTTCAATAACTTACGCACACATTTTTAGTTTTCATTTATTTAGATCTAGAGCATTGTTTAAGTTACTTTTTCAGACATGATATGGAAGAATGTCGAGAACGGCATTGTAAAACAATGGCGAGTTGGATTGACGGTCATACTGATTGTATGTCCATTGTCAGTGATTTCGAAATTGATTACAAAATCCGTAAAATATCGTCAAAAATTCGTCACTTAGGATCGAAAACACATCTGAACTCTGTAAAATTTTTATTGCGGCTAATATTCCATTAAATAAACTTAGCAATCCCACTTTAAAAATATTTCTGAAAAAATATACTGGTCGAAATGTTCCTGATCAATCAACTTTACGCAAATATTATGTTTCTAGATGCTATACGAGAACAGTAGAACGCATTAGAAGCCATCTTTTAAATCAATACATATGGATAAGCGCCGACGAAACGGTGGATATGTTAGGACGCTGTGTGGTAAATGTTGTAGCTGGTGTACTACATCCAACTATTCCCTATAACTCATATGTAATAGCAACAAGTGTTATAAATAGAGTTGATGCGGAAACAGTTGCTGAAACCATTAAGGAGAATATGCAAAAAATGCTTCATTCGGACGCCACGTACAAAGAAAAAATACTTTTATTTGTCAGTGATACTGCTGCGTATATGTTAAAAATAGGCAGACTATTGACGAAAACATATCCTAATATGCTGCATATTACTTGTGTAGCACATGCTCTCCACAGAATCTGTGAATATATCAGAGACACTTTTCCGGAAGTTGATAGACTTGTATCAGCTTTTAAAAAAGTTTACAGAAAAGCACCATTGGGAGTAGCTCTTTTCAGGGAAAAATTTCCATCTCTGTCACTGCCTCCCACTCCAGTAATAACTAGATGGGGAACATAGCTGGAAGCTACTAGTTATTATGCTGAGAATTTCGATAGTCTAAAACATTTCGTAACACTGCTAAAGGAGGATGCTAGAAGTATTGGTGAGTGTAAGGAGCTCACACCAATCCCAAATTTAAAAAATCAGTTGTACTTTCTTCAAGAACACTTTGGAAAATTGCCAAAACTAATCACTTATTTGGAAATCGAAATATCAAATTAAATGACGGATTAACCACATTAGATGTGGCTGTTAATAATTTGAAAAGTATTCCAAATGACTTCGGATGTGGCCTTCGGCAAAAGTTTGAAGCAATTCTTAATAGAAATCCAGATTTAATTACATTGCAGCAATTATGTATGGAGACAATTCCACAAAATCTAACGGCTAAATATGAAGAAATAAAAGAATATTTCCAGTATGCACCTATAACCAGTTGCGATGTAGAAAGGACGTTTTCTATTTATAAGGATGTACTTAATTCAAAGAGAACATAATTGACAGAAGGAAACCTTGAGAAACTATTGCTAGTCAATATTAATACTCCTTTACTCAACTTGAACAAATAAAAATGTTCCAATTATATAAATAAAATTAAAAACTTTATAAATACAACTTTTCAACAAATAAATATGTTAACATTTGGAATTTACTGCAAGTGAGAATTAATGAATATTAAATCACATTCTTACATGTAAATGTCCGTCATGAGGGAATACCGCACATTGAGAAGTTCCAATTAGAACGAAACGTCGTCTGTGCGTTTCACGTGATAGACTTGTTTTTTCAGTATTTCTTAATTCTTAAATAAATATGTATTTCGTAATTTTATAGATCACCACCCGTTCGTTTTCCAATTATATAAATAAAATTAAATATTTTAGAAATACAGCCTTTCGCCAGTACTGCACTGGGTGGTGAGCGTGTCCGTTCTCTAATTATTATACTTTGAACGACCGCTTGTTTGTGAATTGCTTTCGCTAAAGTACATTGTTAAATTAAATATTAGATATACATTCTGTGTTTATTAAAAGCCTTCTATGTTTAAAACAGGAAAAAAGCGAGAAACTTTTTTTTTAACTTAAGATTTTAGTTTAGAAGGACAAGTTGCGAATTATAGGATCGGCAGTCAGGTGCACATGACGCCAGTGCTAGGGACGGAGCATGAATCCTCATTTAACATGAAAGAATACTAAGGGGTTCATTAAACAGAGTTCAAATCGTAGTAAATCACTAATAATTGTTCCATATACTCATGTGTTAATAATTGGTTGTCGTAAATCAATATGCATTTCGTTCTTATTGGAGCTCGTCAATATACAGTTCCTAGACCAGCGATGCACATACCGCGGCCCACGGGCCGCATGCGGCCCACTGTCGATATTTATGCGGTCCGCCACCAAATTTTAAATATTGTTCGAAAAACTACAAAAGTAGATAAAAATCCATTCAAATCAATATTTCTTAACTTTTGTAATTGTTAGTAAGATATGTATCTTTAAGTACCTACTACTTTCTTGTTCAGGTTTACTACGTAGGACAGGTATGCTCCTCGTCGTTCCAAGCATATCGTTACGAGACTAGAAATCTGTCGAACCAACTAGATTACTCGGAGATTCGCGAAACACGTCGACATTATTCCCGAACTATGTGGTAGGTTCTCGATGTTAGGTAACTCGAATAAATACAACGCTTCGCCCGCTATCGGGGCAGTTAAGTTTTAACTACGGACAAGCGAACGTTATATTATTTGAATTGTAATCTGTGAAGAATAAATATTTCGTCGTTCGGACTTGGCATCTACCTACGTAACAATATAATATCAATTTTGATATGGATAAACCAGGCCCCAGTAAAAAAACGTAGTCGTAAGGTTGAAGATGAAAATCGACAGTTTCAACATATTTGCACCGAAAAATACTTTTTTATTTCATCGCATAACAAAAGTGTCTGTTTAATATGCAACAGTAGTGTTTCTATTCCGAAGGAATATAATGTAAAAAGGCATTGTGAAACCCAGCATCATACTTTTACCAAATTAACCGGCGAAAATCGAAAGCAAAAAATTTCCACTTTACAAAGGGAACTAATAGGCCAGCAAGATATATTTACAAAACCAATTCAATATGCTGAAACAGCTACTGAAGTTAACTTTGAAATATCTCGAATAATAGCGAAAACTTGTCGACCTTTTAAAGATGGTGAGTTTGTTAAGCAATGTTTAGATATCGCCGCAAAAAAAATGTGTCCGAAAGATGCAAAAAGGTTTAAGAAAATTCAACTAAATCGGATACCTGTTCAAAGAAGACTTACCACATTACCAGCTAATATAGAAGAGCAATTAGCTACGAAATCTAAAAGTTTTGAGAAATGTTTTGAAATGTATTTTTCTATAGCACTCGAATCTACAGATATAAGTTCCACTGCTCAACTCTTAATAAGGTTTAATTTTACGAGGTGTAACGCAAAATTTTGAAGTGAGTAAAGAACTGATTGGTATGAGTTCTTTGAAAAGTCAAACCAAGGGGAGTGACATGCTCAAAGCTCTTCTGGCAAAATGTTCTATAATGGATTTGGATTTAACGAAATTATCTGGAATTACGACTGACGGAGCACCTTCAATGGTTGGAAGTAAATCTGGGATAATAACTATGTTAAAAAAGTATTTACAAACTAAAAACATAGATACCAAGGAATTAATGCAGTTTCATTGCATTATACATCAAGAGGCCCTCTGTTCAAAATTATTGGGATTTGAAAATGTGATGAAAGTTGTAGTACCTACTCTAAACTTTTAAAATCACGATGTCTCAATCACCGACAATTCACACAATTTCTCGAGGATATTGAAAGCGAATATGGTGATCTCCTGTTTTACACTGAAGTAAGGTGGCTAAGTCGTGGGTTGTCCTTAGAGCGGTTTCTTAACTTGATTGAAGAAATCAAAATATTTCTAAAGGACGTCTCCGAACTCGACAACCCTGATTGGCTGTGTGACTTAGCATTTCTTGTAGACATCACAAATCACTTGAATGTCTTAAATTCGCGACTCCAAGGCAAAGATCAATTGATTTCGCAGTTATACTCTCATGTTTCGTCCTTTCAATGCAAATTGAGTCTTTCCAGGACACAAATCAATTCAGCCAATTACAGACATTTTCCGAACTATAAAAAAATTATGGAGAAATTCAATAAAACTGACGTCAATTTCGCTTATATTGAAAAAATTGATATTTTAATACAAGCTTTTCATGATTCTTTCCTAGACTTCAAAAAAGTTAAACCTCAATTAGACATTTTCAGCAATCCTTTCAACATTTCACCCGAAAATGCACCGGAATCAATACAGCTAGAATTGATAGACATGCAGAATGATGATAATTTACAAAACAAATTTAATGAGGGTAATTTACTCAACTTTTACCGTTGCGTTGACAAAACCGCTCATAAAGAGTTGCGAGTAAATGCATTGAAATGCGCAAGCTTATTTGGTTCGACGTATATTTGTGAGCAAACGTTTTCAGTGATGAAACTTAACAAAACAAAAAATCGAAACCGTCTGGCAAATAAAAATCTGGAAGCAATTTTACGTGTGGCGAGAAGTAATGTGGAGCCAAACATAAACAAAATTGTTAAGTCAATGCAATGTCATGCATCAAAATAATAAAACATGAAATATTACATTGTAATGATTAGATTAGATTACGATCACATAATTACAACAAACATTTCTAATTGTTCTTTTATTTTTTATCATTTGTAGTAATTCATATTATTTAAAAATAAAAATATTTGTGTTAATAAGTATTCTTTGTAGTGGCCCGTCCTTGGCTTATAATTTTCCGGAGTGGCCCCTGTTCCCTATAAGTCTGTGCATCCCTGACCTAGACAGACATGACTTTTCACATGTCTGTCCATACATTGAAAATAACCGTTCGTCTACCGATGAAATAGGGACATATTTGAAGTACATAAAGTTTTCTAGTAACAGCGCATTTATTCCCGGAATACTTAGCAAAAAAGATAGCTGCTAAAGCACTTAACATGACTATATAAAAATATATAGAGCGTTCTATTTAAAATACACGAAATTTTTTAGCTAAAATTTCCTTCACTTTATCTAACCTACGCGAACACCCAGTATGCATTGGAACCATTTCCGTACAAAAGTATCGCATGGCATACCTTGTGCAAACGCCACACCAAGTAATTTTATTTTATGCCATGGCACTCTCAAATTATTACGACTTAAAGACGCACATACAAATGTCACTTTTTCTCTTCAATTGTAAAAATATCGAAAACTATCATCTCTAGCTGCTAGATTTTCTTAATAAAAAAAATTTCCAAATTTAACTTATAATCAAATTTTAAACTTATACCGACTGTCCCGCAAAAAACGCCAACAATCATAATTCCGATATTGATTGAAACAAAAAGTAAATTTAATAGCATAAAAAATACTACAAAATAACTGTTTTATTTGTTTTCAGTTTGTTTTCATGAATGTCAATCGATAGTCAACTTTTTTTTAATTTTAAATTGCAATATATATATATATATATATATATATAATATATAGTAACCATATCATACCAAGGTCACGAAATAATTATATATATATATATATATATATATATATATATATATATATATATATATATTTAGCTATAAACGTATTGGATTTTTTTTTCTGAATTCAACGACGCCATAACATGTCTATTTTTGATAAACGTTTATTGAAAAAAAACAATAAATTTCATCTTTGTCTTCCATTATTTATAAATTTTCGAGTGTGCCTTGAAATAACAAAAATACGATAAACGTCAATAAGTGTCAGTGTAAGTATATCAAATCTTCTTTATTACCCTGTTTGAACGTTTTGCCACAACAAAAAACGTATTTTTGTAAAAATGAATATTAATCAGTTAACGGAGATGTTAGAAGTGCTCTTTGAATGTAATAAAAATCGTCTTCAAGCGGTTCGTCGTTAGAGCGTTCGTTTTCCGGACAGAGAAGTTCCAGATTCGAAAATATTTCAGAGAATTGAAACGAGTTTAAGAAATTATGGATAATTTATCAAACCTAAAACACAACAATGTAAATTCTCCGAAAATACGGAATTAGATGTTCTTCTGACAGTACAAAAAATTTCACGAACTTCGACTCGCAAAATTGCACATATTATTGAGGTATCAAAAACTACAATCCATGGTATTTTTAGAAAACATAGCTCGAAAAGTTCATGCATTTGAACAAAATGATCGTGGCCCGAATTTTTACACAATGATAACACAGGTCTAAAGTGATTTTGAAAGCTGTTTGCTAATTTGTATATGTTTGGGGGCCCTTATTCCAAAGAACGCCATATTTTTCCTCTATTACGTAAATTTTTTTTATAGCGCTCTATATCTTAAAAATGTTAATTTATTAATATACATACCTATGACAAGAATATGTTTGTTCCATGTTAGGCATGATTTTTAAATGAATTGATTTTTATGAAATTAAATGTGATTTGGCAACACTGGTTAATATTAGATTTCTCAGCAAAGCAACAGAGTCGGCGCAGAAGCGTCAATACAACGTTGAAATCTGCTTATATGCAGTTTGGTTGTGTTAGTCGTCGTGCTACTGTGTCCGCGCGCATGTTGTCTTCGTTGTTGCGTATTTTAAGTGTTTTAGAACGTATAAATATGGAAAGAAGACATTGTGTGAACAATCCGAATAACTTTTGTTATATCTGTGGTAGTTATGTCGTAGTAAAGCAGAGGCAAACTATAACTTCGTTTGTGAAAAATGTATACCACGCTTATTTTGGTGTAAAAATTGGCGACCAAGACAAGTCCTGGGCTCCTCATACTGTTTGTTCCGTTTGCGTTGAAGCATTAAGAAACTGGCAAAAAGGTAGGAAGAAATGTTTATGCTTTGGTTTTCCTATGGTATGGCGAGAGCCTAGAAATCACAGTGATGATTGTTATTTTTGTTCGTGTAATGTTCAAGGATTCAACAGAAAAAATAAGAAACAAATTGTGTATCCCAATCTTTACTCTACTATTCGACCAGTTCCTCATGGACCAGATGTACCGATACCTACCGCCCCAAAAGCATTAGAAAACGTCATATCGTCAGAATCAGAGGAATCTAATTGCGACCCAGATGACTCAGATTTCACACCAGATTTCAGAGAGCCCGAAGTGTTTAACCAGAGCGAACTAAATGATTTAATTAGAATTTGCACCTTCCAAAGGATGCATCCGAATTGTTAGCCTCCCGAATTCGTGATAAACATTTACTGGCACCTGGCGTCACATCAAGCTTTTACCGTGATCGCGAAAAAGAGTTATGTCAATATTTTACTCAAGACGGACCGCTAGTGTATTGCAACAATATTCCTGACTTAATTTCAAAATTAGGAAATGTGCCGTATGTAAAAGAAGAATGGCGCATGTTTACTGACTCAAGTAAGCGTAGTTTAAAAAGCGTTTTATTGCATAATGGTAACGAGCTGGCCTCGGTTCCCGTTGCCCATTCGGTACATTTAATGGAAACGTATGAAAATTTTGAACTTCTTTTAAAGAAAATAAACTACCAAGAACATCAGTGGATGCTTTGTGGTGACCTTAAAGTGCTGTGCATGCTACTAGGACAACAAGGAGGTTATACAAAATTTCCATGCTTTATTTGTGAGTGGGATAGTCGAGCAAGGGATAGACATTGGACTCAAATAGAATGGCCCTCTAGAACAAGCCTTACACCTGGTAGCAAAAATGTATTAAGAGTATTAGAAGTATTGGTTGACCGCAAAAAAGTTTTACTGCCTCCTCTCCATATCAAACTTGGCTTGATGAAGCAGTTTGTTAAAGCCCTAGACAAAAATGGACAGTGTTTTAAATATTTGTGCGAGACATTTCCAGCCTTATCCGATGCCAAGTTAAAAGAAGGTATTTTTGTTGGGCCGCAGATAAGAACATTATGCAAAGACAATATGTGTTTTTCAAAACACAATGACCAATGTCGAGAAAAACGCCTGGGTTTCATTTAAAGAAGTAATTGATAAGTTTCTTGGGAACTCTAAGGACGAAAACTACGAAAATATTGTTCAAAATATGTTACAACACTTTCATCGTCTAGGTTGTAATATGAGTTTGAAAGTGCATTTCCTGTTTTCACACTTGAACTATTTTCCTGAAAATCTTGGAGCAGTTAGCGAAGAACAGGGAGAGAGGTTTCACCAAGACATTAAGGAAATGGAACGGCGATACCAAGGCAGATGGAGCATAACGATGATGGCGGACTACTGCTGGATGTTAAAACGGGATATGCCCTTCAAACATACAACCGAATGTCCGGACAACGCAGCTTTCTGGCAAAAAGACAAAGATTTCACTTAAAAAAGACTGAGTAAAGTATTTTTTTCCACTTTTTTAACTTGTATTCCACCATTTTACTCAATAAACAAATAAATTTTTTTTGAAATATCGTTTTTTTTCATTTAATATTTGCAAAAAAACCTTACGTGATACAAATAAATGCATAGAATTTTTGAAATCAGCCTACCAAAATTATATAAAATCAGTTTTCAAAATAAAAACATCTGTCAAAAAGTTTAATTTTGTAGACCTGTGTAATTTGGTCTGATGAATGTACTTTTAACAATGGTATTTTTAATAGAAACATACATCAACAATGGAGCAAAGACAATCCGAGATTTGTCATATAGCAATTTTTAAAGACGTTTCAGCGTAAATGTTTGCCATCAATTAATCATAAATGGTTGCCTAAATCAAGAAAAATATCACACTTTATTAAACGAAAATCTTCAAAACTTTTTAGTTGGCAGATTTAAATAGAATATTTTATAAACAAGATGGAACTCCCGCGCACAACGCCAGAGTAAATACTGATTGGTTGAATGCTCAATTAGGAAATAGGTGAATAGGAACATCCGGTCCTATCGAGTGGCCTGCGCGTTCACCGTATCTTACGCCCCTCGATTTTTGGTTGTGGGCTTATCTGCAAGATCGAATTTATTTAACAAATCCAGAAAATGTTGGCATTTAAAGACAAAAAATTTTTAACTCTTGTCAAAAAGTACCTGCCTTTTGTTTTCTAAATGCGACTCGTCGAGTAATTAGGAGGATGTGCAGTATGTGTTGAACAATGTGGCGGGCAATTTGAACAATTATTGTAAAGTGTTTTGTTTCGTTTCTTCTAATAGGCGCTTATAATAATTATATTTCCTATGTTTCATGGTACGTTCGAAAATTTATTAAAAACAAAGTTGATTTTGATAAATGTTTTCTGTTGAATAAATGTTTACCTAAAATAGACATGTTAGACATCGTTGAATTTAGAAAAAAAAAAATCAAATCCGATTATAACCAAAAATAAAGGCATATGAGATAATATAGGAACATGAGATTTTTCAAAGTAGATTTCCTTCATTTTGTAAATGTTATTGACATCTGTCAGTGTGCATTTTAGATAGTAAAGTTAACCTTTTAATTATGACGAAGTATACCTCACAACAACGTTTGGAAATTGAAAAAATTTATTACAAAAATACGGAATTAGTTCGTGCTACTTGCGTAAGTAAGCCATATTTTTGGCCGTCGTAATCAGCCTAGTGAAGAAGGATTTCTGCAATTATCGATCGTTTCGAAACAAACTTTACTTTGTTAGACCAAAAGCCATGCGTTCGTGTAAAAATCGCCCGCAGCAATGAAAATATCGCTGCTACGGAAGCCAGTATAACAAAAAACTCGAATTTGTCGATGTTGCGTCGTTCTCGGGCATTGGGGCTTTCTGAAATGACAACGTGGCATATTTTACGAAAGAGTTTAAGACTGTGGCCTTTAAAAATTGTTCTCACACAAGAATTGAAGCCGTCTGACCAACGCATGCGTCGCGTCTTCTCAGATTGGGTACAAGCAACTCGAAAATAATATTTAGTGACGAGGCTCATTTTTGGTTGGATGGATTCGTTAATAAGAAAAATATCCATTATTGGGCAGTCAAAAATCAACAAGTGATTAAAGATAAATGTCTTCATCCAAAGAAAGTGACTGTTTGATGCGGCTTGTGGTCTCGGGGTATTATTTGACCATATCCCTTTCAAAATGAGGAAATGATTTTGTGGCCGAAATTGGAACAACTGGACGTGGAAGAGTTGTGATCTCAACAGGATGGTGCCACATCCCAAAACTAAAAATGAAGCAATCGCCTTATTGGAAGAAAAGTTCGGTGGTTCAATCATTGGACCTTTCAATTTGCCACCTCGTTCGTGTGATTTAACTTCTATGGATTTTTTTCCTGTGGTGCTACGTGAAAGCATTGGTTTACTCGAACACACCTCAAACGATTGACGATTTGAAAACAAACATCGAACGGGAAATTCGTCACATTCAGCCGGATTTATTGGGAAAAGTAATTGGAAATTGGATTCAGAGATTGCGTGTCTGAACACGAGAAAGAGGTGATGTCCTATTTCGAACATAAATGGCACACTCTAAACTTATAATGTATACAAAAATTGGCATTGGTATTGGCATCTTACACAATAAGTTTTTATTAAAAAATAAAGTTCTCAAACCCTAATTGGTAGAGCCTTTATATATGTTGCCATTTAAAATAAAAAAGGCGACTATCGTTTAACATTAATAAAAATAACTGAAAACAAATAAAAACACTACTATTTTGTAGTATATTTGATGCTATTAAATTTACTTTTTGTTTCAATAAAATCGGACAATAAATAACGGAATTATGATTGTTGGCGTTTATGACAAGACAGTTTATATAGACCATTCAATTTAAAAATGTGTCCTTTTTGTGCCAGTGATTTACGGAACATTCTGTATAAGTCTACACATTTTTAGAATATGCAACAGTAGTAACTAGAGCAGACCAATTTCCGCGCGCGCCATGTGCGCCGATGTGAGGATGATTGTATTGCATCAGAACTAATAAAAAGCATTCAGTATGTGTTTGGTACTTACCTAGACTGCATGTAAGTGTAAGCATACGTAATAAAATGTCGTCGACACATAAATCGAGAAAACGACCGTTGTCAGACGAAGTGAATAAGTTTATTATGGATTTCCCGGACTTAATATACCATGGCTCAAAAATTAAATGTTTAGTGTGCAATACATATCTAATGTGTTGGTCAAAAACACATTGTAAAGAACACGTAAGCAGTTCGAAGCACAATAATAACAAAATTAATAGACAACAGTTTATACATGAACTATGTGTAACTATGATTGTGTGTACACTGCCGTTTACCTTGTTAAGTAATGATTCATTTATTTCATTTTAGAATAAATACCCGAATCAAACATTACCGAGAACGACAACGTTACGAAGGAATTTACCATCGGTGCGTAAACAGGTTGAAAATAAAATCAAAGCCGAACTGGAAAATAAAAAACTATAATTATATGTGGACGAAACAACTGACAGCAAAAAACATTCTGTAGTTAATATGATGGCGCGTAATATGGAACCACATCAACCAACGTCTTCAATTTCATTAGCATCCAGACGACTAGAACAATGTAATGCCGAAAAAATTTCAGAGGTGCTATTAGATACTTTGGAAAAATTTAAACTTTCGAAAGACCAAGTATTAATGTTTATGACCGATGGTGCCGCAACCATGTATTCTGTTGGCCGGTCTCTTAGAAAATATTGTCCTAACTTGTTACATATTACTTGTAAACTCCATGCTCTACACCTTGTGGCAGAACAGGTTCGTAGATGTTATCCAGAGGTAGATGCTTTAATATCTAGTACAAAGGCAGTATTCCTGAAATCTCCAAAACGTATGCGAAAATTTCACGAATTGTGTCCCCATACCCCTGAGCCACCACAGCCGATTCTGACACGTTGGGGTACATGGTTACGGGCGGGGTTTTACTATCATGAACATTTTGAAAAAATTAAGGACGTGGTTTTATCATTCGATCCGAAAGAAAGTGCAGCTATCAATACAAGCCAGAAAAAATTTCAAGATGCCCAGATTAAAATGGATTTACAAAGTATTCGTGAGAATTACTTGGTACTATAAAAAGCAATAACAAAATTAGAAAATTCGTCGCTGTCGTTAGAGGAATCACTGCAAATCGTTGAAGATTTTCACGCACAACTGTGTGCTGTAGAAGACGCAAAAAGTGAAAGTGTTCTAATTAAATTTGAAAGTTTTTTAGACAGAAATGCAGATTTTGACACCTTAACGCGTATTTGTGAGGGCACGTCTACAGATGCGTTAAGTTAAGCTTAAAAAAGTATTATGATTATGCGAATGTAACATCACTAGGTGTAGAACGCTCGTTTTCCGAATATAAACATATTTTTGCATCACGGCGAACATGTTTTACTGAAATAACCTTAGAAACGCACCTGATGTTGAAAATATACAATCGAGTTTCTCCAGTTAGTCAATCCTTGGAAGACGCTTAAAACGGTAAGTGTTTTTTTAAATCCTCTGTCGTGCACACAATCACTGATTTCATACATTTTCCATTTTATTTATAGGTACATACAATGCTGCTATAATATGTACTATTCTTATTTTTCGTGTGTTTATGCATATTACTTTAATAGCAGAAAACCAAATGTATATTTAATTATTTCTGATGGAATAAATGTCTCTACTTCTATACTTATATAGGTAAGAGGCTCGTGTTGCGTCCCTATTCTATCGCATATTCTAATATATTACGAATTACACTCCCATACCGGCGCTCATGGCGCGCACGGATATTGTTCTGCTCTAGTAGTAACCCTATTCACTCCAGCATATAAATATTTTATATGTTCACAATTTATGAGCAAATGTACTGTGTCAGATCGTTAAATCACCCGATATAGTACCTTATTCAAAACTGTAATAGTTACTAAGAATTACGATGTTAAATTAAAATCTAATTATATTAAATTTGTGCTATTAATATATTTCACTGTATTGAAAATACTTATATTTTTATTAGAAAATACTGTCATCCACATTACAGTATCAAAAATCAACTTCTAACCAATCAAAAACTAAAAAAATCTGAATTTGAAATAATTATTTTTCTGCCGAAATTTATGCACAAAATAAGTAACAGCGACTTTAAATTTAAACAAGCATAACATCTAAATAATTAAATTATTTGACCAAAAATCATTAGTTACGGAAATTTATTTTCCTATACTTACCCAAAATCGTACTGTCCATCAGGTTTTAACTCGCTATGTTGAGAAACAATAGATACAACTTCGGCAGTTTCGACAGTTTCCCCAGGAAAAGATCTGACCAAACAGATGCCGAAGCAGAACAACAGTATTGTGGATTTGATCATCTCGCCTTTGTCAATTTGCTACCGTACTGAATATTCCAAATTCGCTATTTCCATTTATATGTCCAGAGCAATTTTTTATGTGAATATTTAAATCGGTTAATACACCAGCTCTGCCAATGGAAGAAATCGAAAAACTAGTTTGAGTGAAGTAATTTAGATGATGTACGACATCAAAATGGATTAAAACGATGTTGTAGAACGACCTCATTTAATTATGACTTTTGTATGAATTAAAATGTAATAAAAATGTCAAAGTTAAATGTGTATAAACCTGATAGTATAGCTAAAAATGGTGTTACAAGAAAAAAGCAAATTAAAAATTATTGTTTTGAGAAACCATTATTTTTATAAATAGATATAATAGAATGTAAATTTTGTAGCAAATAGCAGATGATATTCATGTTTTACATATACATTCCTTCAAGATATATCCGTTTCAATCAACTTTAATCTCAATGTAATGTGTAAATTTGACTATTTCTTATATAAATCAGTTTTATGTAACTACAAGTGTCGCGTTTTCTAAATCAGATTCATTTCTGCTAATTGTTTGTGGTTCTAGCGTATCGGAAAGCAAGAATTTGGATTTCATTGTTAATAAATTTATTATAGGATTGTTTCAAGCCTTCACTTCATGAAATTCCATTATAATTAAAGGCCGGATTATACACAAAAAAAAAAACTGAAAATACACGCATAAATATGCAGATGTTTTAGCCTAAATATGCACTCCACATATAAAGCTCCACAGCCGCGGGCGAAATAATAATTCATGCTATATGGATACATAATTGGTCTTAAGCTGTTGGTGAATGCAAAAATGTGAATGACAATAATGATAATTATTATTATTATAAAAATTGTAAATAAAAAGAAATTCAAACAAAATCTCCGATTAAGGTATTTTAATTTATTTGTTGCTCTATTCGTAAAAGAAACAGACAGTTGATGTTATACAACATTTTTATTTAACAAAAGGGGGCGTCAACTGCATACAACTTTATTTGATATTATTAACCAAGGCACGCAGCTCTTTTATCATCTTTCTGCACTTCACTTATATAAAAAAACAAGATTGTTTGATAATTTGATGATTCAATCAACGGATAAGTCATAATTGTCAATAACATATATTTGAATAGTGATTGTAAAATTAGTAAGAATAGAAAAAAAAAACAGTTTTACTAGCAATAATTTATTAATAACTCATTATATGAGTTGCCAAAAGTTTCTTAATTTTGATAAATACGCAATTAGTAGAATATAACAGTATGATTGTGAGAAAATAATTACGCGCCTGTGCTTTACCTATCAGACTTTATTAATTGTTACGTAATCGATGTCTTTTTGGTGATGATTAATAGTGTTATGACTTCAATTTTGGAAGCCTTGAAATGCTATGTTTTCAAAATAACTAATATATTTTATGATTTTTATTATTTATACGCGAGAAAAAAATTCGCACATTACGCAAATTTTAATATGACATCAACTTTGTTCAAATAGAAGTTTGTGAAGTAAATATATAAATATATATTTATTTGAAACGCAATAATATCTTTATTTTACGTATTTTCATTTCAGGAAGTTTACTGCACAAACACGTGTAGAATATATAAAATTTACATTTATTCTATTTAGAATAGATTTAGAAATAGACAAAAAAAAACAAATGAATGCTTTTAAGTATCGAATATCAAATAGTGTGACAAGTGCTGCATTAAATCAAACACCATTATGCTTTCCAATTCCTTAATGATGTTAAGCATAACCATTGATTTTTCATATTGATTATTTGTTCGTTACTTAAAGACTATCGTGTGAGCTTACAAAATCTTTTCGTTATTTTAATTTCTACATTGTAATGAGATATAGGACAATATATACACACCCACAATAACAATATTTAATTTGACGTTTTGATGATATATATAATACCTTTTTCAAAAATCTAAAAATTTATTTAATGTCAAAAATATTATAATAAATCTATTTACATGAAATTGTTGTTTTATTCAATATATTACGGTCGATAATTTTGTTTAAAATATACATATATATATATATATATATATATAGTTAGAATAATCTCTTACATGTTTTGGCAATTACTGTCATTTTCAAAGAATTTGACTTTATAATTTATAATTAAAAATTCTTCGAGAAAGTCAGTAACTGCCGAAACATATAAGAGATTATTTTAAATATATACATATTAAAGTAAAACAGACCTTAAATCGCTGACTATCTAAATCTACTATAAGTATATATATATATATATATATATATATATATATATATATATATATATATATATATATATATATATATATAACAAGAGTTCATTTGAAAAGTCAATCCAGTAGCATGTGATTTACTGAGAACATTTTGAAGTATGTCGTAAATTAAAATTTACTACTTAACCTACGAAGTCGTATATTTTGACAGTTTCATACATACAAAAAAATAACAAATAATAGGTATTTATTAAACACTATAACAAATGTTGAAAATGTTGTTCTTCAAGATCAATGCACTTTAAAATCCTCCGTTCAAAATTTCTGATGATATTCTGAAACATTACTAGATTGTTATTAATTTCCATGCATTTTTGTTCGATTCTCTGTAGCATATCATTCAAATTCAAGATAGGTGTTCGAAATATGTTATTTTTTAGATAAGGCCACAAAAAGAAGTCGCAAGGTGTTAAATCGCCAGGCAATTTCAGTATTTCGACTAATTATACGCTCATCAAAAAATTCTCTTAAATAATCCAAAGATTCTGCAGTACAGTGACAAGGTGCTCCATCTCGTTGGAAATATGCATTTTGTAGTTCATCATCATGCAACTGATTGACAAATGGTTGTAAAATTTCCGTACGGTACCTTTGAGCATTTAACGTTCCCTGAAAAAATATTAGTCCAATGATTCGCCTTTGGCTTATCGCTGCCCAAACACCAATTTTCTCTGGTTGTAGCGATTCTTCATTAATTAGGTACATGTGGATTTTAACTACTCCAAATTCTTGTATTTTGTGAATTTAGGTATCCCGTTTTATAAAACCATGCTTCATCAGTAAAGATGACTCTTTGCGAAAGTTCTCCATTATTGTTCATATTTACAGATCAATTACAAAACTGTAGTCTACGTGGGTAATCAATTTCTAACAATTCTTGTACTGCTGTAACACGGTATGGATAAAGTTGCATATCTTTTTTTAATAAATTATGAGTTGTACCAACAGAAACGTTTTTTTGTTGACTCAAATGTTGAACAGATATTTGTGGTTCATTTTCCATTATTTCTCCAACACGATTGACAACTTGTGGTGTACGTTTCTTAACTGCTCCACTGCCTGATTTTCTTAAGAGACTACCAGTTTCAGAAAAAAGTTTTAAAGTTCTATCCAAAGTATTCTTAAATTGTATATAAGCCAGTGGCGGCTCTTGATGACGTACGATGTGCGCTGCTGCACGGATGAGACTACTTCGAACTATTTCGGAAGATTTCGGTACGGTTACTTGCTTCTCTGTATATATGAAAGCTTAAACGAAGCAGTCTCATCCGTGCAGCAGCGCACATCGTACGTCATCAAGAGCCGCCACTGATATAAGCTATTACAAAATGTGGAAACTCAACTTGAAATTCTACCATGCAACCTTGAACTGAATAAACCCGTAAACCATCAATTTTATTACCACTTCGAAAATAAGCCTGGACTAAAAAAAATTTATGTTCTAAAGTGAAAGCCATTTTAAAACTGAGAAGCAATATTTAAACCAGAATCGACGCACGATTATTTTATGCACTAACTGATATTTGTGATTGACATTATCAAATGTCATTTGGATTTACGTTTACGGAACAACAAACACATACTAATATATTTTCGTCTTATTCTATCAAAATTTCAAAGTAACCTAGATTTACTTTTCAAATGAACACACGTTATATATATATATATATATATATATATATATATATATACCGCCTAATTCTGAGTAAACGCAACAATCCGAATGTATGAATATTTCTCCCGCTTCGAATACAATTCCCCTGAATGCTGTAGGCGCGTCAACATCAATGTCATACATACAGCAAGGGCCAATTAAGTTGGCGCGAGGAGAGGGTTTAGCAACAGACTGTTTTGTGATTGGCTTAACGCGTTCAGGGGATTTTTATTCGGAGCGGGAGAAATATTCGTACATTCAGACCGTGGCGATTTAAGGTCTGGCTTTACTTTAAAGTATATATATTTAAAACAACCCTACATGTTTCGGCAATGATGCCTTTATCAAGTATATAAAATATAAATGACAGTATACAAATGTCATATAATTGAGTTGCTATGGATAAAATTATTCAAAGATACATTCCAATTGAATAATAATAAATCATGCCATAGTATTCCAAAAAACAGATAGACAACAAAAACAGGGAAAAGCAAGACATGAGTTATTATTATGTATGCGCCCGTGGAGCGTCTTAAGATGCAAAGTTGTCGGCATTCGCCTTAAACGAGAAGGAAAACCACGAAAACCTACTCGGACAACCAGACAGGAATCAAAACACGGAACAGTCAGCATGATAAGCAAATGTATATGATATTTAAATGTAATTGATATTTAAATAACTTAAGATATATAATTATATAACAAAAAAAATATATTATGATGGTAAATTGCAGATCGTTACACAATTAAGTTACAGTATATACTGCTTAAATTTTTTATATCATTTCTGTTATTAATTGATTTTTTTTCCTGTTTAATACTAATCATTTCTTTAATTTCTCTTTTCATTGTGTGTTGTTCTTTATCAATTATCTGTGTGTTTTCAAAATCGAAATGGTGATCGCGTTGTAGTTTGTGTGGAGATAAAACAGTTTTGTCTGTTTTAGAGTATTTGTGGGCTTGTATTCTTTTGTATAAATATTCTTTCGTTTGGTCTATGTAGTAACTATCGCAATCGCGACATGGTATTTTATATATGACATGTGTTTCTCGATTTTTTTCTATTTTAGGTTTAAGTTTTGAAAATAAATGTTTATTAGTATTACTAAGTTTATATGTTGTAGCTATATCATATTTTTTTAAAGTGTATTTAATTTTTTCCGATAGTTGTGGAACATATGGAATCGTGATATATGTTGTGTCATTGTTCAAATTTTTATTGGTGTCTGCTGTGTTGTATATTTGGTGTACTCTTTTTTAAATTGTTTGGTCTATAAGTTGTTGTGGATAATTATTATCTGTTAAGATTGTTGTAATTTTCTTGATGTTATCTTTTCTGTATTGAGTATGTGTTAGTTTTACTGGCCTATCAGTCAGATTATTTATAATCATTTTATTGAATACTGAATATATAATATATATATATATATATATATATGTATGTGTGTGTGTATGTGTGTGTGTATGTGTGTGTGTGTATTTATGTATTATTGTATTATTAAACACGCAATTGACGAATTTAGCAAAATTACAACATGAAAAAATCGAAACACCTAATATCTAAGAAGCATTTTAATTGATTGCATGACAAATTAATTTATTTTTAAACGCTACTAATAAACTGTATATTTACGCTTGTCTGTTATAAATGTATACATAGTACTTTATCAAATATTCGTCCTTGCTAGTACCTAACGTTATTTTTTGCTTGTATCTTAATTCATGTATATTCTAATTTTATGCTAAACTCGAAAAACTATCACTAAACATAAAAAAAATTAAAATTTCCTCTTTTTTCTAATAAATAATGTCAAATCTTCAATGAACTTGTGTTTATAATTAATTAATTACATAATACTAGTATTTTAGTAGGTACTCTAACATTTATATGAGATCATTAGAATCATTATAATTTTATACTTTTCGCATTATTCTATTAATAGGTATGAAACAACTTTTTTGCGCGACAGCAAGGTCATTTTATTTATCAGTAATAAATCAATGACCCCTGCGAACGTAAATCATTCAAACACGTGGGGGAAGAAATCACGTATATTCACGTATATTGGTTAATATTGGGTTAAATATTTGAAAATTTGTAATACATTATAGTCTTTAAAAAGGTATATAACCCCTTACCACAATTATTAGTCGTATCCTAAATACGTATTTCGACAACTAAGTTGTCATCATCAGTAGGTAAAAACTACTAATTAAAAGTCACACATGGGGCACAGTAAAGTAACATAAACGTTTCCGCACAACTACTATACACTGCAACCCTATAAAGACTAAATTTACCATGCCATTCTCAAACTACGGGACAAAACACTTGCCTCTTAGAAAAGGTTTTAAACATGTGTTACATTATCGAACAAAGGAACGGCAGAAATTCTTCTCTAAAGAAGGCGCCTACTAAAAACGATTTTTAAAGCTACGGTGACCTACTATTAAACTAAATGGAACACCTTATAATATCACAAAACACTAGTATATTTAACTATATGAATATATTTCATGTGCATTGTACACATTAGTAGTTATTATTTAAACGTATTATTCGAGTACACAGGTAGTGACAAAATCTATATTGGGTAGGGGTGTAAAAATTTTCCATTCTAAATGGTTAAAAAGTCGTATATTGTGTATTGTAAAAGCCGTACTCTCATAGCAAATTCTGAGAAAGACAAAATGAAGAAGGGGCGTTACATGAAAAAACAAGACATCCGGCTGTGTTGTGTTATATTAAATGAGAATCAATTCACGTGAAAAGGGTCTATGAATAATTAGATATTGTAGGTGTATAATTTAAAAGTTAATTATAAATAGGTGACAATGTCCTAGTTAAGGAGTTAAGCAATTTAATATAATGTATAGAAGTCACGGTAGGCTCTGGGTGTGTTAAGGAGGTAATTTTTGAATATTAAATGAGAATCAATTCACGTGAAAAGGGTCTATGAATAATTGGATATTGTAGGTATATAATTTAAAAGTTAATTATAAACGTGAATTGATTCTCATTTAATATGCAAAAATTACCTCCTTAACACACCCAGAGCCTACCGTGACTTCTATACATTATATTAAATTGCTTAACTCCTTAGCTAGGACATGTCACCTATTTATAATTAACTTTTAAATTATATACCTACAATATCCAATTATTCATAGACCCTTTTCACGTGAATTGCTTCTCATTTAATATGCAAAAATTACCTCCTTAACACACCTAGAGCCTACCGTGAATTCTATACATTATATTAAATTGCTTAACTCCTTAACTAGGACATGTCACCTATTTATAATTAACACACCCAGAGCCTACCGTGAATTCTATACATTATATTAAATTGCTTAACTCCTTAACTAGGACATTGTCACCTATTTATAATTAACTTTTAAATTATACACCTACAATATCTAATTATTCATAAACCCTTTTCACGTGAATTGATTCTCATTTAATATAACACAACACAGCCGGATGTCTTGTTTTTTCATGTAACGCCCCTTCTTAATTTTGTCTTTCTCAGAATTTGCTATGAGAGTACGGCTTTTACAATACACAGTGTACGACTTTTTAACAATTTGGAATGGAAAATTTTTACACCCCTACCCAATATAGATTTTGTCACTACCTGTGTACTCGAATAATACGTTTAAATAATAACTACTAATGTGTACAATGCACATGAAATATATTCATATAGTTAAATATACTAGTGTTTTGTGATATTATAAGGTGTTTCATTTAGTTTAATAGTAGGTCACCGTAGCTTTAAAAATCGTTTTTAGTAGGCGCCTTCTTTAGAGAAGAATTTCTGCCGTTTCTTTGTTCGATAATGTAACACATGTTTAAAACCTTTTCTAAGAGGCAAGTGTTTTGTCCCGTAGTTTGAGAATGGCATGGTAAATTTTATAGGGTTGCAGTGTATAGTAGTTGTGCGGAAACGTTTATGTTACTTTACTG
Organism: Melolontha melolontha; assembly: GCA_935421215.2. Classification (NCBI taxonomy): domain Eukaryota; kingdom Metazoa; phylum Arthropoda; class Insecta; order Coleoptera; family Scarabaeidae; genus Melolontha; species Melolontha melolontha. The sequence continues at coordinate 6,883,284 of OW285242.1, read as the reverse complement.
TGCCCCATCTGTGACTTTTAATTAGTAGTTTTTACCTACTGATGATGACAACTTAGTTGTCGAAATACGTATTTAGGATACGACTAATAATTGTGGTAAGGGGTTATATACCTTTTTAAATTATTATTTAACCACAGTCTCCATTGAAAGAATTTTTACATTATAGTCTATTTTTAAAGTAGAGAGACGAATTTCTGAACGTACAACTGGCCCAAAGTACATGCACGAAAATCTTGAAAACAATTTGTACGCGGCAAAATTCAAATAATTTTTGCATTTGTGGCACGCATATATTAAGTATAGACCTATGCAGAAATCAACAACAGGAATTTATCTAGGATGACAGAAGAGGAAAGAAATTAAGTAAATATTAGAAAGTGTAAACGGAGAATAGATAAGATACATAACATTTATTTATTATAATACAAAATATACATTAATAATACATTTATTGTAAACTTACTGGTTCAGCAAAAATTACATTCAAATATTTATTTACGGAAATGCAAATGTAATAAAAATATTTATCATAAACTTATGAGCTGCTCATAACTATTAGAAGTAAATTAATATATCTCTAAATTATGATGATGATATCGAACTACAATCAAAATCTTCACTGTCACTATCCTCTTCAACTCTAATGGGATTCGGCATTCTTCTTTTATAACATGGTTTATGCATTTTAGCCAAGTAGTAGCTGCTACATTTCCCAAGGCGTCAAGTAATAATTGTCTCACTTCAGATAATGTAAAGGTTTTGTTTTTGGCAGCCACTTCATTCTTTATTTGGGCCCAAACAAGCTCGATAGGGTTCAGTTCGCAGTGGTAAGGAGGTAATCGTAACACAGTTTTATTTTGTGATTTTGCTAGTTCATCAATAACATAGGAATTATAAATATTCTTATGAATTTTAACCAAGCTTAACAGTTCAGCTCTGACCATATCCTCATCATATTGTATTTCCTTACTTGTTAGCCAATTTTGAATATCCACCTTTCTCCATGATGATGATGGTGGCTTTTCTATTTTACGACTATGATATGATGCATTATCTATAACTATAACCGCATTGTCAGGTAAATAGTTTAATATTCGAGAGAACCATTCTTCAAAAACAGTGGCATTCATTTCATCGTGGTAATCAGTGGTTTTCTTTCCTTCAAATAATAATAAACCATCTTTTACAAAGCCATTACAACTTCCAATGTGCAACAAAATAAGACGACGTCCCTTTCCTGCTGGATTTTTTAATCCAGTTGTAAGCCCTTCAATAAAGGCTTGTCTACGACTGTGAATACTTGTGTCAGTCCACACCTTCTGTACTGTATGACCCTCATTCACCCAAGTTTCATCCAAATAGAAAATTGATCAGTCCTGAGATCTATATTGTGAAATATCTCTGAGATATTGTCGCCTTCATCTTACAATGTCATCTCTTTCGGTCAAAATACTATTTCTGCTCCTTTTTAAGTATCTAGAGGACATAGCACAATTATATACATGTATTTCTATATAATAAATATTTCTTACTTAAAATTCATTTGCTTTATTAGCAAATACAATGTTGATCGGCTCATGTTTGGCAAATCTTCGTCATTTCTTACTTGCACCAGCACCTTATCTAATGTCGGAGGTTCATTTTGTCGAAACATATTGTGAACTATTTGGCGTATAGCAGTTTTCACAATCTCATCAAAGGATTTCAGTAAAGAAGGCCTACCACTAATCTTTTTAGGATCTGCACATTTTCCAGAGGCTTTATACTCCTTAACCACCCGATACACTGTTGCTCTTGAAATTCCTGTAAGCATACTCTGTAAAATATAGATCATATGTAATAAATTGTATTCACTTGCCTACTACGTCAGAAATTTGTTTTATCATGTCAAGTTTCTTGATATTGCGTGTATCGGCTATAATTTTCTTGTAAGCATTGATCAGGGTCTGCTTTTCGGTACTACGCAAATGATTCGTATTTTCACGCTTTTTCGGAGGAGAACAAGCATGTTCACGGCCAGCGGCACTTGTACTTGTTTGTGCATCCATATTGGAGACCAACTATAAAACTCTTTTAATTGTATCTATTTCAATATATTGCTTATAAATTACTTACGAGTGTATCTGATAACTATTACTGTCGAACTCCGAAAAGAACTGGTAACGTATATAATGAAATAACGGAGAAATAATAGAAACAAGGCTTAATTATAAACAATATCAGTTGATCAGAATCTGAGCAAGATTTGTACGGTGTCATTTGGTCTTGCTTTCAACCAATGAGATTTCACTGTCAAAGTGGTCTGTTCAGAAATTCGTCTCTCTACTTTAAAAATAGAGTACCTATAGGGTACAATTTTTTAAATTATACTGACCTGAATCGGTTGTGATATTTATAACTTTTTTCTATGGATTGATAATTAATGAAAACAAAACAAAGTACGTGTAATATAATAGATGGAAAAAAACGAAAACTCACAAAACTAAAAATTAAAGGAATATAGTTTGAAGAAGTTGAGACATTTAAATATCTAGGGACTTAAACACAAAAGAAATTGTAGCAAGTGTTCATTTGAAAAGTTAATCTAGGTTTCTTTGAAATTTTGATATAATAAGACGCATATATATTAGTATGTGTTTGTTGTTCCGTAAACGTAAATCCAAATGACATTTGATAATGTCAATCACAAATATCAGTTAGTGCATAAAATAATCGTGCGTCGTTTCTGATTTAAATAAATTGCTTCTCAGTTTTAAAATGGTTTTCACTTTAGAACATAAATTTTTTTTAGTCCAGGCTTATTTTCGAAGTGGTAATAAAACTGATGATTTATGGGTTTATTCAGTTCAAGATTGCATGGTAGAATTTCAAGTTGAGTTTCCACATTTTGTAATAGATTATATACAATTTAAGAATACTTTGGATAGAACTTTAAAACTTTTTTCTGAAACTGGTAGTCTCTTAATAAAATCAGGCAGCGGAGCAGTTAAGAAACGTACACCTCAAGTTGTCAATCGTGTTGAAGAAATAATGGAAAATGAACAACAAACATCTGTTCAACATTTGAGTCAACAAATACACCTTTCTGTTGGTACAACTCACAAGTTATTAAAAAAAGATATGCAACTTTATCCATACCGTGTCACAGCAGTACAAGAATTGTTAGAAATTGATTACCCACGTAGACTACAGTTTTGTAATTGATTTGTGAATATGAACAATAATGGAGAACTTTCGCAAAGAGTCATCTTTACTGATGAAGCATGGTTTTATAAAACGGGATACCTAAATTCACAAAATACAAGAATTTGGAGTAGTTAAAATCCACATGTAATTAATGAAGAATCGCTACATCCAGAGAAAATTGGTGTTTTGGGAGCGATAAGCCAAAGGCGAATCATTGGACTAATATTTTTTCAGGGAACGTTAACTGCTCAAAGGTACCGTACGGAAATTTTACAACCATTTGTCAATCAGTTGCATGATGATGAACTTCAAAATGCATATTTTCAACAAGACGGAGTACCTTGTCACTGTACTGCAGAATCTTGGGATTATTTAAGAGAACTTTTTGATGAGCGTATAATTAGTCGAAATACTGAAATTACCTGGCCAACACGTTCATGCGATTTAACACCTTGCGACTTCTTTTTGTGGCCTTATCTAAAAAATAACATATTTCGAACACCTATATTGAATTTGAATGATATGCTACAGAGAATCGAACAGAAATGCATGGAAATTAATAACAATCAAGTAATGTTGCAGAATATCATCAGAAATTTTGAACGGAGGATTTTGAAGTGCATTGATCTTGAAGGACAACATTTTGAACATTTGTTATAGTTTTCAATAAATACCTATTATTTGTTATTTATTTGTATGTATGAAACTATCAAAATGTACGACTTCGTAGGTTAAGAAGTAAATTTTAATTTACGAGATACTTCAAAATGTTGTCAGTAAATCACATGCTACTAGATTGACTTTTCAAATGAACACTTGTTAGAAGAACGTACATAAAGATAGTACACAATTCGATTATAAAGCTTTCTTCAGGAACAAAAGACTTCAAAGATAAAACACTGAGTAAACAACGACACTTGAAATTTGTGCGAGTATCATATCTATTGTAACATATGTGGCACAGACATCAATTTTAATGTAAAAAGAAGATCACGAAATGCTGAAGATGATACTAGAACCAAAGAAACTGAATGGAAACGAAGCAAAGCCACTAGTAAATTTTAAAATCGATGCAATTTTAAAATGAAGGAATTTAATTAGAGTGTGGAGTGTCCAAGGCCCAAAGAATTAGATGGTATGGCCACATTAACAGGAGAGTCGACAAATTACATGTAAAAATCATAACAGAATGGAAGCCAATCGAGGGAGGATCAAGAGGAGGCCAATAGCAAGAAACAGGACGACATAAAAAGAATGAAAGTAAACAATTGGAGAAATTTAAATAGGGACGGTGGAGAACAATAGACATCGCAAAAACACACTAAGGACTGTAAGAATGGATAAAAATCATGGAAATGTGGTCTCATTCGCCACGGAAATTAGATTAAAGGAGTTAGACTCAACAGCTGCAGTTTCTACGGAAACGCATAACTTGCATGTCATAAAAAACACAATTATCTATTTAACTTTAGATGTATTTTTTACGTCATTTCCAAAAATATTCACAGCAACGCTCATACCAATATTCTATGGAATAATGTTTGTTAACAAGAATAAAACTTAATGAATTACTATTAATAAATCATCATCTCATGTAAACTCTTCAAACAACCATTGTAATTTAATATGTATATTGTAATATTGGGTTCCAAATTAAAACTTTGGGTTGTTGTTTGTGAATATTGATTTTCGTAAGCCATCGCGTATTCTGACTAACAAATTGAATTAATTAACGTGAAAGTTTCTACCTTTTCTGGACGCTACTCGATCGGGCGCTCTAACAACAAGGAGAGAGATTTAAAGTATAAATTAATGATGGAATTATGATGAGCATCAAACGTTCAGGATGTGTGCAGTATGTTGAATAAACTTTTATTAAATGCAACATATTAAATAAAAGAAAACAATTGACAAACAAGCATGTTATGGTAGATTCAATTAGTTGGCAATTTAAGATCTGGTTTTACTTCAATATGTATATATTTAAAAGAATCTTACATGTTTCGGCATATGATGCCCTTTTCAAAGAAATTTTAAATATAAATGACCGTATATTAATGTCATACAATATTATCTGCAGTTGTCATGGATAAAATTATTCAATGATATATTCAAGTTCAATAATAATAAATAATGCCTTGGCATTCTCTAAACAGTTAGACAACAAAAACGGGGAAATGGCAAGCCATGAGTTATTATTATGTCTGCGCCCGTGGAGCATCTTAATATGTTAAGCTGTCGGCATTTGCCTTAAACGAGAAGGAAAACCACGAAAACGTAGTCGGACAGCCAGTCAGGGATCTAGATACGGAACTGCCAGCATGATAAGCAAATGTAGGTACAGATATTTAAATAATATATGATATATATTTATATAACAGCAACATATATTATGATGGTAAATTGCAGATCGTTACATAATTAGGTTATAATATATACTGCTTAGATTTTTTAGATCACTTCTGTTGTTAATTGAATTTTTTTCCTGTTTAATATTAATCATTTCTTTAATTTCCCTTTTCATTGTATGTTGTTCTTTATCGATTATCTGTGTGTTTTCGAAATCGAAATGGTGATCGAGTTGTAGTTAGTGTGTAAATAAAGCAGTTTTTGTCTGTCTAAGGGTATTTCTGGGCTTGTATCCTTTTGTATAAATATTGTTTAGTTTGGTCTATGATATACTGTCATTATATTATCGCTATATTTCAAATTTCTTTGGAAAAGGCATCATATGCCGAAACATGTAAGATTGTTTTTGGATATATACATATTGAAGTAAAACCAGACCTTAAATCGCCGACTAATTGAATCTACCATAACATACTAAGGTCAAGAAATAGTTATCTTTATACTTAGCAAAGGCGTGTAGTGCTAATAAAATGGAACAATTACATTATGAAGTATACAATTACATAGACGAAGAAGATTATAAAGTCATCAAACAATACATCAAAATCAGAAAGAAACTGTCAAGCCAGATCAACAGAAGAAACTTTTTGTTAAGATGCAGATTGTTACAAATAACACCCACATTTATAAAAATGAGAAAACTTGAAAGATTTAATTTCACAATTTCAAAACTAAAAACTAAATTTCAAATAATTATGAATTCCTGTTACCTACAGATTTTAAACATCACAATATCCTAAACCATTTGCGACATTAATACATTCAATCAAATTATTTCAAACTTGAAAAATATTATCATACAGAAATTGTCTCCTCAGAATTTTAAACAGCTTCCAAAAAATATAACCTAAAATGTACAATAATCATTTCCTAATAAACAAAAATAAATTCAAAAACAAAGTAGAGAAACTAATAAAGAAACAACACTTAGAGATAAATTATAAAATTAACAATAACTGGATTATCAATTTGACCAATATAAATATTCCGGAGAATGTTAAGTACATACTTGGTCTAGGACCTAAATTTAATATGCCACCAAATAAAATACCCATTAATGATTATATAGCTAGCATTGAAAACAAAAAAACACAAAATTTACCACAAGACAAACAGAACAAAATACGTAACAAAATCTGTAATATAATTACTAACAATAAACATAAGCAAATAAATAATAATGAACATATATCAAATCTATATATGAATTATTCGAAATTTTTATTTGAAAAAATTTCGTCCTAGGTGGGACTTGAACACACGTCCATGGCTTGCCGGACCATCGCTCTAATCAACAGAGCTATGAGGACTTGGTTTTAATGCTTATAAGGAACATATATTAATATTCTGTAAGTTGCTGGTCCGGGTCTAGTATTTTAGGTTTGTGCTTTATTTTCAACTTGTAGTTTGTGTTCTTTTAGGTTCTATTTCATTTAATTACCATTAATTACCAATTTTTGATATTCCACTTTTATTCTGACTCCTTTCCTCTCTTCCTGTGTCTGATCTTTTTCTGTATTCCTCTTTTCTTCTGGCTTAGCTACGAATCAATAAATATATTTTTTCTACAAACACCGTTAAAAGTTGACATTTTGACACGGCTAACTTCAGTTAAACATGCGATTTTATTGCGTAGCGTGTTAAATAGGCCATTTTTAACACTTGTGTTAAAGTAAATGACAGTATGTCAAAAATGACAAGAGAAAATTCCGTACATATCAAATGATTTTTATTACAATGAAAATTACATATTCTTTGGATAATTAATATTAAATGTACAGTTTTTGCAATTGGAGATATTTATTCCATGTGTTGCTGTACTTGCAGAATTATTATTTGCAGACAAATAGTTCATAGCAACTAAAATATCGTGATTAAATTATCATTTGCAATAGAATTATTAGATAGATCTGGGAAGATGGAGTGAGCAATTTTCTTTTTATTTTCTAGAGAATCCTCTAGGTAACCTTCAGCAACGGTGGAACTTTTCCAGCCTCCATGTCGCTTAATTGAGCATAAGCTTGCACCAGAATCTGCTAGTAAAGTAGCAGATGAACGTCGGAAGTAATGTCCCGTATAAGATTCTGGATTCGGCAATTTCAAAAACATTTCGATAATTGCAGGCATCTTGCCAAACGAATTTATTCCAACCGCTTGACTTGTGCATTTATTATTAGCGTATTTAATAAATAAACGTCGATGTTTTATATTAGATGGACGTAATGCTTTGTATTTGCGATACAAGTTTATATATGAGCCAATAACGGTAAATATTCTTTGAGTATTGGTTTTAGTATCTGGTATAGTAACTACTAACACATTTCATCTATCTTCAATGTCATCCACAGTCATAACTCTTCCCGGCGACAAGCGCCAAATATACCTATAACAACAGCTACTTTGAACAGCATATATTTTTCATCTGATGCTTCAGAAATAAATCTATCAATTTCTTGTCTTGTCAATATTTTTGATTTTCTTGGTCGGTAACCTTCTCCTTTCCGTTTCAAAAATGCAATAAGTTTATAATATTTACTAATATCATGGATGTCTTTTATTTTTAGCAAAAGTTTTATCATCGAAAAATGTGACCAAAGCGTAGAAGATTTCCAAATTTTAGACCTTTCTTTAAAATATGCTAGTAGAACATTTTCGCAAAATTTACCTATCACATTATTGCATCTGCACCATTCCATAAACCTTTTGTTCGCAATTTCATATTGTTGCCTAGATTTTGAGGGCAACAAATCTAATGTCGCTTTATCAGCGGCTTCAATTATTGCACTCGGTATTACTTCATTTTCTTTATTAATACACGAACTCATCTTTTGTACAAATTGTGACAAATTAATTTGACGTAATTTAACGGTTGCGTCCAGTTGTGTCAAAACGTATTCATGAGCTGTCAAATTTGGTCAGTGGAGTTTCATTATATTTTATAATACAAATTGTGTTTGTAGAAAAAATATTGTACGATACACATGTTAAAAATGCTATTTTATTTCACTCGTAAATTGCGACACTCGCTGACGCTCGTGTCGCAAACTTTTACTCGTGAAATAAAATCGCACTTTTAACACTTGTATCGTAAATAACTATTTTTAACGTCACTTTTGATGTATTTATAAATATTATAATTTAAAAATAGGATTAAAAGATTATGTATAATACAAAAGTCTGCAAAAATACTATTGTATTATACAAAATTGGTGAGGTGTTTTCCTACTCATGTATGTTTCAAATTATTCTGTTAAAAAATTTTTATTAATATTTGCAAAGTGTTGTTAATTAACAAATCACAATACCGTATTGAAATCACGTATTTTAGAAAAGTAATTTATTTTCAGAACATCAGGAATCATTTCATTTCTTTTGGTTTAAACTTTAAACGAATGATTCTAATAATACATTATTCTTTCCGGATTTCGCCGTGCGATTCTGTAACAATCGACGTTTCGTTGAAAACTTGAGCATCTTCAAAATCGTCTATTTTATTATTTCACAAATAATTGCTTAAAATTTCAATCGCTTTTTCGTAACTCACAGAAAGGCATTTAAAAAGGAACTTGTTTTTCTATATCAAGTAAACTGTTCTAACAGCATAGCGGAAAAGAAAGAAAACGTGAGCTATTTTTCTTTTAACGTTCTGCGTACAATTGAATAAATTACTGGAAGTCTATCGGTGCCAATAATACTCAAAAGGGAATAAGTGCCTCATGTATAACTGTGACGCGAAACCTATCTCCTTCCGCATAATTCTAAATGTCAAAATTTCCATTAACTCATAAAATCTACACTCTCGAGTTTCAATTTTGCAGGGAACCGACGGTATAAATTGAATGTTTACACGTACAGACGACTCTGACTGCTACGTCAAAATTTAAATTCGTTTAAGTTCGATAATTCGAAATCCGATATCGGCAGCAACATACACAGCGCCATCTCTGTGTTTTAACATTAATCGACACAGAGTTCCTGGATATCCACGGTTTAAGTACATATAAACTTGGATGCATTAACGATATCCAATCGTTTCTCTCCAGCAACGTTCGCCATCTCGCTCTTTCGCTTTTCTATTAACCTGTAGTTGTACAAGTGGCTAAATGATTTCGACTTAGTACAAAGCAATGGAAGTGATGCTACTAACTCAGCTGCAAATTGAAGCCGTTTGTTCGCCGAACATTTTCCTTAAGGCACTGGAATTTTTGCGTGCTAAGTTTGGCGAGAGTAAATATTTGAATTATATAAAAAAACGATCCGCGAGATGAGAAAATTTCGGTTATAAAAATCGAACATGACGATGAAATTATTGTATGTAAAGTATTTAAAATGAAGGGGAATTCTATCTTCGATCATTGAATGATTACACTGGCGAACAACTAAAATTCTTTTCTGCTGGTTATGATCTAATACTTGTTCTTAATTAACATTGGTACGCTAAAGTCGAATATGGAACCCATTTATCCCTATCACGTCAAGTTTTCTTTCTACGGCACTTCTTGTTTGCCGATTTCAAAATTCTTGAAAATCGTTAAGTAAATGCAGCAAATTCTTAATTAACAAATCGGAGACTGTGGCTTATAAGTGAATAAAATAAAATTAAAAAACCCTTAGCACAATAGAATTTAATGATTCTAAATACGTATTTCTACAACCACGTTGTCATCTTCAGTAGAAAAAACAGTGTAACACTTGAACACACAAAAACACTCACAGAAGGATTGTTCTGAACGTCTTCTAGTTTAACGTCTTCTAGTTTAACACAAATCTATTGTGGTAAGGGTTTTTTAATTTTATTTTATTCACTTATAAGCCACAGTCTCCGATTTGTTAGTTAATATGGCTACCCGGCCAAAGGAGTTAAATAGATTTCACAGTTTACATACTAAAGTAAAGTTAATAAATGCTGATATTCATTTTCTGAGACGGTGTAAAATCAACAATGTTTTTCCCAAATTTATGAATGTAAAGTTAACATCAAATTGTAGAAATAGCGAAAAAGTCATTTCATGTGCGAAAATGAAATGGTCGAATTCAGAAATTCAATATCAGTATAGTAATAGGAGTAAATTAGAACTACAATTGTATAATTTACATTTAAGTCTGACGAAAAATTTAAATAATTTTGATTGTGAAGACTGGTGTAATTTTTACAGGAAGGTTGTTAGAGTAACGAATCAAAAGTATGAGAATAAGATTGCTAAATTAAATAATAAATATATGAAAGTTTGTCTGCGTACAAAAGATAACAAGAACAGCCCTCCTATGAAAGAGATATTAGTTGTCAATGAATCGTCTGAGATTTTTAGTCGCGAGTAAGATTTATTTAACAAAGAGTTAAAATATTGTTTGACAAGCAAAAAGATGCCTACAGAGGAGATTGTTGCAATCGAGACCTCTATTAGGAATTTTGAATATACATCAAAATCCTATGTCAGAGAGACATGCAAGCGACAGATGCAGGAATCTTTACAGCAGCACAAACAATTTTCAAGTAAGAAAAACTGGAACACTATTAAAACTCTCAGATTGAAAGATTGTTTATATTTCAAAGCAGATAAAGGGAATAAGTTAGTCATTTTGGACAAAATAGATTATTCTGATAGAGTTAATAATTTAATTTCTGAAGGGCCTTATGTAGAACTGAATAAGAACCCATTACCCAAAATGATAAGTAAAACTAAAGCCGCGTTAAAAAATTGTCCAAACTTAATAAGTAATTCCAACCGTTATAAATTACAATGTGCAAATCCGTTAGTGCCTAGGTTATATTGCTTACCTAAAATCCACAAACCAGGTAAGTCGATGAGACCTATTGTTGCTGGTATTGACTCACCGACTTATTTGATTTCAAAATGGTTAGTGAATGAATTCAGAAAATTACCAGAAAAACCAGTTAGTTTTTCGGTCAATAATTCTTTAGAATTTATTCAGAAAGTTAAAGATTGTCGACTGGAAGATGGTGACATTTTGGTTTCATTCGATATAACGTCCTTGTTTCCTTCAGTACCTATCCCAGAAACGTTGAAATATTTGTCTGAATTACTTCATCGCAATCACGTTGAAAAGAAAAAAATAAATGAATATTTGCAGTTAACAAGCCTTTGTATGGCCCAAAATTGCTTCCAATTCGAAGGCAAGTTTTTTGAACAGCAACAGGGTACAGCGATGGGTAATTGCTTATCTCCATTTATCGCGAATTTATTTATGAGTCACTTTGAGATTGAGTTTAAAAAGTCAGCCAAATATTTTCCAAACATATGGGTCAGGTATGTAGACGATGTGTTTGCAATTTTTGATACCAATAAGTTCGACTTAGATTATTTTGTAACAGAATTAAATTCAAAATTTCCTAGTATTAAATTCACTGTTGAAAAGGAAAACAACGGGAGGTTTGCCATTTTTAGATACCTTAGTAATTAGGAATGACAAAAACTTAGAGTTTGATATTTACCGAAAAAAAACCAACGTCAACAGATTTATAACCGCAGATTGAAACCATACTTTTCAGCACAAGAGTGCCTCTTTCAATTTTCTTATCAATCGTTTGTTAAGCATGCCATTGATAAAGAATAGATATGAAAAGGAATTAACTTTAATTAAGAAAATCGCGAGTTACAACGGTTTAGATTCAGAAATAATAAACAAGCTAGTTAGAAAACATAAAGTAAGAAAAACAATTCAGGATTCCACATGTTTGCTACCTCAAATTGATTCGAGCAAAAAATTTATTAGTTTACCGTTTCACGCAACTACGAAAAATTTAAGTAAAACCTTTAAACAGTATAATGTTCAAGTAGCATTTCGGTCGAATAACTCCCTAAAATCTCTCTTAGGCAACGCGAAAGACAAAGTTGAGGTAAACAACAAATCTGGTATCTATGAAGTAAATTGTAAGGATTGTGATAAAAAATATGTCGGCCAAACAAAACGTTCGATTCTAACTCGTTATAAAGAACATGTTTCGCATATTAGATTCAATAGACCGGAAAAATCAAGTGTTGCCCGACATATTCTTGAATCAGATCACAACGTAACATCTGACTGTCTGAGATTAATAAAAAAACGTCACACGCCCCCGCGAATTAGATAGTTTTGAGAGCATTTTTATCTTTAAAAATAGGAATAACGTAATTAACGCAGATTTAGGTCCTATACCAGGTTCTTCTTTATTTGAGTTAATTGACAGTTAGATGTTATTAAAGCAAGAAAAATAGGAAAACCATTAAAAAATATTCGAATTCATGGAATTTATTTTTATATTCGTTTCAATACAATATTTGCAATTAAAATATTCTGACTCAACATTAAATTCCGAATTTATATTTCAACATAATTTAAGGATTAGTTTCATAATTGGATTCTTAATGTATTAATTTGTATACATTGCTTCACTAGCTTAACTGAGGACGCCTAGGTGGCAGAAACATATGTATTAAGCAGAAGTAAATGCTGAATATACGAGGTGTATTGTCCATGTGCATAGTTACAGATATGTAAATTATTTAGATGTTTGTTTCATATTGTACAAACGCTTTATACGTGCTTAACGTATTGTCATACTTAAACAAAACCTTTTTGTATTCTTAATGTATGTTAAATTACGGCTTTTATAATATTTCTAAACGGTTTTTCTATAGAATTTACAAATAATGGGTTAATGCTCTTCCATGAATAGGTGGGGTTTACCAAAATGTAGGTAATTTTTGTAGCATTTAAGATTGAAGATTTTAGTGTTAAACTAGAAGACGTTCAGAACAATCCTTCTGTGAGTGTTTTTGTGCGTTCAAGTGTTACACTGTTTTTTCTACTGAAGATGACAACGTTGTTGTAGAAATACGTATTTAGAATCATTAAATTCTATTGTGGTAAGGGTTTTTAATTTTATTTTAAATTCTTAATTATTCAAAGAATTGAAAGACATTCCAAATACATTTATCTCATTAGCATAATGTACATCTGTCTGTACCTAATAATATTTAAGTATCTAATGAACTAATTAAGTAATATATAATTATAAATAAATGCAAATGTATTAAATTAATCCTGTTCATTAAGGGAACATATTAGGGTTTAATGAGATTTTATTAGGGAGTATTGATCACTTAGGACTATTTAAAAGCGAACAAGAGTTATAATAAAACGTTAGTTACATGTTAGTTGTTAGGGATGAAACTACATCATGTCTACTACTCAAAGCTACATTTGTGGCAGCTTCACCGTTCACAGTCAAAGGGAACTGTTAAGGAAATGTATTTGGCTTATTTTGACGTAAAAATTGCTGATCAGGACAAGTCATCGGCTCCATATAATATGTGTGAACCATGTGTAGAAAATTTGCGGCAGTAAAGCTAGGAAAAACGCCAGGAATTAGCGTTGGCGTTCCAATGATATGGCGTGCACCGTAGATGATTGCTATTTTTGTTTAGTTCAGATCTCTGGTTATTATAAGAAGAATAAAAATAAAATTGTATATCCTAATATCGACTCCACGATTCGACCAATGCCTCATTCCGATGAAATACCCGTGCCAGTTGATGAAAAGCTTCCTTCACTTGAGTATTCTGAAGACATAACTGATGCTATTGAGGAGCAAGATTCCGATGTAGATTGTGACTATGGAAATATAATTTCCAGTGATGGACCATAACGTTTTACTCAAGCAGAATTGAATGGTTTAGTAAGGGATTTGAGCCTAAAAGGCTCAAATCCAAAGGTATCCAAAGGTATCATGAGAACTGCTAGCTTCAAAATTAAATGAATATAACTTACTCGAGCAAAGTACGAAGATAACTTTTATAGTAGCAGGGAAAGTGATCTTGTGCAATGGTTTAAAGAAGAGTGTGAATTTGATAATTGTAACAATGTGCCCGTTTGCTAACTAAAATGCGCGTTGTACAATATGACCCGAGTGAGTGGCGTTTGTTTATCGACAGTTCCAGCGGAAGCCTCGAGTGTACAATACTAAATGTTTTGGGTCAATTCTTATTGGATATTCCGTTCAATTAAAAGATATATATGACGACACTGAGAAGATTATAATGTTACTAAAATATACAGACCATGACTAAGTCTTCTGTGTGGATCTCAAAAAGGTAAACTTTTTAATTTGACTTTCAAAAAGGATATACACAATTTCCATGTTTTTTGTGCCTCTGGGATAGTCGAGCTAGACACAAAAACTGGATTCAGAAACATTGGCCACCCAGAACATCTCTAGATGTTGGAGAAAATAATTTTGTCAACCTTTAGTCGACAGAGAAAAAGTAATTTTTCCACCTCCTCACATCAAATTGGGCCTTATGAAGCAATATGTTAAAGCTCTAGATTTGCAAGGTAACTGCTTCCAATGCATATGTTAAAAGTTTTCACGAGTAAATTACGAAAAAATTAAAGCTGGGGTATTTGATAGACCTCAAATTAGAACTTTAATAAGAGATCGAAATTTCATCAACTCTATGAATGAAGCTGAGAAAGAAGCCTGGACTTTATTCACGATGGCCGCGAACAATTTTCTTGGAAACAAACAAGCCTGCAATTATAAAGATTTAGGGCAATCAATGCTAAAAAATTTCACCGCCTAGGTTGTAACATGAGCATTAGGGTGGAGTGAAAATGAACAAAAAATTTTTTTTTGAATTTTGAAAACTCCTGTATTGTTAATTGATGACCCTATTAGAAAGCACTATTTATGCAAAATAACAAGACTCTGCGACTTTATTTCGAGGTGGCGCATGAAGGGTGAAGAAAAATAAACTAATTTACATAAAGGCAGAAACGTACAATTATTTAAAAATCTTTTTATCTAACACTTAAGTTTATTGCTCAGAAACAAAGTTAGGGGATTCCCATGCATAAAATAAAGTATCATTTTAAACAGTTTCTTTTAGTTTCTTCATAGTATTTAGAAGTGCAACGTGTTAAAAAAGTTTATAAAACTTAATCAAACGTAAAATTTTCGTTACCAAAAGTTAAAACGTGATTGCTGAGGAAAGATTTAAAATGCCTAAAACTAGGAAAGATTTGTGTTGCTCTGTATTTGGAAAACCAATTACATTAAGTGCTAATGTGTTGCCTACGCATTGTGATATTATTAAATATTACCTGTGGCTAAAAAATGATATGCTTGAATTGAACAACCGAAAAGATCCTTCAATTAAGTGCATATGTGAAATAATTGCTACTGATATTGAACAAATATGGAAAATGGCATCGATTCCTATAATAAGTCATCAACAAATCTTAACAAGATTGATTTCCTATTACAACAAATACAAAAATATGAAGAAACTGCGCAGTGAAGTAAAAAAACAAAATTTCTTAAAGGAATCTCAAAAACAATTATTTGACATCGCAACCTGTAAGTGCGCGTCCAAAAACATATGTAAATGTGTGACAAAAATACCTCCAGCAGAGGAAAAGTTTTTAAAGGACCAACGAAATGAGCGTAGAATGTATATTGGCTGTGTGGATAGGTTGACAACAAAATCTATACGACGCAATGAAGTTCGAAAGAGAAAATATGATCAATTCGTTCAAAAAAACATGACTTCAAGTACTTCTTCGTCTATGTCAGAATTACATCGGTCATGCAGTAGCACTTCAAGTGAAACATCAGAATCAGAGCAAGATGATTTTTGCTTTAATGAAGGAAAAAGAAAAGTTCACAAAAGAGAAAATCAAAGGGAAATAAGCAGATGAGACAAAAGTTGCAAACCCTTGCTACAGCTTGTGACAGGAGTGGAGTTTCAGATCGATCTGCAGCATTTGTTGTAAACGCAGTAATGGTTGACTTAAACATTATAGATGCGGAAAACTCATCAAGCGTAATAGATCGTTGTAAAATACGTCGAGAAAGGAAAAAAGTTGGAAAGCAGTTGAGCTCTATTAGCAATGAAAAACCTCTGACTTCTATTTATTTTGATGGTCGTAAAGACAAAACTTTAATTATAACTTCAAAGTCACAGCGTAAGACTATTACCGAAGAACATATTTCAATGGTATCTGAGCCAAATTCTGAATATATTGGACATTTCACAATAGATTCAGGAAAAGCAGCTAATATTATGAGGAATATTGTCGCCTTATTAGATAAAAAGTATAAATGTAATTAATCTTTGGTGGCAATCGGATGTGATGGAACGGCTGTCAACACAGGGTATAAAAATGGAGTCATTGCCTTATTGGAAACACATTTAAAAAACCATTGCAATGGTTTGTGTGCCTATTACACGCAAATGAATTGCCACTGCGCCATTTGTTTTTAAGTCTTAATGGAAACACAGCAGGTCCTAATAGCTTTTCTGGAGCTATAGGTAAAACCTCCTCAAGTGCCTTGATTTTAAGTTACAAGCTTTTGAAGCGATTCCTGCAGAATTGCCGGATATTGATATAAAATATCTAAGCACTGATCAAAAATATCTTTACGAGATTTGTTCTTCCATTTCGTCTGGTTTAGTTTCACCAAGTTTAGCTGAAAGAGACCCTGGGAAATTAGCACACTCTCGCTGGCTAACTTGCGCCAATAGGATTCTTCGCTTATACATTGGAATGGCTACACCACCAGAAAACCTTAAGCAACTAGCACTTTTCATAATGAAAGTATTCGCGCCAACATGGTTTGACATAAAGTCAAAGCCATCTTGTAACCATGGTCCAGTTCATGTTTTCTACATGGTCAAGAGAAGTTTATATTTAAGAGATGACCTTAAGAGTATTGTTTTAAAAACTATAGACAGAAATGCATTCTTCGCACACCCAGAAAATATGCTGTTGGCCATGCTTCAAGATGATACTTCAAAAATTAGAGAATTGGCTCTCCGAAGAGTATTAGAAGCAAGAAAAGAAAATGTGTGTATTAAAAGCAAAAAGTTCGCCAGTTCCGCCTTCCACAACTTCAAGTAAATGCGACGAATTACTATGAGTTAATAAATTGGTCGAATGTGAGAATAACTGAACCACCAATGACTATGAAATATTCTAATACAGAAATTTCAAACCTGATTCGTTCGGGAAATAATTTCAGTCAATTTGGGATGTTTCCTTGTCATACCCAAGCAGTAGAGAGGTGTGTCAAGCTCGTCACTGAAGCTTCAATATCTGTTTGTGGATCAGAAGCAAGAGACGGTTTCATTCGCTCTAGAATTAAAGCAAGGCAAGACATACCACTGTTTGAGTCAAAATACCAATTTTTTCAACAACAAGATCCTTTACAATTTGCTAACGAATGATTTACGTCTTTGTATTAAATATGCTTTATGTAAGTAAATAAAAGACTGTAACTGTTTGAATTTATTGAATAAAAACAAATTTAAACCACACTGTTTACTTTTTGATAAATGATAAAGTTCCACAAATTAAAGTCTTGTGCGCCACCTCAAGACGCTGACCTAGGAAGATAAGATTTTTTGTCTGCACTTTCAAGTACTTAGAGCATCGATGTTTAATACAGGAAAAACTAAATTTAAAAAAAAAATTTTTCGCTCCACCCTAATGAGCATAAAGCCTAATTTCCTTCATAGTCATCTTGATAGGTTTCCAGAAAATTTAGTTGCTCTAAGCGATGAACAAGGCGAGATGTTTCATCAAAATTTAAAAATAACGGAGACTCGATACCAAGGAAGATGGGATCCTCATATGATGTCCGACTACTCTTGGAATGTTGAAAGGAACTGCCAAGCCTCGCTTAGAAGTCAGCAAAAATCGTGTTGGCTAGTGTTGTTTACATTTCCATAGAAATGAATTCATAAATATTTTAATTTATTCAAGCGGCATTGTTGTCTTTGTCTTCAGGCATCTGCCCAATTAAATTATAAGCGCGTTTTCTAAGCTCTGATTTATAAACCATTACAACGCAATCGATTTCGGTAACTGAACTGTCAATAAAATGACAAATAATTGCATTACTTTTGTTTGCAAAGTCAACCCGATATTTTGATATATTTTATTTTTTTCATAGAGTTGTATTTTGTGCCAAAACATTTTAGGCATGCACTTGTTTATCTAAATAACACAAGTTTCGTGAAAATCCAAGGTAAAAATCCAATCTAAACAAAATAATATTTTCTGAAATTGATTTCTTCTGCCAAACAGAGTGTTATGAAGTTTATGACGCCCACTTTTTCTACAGTATGTGTAAACGCGCAGAAATTAATTTACGGAAGAATTTTCTAGTTACTTCGACCAGAAGTGATTGTGAAATTACTAATAATTGCTCTACGTATTACATTTAGTTTTAAATGTTACATGACTGTTTAGTAAGGACTTTTAAATATAAAGGAATCTGAAAATGGTGAGATCAGAACAATTTCACAAAAAGACTTATGTCATCGGTTGGAGGTACTGTTGCAGATATTATAATAGAATTTGTTTCATACACGTGATACAATGCTAACATAGGAGTATAGAAAATAATTAACATTTACATTATTTATAAGTGTTTGTATAATTTATATAGTAAATATGAACGTCGTCATATATAAAGGTTACAGAATAGACATCACAACTCTACACAATAAAAAACAAATATATTTTTATAATTTTACTTGTTTACATATAAAATTCTTATGAGCTTATCGCATCACATGACTAATGTATTCAGAATTAATTTTTCGTAATTATTTTAAAAATAGGTTTTTTGAAAATTCTCTTGTTACCAACAAATTTTAATAGGGTAAATTTAAAAAAATAGTAACAATTAATTAAAACTAATTACACGGATCAGAAAATTTAATTTTTGTAATTTATCTTTAAAAACTATGTAGAATTTTCGTTTCTTTTATAGTTCTAACAATAGTAATAACAACAAATTTATCCTGGCGCGTCAAGTTTAAAAAAAAATATCCGAAAAGTAAACGAAATAATATGAATTAAGTATGTATCATGCAGATCATGTACTAAAACATATACCGTATGTGTTAAATATCATTAGGCATAGAGAATCAACGTATGTGTTAAATATCATTAGGCATAGAGAATCAACGTATGAGTACATACAATGTATACGTACAGTCCAATGCCAGCGAAGACCGTGACGACTGACGATTGTCTCCGATACCGATTGACTGGCAATTTTGCATTCAGTCTAGCTGCGGCCGTTACAGTTTGAAAGCGTACAATGGAATTAATGTATAATGGCTCTTTATACACCCACTGAAAAGCTTAGTTAGTAAAATGGTTTTATGCTGGCAAGTCTGCAATGGAGTGCATGAATTTGTTTGCGCTGACTTTTGCAGACCGTTCTGTACCTTGCAGACAAACAATTTATAATATTATAAATAAATTTGAAACTTGTTTCTGTCTCAATAACTGTACGAAATGCAAACCTAGAGAGGTATCACCACAAAAAATTGAGGAAAGAGAACGGCGGGATGTATTAATTTGTAGTATTGTGGAAATTGATAACACGAGGTCTACTAGAAGTGCTGCCGAGGAATTGGGTACAAGTAACACAACTATTTCACGTATTTGGAAACGTAATGGTTTAAAATGTTTCAAATATTCGAAAACTCAAGAAATATTTCCCGAGGACAATTTCCGGAGAATGGAGTTTTGTCAAGACGTTATGAAAAAGATACATCGAAATGAAAATTTCGTTAAAAACAGTCACTTCAGCGATGAATCAACTTTTCCATTACACGGAAAGCACAATCCCTCTGTTCTTCGATATTGGGCTTCGGAAAATCAACACCGGCATTTTGCAAATCGCACTCATCATCCTCAAATACTAAAAGTTTGGGCAGGTATTTTAGGTGACCATTCTATAGGCCCCTATTTTATTGATGGTATATTAAATGCCGACAAGTATCTCGAATTACTGAAAAATCAAATACTTCCCGCCATTCAAAACATTGGAATAAATCAGGAAATCGTTTGGTTTCAACATGATGGCTGTCCAGCGCATTTATTTATTATTTATTATTATTTTTTATTTATTTTATTAGGATTATTCTTTAATTTTATTAGAATTACGCTTTTGTTTATGCGACGCACCTCAGCTTAAAAAATTCCTGCATCTACTGAAAGAAATAAGACAAGCAAATCCCTTGCAATTCGTAAATGTTATTTTAGAACGCATTACAAGTACCTATGCCGATGGTCAAATGATTACTGCTAACTTGTATTTGCGAAACAATCGGAGACAATCGTTGCCGGCCGTCGCGGTCTTCGCCGGCATTGGATCGGCTTTTCCATATACATATACATCGTATGTACTCATACGTATTCCCTATGCCTAATGATATTTGACACATGCTGTATTGGACAGACTTTTAATAAACGTATCAAGGATCATCGATATTCCTACATCAATCGGAAAGCTGACTCAACATACGCTAATAATTTATTAGAGAATGATCACGATTTTAATTTACAATTTGATATTCTCCATGTCGAAAATAAAGGGAAAAACTAAACTGTTTAGAGTCATTAGAAATTAATATGCTCAAAAATTCTGATATACTATCAAATGATAAATTAGAGTTGAATTCTTCCCCGTTGTTAAATTTGTTTGTTCTGTGAAATGTGTTTTTGCCAAATCGATCTGTTACTTTATTAAATTTTGTACTATCCCCCGTTGCAAAATTTCCTATTGTTAAATTTTTTAGTTCTGTGAAATGGGGTTTCGCCAAATTGTTCTGTGCTTTCCACGAATTTAGATACAATTTAGGTTGACATATAGCAATTAAGATAATAGTTTGAAGTAACCCAACATGGTTGTGTTGGATATATAGTATGTAACATTAGTTTATTGTTATACTTGAAGAAGCTACTGTGCAGAGAAGCAGCTGTCTTTCATATTTAATTTAATGTATGTATATTATACGGAGTTGTATCTTATTGTCCTGTTTAAAATGTTTCTCTTTTTACAATTCTTTTATCCTATTCCTAAGCAATTTCTGATATCAATGTCCAACAATAATTAACAAGAATTTTACTGTTCCACTTGGCCTGATAACATTTTCAATAACATGAAACCTTTCATCACTCACGACGCCGAGATTCGGGGGAAAGAAATCCAAGTGTAAGCACAAAAATGTATTTTAAAGCTCATGTTACAACACAATTTATAGTAATTGCTAATAACTTCATTACCAAGTGCTGTATATTATATATAAGATTTTCTGTTTCCTTGAAAATTGTGGATCGCAATTTTAAAAGCATTTCAAGCGACACGTTCCAAGTTACCTAAGGTTTCTTCAATTTCTTTGTCTTATTGTAGAAGTTGTTTGAAGTACTACAAAAACTCTCTTTTTAAGTTTTGCATCAGGAATTTTGGGAAATGTTTGTTTAAGGTATTCGAATCCACGGCCATCTTTATCCATCGCTTTAACGAAATTTTTCATCAATCCTAATTTTATGTGTAATACATGACTAGAGCTGATCAATTTACATGCCCGCCATGTGTGTCGGTCGATGTGAGGATGATTGTATTGCATCAGAACTAATAAAAAGCATTCAGTATGTGTTTGGTACTTGCTTAGACTGCATGTAAGTGTAAGCAAATGTAATAAAATGTCGTCGACACATAAATCGAGAAAACGGCCGTTGTAAGACGAAGTGAATAAGTTTATTATGGATTTCCCGGACTTAATATACGATGACTCGAAAATTAAATGTTTAGTGTGCAATACATATCTAATGTGTTGGTCAAAAACACATTGTAAAGAACACGTAAGCAGTTCGAAGCACAATAACAACAAAATTAATCGACAACAGTTTATACATGAACTACGTGTAACTATGATTGTGTGTACACTGCCGTTTATCTTGTTAAGTAATGATTCATTTATTTCATTTTGGAATAAATACGCGAATCAAACATTACCGAGCACGACAACGTTACGAAGGAATTTACCATCGGTGCGTAAACAGGTTGAAAATAAAATCAAAGCCGAACTGAAAAATGAAAAAACTGTGGTTATGTGTACGAAACAACTGACAGCAAAAAACAATCTGTAGTTAATGTGATGGCGCGTAATATGGAACCACATCAACCAACGTCTTCAATTTGAATAGCATCCAGACGATCAGAACAATGTAATGCCGAAAAAATTTCAGAGGTGCTATTAGATACTTTGGAAAAATTCAACTTTCGAAAGTATTAATGTTTATGACCGATGGTGCCCCAACCATGTGTTCTGTAGGCCGGTCTCTTAGAAAATATTGTCTTAACTTGTTACATATTATTGTAAACTCCATGTTCTACACCTTGTGGCAGAACAGGTTCGTAGATGTTATCCAGAGGTAGATGCTTTAATATCGAGTACAAAGGCAGTATTCCTGAAATCACCAAAACGTATTCGGAAATTTCACGAATTGTGTCCCCATATCCCTGAGCCACTACAGCCGATTCTGATACGTTGGGGTACATGGTTACGGGCGAGGTTTTACTATCATGAACATTTTGAAAAAATTAAGGATGTGGTATCATTCGATCCGAAAGAAAGTGCAGCTATCAATACAAGTCAGAAAAAAATTCAAGATGCCCAGATTAAAATGGATTTACAAAGTATTCGTGAGAATTACTTGGGACTAGAAGAAGCAATAACAAAATTAGAAAATTCGTCGCTGTCGTTAGAGGAATCACTGCAAATCGTTAAAGATGTTCACGCACAACTGTGTGCTGTAGAAGACGCAAAAAGTGAAAGTGTTCTAATTAAATTTGAAAGTGTTTTAGACAGAAATGCAGATTTTGACACCTTAACACGTATTTGTGAGGGCACGTCTACAGATGCGTTAAGTTGCTTAAAAAAGTATTTTGATTATGCAAATATAACATCACTAGATGTAGAACGCTCGTTTTCCGAATACAAGCATATTTTTTCCTCACGGCGACATGTTTTTCAGAAATAACCTTAGAAACGCACCTGATGTTGAAAATATACAATCGAGTTTCTCCAGTTTGTCAATCCTTGGAAGACGCTTAAAACGGTAAGCGTTTTTTTGAATCCTCTGTCGTGCACACAATCACTGATTTCATACATTTTCCATTTTATTTATAGGTACATACAACGCTGCTATAATATGTACTATTCTTATTTTTCGTGTGTTTATGCATATTACTTTAATAGCAGAAAACCAAATGTATGTTTAATTATTTCTGATAGAATAAATGTCTCTACTTCTATACTTATATCGGTAACAAGCTCATGTTGCGTCCCTATTCTATCGCATATTTTAATTTATTACGAATTACACTCCCATACCGGCGCTCATAGCGGGCACGGAAATTGGTCTGCTCTAGTAATGACAGTAGAATTATTTTATCAGATTCAATTAGTGACTTATGAACTATATTCTTTTGTCCAAGAATATGGGCCCTGACTGGCGATCCCTTAACAATGTAGTGGAAATTCCTTTATTGACTGTCCCACTCACAAAGAAAACAGGAATTCTTTGTATACCCTAGTTGTAAACCGAGTAGAATTGTCACAACTTTGAGGTCTACACTCAACTACACTGATATACCATTTGATGTATTTTGTAATTAACTATGTCAGAAGAAAAGTCGTCTTTTTATACGTTTCTTTTAAATGGATTGCGTGGCTTACGGAGATGGATGAATAAACGTCTTTTCTGACTGGATATAATATTTTTGCAATATGTATTTTATTCTAGTATAAAGACATCCTTGAATTTTTGCCTTTGTGCTTCGCTTTACTTATTTTTCTTTGAGACCATCGTAAAATTGTGTAATAATAATATATAAATTACAATGCTAAATATTAAAACAAATGAACATTATAATAAATATAAAAAATAAGTAAATAAAAAGTTAGATAAATTGTAAAAAATAAAACTAAAAACAAATTTAAAAAATAGCGTATACGAGGGCGTATTTTTATGTTATCTACCTAGCCATGAAACAAAAGAGTGACGATGTCAAACAAATTATTGAAAAATTGCTGTCACTGTTAGAAGTACATGTGCTAAGTTGTGTTTAGTTTGTGCTGTTTATAGAGATTTGAGACGGTCTATTTCTCGATAAGATGAGTGAAACTAAGGTTGAACATCGCAGCGTAATAAATTTCCTGACAGAAGAAGGAAATGGTCCAAAAGCAATTCATGAAAGAATGGTTGCTGTGTATGGGGAAGATACACCATCTTATTTCCAAGTAAAATATTGGTCTAAACTCCTTCGATGGGACCGAGAGTCAATCAATGATGACCCAAAGTCCGGACAACCCATTGAAGCTCGAACTGAAGACATTGTGCGAAAAGTCGAAAATTTGGTACTGAAAGATCGGCGTGTAAAGATCTCTGTCATTGCCAATGAAGTCTGTATATCCGAAAGAAGTATCCTAAAAATTTTGCATGACGATTTGGGTATGAAGAAAGTGTCTGCACGGTGGATACCCAGATTGGTTACACCTGAACAAAAACTGTACAGAAAAGAAGTTTCTCAAGAAAATTTGGTAAAGTTGGAGTGGGACAAAACATTTTGATCTCGAATTATCACCGGGGATGAGACTTGGGTATATTACTGGGACCCTCCTACTGAACAAGAATCCATGCAGTGGGTTCATAAGGGCTCTCCACCTCCAAAAAAGATCAAGACACAATTTTCTGGAAAAAAACTGATGGCAACTGTTTTCTGGGATGCTGAAGGAGTCTTGCTTATTGAATATATGCCGAGAGGGTCTACCATAAATGGAGAGGCCTACGGAAACACAATTAAAAATTTAAAAGCTGCTCTGGAGGAAAAACGCTCGCATTCATATCCACAAAAAATTTTGTTGCTGCACGACAATTGTCGGGTTCATAAGGCAAACAAAGTTCGGCAGATAACACACGTCTACAGTGATTTTGATGTTTGAAAGCTGTTTGCTAATTTGTATATGTTTGGGGGCCCTTATTCCTAAAAACGCCATATTTTTGCTCTATCACGTAAATATTTTTTATAGCGCTCTATATCTTAAAAATATTAATTTATTAATAAACATACCTATGACAAGAATATGTTTGTTCCATGTTAGGCATGATTTTTAAATGAATTGATTTTTATGAAATTAAATGTGATTTGGCAACACTGGTTAATACTAGATTTCTCAGCACAGCAACAGAGTCGGCGCAGAAGCGTCAATACAACGTTGAAACCTGCTTATGTGCAGTTTGGTTGTGTTAGTCGTAGTGCTACTGTGTCCGCGCGCTTGTTGTCTTCGCTGTTGCGTATTTTAAGTGTTCTAGAACGTATAAATATGGAAAGAAGACATTGTGTGAACAATCCGAATAACTTTTGTTATATCTGTGGTAGCTATGTCGTAGTAAAGCAGAGGCAAACTATAACTTCGATTGAGAAAAATGTATACCACGCTTCTTTTGGTGTAAAAATTGGCGACCAAGACAAGTCCTGGGCTCCTCATACTGTTTGTTCCGTTTGCGTTGAAGCATTAAGAAACTGGCAAAAATGTAGGAAGAAATGTTTCAGCTTTGGTGTTCCTATGGAATGGCGAGAGCCTAGAAATCACAGTGATGATTGTTATTTTTGTTGGCGTAATGTTCAAGGATTCAACAGAAAAAATAAGAAACAAATTGTGTATCCAAATCTTGACTCTGCTATTCGACCAGATCCTCATGGACCAGATGTAGCGATACCTACCGCCCCAAAAGCATTAGAAAACGTCATATCGTCAGAATCAGAGGAATCTAACTGCGACCCAGATGACTCAGATTTCACACCAGATTTCAGAGAGCCCGAAGTGTTTAACCAGAGCGAACTAAATGATTTAATTAGAGATTTGCACCTTCCAAAGGATGCATCCGAATTGTTAGCCTCCCGACTTCGTGAGAAACATTTACTGGCACCTGGCGTCACATCAAGCTTTTACCGGGATCGCGAAAAAAGTTATGTCAATATTTTACTCAAGACGTGTTTTGCGTGTGTAGTGTATTGCAACAATATTCCTGACTAAATTTCAAAATTAGGAAATGTGCCGTATGTAAAAGAAGAATGGCGCCTGTTTATTGACTCAAGTAAGCGTAGTTTAAAAGGCATTTTATTGCACAATGGTAACGAGCTGGCCTCGGTTCCCGTTGCCCATTCGGTACATTTAATGGAAACGTATGAAAATTTTGAACTTCTTTTAAGAAAAGTAAACTACCAAGAACATCAGTGGATGCTTTGTGGTGACCTTAAAGTGCTGTGCACGCTACTAGGACAACAAGGAGGTTATACAAAATTTCCATGCTTTATTTGTGAGTGAGATAGTCGAGCAAGGGATAGACATTGGACTCAAATAGAATGGCCCTCTAGAACAAGCCTTACACCTGGTAGCAAAAATGTATTAAGAGATAGCTTGGTTGACCCCAAAAAAGCTTTACTGCCTCCTCTCCATATTAAACTTGACTTGATGAAGCAGTTTGTTAAAGCCCTAAACAAAAATGGACAGTGTTTTAAATATTTGTTCGAGACATTTCCAGCCTTATCCGATGCCAAGTTAAAAGAAGGTATTTTTGTTGGGCCGCAGATACGAACATTATGCAAAGACAAGAATTTTCAAAACACAATGACCAATGTCGAGAAAAACGCCTGGGTTTCATTTAAAGAAGTAATTGATAAGTTTCTTGGGAACTCTAAGGACGAAAACTACGAAAATATTGTTCAAAATATGTTACAACACTTTCATCGTCTAGGTTGTAATATGAGTTTGAAAGTGCATTTCCTGTTTTCACACTTGAACTATTTTCCTGAAAATCTTGGAGCAGTTAGCGAAGAACAGGGAGAGAGGTTTCACCAAGACATTAAGGAAATGGAACGGCGATACCAAGGCAGATGGAGCATAACGATGATGGCGGACTACTGCTGGATGTTAAAACGGGATATGCCCTTAAAAACATACAACCGAATGTCTGGACAACGCAGCTTTCTGGCAAAAAGACAAAGATTTCACTTAAAAAAGACTGAGTGAAGTATTTTTTTCCACTTTTTTAACTTGTATTCCACATTTTTACTCAATAAACAAATAATTTTTTTTAGAAATATCGTTTTTTTTCATTTAATATTTGCAAAAAAAACCTTACGTGATACAAATAAATGCATAGAATTTTTGAAATCAGCCTACCAAAATTATATAAAATCATTTTTCAAAATAAAAACATCTGTCAAAAAGTTTAATTTTGTAGACCTGTGTTATTTTTGGTATCTCGATATCATATCTGGTCTTCCTTTTTTCTAGCACGTAACGTTTCGCGTATATACAGTCCGTCCATAAAGTATGGTCACAAGCCCGTAATAACGTTATTGTGCATTATTTGACCAAATGCCAAGATATGTCGATTAATGTTTTTTATTAGCTATATTTAGATGCCACCATTTTGTTTTTTCCGTCGACCTTGAATAAGTTATGACGTCATTGATAATTTTTTTAAATGTCAACCCCATTTTTTTTGTGGATATTGAAAGCTTTTACAATTCTTTATTTGATGATGTAAAAATTTTGGTATGTTACATTAGAAAATTTTTGAGTAATAATTTTTCATCTTTCTGTCATTTCCAAAGTGACAAGGTTAAAACATCTGTCAAAAAGTTTAATTTTGTAGACCTGTGTAATCAATGACTGTGGGTTTATATAGTTAAGGTATCCACCTTATAGCCCTGACCTGACGGAGCTAGGACTTCTTCTTATTCAAAAATTTAAAAAAGCATCTCAGGGGAAAGCGTTTTGCTTCTGATGAAGAACTCAAAGAAGCTGTTCAAGAATATTTTGCGGGGTTACCGAAGCAATTTTTTTCTGAGGGTATGGGGCAACTGGAAAAAAGATGGAATAAGTGTATTAGTGTTGAAGGGAGTTATGCAGGAAAATTTTTTTTTTGTTCTCATGTGCTTTTTTTCATGGCTAGTTAGATAACATAAAAATACGCCCTCGTATATACCCTGAGGTAACCGACAAACTTACACAGTGTATTCCAGAGGTGATTTTAATCAAAAAGGCTTATATACACTTTGCTTAATTTCTTTTTCGCTCTTTAGATTTCAACAAAAGAAGAGAACTGTTTTAGTAATGTATTTAATTATGAAATTACATAAACTAATAATCTAATATTATAACAATTGCTCGAAATGTTCGCCTCTTCTTTCTGAACATGTTACTAATCATTTTATAAAATGGCAAATAACTTATAGTGACTTATGTAATTTATTGATAGGTGATAACTATCAAAATATTATCAGTAACCATGCCTAGAACGTACACTAATACGGAATACGCTGACATGGTGTTTGTGTATGGGTATTGTGATGGAAGCGGACGTGCTGCAGTACAAGAATATTGTCAACGTTTTCCAAATCATGCACTTCATCACCATACGACATTTTCTAATATCTATCAGTGTTGGAGAAAGAATCTTCTCCAAATTCACTTATTGACAGAGAGTTAGATTTTCATCAGCAAGCTAATGTTGTCCTAAACAAAGTTGAACAAGATCCATCCACAAGTATACGCAGGATATCTACCATGACCGGTGTTTATTAAACCCAGGTATGGCGAATTTTACATTACTATGAACGTTTCACTATCATCTATAGAAAGCTCATCATATTAAACAATGATACCATTGGGCCTCATTTTATCCAAGGAAATCTTGCGGCAAATTATTATAGGAATTTCTTAGAAGATACTTTGCCGGGATTATTGGAAAATGTTCCAATGGAAACTCGACGCGGCATGTTTTATCAACATGACGGCGCTCCACCGCAAGTTATCGACTTTCTAAATCAAAATTTTCCTGGACGGTGGATAGGCAGAGAGGGCCCTGTATTCTGGCCTTTCGCCATTGTACTTTTGGGGTTGTCTAAAAAATCGTGTCTACCATAACGGTAAGCCAAATACGCGAGAAGAATTGATCGAAAGAATAATTGCAGGAGCAGATTCCCTACAGGATCAACTTGCCGATATTAACTGGTAGCAGAATATGGCCCAAAGACTAGCAACATGTTCAGGAAGAAGAGCCGACCATTTCCAGCAATTGTTATAATATTAGTTTATTAGTTTGTTATGTAATTTCATGATTAAATAAATTACTAAAACAGTTTTCTTCTTTTGTTGAAATCTAGACAACGAAAAAGAAGTTAAGCAAAGTGTATATAAACTTTTTTGTTCAGATATACCTCTAGAACACATTGTGTAAGTTTGTCGGTTACCTCAGGGAACACCCTGTATAGACAGGGTTAGTCAAAAGTATGGAATGGACGGTTTATTCCCGTAATTATGAACTTTATAACAAAATGTCTTTAACAAAAGTTTTTTTTACTAATCATTCTCCATTCCTTAGCCTACTCGTTGTTTTCTGTATGTCAACGCATTTCCATGGAAACGTTTTTTTTTTAAATAGCAACCATGTGTTTTTTTTACTGATTTCTATTCCTCTTTTTTTTCTTGCAATGACTTGATATTTTTTTCATATGCTTTCATAACAAAATTTCTGTGTAAAATCATAATTTCCAATAAACGGCAAAATGTGATATAAAATCAGATTCTCTCAAAAAAATGATAGTGGCCTTTGTTTTCTTTAATGTCATTTTTCATGTCATTGTGAAGTGCCTTTCAATAAGTTGATATAATAAGAATAGTTTCATTTTAATTTATAAACATGGTGAAACTCAGTGAAACTGGAAGAATTGAAATCTTAACGATGGTTGTTATGGAGATCGACAACGTTCACACCAAGATGTTTGCCATTTATTTAATAACGTTCACCCGGAAAGACATCGTATTGTACAATCCACAGTGTCTAAATTGGTTAGAAAATTTAGAGAAACTGGAAATGTAAAAGATATGCCAAGGTCTGGACGTCCAAAATCAACCACAAATCAAGATCAAGCTCTAGATGTTACGGATAATCCAATTACGTCAACCACGCAACTTGCTTTGGATAATGATATTAGTCAATCGTCGGTTGTTCGAATATTAAAAAAGAATAAACACAAGAACTACAAGATACATCTTCTCCATGAGCTAAACGAAGATGACCCTGACAGAAGAATGCAGTTTTGTGCAACAATAATGGAAATGATCAATAATAATCCAAATTTTCTAAACCACATTTTATTTTCGGATCAAGCCACTTTTTGTCTAAATGGGTTTGTAAACAGCACAACTCTCGTTACTGGTCCAGTGAAAATCCTCATTGGATGATGGAACACCATATACAGCATCCACAAAAACTTAATGTCTGGGCTGGTCTTATTGGGCACCACATAATAGGTCCATACTTTATAGAAGGAAATTTGACAGCAGATAGATATCTAAACCTATTGGGTGGTCACATTGTGCCTGATATTGCACATTGCAAACCGCAATGTTTGGTTTCAGCAAGACGGCGCTCCACCTCATTATGGAGTTGATGTTTCTGAATAACGTCTTTCCAGGTCGTTGGATGCGACGTCGAGGACCTATTGAATGGCCTGCCAGTTCGCCTAATTTGAGCCCCTAGATTTTTTCCTCTGGAGTCAATAAAAAATAAAATTTAAAAAGAAAAACCACAAAATTTGCAAGACCTGGCAGCCAGAATCAGACATGAAATTGAAGAAATACCACCTACCTGGCTATAAAATTCGTTGCGTAATTTTCGTGATAGATTAGGTTATTATCAAGCTACAAGAGGCCTTCAGTTTGAACATTTAATTTGAGTTAAATATTATTTGGGTGAATAAAGTATTATGGGTATTTTTACTAAAATTTTGTTATGAAAGCATATGAAATAAATATCAAGTCATTTCAAGAAATAAAAGAGGAATAGAAATCAGCAAACAAAAACACATGGTTGCCATTTAAAAAAAAAAATAACGTTTCCATGGAAATGCGTTGACATACATTAACAATTGTATTGTATATTAGGATCTTAGACCCCATTTACGATATTCTTCGATAAATTTGCACGTCATATATTCTATGTCTTCCACATCTTAAGCTAACACTATTGGATCATCTGCGAAACATAGCGTGTATATATTTCTTTCTGCTAACGGGATACCCATACTTTCGCATTTTCATTTTCACGTTCTTAAGGCATGTTATAAATATATTTTAGATAATGTTGGCGGGAAGCAGAGCCCTTTGGTTATATTAAATGCGTTGGTTACTATCTCTTCTATCTTTACTCTGGCTTGAGAATTTTGATAAAGGTTTTTAACTGTTCTGGTCAAGTGATTGTCGATATTTGTATTTTTCAGCGCTTCCCAAAGTCTTATCTGAGGAACGCTATCGTAAGCTTTTTTAAGATCTACATAGAGAGTATGTATTTCCTGGTTCATTGCCAATCTTGTCTCGTTAACAATTCCTTACGAAAATAGAACACACTCTAATACATGTAACTTTTCACATGCGACAAGTTGTTGCAATAAGTTCGCAAATTTCAAGCAACTTTTCATTAAATTGGAAATGTTGCGAGAAATTGCAACAGTGTGAACTCCTCTTAATATTGTCGATGCTAATTTGATAAGTGTGAAGTTACTATTGCGTCACCCGGTATATGTTTTCACTCTGATATTCGATAAGTAAACCAAAGCACAAACATCTATACTTTACCGCCTTCTCTTGATTTATACCATTTTTTTAACATTAGATATTTAAATTTTTGTACTTTTACAACGATATGAATACATTTAATTTTACCAAAGTTGATTTTCAAATTCCATTTCCAACATTTTGAAATCGTAAATCCATTAAAAGTTTTTTTTCGTGGAACTAGTTTTGACGAATTTATAGATTTATGAAAAATGTCATTAAAAATAACGAAATGCAATTGGATTAGCTGACAACATAAAAACAACGAATAGCCGCGTAAATATTTCACCTAGTTTTTATGCTTTGAATAGAGTTTCAATTAATAAATTTATTTTCGCTTTTAAATTACAAACGGGCTGCATTAAAATTTATAAAAACGACCTTTCATAAATTTCTCGCTTAATGTATTTTTTCTTTACCTTTGTGTGTGCTCACTGCCGTAAAATACACATTTTGTGAAAAAAAAATTATACCACAAAATGACTCGAAATTATTTTTGATTTGTGTTTAAATTCAGCGTCCCAGCGAGGATTTATGTCCAGCCAACATTCAAAATTGTATTAAAGAGATTTACTCAATGTCACATTAATCTTGAAAGATAAATTTCAGTCGTCATAATTAACAAACGACCTTCGAAATTCGTAACTTACAAGTGTCAAGCTAGAACTTATTATGAATCTCCTTCGAACGTAATAAATATAGTTTATTAGTGTTGATACATAATGATTAATCGCACCTTTATCTAAAGTTTTCACTTTTACTGTAAACGCATTAATAATGAAAATCACGCAGAAATTATTTTTAAAAACTCATTTAATTATAAACACTATGTAATAGTGTATTTTTTACTAATAAACGACTTCAAATTCAAGGAAATTTTATAACGACATCTCTGTAAGAAGTACTGTAACCTTTGATAATTATATATTGCAAATTTCAGTAATAATATACTATTTTCAACTTTGACTTTTAATGGATTAAGCGAGTTAACCGCAAAATAGTAAACACCAATTATAACGAATATTCTAACCTTGTCTCTTTGTTTATTGCTTATTTTGTATCCCTGTCACATTTCTTTCATCTTCTAGCGACCCTATTTGTCGATAAAAATTTCTTTATTCTAAAATCCATGACACTTTGTTGTTCAAAATATTTTAGATATTTCTTTGAAGAAAAAATTTTGTCTCAGTAAGAATAATCTGCCTTCAAAAACTTTTTTCATTATAGTAAACTGTTTTTTTTAAGTAATAATTAAATAATAAAATCAGGCGATGTGTCACGAAAGGCCCATGACACATCGCCCACGGGCGTAGTATTGAAAATTTGTATTTTTAAAGAGTTTTTAATTTTATTTATATAACTGGAAAACAAACAGGTAGTTATCTATAAAATACAAAATACATTTTTATTTGTCAATTTTGTAGTTCAAGTTGAGTAAAGGCTTCGGCAAAAGTTAGACGCAGTTTTTAATAGAAATCCAGATTTAATAACATTGAGGCAATTGTGTATTGGGACAATGCCTCAAAATCTAACTGTTAAATACGCTCAAATAAAAAAATATTTCCAGTATGCACCTATAACCAGTTGCGATGCAGAAAGGACGTTTTCTATCTCCATGGATGTTTTTCATTCAAAAAGAATAAATTTTACAGAAGAGAACCTTGAGAAAGTATTGCTAGTTAATATTAATACTCCTTTACTCAACTTGAACTGCAAAATGAACAAATAAAAATGTATTTGGTATTTTATAAGTCATAACTAGAGAACGGACGCAATTTCCATAAAACGCAATCAGCAATTGGAATTGTGTATAACGTCGCTGAGTACATCCCGGCGTAATTCAATGAAGTATTTGTTTGACTTACTCGGACACCTGGGCTCGCAGCGATAACAATGGACAAGCCAGCTATTGTATTCGGAGAATACAGTGTTTTCAGTGGTGTCGTGTACGTAGATAAAATAAATAAGTTTATCGTATTAGGAGACTATAGTGCTTTTTATAGTGTTTTCATGAGCGTAGATAGAAGCGGGGTTTTTATAATGTATTTTATTTATTAGTTTATATGTCGTAAGATAAATAAAGCGCTGTGAGTTAGTTTCTTGTTTTCGTAGTTCTAACTGTTATTTACATCGTAAATTTTTGTGATAGATCCTGTTTAATATCGTTTGATTGAATCTACTTCTCCCATATTATTTCGACGTAAGTGTGCATTGAATTTCGGTCAGTTTCAATAACTTACGCACACATTTTTAGTTTTCATTTATTTAGATCTAGAGCATTGTTTAAGTTACTTTTTCAGACATGATATGGAAGAATGTCGAGAACGGCATTGTAAAACAATGGCGAGTTGGATTGACGGTCATACTGATTGTATGTCCATTGTCAGTGATTCCGAAATTTATTACAAAATCCGTAAAATATCGTCAAAAATTCGTCACTTAGGATCGCAAGCACATCTGAACTCTGTAGAACTTTTATGGCGGCTAATATTCCATTAAATAAAGTTAGCAATCCCACTTTAAAAATATTTCTTCAAAAATATACTGGTCGAAATGTTCCTGATGAATCAACTTTACGCAAATATTATGTTCCTAGGTGCTATACGAGAACAGTAGAACGCATTAGAAGCCATCTTTTAAATCAATACATATGAATAAGCGCCGACGAAACGGTGGATATGTTAGGACGCTGTGTGGTAAATGTTGTAGCTGGTGTACTACATCCAACTATTCCCTATAACTCATATGTAATAGCAACAAGTGTTATAAATAGAGTTGATGCGGAAACATTTGCTGAAACCATTAAGGAGAATATGCAAAAAATGCTTCATTCGGACGCCACGTACAAAGAAAAAATACTTTTATTTGTCAGTGATAGTGCTGCGTATATGTTAAAAATAGGCAGACTATTGAAGAAAACATATCCTAATATGCTGCATATTACTTGTGTAGCACATGCTCTCCACAGAATCTGTGAATATATCAGAGACACTTTTCCGGAAGTTGATAGACTTGTATCAGCTTTTAAAAAAGTTTTCAGAAAAGCACCATTGAGAGTAGCTCTTTTCAGGGAAAAATTTCCATCTCTGTCACTGCCTCCCACTCCAGTAATAACTAGATGGGGAACATGGCTGGAAGCTACTAGTTATTATGTTGAGAATTTCGATAGTCTAAAACATTTCGTAACACTGCTAAAGGAGGATGCTAGAAGTATTGGTGAGTGCAAGGACCTCACACAAATCCCAAATTTAAAAAATCAGTTGTAGTTTCTTCACGAAAACTTTGGAAAATTGACAAAACTAATCACTTATTTTGAAAATCGAAATCTCAAATTAAATGACGAATTAACCACATTAGATGTGGCTGTTAATAATTTAAAAATTATTCCAAGTGACTTCGGATGTAGCCTTCGGCATAAGTTTGAAGAAATTCTTAATAGAAATCCAGATTTAATTACATTGCAGCAATTATGTATGGAGACAATTCCACAAAATCTAACGACTAAATATGAAGAAATAAAAGAATATTTCTAGTATGCACCTATAACCAGTTGCGATATAGAAAGGACGTTTTCTATTTATAAGGATGTACTTAATTCAAAGAGAACAAAATTGACAGAAGAAAACCTTGAGAAACTATTGCTAGTCAATATTAACACTCCTTTACTCAACTTGAACGACAAAATGAACAAATAAAAATGTTCCAATTATAGAAATAAAATTAAAAACTTTAAAAATACAACATTTCAACAAATAAATATGTATTTCGTAATTTTATAGATCACCACCCGTTCGTTTTCCAATTATATAAATAAAATTAAATATTTTAGAAATACAGCCTTTCGCCAGTACTGCACTGAGTGGTAAGCGTGTCCGTTCTCTAGTCATCGCCCGTTTGAATGATATGTTTCTACTAGACTAAAACAGTACGTTTATATATTAGAAAGTTATCGTTTTCGATAATTTAATAGCTTTCTTATAATCATTTGTAGTCACGCATTACCATACAATAATAATGAAATACGAAATAACAAAAAATAATAAAAAAGAATTATTACTTTATTTGATAATGTTGGACCCAATCGTAATAGTAAAACTTTACGTCTTACCCAAACTATTTTATCTAAAGAAACGGAATTCTGCACTAAACGAACATTACCTGAAATGTTAACTGCTCTGAACTGTTCGTATTTCAGTCGTTAACCAGATGTCGCAATACGCACTAATTACATTGTTTATTACACCATAAATTGATAGGAACAATCGAAATTAGTCGCTACAGTTAGCGGTTACGATATTATGCGAATATATATATATATAGATAATGACGTAGTAAGTATTTTTAAGTAAATACATATTATGCAAATTAGGTTCTTGCAATTTCGAAAACACGCAGATTGACGTTACCCTCTGTTTTCTTTAGTTTTATGTTCTCTTTTATGTCTTGAATAAGCCTTCGAGTTGGACCTGTAGGCTACGTTTGTTTTTAGGGTGCGTGATAATGATGTTCAACAATTTCGAAGGAATAACAACTCGCTTTCTTTACAATTATACAGACAATTATATATATTTTATATTTATATATTTACGTTGATGATTTGACGAAAAGTCAAACACAACTACTAGCACTATCTTTCTGAAAAACTTAACATTATGTTTTAATTCTGCCATCTCTCTCTCCCCCCCACCCCTCTCTCTCTCTCTCTCTCTCTCTCTCTCTCTCTCTCTATATATATATATATATATATATATATATATATATATATATACAATGTGTCCGGGAAAATGTGGGAAATCTCTCGGATTCAGATAGAACATTAAAAAATAAGGTGACAAGTTCCTATAATTTTTTTCCTAGCGGCCCTCCCTACGGAGATACGGCCTCCTAAAGGACGCCGCTGGAAATCAATTTTTCTTGAATAACTTTTAAACTACTTATTATAATTTAATGAAAATTTAATATGATAAACAGTAGTAAGGACCTCTTAAAATACTGCCCTTAAATTTAAATTAGCATGTTTAGTTTACCAGGGGCGGACTAGGTTGTATATTTTAATGCTTACATTTTTAACACCCTGTATGATAAGGAGTTAAAAAGACAAATTTGGATACCTTGAACATTAAGCTAAAGAAAAGGTACTCTTGTTCATTGTCGATAAAATGAACCGTTTTCGAGGAAAAAAAAATAAAAGAATTAATGTTTTATTTCTATTAAAAAGAACCATGTTTTTTATTTTTTTTTGTCTGCAACAAAGTGTGATACAAAAGTCTGAAATAAAACTGTTTTCAGTATTAAAAAACGCATTGTTTTTACAAACGTTACTATGGTACCCACGAATTAATAAATATCTTTCATTGACGTGTAAATTTTAAATCTTGTAATCTTTCATATTGTTAACACGTTGATCCTTTACTTCGATATTAATTTATTAGATTTTGAATATCTTGGTAAATTTAATTTGATAATGGGATACACATTTAGTGAGTATGCAGATATGCATCTTACGTACGGTCTTGCATCTTGCAATGCTTTGGAAGCAAGAAGGTTGTATGAAGAAAGATATCCTAATCGCAATATTCCAAATCAGAAAACATTTCAGCGACTTGACCAACGTCTAAGAGAGACTGGTGGGCTATTCCATTTAATAAGGTAACATTATTGTTAATTAAATTTTTTTCCTGTTTAACAACAATTAACAACAGAAATGATATAAAAAATTTAAGCAGTATATACTATAACTTAATTGTGTAATGATCTGCAATTTAACATTATAATATATTTTTTTGTTATATAATTATATATCTTAAGTTATTTAAATATCAATTACATTTAAATATCATATACATTTGCTTATCATGCTGACTGTTCCGTGTTTTGATTCCTGTCTAGTTGTCCGAGTAGGTTTTCGTGGTTTTCCTTCTCGTTTGGGGCGAATGCCGACAGCTTTGCATCTACCGAAAGAAATAAGAAAAGCAAATCCCTTGCAATTCGTAAATGTTATTTTAGAACGCATTACAAGTACCTATGTCGATGGTAAAATGATTACTGCTAACTTGTATTTGCGAAACAATCGGAGACAATCGTTGACGGCCGTCGCGGTCTTCGCCGGCATTGGCTCGGCTTTTCCATATACATATACATCGTATGTACTCATACGTATTCCCTATGCCTAATGATATTTGACACATGCGGTATAAGCTACATTTACACATTTTTAGAAATAGTATAGTCAAGACTTGAAAATCTTCCGAATTCAAGTTTCTGAATGCTTTTTTTTGCGAGCTGGCTTGTAATAAGCAGATTAAAACTAAAATCACGAGACTACAGAATAGGATTTAGATATTTTTTGTTGAACGTACTCAGACAAACGGATTATGTAATGTTTAAATCATATTAATAACGGTGGCGAGAATTAACCGTACGAGGCAAAATGTAACAGCGTATACTGAGTATACTGACAAAACTCTGTGGGATTTAAAAATAGTTGTTGAACTAATATGAACTCGACATGTAATTACATTTTTTACAATAATACTTTGACATTTAATTCTACTATACGAATGAAAAAATACATATATACGCAATGTATAGTAATAACTATTCAGTAATTACTACTGAATATCGTGTCATCGATTAAGTAAATATTATGCTTGAATTATATATAGAATCGCATCAAGTACAAAGACTACACTACAACATAACTACATGTTAATAAACATATTTCATTAGAAGTGTTTATATAAATTGTATGTAATAAAACGTAAAAAGCATCGGCTCACAAGATCCTGTTTTTTACCCGTGGAAAATGGCTGGAGTCATAAAATAAGGAAACTTCTTGCTGTATTTTGAGATGATGGCAGACCTCGCGGCTATTCCAAACACTTTATCTTCCTCGTGCTAAGTGGTGGTCTCGAGTTACAAACATATGCAGGATTTATTTGGATAAATCCTGGCCCAAAGGTATAGCGGTTAAAACATATATTGAGAGTATTATTTTTCAGACTGTTGAGTCGTTATAATCATCTCATTTATTTCTTCTGCTTTATTTCGCCAAAAAATATTTTTTAAATCATTTATTTAATAAAAAAACAACAGTATTTGTAATCAAATATAATGTTGTATGTGGTTTTGAATATTTAATGGACACTAATTTGCATTTCATGAAAAATTATACCCTCAGAAATGTTTTTAAAATGTAATTTTGGGTTATTGCTCAAAAAAGTATTTTTGAACGTGTTCGAAGGAAAATATTAAATAGAAAAACTCTTAAGTTTTCATTGCATAAAAGATTACATTGTTTTGTAATTACGTGAAAAGCTAACGGATTATTATTTCCAAGTGAGAAATAAAAAAACCCTTTGTTGTCTTGTTTTATTCAAACTTATATACAGGTTTGGGCAGAAGTAACGCATCAGTCTAATAATTCCGTAAATATAAACTTTAGAACAAAATGTTGTCAACAAAAGTTTTTGACAAGTTATTTTGTATTGGCTTCAATCACTTGCGTTTTTTTTTTTCATGATGATTCCATATGACAGCAAAAAAAATTTTTTTTTTTTAAATAGAAATAATATTTTCTTTAGAAAATTCGGAATCTTTATTAATTTCTGAATATGAATATGTACTTTTTTCATGGGGTTAGATAATAAAAATATTAAAAAAAAAATAAAATTTAATAAACGTACATTTGGACTAGTGCAGTGTTTTTGTAGATTGCTTTGGAAATTGTAGATTTTTTGACTGTCATTGAATTACTGACGTTTCCCAATAAAATAGTTTTCATCGTAAAACTTGCTTTTTTTAATACGTGTTTTGTGTGAAAATGGTCAAATTAACTACTAAAGAAAGAATAGAATTTCTTATGATGGTCGGATATGCTGATAGGCAACGTTCACATCACGAAGTTTGCACTTTATTCAATAATGTTTATTTGGATCGAGATCCTATAGCTTAATCAACAGTTTCGAGATTGGTTACTAAATTTAGAGAAACGGGCGATGTTAGAGATATACCTAAAGCTGGCCTACCAAAAGAAATCACTAATGAAGACCAATCTCTTCATGTTTTACTTGCTGTAACGGAAAATCCCACTACGTCAACCACTCAACTAGGATTAGAAAATGATATGAGTAGCAGATCTATTAGACGAATATTAAAAGCGAATAAATACAAGCCCTATAAGATACACTTACTGCACGAACTTAACGAAGATGACCCGGACAGAAGATTACAGTTTTGTGAAACAATAATGGAATTGTCCAATAACGATCCAAATTTTTTAAACAACATCGTATTTTCTGGCGAAGCTACATTTTGTCTAAATGGATTTGTAAATAGGCATAACTGCCGTTATTGGGTGACTGAGAATCCACATTGGATGCGAGAAAATCATACACAGCATCGCCACAAACTTAATGTGTGGGCTGGCATTGTTGGGCAACGAATCATAGGTCCGTACTTCTTGGAACACAACCTAAATGGTGATGGTTACTTACATTTATTGCGTAACCATATTGTACCAGATCTGTTGATTTTATTTCCTAACGACAATCAACCAAGCATGCCAAACCGTAATCTATGGTTTCAACAAGATTGGAGCACCACCACATTATGCTATTAATTTTCGACAGTATTTAGACACAATTTTTCCCGGTCGTTAGATTGGACGTCGGGGTTTTATTGATTGGCCCGCTAGGCCTCCCGATTTAAATCCATTGGATTTCTTTCCTTGAGGACACTTGAAGTCGCAAGTATACAAGGAGAAACCTAGAAACCTAGAGGATTTGAGAGCAAAAATTACTCGCAAGATACAAGCCATACCACCTAATAGTTTACAAAAAACAATTCGTCATTTTTGGGAACGTTTAGGACACTGTCAGGTCGTAGAAGGACGTCACTTTGAGCGCTTAATTTAATTTTGTAGTTTGTTTACTTTAATTAAATTTTATTTTTTTCTCAATATTTTTATTATCTAACCCCATGAAAATAGTACGCATTCATATTCAGAACTTAATAAAGATTCCGAATTGTCTAAAAAATAATATTATTTCCATTAAAAAAAAAAAAATTTTTTTGGCTGTCATATGTAATCATCGTGAAAAAAGAAACAAATCATTGAAGCCAATACAAAATAACTAGTCAAAAGACTTTTGTTGACAACATTTTGTTCTAAAGTTTATATTTACGGAATTATTAGACTGATGCGTTACTTCTGCCCAACCCCGTATATATATATATATATAACGTGTGTATAAATTGTCGCAAAAGCTACACGCAGCGACGTTCTTCGTTTGGTTCTGAATAAAAAATCTTAATGTTAAAATGTCGTATCATGCTTCGTTTGTTTTCACGGGGTTCTTGAAATTCAGACTTTTAGTGCGTAACTAACCTTTGCTCTTCGATATCTGTTAATAGAGATAGATGCAATTTAGTTTAAAGAAAAATTTTTTACTAGTATTATTTCGTAAACGTTTTCTTTTTGATTTAAAAGCTTGTTTTAAACATTTATTCATTAACGTACTTCCACGAAAAACACATTTGGCAACGTTGTAGAACAATAAGTTTGTATTTCAAAGTGAGTTCAATCAAAATCATAACTGTCAAATTTTGACATTTACGAATTTACGAAGCATGATACGACATTTTAGCATTAAGATTTTTTATTCAGAACCAAACGAAGAATGTCGCTACATGTAGCTTTTGCGTCAATT
The DNA here is from genome assembly GCA_935421215.2 of Melolontha melolontha. Taxonomy (NCBI): domain Eukaryota; kingdom Metazoa; phylum Arthropoda; class Insecta; order Coleoptera; family Scarabaeidae; genus Melolontha; species Melolontha melolontha. The sequence goes on along the minus strand of OW285242.1, from coordinate 6,841,475 downwards.
TATACACACCTTGTATATATATATATATATATATATTAAACAAGAAAAAAATTCAATTAACAACAGAAGTAATATAAAAAATCTAAGCAGTATATACTATAACCTAATAATGTAACGATCTGCAATTTCCATCATGAATATATGTTTTTATTATATAATTATCTATCATTTGTTATTAAACATTTGTGTTTAGATCCCTGACTGGGCTGTCCGAGTAGGTTTTTGTGGTTTTCCTTTTCGTTCAAGGCGAATGCTGACAGCTTAAAATCTTAAGTCGCTCCACGGGCGCAAACATAATAATAACTAATAATAACTTGCCAGCTAAGCTGAACATATTTATACCGATCAGGGAACAGGCAAAAAGTCGCTCGATCAATTGTGGTGCCGGCACCTGGTACACTGATGGATCACAATCTAGTCAGGGGCAGGCGCAGGCATATGCGGAATGTGCCCTGGAAGGAAGACATCGATATGTCTGGGGAAACATACTACGATTTTCCAGGCCGAATTGTTGTGGAAATTCGGGAAGCCGGCTGCGCAAACAGAAAAATTAACATAATGACTGAAAGTCAGGCGGCTATTAAAACAATTATGAACCCATCTACCAGGTCTAAGCTGGTGAAATATTGTAAACAGGTCCTCAATAAACGGCGCAAGACAATACAGTGTCGCTGATATGGGTGCCAGGACATGAGGGAATTAAAGGTAATGACAAATTGACCAAAGAAGGTACTAATAGGAACTTCATAGGACCAGAACCTGTATGTGGAATCACTAAGGATTCCGCTAAAAGGGAGATCTGGTTATGGCTAGAAAAAGAACATAAAAACAAATGGAGGTTAACGGAAGGTCAACTCCATACGAAAACACTACTAAGGGAGCTGGACGGAAAGATTTCAGCCAACCTAATTCGTAGTAACAAAAAAGAAATTAAAATAATTACCGGGTTAATAACCGGACATTGTCCTTTAAGGAAGCATTTATACAGCATGGGCTTGGTTAGCGAGCCCTGGTGTAGAAGATGTGAAAAACAGGAGGAAACTAGCCTTCATGTAATATGAACGTGTGAGGAACTGAAGAAACTCACACAGAAATATTTCGGGAGAGATCTATTGGATCCTTCGAGTGTACTCAAACTTCCCATGAGGAGGATAGTGGCTTTTATCGAGGACACAAGACTAAAAGAGTGGAACAGAGAGATCTATTGGGGATAGTACAAAGAGCAATGTGCTCAAGTGCCTGGACGTGTTAGCGTCCAACCCAAAACATAAGAAGAAGAAGAAGAACTTGCCATTTCCCCGTAATTGACATTTTGTTGTTTAGTGTTCTGAACCATAAATTATTATTATTAAAGTTGAATGTATCTCTGAATATTTTGATTTTATCCATGACAACTACATATATATAAGTTTGACATTGATATACGGTCATATATATTTTTAATTTCTTTGAAAAAAATATTATGTGTCAAACACGTAAGATTGCTTTAAATGTATACATATCAAAGTAAACCAGACCTTAAATCGCCGAATAATTTGATTTACTTAACATACATAGGTCAAGAAATAATTATATATATATATATATATATCAATGAATAAATTCTTGTGTTTTTCGGCTTTTATATGAAATATTTACAAATACTATCAAATTAGTATGTAATTGCGAAGTAAATTTGATAATATATATTATTTGATAAATTCTTGGAATTTCGGCTTTGTATTAAATATTTAAATTAGTATGTTATTTCGCGAAGTAATGTGAACTCTAAACATTGCTATCTACAATTACAACGCTAATTATACGAAACTTTTAATTGAAAAAATTTCGTCTTAGGTGGGACTCGAACCCACGTCCATCGCTTGCCGGACCATGGCTCTAACCAACTGAGCTACGAGGACATGGTTTCGTGTTCATCAAATGCCTTATATAGAACAGATGTTAATATTTTGACGTCGGTTGTAAATTGCTAAATTTTCATCCTTAGCTATTTAATAATATAGAGATCTATTTCTTAGCCGTTCATTTAATGTATCATTTGATAAATTCTTGGAATTTCGGCTTTTTGTTAAATATTAATTAGTATGTTATTTCGCGAAGTAATGTGAATTGTAAACACTGCTATCTACAATTACAACCCTAATTATTCGAAATTTTTAATTGCAAAAATTTCATCCTAAGAGGGACACGAACCCACGTCCATGGCTCTAACCAATTGAGCTGCGAGGACATGGTTTCGAGTTCGTCGAAAATGCCTTGTAAGGAGCAGATGTTAATATTCTGACGTCGGTTGGAAATTGCTAAATTTCGTCGTAGCTCAGTTGGTTAGAGCCATGGTTCGGCAAGCTATGGACGTAGGTTCGAGTCCCACCTAGGAGGAAATTTTTTCAATTAAAACCATCGAATAATTAGCGTTGTAATTGTAGATAGCAATGTTCACAATTCACATTACTGCGCAAAATAACATACTAATTTAAATATTTAATATAAAGCCGAAATTCCAAGAATTTATCAAATGATATATTAAATGAACAGCTAAGAAATAGATAATAGGTAAACAATCTGTCAAATAAAAAAACTCATTTATTTCACTCTCTATAGTTCGCAACCATTTGGTACTTCTTCAGGAGATCCTACACGATTAACAAAACCCACAATATATTAATGAATATGCCAATAATAAAATACTTACAATTACAGAGTTAAAATTTAGCAAAGACGCAATTAAACATGTTAAAATTGATTGTCTAGATTAAAAACATTAAATTAGTTAACTAGCTATTGGTTTCACATCAACCTTTTAAAAACAAATATACGTACAATGTAAAATACAACTAGTTCAAAATAAAATTTAACAATGTAGTTTACGAAAGCAAAGAAAAAATAATAAGCCCAAACTTTTTATAATCAAAATTATTTTAAACAAAGGAAATGAATTTATTAAATAAAAGTATTAAATACACAAATAAATAACTAAAAAGATTATACAATTTCAACACATTCAAACTGACTTAAAATATCAAAGTTTCCCGAACATTCTGGGATTTTCCGAAGTTTTTGGCAATAAGATTTTACTTATATATTTCCTCCAAAAATCCATAAATTTTATAAAAGAATTTGGTGTTTCACTTCGACAAGCTGTAAACGATTTTTTCAAAAGTAAAAAATTTCCGCTATCGCCAAAGTTTATCACCAACTTGAAAATGAAAGTGTCAACACATATCTTCTATCAAACAATATGATACGACAAAATAAAAAGAAAAGAAATTAAATTTCTTTTTCTCAGAGAGATTTGTTCGTACCTTTTCGACTTTCGACATTTCTATTTTAGAATATTTATAGTAACGGGAATGTTTATTTGGTTTCTTCAATATCAATGCATAATATATCAAGACTTTTCGATTCGTTCTTTTTTCTTACGTTGGAACATAAATCGGTTTGAGACATTTCTTTATATGCGCGTGTATATATACTGAGAAATTCTTAATATCCTAGATGAAGACAGTTTTAACCTAGAGTACGAAAACCTTTCGATGTGGATTTATCACTAGATTTATTCAATCTCTTAGAAAATACATATTTGTCGTATACCTACCGTTTTAATATAACTGCGATACAATGAAAAGAAATATATCGACCCTTCCGAAAAATTTTTGCATGAAAAGATATAAATACATACTCATTTGATTTCCTTTTGTGATAGAGAATTATATCGACGTTCTTTATTGATATTTTAGAAATATCAACACTTGACACCGCGTGTGTTGATGGTGAGATCGAGGCGAATATCGCGCCGCACGCCAGTAGTGTAGTATCTAAATCGAGAGCTCCGTAAACACTCTCATTCATCAGTAGAGCAGACCAATTTCCGTGCGCGCCATGTGCGCCGATTTGAGGATGATTGTATTGCATCAGAACTAATAAAAAGCATTCAGTATGTGTTTGGTACTTGCTTAGACTGCATGTAAGTGTAAGCATACGTAATAAAATGTCGTCGACACATAAATCGAGAAAACGACCGTTGTCAGACGAAGTGAATAAGTTTATTATGAATTTTCCGGACTTAATATACGATGGCTCAAAAATCAAATGTTTAGTGGGCAATACATATCTAATGTGTTGGTCAAAAACACATTGCAAAGAACACGTAAGCAGTTCGAAGCACAATAATAACAAAATTAATCGACAACAGTTTATACATGAACTATGTGTAACTATGATTGTGTGTACACTGCCGTTTACCTTGTTAAGCAATGATTCATTTATTTCATTTTGGAATAAATACGCGAATCAAACATTACCGGGCACGACAACGTTACGAAGGAATTTACCATCGGTGCGTAAACAGGTTGAAAATAAAATCAAAGCCGAACTGAAAAATAAAAAACTGTGGTTATGTGTGAACGAAAAAACTGACAGAAAAAAACAATCTGTAGTTAATGTGATGGCGCGTCATATGGAACCACATCAACCAATTTCTTCAATTTTATGAGCATCCAGACGACTAGAACAATGTAATGCCGAAAAATTTCAGAGGTGCTATTAGATACTTTGGAAAAATTCAACTTTCGAAAGACCAAGTATTAATGTTTATGACCGATGGTGCCGCAACCATGTGTTCTGTAGGCCGGTCTCTTACAAAATATTGTCCTAACTTGTTACATATTACTTGCAAACTCCATGCTCTACACCTTGTGGCTGAACAGGTTCGTGGATGTTATCCAGCGGTAGATGCTTTAATATCGAGTACAAAGGCAGTATTCCTGAAATATCGAAAACGTATTCAGAAATTTCACGAATTGTGTCCCCATACCCTTGAGCCACCACAGCCGATTGTGGCACGTTAGGGTGCATGGTTACGGGCGAAGTTTTACTATCATGAACATTTTGAAAAAATTAAGGATGTGGTTTTATCATTCGATCCGAAAAAAAGTGCAGCTATCAATACAAGCCAGAAAAAATTTCAAGATACCCAGATTAAAATGGATTTACAAAGTATTCGTGAGAATTACTTGGGACTAGAAGAAGCAATAACAAAATTAGAAAATTCGTCGCTGTCGTTAGAGGAATCACTGCAAATCGTTAAATATGTTCGCGTACAACTGTGTGCTGTAGAAGACGCAAAAAGTGAATGTGTTCTAATTAAATTTGAAAGTGTTTTAGACAGAAATGCAGATTTTGACACCTTAACACGTATTTGTGAGGGCACGTCTACAGATGCGTTAAGTTGCTTAAAAAAGTATTTTGATTATGCGAATATAACATCACCAGATGTAGAACGCTCGTTTTCCGAATATAAACATATTTTTTCCTCACGGCGGACATGTTTTTCAGAAATAACCTTAGAGACGCACCTGATATTGAAAATATACAATCGAGTTTCTCCAGTTTGTCAATCCTTGGAAGACGCTTAAAACGGTAAGTGTTTTTTTAAATCCTCTGTCGTGCGCACAATCACTGATTTCATACATTTTCCATTTTATTTATAGGTACATACAACGCTGCTATAATATGTACTATTCTTATTTTTCGTGTGTTTATGCATATTACTTTGATAGCAGAAAACCAAATGTATATTTAATTATTTCTGATAGAATAAATGTCTCTACTTCTATACTTATATCGGTAACAAGCTCATGTTGCGTCCCTATTCTATCGCATATTCTAATATATTACGAATTACACAACCATACCGGCGCTCATGGCGCGCACGGAAATAGGTCTGCTCTATTCATCAGTAATAATTTGATCCCCGACTTGGATAAGCGTGACGGGTGCCGTGCATAGTCGTTCGGATGTGTGTGCTTCTGTACGGGCTGTTGTACTTTGTATGTATTTTTTATAGGAAGAGTCAGATTTTACCACATTGAAACAAATTTGAGAAGATGTGGTTCCATCAGGGTGTACCTATACACATAATCATATTGATGTCCAGCAGTCAATTACTTAGGATTGCCTAGGGAAACTAAGTTGGAAAGCCCATAGGAAACATATGCTTAGTATAGGTTCACATAGATAACGTATTACATATGCCTACTATAAGCGGCAACTTATCTCACTGGAAGTATAGAAGTAACGATCATCCATAAATTCTTAACAAGCCGGTATATCGGGTTCTTTTTTTTAACATTACACATACATTGCCCTATGTATAGAGCTAAAAAAATAAAAACCAATGCATTGGTGGAATAGTAGGTAACCAGTTATACATTAATGAGGTATTTTTCCAATTGTCAAATATTTATGATTTCTCATTCATACTTAAATCCTAAATTAAATACATTTTATTGAAAAAGATCATTTATTTAAAACATTTAATTATACTAACAGACGTATACCTCTCGCGTAGACAATTTTAAATATTTTTAACAAATTCAAAGAAGATGGATAATACTTCTTTAAGGATGAAATATATCTAAGACAGGAAAATTAGTGTATTAAAAATGGTAGAAAATATGAAAGCGTTAATAGCAAAAAAGTACAACTTGATTTCACCATTCTATGAGATTGTAGAACGTCCTCACATTACTTCTAGTGATTTACCGAACGTAACCCACGTATTGGAGGCATTTTAGTAACACGATAAAAACAAATAACACCTGGTGGTATCCTACGAATAAGTGGTTTTATAAAATGGGGAAATTTATCTTAAAAAGCAGTATTGGGAAATTCTTGTAGGTAATAAATTTGTTACTATTTCTTTAATAATCACAATAACTATTGGACACAGCTTTACTACTGGAACTAAAGATTGAAGAAGGGAAATTTTGTTGCATTATGTAACAAACTTTTGGAATTTGTTAAAGCAAGGCTATTTTCATATGAAGGACGATCAGTTATTAGAGTAGCAACTGTTTCTGACCATCGATTTAAAAGAGAAGGTTTTCGTAGTATCGAAAATGCTACTGGGGGTACTTCTTTTCTAGAACAAGAAATGTTTAATATTATAAAGAAAATAGATCCTGAAAATAAAGAAGAAATGCTTGTAATCGAAACAGACATTAGTTCACATCAAAAGTCACTTTCACTATTTGGATTTTTGCAAGATATGATAAGATAGAAAGTAAAATCAATTTCATCTGATGTAATAATAACTAGAAGGCAATACATCGAAAGGCTAAATTCAAATCAGGACGTAGTAAATTATTTTCAAATATAAATTTAATTAAACGAAGTGAGATTAATGACTCTAGGGTAAAACTGAACATTACTGAAAGTATTGTTAACTAGGGGTGTATTGTGTAGGTTTGATAGAGACTCTAACTTCCAGTCTTGAATGAGTCGTTTCTTATGAATAATTTCACTAACTTGTTGTCTAATGTGGTCATCTAATTCATCGAATTCAATGTTGTGTAACTTAAACGATCATATACGGTCATATAAACTAAAGAAGACAGATTCAACATTCGCAAACCATCTTATTACAGAAAGGCATACATTTGGTCACCGTAAAACATTGCATTTGGCCGAGAAAGGTCGTAAATTAAATCTTTTAGAGGCCCTAGAGATTTTTAAAAGCCGGAAGAACACAATAGATATCGTTTTAAACGACCAGTTGGATCTTATATATACACCTCTTTTCCAATGTTGTCTATAATAATATACCAGGTGATTCAGTTTGGTATTCGCCCACCTGTAACTCTTTTACCTTTAGAAAAAAGTATAATAAACTATATATATTCGTAAATCCGTTGGTAAAACCTATCGGATAGGATGATCAATTTATCTTTACGATGACATCTGTAAAAAAAGTGACTGTCAACTTTTTTTTTTCAAATGACACCCTGTATATTTTTTTGCAACATTTAATAGGTATTTTATTTCTAATTCCAAATATGTATCACACTCTTTACTTTTGGATAGAGTAACAGAAATAATCACTAAAATCGTGGAGATATAGTAATTTCTAGGAAAAAAATATTTACCCATGAAAATAATTTCAATTCACTTTTAACTGTCAACAACAAATATCACGGCGCGTCACTTACTTGTAATTTCTTAAAAAAATGGCTGTGTATTCAAACCAAGAGAAGTTAGATATGATTTTAATCTATGGGGAATGCACAATATGAAACAAACATGTAAATAATTTACATATCTGTAACTATGCACATGGACAATACACCTCGTATTTTCAGCATTTACTTCTGCTTAATACATATGTTTCTGCCATATAGGCGTCCTCAGTTAAGCTAGTGAAGCAATGTATACAAATTAATACAAACCTGTTATAAACAACTGGTTTGTATCTGTATTTAAATTTACTGAAATAGCCCGCATAGATCAAGCAAGTTCCGTCCTATAAGAAGACAACTACTTAATAATTGCCATCTTACGGGCGAAAGATACTTCGTCCGGAGGAACAAAACCTTTTCCTATGGGGAATGCCCAAAAAATAGTAAGGTCGCTAGACGAATATACCAACAACGGTATCCAGAGAGATCATTGCCATCTGACAAATTATTTGCAAAACTAGCAAGAAATTTGGGTGCATTTGGAAGTTTCAAGAAGAAGAAGAGAAGTGCTTTTAGACCAAGGACTACAAGAATTGAAGACAATGCAATTGCAGTTTTAGCTCGAGTAAGTGTTGATCCCCACATATCCATTCGGCAAATAGCCGATGAAACTGATATTTCTTTTTCGTCAATTCAACGGATTTTGAAAGATAATAAACTGCATCCATTTAAAATTCACGTACATCAAGCTTTGCTTCCTCGAGATTACGACGAACGGGTAAACTTTATAGCCTGGCTGAACTATGCCCACGAAGTTGGGATTTTACATCTTATCATGTGGTCAGACGAATCTCGATTTCATAACCATGGAAAAGTGAATCGCCACAATTGCCACTATTGGTGAGAACATAATCCTTACTGGCTTCGAGAAACCAATTTTCAAAATTTTTGGGGAATAAATGTGTGGTGTGGCATCCTTAATGGAAAAATTATTGGACTAAAATTTTATGAAGGCACACTCACGGCGGAAAGGTATCTACAATTTTTAAGGGAGGAATTATACGAATATATGGACGATGTTCCGTTACAAATACAAATACAAATACAGTCAAATCTGATATTACAACAAGACGGCGCACCAGCTGATGGCGGTAGAATTGTCACCAATTATTTAAATGAAGTTTATACTGGGAGATGGATTGGAAATCGTAGTGTGGAAGTAAAGTGGCCCCCCAGATCTCCGGATCTCACGCCACTTGATTTCTTTCTGTGGCCATACCTTAAGGGGAGGGTTTATACAACACCTCTAGTTGATTTGGAAGATCTGCAGAATAGAATAAAACATGAATGTCGTCAATTGACTCAAGAAGTTCTTTTGCGTGTCTGTACTCAGGAGGTATTACATAGGGCTGAAATGTGTCTTGAGATGAACGGTGCACATTTCGAGCATTTGATGAACTAAGTTTTTTTGCTAAAATTATTAAATAAATTTTCCTAACAATTGTTTTCATCGTCATCTACTTGTTACGCATCTGAATAAACTTTTATTATTTTTGTAATTGTTTTTTATTATTTTATCATAGTGATACATATTTGGAATTAGAAATAAAATACCTATTAAATGGTGCAAAAAAATATACAGGGTGTCAATTGAAAAAAAAAAGTTGACAGTCACTTTTTTGACAGATGTCATTGAAAAGATAAATTGTTGATCCCATCCAATAGGCTTTGCCATCGGATTTACGAATATATATGGTTTATTATACTTTTTTCTAAAGGTAAAAATACCAAACTGAATCACCTGGTATAGTAGTAATTTTAAATAACATCATAAACCACCCCCATATATTTTTGTATCATTTATAAGTTCTATGTAGGCCTGTAACTTTTGCAGTTTGATAATGATATTGTATGTCGAAACCGCAGTCACGATTATATGTGAATAAAGTGGTATATACGAAACAAAGTTATTGTTTTATTTTATTTTATTATTTTCAAAATGAATTACCACAAAGTTACGGCTACCAGTGTTAATTTTCTTAAACATAACAGTGTAGTGCAACAAGCCAATTTCTACTTCAAGTTGCGGGTGAAACACAGGATGGCAGTACAAAATATATGGTTTAATCAACAATGCTTACGAAGAAGTTAACGCCGAATTATGTACAGCTGAGAACCAGAACACACACCATATCCTCTAAAAAGCGCTCAATGCCGCGAGGAGAATTTGGATTAAACAGAAATCCAAATTTTGGTTCCACCGCATAGACAGTATTCTGATTTACATTAAGGTATTACATTCAGAACTATCGTTTAAGTTACACAACATTGAATTCGATGTATTAGATGACCACATTAGACAACAAGTTAGTGAAATTATTCATAAGAAACGACTCATTCAAGACAGGAAGTTAGAGTCTCTATCAAACCTACACAATACACCCCTAGTTAACAATACTTTCAGTAATGTTCAGTTTTACCCTAGAGTCTTTAATCTCACGAATGTTAACTTCTCAGACAATGAACTTAGCTTATTAATTAAACGACATATTTGTATAAAAAAGAACAAAATACTAACATAAATTTACCTTTTCATTACATGACATTTTATCAGTTGTTACAGTATTTTATCGATTGGTCCCCGTATACGCTTTAACATTAATATCGTATAGCTGCATTACCGGTAATGTGTAATAGAATTTTTAGTAATGAGTAGAGATTGCGCGTGACCTTACTCTTTTGTAATACGTTTTTAACAAGTTGGTCGTATTCGACTAGACGAAGATTTTTTGAGTGTGCATTTGATTATTTCATTTTCCTTTAATTATCTATAATTAAGTACCCTTGGTGGTGGATATAACTCCGTACTAATCACCTAATTAAGACATCAGCTAAAGTTGGTTAATTCACGACGTTCGTTTTTAGATCTTGAGAAAACTCTCTTGGTAAGTTACGCTATCTATTCTTTATTGGTGTTAATCTCCTTAGTTGTACTTTTTATAGCTAAGACTGGTAACATTTTTTTCTGTAGGGTGTCTAGATTATCCCTAACTAATTAGGGTACAAAACTCTACTAGGTTATGCTGATGAGAGTAGATTAATCTCGCGACATTTTGACCACGCGTACAAGACCGTAGGTTTGTGCCAGACGTTACCTGTTCCTTTAAATGATCTTAATTTCTTCGGCAACAGATAAGTGTAATTTGTGTAATTTTGTTTTCAAAAAAAAAAACAATTCATTAATTTAAAAGTTTAATTGCCAAATCAAAAATCTCTATTTTTAATTTCATGCAAAAGTAATAATATTAACAAACGAAAAGGTGGTAGGACTGTTAAAATGTTTATGTAAATATCTCACAAGAAATGTAATATTTCAACACCAGAAAATAATTAAACGTTGGATTTTGGCAACAGTTTCCATGTATTATTAGTTTCAAACTTGCAGTAAAATTTATTCTGAAATATATACCTACTTTGTACATATATAAGACAAGACGTGCTGTAAATTGCTGGCGTTGTAAAAAAAGTCAAGAATGAATCAGAAATAAGCACAGTTAATAAATATGTATAAATAGCATTCGTGTTCAATAAACTAGAATGCATTCAAAATAAATCTATATTAGGAAAATCAATTTGTAGTTAAAAATAAAATAAGAAAATGTGATGTAAAAGGTAAAGAGGAAATCCAATCAAGGATCCGGCATGGAATATAGGTCAGGTTACCTGCGTGTACCCAAGAGACAAGCAAATTTGCACTGAATTCACCCTACCGTGAAGTTTTCCCATATCTCGTTTCAATATGAGATATGATTTTATTAGCCTATATTTTAGATAATTAATTAAAAGATATAAAAATCTATTGGAATATTCGAATTCGGGTTACCAGGCAACAACTATACCTATAATTTGCTGTGTCTACTGGTAACTATTTTATTTTATTTATTATTTTTAGTATAATAATTGGCTAATTATTACTATATATTATTTTAGTGTAAATCAGTATGTTTTCATTAGAAGATTTACATATGATATTGACATATCTAGTAGACTGTGAAAAACATAGTGTTTATTTAAAACAAGTGTATCACTGCTGACGGGAATTATTTTGGGCATTTTTTTTAAAAGGTATATAACCCCTTACCACAATTATTAATCGTATCCTAAATACGTATTTCGACAACTAAGTTGCCACCATCAGTAGGTAAAACCACTAATCAAGGTGTCGCACATGGGGCACAGTAAAGCTAGAACACCGCTTACGCAACAACTACTTTACACGGCGTCCACGTATAGACTAATTTAAACATGCAAATATATCCAACGAAAAGATCGACAAACTTACATCTCTTAGGGAAACGGCATTCACATATGTTTATACTCCAATTTGAAATATATCGAACGAAAGATCGACAAAAATTACATCTCTTAAGGAAACGGCACTCAACATGTGTTAATACTTCAATTTAAAACGTCGACGACCCTTTTATGGTTCTAAGAATGGAAAGAGACAAGTGAAGGGGATCGGTCCTTTATCACCGTTCATGGAGTGTTGTATGTTTTCAGCGATATGTATACTTTCGTAGGCGTCAAAATCGCGGGGGTTATTAATGCCCTTGACCAGCTTTAACCCTTTAATCGACACATTGTGTAGTGTTCCTAAAGCATGGTTGGCAACGTTAGATTTATCCGGTCTATTGTATTTAATATGTGATATGTGTTCTTTAAACCGGGTTATTATTGGTCGTTTTGTTTGGCCTATATATTTCAAATTACAATCATCGCAACTAATTTCGTATATAACTGATTTCGAATTAAAATTAACTCTATCTTTCGTATTCCCTAGGAGATTTTTGATAGTATTTTCGGACCGAAAGGCATCTTGGAGACCTCCTTCTTTCACAACTTTATTAATATTTTTCGTGATGGGGTTTTATGGTAAACACATGTATTTTTTCTCCTGGTTACTTTGAGATATTAAACTTGTGGATTCGCGGATTGTATTTTTTATTTTTGTATTTCTAATTAATTTATTGATTATTTCTATGTCAAAGCCATTATATGTCGCGATATTTTTAATGAAATCTAGTTCTATTTCATATCTCTCTTTTGTTAACGGAAAATTTAGTAACCGATTGACTATGAAATTAAAGGAAGCTGTCTTATGTTGATAACTATGATTTGAATCCGCGATGATGAATCTATTAACATTGGTTTCTTTCCGGAAAATATCGATTTCTATATTATGTTTATTCCTAATCAGTAAAGTATCTAAAAATGGTATCCTGCCATTGTGTTCCTTTTCCACCGTAAATTTAATCGTCGGAAATTTCAAATTTAATTGATTAATGAACATGTCTAATTCGCATTTCCGTCTATCAAAAATCGCGAGAATGTCATCTACGTACCTAATCCAGACTCTCGGGAAATATTTAGCGTTAGTAGTAGAATTTAAAAAAATTCTACTTCAAATTGACTCATGAATAAATTGGCTATGAAAGGAGATAGGCGATAGGAGATACTTTGAGCATATTTAAAATAAAATCCTAGAAAATATTAACCGTGTTTTTTATTCTCAATAGCTTATCCCTATTTGACAGAAGATCAAATTCAACATTCAGTGCTTGTTTATGAAAAAAATTGTATTGTATATTCGAATAGACCATACTTTTACAAGAGGCTATTTAAATTTTTACTATCGTCTGCAGTTTAGTTTGACAGATACAGTTACTTAGTGACAGTTGTAAAATGCGTAAATATGCTATTCGCGATGCAATTTAGTACTGTATTTTTAAGAAGATAAAAGAAAAACATTAGTCTCTAATACATTTTTGAAGCTATTTTTGGAATAATTCATTAAGACAATTATTAGAATGTTTACAAGAGAAGTTCGGCAACCTGCAGATCTTAATGTTGAAATCTTGTAGAATTGTCTAAAACCAAAATATTGGATATTTCTCGTTCATATTGACCCAAACGCACACTAAAAGGCTAAGAAACACCTTTGAAGATGAGCGATTCTTAAATTTGTTTATAACTTTTGAACGAAAGAAACTAGAAAACCGTTTTAAAAGCAAATATTTTTCGATGTTTGAATTTATAATATATAGAGTGTTATAGAAAAGTAGGTCAATCCGTTACCCATATATTGTTAGGGCTAAAATAATGGAGCTTTCTTTATGTCATTTTCTATTTTAACACTTTTTTTTCAATAAACAGGATGTCAAAGTTAACTTTTTAAAAAGTATATTTATTAATATCTCCGATGTGTTTTGTGATATTTTTACTTATTTGACACAGTGTTGCGATTTTTTTAACAATTGTTATTAAAATCGTTTGTTTAAATAGACGTTATAGACTCTATAAAATAAATAAAATTGTTAAAAAATCGCAACACAGAATCAAATAAATGAAAGTATCTCGAAACACACCAGAGATATTAATAAATATACGTTTTAAAAAGTTAACTTTGACACTCTGTATGTTGAAAGAAAAGCATTCAAATAGAAAGTGACGTAAGTAAAGTTCCATTATTTTAGCCCAAAGAATATATGGTCAACGGATTGACCTACTATTTTGTAACACCCTGTATAATAATAAAAAATTAAATTGGAAATACAAACAAATTTTCTGTTTTCTAGAAAAAGAAGCACATTTTTACGACTGGGTGACACAGTTTCTGAAATATGTACGCTGATGGAAAAAAGTGACTGTATAATCTGAACGTGTCAAGATAAATGCGTAGATTTAGCGGAGCATTAAGCTTTCTTCTAGGCGAGTTTTGACTTTTTCTATAGCTGCATTTTTACTGAGTGCCTCCGACAGCTGCAATATGTTGTCTCCATGTAGACCGATACGCGGAGAGAGAAACCGGTTATTATTAGTGTGGTGGAAGCGGGTAGTTCTAATCGTACTTTTTGCGTAATGGAAGGCCGTTTACGTTATCTGAGTGAGTTTGAGCGAGGAATGGTTGTAGGGATGCACATGACAGGATTACCCTTCCGTGATATCGCGCGCCATCTCGAGCGGTCATTATCGGCAGTGCAGCGGGCATGGCGAGAATGCATGTAGCAAGGACGTACGCGCCTTCAGCCGCGAGCAGGACTGCCCCGCGCGAACACATCACGCGAGGACCGCGCCCTTGAGCACAGCGCTTTAGCGTCGCGTACGTCTTCCTCAAGGCAACTTGGAGCCGTTTGGCCAGCGGGAAGGGAAGGCGTACTCACTACGCGAACTGTACGGGGGCGTTTGTTCGAAAGTGGATTGCGAGCACGCTGTACGTTGCAGCGAATTACACTGACTAGTGAGCACCACCGTACACGGCGCCAGTGGGTGAAGGCTAGACATCAGTTGGTTGTCGAGTGGAGACTTATTTTTTTCCGACGAATTAAGATTCGAATTCAGCACCGGTGACGCGCGAATTTTGGTTCATCGGAGACGTGGTGAGCGTCACCTCGAGGAGTGCATCCAACCACGCCCTATCCACCGCCAGCAGGGCAGTATGATATGGGATGCTATTACACATGGTAGACAAGTCTGCTGCGTAAACAGCATAGGATTACGGATTGCCGCTACGTAGATGAGATGCTACGGCCAGTTGGGCTTCCCTACATTCGACGGTGCCCACGTCTTCTATACATGCACGACAACTCCCGACCGCATATTGCACGTGTTGCCCAGACCTTTGTGGAAGAGAACCATATACAGATGCTTCCATGGCCGGCACGTTCTCCGGATCTCAATCCGATCGAACATGTCTAGGACATGATCGGTCGGTGACTTAAACGTTATCCGGCTCCCCCGGGTAACGCTGAGGAGCTATGGAGGCGAGTTGAAGCAGCATGGTTGGACATCCATCCCGCTCCCATACAACGAATTATTGACTTCATGCCTCGACGTGTAGCGATGGTACGCGCCGCTCACGGGGATACTTCCGCTATTTATGCATCCCTTCCCAGCAAGGCTGCGCCGCTCTAAGTTATGCTATGTTAGTACAACTTCCATACCAAATTTCATTGCGTTAGAACCACTTCTTCAGATTATACAAGGTGTGCTCGTCGTCTTTTTTCCAACAGTGTATAAGAACGATTGCACCAGAATAAGTTCTTCCATAATTGAAAACCGAAAACAACTCGATATTACACTTACTGACAGATAGACAGTGGTAGGTCGCTAGCTTATCATGCCGAAGGTACCGGGATCGAACCCGACGCTCATTTTCCGAAAAGGTTTTCATAATTTTACTACTTAATATGCCTATAATCCCTTGCTTAATTCTTATAGATTGCGTTCTAACAACACTTCAATTACACCGTCGGTATATTTTATTTAAAAAACAAGTCAATCTAGAAACGAAGCATACTATCATCATGAATACACGACGATATTTAATAAAATTAATTCTTTTTATTAATAATTATTTCTCATCGCATTTTCAGTGCTGTGACATTCATCAGTATCTCTGCTGCATAAATACTTCTAATATTAATAGACCTTGACCTTTAAAATACTACTTATTTACTATATACTACGTGATCAATCGTTGCAATTATGTTGAGTGGCGCCTAGGTAGTCAGTTATATGCAAATTTACTGCAATAAAGCTGTATTATTCTGTTACTATCGCATGTAAAATAACTATTAGCAGCTTATACATACTTTTCTATTATGGCTATCGAGTTTTAATATTTCGTGTCAAATTTTTTGGATGTATTGAATTAATGTCCTTTATATTAATATTTTGGCTTAATTTAAGATTTAAACTAAGGTATAAAACTACGGACATATTTTTGACATAATTTCTTGAATTATTCGTCTTAATTAATCTATGCGTTTTTGTATTCTCTGGAACTATTCATCAAAGTACTGGATACCGAGTTGTAAAGACACTTCAGATATCAAACTTGTAAGCCATGACCATCTCTTCAACACTGTCAAACGCATTCGATTATCGAAACGAAGACATTGAGGATTGCTGGATCGGGATTGTTAACGGGATGCGATATTAGTTTCAGTCTTGAGATGGCTCTAATATTTGAGCTGTGGTGTAAGTGAATGTGCCTTACTACTCTATGATGCCATTTAAATAAGTGTTATCTTAGTAATAGCAGCTTTGTAGCTAATTGAAAAAGGGCCTTTTTTTAGAATGTCCTCAACAAATCGTTGGTCATTTATCATGCAAGGATCCTCTAATGCAATCGTAATCATATAACCCAACCGATCAAAGAAACATGTCACTCATATTCAGCTCATCATCTACTCTTCGCGGAAATTGTTATAGATGGTCCTTGCAGACTTTCAATGCACTGGTTTGTAGACTTCTGTGGTCGTTGCCCAAGATTGCTTCTAGAATTCCGTGCTGGAACCTAGTGTTTGGCTTTTCCACAAATTTGATCATTTCCTTCTTAGCGTCACGTAATCGTTTAAAAACTTCTTGGTAATACTCTTTATTTATTGTTTAACATTTTGGAGCGTAAAAGAAAAACGCACGTGTTGTGTTACGCGTGTCTTTCCTAATATCTTAAAATTATAACGACTTACCAACTTACCACACACGAATGCACCGGAGATCGAAAGTTTAGACACTGGTCAGTTTAGAGGCGAGCAAGGGATAGGTTCCTAATATTAATAGGCGCCACCTTGTTTATAGTCTCAAGCTGCACAGCTAACACAGAAGATTCTGAAGGGATCAAACAAACAAATTACCAATAAAATAAAATAAAACCCAAAGGTGGTTTATTATATCATAAATAGATTAAATATCATAACATCCAGGTAGAGTGGACCCAGTGGGGTTGCGTTAAACGAAAACACCACGCACATTGAATTCGCGAATATCGGGGCACAAAAATAATAGGTATGTATGTACGTATAAACTACAGGTATCTATGTATGTAATCGAGTCAAATAAATATACAGACATATATATTGGGTATATGACCCAAATACGGTTTGTGAACTTTTAAATAAATAAATGAACAAGGGTAATACCTAAACTTTACGGGAACTATCCAAACTGAACCGCGAATACTGAGCGCGGATAACGAGAATGTCAGTAAAAATAGAATCGCGAATAAGCGAATTCGCAAATACAGATGGCGCAAGTAGCAGGGGTCCACTGTACTTAGCACATCAGGAAAAAATATTCGTATATAGTAGGAAAACAATTAAAAAAAAAAAGAATTATCAGGATTAACAGATCGTTCTCAAACCGCAATTAATAATATAAAAAATATATAATAGGGACAAACTTGCTTAAAATCAAAAGGAAAAGTTAATAGTTACGTTATGAAAAATTGACACTGGGTTCTGGATTATCCGGTATATCAGATCATTAAATAATTGAACAATACTACAAAAGCAAAAAAATACACGAGTTTATACTAAATCAATTTAAAAATGCCAAAATCAGATAAAATAAAGTATATGACAACATAATTTGAAACATACTTGAGTGGGTAAAACCTCACTACATTTGTATAATACCAAAGTATTTTTAATAATATAAAAATATTATTAAAAATGGGGTGTGAAGAACACAATACAAGTTCATTTATGTATTTTTGAATGTATGTTGAATGTATGACGTAGATACGTATTTCACATTTCTACATGATTCTCAATACGCCCCTGTTGGAGAAGACACACTACATGATTCTCAATACGCCCCTGTTGGAGAAGACACATGTGTGTCTTCTCCAACAGGGGCGTATTGAGAATCATGTAGAAATGTGAAATACGTATCTACGTCTTTGGAGAAGATACATTCAAAAATACATAAATGAACTTGTATTGTGTTCTTCACACCCCATTTTTAATAATATTTTTATATTATTAAAAATACTTTGGTAAAATAAAGTATTTGGCAAAAGTGCACCTAAATTAAGATAATTAATTAAGATCGAAAACTGTAGTTCTACCGCAGATCTGTCGCTGAATTTTACATAGATATTACACACACAGTATATTACATCTGTCTAATTGTCTAATTAGAGAAACGAATTTAAAAACGACAATCCGCGAATCCACAACTGATGATGACAACTTAATTGTCGAAATACGTATTTAGGATACGATTATTAATTATGGTTATACCTTTTGAGTTTTTAATCTTTGTTCTGGTTCCAAATATATCTTCGAGGCTTTAAATAAACGCGGACAAGTAAATATCCTATAAACATATTTCTCACATGCCGTTTTCAAAAAATAGTTTATTAGTTCATTAGTTGGTTATGATTTTGTTTACCTGCTTTTTGGTGAAAAGCTTTAACGCTAAGAAATAAGTAATTAAACTTCTAGTTTCAAATATTCTTTTATTGTAAATACCACTACAATATTGTTTCGCCATACAATGGCTTCATCAGGTGGATGAAATACTGAATATGTACAATACAAGTTTGAATATTTATGTGAAAATTATTGGGGAAATGGTGGTGGAAAAATTTTTACAATCTTAAATTTAGTAGAGGGGAGTTGTTTAAATCTAGTTGGTCATTTAAAGCTAATCCTAAACTATTGTATCTATTAATTTCTAATTTTTCTAACAGGTTAAGTTTTTTACTTTTTTCTTGAATGTGCAAAATTTTGAAATATATATTAAATCTATGATTGATATCTATACAATGACTTGCGAAAGTTGAATCTGCTTTCTTTTCTTTATGGCTTCTCTCGTGTTCTTTCATCCTAATTTTGAATGTCCTCCCCGTTTGTCCTATGTATACCTTATTACAATCTTCGCATGTTAACTTATATACACCAGAGTTTGATTCTTTGTCTATTTTATCTTTGTTGTTTTTAATAATGTTCTGTATAGTATTGTCTGTTTTAAATGATATTGTTCGTTATTAAGTTTTTTTAATGGAAGTACCAATTTTTTCCGAAATTTTTCCTAAGTAAGTGATTGAATTATAGGAATTAATTATCTTGTATTTTAATTTTGGATAAACTAAGGAAAGGGTTTTAGATTTTTGTTGGCTATTTAGGATGTTATTGACAATATTTATAGAGTAACCATTGTTTAATGCTATTGTGTATATTCTATTTAATTCAAGGTCGAAATTACTTTTACTCATAGGTACATGAATTAATCTATATACCATTGATTGGTATGCTGATAATTTGTGTGTTATAGGATGAAAAGAATTAGCGTGTATTGTGGTATCTGTATGTGTTGGTTTATGGTATATAGCGAACTCGTGTTTATTAGTTTTGTGTGATATGGTTAAATCTAGAAAATTAATGCTTTTATTTATTTCTGTTTCTATAGTAAAATTTATTTTGGGGTGAATAGTGTTGATATAATTATGTAAAGTTTTTAATTGTCTATCTGAACCGTTAAAGCAAATTAAAGTAAAAGTAATTTCGACCTTGAACTAAATAGAATATACACAATAGCAATAAACAATGGTTACTCTATAAATATTGTCAATAACATCCTAAATAGCCAACAAAAATCTAAAACGCTTTCCTTAGTTTATCCAAAATTAAAATACAAGATAATTAATTCCTATAATTCAATCACTTACTTAGGAAAAATTTCGGAAAAAATTGGTACTTTCATTAAAAAACTCAATAACGAACATATATCATTTAAAACAGACAATACTATACAGAACATTATTAAAAACAACAAAGATAAAATAGACAAAGAATCAAACTCTGGTGTATATAAGTTAACATGCGAAGATTGTAATAAGGTATACATAGGACAAACGGGGAGGACATTCAAAATTAGGATGAAAGAACACGAGAGAAGCCATAAAGATAAGAAAACAGATTCAACTTTCGCAAGTCATTGTATAGATATCAATCATAGATTTAATATAGATTTCAAAATTTTACACATTCAAGAAAAAAGTAAAAAACTTAACCTGTTAGAAAAATTAGAAATTAATAAATACAATAGTTTAGGATTAGCTTTAAATGACCAACTAGATTTAAACAACTCCCCTCTACTAAATTTAAGATTGTAAAAATTTTTCCACCACCATTTCCCCAATAATTTTCACATAAATATTCAAACTTGTATTGTACATATTCAGTATTTCATCCACCTGATGAACCCATTGTATGGCGAAACAATATTGTAGTTGTATTTACAATAAAATAATTTTTGAAACTAGAAGTTTAATTACTTATTTCTTAGCGTTATAATGAAGTTTCAACAAGTATCTCCTTCGTCAATTAACTATGAAAAGCTTTACACTGCGTTCAAGTATGTTCAACACTTTGAGTAATGGTTTTTACCTACTGATGATGGCAACTTAGTTGTCGAAATATGTATTTAGGATACGATTATTAATTGTGGTGAGGAGTTTTATACCATTTTTTGAATCATAGTACTTTTTGTTTTTTTTTTCCTTTGAGATATTTAGCAATACAGAACAGTTATGAGCATTTTTGTGAATTATTGTGAGATATTGCAATAAATTTCTAGGCAATTAATTAGGCATTAAAAAAACCACTGTGTACTATTGAGGAATCCTCCTTCCATATTAACCGAAGTTTCTACCACTAATTTTCCATTAAACTCGATCTTATACTAATTGTACGCCTGACAATACCAAGAAGACAGATTAAATTAAACGTTGGGAATTGTGTGTTTTTCTTAGAACTTATACATAGCGAAAGGTTAACAATTCGCAAAGTTGTTCCGAACATTTTGCAATTACGATCACTTAGCGAAGTTTATATTAGACAAACTAGGGCTTTTGATCTCTAATTAAAATAATCGAGAAATTTGGAGAGAAAAAAAGTACATATCAAGCATCTAGTAATTTGCTAAAATTAACACCATCTAAGTTGGCTCTATGACGCTAATTTTAATAGAATGAGACGCGCTCGGCTGGGATTAAGTTCAGGCGAGAACAAGAACAAATTAGTCCCATGTCAAACGATAAGACAATTGATGAATTATTCTTTGATGTTTGATACGGCTTCTGTGTTCTTAATTCTTTTCTACGTTACTCGTTCACCTGTGAAAGTCGATAATGTCATTAAGACACAAAAGAAGTACGTATGCTATGAAACGATGTTCTGTTTTATTGGGAAAATACATATCAAGACACTTTCCCGATATGAATTTTAGATAATGAAAGAACGTATTTTATTATTGGCGCGCTGTGTCTGAAAAGAAATCATTACGATTATCAGTAAAGCTGGGAATTATATACAGTGTGTTTAAAAAAGATGCGGCAATATTAAAGGGGGTGATTGCCCAGGTCATTTTATACAAAAAGTTCCTATAAACATAGGTCCGCATACTCTTCGTTACCGATCTACAGCGTGTTGAAGTTTAATTTTAAGAAACAGTAAAAACTTGATTTTTCCAAAGCGGCTTGAGATATCATAATGAAATTTTAGGCGTGTTAATAGCTGTGGGAGACACATACTTTGCAATACAACACGATGTTTCAGTAGTACCTGTGACGCGCGTATTGGCACGTCACATACTATTTTTCAAGAAAAAATAGGACGCCTCTGATTTCTCTAAGAATACAAATATGCTTTTTTGTACTCGCTTATCAAAACCTGTCATTTCACGATTCGATTTGCATGCGTAAAAGTCACTTTAAACACGAGTGCGTAAAAGTAAAGTTGGTACTTCCTGGAACTTGATTAATTTAGTGACATTTTAAAATCATAAGTCCCTAACCTTAATAATATGCTACCCAGTTCGTTGTTTTTCTATGAAAATAAAAGAAAATGAAATAGAAATTGTTATATTTGGAAGGTATGTAATTCAATGTCAGAACAGCAACAAATATTATTTTTTAAATTTATAGAAAACTAAAAAAAAAAGAAGTGAGATTCGAACCCACGCCCTCAGAGATGACCAGAACGCTCGAGAACCCGTATAACAGGCAAGGTAAACCTTGAGTCTGGCGGCCTAGACCGTTCGGCCATCCTGACAGATGGCAGTAATATTGTTAAATATACTTATAAATATAAAAAATTTTGAAATTATATTTATATTTTATATAAATATTATTATTGTTTATAGTTCTCGTACAAAAAATATTGTACAAACTTCGTGCGTGAAACATTTCGCGAATTCGTGTCCATAAAGCGCTCGCCTGCGGCTCGCGCTTTAAACTGGTCACTCATTCGCGAAATATGATTTCACGCACTTGATTCGTAAATAACTATTATTTATTTTTCAATTGTGAAGAAAAAAGCTCTCTTAACTTTTTATCGTACGACTTACCGTTTTTTAGTAAAAAAAACATTTTAGTACATGTCCATTTATTACATAAAAAAAAATAAAAAAACAAGGTTTTATTCAAGGGCAAAAACAAATATTTTACCAAACCACAGTCCTGTTTTATTCACTGACATATTGAATGACATATTGAATGAATCTCGTGATTAATAATTTTGTATGTGTCGAATTTGTTAAAGTTCCTTATCATAAATCGCTATACGAATGCCGAGATGACCGACATGCACTACATTTATGGGCGTGCTGATGGCAATGCATTAGAAGCTAGGCGGTTGTATACTGAAAGATTTCCTGGCCGTATAGTTCCTGATAGAAAAACTTTCGAAAGTATTCATCGGCGTCTTTATGAAACAGGCACATTAAGACGAAATGGAGGAGCAGGAAGGCCAAGGACAGCAAGAACGGTAGAGCTGGAAGAGGATGTGCTAGACATGATTGAAGATGATCGAGGTACTTCTACACGAAAAATTGCTGACGCTTTGGATAAGTAATGGGACTATTTGGCACATTCTGAAGGAAAATTTGTTGTATCCATTCCATATACAACGCGTTCAAGCACTTCTTCCTGCTGATTGTCCTCCTCGTATTGCATTCTGTCAATGGCTTTTGCACAAAATTGTTCAAATCCCTCAACTCCTGATGTTGATTCTGTTCACCGATGAAGCGAATTTTTCAAGAAATGCAATACGGAATTTCCATAATAACCATGTATGGTGTGACGAAAATCCACATGAAATTGTTGAAGATCGTTTTCAACATCAGTTTTCTTTGAACGTTTGGCTTGGGATTGTGGGTGACTGCATAATTGGACCAGTATTTTTACCAAGGAGACTTACCGGAGAGGTGTATCGCAACTTTTTGGAAAACACGCTCTCTGGATTTCTGGAGGACGTACCATTAGCAATTAGAGATGCAATGTGGTATATGCAAGATGGCGCACCAGCCCACTTTAGTCAAGTAGCTTGTGATTTCTTAAAACAAGCATACGGAAATCGCTGGTTAGGCCGAGGTGGACCTCACTCATGGCCTGCACTATCCCCGGACTTAAATCCCCTGGATCTTTCATGTGGGGCCATTTGAAGTCCTTGGTGTACGCTACTATATTGGAAAACGTAGAAGACTTAAGAAACCGAATCATTGCTGGGTGCAACTCAATTAAAACCGATCCTGGTGTTTTTCAGAGAGTTCGCCAGTCAATGAGGAGAAGATTGGATTCTTGCATCCGAGCTAGAGGTGGTCACTTTACACAGTTTTTATAATTTTTGGTTGATAAAATTGTTGGTTTGGTAAAATATTTGTTTTTGCCCTTGAATAGAACTTTGTTCTTTAATATTTTTTCTGTAATAAATGGACATGCACTAAAATGTTTTTTTAATAAAAAACGGTACGTCGTACGATAAATAGTTAAGAGAGCTTTTTTCTTCATAATTGAACAATAAATAAAAGCATATTGGTATTTTTAGAGAAATCAGAGGCGTCCTATTTTTTTTAGAAAAATAGCCTGTGACGTGCCAATACGCGCGCCACAGGTACGACTGAAACATCGTGTTGCATTGCAAAGTATGTGTCTCCCACAGCTATTAACATGCCTAAAATTTCATTATGATATCTCAAGCCGCTTTGGAAAAATCAAGTTTTTACTGTTTTTTTTAAATTAAACTTCAACACGCTGTAGATCGGTAACGAAGCGTATGCGAACCTATGTTAAAAGGAACTTTTTGTATAAAATGACCTGGGCAATCACCCCCTTTAATATTTCCGCATCTTTTTTAAACACACTGTATACACACGGAAACTGTATAATATGCTCATACAGGCTGATTCAAATAAAGTGCGCACTATTTCTATCTCTGTTATTATTGATTCTAGAAAGTAGGTTAAATTAGCAAAGTATTAGTGTTTTTAACATTGATTAGCATGCAGTTCATGAAAAAGAAAATTGAATAACGCATTTTCGAGAAATTTTGAAATTTATAATTTTTTTAAATGGAACAGCCTGTATATTTTTTAAAATTCTGAATGCTAATGTTCTTTGTAATATAAAAGTTTCAATTCACTATTGTCCTAAAACGAATAATAAAGTAGTTATAGCAGTTTCTATTTCCTTCTAAATGTTGTCATTGCTCCGCTAACTTTTGACAAAACAGATACATATTTTGTGTTTAATGTTTATTTTAACATATTACAGCTTACAAAATTAAATTAAAAAGAAGAAAGTAAATGTATAATTTATAAATACTGCTCAAAGGTGTCACCTTCCTGCTCAATACATTTTCGTGCCCGCTTCAGTACACTCTGGGTGGCTCTTAAGATTGTCCTTCTATCTAATTGGCGAAAAACGTCTCTGACCTTGTCTTGCAATTCGCGCACCTTGACGTATCGCGTTTTGTACATCTCATTTTTTAAGTATCCCCACAGAAAAAAGTCTAAAGGTGAGAGGTCAGGGGAGCGTGCTGGCCATTGAATTGGACCATTTGTACCAATCCACTTTTCGGCAAAGATGATGTCGAGGTAGGTTTGCCTTAGGTGATAGTTGTGTGCAGGAACACCGTCCTGCTGAAAGTATCAATTTTGGCGCATCAGGTAATTGGCGTTATCAAGGAAATCCTCTAGGACGTTACGAATAAATTCCAGATATCTGTTTCCTGTCAACGTACCATTGTAGAACAGTGGACCAACGACTACCGAACCAATTAATACGCACCAAACGTTAAAACTAAATCGAACTTGTGCAGCATGTGGACGAACTATTAATAAATTTTCTTGAGATCAGTAGTGACTATTTTTATTATTAAACATGCCTCTATTTGAAAAATTTGTTTTGTCACTCCATAAAATACACTGTGCTCCATTCAAATTTTCATCACAAAAACTAACAAACCAATGACAGAAAGCTAGTCTCCTGGCGGAATCTCCTGGCTGTAATGTTTGAGAGATTCTAAACTTAAAGGGGATATACTTATGCTTTTTCAAAATTCTTTGACCTGATGAATAACTTAATGCTAATTCCTTAGTAGCGTCCCTAATGGAAAATTCGCGATGGGCTTCAAAATTTGCTAACACTGTAATTTCTACTTCTTCGTTGACGACGATATTTTTCTTTGTTCTTTTCGTTCTAAATAAGCAATCATGCAGTCTAAACTG
Source organism: Melolontha melolontha (assembly GCA_935421215.2). Lineage (NCBI taxonomy): Eukaryota > Metazoa > Arthropoda > Insecta > Coleoptera > Scarabaeidae > Melolontha > Melolontha melolontha. Next base: position 6,815,160 of record OW285242.1, on the reverse strand, counting down.
ATTGTAAAGTTTTCGAAAGTAACGTCGATCTGGCTGCTGTCGTAAAGGATAGTGTTCAGCATAACATTCGCTAGTCCTTATTGAATTGCTACGACATAAAATATGCTTCCAACATATCGCGTTTCTCCAAATGAGGAAATACCATAGTGAAGTATTGTCAAACACTAAGCGACGAAAGTAAAACCAAAATGTTTAGAAAAATAAATAGAGAACTAATGAACACAACACAAAATAAAAAAAAAATATATTTTTAATAACTAAACATGCGAAAGATTTATATTCAGTACGTTATTGACATTTACAAAGGGCATACTATTTGTTCTGTTTAAAGTGAAAGAAGCCTACTACTGATTTTACAGAATGAAAGAATATCTTTGACATCAACTAAATTTCACCGTAAATACTTTATTATTCGTTTTAGGACAATAGTGTATTGAAACATTTATATTACAAAGAACATTAGCATTAAGAATTTTAAAAAATATACAGGTGTTCCATTTAAAAAAATTATGTTTCAAAATGTCTGGAAAATGCGTTATTCAATTTCTTTTTCATGAACTGCATGCTAATCAATGTTAAAACACCAATACTTTCCTAATTTAACCTACTTTCTAGAATCAATAATAACAGAGATAGCAATAGTTAGTGCGCACTTAATTTGAATCAACCTGTATATGTTTCCAAAATTCGATGAAAATATGCAGAACTTTGATTAAAATATGCAAAAATATGTAAAGTTTAAGTGATAGTTATACAACTAAATTATTGCCAAAATATTAATTAGTGTCAATATAAATTTAGAGATAGCACAAATATGTACTATATCAATATTTTAATCGAAATTTTACAAAATACATTTGTAATAATAATAATAATATTGCTTCGTTTCTTATTCTGTAATTCTTCATTGATGTTATTCTGTAATTTATAATCTGAGTTATTTATTAATATCTATGAATGTTAAGTAATTATAGAACTAATTAAAGATATTTCGGTTGAAAATCAAACTTAACGAAAAACTGGTCCGCAGTTACTGCACTCCACCTTAAATGGTCTTATATATAGAGCAGACCAATTTCTGTGCGCGCCATGACCGCCGGTATGGGAGTGTAATTCGTAATATATTAGAATATGCGATAGAATAGGGACGCAACATGAGCTTGTTACCGATATAAGTATAGAAGTAGAGACATTTATTCCATCAGAAATAATTAAATATACATTTGGTTTTCTGCTATTAAAGTAATATGCATAAACACACGAAAAATAGAGAGAAGAACAGTACATATTATAGCAGCGTTGAATGTACCTATAAATAAAATGGAAAATGTATGAAATCAGTGATTGTGTGTACGACAGAGGGTTTAAAAAAACACTTACCGTTTTAAGCGTCTTCCAAAGATTGACACACTGGAGAAACTCGATTGTATATTTTCAACATCAGGTGCATTTCTAAGGTTATTTCTGAAAAACATGTCCGCCGTGAGGAAAAAATATGTTTATATTCGGAAAACGAGCGTTCTACATCTAGTGATGATATATTCGCATAATCAAAATAATTTTTTAAGCTACTCAACGCATCTGTAGACGTGCCCTCACAAATACGTGTTATGGTGTCAAAATCTGCATTTCTGTCTAAAACACTTTCAAATTTAATTGGAATACTTTCAGTTTTTGCGTCTTCTACAGCACACAGTTGTGCGTGAACATCTTTAACGATTTGCAATGATTCCTCTAACGACAGCGACGAATTTTCTAATTTTGTTATTGCTTCTTGTAGTCCCAAGTAATTCTCACGAAGACTTTGTAAATCCATTTTAATCTGGGCATCTTCTAATTTTTTCTGGCTTGTATTGATAGCTGCACTTTCTTTAGGATCGAATGATAAAACCACATCCTTAATTTTTTCAAAATGTTCATGATAGTGAAACCTCGCCCGTAACCATGTACCCCAACGTGTCAGAATCGGCTGTGGTGGCTCAAGGGTATGGGGACACAATTCGTTAAATTTCTGATTACGTTTTCGAGATTTCAGGAACACTGCCTTTGGACTCGATATTAAAGCATCTACCTCTGGATAACATCTACGAACCTGTTCTGCCACAAGGTGTAGAGCATGGAGTTTACAAGTAATATGTAACAAGTTAGGACAATATTTTCTAAGAGACCCGCCTACAGAACACATGGTTGCGGTACCATCAGTCATAAACATTAATACTTGGTCTTTCGAAAGTTTAAATTTTTCCAAAGTATCTAATAGCACCTCTGAAATTTTTTCGGCATTACATTGTTCTAGTCGTTTCGATGCTAATAAAATTGAAGACGTTAGTTCCATATTACGCGCCATCACATTAACTACAGATTGCCTTTTGCTGTCAGTTGTTTCGTCCACACCTAACCACAGTTTTTTATTTTTCAGTTCGGCTTTGATTTTATTTTCAACCTGTTTACGCACCGATGGTAAATTCCTTCGTAACGTTGTCGTGCTCGGTAATGTTTGATTCGCGTATTTATTCTAAAATGAAATAAATGAATCATTACTTAACAAGGTAAACGGCAGTGTACACACAATCATATTTACACATAGTTCATGTATAAACTGTTGTCGATTAATTTTGTTATTATTGTGCTTCGAACTGCTTACGTGTTCTTTACAATGTGTTTTTGGCCAACACATTAGATATATATTAGACACTAAACATTTAATTTTTGAGTCATGGTATATTAAGTCTGGGAAATCCATAATAAACTTATTCACTTCGTCTGACAACGGTCGTTTTCTCGATTTATGTGTCGACGACATTTTATTACGTATGCGTACACTTAAATGCAGTCTAAGCAAGTACCAAACACATACTGAATGCTTTTTATTAGTTCTGATGCAAAGCAATCATACTCACATCGGCGAACATGGCGCGCACGGAAATTGGTCTGCTCTACTTATATATTTTTTAGCACTTTAGAAATAAATTATAAAATATGAACAAATATGCAATTTTATATAAAATCTGCTCAAAGCATTCATATGCAAAGATATGCAAAACAAAAGTAGTCGCCAAAAAAAATATGCATTTTCATATAATCCCAGCTTTAATTATCAGATACTACAAAAGAATGAGTGTAAAAAGCACAAAGAAACAGTTTTGAATTATAATTCTTCGAATACAAACACTCACATGATAGAAATTTCCCAAATAAACCGATAACTTTTTTTGGGAAGTTCTCAGAATTTATCGCTTGGTAACGTAGAGTTTTTCCGTAAAATGGCCCCAAATCGAACCGACGAACTATCTCTCGGGGTAAGTTAATAAATTTTTGCCGAAGATGTACGACCACGGGAGACAAAGGATTGACCCCTTAACGCCCTCTTATCTGTGTCACGTCAAACCTCGACAGTGTTTTTTAGCGGTCGTTTAGATAAGTGAAATAAAGGACAAACAGGATGTCCTCTTGCGGTAGAGGAAATGTAGAAGTCGGTTTTCGCACTTCGTTTTCGAGGAAATAACAAGGAACTAAATAAAATTTTACATATGTAGCTACTTTTCCTTTTTGCCTTTCTTTCCCTACGAACTATTGATTCGACCACTGTAAGGAATTGTGTTGCAAGCAGTTACTTATATTTGTTTTACATTATTTTATACGTGGCATTCGTGTAATTATAAGAATATGACAATATAACACAAAAACATTTTTAATAATATACAAATATTATTACAAATCAGGCGTGGAGAACACAATACAAGTTGTTATGTGTCCGTAACGCTCTACGTTTTATTGCTTCATTTCATGATTTAATTAACTATCTCTTTAATATATTTCGTTTCATTTTCAACGAATCTACCTGTATAGGTATCGTATTCGCAATTTAAATAAAGATATTCAATTTCTTTAAGTTTTTTTCTTTTTTATTCTCTTGACCTTTGGTGCTTGCTTTTTTGTCGTTGCTAAGTACGTACGATTCTTGCTCTCTACATTTTGATTATTCGCCATCGATCTTTGAACGACGTTACTTACTGTTCTAAACATGGATATTGATCGATGTAACTGTATTGTCTTATTGAAATACAGCTCGGTTGGGATATTAATCGATCCAAGATATCAAATTTTATTCGCTCAATGCGATATCTCTCTTTGGGGAGGATTTAAGGTGTTGGAGGAAGTAACACACACACGTAACTCGTTAAATCAATCATCGTTTTCATTTTTTTCTTTAACCGCCGTCAGATGCATTAGTTGGTATGTAGAGCTATTTCTGTAACTTTCTTTTCTCTTATTGCCGTTGTATACCCTTATTTATTTAGATGGTATAACCGATAGGCAGACAAAGGAGTAAGAACAATTAGAACTTCTTAAACCATCGTCGAATAGTTCCGCCAGCGACGATCTTCTTTTGGAGGGAAAAAGGGTGTTTTCTTGTTTCGTCTATTCGTGTTTCGTCACCTAGGGAAATTTCACCTGTTATGACCAATTTTATTCTTGTTTCGTCAACTGCAAGATATACCTGCTTAAAGTGTTCTTGTTTCGTCATTTGCATTAATCCTGTTTACCTGATACAGGATTCGAAATTTTAGATGTCCGTACTAATATGTTTTTAAGTACCTACGTAAATGTAAAACTTTTAGAAAGTTAATCGGACTAGATTTGAGATTCGATCCTTAATAGAGGTTTTACTATATTTCTATTATTATTTCTATTATTATAGGATTCGAAATTTTAGATGTCCGTACTAATATGTCATGTCAACTCCTAAAAGGGCAAAGAAATATTGTGATTTGGATGCGAGAATTAAGAATATTGTTAAATCATTTCTTGAAAATCGTGTAAGTTTAGAGGATGCTTTGACAAAACTAACATACGTCGTTAATAGGAATATAGGAATATAGGAATAATAGGAAAATAATATATTTGACGAAGCCAGGACGGCAAATTAAACTCTGTATACAAATGACGATCCATATGGGAGATATTAACTTTTAAACACGCCAAAGTAAAAAGTTTTTATTTTTTAATATATTAAAATTTTTAACTTTTTGCTTTGCCAGTCCTAAGCCTGGATAAAGTGTGAAGGGAGGTGGCAAACGGTTTCTTAAAAAAAAATACCTTGACCATAATGACACTTTTTCAAACAAAAATTAGTAGTCCCAGTTGACGAATGCGGAATAAATCATTACCTGCGAAAAGGTCAAAAAGGTACAGGTGACGAAACAAGAAATTTTGGGTCAGGTGACGAATCACGAATTGACGAAACAAGAACGAATCGGGAAAAAGGCCGATTTTCGTTGGAACAACAGATAAGATTGTTAACTTAATTTTATTTTGTAAAATATTCTTCATAAGTTGCATATTTCGTTCATTTATCTCATCGTAATTTTAAATTAATTTATCGTCCTTCCATAATCCATGTGTTTTCCGCTTAACGAAAAACCTGTTTGACCTTCGCGTTTTTTCCCGTTTCTCGAACATTTTCTCGAACGTTTACGTTCATTTCATTTTCACAACTTATAAATTTTTTTTTTAAACAATCGATTGTGAATTTCATATTTTCCATTAATTAATTAGAATACGTTGATTTTTACGAACTTATAAATTTATTTTTAACAATTGATTGTGAATTTCATATTTTTTTTTCTTATTAATTATAGTATACGTTCATCAACCCTTTAATTGAGAATTTTCACAATGTCGCTAATTACTTAGAATACTCTTTTCACGTTAATAGTTTGAATTTTCACCATTTTTGCTAATTACTTTATATTATTATTATTATATTAGAATAGTTTATTTTATACGCAAATACATACTTTGCGGAATCTTCTTTGATCTTATGTTTACCTTTTTCTTAACAAAAAAACGTTCTAGCTAAAGATCGTTAATTTCAACAAAATTGTTGAACATTGTAATCAATTGTAAACCTACGATAAAGAAGGAATACGTATTGATTTTTTTTTTGGGTGTGTTAGGCCATCAGCCGCTATGTAATTTTTAATTAGTAGAATTATTGTTAGTTCTTCTCTTAGATCTAGATTTATCTATTTCTTAATTTGTCACCGGCATTTAGCCGCATTTTGTTTTCTTTTTCTGTAGCAATTTTATTACATAATTTATATACAAGGGTTTTTCATAATTTATATACAAGGGTTATTCATAATTTATATACAAGAGGTTATTCTTAATTTATATACAAGGGTTTATTCATAGATTTATATACAAGGGTTTATTCATAAATTTAAACACGGGGATTAAGTTAATAAATTATTATTGTTCCGTTGAAGCGACTTTTCCTCTTTACTTTTCCTCGTCTCTCGAACCTCGAGAGTGGAACGAGTCTCGGTCTTGGAACCGCCCTTCTGCCCACGCAACTTGCCTTCCTTTTTTTTTGTGTAATCTTTCATCAAGTTTCCGGGTTTGCGACGTCCAGCGGCATAAATTCGGTGGCGCCCTTTACCACCCCATTTAGAGTTTTTTCCTACCTCTGGGTCTCCCCACCCCAGAGCTGAGGTAGCATCAGAAGCCGGGTGGGCCGTTGGACGTTGGCAAGAACGGGCAGGTGTGGTTTTAGTGGACCAAGACTGGGTCTGCTCCGAGGAGCGTTTCGTTTTTTTTTATTAATTCTTTTGTTTTTTTTTTAACTACGACTTGCGATCGTAGCAAAGTTCATATGTGTGTGAAAGTATCCCTCCAGATATGCAGACACGTATTTCATCTCACTATAGAATCGTCAGTGCACACCACTGGAGTGATACTTTCACAGAAAAAAACACGCTTTACAGAAGTTATTAAGACAAAGTATAGAAGAACATTTCGCGCCGCTCATTAACTAATGTCAACATCACAAAACAATTATCACTGTCTTCATAACCGTTGGCGGCCCCTGAGTTATGAAAGAGGATGGCCACAAAAAGCTTACCTATTTTTGGTAGGTACATAAAATCCATTCTCCTATTTTTATGCTGGAGAAGAAGTCTATGACTTTGTGGTCAAAATCCGTGATAGACTGGATGAACTTCTTTTCTATTGATAGGACCGCCAATGCGTTCAGTCGATCTTCTGACATTGTGCATCTCAGAAAAGTTTGAATACATTTGATGGTGGAAGAACATCGTTCATATTCTGCTGTCTGATATCTCCAGCTGTCGTTTTTTTTGTCGTTTCCTTGCAGGTTCTTCACTATTGCGTTCTTGATTATCATTCTCAGTAGAATTTCTTAAATTCCTAATGTGAATAATTTGCTGTTGGAATTGTTCAATTGCCTTTTGCAGTTGAGCACTATCAATACCGCGCATTCGTGTCTGATTAAATAATACTTCAACATGTGGCATTATGAAATGAAATATTTTCAACCAGTAGAGAAATTAAAAAAGGTCGTACGATCATAAATGACAATCCCCATTCTGGACATCCTAAAACAATCACTTCTGCAGAAAGTGTGCAAAAATTTTAAAATTTGTGGAAGCTAATCGCCTATACACATTGCAAGATACTGCTGAGGCTACACACATCTACAGAGAACGGGTGTCGTTCATTTTAAATGTTGAATTAGACTTGTCTTGGCGGTGTGCTAGATGGGTGCCGCGTTTACTAACAACACAGCAAAAACTCAAACGCGTGGAATGTTCTACAGCCATTTTGGAGTGGTTTCGGCAAAATCCAACAGATTTTTTGGGCAAATTTGTAACGTGCGATAAAACTTAGGTCCACCACTATACACCAGAAAATTAACAACAATCAAAACAGTGGACTAAACGTAGTGAACCGGCTCCAAAAAAGGCCAAACTCAGTCTATCGGCAGGAAATGTGTTGGTTTCCGTTTTCTGGGATGCGAAGGGAATCTTGCTTCTTGACTACTTGCCAGCGGGACAAACGATTACTGCTCTATACTATTCTAAACTTTTGGATCGATTGAAGGCAGCTATCGTCGAAAAAAGGCCTGGAAGAAAGCATAAAAAAATCATTTTACATCAAGACAATGCTCCAGTTCATGCTAGCGGAATTGTCAAAGAAAAATTGGTCAAATTAAAGTTCGAAACGCTTAAGTATCCCCCCTATTCGCCAGATTTAGCTCCGTCGGACTATCATCTGTCCCCAAACTGAAGAAGCACCTCGGCGGTATAAGATTTGCTTCAGATGAGGAATTGATAGCTGCCATGGACCACTATTTCGATGAGCTCGAGGAAAATGAGTACTGTGAAGGCATAAAGAAACTTGAGCATCGTCTAAATAAATGTATTGGTCTTAAGGGAGATTATGTCGAAAAATATAACACATTTCACTGAAACATTGTTTTTTGTTATACTTTAGTTACCGAATTTTTCAGCTTACCCTCGTATATCGCTAGTAATAAATAATTCAAAACATAATTGTAGATAATATAGTCACCTATATGTTCTGTCCATTATAAGAAAAGGTCACATTTTGAAAAAAAAGATTTAAAACAAGAAAGTATTGCTTTTGAGAAAGTATTTGATAATTTATTTCGGTCTCGTATGACAATTAATTAAAGACATTTGCTTGTATAGTTTTAACAAAACTATTTAGCTGTTAACGTCTCACGTATTTTTTCATTGTTATTCGCTTCAATATATAAAATAATTTGTACTTTTGTTTTAAGTAATTTTAGTATCTACATTTAAATATCTATACATTTGCTTATCATGCTGACAGTTCCGTGTTTTGATTCCTGTCTGGCTGTCCGAGTAGGTTTTCGTGGTTTCCCTTCGCGTTTCAGGCGAATGCCGACAGCTTTACATCTTAAGATGCTCCACGGGCGCATACATAATAATAACTCATGTCTTGTGTTTCCCTGTTTTTGTTGTCTATCTATTTTAGAATACTAATGCATGATTTATTATTATTAAATTGGAATGTATCTTTGAATAATTCTATCCATAGCAACTATAAATGTATAAATATGACATTAATATAATGTCATTTATATTTTATATTCCTCATTTGCCGAAACATGTAGGATTGTTTTAAATATATACATTTTGAAGTAAAGCCAGACCTTAAATCGCCAACGAATTGAATTTACCATATATATATATATATATATATATATATATATTTAATAAATAAGTCTCATAAAAATCCTTTCTCAACTGAACTAGCCGAAGAAAAATATTTAATCGTGTATGTACTAACTTAGCCAGGAACCTGGCTAAGTTAGTACATTTTTTATTACAATTTAGATTTTTGCAATTTGTTTTTAAGTTAAAGCCGAGTGTGATATAACAGTATGTCCCAAAAGTTTCGGCACAAATTTCTTTAAAACATTTTAAAAAGAAGAAATGGCTTCACGGAAATTTTTCACAACAAATATAATTATCAGCTTTATTAAAAACTAAATTTTATTTTAAATTAAATGTAAAGGTCCATAGTCTTCAACAATACGCAGTCTTCTAGGAACATCTCATATCAAGCGTCGAACCGTTTCGACATCAACATCGACATTACGAATTTTTCTAAAAATCCTCCGTCTTAACTGTTGCTCGTTTTTGGCTTCTCAGCCTTCATCATAAACTTTTCGAGACAAAATGGCCCAGAAATCTTCAATTGGCTGAGCCTGCGGTAAATTTGTGGGTTTTAGTTTTTCGTCATAAAAGATATGTCATGAGCATTTAGCCAATTTTAAGTTTCACGTGCATAATGGCATGAAACCAAAATACAATATCATCTTGAGCATGATACTGGTGGATAAAATTAAGCAATTTTCTTAAGCAATTGTTAATATAACTTCGACTGTCCACAGATTCTCCTCTAACACGTCCAACATAATGTCTGGAAACCCACCAATTGATATCGCGCACGAAACTAATAATTTGTCTGCAAATTTGGTCTTTCGCTTGTATTTCATATTGTCTGGACTTCTACATTGTCGATGTAAAAACCGTAATTTCTATTAATTTCGGAATTACTTATTTGCAAAATGAGTACGCCTTAAAGCACGATAACATCTCGGTATTCTACCTAACTGATTTGGCGTATCTTTAGGACATTTCTTTCTTTTGCGATATTCTACAACTCTTCTTGTATTTTCAAAAAGTTGGACTATTTCAACCTTAAGCATTTGCCCAACTAAATTATAAACACTTTTTCTAAGCTCTAATTTATAATCCATTACAAAGCAATCGATTTCGGTAACTGAACTATTATTAAAATGACAAATAATCGAATTACTTTGTTTGCAAAACCAATATTTTAATATTTTAAATTTTTTATGTACAGTTGTATTTTGTGCCCAAACTTTTGAGACATACTGCCATGGATTTTTCCCTGCAAACATTTAGTGAACATTTTTGAAAAATATTATTTTTATAGTGTACCATTTTCTATTACAGTGTATGATTCTATTTTATGAGCACTGATTTTATTTTGAGTTGTTTTTGATTTCTGTGGTAGTTTGTCGATTTGCCACGATATTCTTTAGACACGTCTTGATATCGAAGTAAGAGAGTTGTATATTGGGAGATAAAATTTTTTATCTTTTATTTCAGTTAATTACGGTTTTGTTCTGAATTCATTGTGGTTGTGATTGCTTTAATTCATTATCGAATTTATACGAGTTTGAAAACCTCGTAATTTTGGTTTATTTTAATCTCTTACTCGCACGTGTTCTCAAGGTTATATAAAGTAAAAGCTACGTAAGTTTTATTTTACATTTATAATATTATAATTTTACTGTATGCATTTATTATTGTATAATTAATTGTATGAATTTCTATATATTGATATTAATTAAGATATATGAATGATAAAGATATTTTTCTGTGTCAAGTAAATTTTTCTAACGTTTCAATTCTAGAACGTTTGATTTTCAAGGTTGGTTTTTATACTTGTGGTATCGCACAGGTCTTAGATATTTCGGTTTGACAGATTTATTCTGTTTATATTTGAGTTTGTTATTCTGGGGAGATAGAAAAAAATATCTTTGGAATTTATTAGTTTATAATTTTGATCGGAGTCATTAGAGGAAGTTTAAATTTGCTCTGCGGTCATTATCAGCAAATTAAGTTTACCTCTATGTGTTATTGTTATACACAGGTCTTTATACTTCATAAAGATTCATTTTTTTAATTTTTTTTTAATAAACTGTAATTTGGAAATTGTGACTTTCTTATTACCTTTGTGTGAACTATTAATTCTGGCGCCCACATTATTTCTGTAGAAGAGAAGTACCACGTTTTCCCTATTGGAAACCCGGTGATTAAAGCTGTCTCATAAAAGAAAATTAACCGATTGAGCATTAAAGTTGGACAGTGTTGTGGTGAATAGTGGTTCAGTCAACTACGAACGCACTATTCATAGCAATACGTTATCATTAGTGTATTATTTTCGGAAATATATTTTAAATAAATTCGAGTCGATTCTAGAATTCTATATTTCGAAATGTTGATTTCAACTAGCACTAAACTACAACCTACAATTACATACTACTCTCCGGGCAAAGTATACATATTACTTTCAGCATAAAATGAATCTCGAACTAAATACAACACAAATTAAACAAAATATCACATTTAATATTGTGCAATGACTGATGTATTATGTTTACAAAATGCATCGACAAACAGTATGTGGTAGATGGTAAAAGAACATAATATAAGGAATAGTACGTATGTATATTACATCTTACCAGAGCAATTACAACGTTACATGTTGCTTCAGGCGCAAGTTTGGAGCAATATTTGTTGTATAATTAAATACCGGATAACCCACACAGTGCGCTTTCAGCACGGTTCACTACTATCAAATCTGTACCTCACAGCCGCAGTATGTTAATTACGGAATATGCATTTTGCAAGAGATTAAAGGGAAAAGTTTTGATTGGGGATGTATAGACGGAGTTAATTTTTACGGAGAAAGTTGCTTTGATAATAATGACAAAATGAAAATATGAATACGCCAAAGTATTACACGCTGGTAAATGTACCGTAATTAAAATACGAAATTCAAAAATAGAAATTGATATTGAAAAATATTAATCGTTTAATTACACTTAAGGTACCTACGTAACATTTACGGAATGAGCAGTATTTCTTTATTAACATCAATCGATTTTTATTGACAGTTACTTGGAACTTTATTATTAACAACTAGAGACCGAAAGTAAATAAATGACCCCGAATAAATGGCCCACCCAGTACAGTAATTTGGTATATTATCACAAAATTAATACAAAACAAGAAATTAATTAAAGTATATAAGTGACGCCTAGTAAATGGCTATACTAGGCGTAGTATAGTAATTTGGTATATTAACAAAAAAAGAAATTCATGCACATTTAATATGAATTAATAGCAAATAACTACAGACGTTAAGTTGAAATAACAGTATGGTATATTACTAAATTTAGAAAAATGAAATAAATTGATACAACATAAGCACAAAGATCACTGAGATCATTGTGCAGACCAGAATTCCTCAACTCGCTACTTATATACAAAAACTATGCAGCTTTTACCAAAAATGAACGACAGGGAAAGCCACTATAGAGGAGAATTAATGACGAAATACATAATTAGAAAATCATTTCGCTACATCAAAATTAAGACAATAAATTTCGAAATCAAATTGATAAAGAATATTTATTAATTACGTTCTTAATTAAGAATTATTAATCGAAGACCGTAGTCTAAAAGAATGAACACGAGTTGACTCTGACGCTTCAATACCCAAGGAGATCTTAAATGAAGGTACTAATGACAATTCTAACTGAATTTACTACAGGCGAAACTGAAAAATATTCTAATTTATTTAAAAAATAAATATTCGCATTAAAACTGATACAAACACTATTCCAACTCTACAATGTTTATTGCGAATTCCAATGCCATCTAACATCTGAACGATACTCGATCCAAACTTAATGCAAACAAGTTTACCTACATCAACGTGTAATATATCGTAATTTTTAATTAAATTCAAATCACACTAGAAAATTATGACGACCAAATTTCTAATTTTAACTAGCACTAGGATATATATATCCGTCAAATTTCTAAAGATCGAAATTTACAAAATATAAGTGAAAATCGACGATATACATGTCCGTTCGAAAATTATGAATAAACAACTAAAAATGAATCAGGGGCGATTTCAGCCCGTTACAAACTATAATATAGAAACGGAAGTAGAATTTTGTTAGCCATACGTTAAAGGAAAGAAACCAGGATTTTATGAAATATGCAATTAAATAGAAGACAATCATAGGGAGACGTAGAGGAAAACAACAATTAACATGGACAAGGAGAACACAATAATGGAGAAGTCTGAAAAAAGTTGATGGGAGCCGACAGTCTTAGCGAAAGAAATGTACCAATGGAGATGCTTTGTAAAAAGAAGAAGTTAAATATCGAGGGAACATCATATATTATTAGAGAGCGGACTCGAGTAATTGATGATTCATATCCCATAGGCGTCTGCCTTGTATTCGAAATAGGTTTGTTTCTTTAAGCGATACATGAGTTTCGAAAAATTTGATACGTGTGGCCACTACATAAGTGGCACATACCTACATATGCAGTTAATATGTATCTGTCAATGCACAACAGAGCGAATGTAATGAACAGTTTGATAACCGGCAGCAACTACTGCTGAAACAAAAGTAATGCTGACAAGCGAATTGCGTATCGAATTTTGAATAAAAATAATTTAGGAAGAACAAAACTCAAAACTATGTATTTTCTGTGAAACATTGAAAGTATAAAACATTACTATAAACATTTAAAATTTGTTCAATGTGTTCCTACGTTAAATTAGTTCTTTTAGATGTTAAAAGTCTTTAAAAATAGAAAATCTCCGTTCCGCATCGTAACTGGTGATGGGTGCGTGATTAAAATGTTGCAAAAGTGTACCATACTTCGAATGTATAGATTTTTCAATCGGCTTTGTGCAGAATTGATATAATATATTCAAATCTGGATTTTTGCTAAATATGGCATCAACTTTTTGTCTCAGATTTGAGAAATATATTTTTAAATAATGAAACTAACTTATCAACATTTGGAAAATGGCCCTTGATGTATTCATATACTCTGTGTAGTGCATGTGCTGCACAAATAACGTGTAGCATATTGGGATAAAATTGCTTTAATAACTTCCCTGTTTTTAACATATAAGCTGCCGCATCAGTCAAAAATAATAGCATATTGTCTTTATAGTTGTTATCCGATGACAGAATATTATGAATACATTGATCAATTACTTCTGCAACTGTTTCACCATTTACGACTGGCAATATTTTAGTTGCAATTAAGTATGGTTGGTATGAAGTTGTGGGATGAAGAATACCAACAACTACATTTAACACATATCGTCCCATTACATCCGTTGTTTCGTCTACACTTAACCAAAGATAATGACCATATAGGTTGGTTCGTATTTTTTCAATGATTCTCAAATAACATTTTAGTAAGTGGTATTTACGTAAAGTAGTTTCATCTGGTATATGACGATCAGTATATTTTGTAAGAAACCTCTTGAGAACTGGATTGTTAAGCTTTTTGAATGGGATATTGGCCGCCATTTAAGCTTCATACAGTTCTTCGTTAAAAGTGTCAGGTGCAGTTGGATATATGTTATCTAGATGAGTTTCCGAAGAAACATGTCTCCATTTCCTCCACAATTTCATTATAGTTCTCAGACTTGTTGCCAAGAAAGTTTTCCGTCATTCATTTATATGCCAACCATGCTGACTTCTCTAACTCGAGCATCGGCTGAGGAAAGGCCTCATCCTGCATAAGTTCACTAATTTGGAGCCGCTCGGAAATACCTGCAGCTATCTTAACTTCAGTTTTCTGTAGGAACTGTGTAACGAGAAATTTGAAACAATTTCCAGAGCAGAGAATATACAGAGCAATTACAAATTGTTTCGTCAAGTACATACCGTAACAGGAAACATAATTGAGGGGTGGGAAGGCACTTAAAAGTAACTTGTAAGGGACAGGATTATAATTACTATTTATTGATATTAAGTTATCATTTTTCAATATATTCGTTAATATTTCAGTTAATTAAACTTGCAGAAACAGTTTTGTATTAACTTTATGTGTTTAATATAGTTGTAATATTTCATTGAAAACATAATTACATTATTACATTTGATTTCATTTTGTATGACAAACTAGTCCGATAAAGGAAAACTGACAACAGATTTGAATTTGAGTGGAAAATTAAAGAGAAGTACCTACGAAAATTTTTTTTGTAGACTCGGAATACACTCGTTGACAAAAGTACACCAAAGTCTCTTAGTACAAGAAAAATTAATTGTTTTCTTTTTTTTTAACAAGACGTGAAACATTATTTTCAAAGTTAGAATGGGAAATAAAAAAGACACTTAACATTTTATTATTTATTCAATAAGAAAAAGTCTCGAAACAGTAAATTGTGCAAAATTACCAAATTCATTGGTCTTATCGTCTAGGTTTTACATCTATGTTTTTCCACAATTTAAGCGATTAACCTACACGAACTATAATGTCTTCTGTCATATGGCGTGCTAAACTTTAAATGTAGTTGGCGATTTCTTCCCATTCCTCACGAAGTGCGATTCGAAGATCCCGAATGGTTACCATTATGGGTAGTCGGTGTCGAACACGTCGCCCTAATGAATCCCAAAGGTTTTCGATAGGATGCAAGTCCGGGCTTCGACCTGCCATAGCAAACAGTGAAAGTTAACCGCATTCAAATATTGCTCAATCAGTTGTGTGTTATTGTGGATTGGAGTAAAGTTCGCATCTACGAATGAAGCAAATGGTAGGACGTGATCAGAGAAAAATCAGAGAGATATTTATAAAAAAAATATAGGATAAATATACAATATAACAATTTAAAACGGATTTCTTAAAACATTAAAAGTTGTAACCAAATACCACTGAAAGCAGAAAACGAAACCAGAAACACGCCCCTGAAAAATAGAATTTTATGAATGAATAGACACAATAACGATGGAAAGAACAACATCTGCTCGACGAATGCAAAAGAGCAAGCAAATTGTGGGGCCGTTATAACATGCATCCTATACATGATACCTCCACAACGTTTTATCGGGGCAATTGGTCATTCAATCGCTTCAGTTCGCTCTCTGTATATTATATCAAGCTATTAGATTTAATTGCTCCAAATATGAGTCTTACTAACTGAAATATCGCATCAGAATAGATTGCCAATTTATATAACCAGTTCCTTTCCTATAATATTTATTATTTCCGATACAGCTGCATCTATTGGGCAGAAAAAGGCATGAACGAATAAAAATAACAATGTATTTCCCTGCAAATCCCCATGTAATACCGTTCTCTCGACAATTTCGTTTTAGAAACGCAAAACACGGAATTTTCTATTTCAGCGGCCTTTCCAAACTTTCTTCCCAAAACAAATAAAATCACACAGTAGGCCAAGACAAATGCAATCATACGCACGCACTTCTGTTTTCTGTATTTTTTTTCCCTTTTCGAAGGCAATGTGTCCCCGTTCCCTTTAACGGAATGAAAAGCAAGAGGAAAAAAACGTCGGCTTATCGTCAGATGAAGGGAAAAAGTTTCAGGGAATATAGTGGTCTGTCTTATCGGGTATGCGAATTGCCCCAGTACTGCGATACAATGTAATAAAACATTGTGGGAGTGTATGTGTGTATGCGAGAGCGCGCGCTTTTGGTCGGGCATTCTCACAAACCAGGCGAAGCGTATATATAAGGAGATCTCCTGGGGCGCATAAGCTTTTTAGATTTACTCTCGGCTTCATTTCGTGTGTGTTTCCTTTCATCTGAAGAAGAGGAGTGCCCAGGCGTGCCGCTCGTCGATGTTGCTAACATCGCCTTCTCCTTCCACATTAGAAATAATTGAACATATGTTGGACGCAGAAATTTTACCCGAGTGGGTTTGTTTAATATACGCTGGGCCTTGTTTGAAAAGGTTCTAATTTCATCTGATAGACCTAATTTTCTCTACTAATTGAGTTGTAATAAAGGCAAATATCTGTGCCAATGTACAATTAACAAGAGATGAATCGGGCACTAATATTTGCTCACTTTTAATGAATAAAAAGAAAATGTTTTCTTTTTGAAATTGTAATTACCATTTTTAATGACCAAAAAATATTGGAATTGTCTTTATACACACAAAATTACTTACACAGTGTGTCTACTTAAACTGGAATCATATGCAAAACTTGTTTATTATTAATTTTAAGATAAAAAAGTTATTCTTCAAGAAGTTCTATATGGGCTAAAACCTAAAATAACGGGTGTTTTTTATAGAGGTATAAAACTTTAACTTGGCAACACTTTTTTAACTGGCGGCCATTTTGTCAGCTGTCAAGTGATTTATGTTTAGTTTAGTTTGGCATTTCAACATGAATAGACTGACGCCTGAACAACGCTTCCAAATTGTGCAAATTTATTTTGAAAATCATGGTTCTGTTCGAAATACGTATCGCGCACTGCGTCCATTTTACGGTCAACATAATCGTCCATCAGAGCAATTAATTCGAATAACTATTCAACGTTTTCGCACCACGTTTACTCTAAATTATAATACGCATCCACAGAGACGTCGTACAGTGCGTACAGAAGAAGTCATTGCTGCTGTAGAGCGTAGCGTAGAGGAAGACCCGAATCAGTCTATCCGCCATCGTGCACAGGAATTGGATATGTGTCCATCCACTTTATGGAGGATTTTGCGGAAAGATCTTGGTTTGCGTGCTTACAAAATTCAACTCGTGCAAGAATTGAAGCCACACGATCACCTAGCAAGGCGTAGATTCGGTGAACAGGCCCAAAACAAGATTGCCGTTGATCCCGATTTTCATAAGCAAATTTTGTTTAGCGATGAAACTCACTGTTGTTCGAATGGATACGTCAATAAACAAAACTGCCGTATTTGGAGTGATGGTAATCCTCAAGTGTATGTTGAGACACCGTTACATCCAGAAAAACTGACTGTTTGGTGTGCTTTAAGGGCTGGTGGAATCAATTGTCCGTACTTCTTTAAAAACGATGCTGGTCAGAACGTTACAGTCAATGGTGACCGCTATAGAGCCATGATTACTGACTTTTTCGTTCATCAATTGAACAACCATGATGTGCAGGAGCTGTGGTTTCAACAAGACGGCGCAACATGTCACACAGCTCGTGCCACAATTGATTTATTGAAGGAAACGTTTGATAACTGCATAGTTTCACGTTTCGGACCCGTGAATTGGCCTCCAAGATCGTGCGATTTAACGCCGCTAGACTATTTTCTGTGGGGATATGTGAAGTCGCTAGTCTACGCCTATAAGCCCGAAACGATTGACCACTTTGAGGACAACTTTCGCCGCCTTATTGCCGATATACGGCCACAAATGTTGGAAAAAATCATCGAAAATTGGGCTTCCAGATTAGACTACGTCCGAGCCAGCCGTGGCGGTCATATGCCAGAAGTCATATTTAAATTATAATGCCAGAAGATTATCTTTCGAATAAAGTAAATTTCATGTCAATTTAAAAAATTCATCTTTGTTTTATTCCATTTCAAAGTTCTATACCTCTATAAAAAACACCTTTTACAATAATCAGAAATCAAAATTTTTCACTCGTATATGGTGTAGGTCAAAAAATGTGAATTTGGTACTAGAGCAAAGTAGAAGTTAGAAATGTAAATTTTTTTAGAATAAATAAAGTTGATAGTGTAGGATATTTACTTTGAGCAATCAACACCTTTTGATTGATTCAATTGATTTCTGCGAGAGCAAAACCTATTGCGTACATTCTTTCACTTTACATATCTACTATTCTTGGCACACACTAATTGATCTCCATGTTATTAATAGTCAACCATTGCTAGGAAGCCCTGTAAATGTCCTATTCGATCAGACTGGAAATATGGAAATATACGGGACATTACATATACCGGGTGCGGCAATAGTGCGTCGGCGGAGCTTAGCATGAAAACTAATAAAGTTGTAGCAATGAAATTTTACGTACACATGTAGTATGCTACAGTGCATTTTCTATTTTTATTTATATATTTACAGGGTGTTCCAAATTTCCGCAACCACTTTCAATTTTTTGTACACATGTAGTATGCTACAGTGCATTTTCTATTTTTATTTATATATTTACAGGCTGTTCCAAATTTCCGCAACCACTTTCAATTTTTTTTTAAATAGATTGCTATACTTTCTTATTATTATGATGATAGCCACCCAAATTATCTTTGCAATGATATAATGACAATGTACACTTACAACTGTTAGTTTTGGTTTTATTGCAAATTTTGTTAAAATCTTGACAGTTGCAGCGTCTAACATTTTAAGTCTTAGCCTGAAAATGGTTGCAGTGCCCCACGTAACTCTTTTGTTACCAATTTATGGACTAACACATCATATGTTTTGAGGGTAAACAACGTGACAACATATACAGAGTGTTAAATATGTCGTCCCAAAGTTATCGAAGTTTAAAGGCTATTTTCTCTTTTTTTTTAAATTGAACCTATAATTTTTTTATTAGTCAGCAAATTCCTTGTAAAATTGCCGTTAAAGCATAAAACTGCATAAAACCCCAATGACATCACTGACGTAGATAGCTTTTCTAAAAACGACAGGAAAATAACTATTCGTAAGGTTAGCACAACTATAGGCATTGGTGCATGGTGTTACACATCGCTAATATTAATAATTTTTTAAAACCCATTTTTAAATTGTATTTACAAATACATCGAATTTAAAATATTAAAATATTTAAATTGGACATTTTGTGGCATGTTTGTAACAATTCGCAATTTCAAGAAAAAACCTTTTTTTGTATCGCACTGGTCATAAACCCTATCCTGAGAAACCAGCGACCGAACGGTCAACTAAGTATTCAATGTTCGCTTCCAATTTTTATTATGCATTTCAATTTAGTTATTAATTAATTAGATACAACTTCTTCCCTAATTATTTCTTAATTAGAAATTTTTTTTATTGTTGAGCTATTTTTTCTGCATGTAGAAATTATACCGACCCTGTTTTAATGTTGGTGGCACTTTATAGCCACATTTAAATCAGTATTTTGAACTTTATCTAAACCTTATGGTGTGATGTATCATTTCAAAGTATTTTTTGCAAGTATAATTTTAATTATATTAATTTAATTGACATCACTATCTTTTAGCTCGCGTCCTTAATTAACTCGCTACTGGCAATATTATTGGTTATCCTTAAACTAAATCATAAAGCGACCCTTTTCTACCACGGGTTCTCTCTTATACAAAACCCTCTCTAGTCTCTAACTTTTCAAGAGATAAATACCTCCCACTTCAAGTGCTTGTTCAAACATATCCATTCTACCACATGCTACCGCATGTCCGTTCGTGACATCTTTCATAGGTAACGTCTGTATTTTTCGATACAGATATTATTATTAATTACATTCACCAAGCTATTAATTTACGAAATAAGTTACTTAGTTTTTAGCATGTAAATACCTATTCGGATGTCTATTATTAAAAATAGCTACTTCTTCTAGATATGTTTTATAGTTTTCTCCCACAATTCTAGCAATCTCAATTTTTTCTTCACATGTTAATAACGCTGCTATTTCTATGAATTGTATAAATTCGAACTAGTATTTTGACCTTTTACCTCAAACATTTATTGTCAGCGCATCCTAGATTGCATGTAATTAACATGTAGGTACAGTCCGCTAAATATCTACCCATAAAATTTTAAAATCAGTTACAACAAAAAACCAAGGAATTACCATCAAATAAATTTAAAATACAAATAAAACTGGATCTAATACATAGAGTTTTATATAAAATAGAAGACTTTTTTACTTGAGCATGTAACAAGCATTTAATATAAATAAAAGTATGTTAGGTGTATTCATTAATAATATAATCCAAATATGCAAAGCGCATATTTTACATATATTGCATATTATGTGCATTCTTTTAAATATTTTCATATATCCTTAGTAAATAGCATATTGTGCATAATTGAAAGAATTTTGGATCATGTAGATCAGGGATGCACAGACTTATAGGGAACAGGGGCCACTCGGGAAAATTATAAGCCAAGGACGGGCCACTACAAAGAATACTTATTAACACAAATATTTTTTTTTTTTAAATAGTATGAATTGCTACAAATGATAAAAATAAAAGAACATTCAAAAATGTTTGTTATAATTATGTAATCGAATGTAATCTAATCATTACAATGTAATATTTCATGTTTTATTATTTTGATGCATGACATTGCATTGACCTAACAATTTTGTTTATGTTTGGCTCCACATTACTTGTCGCCACACGTAAAATTGCTTCCAGATTTTCATCTGCCAGACGGTTTCAATTTTTTGTTTTGTTAAGTTTCATCACTGAAAACGTTTGCTCACAAATGTACGTCGATCTAAATAAGCTTGCCCATTTCAATTCATGTATTCGCAACTTTTTATAAGCGGTTTTGTCAATGCAACGGTAAAAGTTGAGTAAATTACCTTCATTAAACTTGTTTCGTAAATTGTCAGCATTTTGCATGTCTATCAATTCCAGCTCTATTGATTCCGGTGCATTTTCGGGTGAAATGTTGAAAGGATTACTGAAAATGTCTAATAGAGGTTTAACTTTTTTGAAGTCTAGAAAACGATCATGAAAAGCTTGTATTAAAATATCAATTTTTTCAACATAAGCGAAATTGACATCAGTTTTATTGAATTTCTCCATAATTTCTTTGTAGTTCGGAAAATGGCTGTAATTGGCTGAATTGATTTGTGTACTGAAAAGACTCAATTTGCATTGAAAGGACGAAACATGAGAGTATAACTGCGAAATCAATTGATCTTTGCCTTGGAGTCGCGTATTCAAGACATTCAAGTGATTTATGATGTCTACAAGAAACGCTAAGTCACACAGCCAATCAGGGTTGTCGAGTTCGGAGACGTCCTTTTTCTTTTCCGCCAGAAATATTTCGATTTCTTCAATCAAGTTAAGAAACCGCTCTAGTGACAACCCGCGACTTAGCCACCTTACTTCAGTCTGAAACAGGAGATCGCCATATTCGCTTTCAATATCCTCGAGAAATTGTATGAATTGGCGGTGATTGAGACTTCGTGATTTTATAAAGTTTACAGTAGGTACTACAACTTTAATCACATTTTCGAATCCCAATAATTTTGAACAGAGGGCCTCTTGATGTATAATGCAATGAAACTGCATTAATTCCTTGGTATCTATGTTTTTAATTTGTAAATACTCTTTTAACATAGTTATTATCCCAGATTTACTTCCAACCATTGAAGGTGCTCCGTCAGTCGTAATTCCAGATAATTTCGTAAAATCCAAATCCATTATAGAACATTTTTTCAGAAGAGTTTCGAGCATGTCACTTCCTTTGGTTTGACTTGTCAAAGCACTCATACCAATCAGTTCTTCACTCACTTTAAAATTTTGCGTTCCACCTTGTAAAAATATTAAGAGTTGACCAGTGGAACTTATATCTGTAGATTCGTCGAGTGCTATAGAAAAATACTCAAAACTTTTCGATTTCGTAGCTAATCGCTCTTCTATATTAGCTGCTAATGTGGTAAGTCTTCTTTGAACAGTCATCCGCTTTAGTTGAATTTTCTCAAACCCATTTGCATCTTTCGGGCACACTGCTTAACAAACTCGCCATCTTTAAAAGGCCGACAAGTTTTCGCTATTATTCGAGATATTTCAAAGTTAACATCAGTAGCTGTTTCAGCATCTTGAATTGGTTTTGTAAACATAGCTTGCTGGCCTATTAGTCCCCTTTGTAAAGTGGAAATTTTTTGCATTCGATTTTCGCCGGTTAATTTGGTAAAAGTATGATGCTGGTTTCATAATGCATTTTCACATTATATTCCTTCGGAATAGAAACACTACCCTTGCATATTAAACACACACTTTTGTTATGCCATGAAATAAAAAAGTATTTTTCGGTCCAAATATCTTGAAACTGTCGATTTTCATCTTCAACCTTATGACTACGTTTTTTTACTGGGGCCTGGTTTATCCATATCAAAATTGATATTATATTGTTACGTAGGTAGATGCCAAGTTCGAACGACGAAATATTTATTCTTCACAGATTACAATTCAAACAATATAACGTTCGCTTGTCCGTAGTTAAAACATAACTGCCCCGATAGCGGGCGATGCGTTGTATTTATACGAGTTACCTAACATCGAGAACCTACCACATTGTTCGGGGATAATACCGACGTGTTTCGCGAATCTTCGAGTAATCTAGTTGGTTCGACAGATTTCTAGTCTCGTAAAAATATGCTTGGAACGACGTGGAGCATACGTAGTCCTACGTAGTAAACCTGAACAAGAAAGTAGTAGGTACTTAAAGATACATATTTTACTAACAATTACAAAAGTTAGAATAAAATAAAAAGTTAAGAAATATTGATTTGAATGGATTTTTATCTACTTTTGTACTTTTTCGAAAAATTTCTAAAATTCGTTGGCGGGCCGCATAAATATCGACAGTGGGCCGCGGTATGTGCATCGCTGATGTAGATCTTTGGCAGGCGATTCAAGAGTTCAAGATAAACAATTTTATAGATGTTCCATTATGAAGTAATTTATTTTATTGTTAGCAGTTCTCAAGAAAAAAAAATTTATGAGGTACAAAATTATGGGTATTCCCAGTCTTAAATTTCGAGAATTCAAGATAGGTCGATTTAAACCGTTAACGAAAAATTAAAATGCCTGTTTATTTTTAAGTGAATCAATAAATTTATGTATTATAAGTATTTTTTTATTTGCATATTTTCAACATTTTTGTGCATATTTTGACTAAACGGTTTGTATATTTATGCGCAAATTTTTGGGTTTTCCACTTGTATATTTGGGTTTCCCTATTCATTAATATATGTATCGTTTCCTTTTTTCTTTTTGAGAATCCATACAATTATCAGGAAATAAATTATTATTATTAAGCTTTTTCATTAAAAATTCAGTCACGAATTACGTTAGTTAGTACGCACCTCAGAAATCGATCTCCTGGTAAGTGACACTATTGCTCAAGGACGGTACACAGGAAATTAAAACTTTGCATGCTACACGAGATATTCGAAATTACCGTTTGTATGTTAGAATTTGTTTCTATCCCCACTACTTACACAATAGCGTTGTTAAATATCAATCCACACCCTGTCTTAACAGTTATGTATTTTAAAAAAATATCCACGTTTTTTCAATCAATTTCAATAATTACTTTATTTATTATTTGGTTAAAGTCTGCACTCATTTACAGTAACATTCGTTATTCCCACGTCTTCTTTTTCATTGTTAAATCAAAGCTTTTTTAATAAAATCTCTAAATCTAAATGCATGTAGATCCCTAACAACCAACACACATCGTAAATCATTTGTCGCAAAAAACCGCAGATTGAGGAATTAGAAGTAATTTTATTCGTTTTATGCCGCCTTAACAGTAATACAATTGTGTCAGAGATTTATCTAGTTTTTCATTTGAAGAGGCCAATAAAAAAGACGTATAAGGAAATCGTCCCATCTGAAAATATTGTGTAGGTTCTCACTTATCAGATGAGTATCATCTGGGGAAAATATTAGGGGTTGTATTTGTCGTAAAGTGGCCGTCTTCCTGCTAAGAATGGCTACGAACGCCATAAAACTAAATGAACCTATAAATTTTATATTTTGATTAACCCCACGGACATGCCTCAGGCAAATACTAGACATTTGCTTATTTTTATGATTGCAATAGTGCTGGCGGCTTTTTGAAATTGTATTTACCTTACTAAATATGATAAGCGAGGGAAGTAATATATTATTTCTAGTTTCCTACGTCTCTTTACAATAAGAAATTGCAGAAATATATTATATAAATAGAGCTCGGACACGGGAAACCGTTGACGCCCACGGGCGTACTATTGAAAATTTGTATTTTTAAAGAGTTTTTAATCTGACATATAATTGGAAAACAAACGGATGGTGATTTATAAAATACGCAATACATTTTTATTTGTTCATTTTGTAGTTCAAGTTCAGCAAATGAGTATTAATATTAACTAGCAATACTTTATCAAGGTTTTCTTCTGTAAAATTTGTTCTCTATGAATGACATACATCCTTGTAGATAAAAAACGTCATTTTTACATCGCAACTTATAGGTTATATTTCAGCGTGTTTAGTAGTTAGATTTGCAGGCATTGTCCCCATACACAATTTTCGCAATGTTACTAAATCTGGATTTCTATTTATATCTCTACGTCTAACTTCTGCCGAAGGCCACATCCGTAGTCACTTGGAATATCTTTCAAATTATTAATACCCACATCTAATGTGGTTAATCCATCATTTAATTTAAGATTTTGATTTTCAAAGTAAGTGATTAGTTTTGGCAAATATCCAGTGTGTTCCAAGTGTTCTTGAAGAAAGGACAACGGATTTTTTTAAATTTGGAATTTGTATTTGTTCCTTGCACTCAGAAGTACTTCGAGCATCGTCATTTAAACATGTAACGAAATTTTGTACACTATCGAAATTCTCTGCTTAAAAACTCGTAGCTTTCAACGATGTTCCCCTTCTAGTTATTACTGGAGAGAGAGGCAGTGACAAAGATGGAGGTTTTGCCTTCAACGAGCTACTCTCAATGGTGCCTTTCTGAAAACTTTTTTAAAAGCGTATACAAGTCTATCAACTTCCAGAAAGGTGTTTCTGATATATTCACAGATTCTCTAGAGAGCATGTGCTACACAAGTAATATGCACCGTATTAGGATATGAATAAAATAAAATTTAAAAAACCCTTGCCATAATAGAATTTAATGATTCTAAATACGTATTTCTACAACCATGTTGTCATCTTCAGTAGAAAAAACAGTGTAACACTTGAACGCACAAAAACACTCTCAGAAGGATTGTTCTGAACGTCTTCTAGTTTAACACTAAAATCTTCAATCTTAAATGCTACAAAAATTACCTACATTTTAGAGAGCAAGAGCATTAACAAGCAAGAGCATGAATAGGTGGGGTTTACCAAAATATAGGTAATTTTTGCAGCATTTAAGATTGAAGATTTTAGTGTTAAACTAGAAGACGTTCAGAACAATCCTTCTGAGAGTGTTTTTGTGCGTTCAAGTGTTACACTGTTTTTTCTACTGAAGATGACAACGTGGTTGTAGAAATACGTATTTAGAATCATTAAATTCTATTGTGGTAAGGGTTTTTTTAATTTTATTTTATTCACTTATAAGCCACAGTCTCCGATTTGTTAGATATTAGGATATGTTTTCTTTAATAGTCTGCCTGTTTTTAACATATATGCAGCACTGTCACTGACAAATAAAAGTATTTTTTCTTTGTACCTGTCGTCCGAATGAAGCACTTGGTGCATATTCTCGTAAACGGTTTTAGCTACTGCTTCCGCATCAACTGTATGTATAAGTTTTGTTGCTATTACATACGCGTTATATTGAATAGTTGGATGTAGTACACCAGCTACAACATTTACCACGCAGCGTCCTAATATACAGTTTCGTCGGTATTTATCCATAGGTAATGATTTGAAAGATGGTTTCTAATATATTCAACTGCTTTCGTGTACCACTTAGAAACATAATATTTGCGCAAGGTGAATTCATCAGGACCATTTCGACCAGTATATTTTTTGGAGAAATGTTTTGAAGGTGGGATTGTTAAGTTTATTTAATGGCATATTTGTTGCCATTAAAGTTTCACAAAATTCTTCGTTAAAATTGTCAGATTCCAACAGGTCTAATTTCTGTGTATGTGTTTGCGATGCTAGGTGACGTTTTATATGATTTCTTGGAATTTTTTAACGATATTTTACAGACTTTTAGGTGAAAATCTTCCTTCAATTGGTTTGTAGAATTCCGGCTGGTTAGTGTGTATTTTTGTTCGTCCCTTGACTTTTAACTATTTGTTCTTCTTTCAGTTGTAGATATGGATATTATTCTATTTAAACGAAGTTGGAATTACTATATTACGGTGGTTTTTGTTTTTGTTTGTAATTTTTTTATCTTTGATGTATCCTTTTTTAGTTACATTTTGGTTTTAATATTAAGTAAAGAAGATTTTGCTAACTAAAATCCTGAAATGTCCTATCCTAAGGTAACCCCTGGCCAATTGTTCTTTCATCTCGAAGAATTTTCTTTCGGTTTCACCGATTTATAATGCGTTTATTTATTATCTATAGCATGTCAGTATGTATGTATTTTGAATATTTGAATATTGTTTCTGTTATGTTAATGACTTTTATTGTAATTGTGATTACAGTAAATAAATCACTATCACTAAGCATTTCCCCATTTTCTTACGGTTGTATGGAAGGACAACCCTTATCCAGTGTATCTCGCATATCATCATAGATTTTGCAACTTAAAAAAGGTATATAACCCCTTAACACAATACTAATCGTATCCTAAATAAGTATTTAGACAACTAAGTTGTAATCATCAGTAGGTAAAACCACTAATCAAAGGGCAGAGTAAAGCTAGCACATCTGATCAGGCAACAACTTTACACGGAGCCCACGTATACACTTCAAAATACAAATATGTCAACCAAAAATTACGACAAAATTACCTCTCTTAAGGAAAAGGCAACCACATGTGTTTATTCTCTTTCTATACGTCTACAACCTTTTTACCTCTTTTCTAAGAATTACTTTTCATACAACAGCTATAAGGGATCGGCTCCTCGTCACCATTCATAGTGTTCTGTTTGTTTTTAACGATATGAATGCTTTCGCAAGCGTCAAGATCGCGAGGATTATTGATGGCTTTAACAAGTTTTAACCCTTTAATCGACATATTGTGTAGTGTATTTAAAGAATGGTTGGCCACGTTAGATTTTTCTGGTCTATTGAATTTAATATGCGATATGTGTTTTTTAAACCGGGTTATTATTGATCGTTTCGTTTGGCCAATATATTTCAAATTACAATCATCGCAATTAATTTCGTATATACCTGATTTATCATAGATTTTGGTAAAGGATATGATTTTCTTTAAAATATACTTGATCACTACAGGATGTTCAAAATGATACATTTACACTTAATGAGCACCAAGGTAAAATTTAAAAAAAATTACCTACGAAACACGCTTTGTCAGAAATTTATCAAACTCTAACATTAAACTGAAGAGGCATCGGTTGTCAAAATGTGATGTGTTGTTATGTGTCGATTCGATTACTGTATATTTTCAGTATAGCATATAATTATTATACACTCAATAATTCTACTTAAATTCTTAAAATTATCCTATATCATTTTGGTTTGTCCTATAATTTTGACTGTCTAGGTAGACATCGAAGCATTTCCAATTTATATTATTTGGATATCCTTACATTTATAATAGTTTTGTTTGTCTTAATATTCTACACCGTTATTAAGGACCTATTTTATAACGTTTTCCTTGCTTTTTGCTATTTGGAATAATGTAATGTTATTCACAGCTCATTGTTTCTTTTATAATTAATTTTCGATACGTACTTAGTATAGAAATTTCGTAATATATTGTATCTCGAACAATAATATTTTAAATATCTTAATTTCCCTTTTTAACTCTTCTAATTACTATTTCATTTTAAAGCATAAATCTGGGGTTATGTTTTATATTTTCTTTCCAACATTTAACTCTTGCGTTGATTATCTGAAACCTAATTCTAATCAAAGGATAGATTGAAACATTATCTTGTAATTACCTTAGTTTCGTCTGTAATATTGTCTGGGTAATAATTTAAATAAATCTCATTTCCATTGTTTGTTTTTGATGGTTAGGTCAAGTAAATATAGCGTTTTGACAGTAATACCCGCGCCTTAGGTATTTACAAGTAGAGCTCACCGATTTTGATGTGGCCGGTGGGAGAATTGGTACGGGGGTCAAGTAAGGTCAGTGTTAGATAGAGACAGTATTCGGAAAAATGAAATGCAAACTCTTTGTGCGAGTCGTACATTGGGACGTAGTAAGGGATAATAAGGGATGCCAGAGGTTCCCCTACCTATGAATTTCGTGCGCATCTCGAGGGCGGTACTTCTAACCGGCCACATCAAAATCGGTGAGCTGTACATGTGAATTGAGCACGTGTGTGTATTTTTTCTAAACAAAATGGCGGACTCTTATTTTTTTCTTTAAATTCACAGCCTAGGCTTCAGGCGATCGCGCGAATAAGTCAACCCATCCTAGCACCTACAAAGAAAACTTTTCAACCGCTCCCACAACAATTACTGCGCACAAAAACTGTTTTTCTAAACTAAATATAAGCTGCTGGAGGGCATTAAAATTGTTAATGTACTTACGTGACTTTTCTAGTTACACGGAATTTATTTAGATTCCTGATAACTAAATAAATCAAAAAGTAATTATAATTAAAATCTAGTTACACGGGGAAATTAAATTCGAGTGTTTCTACCTTCACAATTCTCCCTTTTGTGTGCGTTATTTTAATTTCAGAATGAACTTTGTAATTCTTCATTGATTCTAAACTTTGTCGCTTTACACATCAACAAAAATTACAAATTTCCAAGAGCATTTGCGTTTAAAGTCCGCTTTTCCCTTTATGAAATTAACGCGACAAGGCTTGCCAAGTATGGCGCTGTAAATTGCGTTAACCGAAACCGTTCTTCAGCCCTCGCCGGCCTCAAACATCGAAAAACTATTTTCCTTCATCCAATTATCGCGTCCACTCAGTGAGGCAATAAGTTTAATACTGTAGGGCATGCACTGACGCGTACGACAAAAGATATTCCTCCTTCGAATCTCCGGGGCATTAAATTCCGAATACTTTGCTTAACTGCGAAAGTATAAAAACCTTCTCCATAAACACTAGATAGGTTTTATTATGTCTGACAGGGAATCTAAAAGTGGGAATTTAGTTCAATAAGGTTGAATCTGGAGCATGTTTAATATTAATACGTCGGAAGGTTTAGATAGTAACTTTCAGATTATGGCTTTTCCCTATATCGCGGTGTAAAAATATATTCGAACATAAAAAAATTCGAAAACGAAAAATTACATTCTTTGCCTTGTAAAATTACTGTTCTAGAATTTAGCTAATAAAAATCCCCAAAAAAAAATCCAGACAAGTTTTATTATTTTATTTTATTATAAGTTCAAACTACATTTTCAGTAGATATACAGGGTGCGGCAAAACAAACAGTGCAGTTGCGATGGGCGACTACATTCGCTGTGGTGAGGATATGAACCTGGGAGGGGATTCATTGTGTCCGGTAACTCACCCCGTTTTCAGTCGTAGCAATGGTTTGGAACGGAGAGCATCGCAGCTTCGCCGTTCGCACGTTTTTTGAAAGCGGTCGTTCTTTCATCATCACTCAGCGGACCTTCCGACGGCACTTTAACATTCCACTTTGTGATTCCGTTCTGCACCGCAATGTTATCGCGAGTTGGGTTCGTGCGCTGGAGGAAACTGGTTCAACAAAAAGGCCTAGGGGTATGGGAAGACCCAGAACAGTGAGAACTCCCGAAAATGTAGCTCTAGTGAGAGCAGCTGTTGAACAATCACCAACACGCTCTGCCCGGAGACATGCAACTGCATTAAACATGTCCGACCGCTCTGTAAGGAGGATTTTTGCATAAAGATTTATTCTTTCATCCCTATAAGATTATGCTGGTTCAGGAGTTGATGCCTCCAGATTTTCAAAACCTTGTGAATCACGCCCAAGAAATGTTAGGCCGTATCCCACCATGGTCAACGTTCTTCAGTAGTGATGAAGCCCACTTCCATCTCTCTGGAGCCGTAAACAAACAGAATTTCCGTTATTGGTAGGACAATAACCCACGACAAGTTCACGAGAGACCTCTCCACTCCCGAAAGTGACTGTATGGTGTGCCATTTCCAAATTTGTGGTTATTGGACCATACTTTTTTCAGGAGGATGAGCGTGCAACAACCGTCACCGCTCGGCGTTATGTTTCGATGCTCAAAAAATTTGTTTGATCCACAATTGGCACGGTTGGCTGAAGAACAAGACCTTGGGGATATTTGTTTTCAACAAGACGGGGCTACGGCCCACACAGCGCAGATTTCAATGACAAAACTGCGGCAGATGTTCCCTGCGCGCCTCGTCCCTCTGAGGGGCGACTTGGGGTGGCCGGCGAGATCACCGGATTTGAGCATTTGCGATTTTTTCCTGTGTGGCTACCTCGAGGAAAAGGATTTTCAACATCGTCCTCACAATTTGGAAGAACTGAAGATCCGTATTACAGAGGAAATCGCCGCCATTCCGATCGATATGTGCCAGAACGCAGTTGAAAACTTCAGAAATCGCCTACATCAGTGCATCGCTTCTGGAGGACATCATCTTGCTGATGTGATCTTTAAAACTTAAGTGAAAAAATGGGGTATAGTACTGACTCTAGCAGAATAAACCACTTTTTCGTAAGTTGTGCCATTTTTTTTAATAGCCCATCAAAACTGCACTATTTGTTTTGCCGCAGCCTGTACACGATTTATTGGGAGAGTGCCTTAGTTGGCAACACAGGACATGTTTAAAAAGCCGACTGTCAGATAATAACAATAATTTATTAAATGCCCAACAGATTATATCCAAAACTGGACAGAAAACAAAATAAAATAGTTAATACTTTCGCTAGTATACAGTGTGTTTCAGTTTTCGTGGGGACACCTAAATAACTTTTTTATTTTGAAAGCAATCAATATAAGATTTTTATCAGTTGTATAGGCCACGACAATGCAAGTTTCCATATGAATAAAGTTTTTATAAAGTCAATATCTAGCGAACTATAATTAAAATAAAAACTAGCGTTTCAAGTAATGTCATACTAGCAATTAAGCAAAAAAGTATTATATACAAAAATTCTGTAATAAAAGTTCAGAAGCAGTATTAACAGATCTAAATGAATATTTTATAAACGTTTATGCAATTATAAAGAATAATAATTGTGGACCTATGTATGAAAGCATCAAACATATTTCTGAGACATGCTCGCTTCATTTTACAGATCTCGACGAAATAAAGCAAACAATTTACAGTTTGAATGATACAAAATTTGTAGGAGATGACGAAGTACCTACTACTCTTATAAAATAATGTGCAGAGAGTCTAGCAGTACCGCTGCAACATATAGCAAATCTCTCTTTTGTAAAGGGTAAATACCCAGATAAGATGAAGTCTAGCATAGTAAAACCAGTGTATAAAAAGGGCGATAGGTCGGTATTTAATATAGAGTTGGTCTCAAACTTATCAAAAATTCTAGAGAAGCTTACGTTTTCCAGAATGACTAATTTCATTAATAAACATGGAATATTAAATAACACACAAAATGGATTTTACAAAAGGCCGATCAATCTCAAGGGCCATGTACCAGTTACTGGAAGAGATTTCGAATGGATTAAGCAAGGGATAAACAACTATCTGCATGTTCATGGACTTGTCAAGGGCATTAGATAGCGTGGATCACGGAGTACTTCTTGATAAGTTGTAGATCATGAGTTTTCGTGGATGGGCATTTGAGTGGATTGGCTCATATCTTCCAGGTAGGAGGCAGTGTGTCAGTGCTAATAAAATTTCTGGACAAGAGGTACGATCTGAATGGGGCCAATGTTCATTATGGTGTGCCACAGGGATCAATTTTGGGTCCAGTATTGTTCCTTTTATATGTAAATGACCAGCCAGCAGTAGCTGCATCCCTAACTATACAATTTGCCGGTGACTCTTCATCAGTAATAAGATCAAAAACAGAATATGTATCTACTGAATTGTTAACGACGCACTTGTCATGCTTTGAGGATTGGCTTACAAGAAACAATTTAAAAATGAATGTAAGTAAAACGAATCTAATAAGATTTCGTGCCAAAAGAATGAAAATTGATATCGGACATATAAACATAATTCATTCTGATGGAAAGACAAGTTTGAAATAACCTCAGCAAAGATCTACCAATACCAAAGGACCTTAACCTTTCCTATAAAACGCGGTGATCGATTAAATCAAATGTACGAAAAAAGTCCGTGTAAATAATGTCCAGTTGGCTACCAGCATCAACAGTCTGAGCTATTTCCTGAGAAAGAAATATATTAAAACAATTTTTTAACATTTAGTAATTTGCGTTGTGTTTTCATAACTTTCTATTTCAATCTAAAACAATACAGGCTGATTCAAATTAAATGCGCACTATTGCTATCTCTGTTATTATTGATTCTAGAAAGTAGGTTAAATTAGCAAAGTATTAGTGTTTTTAACATTGATTAGCATGCAGTGCATGAAAAAAAAAATTGAATAACGCATTTTCGAGAAATTTTGAAATTTATAATTTGTTTAAATGGAACACCTGTATATTTTTTAAAATTCTGAATGATAATGTTCTTTGTAATATAAAAGTCTCAATACACTATTGTCCTAAAACGAATAATAAAGTATTTACGGTGGAATTTAGTTGATGTCAAAGATACTCTTTTATTCTGTAAAATCAGTAGTAGGCTTCTTTCACTTTAAACAGAACAAATAGTATGCCCTTTGTAAATGTCAATAACGTATTGAATATAAATCTTTCGCACGTTTAGTTATTAAAAATATATTTTTTTTTATTTTGTGTTGTGTTCATTAATTCTCTATTTATTTTTCTAAACATTTTGGTTTTACTTTCGTTGCTTAGTGTTCGACAATATTTCACTATGGTAGTTCCTCATTTGGAGAAATGCGATATGTTGGAAGCATACATTTTATGTCGTAAAAATTCAATAAGGACTAGCGAATATTATGCTGAACACTATCCTTTACGACAGCAGCCAGATTGACGTGCCTTTCGAAAACTTTACAATCAGTTTAGACAGCATGATTGCTTATTTAGAACGAAAAGAACAAAGAAAAATATCGTCGTCAACGAAGAAGTAGAAATTACAGTGTTAGCATATTTTGAAGCCCATCGCGAATTTTCCATTAGGGACGCTACTAAGGAATTGGCATTAAGTTATTCATCAGTTCAAAGAATTTTGAAAAAGCATAAGTATATCCCCTTTAAGTTCAGAATCTCTCAAACATTACAGCCAGGAGATTCCGCCAGGAGATTTCGCCAAGAGATTAGCTTTCTTTCATTGGTTTGTTAGTTTTTGTGATGAAAATTTGAATGGAGCACAGTACAGTGTAT
This sequence comes from Melolontha melolontha, assembly GCA_935421215.2. NCBI lineage: Eukaryota > Metazoa > Arthropoda > Insecta > Coleoptera > Scarabaeidae > Melolontha > Melolontha melolontha. The sequence continues at coordinate 6,781,053 of OW285242.1, read as the reverse complement.
TTTATGAAGTGACGAAACAAATTTTTCAAATAGAGGCATGTTTAATAAGAAAAATAGTCACTACTGGTCTCAAGAAAATTTATTAATAGTTAGTCCACATGCTGCACAAGTTCGATTTAGTTTTAACGTTTGGTGTGGATTAATTGGTTCGGTAGTCGTTGGTCCACTGTTCTACAATGGTACGTTGACAGGAAACAGATATCTGGAATTTATTCGTAACGTTCTAGAGGATTTCCTTGATAACGCCAATTACCTGATGCTCCAAAATTTATACTTTCAGCAGGACGGTGCTCCTGCACACAACTATCACCTAGTGCAAACCTACCTCGACACCATCTTTGCCGAAAAGTGGATTGGTACAAATGGTCCAATTCAATGGCCAGCACGCTCTCCTGACCTCTCACCTTTAGACTTTTTTCTTTGGGGATACCTAAAAAATGAGGTGTACAAAACGCGATACGACAACGTGCGCGAATTGCAAGACAAGGTCAGAGAAGTTTTTCGCCAATTAGATAGAAGGACAATCTTAAGAGCCACCCAGAGTGTACTGAAGCGGGCACGAAAATGTATTGAGCAGGAAGGTGACACCTTTGAGCAGTATTTATAAATTATACATGTACTTTCTTCTTTTTAATTTAATTTTGTAAGCTATAATATGTTAAAATAAACATTAAACACAAAATATGTGTCTGTTTTGTCAAAAGTTAGCGGAGCAATGACAACATATAGGAGGAAATAGAAACTGCTATAACTACTTTATTATTCGTTTTAAGACAATAGTGTATTGAAACTTTTATATTACAAAGAACATTAGCATTCAGAATTTTGAAATTTATACAGGCTGTTCCATTTAAAAAAATTATAAACTTCAAAATTTCTCGAAAATGCATTATTCAATTTTTTTTTCATGAACTGCATGCTAATCAATGTTAAAAACACTAATACTTTGCTAATTTAACCTACTTTCTAGAATCAATAATAACAGAGATAGCAATTGTGCGCATTTAATTTGAATCAGCCTGTATACTTAAGTAAACTAGCCTCAAAATTATTATTTTTATGTCAATTACATATCTCCAAATGCAGTATGGCCCATAAGTTATGGTACACCTGTATATCAACTTATTCACAGTAGTATTCTCAAAACGTGAATGTTAGGTGCTACACTTTGAATGAATGCATAGTTAGCCCATATTTTTTCTAAAGAAATCTTTTTTTTTGCAAAATAAATTAAAAAACGAAACTCAAAATTTGCCTTTTATTGTATATAACAATCTGATATTTCAACTTGACGATACCCCAGTCGACAATGCAATGATAGTATAGCCTTTCCTCGGAGGCCGTGCGGAAGGAATAGCTCTTTAATTAATTGGCCTCTGAGGGCACATAACCACCCATTCTTGAACTATCTTTATGGAAGTTTCTACAAAACGCAATCTCGAAATAGAAAAAGAAAACGAACAGGCAACAAGGCACGCTTACACAGATATTATGCCTTCAATGTTTTGGAAAATTACGAATAACTACAGATAGCGGATCGAGGCATCCATTGACGTCAGTAGAAGTTCATTAAAACATAATTTTTAAAATTTTAATTATTAACGTTTCATTTTTTATGAATAACTATTTTTATACTTTTTGGAATATCTTTAATAAAATTTTGGATTTAGCCTTTTTTTCTAAATTTCCAATAAAAATGACTAGTTCTCTATTTTTTTCTATTTATTTTGGTATTTCAGATGGCTTTGCATGTGAAATAGAGAAAAAAATAATTGCTGGTCATAAGCAGAGAGCGGATTGAAGCGATTGACTATTTGCCTCGATAAATCGTTGTGGCTGTATCATGGATAGTATGCACGTTATAATATATATAATCGAGCAAGCAAATAGTGGGTGCTTGCTCGATTGCATTCGTCGAGCAGATGTTTATATTTCCGTTGCTATGAATAGGACGTTGTATGTATTCCTACATAAATTCAACAATGGCGTGTAAGACGGAATAAAAATTACCACAATGTTTGCCATCAACTTCCAAAAAATCGGAATAATAACAATTTAATGAAGATGTAGGTGTAGGTTTCCGCGGTCGTTCTCTAGATGTAGATCTCGGTTTCCGGGTCGGAACCGCGTCGAGTTAGGCATAATTGCCAACGTTTCGTCCACTGTTTCAAGGGACATCTTCAGGGCTGTACGTAGATGTTCGTCGTTTCGCAGTAGCTTGAAGAATGCTTTCTTCAAGCTTCAAGCCTGATTTTTTGTTTTATTCAGTTCAAGATTGCATGGTAGAATTTCAAGTTGAGTTTCCACATTTTGTAATAGATTATATACAATTTAAGAATACTTTGGATAGAACTTTAAAACTTTTTTCTGAAACTGGTAGTCCCTTAAAGAAAATCAGGCATCGGAGCCGTTAAGAAACGTACACCTCAAGTCGTCAATCGTGTTGAAGAAATAATGGAAAATGAACCACAAACATATGTTCGACATTTGAGTCAACAAATAAACCTTTCTGTTGGTACAACTCACAAGTTATTAAAAAAAGATATACAACTTTATCCATACCGTGTCACAGCAGTACAAGAATTGTTAGAAATTGATTACCCACGTAGGCTACAATTTTGTAATTGGTTTGTAAATATGAACAATAACGGAGGACTTTCGCAAAGAGTCATCTTTACTGATGAAGCATGGTTTTATAAAACGGGATACCTAAATTCACAAAATACAAGAATTTGGAGTAATGAAAATCCACATGTAATTAATGAAGAATCGCTACATCCAGAGAAAATTGGTGGCAGCGATAAGCCAAAGGCGAATCATTGGACCAATATTTTTCAGGGAACGTTAAATGCTCAAAGGTTGCGTACGGAAATTTTACAACCATTTGTCAATCAGTTGCATGACGATGAACTTCAAAATGCATATTTCCAACAAGACGGAGCACCTTGTCACTGTACTGCAGAATCTTTGGATTACTTAAGAGAATTTTTTGATGAGCGTATAATTAGTCAAAATACTGAAATTGCCTGGCCTGCACGTTCATGCGATTTAACACCTTGCGACTTCTCTTTGTGGCCTTATCTAAAGAATAACATATTTGGAACACCTATATTGAATTTGAATGATATGCTACAGAGAATCGAACAGAAATGCATGGAAATTAATAGCAATCCAGTAATGTTGAAGAATATCATCAGAAATTTTGAACGGAGGATTTTAAAATGCATTGATCTTGAAGGATAACATTTTCAACATTTGTTATAGTTTTCAATAAATACCTATTATTTGTTATTTATTTGTATGTATAAAACTGTCAAAATATATAACTTCGTAGGTTTAGTAGTAAATTTTAATTTACAACATACTTCAAAATGTTCTCAGTAAATCACATGCTATTAGATTGACTCTTCAAATGAACACTTGTTATAATATAAAGATTTTACCTCATATTAACATAGTAAAATAACAAATAATAATTATGTTAATCGTATTAAAAAACTTACGATAATGTTACAAGCAGTTCGGAATTACAGCACTTAAACTTTTAGCGCTTCAAACAACAATTACTAGTAGCTTGCTGTAGAACACACATAAATCCTTCTGGTTCTCATGAATTTTTTATTTACATCGGCATTACAAATGAGTCTCTTGAATTATTTCCAACGTAATGTGTTCGGACAATATACAATACGGAAGAGACATAATGTCATTAGATCCGAAGTGCTGTTAACGAATCATTTTCGTTTAAAATACAAATGTAGCATCCATCTATAATGGACACGTTTCTTTAGCTAAAATTTTGTGAATTTGTTTGATTTTAATATTCGCGTCGTTACAAGTTTTTTTTTATTGACGCTATGTACATTTACAATCTGTTTTCTTTGAAAAAAATAACTAAAAAGATTTAAAAAGAATCTGTGAGCATCGTGAGCTCAACGCAATATGTTCTTGATCTGACCGATCGAAGAAGGGGAACACGCCTAATCAAATTAAACAACTCTTAGATGCCGTTTATAGCGAATCCTTCATATTTTACTCTAAGAAATGCGTGGAATTCTTCTGTTTGCGGCATAGACAATTTTATTTATTGAAGAATTCGTATTAGAAGATCGCCGTTTAAAAGTGAAGAAATTATCAGGCAATGTCCATCATTTCTAAAACAAGTGTTCGCCCGAATTCTGCATGCTCGTTTTGGTATGAATAAGGTTAGTGCAAGATGAGTACCACTCCTTTTTCTACTCGTCAACGCTATGATAAATGTAGGAAGATGACTCAAAACCGATTTTTAAATTGTCACAGTAGATGACACCTGTATGTTCTGTATTATAATACTCTATCCAAAAAGAAGTTGATGAAATGGTTGAGTATCATACTACATAACCATAGTTCGTCTTCTGTGAACACTAACTTAAAAATCGATTTTGGGTCATCTCCTCGCATTTATCACAGTGTTGACGAATAGAAAAAGTCGTGGCACTAATCTTGCAATAACCTTAATACCAAAATGGTCATGCAGAATTCGGCGAACAATTACTTCGCACATGTTAGACATTGCCTGATAATTTCTTCACTTTCAAACGGCTATCTTGGGGCCACTAGATGAACTCGTTCCATAAAGCCAAAAGTCGTTCAATCAACGAGAGATATTATGGAGGTATTTACTGATTCACTTTAAAGATCGCAATACAACTGTCAACAGCACATACTATGCCTGTTTGTTGCATAAATTGAGAGACAATTTTCCTGGAAAACATTGAGGAAAATTCAAAAATTGTCAATGCATTATTATTGAATTCTTTGTTCGACAACCTTTTCTCTTGAATATTCCATTTTTCCAGAGGCCTCCAGGTTTTTCGGCGAAAAACTTTTCAATGTGATTTTTTTGTGGATCAAAGAGTTAATAGTTTGTGCCATTATGGACATTTTTTAATGAGCTAAATAGGTGAAAATCTAAAGGTGCAATGTGTATGGGAATATGTTGGTTGGGGTAGCACATCTCAACCTAGCTTCAACAGCTTTCGTAGAGTAGTCCGAGGGTCATGGGGCTGTACATTGTCGTGATGAATCACGACACACCTCCGTTGGCTAGCTTTGGACGTGTTTGTTCAATTGGTGTCTTTAATTCGTCTAATTGTCGAGCAATACTTTTCCGAATTTATCGTCTGTTTTTTTTGGTAGAAGCTCTTAATATCAAGATTCCTTTCCAAACCGACCAGACACAAAGCATGACTTTCTTCGGACGAGGACTGAGTTTTGAGGTGACTAAAGGATGTTTGCAACACCTTTTCCGTTCAACATTATTATAAATAATTCAATTATCATCCCCGACTTGCTTCCAAAACGGTGTGAATCCAAAATGGAAACGTGACCCAACAGGTTTTTTCCATTAGATCGCGTGGTACCCATGCAACAAAATACCCATATAGGTGAACTTCACAAAATGCTTGCGGAAGGTGAAATTTCATATTTTTAACATTTTTGCTAATTCACATGTCATATAGGTTATTTTTTATTAGTGTTTTGATCTGATGTTCATCAGTAGCGGAGCCTACCTGGGTGTCCTTGTTCTTCAAGGTTGAAATCACCACTTTTAAACCTATCAAGCTACTTCCGCACAGTTCTTTCAGCTACAGTGCCGTCAGCATAAACAGCACATAGCGTTTTTACTTTTCTTGTAACAGAAAAGCATCAAACTCTGTTTCCATCCATTTTAAAGAGCGTACAAAACTAACCAAAATTAATTTATCCTAACCAAACTCGTTCTAAGGATGCCTGAAATATCATCTTTGGAATATATGTATATGCCAATTGTTTTCAATTATTCCATTATTTTCAAACCTGTCGTAATGCCATCTATCGACAATCGGCACAAACAACTCAATGTTATAATGTTACATGTGAAACAAAACTAAAGACCCAGCAGAAAAATTAATATAATAATAAAAACCAAAGAAAATAAAAATACTACAAACACATTACTTAATAAAATAAAATTAAAAAACCCTTACCACAATAGAATTTAATGATTCTAAATACGTATTTCTACAACCACGTTGTCATCTTCAGTAGAAAAAACAGTGTAACACTTGAACGCACAAAAACACTCACAGAAGGATTGTTCTGAACGTCTTCTAGTTTAACGTCTTCTAGTTTAACACAAATCTATTGGGGTAAGGGTTTTTTAATTTTATTTTATTCACTTATAAGCCACAGTCTCCGATTTGTTAGTTAACACGTTACTTATTTTAATCGACTCCCTTTTAAATGAAACAGTTGAAAAGTTATTAGGCATACGCATATATACAATGTCAATACACTCTCGGTTAAGATATTAGATTGGATTGTACCTCCCTAAGGCAAGATACAACTTTGCGAAGAAGTTTAAATTAGAGTTTGCAATATTTACACGAACAAAACTTCGACATCTAATTGTGCCGATCAAATATTTTATCATATGTATGGAGGTGAAATGAAGCAGAGTTAAGTTGTTAATGACAAAAGCTCATTTACATTAGAAGGTAAATTATTACATTTTAAGTATTATTATTAAAGGCTGGATTATATTAAAAAAAAAAAACTGAATATATGCGCATAAATATGCAGATGTTTTAGCCTAAATATGTACTTCCTTATGAAAAATATGCACGTAAAAATGACGAGGAATGATAGAAAATGGAATACTGTAGAAAAAAATATTCTATTATGTTTACTACAAGTTTATTTAGAACATTTTACAACATAGTTAAACTATGAAAACAATTTACAATCACATGTTTCTCAGTTTTCAACTAAAAAATTGAGATGCTTGTATGAAAACATGTATTTATATATTGAAAAGATTCATTCTACGTCGACGCTTGTTATAGGAGCATATTTCAAATTACGAATATCATCTATTGTCTACTCAATATTTTCTACTGAATGACTACACAAGATTTTAGCAATGTCCTTTAGCTTTTTAAATCCCTTTATTTTTTCCGATTACAGTTAAAAATTTTTCATACACGGACTGTCCCACTCCTGCTTTAACATCAAAACATTACTTTTCAAATTTTAACTAACAAATCGGAGACTGTGGCTTATAAGTGAATAAAATAAAATTAAAAAATCCTTACCACAATAGGTTCTATTGTGGTAAGGGTTTTTTAAGTTTTTAATTTTATTTTATTTTATTTTCAAATTTTGTTTATTATTTCAAAGCTCTCGATTAGCGATATAAATAGTTCTTAGAACTGCAATATAGAAGTGGAAATAAAACTGTAATTGGCTTTAATAAACGCCAACTGTTGAGGCATTTCCTTACTAGAATACACCTTCTGGCCGTATATCACACATTGTGCATCCCTATCAAGATCCATAATAATTGTCTTTATTCCTTCATAATGATTTGCATGAAAAATAATAACCTCCAACCACGTTCCCCATCGTGTGATTACTGGTTGAGGAGGAAGCGGAACACCGGGTAGATGTTGCTTGTAAAATTGAACTCGTAATGGGGCCTTTAAAAATATTTTCTTGACACTACTAATTAAAGTATTTTCTAAGTGAAAATGGTTTCTGGACTTCTTCTGCAACACAATTTAGTCCGTGCGCCAAGCAAGTTGTGTGAATTAAATTTGGGTAAAAGATTTTCAAGTTGAAAGCTGCCTTCACCATGTATGGTGCAGCATCCGTCAAAGACCATAGAATTTTCTCTGTTGGAATCGATTCCGGTAAGAAGAAAGTTGCCAGTTCTTCCTGTATAAACCTAGTTCTTGTCAAATTAATTGCCATTTCCAACTGTTTGGATGAAATTAAATAAGATTTTGCTAGAACCTATACGTTAAGGATACCAATCATTAAGTGAACTATGTATCGGCCCACACTATCAGTAGTTTCATCTACGCGTATATAAAGATAATTGTTTGCAACAACCTTCTTAATGCTATTCAATGTCTCTGCATATATACAGCGAGTATAATTTGTTATATTTGCTGATTTACTTTTGCAAAAATAACTTGACATTTAAATTGTTTAATTTATGTAGTGGAATATCTGCCGACACAAACATTTGACACAAATCTTCATTAAATTGTTCTTGTTCCGATTTTTTGGAAGTTGATGGCAAACATTGCGGTAAGATTTGCTGACTCTTCTACGCCAATTTCATCTTTGTTAGTTTTGCAACATGAGATGGAGTTTTCATATGTTGGTCGCCTCGGAACTTTCTCTCATTTGTAATCCGCAAAAAAAAATATCATCGGTTGTTTTTTATAATGTAAATGTTAGTAAAAGGTAAAGGAATAATTAGAAACTTAATTAATTAATTAATTAATAAGAAGAAATAAACTTAAAATTTTACTCACAATCTTGCAGCATGCTACGCAAAGCACTTCTTCGCAATCCATACGCAATTCTGAATAAGTTGCAATTCATCCAGGCACAGTCGCTATTTTCGGCATTTTTGCTATTATATATCACAACTTACAACTCGCAAGTTTACACTTCGAAAAGCCAGCGTAAAGTGATGTTTAAAATAAAATTATTTTCGAATATGGGAATAAATTTCTCCGAATAGCAAAGAAACACATATACTCCTAATTTTCTGGTAAAATGTATTTTTGTATTTATTTAGAAGTTTTAAGGTATTAGCTTTTCCTGGAATTTTGTCTCGGCCTGGATGTATGGGAAGAGCATTAATAAATTCTTGGAGACGCTTATCGGAAAAGTAACATGAAGAAGCTTAATAAAATGCTATTTTTAATTTAAAGAGGGCTGTTTAATTTTAGTTTATTTGTTACATCCACGATGTATTTTTAGTAATGCCTATAATAAATTTGATTTAGTAAATAAATAAATCTCGGATACTTAAAATATGAAAAATTGCTGAATTACTCCAAAATATGCAAATAATATACAAAATGCATATATATTGCAAATATGCAAATTTATGCAAACTGCATATAATCCGGCCTCTATTTATTAGTATTTAGTATTACTAAGTTTATATGTTGTAGCTATATCACATTTTTTTAAAGTATATTTAATTTTTTCTGATAATTAATATACTGTCATATATATTTTTAATTTCTTTGAAAAAGACACTATGTGTCGAAACATGTAAAATTGCTGTAAATATATGCATATCAAAGTAAACCAGACCTTAAATTGTCAACCAATTGAACCATAACATACTAAGGTCAAGAAGTAATTATCTATATATATATATATATATATATATATATATATATATATATGTATATATATATATATATATATATACATATATATATATATATTGATATATATATATATATATATATATATACATATATATATATTGATATATGGCTACTAGTGTCTGATAATATAAATACAAAATTGAATAATTCAATATAATATAGCTGATATTTTAATATTTATAAAATGAATTATAAATCTCTATTTTTAAATATGATATCAAATGTTACACACAGATGGGGTTGTTTAACATATTAAATCTGTTACTTGCGTATGATTCAAAGATACATAATCGTTTAAAAACGAAGCATACATAACCTAAACAGCTGTACTTGTGTATAACTTCTTATAGTTATTTTTTGGCGGGCTTAAATTTGGGTTAATTGTACGGCTTCTGAGAACAATGAGACTCTTGGGTTGTGCATGGTAAAATACACTCTAAATGCAGGTTCGGTGCTTCCAATAGAATACGTACAACATCAAATGATGACAACACAATAAATAATGGTATTTTTATTATTCAAATCTACTAAATAAAACGAGTGAGTTAAGGAATAATTTAAAAGGCTTTAATGAAGGTGTTGAATGATAGGTAAGTGATCAATATAATAAAATTATGAATAATCAAATGTATCATGTCACGTGATAATATTAACATAATATAAATTCAAGGTTAAGCATAACGACTTAATGAAAGTGAAATTAATTAGACTAAAAGTATAAATAATGCTATTGAATTAAATTATTGTAAACAGGAAACTGTATTATTCTTGCTTTAAACTAAATTATACTAATATTAATTGTACCCATAAGGTATATTTTTTTTAAAAAACTTTGATAGAGGTTTCATTTTGTGGAATGAATTAATTCAACATTTTCAAAAATTTGTAGGAGGTTAAAAGAATACTTATTTAGAAATAGACAGGAATAGGTTAGTCTGGAGTCGGCTTGTGGATCCGAAAATGCAGGATGCAGGTTTGGACGGGCAATCGGGCGGCGTCTCCACTTAGCTTCGGGCTAGCTGCATACTTTTCCCGGTGAAATGGTATTTTCGGTTTCTGAGGCACTGGCTGACGTCTGAACACGCAAAATGCGTCAAAAAGGAGCTGGATAAACAGGTAATGTTTTTCTAGGTTTGTTGTACAGGTTTTCTAATTTAATTTATAATTTTTCTATTAATTTCCAGAGAGGCACTTCAATACGTCGATGTGTTTAATGGAGTTTTTTACTTAGTGACGCTAACTCTCGTTTGTTCCGAATGCTAGCTTCTTATTCGTCTAATCTGTATGTATTACTATAATCTCGTTACTTATTTATAATGAAAATGATAATTTAATCACTCAAATTACATTTATGCTTAATAAAAATTACATATTTTATTTTAGTAAATAAATAATTGTCGTGTGAATGTTAATAATTTTATATAATACTAATTTATGGTTGGGATATTTCCCGCTGTAGTCATTTCAAATAAGTACAGTTTTCCCTAAATTAATTTATGTCATTTATTATTAATCAATTAAGTTGAAATATCTTTGGAAATACAAGATATCGAAATAAAATGACTAAGGCAAATGAAAAGATAAAAATAAATAAATATGAGAATATATTTTAAACAATTTGAAACGCGAAATCAACTTTATTGATATGTTAGATGAAGAATTCAGTTTCAAAAATTTCTTATTTTCTAAATTTTTACATATAAACGTTAACAATCTGTACTTTATAAACTAGGCTTTCTCCTGTGTAGGCTTGACCTACATCAATATATATATATATATATATATATATATATATATATATATATATACATATATATTTAATTATTTGTATATATGTTCGAGAAATTACATATAATGAATGAAATTATCAAACTCATTTGGTTTTGTAGTCATTAAATATGTCAGTACAACTTAAAAATTTACGATGATTTGAAGAAGTTATGGCCTATTAAGTTTTATTGAAGGAACTACTCATTTCCAGCAGTTTCACTATGAAATTATTACTTGAGGTTCTTATAACTACCAGCCATATAAACATTACAATTTTTCTTTATTGCGCTTTGTCATTTGCAATATTATTAAAAAGAATCGTGAAAAATTCAACACACACCACGGCGACCCAATTTCGAGCTTCAATTTGCCAATTTACCCGGCTGTTACATTTCGTGAACCCTAATTGCGACGTCCACATTCAGGTGCTATTGATCGAAATGAAATAACTAGAGGGATCAACGTCAAACCCACGTCAAGCAACAGAAGTCGAAACTAACCTTGATATTGATTAACTTCTCTTGTTTTAAAAGCTTTTCTTTTGTTTAATTTTACTGGGCAAACGGTACCTGGAGTGCTTCGTGGATCTGCGATCGAATAAAAGCGTGCCGGAGTATAGTAGGTTATTGCTTTCTCGACAAGACGGGTTTTATTTATTAATGTTAGTCTCTGTCTCAATAAACAATGTTTATCGTACATACGAATACATATACAGTCGCATAGGATATACAACGAAACCTTTAATTTCCGGTAAATTTTGATCGAAACCTTCTCCCGATATTGCAAATTAGAATGTCGTCTTTTGGTAAAAATGCACGCGCCTTAATTTCGAATTACAATTACAAGTCATGGGCGTAGTCAATTTGTGAATTTCATGTTAACGTCAATTTTATCAAATAAAAGAATAAACACAATAATATGTGACAAAAATAGGAAATATCCAATAAATGTACATATTTTCAAACCTAATTTTATTTACAAATGAAACAGAGATGCAATAATATACACGTTTGTAACGGTACACATGGATACACATCACCTCGATGACCACGAAAATAGTCACTATAGAAAATCATTGTATACAAATATACAAAGTATAATAACGTATTTAACCTAAATTTAAGAAACAACACTGGGAGCTAACAGTATATTGAAATAAAATCTGAAAAAGGCAGTTAAACAATATGTTCTGTAAATTTCAAACGAACATATATATCGTAAATATTGCTTTCTATATTTTACAACGCTAATTATTCAATTTTGTTAATTGAAAAATTCGCCCTTAAACAGAATTCGCACCCACGCCCATAGATTCCCGGACCATTGCTCTGCCACTTGAGCTATTAAGGACTGTGCCTCCAAATACATTGGGAAGCCCTAGGTTACATTAAGGAACATATTGCTGTAGATTTTTCCCAGCAAATATTTTGAGAAATTATTTAAATATTTTTGAGTGAATTATTATTTATGTATGTATTTTTATTTTGAATTTATTTATAGATTTGACTAGCGTAGTTCGAGCACGCCGATTACTTTGCTGTATACGAAGATTTTCACTGTATTTTTTGTTATACGAAGCCGATGGCTTTGCTGTATCCTTAATTGAGACACTATTGTACGCTGAGTTTATAAGGTCGTGTGTTAAGAAGATAAACCTTTATCTTTGTTTTAAGTAGCTTCGTGATTTGTATTAATTAGTGATGGTGTTTGATTTCAATACCGATTTATTTACGAGTGTGCAGAACTCGTAAGTGTTTGATTTAAAAGTGGCTTTCTAACTCAGGTGTCTCGAAAAAAAATATAATTTTTTTTCATTCACGTAAGTCAATCATTTAAAAGATTTATTATAATTTAAAAGAGTGTAATACTGTATTTTCTTATGTATAATTATTTTCATATTGATTTTTAATCTTAGTTAGTTGAATTAAATGACAAAGAACGTTTTTTAAAATTTCTAATGTAAAAGATTTCTGTATCGATAAAATTTTGTTCGCTTGGGTCAAGGGCATTTTTTCATGTGGATTGCACATGCGTTTAGGGTCTGCTTCGGGCTGTCATATAGTTTGGTTATCTTTGTTTATAGTGGGAGAAATTAAAATACTTCTTTGGAATTATTATCAGGATAAAATAAAACAAATTTTAATGAATTTCACTTTTTAATTGACACTGCAACGATCGTTTCGCTCCAACCTGAGCTTCATCAGACATATATATATATCAGACAGGTTGGAGCGAAACGATCGTTGCAGTGTCAATTAAAAAGTGAAGTTCATTAAAATTTGTTTTATTTTATCCTGATAATAGTTATAATGGAATTTCATCAAGTAAAGGCTGAAACAATTATATATTCTTTGGAATTTATTAGTTTTATTTTTGCTCGGTTGTCACTAAGGAAGTTTAATTGTACGCTGCGGTCAATTCCGTACAATAATTTTACCTTAATAATATTGTTTAATGACGCAATATTTATCTTTATACTCCATAAAGATATTTTCTTTTATTTTTTTTATTTTTTGTATTAAAGTTTCATTTAAATATATTGTGATTTTCATTTTACCTTTTACTCTTTTACTGGCGCTGTATAAATTTGTAGAAGAGAAAAACCACGTTTTCCAATTGGATCCTTGAGGGAAAAGCACTCTCATCGTGAAAATAAACCGATTGGTTGGCAGATTGGTTGTGAATTTTGAATTAATAAAATTCAAAATCACAATTCATAGCAATATGTTAATATTTTGCCTGTACTCGGGACTTGTTACAAATTAATTGCAATTTATGGTCTTCTGAGGCAGACGTGTGCCGGTGTACAGACGACCTGGCGAACGTTATACCGTCTGTAACTTCCGTCCATGTGTCCCTTTTGGTAGAGGATCCGTGATGTTATGGGGAGGCATCTCTTTACAGGGCCATACAGCATTGGTACCATTACCTAGGGTTAGATTAACAGCAGCTAGATATGTTACCGACATTTTAGAAGAACATGTGATACAATATACGTCCTTTTTTGGCAAAAATTGTGTTCTTATGCAGGACAATGCACGACCCCACATAGCAGGAATTGTACAGCAATATTTGCAGGAAGTTCAATTGCCAGTATTAAGGTGGCCTGCACGAAGCCCAGGCATGAACCCTATCGAGCATATCTGGGACCCCCTAGGACAAACTTTAAAACGGCACCAGCGAGCATTCCGTAACCTTGAAGAACTCGAAGATGTACTTTTACAAGAATGGGAAAATCTTTAACAAGAATATGTTGCAGACCTCATACGCAGCATTTCAAGGAGGATGGAAACTGTAATTCAAGCCAGGGGTGGATATACCAGATACTAGTGCCATTTTAAACCAGTATTTCTTATTTTGTAATTTTGAATAAGGTGTTCTTTTGTTATTTTCTGCATTAGATGAGTTAAACAGTGCTGCTAATTATCTTTTATGTTTCTTCATGACCTAACATTTATAAGTAGAATAGTTTAGATTTTCAGAAATGACATTTTATGGAAAAAAGTTGGTGTTGCGATAATTATTTTGCGGAGTGTAATAATTTTGCTGTCGGTGACTTTCGATCGCACTGTGTTATTTATTACTTTGAATTCTTGCCTGGCATATAAAATCGCGTTTCTGCTTTGATATTTTTTCATTTTTAGATGTCTTACTAATTTCCATAATACAGTTTTTTTTTTGTACTCAATTTAAAATAGTGGAAGTCGTTATAATTTGCGCGACGAACGGTCTCGACCGGTATAATCCCAGATTAATTCATACACACGGTTCGGGTTTACTATAAGCCCGGATTTCCGGGATCTTAACTCTCCGAAGCTAGCGCTCAAGACATAACCCATTCTCCGAAATTAGCATCGGTTTAACGCAACCGTATTATCTTAAATCCGGCCCGCACTTTTCGGGGGTATCGTCATCGGTGGACGGTGGCGCCACCTGTAGAACATTTATAATTAATTTTTCTGACCGCTACTTCACCATTGGGATACCCAGCGTTATGAATCAACTTGCAATTATGCGCGCTATATCGATGATGACGCGGAAGCTAATGGTGACGCGTTGGAAACTAGAATGAAGCGAATGGAAATGAAGACAGTAAACTGGGATATAAAAGTCAATGGAGAGTGGAAACGGGTTTAATTTTGAAACAAACGTAACTAGACTAATTAGGACTATATTGCTATATGCTATATCGCATTATAAGATATCATCGTGCTTAGTTTGCAGTAATGATTACTGTATGATATTTTCTAAATACCTAGGGTTAATAGGGCGTTAATAACAGCGATAATCTTAATAAAAACAAAATAATAGGATTAAGCAACTGTTAAGTCATGCGAAATGGAGAGAAATTTGCCCTTTCTATGTTTACAGGTATGGTGAAACGCAACCTTTAGAAAGATTCCTGTTGGTTCTGTTCTTGTTTAAGAGGATCTGCTAACAGACGCCAAAAGTTTCTTTACTATAATTCTACACCTTACTTAATTCTGGAAACTTATATAAATAATCTTTGAAAAAGAAATTAAAGAAAGCGACAAACAATAAAAGAAAATAGAGTCAACGAAGAATTGAAAAACTAACGCTGAGAGACTATCTCTTGAACTCATGTTTATGACAAAAGGTAATAGATATTAATTCTCATATGCATTCAAGTTCAACCAGTTGGTTTTATAAGTTATATATGTTTATATACTATGTTGCTAGGTATTGCCATTCTTGGCCGGTAGATGGTGTGAGATATTCTCTCATGGATATGTGTCGAACAAGTTTGGCATATGCGACGAATCGATTCAGGCCATGGTGACTTCCTTTCGTACGCTGATAAGGGTAAGGCAGTTCGAAACACCTGCCTCTATGTTAATTATTTCCAATGCAAATTTGGTATACGTTGTGTGTCCAACAAATATATTTTAACGTGTATGTATTATCGTATATTTTCAACCTAACGTATTAGATATTAAAATTAGGGAATGAAGTAATTAATATTTGTTTTTATTCATTAAAACAATTTGTCTTTTATGTAGACAATAAAGATTGTTAATTATTATTACATACGTGCTTTTACACAACAAAAGGGGTCAGACAAATTGCAGGGAAAGCGTAAAAAATAATTAAGAGACTTTATATTGGCGCCAGGATTAGAAAGAATTTTTTTATTCGTTGACGATTTCATAATACAACGACTTACAAAAAAGAAAATTTCTATGGATTTGTGAGAAATAAATTCTTAATTTAGTGTTGTAGAATTACAATTATTTTTAAGTTTAATCTTTACTACTTGTAAATAAAGTGTTTCCCATTTTTCTTTAGTAATTAAGTTTCTTTTTTCTAAATATTTTTAATAGAATAACAATATTCACTTTTAGGAATTTTTCCTAATATCAAAATGTAATTAATACATATATAAATATATATATATATATATAGGCACATATATATATATATATATATATATATATATATATATATATATAGGGTAAACTTAATTAGTCGGCGATTAAAGGTCTGGTTATTACTTCAAAGTGTATATATTTAAAATAATCCTACATGTTTCGGCAATGATGCCTTTGTCAAGGATATAAAAAATATAAATGACAGAATATAAATGTCAAGTAATTGAGTTGCTATGGTTTAAATTATTCAAAGATACATTCAAATAGTAATAATAAATCATGCCTTAGTATTCCAAAAAATAGATAGCAAGGTGAGAACAGATGTGTTGTTCGCTGCTAGCAGCTTGTGTCTTTTTCTAGGTATGAATTTGTGTGTTGGTTGCTGCTTGCAGCTTGCGTGTCTTTGGGTGTGTGATTTTGTGTCTGTGTAAGAGCGTAAGTATATGGTTTTGTATGATGGTGCGCTCGTGCGTGTGTTAAGTGACCGGTCACGTAAATTAGAGAGATCGGATAACCAGCCGGTGCGTAGGGCCTCCAACCCTGTCTCGACAACTTCTTTACTTTTCCGTGCAGTACTTCGACGGCCCGACCCCCGCCCCAACGAGGCAAGGCGCAGACCAGCGAAGCGCACCCTGCACGGGGTCGCTCATCGCAACCGAGGGAACACTCTTAGTGGCTACCTCGGTGAACGACGGTGACCGGTCACTTAACACACGCACGAGCGCACCATCATACAAAACCCTATACTTACGCTCTTACACAAACACAAAATCACACACCCAAAGACACGCAAGCTGCCAGCAGCAACCAACACACAAATTCATACCCAGAAAAAGACACAAGCTGCTAGCAGCGAACAACACATCTGTTCTCACCTTGCTATCTATTTTTTGGAATACTAAGGCATGATTTATTATTACTATTTGAATGTATCTTTGAATAATTTAAACCATAGCAACTCAATTACTTGACATTTATATTCTGTCATTTATATTTTTTATATCCTTGACAAAGGCATCATTGCCGAAACATGTAGGATTATTTTAAATATATACACTTTGAAGTAATAACCAGACCTTTAATCGCCGACTAATTAAGTTTACCTTATTATACCAAGGTCACGAAAATTATATATATATATATATATATATATATATATATATATATATATATATTGAGGCATTGCAAGAAGGGTTTCTTTTCTCTGAAAGAAACAAAGAATACTTGTAACCATAATGTTTATATCTAATATGTACTTCAATACCAAGATGGGGAAAGATTGATTCAAAGTATAAATACGTTATTTTGACGACAAATTTGCTTTGAAATAATTAACTTATTTTTCTATTTTTTTATAATGTTTACTTTCAATTTTTTTATTCAAATTAATATTTAACGCGTGTTTATTCAAACAAATGTAACGTATTTATTTTCAAATGTATTTGAACAATTAAGCCCCGCCCACAATTCTAACGGTGCAATAACCCGAAAATAAACCGATATTGCCAGAGTGTTTGTAAACACATAAACATATGTTATTCAACCAAAGTTATTTGATAAATCAAATTGTAATTTTTTTTACTGTTTTACTCTGTAAAAATGTCTAAAATAATAATATTCGAAAAGATAATACAAGTAAAGAAGGGGGCGATTTTGCGGAAAGTTATGCAATTAAAAACAAGTGAAAAAGTAAGCGTCGGTAATTAGTCGTCACAGTGAGAGGTCACGCTTTTTGTGCTCCGAATTAATTAAAACAAATTGGTGAAATTATTAAGTTCTGGAGAGTTTTGAGTCTACACAACGTTACTCACACCTACGATCTACCTGTAGACAAAGTTTACCATCTGCCGACCAATTAGTTCACGAATTACGAATTTTTAAAGTTTCAATACGTTAATTACCCGCCATAAGTTTCACCGTGCAACGACCAGCATCTTGGTACGCTTGAAACCGGTCATCCGAGCAAGCCGCCGTCGGACTTGGAGATTCTAAAAAACTCAAGTCATCCCGAGGGACCATCGCAGAAATATTATCCAGTTTCCCGTTGTGAAAACCAGCAGAACACAGGAGCAGGAAGCAACGGAAGCTATATCCGAAGACTCAGGTTTTTGCTAACTTTAACAATATTTTACGCGCCATTTTTACTTGCTCATATACTTTTCTAGAATTTTCTTTGTTTATTCCATAACTAACTATTTACTTTGTTTTCACCGATATAATATCACTGTAATTTTTATTCCACTTATTTAAATATTAGAATCCACTGTTTGTAATTTTAAAACTTGATTCTATGTTACTTTTATAAACTCTTTTAATAAAACAACACCAAATTGCACTTGTCGTACACCATATTGTTAGACTATAAGAATACCAACCGTTGAGTGTATCTCCCGTATTGTTATTTGTGTGTCACGAAAATTGTTAATATAAATTCCAAACTTTGCTAGATAATTTTTTGATTAATAAAGTTAATTGTCAATATTTTACTTTGGTTTTCTTTGTAATATACTTGAGATATTGTTCCGATCCCAAATAAATAAACTACGTACATAAAGTCAAAGTGGAGAGAGGTGAACCTACCTTAACCCTGAAGAAATTAAAGAAGCTAGCCGACGACGAAAATAACCAAAAACAGATAAGTATTGAACGAGCCCGATTTAAATAAACTTTTTATTATACAACAATTCACAGTTATATAACATTCATTCTTTTATATACATACGTTTTTTTATATATTTTAACAATTCGTAAGATTACATTATATTAATCAATAATAAGCACATTACAGATATTAGATCACGCTTGACACATTACATTTGTCAGCCCAACTTTTGGGGCCTTTATAACGATAATAAACATTCTTAAATATTAACCAATTCAGAAACATTACAATATATATATATATATATATATATATATATATATATATATATATATATATATATATAATTTAAAAGAAATTATCGACCGTACTATATTGCTTAAAATAAATTAAAAACTCATTTATTAATTATCTCTATATTTCGCAACGAGTTTGTTGCTTCTTCAGGAGATAAAAAAGTAGAGTTCAAAAACATAAAAGTGACGTACACGGACAATAAAATTGATTGAATTGATCAATTTTATTTTCTGAATAAATGTTGGTAGGTTGAATAGAAAGTTTAATTAGCACATATGGACCTATTCGTTGGCCTGCGCGTTTACCTGATTTTACGCCTCTAGATCTTTGGTTTTGGGGATATCTCTATGATCGAGTTTATTTAACAGTGCCACAGAACGTAAACGATTTACGAAACCGAATAATTGAAATTTCTGGGGAAATATCTAATAATTTCGTATTAAATGCCCCGCCCATGGTATTATAAGGAAATGCCAATATTGTATTGAGCATGACGGTAATTAATTAGAACAATATTTGTCAATTTTTTTAGTTTCATGGCATTACTACAGGATAACACAAGTGACTAAATTTACAATTAAAATGGATAATAGTAATTACCTCAATGAATTTTAAAAATACAATATTTTAATTAAAAATTAATCCAACTTCATAAATTGTTCTAAATATCCTTATAATGACTTTACTTTTTCTTTATATACTTGCTGGATTGTAATGTTTCCAAAACGGCCTTCTCGAAACTTTCGATATTACTGTCAACAACTCGCTTTCCCTCTATCTCTTCCAATCTTGCAATATTTACTTCGAATACTAACAAACTTATAGATGATCCCTTTTAAATTTTATTTTTTTAAATTATTTCATATTCAAATTTCTTTTTTATATTTCGTTTTCTCTTGTAATTTTTTTATCTATCTCCATGATGATTTCAAATTGTTTTCATGCAAAGCATACCATTCATTTAAATTACATAATTAAAAACAGCATATCTTATATTAATTAAACTATTTCCTATCAATCTATATCCATTTACATACCATATTTTTAAATATAATTCGATTTTGATTTGACTTTCTAAATTGACAATTAAAATAATGACTATTCAAAAACTAATAGATAACCAACTCAATATAACGTGTGTTCATTTGAAAAGTCAATCTAAGTTAATTTGAAATTTTGATAGAATAAGACGCAAATATATTAGTATTGTGTTTGTTGTTCCGTAAACGTAAATCCAAATGACATTTGATAATGTCAATCACATTTGTTATTTATTTGTATGTATGAAGCTGTCAAAATATACGACTTCGTAGGTTAAGTAGTAAATTTTAATTTACGACATACTTCAAAATGTTCTCAGTAAATCACATGTTACTAGATTGACTTTTCAAATGAACACCCGTTAAAAATTGTTACTCTACTCATAATAAAATCCAAATGTCACTTAATGACAAATACATATAATAATTTTTAACTCTATCAAATTTTTTTATTGAAAAATGGAGCAAAGATGTTTTATAATGAGCCAGTACACCATCACAATATATATTATACTTTACTTTCTCGTTCATAGCCCATTCTGAAAATAAAATTTTCCCACTTCTTAATATCTTAACTAAAATTTCATTAGGATACTAAAAAAATACAAACTTTACTAAAATAGTAGTTCATTGATTTTCTATGGGAATTGTAAAATCAGTCATAATTTATTTAATGTTACATTACACTGGTCTGCACCAAAATCCTCCTTCATAAAATTATGTCATAAATATGAAGATTTCGATGCTCTGAATCTGTTCCCTATGGCCAAAAATTGGCCATAGGGATCAGATTCAGAGCATCGAAATCTTCATATTTATGACATAATTTTTTCTATAACGTCTAGTTTTTTCGATATGATTTTTTTTCCAAAATATCATAAATTCCGTTTTTTTTAATTCGTTATATGCGTTAACATTATAAACAATGTATATACATACGAAATATGTTTTTGCTAGTTATAAGAGAAAGAGGGAAAGTCCCGAACGTGATTTCTATGGTAGTACATATGCGCCTGCGCAGTATACACTGTGTCTTTACAACAGTTAGTTGAAAACTTGTCTTTTAATTGTTTACGTTCTATATCAAACACTGCGGTAAGTTTTGCACAAAATTCATATTATACATATATTTTAAGTATTTTATGTGTAGGTTATCCATTTTTTTATGAACATAGATAATAAATATATAATAGAAATTTAAAATTATTTTTTAAAAAAATTCCATTCAATTTTAGGTTATAAAATGCCGCGCGCTTGTAAGAATTCTACCTACTGTTTTTGCTACATTTGTGGTGAGTTTACTCTAAAAACACAGCGAAATGCGATAACAGATCTTGTTAAAAAAGTTTATCAGCTTTATTTTGGATTCTCTATCGATGAGAGGGATAAAAGTTGGTTCCCAAAAATTTGCTGTAACAGTTGTTCAAGAACGTTGAGAGGTTGGCTTGAAGGAAGTCACAAATCTATGCCGTTTACGATGCCAATGCTTTGGAGTGAACCTCAGAATCATGAAAATGACTGTTTTTTCTGCATGACATCAACACGAGGATTCTCGAAAAAAAATAAAAACAAGATTGTATATCCAAACATCGCATCTGCAAAGAGACCACTTCCTCGTGGTGAAGGCAGTTCACCTCCAGTACCTACAAAAAATAGCGAGAAGATGAAAAATAAAAATACTTCTGGTCTACAGCCTCAATCGAGTTCTATTTCTTCCTGTACATCTTCATCATCATACGCTTCATCAGGATCTTCAAGCCCATCAAAAGAACCTTATTTTCTTAAACAACCTGATTTAAATGATCTCGTTAGAGACTTGGGGCTATCAAAATCTAAGGCTCAATTACTCGGATCAAGATTGTAACAGTGGAATTTGTTGGATAAAAGTACAAGAGTCTCATATTTTCGCACAAGACAAGAAGATTTTACGAGTTACTTTTCCAAAGAAAATGATTTAGTATATTGTAATGATGCTGCAGGGCTTCTTAAAGAACTGAGTTTCCCAGAAAATTCTGACGAATGGAGACTTTTTATTGATGCGTCGAAGATTAGTTTGAAAGCCGTTTTACTTCACAATGGAAATAAATACCCATCAGTGCCTCTAGCACATGCAACAAACATGAAAGAAAATTATGCAAATCTGGAGGTATTACTTGAAAAAATAAAATATTCTCAATACCTATGGAATATTTGTGCTGACTTAAAAGTTGTCGCTATACTTACTGGATTGCAAGGAGGATACACCAAGTTTTGCTGTTTTTATGTGAGTGGGACAGTCGCGCAAGAGACAAACATTACAAAGTTAAAACTTGGCCGCAAAGAAAAAGCTTGACACCTGGACTTAAAAATGTATCTCAAGAACCTCTAGTGCCAAGTGACAAAATTTTTTTGCCACCACTTCATATAAAGCTGGGGCTCATGAAAAACTTAGTGAAAGCTATGAACAAGGATGGTGCAGGCTTTCAATATCTCAAAACAAAATTTCCTCGAATCAGTGACGCGAAATTGAAAGAAGGGATTTTTGTAGGTCCGCAAGCTTATGAGGGATGAAGTTTTCAAATCGAAGTTGAGCTTAGCTGAAAAAAAAGCTTGGGTGGCTTTTGTAAAAGTGTGTCATAATTTTCTAGGTAATACAAAAGCTGACAACTACCGACAAATCATTCGAGAGCTTCTTTCTGATTATAAAGCTTTAGGATGCAATATGTCACTCAAAATTCATTTTTTGCACTCGCATTTAGATTTCTTTTCGGAAAATCTCGGTGCCGTATCAGATGAGCATGGTGAAAGATTTCATCAGGATATTATGCATATTGAAAGACGCTACAATGGAAAATGGTCAGCAGCAATGCTTGCTGATTTTTGTTGGTCGATTCGCCGAGAAACTTCGATGGAAACGATGAAAAGAAAAAAAAACAAAATAACTTGAATTATATTACCATAATGGGATAAATATACTGATATTTCTATAACTTGTAACTGTAAAATTAGCATTTTTCGTTGTAAAACTTAGACCGTAGTCTTTTTTCACTTTTTTGTAATTGTTGTTACTAAAATAATATCGTTCTTTAATTAAAGGGACAGTATATTTAAAATCTATGTGCTGTATTTTTTTGCATGTTAAATTCCGAGGTAAGAGCACCAAATATGATGTAATCATGCATGAAAACAATGAGGAGAAAAAAAGAATTTTTTTCTGCAGACCAGTGTTATGTTTTGATTCTAAAATATGTAGGACAAAATACATTTTTTCTCCAGTAAATTGAATTTAATGTACCTACTTGATGTAGTATACAACTTTATTAAACCTATTTAAGCAAAACGTTTTCAATTAAGTACAATCTTAACCAGCTTAGTATTCGGGTAATATTCCCAATTTCTTAAATAAACTATTAACGTCTCCAAAAATAATTCATTTATAAAAATTTTAAAAGTAAATTTTCAAGGAACATGAGCTTTTTATAAAATTTACTTAAAATTCATTTGGAAGCTAATACTATTTAATAAATTCGATTTGACTTCTCTTTGCATAAAGGTGTAGCGCCCATTGTAAGATGAGTGTATATACACTCACTATAAATATACGTATTTCATTGTGGTTTGGACAATATTCGGTATATAGTGCTGCACTACAATGAGTATGACGTTCTTTGTTAAGTACTCGAGTTTAGTTTGTGAGCTAGTTCTCTATATTCTGTACATTAATTTCGTACGTCTATTGTATTGAATTTCTCTATCTGTACGTTTACCTGGATTTATTTAGAGTGAGAATTTTCCATACAGATGTACAATTAACAGTTTTACAATGCAGACACGAGAAAAATGTAATCGGGATGAATCCGTTTTAAGTCTCTTTTGTAACAGCGACTATAAATGATTGAAAATGTATTGCTTTAACTGGTAACAATTCTGCAACTTTAAGTTAACATGCCTGATTTTTAAATTCAATTTTGTTAAAAATTTGACACGGTGAAAATCAAGCAATAAATATATAAAACAATTTGATATTTTTACTTTCAAAATGGTCTTCACTGTCGAGTAAAATACATTTATTGTAATGGCCTTATAGCAAATTTATCGAAATGTATCCAGTAAAACAAATTAAACATCGATACTTTTCATACAACATTAGGATAATAAAAAGGTTTTTAAACGCTGGTAATTTTGCCAAAAGTAAATCTATCCCAACAAATAGGTAATTTACAATTCTGAACTCACAACAGATGTTCAATTGTATCTGGGTAGGCGCTACAATACAACAATTTATTATTTTACAACAATTTTGACGTGTTACTTCTTCTAAAGAAACGTTTTAGTGTGTTGTTGTTGCTGTTCTTGCAGGCAATGTACTTTAATAGATTTACAGAAAGAAGGCAACCAAATAAACACATTTTTAGATGTTTGTGTTACAATTTAAAAGAATTTGGTTAATTTAAAAAGCCTGAAGTCTCGACCTAAACATTCAGAGGAAGAAACGCAAAATAATATTTTATATTATTATATATATTATATAAATTGGCGCCATCTACATTTAAATAATTGTACTATTATTTAGATAGTAGCAGTACTGATGCTATCGATGCTATATTATTAGGCTCCTAACATTTTTTCTACTAACCAGATCGAGAATTTCAATAGCTTTAAACCTTCTGCAGACAATGCAATCTTACCTCGCGAACGTCAGTATGAGAAGTATTGTCTCTTGGCGCCATCTACATTTAAATAATTGTACTAATATTTAGATAGTAGCAGTACTGATGCTATGGCTATATTATTAAGCTCCAACATTTTTTCTACTAACCAGATCGAGGATTTCAATAGCTTTAAACCTTCTACAGACAATGCAATCTTACCTCGCGAACGTCAGTATGAGAAGTATTGTCTCTTGGCGCCATCTACATTTAAATAATTGTACTATTATTTATATAGTAGTAGTACTGATGCTATCGATGCTATATTATTAGGCTCCTAACACTTTTTCTACTAACCAGATCGAGGATTTCAATAGCTTTAAACCTTCTGCAGACAATGCAATCTTACCTCGCTAACGTCAGTATGAGAAGTATTGTCTCTTGGCGCCATCTACATTTAAATAATTGTACTATTATTTAGATAGTAGCAGTACTGATGCTATCGTTGCTATATTATTAGGCTCCAACATTTTTTCTACAAACCAGATCGAGGATTTCAATAGCTTTAGACCTTCTGCAGACAATGCAATCTTACCTCGCTAACGTCAGTATGAGAAGAATTGTCTCTTGGCGCCATCTACATTTAAATAATTGTACTATTATTTTGATAGTAGCAGTACTGATGCTAACGATGCTATATTATTAGGCTCCAACATTTTTTCTACTAACCAGATCGAGAATTTCAATAGCTTTAAACCTTCTGCAGACAATGCATTCCTACTTCGCTAACGTCAGTATGAGAAGTATTGCCTCTTGGCGCCATCTACGTTTAAATAATTGTACTATTATTTTGATAGTAGCAGTACTGATGCTAACGATGCTCTATTATTAGGCTCCAACATTTTTTCTACTAACCAGATCGAGGATTTCAATAGCTTTAAACCTTCTGCAGACAATGCAATCTTACCTCGCTAACATCAGTATGAGAAGTATTGTCTCTTGGCGACATCTACATTTAAATAATTGTACTATTATTTAGATAGTAGCAATACTGATGCTATCGATGCTATATTATTAGGCTCCTAACATTTTTTCTACTAACCAGATCGAGGATTTCAATAGCTTTAAACCTTATGCAGACAATGCAATCTTACCTCGCGAACGTCAGTATGAGAAGTATTGTCTCTTGGCGCCATCTACATTTAAATAATTGTACTATTATTTAGATAGTAGCAGTACTGATGCTATCGATGCTATATTATTAAGCTCCAACATTTTTTCTACTAACCAGATCGAGGATTTCAATAGCTTTAAACCTTATGCAGACAATGCAATCTTACCTCGCGAACGTCAGTATGAGAAGTATTGTCTCTTGGCGCCATCTACATTTAAATAGTTAAACCTTATGCAGACAATGCAATCTTACCTCGCGAACGTCAGTATGAGAAGTATTGTCTCTTGGCGCCATCTACATTTAAATAATTGTACTATTATTTAGATAGTAGCAGTACTGATGCTATCGATGCTATATTATTAAGCTCCAACATTTTTTCTACTAACCAGATCGAGGATTTCAATAGCTTTAAACCTTATGCAGACAATGCAATCTTACCTCGCGAACGTCAGTATGAGAAGTATTGTCTCTTGGCGCCATCTACATTTAAATAGTTAAACCTTATGCAGACAATGCAATCTTACCTCGCGAACGTCAGTATGAGAAGTATTGTCTCTTGGCGCCATCTACATTTAAATAGTTGTACTATTATTTAGATAGTAGCAGTACTGATGCTATCGATGCTATATTATTAAGCTCCAACATTTTTTCTACTAACCAGATCGAGGATTTCAATAACCTTCTGCAGACAATGCAATCTATGTGATATTATATAATTCAAAATTTTTTTTTATAAGTGATTGCTGCGGATTACGTACATTTGAAAAATGTGTCTTAACTTAGTATCATTTACTTATCTGTCAAATGTGATTAATTTTAAATGTCAAAATTTACATTTACTAATACAATATTCTGACATTTAAAATTAATCACATTTGACAGATAAGTAAATGATATTAAGTTAAGACATACATTTTTGAAATGTACGTAATCCACAGCAGCCACTTACAAAAAGTTTTTCAATCATATAATATAACGAACACAGATTATGATATAGATTTTATATATGTAAAACGTATAAATCTTGATGATCTTAGCGCTTCCTATCGAAATGTGACAGTACCGTCAAACAGGCCCCGCAGCGATTCCTCTTTAAATAATATTCGTTATTAAATTTTTCATTATTAAAATAATATACAATGGTATGAATGAAACATATTTACGCAAGTTATATATCATTCCGAAGAGGGTCAGAAACCAATAACAGCGAAGTTTAATTATTTTCGTAAATTATGGAATATTAATCCCATTTTACACCAATAATTACTGAAAGGTTGAACTTCATAAATTTCATAATCTGACACGTAATATTTCAACTTGACCCATAAAAACTTTAACTTGAACGAAACACCCGTCGTTAATTCTACTGTGGTCGCTAATTATGTTTATAGCCAGGATTTATAAATTGCTATTTTAGGTAACAAGTGTTCATTTGAAAAGTCAATCTAGGTTACTTTGAAATTTTGATAGAATAAGATGCAAATATATTAATATGTGTTTGTTGTTCCGTAAACGTAAATCCAAATGAGATTTGATAATGTCAATCACAAATATCAGTTAGTACATAAAATAATCGTGCGTCGATTCTGGTTTAAATACATTGCTTCTCAGTTTTAAAATGGCTTTCACTTTAGAACATAAATTTTTTTTAGTCCAGGCTTATTTTCGAAGTGGTAATAAAATTGATGGTTTATGGGTTTATTCAGTTCAAGATTGCATGGTAGAATTTCAAGTTGAGTTTCCACATTTTGTAATAGATTATATACAATTTAAGAATACTTTGGATAGAACTTTAAAACTTTTTTCTGAAACTGGTAGTCTCTTAAGAAAATCAGGCAGCGGAGCAGTTAAGAAACGTACACCTCAAGTTGTCAATCGTGTTGAAGAAATAATGGAAAATGAACCACAAACATCTGTTCGACATTTGAGTCAACAAATAAACCTTTCTGTTTGTACAACTCACAAGTTATTAAAAAAAGATATTCAACTTTATCCATACCGTGTTACAGCAGTACAAGAATTGTTAGAAATTGATTACCCACGTAGACTACAGTTTTGTAATTGGTTTGTAAATATGAACAATAATGGAGAACTTTCGCAAAGAGTCATCTTTACTGATGAAGCATGGTTTTATAAAACGGGATACCTAAATTCACAAAATACAAGAATTTGGAGTAGTGAAAATCCACATGTAATTAATGAAGAATCGCTACATCCAGAGAAAATTGGCGTTTGGGCAGCGATAAGACAAAGGCGAATCATTGGACCAATATTTTTTCAGGGAACGTTAATTGCTCAAAGGTACCGTACGGAAATTTTACAACCATTATTATTATTACATTATGAAACAGACATGTAAATAATTTACATATCTGTAACTGTATACTTGGACATTACCTCGTATTTTCAGCATTAACTTCTGCTTAAGACACCTATGTCAGCCATATGTCTTAAGCAGAAGTAAATGCTGAAAATACGAGGTAATGTCCAAGTATACAGTTACAGATATGTAAATTATTTACATGTCTGTTTCATAATGAAACAAAAACTTTATACGTGTGCATATAACGTATAGATATATTTAAAACATTTTTGTATATCTACCGCCACCTGGCTTGTTTTTGAAGGACTACCCGTATTCCTTTCGGTTCGTACGAGCTTAGCTTGTCAATCGAAAGATCGCTTTCTTTGGTATAGTCTCTTTCGTCCGTAAGATGTCACCTGTAAATAAGTGCCACCTTATAGAATGAAACTTGCTATATCTAATGAGCGGTTCGGCTTAATGTCATATACAGATACAGATCTTATTTATAAAGATTTGTATCATTTGTATACATTGCTTCATTAGCTTAGCTGACGACGCCTATAAATGGCAGAAACATATGTCTTAAGCAGAAGTAAATGCTGAAAATACGAGGTAATGTCCAAGTATACAGTTACAGATATGCAAATTATTTACATGTCTGTTTCATAATGAAACAAAAGCTTTATATGTGCATATAACGTATAGATATATTTAAAACATTTTTGTATATCGTATTATTAGTCGAAATACTGAAATTGCCTGGCCTGCACGTTCATGCGATTTAACACCTTGCGTCTTCTTTTTGTGGCCTTATCTAAAAAATAACATATTTCGAACACCTATATTGAATTTGAATGATATGCCACAGAGAATCGAACAGAAATACATGGAAATTAATAACAATGCAGTAATGTTGCAGAATATCATCAGAAATTTTGAACGGAGGATTTTAAAGTCCATTGATCTTGAAGGACAACATTTTCAACATTTGTTATAGTTTTCAATAAATACCTATTATTTGTTATTTATTTGTATGCATGAAACTGTCAAAATATACGACTTCGTAGGTTAAGTAGTAAATTTTAATTTACGACATACTTCAAAATGTTCTCAGTAAATCACATGCTACTAGATTGACTTTTCAAATGAACACTTGTTATATTAGGTACTAGATAATTATATACTCTTAATTGAATTACCGCATTTTTTAAATAGTGCGCTGTACTTTGAGCGATTTATTAAAAATATCAACGAAAAAGTTATTAAAATATGCGTTACAAGATGTAGACCTCGATTTCCGGGTTGAAACCGCGTCGAGTTCGGCGTAATTGCCAACGTTTAGACCACAGTTGCAAGGGACATCTTCAGGGCTGTACGTAGATGTTCGTCGTTTTGCAGTAACTTGAAGAATGCTAGGGCAGAGACCGGCACAACTTATATAGTGCGGACCGGGTCAGATGGTGGCCTACTATTGGCTGGAGACAATGAGCCAATCGCATGCGTCATATGGGTGTGGTATTTCGTAGTAAAATTCAGTAGAGTTTGCCACGCTTGATGTAACGTATAGCCATCATCTCTATTGAGATTGCGGGGATTTTTGTGATATTCAATAGATTCACGGATTTTCCTAGGGAAGTAAGGCGATTCACGGGACAGAAGCTTGACATCTTTGAAAAACATTTGATAACCGGAGTTGAGTTTGTGTTCTGCCAGCGCTGAACCGGCTAGTACAACGTTTATGTTCGGACACACGCACGCCGACTGGCCGCTTAGTTTCGCCAATGTACACACGAACACAGAATGCGATTCTTCAAGCTACTACGAAACGACGAACATCTATGTACAGCCCTGAAGATGTCCCTTGCAAGAGTGAACGAACCGTAGACAATTATGCCTAACTCGACGCGGTTCCAACCCGGAAACCGAGATCTACATCTAGAGAACGACGGCGGAAACCTATACCTAGCTACGTTTATATGCGTTACAACTTAATAAATTAAATTAAAATTATTTTTGTATAATAGTCAACATCTAAATCACTAGAATTTACACTATTTCAAATACGAACGCCACATTTAAATACGCTGTTAATTAATTAATTTTGTATATTTTCTAGATTAAGGTTGTATATTTAAATTTAATACGATATTAGTTATCGCTGATAGCCTAGTTATAGCGCACTGGCTCATCATGCCGGAGATCCCGGGATCGAATCCGGGGCTGAGCTGTACTGGAAAGTTTTAGTGATTTTCCTTCTCTTTTCAGGTGAATGCCGAGAGCTAAACACGTTCCACAGACGCGGGCATAATAATAATCCATGGCCTGTCACTGTCCTCTGCAATTGGCGTCAAGATGTTTGGTGATGCTGAGGCGTGAATTTATTATTATATTAGGACCATTTGTTATGGAATCAGTAGTAACCTAACTGTTATTACTTGTAAATTATAGCAAGCCTAGTTATAGTTGGACTATCAGCTATTCTTATAACTAGTATGTCATACTAAGTGTGGTTATAAAATATATAAAACCCCTCCTCTATCCCGACACAGCTCCAATCAAATATTCCATTGTGCAAAACTGGAAGTCTTCTTATATACAGGGTTAGGCAAATGTATGGATTAATTCGAAGAACTTTGATACGGCTACCTAGATTTTAATAAGACTCTCCACAATTAATTAGATGCAAATAATAGATTTTATGAGTATACTTATATCCGAATCAGACTTCCGGTTTAACCGGAAACGATTATCTTTTTTATTTTAATTGAAATATGTACTTGTATATTTTCATGAATTTCAATAGAGCAATAATAAGTTTTGGTACACTTTTGTTCAACAACACAGAGGTACTTAAGTAAAACTAATAATGCAAATTTTATTGAAAACAAGAAAAATGACCACAAAAAATATAAACAAAATCAACATTAGCTAAGAAAGTTTTCGAAATGAAGTGACAATATGCAAATCTGTGAACAAATTCTTGAATGACACGAATTAATTGCACTTCCTCAATTATTCTCTGTCGTAATTCGTCCAGATTATGCGGTCGTGTAGTATAAGCTATAGATAACATTTGGAATTTACTGCAAGTGAGAATTAATGAATATTAAATCACATTCTTACATGTAAATGTCGACTTATTTAATGCGTATAAATCTACAATCCGTCAAACTAAGTTTGTACTAGTATGCAGAACACACTCTTTCGCGACAACGAACTTCCTGGTAGTTAGGTTAATTAAGAATTAAGAAATACTGAAAAAACAAGCCTATCAACGCGAGGAAACGTACAGACGACCGTTTCGTTCTAATTGGAACTTCTCAATGTACGGCATTCCCTTTCGATGACGACCTTCGTCATCGAAAGGGAATGCCGTACATTGAGAAGTTCCAATTAGAACGAAACGGTCGTCTGTACGTTTCCTCGCGTTGATAGGCTTGTTTTTTCATTTCTTAATTCCTAAGCTATAGAGTTTAAATGGCGCCAATAGGGGGGTTTAAATCCTGAAACCGTGCAGGCCGTTCAATTAATACTCTTAAGACTAAAGCACCGACTTGAGAATGTTTCGTTTAAAAAACTTCTAACATTAAGGGCATATTGAGGGGATGGTCCATCTTGTTGGAACCAAACACTTACAAATAATTTCCCATCGTCCTCAATATTAGGAGCAACCTGATCACGTAAAAGATCTAAATACCTCTGTCCAGTTAGTGTACCATGAATGAAAAGCGGACCAATAATACGGTACCCGAAAATATCACCCCAAACGTTTAATTTCTGCGGATATATGCATTTCTAGCATCCTATGAGGATTATCTATTGACCAATGGTTCCACTCAAGCAAAATATAGCTTGACACAAATTATCAGCATACCAATCAATGGTATATAGATTAATTCATGTACCTATGAGTAAAAGTAATTTCGACCTTGAACTTAATAGAATATACACAATAGCATTAAACAATGGTTACTTTATATATATTGTCAATCCTAAATTCTAAATAGCCAACAAAAATCTAAAACCCTCTCCTTAGTTTTTTTGAAATCTATATTAAATCTATGATTGATATCTATACAATGACTTGCGAAAGTTGAATCTGTTTTCTTTTCTTTATGGCTTCTCTCGTGTTCTTTCATCCTAATTTTGAATGTCCTCCCCGTTTGTCCTATGTATACTTTATTACAATCTTAGCATGTTAACTTATATACACCAGAGTTATACACCAGAGGTATACACCAAAATTAAAATACAAGATAATTAATTCCTTTTGAAAATAATAAAATAAAATAAAACAATAACTTTGTCATATAATCGTGACCGCGGTTTCGGCATACAATGTCATTATCAAACTGCAGCCAGTTTGATAATGACATTGTATGTTGAAACCGCGGTCACGATTATATGTGAATAAAGTGGTATATATAACAAAGTTATTGTTTTATTTTATTTTATTATTTTCAAAATCAATTACCACAAAGTTACGGCTACCAGTATTAATTTTCTTAATTAATCCCTATAATTCAATCACTTACTTAGGAAAAATTTCGGAAAAAATTGGTACTTTCATTAAAAAACTTAATAACGAACATATATCATTTAAAACAGACAATTCTATACAGAACATTATTAAAAACAACAAAGATAAAATGGACAAATAATCAAACTGGTGTATATAAGTTAACATGCAAAGATTGTAATAAGGTATACATAGGACAAACGGGGAGGACATTCAAAATAAGGATGAAAGAACACGAGAGAAGCCATAAACAAAAGAAAACAGATTCAACTTTCGCAAGTCATTGTATAGATATCAATCATAGATTTAATATAGATTTCAAAATTTTACACATTCAAGAAAAAAGTAAAAAACTTAACCTGTTAGAAAACTTAGAAATTAATAGATACAATAGTTTACGATTAGCTTTAAATGACCAACTAGATTTAAACAACTCCCCTCTACTAAATTTAAGATTGTAAAAATTTTTCCACCACCATTTCCCCAATAATTTTCACATAAATATTCAAACTTGTATTGTACATATTCAGTATTTCATCCACCTGATGAAGCCATTGTATGGCGAAACAATATTGTAGTGGTATTTACAATAAAAGAATTTTTGAAACTAGAAGTTTAATTACTTATTTCTTAGCGTTATAAAATATTTCTTTAATGTTCTTTTTTTATCTCACATAAACTCTGAATTACTATTTCTATTATACACCACAGCACTACAAGCCACAATATTTTCTCCACCTTATTTAACCTTACATGCATATTTATCAAATTTATATGCTCTGCTAGATTTCCTCCAAAGCAGATGGATATCATATCTGATCAATTAAAATATGTTTTCCGAACATAATTCCAAGTAAATAAATACAAATTTTGCAAGAGAAATCCGAGATTCTATACATACAAACCTAGTAATTACATCAACTCAACAAAATAATTAGATTTTCGAAAATATATGAGTAGTTTTACAGGTTCAGAATCACGAAGAGTTCTAAGTATAAACTGCTTTTATTTACTAATTCCGTACAACGCTTGACAGGCGAATATGTAGCATGTATAATTTGAATAAAATAATTAATATCGTGAATTAAAAATCATGATTCTATTATATTAATTAGCGAAAAAAGCTTACCTGATTTTATTACTCTCGCAGCGACTGCTACGCGTTAATTCTCTATAATTTCGTAGACGAAGTCCATTCAATTAAGAACCTGGAAAATAAAAGATTAAATAGAAAAATTGTGAGTTTAAATAACGAATGTATATGTATAGATGTTAAATGAGTTAGCTGTCATCTCAGTTATTTATTCTAGAAAATAACAGTAAATTGGTAAAAGCTATAACGGCCATGTTTCTAAAAACAATGAAATTTGTTTTTATTTTACAGCTAGCTAATTTTTAATGTTTTGCGAGTTGATTGCCATGTAATTTGTTGGATTTGCTCTAATAGTTCGTTAATTATCGTAATTTAAAGATTTTGTATTCACCCAAAAATGAATTTAACTACAGACAATTTTCGGGTTGTGATTTCTACCATTTTAAACCGTCATTAACACCTAAACAATGTGAAGATCAACTTAGAAATGCATATGGCGCAGAAGCCCCATCTAGGTGACAATTTATAAACCGTACAACGAATTCAAAAGAGATCTGTTTTTTCTTATTGATAAATTTCGTGAAGGACGTCCAAGAACTGCTGTTATTGATAAGAATATTTCGGCTTTTCGAGCAATGCCTGAGAAAGATCGACGGCCATCATTAGAATTTATTCGAACGACATTATGATTTGTTATGAGTAGAGAACGGACACGCTTACCACATGACGCGAAGCCCAGTGCAGTACTGGCGAAAGGCTGTATTTCTAAAATATTTAATTTTATTTATATAATTGGAAAACGAACGGGTGGTGATCTATAAAATTACGAAATACATATTTATTTGTTGAAAAGTTGTATTTATAAAGTTTTTAATTTTATTTATATAATTGGAAAACATACGGGTGGTGATCTATCTATCTAAAATTACGAAATACATATTTATTAATTAATTTTATTTATATAATTGGAAAACAAACGGGTGGCGATCTATAAAATTACGAAATACATATGTATTTGTTGAAAAGTTGTATTTTTAAAGTTTTTAATTTTATTTCTATAATTGGAACATTTTTATTTGTTCATTTTGTCGTTCAAGTTGAGTAAAGGAGTATTAATATTGACTAGCAATAGTTTCTCAAGGTTTTCTTCTGTCAATTTTGTTCTCTTTGAATTAAGTAGATCCTTATAAATAGAAAACGGCCTTTCTACATCGCAACTGGTTATAGGTGCATACTGGAAATATTCTTTTATTTCTTCATATTTAGCAGTTAGATTTTGTGAAACTGTCTCCATACATAATTGCTGCAATGTAATTAAATCTGGATTTCTATTAAGAATTGCTTCAAACTTTTGCCGAAGGCCACATCCGAAGTCACTTGAAATACTTTTCAAATTATTAACAGCCACATCTAATGTGGTTAATCCGTCATTTAATTTGAGATTTCGATTTTCAAAATAAGTGATTAGTTTTGGCAATTTTTCCAAAGTGTTCGTGAAGAAAGTACAACTGATTTTTTAAATTTGGGATTTGTGTGAGCTTCTTGCACTCACCAATACTTCTAGCATCCTCCTTTAGCAGTGTTACGAAATGTTTTAGACTATCGAAATTCTCAGCATAATAACTAGTAGCTTCCAGCCATGTTCCCCATCTAGTTATTACTGGAGTGGGAGGCAGTGACAGAGATGGAAATTTTTCGCTGAAAAGAGCTACTCTCAATGGTGCTTTTCTGAAAACTTTTTTAAAAGCTGATACAAATCTATCAACTTCCGGTAAAGTGTCTCTGATATATTCACAGATTCTGTGGAGAGCATGTGCTACACAAGTAATATGCAGCATATTAGGATATGTTTTCTTCAATAGTCTGCCTGTTTTTAACATATACGCAGCACTATCACTGACAAATAAAAGTATTTTTTTTTTGTACGTGGCGTCCGAATGAAGCATTTTTTGCATATTCTCCTTAATGGTTTCAGCAACTGTTTCCGCATCAACTCTATTTATAACACATGTTGCTATTACATATGACATTACATATTATTACATATGAGTTATAGGGAATAGTTGGATGTAGTACACCAGCTACAACATTTACCACACAGCGTCCTAACATATCCACCGTTTCGTCGGCGCTTATCCATATGTATTGATTTAAAAGATGGCTTCTAATGCGTTCTACTGTTCTCGTACAGCACCTAGAAACATAATATTTGCGTAAAGTTGATTCATCAGGAACATTTCGACCAGTATATTTTTTCAGAAATGTCTTCAAAATTGTTCAATTTAAATAATGGAATATTAGCTGCCATAAAAGTTTCACAGAGTTCTTCGTTAAAATTGCCAGATTCCAACGGGTTCAATTTTTTTTCGTGCTATAACGATCCTACGTGACGTTTTACGGTTGATTTATTGCAATTTTTCAATAACTATTTCTCTTACGAAATACGATAAACTTATTTATTTTATCTACGTACACGACGCCACTGAAAACTATATTCTGAACACTATATTCTCCGAATACAATAGCTGGGTTGTCCATTGTTATCGTGCGAGACTAGGTGGCCGAGTAAGTCAAACAAATACTTCATTGAATTACGCCGGGATGTACTGAGCGACGTTATACACAATTCCAATTGCCGATTGCGTTTTATGGAAATTGCATCCGTTCTCTAGTTATGAGTCAAATTCAAAACATTTCAGATCAACTGTTAGACGTGAGAAGACTTTGTTGTCGATGACATCGTATCGTCGCATACAGCAAAATTAACAACTACTGAATATCTGGATGTCCTAAACGTCAGCACCATGTACCTCGCACCATACTGCCCTGACTGCCCCTTTTTCCTAAAAATTAAAGATTAAATTCGTGGAATCACTTTTACGACATCTTCAAACAGTTTCGGAATAGTTTTCAATTGTGTATTGCGTCACCAGTACACTATTTTAATTAATAAATAATGGGAAAATAAGGTCGTGTGTGTCATTTCAATATCTAATCCTTCTCTTATGGTTCACATTTAATACAAACAATAATCGCTGAACTTGTTTACACTATATTTAATCATACCGATATAATTAAAATTTATTGCCGAACTTACATTGTTAGAATTTTCGAATTAATAAGTACCTATTCCCCGGTTCTCTTGGCACAGATTCCTCCCTAATAAATGGAAATGTATGCGTTTGTACTTGACGATGGAATATGGAATATTTTGAGAGCTAGATCTAATGTTTACAGAGAAACGCCTTTGAGATGCATATATTACCCCGAGCTAGGCGGCTATTTTTAATAGCACTCATGTATGCTTTATATACACTTTAATTAGTTTTGTGATGCCTATGTATGTATAAATGTAACTACATGCATATATTTTAAGGTTATAAATTATAATGCAAAAGAATAAAAATTAATTGGATTTTACTTTTTGACGATTTATTATTTAGAAGTGCAAAAAAACTCTAAAAATAGTCTTAACATCAACTTTATCAACTTCAACAGAGTTTTATCATATTCAAGTCTGTTTCTCTTCACAACCACATAAAGTTGCTTTAGTCGAATGCATATATTAAAAGATTAACGAATAGTTCATTTGGATATCTTCCAGTAGTTTGTTGATTAGCCGAGGTCAGTTGAGTTGTAGCGAATTTTTCAATAGGGACAATTTTGTATTTAAATAAAACACAGAATAATTGAGATATCGAGTTGAAATTTAGTCCCGGTGTAGCACACTTTAAGCATGGAATTTGATATCGCTTATATGACCACCGCGAAGCACGTTTGCAGGGATCGATTCTTTGGAGCCAATTTTCCACCACTCTTCCACACATGTCGACCGAAACGTTGGTAATTCGCGTTCGATATTGTTCCTGAGTTCCTCTAACGTTGTTGGCTTGTTCGCATAAACCTACCACTTAACGGGACTACATAAAAATAAATCCAACGGCGTTAAATCGTATGAGCGAGGTGCCAGATCAATTTTTTGACCAGCTATGTGGCATGTGGCACCATCGTTTTGGAACCACATATCACCGATGTCAAGTCCATCCAATTCTGGGCAAAAACAGTCTTCCGATATGGCACAATGGCGAACTCCATTGACCGTAACATGGCGATCATTTTCATCGACGCAGAAATACTGTCCAATCACACCTCTGGCATAAAATCCACACCACATAATCACCTATTGTAGATGAAATGGAGTCTCTTGAAGAACATGTGGGTGTATTGCTGTACAATAACGCATCTCTTGCTTATTGACAAAGCCTTAAGCCAAAAATAAGCTTTATTGCTCAAGATGATTTTTCGATTAAATTCAGGATTTTCTTCAAACTTTTGCAGAACCCAATCGGAGAAGTTTCGGCGCTTCAGATGATCAAGATGCTTCACTTCTTGAGTTAATTTGATCTTATAAGGATGTAAGCCAAGATCTTTACGCAAAATTCGCCACAATGTGGACTGAGAGATTCCCTAGTCCTGTAAACGGCATGGACTCGACTGATTTGACTTATTTTGAATTGAAGCACTTACGTCTGCGATATTTTCGGTACTTCGATCGGTGTGTTGTCTCACTGGCACATGAATATTCCAATAGTGCATATTGCAGTGAACTTTTCCCCGAAGAACAATTTAATAAAAAACTATTATTAATTGTGTTACATTTAATTAACATGCACATTTATGTATATATTGAATTATATTTAAATATTTATTTGGATTTATTTTGATGGCCGCGCCTGTTCATGTATTTATATTGAATAGGAAATTGTATCGACTCGGGGAATTGTATTGGATTGTGGGTGCCTGATGTCCGATCTTTTTCCGGCTGGCCGTTAGAGATATCTTGAGTGATGAACGATTTAGTTGGAAGTGAAAAACGTCATTTTTTATTTCTATATTTTATTTAAAATCGGTTTATTTTTGCTTGTTTGCTTTGATGTGATTTAATTTCATTATCGTGTCATTACGAGTTTTGGTTTTCTCGTATATTTTTATATATGTGAATGCTACTTGATATCTCTCGTTTTTTAGTTTTTTTTTGTGAAAGCTGTTACGTTAACGTAAGTAGAAATTTCACATCAGTTTTATATAAATTCCATTCATTGTAATTTGATTATTATTGTTTCAATTTGTAATCTTAATTTATTGTTATATTAGCTTAATATAACATAGATAGCTAAGAAAATTATCATATTTTTTATGAGGGAGTTTTTTGTCACGTTGTTCTAGAAAATTTTTGAAGTCACGATTTTGGTGGGAAATTTGTATACTTGTGTTTAGTGCGCACGAGTGAAGTCATTTACGAGTTTTGACATTTGGTCTTATTTACGTTTGAATTTGGGGGTTAATGATTTAGATTTTGAATTTGAGAATTTTCTTAACAATCTATTAGATTTAATTTTTGCTCGCGAGTCATTAGAGTTTTTTTTAATTGTGTGCGAGTCACTTATCACATAATCTTTTTTACTCGAAGCTTTTGTTAAATGACGCATTAGCTCTCTTTACACTTTGTAAAGAGTATTTTTCTATTTTTTTTATAATAAAATTCTAAAATCATATTGTGACTATTATTTACTGAATCTTTATTTTTCCACTTTCTTACTCGAGGGAGGGAGAACTCTGGATGAAGTTGTTTCAAGCAAGAATCTCCGTCTGAACTAGTCCGGACATTTATCGTGGATGAACAGTGGACTGACCTTATAAGCAAACCCACAGTTCATAGTTGACTTTATATGTTGACACTATAGCACGCAGAACCTATCTGTTGGGACGATTTTTACGACGACTTTTTTTATTGAAGTAAGCGTTGCTCGTTCGTGAACTTCACCATTATAAAAAAACTATATATATATATATATATATATACAGGTGGTCCATGAAATAAAAAAACAATGTATGAAAAATAGAAAGCTGTTATGATATACGTAGAATATGAATCCAAAATATCGTGAATTAATTAGGACGCGAACACCAAAATTAAAAACTTCTAAAAATTGTATCATGTGAATTCGCCTATGAATTCAAAGTAAATTATACGCACACACACACAGCTGTGTATATAGTAAAAGCTGTATGCTAAGTTAAATAACCTCGTACAAAGTCAGTCGTACGAGAAGTAAGAAATATAAAATAATATGGGGATAAAAAGACTGCATAAGTTTTATATTGTAGGATTTTGATAAGCTGATATTAAAGTCAACTGTTAAAAATTTATATTTACGTGTAAATCTTTAAATATGATAAATTAAAAGAACATTGAAGAAGTGTGCTTCACTGGCATTTAACGTCCTGTTTGGTAACAATCTATCTTTAATCGAAGACGTAAATGTTGATGTTCTAGGCTAAAATTATAATCAAGACGGAATATTACGGTAGTACTAAAGATAAATTTTATTCACTGCCACTCTCATCCGTTCCTTGCCAGCTAATAGCCTCCAGAAAATATTTTCGAAGCGCCTTATTAACTAATGAATGCATTAATTTACGTCAATCCGCTTTTAAAACTTGTAACCAATCTAATCAACCATATTATTCAGTTATGTTTGATATATTTAAACCTACGACGTGATGGACTAAAGTACCATTCTCTGATAGTTATCTGTTTGTAATATCTAGTTCTCTAAATATGACTTGAGTCAATGTTGACTAATTCGCGTTAGCTTCAAGCACTACGCGAACGGCATTTCATAATTTGTCTTTTATAGTCAATAAGTATTCTTATTACTTCGTTCCAAGGTGAATAAGAAATTCGGAAATCTGGAGTGATTTCAACAACTTGAAAATTTCGGTTACATTTCTCCGTACTTACAAGTAGTAATTACTAGAGTGGACCAATTCGGAGCGAAAGCAGAGGCGTGACTCTCAATAAACCTATTGACTAACTTTGATGATAGCGGTTTTTTTACTGTACGCTCCTTCAACATTATTAAATACACAGAATACACTTTCCTGCTGCTATTATACGTGTACACACGATGACCGTGAACAACATACTAAGTAATCGCATGTGCGATGGGGCACGCGGGAACAAATTCGTTAGTCACGCCTCTGCTTTCGCTCCGGATTGGTCCACTTTAGTAATTACTGCAAAGCGATTTTCGTTAGTTGACCGAAGTAAGTCAATAACTTACTTCGACTGTTGAAAAACTATCGATGAGAATGTCTATAAAAAAAACATCGATGGAATTTACACGCCAATAAAATTCTAAAGGATAACATTGTTTAAACGACTGTCGATGTTATAAAACCTCGCCAATGGAGTAGCTCTGTTTACTTAGGGTTCAATAACCTCAATACCATTAGGTACGAATATATCAATTGTGAACTCTTTCCTTATGTTTAATGTTGGCTGGGAGTTTTACAACAAAGAATCTCTATGGCAACGACATATTGCAGAATATTTCAAGCATGCCTCAAAACTGCGGTGGACCCACTCATTATTAAATAACATTTTTTAATATCTTAATTTGAAAATGTAATTATTTCTTAAAATTGATTAAACATACATTATATGTATATAAATTTTATTAAAATTGCTAAACTCCTACTAGGTGTTCGGATTTCTTTGACAATCAGTATATTTTGAAATATGCGTAGACCGCCCTGTAAATTTCTTTTCTAATGCATATTCATGAATTATACATTTTTTTATACATAAATTTTGTATTTTTAAAGTTTTTCCAGAGCATCTTTTTTTCTTTTTAAAACAAACTTTAACACAGGAATATATATTCTAAATTGTCCTTTTAGAGCGCAGAACTTGTACACATAATACGCCTCAAAACAAAAATGTTCTTAATAAAGTCAGGAATGTTTCATCATTTCCGCACAACCAAATTATACACACCGGGTTGCGATACAATGTAAAACACATTAACAAATGCGGGAGCTTTCAGTGTATTACAATTCAGAGTAATACAATTCGATGCAAATTTTCCTTTTCAAACACACACGTAATACTGCAGAAATGCAGCACTTCTGCATTTAAATAATTAATAAGATATTCTTGATGTTTTCTTGTACCGCTTTCTCTGCAATATCGCAAACGAGTATGGAATTTTTCGTAATAATAAAATTCGTGAAGGGATCCCAAACCACTGCCATAGGCGATTGTTCCAACTTGTTTTGTTTAGCATAAATTGTTTAATGAATCGTTTACCCACTTCATTATATAAATATATGACAAATTTGTAAATTGCTTTTCATATTTTGGTTTTGTTGCAAATACATTTGCATTCATTATTATTAGCATATGTTTTTATCGGAATATTTTGCATTTAAATAAGAAAACAGAACCTAATCTAAAATCCATCTTTCTACGAGGGGAAACACTGAAAAATCTAGAATCGGCATGTTTCTAAAAAAATTAAATTCGTTTTTATATGTCAGCTACATTTTAATGTTTTGTGAGTTGATTGCCGTGTAGTTTGTTGGAATTGCTCTAATAGTTTGTTAATTATCGTAATTTAAAAATTTGTGTTCACTCAAAAATTTGGCTAGAGAACATTTTCGGGCTATGATTTTTTGCACACCGTTTTAAATCGTCATTAACGCCTAAACAATATGAAGGTCAGCTTAGAAATGCATTTGGTGAAGAAGCTCTATCTAGAACAACAATGTATAATTGGTACAACGAATTCAAAAGAGATCCATTTTTTCTTAGTGATGAATTTCGTCAACGCCGTCTAAGAACTGCTGTTGCCAGGGTTATATTTTATATTTTGCATATACAGTTGGAATAAAAGGGTAGATACCTGTTAAATTACTGAAAAATATCTCTGACAGCATAATACTGCCAATAACAGTCACGATTAATAAATGCTTGTTGGAAGGTGAATTTCCTGCGGAGTTAAAAATTTCTAGAGTAATTCCCATTCATAAAAAGGTGGCCTAAATTATCGACAAAACTATAGAGCTATATCCCTCTTGCCTGCGATATCAAAAATATTTGAACATGTGGCAGCTGTAAGAATATTTTGAAAAAAAAAAAAAAATCTTTTCCTGAAGCCTAACACGGCTTCAGGAAAAATAGAAGTACTAATATAGAAGTAACAGATATTTTGAAATCTCTGTCAATAATAATAAATTAAAAAAAGGTATATAACCCCTTACCACAATTATTAATGGTATCCTAAATACGTATTTCGACAACTAAGTTGTCATCATCAGTAGGTAAAACTACTAATCAAGGTGTCGCACATGGGGGGTAAAGCTAGAACACCGCTTACGCAACAACTACTTTACACGGCGTCCACGCAAACACTAATTTCAACATGCAAATATATCTAATGAAAAAGATCGACAAATTTACCTCTCTTAGGAAAACGGCATTCACATATTTTTAACTCCAATTTGAAATATATCGAACGAAAGATCGACAAAAATTACCTCTCTTAAGAAAACGGCACTCAACATGTGTTAGTACTTCAATTTCAAACGTCGACGACCCTTTTATGGTTCTAAGAATGAATAGAGACAAGTGAAGGGAATCGGTGCTATATTACCGATCATGGAATGTTGTTTGTTTTTAACGATATGAATGCTTTCGTAGGCGTCGAGATCGCGTGGGTTATTTATGTCCTTTAAAAGCTTTAACCCTTTAATCGACACATTGTGTAGTGTACTTAAAGCATGGTTGGCAACGTTAAATTTATCCGGTCTATTGTATTTAATATGTGATATGTGTTCTTTAAACCGGGCTTTTATTGGTCGTTTTGTTTGGCCTATATATTTCAAATTACAATCATCGCAACTAATTTCGTATATACCTTATTTCGAATTAAAATTAACTCTATCTTTAGTATTCCCTAGGAGACTTTTGATAGTATTTTCTGACCGAAAGGCAACTTGGAGACCTCTTTCTTTCACAACTTTATTAATATTTTTCGTGATGGGGTGGTATGGTAAACACATGTACTTTTTCTCCTGGTTACTTTGAGATATTAAACTTGTGGATTCGCGGATTGTATTTTTTATTTTTGTTTTTCTAATTAATTTATTGATTATTTGTATGTCAAAGCCATTGTATGTCGCGATATTTTTAATGAAATCCAGTTCTATTTCATATCTCTCTTTTGTTAACGGAAAATTTAGTAACCGATTGACTAAGAAATTAAAGGAAGCTGTCTTATGTTGATAACTATGATTTGAATCCGCGATGATGAATCTATTAACATTGGTTTCTTTCCGGAAAATATCGATTTCTATTTTATGTTTATTCCTAATCAGTAAAGTATCTAAAAATGGTATCCTGCCATTGTGTTCCTTTTCCACCGTAAATTTAATCGTCGGAAATTTCAAATTTAATTGATTAATGAACATGTCTAATTCGCATTTCCGTGTATCAAAAATCGCGAGAATGTCATCTATGTACCTAATCCAGACTCTCGAGAAATATTTAGCGTTATTTTTAAATTCTACTTCAAATTGACACATGAATAAATTGGCTATGAAAGGAGATAGGCAGTTACCCATTGTTGTTCCTTGTTTCTGTTCATAAAATTTTTCTCCTACTTGGAAACAATTTTGCGTCATGCACAGAGTTGTCAAAGTTGTCAATCTCATGTATTCTTTTATTTTTGAAGGTTCAATGTTATTCTTGTGGAGCAAGCTTTCTAAGTATTTCATAGTCTCTGGAATAGGTACCGAGGGGAATAAAGACGTTACATCGAATAAAACTAAAATTTACCCGGCTTCCAGTTCACAATTTTTAATTAATTTAACAAATTCTAAGGAATTACTAACTGACAAAT
This sequence comes from Melolontha melolontha, assembly GCA_935421215.2. Classification (NCBI taxonomy): domain Eukaryota; kingdom Metazoa; phylum Arthropoda; class Insecta; order Coleoptera; family Scarabaeidae; genus Melolontha; species Melolontha melolontha. The sequence continues at coordinate 6,736,266 of OW285242.1, read as the reverse complement.
TTACTGGTTTTACGGGTAAATTTTTAAATTCATTCACTAACCTTTGGAAATCAATACCTGAAACGATAGGTCTCATCGAGTTACCTGGTTTATGTATCTTCGGCAAACAATACATTGTTGGCACTAAAGGATTACTAACATTCAATTTATACTTTTGGGTAGAAGTTATTAAAATTGGACATTTCTTTAACGCGTCTTTTGTGTCACTAATCATTTTAGGTAACGGGTTTCTCTTAATTTCTACATACGGACCTTCGGCAATTAAATTTTTTACTCTCTTGACTCTTTAAAAATAGTCGATTTTGTCCATAATTCGACTTGCCCCAAATAAATGATTGTATACCAATCGGCAGTAACAGTTCTTTGATCTTGTAGAGAAATTGTTACTACATAACCTGGTCTCGAGACAAATATCGCGACCATCTTTTTGGTGACACTTCGAGAACGGATAACTTTCGTCGGATTTTCTTCATCTTAGAACACGCGAACAGACGATTAGCGTTTATTTTCTGGTTCGCATGAGTAAATCCAAGATTCGTCACCATTCACGATGTTGTACACGTTTTTAGAATTTCCTGCGTTGAAACGGTGTAGAGTTTTTTGACACCAATTCACCCTAGCTGTTTTTCGTTCATCAATCAACAGATGCGATATCCAACGGGAAACTAATTTTTTTACAAATAATTCTTCATGTAAAATTTTTTGAATTGAGGTCCTTGAGATATCCAATGATGCCTCAATTTCGCGATATATCGTATGTCGATAATAAGCTTGGACACAGCATCGATGTTTTTCTGAGTGACTGCCGTTTTTGGTGCAACTTGTCTTGGATCGTCGCTAAGACTAATCCGTCGACATTTGAATTCTCCATACCAATGAGAAATTGTTGACTAATGTGGTGCTTCATTACCGAAAACAAAAACCAATTCGGCGAGGCGTTCTCGTTGAGATAATTGTCTTCATTTTCGCGGTTTAATTCCATTTTTCTACTAACTTGTCAACTTTAACAGTTCATTGTAGCCACAACACTACTCGCATCGCACTGAAACTTTGGGATTTAGGCTAACTAAAGATGGAGGTTAATTTTTAGTACTGACGTTTGATTAGTGGTGCCCTCTATGTCCCAGTATGCAAGACATAAAAGACATGCCTCGTGCAGATGAGAATATTTCCGCTGTTTGAGCAGTGCTTGAGCAAGATCGACAGATCGACAAGAAGACATTATATAAATTTATTTGGGTGATATTGGTTGAGTCAAATCCAAAACATTTTACTTCAACAGTTAGACGTGAGAAAATTTTGAGCAATACTAACAACTGAGTAACTGGATGCCCTAAACGTCAGCACCAAGACTTTCATCATGCAGCCCTGATATAATAACACCTTGTGATTTGTTTGGTTCCCAAAATTAATGATAAAATGCGTGAAATCACCATCATCAGATTAAGCAGTGAAAAATGGTGGTGGGTGTCTCAGGAAGAGTGGCATCACTGCTTTAAGGACTAGTTTCATTGAATGCAAAAATGTATTTATGTTAAAGGAGAATATTTTGAAAAACAATAATATATTTTTTGAACTATTATTACTTTTATTTTCTAAAAAGTTTTCAGTGTTGCTCTCGTATATAGACCCATGTTGTATGTTTGCGTGTAAATTCAATAGTGGTATTTTTTATAGACATTTTGAATCCATAATAATATTTTATATTAGTTACTTCTCGTAATAAAAAAAAAACGTATCCAAACGTACGCTGTAGCATATGTGCGTGTACAACTTCAATAGAGGTATTTATCATTTGTATACATTCTGAATATTTTCAATTCATAGGCGCCGCATAATATAATTTTCAGAGGGTTTTAATTTTAGCGTTCGCGGTCGTAATTTCACAATATTATCGATTCATATCCTATTTATTCTATTTCCATTTTTCATACGTTGCCCTTTTATTTCAAGGACACCGGAATATATGAGTTCACATTTTTGAACGACAGCGAAATGATTTTTTTTACAATGAAATATGTAGTAATCACCGCGGTGCAAGTCTTTCTTAAAATTACGATATCTAGTCGCTGTGATAAATTCACAATTTTCTGTGCCGACGTCGATGCGAAAAGTAGAAAATACCGATTCCTTTTTTCTTTCCTGAAGCACTACTTTTCCAAGCCATTACTTTCATTTCATCTCTGATATCATTTCTGTCAAGATCGATAGTAACGTGAGTGTCCATATTTCCTTTTTTGTTCTATTTTAGGTTCACATCTTTAATGCCCGTGACATTTTCTTTTATATTTTATTCGACGTTATTTTCAACGTGACAAATATTCATCGTTACAAGAGTAATGTTATTAGACCCAGACTACGTCAGGTAAATATTTTTACAAAAAGTCAAAGGAGATATAAGACGATGTCAATCAGTTCTGCGTCCAGATGTAATCTTAAAGTACATATAAATAGAAAAAAGAAATAATTATCTATTTAACGCCAACAATAACTTATATAATAAGTTTTTAAACCCTGTTTTATAAGATACACATACAGACACACACACACACACACATATATATATATATATATATATATATATATATATATATAATTAATTTAAATTCGGGTAAGCGGTCAATTAAGAAAAGAACTCCTTTATTAAATAACCCTATATTTCGCAACAGACTCATACGAAATTTTCGTATGATTTGCTTTGTAATTTGTAGACAGCAATGTTTACATCCCCCCTTACTTTGCAATTACATACATACTAACTTGATATTTGTAAATATTTCATATAAAAGCCGAAAACCTCCAATAATTTATCAAATGTTATATATATATATATATATATATATATATATATATATAAGTAGACCAGGAGTCTTTGCCGTTATAACATGTATAAAAGGGTTTTTTTGGTGGGGGAATCCTGCAAAATTAAGCTCTATATATATTTTTTTTTTTAATGTAATTACAAAACAACTAAGTGTAAGTGTTAGTTTTATTAATTTACAACATTACAAACATATGAGTAATTTCTCCAGAAAAAACAATTTCACATTTGTAAGTATTAATTTCTTTTGTTAATAAGTAATAAATTTATGTCCATCTCCTCTTAAAGTGATCCCCTGAGGAAGCACTCGAATTCGATTCGAAATATTGGGCTAAAAAAAATGAACTGACTTAATTAATACAGCTTAATTTTGCTGGATCCCCCCCCCCCCCGAAAACCCTTTCATATATATATATATTTCGTCGAATATTTTCGGGGTCGTTTGTTGAAGCGTTGTTCTTCGGGATATTTCGCAGCGTTTGGATGATTTCGTCCTGAGAAGGACAACTTTCTTCCTGACGTTTCGGTGACATCACTTTCACCTTTTTCTAGAGGATCTTCTCGTTGCAATGGTAACTTCAAGAGTGCGTTGATTTCCTGTGCCGCACGTATTATATGGTCCCGTCGTAGTGGGGATGCGTGTCTGACTCCTCGTGATTGGTCCGTCGGTTGTTCTGTCGCTTTCGACTATTGGTCGATCGGTTTGCGTTCGGTCCGAGTTAGTATGACTGGGCTGTGGAAAGTTGTTATCATTACGTCGCTTGTGTGGAATCTGCCTGTTGAGCAAGGCCGACTTCCATGTGTCAGGCAAACGCTGACTCAATTTCTATAGCTTCTCTTATAATCCTGTACGTTAACCTCGTACTGCGTGCTATAGTTTTTGTAACGTCAAAGTCGATGGTGTGTCCTGTATGTAGCACATGCTTAGCTAGGGATGATATTTGTAAATATTTCATATAAAAGCCGAAAACCTCCAATAATTTATCAAATGTTATATCTAATGAACGGCTAAGAAATTATATTATATTATATATATATATATATATATTATATTATATATGTATATATATATATATATATATACATATATACCGGGTGGTCCATTTATCGTGGCCCCCCCAAAAATTTGGAAGCAGTCAGTTTTATGAAAAAAAGTTTCAAGTAGTAAAAGTTTTACTAAAAGAAGTGTCCTATCTGATGGTTAAGCAGTCGTACACCAAGGAAAATGTATGAAGGTCATACAAAGGTCAAGTTTTCTTTTTAAATAGAACATGGCTTTATTTCTTACAAATTCTGAAAAAGGATGTAATTGCTAGTAGAAAAGTACTAAGACTCATGTGGCCTAAAATTAAGATTCAGCGAAATATTCAAGAAAAACAAAATATAAATTGGAAACAATACATGAAAAACATAGTATTTTCAAAGCAATAATGTGGACGTATTACAAAATAATTAATAATAACAAATTTACATTACAGATAAGTCATATTTGAAATAGCGGTTGTAGGTAATTAGAAAGTAATTACCTACGTATAAGTTTGTTCTTTATAATTGGATATTAATAGGTCGTATGAATTGGTTTCTTGTTGTTATGGGTTATTTGTTGCCCCTTAATCCGGGAATACCATCGCAAAAGCTAATTAGCTTTCTATTCGGAATCCCTTGAAGCTGCATAAATACCTCACAAGCTAGGTAACTGACTTAATGTTCCTTGTATCGTTGTGATAAAACTACCAGTGTTTGAATATCAAGAATGGATCCAGCAACACGTGCAAAAATTGATATGATTTTCATTTATGGTGAAGCGGGAAGAAATATTTGCGCAGCGTGTCGTTTGTATGCTGTAAGATACCCTGATAGACACCAGCCGAGTCGTACGACCTTTCGTCGTGTTGTATAACAGTTCACTACCACAGGAAGTATTGTGAAGAAGAAAAAAAATCGAAAAAAGAGTGTTACCGATGAAAACGTGCAAATTGCTGTTCTAGCGGCAGTGGCTTATTATCCACACGTCAGTACTAGAGAAATTGCCGACCAGTCTGGAATCTCACGAACTAGTACTGGTCGAATATTGAAACACAAAAAATTTCGCCCATACCACATATCGATGCATCAAGACCTTCACGGAACTGATTTTGAACATCGTGTACAATTTTGTGAATGGGCTCAGCAAAAAATTCGCGATAACAATAACTTTTTTCTCAATGTGCTATTTTCCGACGAATCCACTTTTACGAATCATGGGCAGATAAATAGGCATAATATGCATTATTGGGCAACGGAAAAACCAAAATGGTTACGACAAGTAGACCGGCAACATCCATGGAATGTCAACGTCTGGTGTGGGATAATTGGTATGAACATAATTGGACCTTTCTTTATTACTGGCAATTTAGATGGTAATAAGTATAGCGACTTTCTACACAATGTGTTACCGACACTACTTGAAGATGTACCCTTAGAGCGGCGAGCCACAATGTGGTACCAACATGATGGGTGTCCAGCTCATTATTCACACGCGGCTCGAGAAATATTAAACAGAGATTACAGCGATCACTGGATAGGACGCGGCGGACCTACATCTTGGCCTGCTCGTTCTCCAGATTTGACCCCAATCGATTATTTTCTGTGGGGAACAACACTGGAAGATATTCAGCAAAGGATAATAAATGCATGCTCAGATATTACGGAAGACGTGCTAATAAACGTCCATGATTCGTTTAGTCGGAGAATTCTAAAGTGTATCGAGGTTGAAGGTCAACACTTTGAACATTTACTTTAATGAGCCCGAAGTTTCCGAAACAATTGTCCCGATTAAATTAAATTAGTGTAGCCCGGGGGTGATAGGATATTTTGTCAATTTATGTTATTCTTTGAATAAATTTTTATCATTTTTTTTGTGTTTTTCTTGAATATTTCGCTGAATCTTAATTTTAGGCCACATGAGTTTTAGTACTTTTCTACTCGCAATTACATCCTTTTTCAGAATTTGGAAAAAAAATGCCATGTTCTATTTAAAAAAGAAAATTGACCTTCGTATGATCTTCATACGTTCTCCTTGGTGTACGACTGTTTAACCATCAGATAGGACACTTCTTGTAGTAAAACTTTTACTTGAAACTTTTTTTCATAAAACTGACTGCTTCCAAATTTTTGGGGGGGCCACGATAAATGGACCACCCGGTATAGTAAATTCAATCGTTGGCGATTTAAGGTCTGGCTTTACTTTAAAGTATATATATTTAAAACAACCCTACATGTTTCGGCAATGATGCCTTTATTTTATATTTTATATCCTTGATAAAGGCATCATTGCCGAAACATGTAGGGTTGTTTTAAATATATATACTTTAAAGTAAAGCCAGACCTTAAATCGCCAACTGATTGAATTTACCATATCATACCAAGGTCACGAAAATATTATATATATATATATATATATATATATATATATATATATATATGTATTTATACGGGGTAAAAGAATCTGTGAACTAATTAACTCCGATCTATAATAAGTTAACAATAATACAAAGACGTGTTTTATATACTCGGCTAGCTCATGCGTAGATAATTTATACTCTCTCTCTCTCATTTTCTCTCAGGTTCAAGGTAGGATCCGTAATAGATATCACTGTTTGTTATTTAAATATGCAATTAAACTAATGAATATCAATATTAATAAAGAAGAGTCAGAGAAAGTAATTTGATACATGTTCTTGATTAACTTGACTTTTGCCTCTAAGGTATCTTTAATTGATCTATTGCTATCGTTAAGTGGTATTAAAATTAAGTAAAGATGTTAAATATGAATATAGATAGACCGTATAGAACAGATAAAATAATTTTATACCAATTTAAGTGAATAATAAAGTTTCATTTTATGTTTTTTAACGGCAAAAGTAAACCTTTATTGTAAATGATAATACTTGCAATTAATAACTCTCGTAACCAGGACTGTTAGGATGTGTTTTATAGATGGGAACCGAATACTCTTGGGATCCGAAGAAAGATATAGGTTTCTAATCTCAAAATTCTTCTCAGGTGATGGATTTTTGTTTGCGCAAGAAAAATTATTTTTTCTAAACTTGTGGATGTCAATTTCAGGTATTTATTTGTTCATATAACGGCGTTTTTTAATTTGAAATACGGAGACCAAAATTTAGATGTCAACTATAAAAAGATCAATAAACAAGCAATTAATTGCTTCGACTGTTTACAGAAACCGGCATTATATCCAAATGATGCAAGGCGAAAAATGTACACAAAACTAGGCTTATTTAACAGATATGTTATATACAAAAAGGTTTTGTTTAAGTATGACAATACGTTAAGCACGTATAAAGCGTTTGTACAATATGAAACAAACATGTAAATAATTTACATATCTGTAGCTATGCACATGGACAATACACATCGTATTTTCAGCATTTACTTCTGCTTAATACAAATGTTTCTGCCATCTAGGCGTCCTCAGTTAAGCTAGTGAAGCAATGTATACAAATTAATACAAACAAAGTCTCTTTCGCCCGTAAGATGTCAATTATTAAATAGTTGTCTTCTTATAGGACGGAACTTGCTTGATCTATGCGGGCTATTTCAGTAAATTTAAATACAGATACAAACCAGTTGTTTATAACAGGTTTGTATTAATTTGTATACATTGCTTCACTAGCTTAACTGAGGACGCCTAGATGGCAGAAACATTTGTATTAAGCAGAAGTAAATGCTGAAAATACGATGTGTATTGTCCATGTGCATAGCTACAGATATGTAAATTATTTACATGTTTGTTTCATATTGTACAAACGCTTTATACGTGCTTAACGTATTGTCATACTTAAACAAAACCTTTTTGTATATTTACCGCCATCTGGCTGGTTGTTAATGGACTACATCTACATACGTATTTTATCGTTTCCCGTAGCAGCTTAGCTGTTCGAACGATAGGTAGCCCTCCAGACAAAGTCTCTTTCGCCCGTAACATGTCAATTATTAAATAGTTGTCTTCTTATAGGAAGGAACTTGCTTGATCTATGCGGGCTATTTCAGTAAATTTAAATACAGATACAAACCAGTTATTTATAACAGGTTTGTATTAATTTGTATACATTGCTTCACTAGCTTAACTGAGGACGCCTAGATGGCAGAAACATTTGTATTAAGCAGAAGTAAATGCTGAAAATACGATGTGTATTGTCCATGTGCATAGCTACAGATATGTAAATTATTTACATGTTTGTTTCATATTGTAGATATGTTATCTTACAACACCGCAAGTAACTATTACACTGTTAAAAATATATACAAGAAACATTTAGTATTGAAACGGAAATTATTGTGTTTATTTGCCATGAATATTTATATTGTCATCAATTTATAACATTTTGTATTTAAATGAATGAAACAAAAGCTTTCAAATAGAGTTTAACAAGCTAACTTTTTTAGTTACTAATACAGTTATGATAACATGTAAACGTCAACAATGACGTACAATTAACGCGTTTCTTCTATATATGATTCACGAAAGAATTACACTCCAAATCACCAAAGATGATCCCTGCGTCATTGATCTATAATTCTATCAACGACATTCAAAGAATAATCATCTCCACATCCAAATAACAAACAGTACCTACTTGTATGACAAGGATAGCTTGAACGAAAGTATGTGTTTTCTAGCAAAGACATACGGCTCAAGAAATTTATTTCAGTAAGACAATGACGGAATTATTACCTACTCCGTGATAAATACACACATTTCCGCTTAGTAGTTCTGTCGTTACTCGTTGACATTTGACAACATACATTCGTTGATATCTGATCGAATTGTTATTTATTTTCTTTTTATAAATACATATTTTTTGAAATTTATTTTTTCAACTATAATGGCAGCACATTACATTGACAATCGCGACAACTTGTTTTAAATTTGTTGCAATATTTTGAAAGAGAGAAAAACCATGGTGGTGTTAATACCTATTACATGTGCACATAATATATTTAGATTTTAATAAACCTTTTGTTTAGTGAGTGGCAGATGCATTGTGCTTGGGATTAGTTACAGTAAAACGCATCAAAGCACAGTCATTAAACAATCCTGTTATATCTAGTCCGGGAAAGAAAAGACCTCGTAAAAAGACGAAAACTGATGATTTGGCAGAGTGTACTTAAATGAGTATCAGAAATACATTATACTCTATGTATTTACAGAGTTTTATTTTTATATTAATATTCTTAATTTTAGAAAAATATTGTTACAATACAACCGTTAAATGTAGAAATTGCAGAAAATCACATTTTATTGTGTAGCAGCAGTTTAAATCGTGTACTTCACAATATTGGATTTAAATATAAAAAGGATAATAATCATAGAGCATTGGTGGAACGATCCAACATTGCAGAGATAAAATTAACATTTCTTAGGAATTACATAAAGAATGTTCAGAGAGAAGTGGTATTGCTTGATGAGACCTGGCAAGATAATCTGTAGAGTGTGCGTAATCCTGAGGGTTACGAGGGCAAGCGATATGTTGTATTACATTATGGTTCAAAATTAGGTTTTGTGTCAAATGCTTCTTTATTGTTTTCAAGCAAATCACAAATAGAAGATTATCATGGTGAAATGAATGGAGAAATGTTCAAGAAATGGATCGAAGAATATTTAATACCAAATTTGGAAGAACCGGCTCAAATAGTGATGGACAATGCACCCTACCATTCACTAGTAGTAAAGAAACATTCTTCATCGGCTTGATGTAAAAATAATATTATTACATACTTGTCGAAACATAAAATACCTTGCGAACTCTATTTAAAACGACCTACTACCCTTGGCTAAAAATTTGCATAAAGAAAAACTGTATCAATTGGATGAATTGCTACAAAGTCATGGACATGAAATATTGAAGATTGTCTCCTTATCATTGCGAATTTAATACTATTGAAATTATTTGGGACCATGCAAAAGAATATTACAATAAACATATTTTCAGGGATGGACATGGAGATGATAAAGTTATAGCTATGTGGAAGGGATCACTACAGCAGTGTACGGAAGAAATTTGGAAAAATTATGTTATACACACGGAAAGTATTATAAAAAAATGGTATGATAGAGAAATACATTTACATTGCTTTATAATTAACATTGATGATTCAAACAGCAGTGAAGATAATGATTAACAATACTTCCTATATGACCGCAGATTAAAAATTGTTAGCTATCTCATGTTTTAACTTATTCTATATTATAACCCAAAATTTATGCCAACGTACGTTCTACGCGTTGTTTTTAGTTCACGCCAAATATATCAAATTTTCTTGTGTTGGCATTAAAATTATCAAGTATTAGTATACAGTTGATTACTTGTTTATCTAAAATTACTTTTAGTAACTGAGATTTTATGCAACGAATGTAATGATATTAATACAAATAATCATACAAAATGTTACACATGCAATTGCCAGACTATGGTCACAATTTTTATCTAAATATGTCTAGAAAGGTAGAAGAATTACAAGAAACTAAACAGATTTTATCAAGTAGTTAGATTTCCTAATGTACTAAGTAGAATTGATTGCACTCACATGAGAAAACAATCTCCTGATGGTAATAATGCTGAGCTGTACCGAAACAGAAAAGGATATTTTTCATGGAATATTCAGGTAATAGGAGATTCTCAATTAAGAATTTGTGACATCGTGACATGTCCAGGATCTACACATGACCAAACAATTTTGAATGGATTGGCAATAAAAAGAAGCTAAGAAAATGACCATTTCAATAACTCAGTTATACTTTGTGATAGGGGTTACAATATTACAAAATATTTATTAACCTCTTCAGCAAATCCTTAAAGTGGAGCTGAACAATTGTACGATGAATCCCATATTGGAACCAGAAACTGGATTGAAAGATTTTTTGGTGTCTTAAAAAGATTTCCAATTTTATTACATATATGGTATGAGAGTTAATGTGGAACTCTCGAAAGCAATAATATAATAATAATTGTTTGTATATATTATATGTTTCTTATAATAAATCTATAACTTATTGCAAGTAAAATTTTTTGTTTGCTCTAATTTAATTTTTGAAAGTTCAATTACTAATCTTTTTTCTTGCTCCATTTCATGTTCCTTTTTCAACATTTTTTCTGCAATCGTACAAGTTCTAATTTCCTAGCAGTCAATAAATAATTTCGAACCAAAAAAAAAACATTTCACAGCAAATATGTTTGTATGAATATGTTTTGTTTATAATGCATACTGCGATTTCAAATATTTATACCGACCTTTATGCAAAACTCAACTTATCTATTATGGCAGTGTTAAGTTATACTGCAATATATTCCAAATTTTATTTAAAATTAGGCACTGTAGAACATTTAACTAGAGATATCTAGGGTTATTCGATGATATAATTGGGTTAGTGTATTGTAGAACTGTCCCTTAAAAATTAAAAATTGTATTGAAATATATTTGATGTAACTAAATTGTTTATTTTTTTAAAACAAATATATATATATATAAGATAATGTTTATAAAACTGTCATAACAGTGAATATGTAATTACAGTTATACAAAGTAGATACTCTGGTCTATTGTATGATTTCAATTCCAGTAATAATGCTTTTACAACTAACTAAACTGTTTGGTTTTGCCATTCATTAAAATGATTAAAGAATTACATAATCTTATATGTTGACATAAATGTTGTAAATTCTTGATAGTTCATTTTATTTTTCATGTGGTGTTATAGTTTAATTTGTTTGCTGTTTACGCAGCTTTGTTCAATTTATAGTAATTTTAATATAACTTAAGATGTAATTCGATTATATATGTTCGTATAACCTACAAATTCGATCGACTGTCAAATATATTTGGCCCGGAAACGAAGTTATAGTTCCATATTGATTTTGCAATTTACAGTATTTAATATGACGCCGAAGTACTGATTTGAATCATACAATGTTTATTGATGACGCAGGGATCATCTTTACTGACGAGGAGTATACTTAAATTTCAATATAAATTGCCTTCAATTGAACATGAGAATTTCACTTCAAAGAACGCGATCTATGTATAGCATAGCTTAAAAATAATTTTGTATCATTTCTCTCATTCTACTTTTCAAAATTTCAAAGGAAATCATTTCATACATTCCCAACGAAGTAGATTTCTTATATTCGTTGTCAAGTTAAGAGGTCGGCACCCATTCCTCGATGAAATGCGCACGAAGATCGATGACTTTATTGTTTGAATATACCTACACAGTTAACCCACAACGCTTATTTTCGAAATGTTCCGCTGCTATTCTAGGAAAAATGTTTACTAGAATTCTTTTAATAGCAAATGAAGTACAGCAAAGCATACCTGTTCCATTAGTAATACTTCAACTTTCAGTTGAATATTACAAAATTCAGACGGCAGTTTCAATCTACATTCCCGGTACTGTGAAAATGTTAAATTCAAAGCTACATACGCCCGATAATTACATTTTATCGACGTTATCGGGGACAAGCGATTGGGTAGAGTTGATCGAGGTGGTAACGCTTCAAAACTAACGCCAACACGAATCCGTTTGAAAATTAGGCACACACCGCGAAATTACGAGAAATATAAAACGACGGGTGCCACGAAAAAAACTTGATTAAGCTCGTCGAATTTTGTTTTAGACGTTAAAGGAAGCGCACTGATAAAATTTAAATGGCACACGTTGATTTGCGCTACATATTTAAGGTGCGAAACGTAGCAGAATGAAAAAGAAGTGGAGAATAAACCTAAACCGTTTCCACTGGCTTGATGTAGCAGAGACGAAATTAGAATCAAATAAAACTCCTTTTTTGACAATAAAATGCTTAAGAAGAAACTTCCATCCTTTTGAATTAATACAAATAAGTGAAATATGTGAAATAAGTGGTAATAACTAGGCACCGTACACGAGAGGCCGAAATTACGATAGACCATATAAATAGTCTATAACATCGCTAAATACAACATGCAGTTATTGAAAGCACTATTCATTCGGTTAACCGCACCTTCTGTTTTTTGTCGTAGAAATGTGGGGCAATTACTTCAATATTAACGCTAAGAAATAAGTAATTAAACTTCTAGTTTCAAAAATTCTTTTATTGTAAATACCACTACAATATTGTTTCGCCATACAATGGCTTCATCAGGTGGATGAAATACTGAATGTGTACAATACAAGTTTGAATATTTATTTGAAAATTATTGGGGAAATGGTGGTGGAAAAATTTTTACAATCTTAAATTTACTAGAGAGGAGTTGTTTAAATCTAGTTGGTCATTTAAAGCTAATCCCAAACAAACATTCGCATTCAACATTCGCAAACCATCTTATTACAGAAAGGCATACATTTGGTCACCGTAAAATATTGCCTTTGGCCGAGAAAGGTCGTAAATTAAATATTTTAGAGGCCCTAGAAATTTTTAAAAGCCGAAACAACACAATAGATATCGTTTTAAACGAACAATTGGATCTTATATATACACCTCTTTTCCAATGTTGTATATAATAGTTAAGTATATAGTAGTAATTTTAAATAACATCATAAACCACTCCCATATATTTTTGCGTCATTTATAGGTTCTATGTAGGCCTGTAGCTTTTGCAGTTTGATAATGACATTGTATGTCGAAACCGCGGTCACGATTATATGTGAATAAAGTGGTATATATAACAAAGTTATTGTTTTATTTTATTTTATTATTTTCAAAATGAATTACCACAAAGTTACGGCTACCAGTATCAATTTTCCTAATCCTAAACTATTGTATCTATTAATTTCTAAATTTTCTAACAGGTTAAGTTTTATACTTTTTTCTTGAATGTGTAAAATTTGGAAATCTATGATTGATATCTATACAATGACTTGCGAAAGTTGAATCTGTTTTCTTTTCTTTATGGCTTCTCTCGTGTTCTTTCATCCTAATTTTGAATGTCCTCCCCGTTTGTTCTATGTATACCTTATTACAATCTTCGCATGTTAACTTATATACACCAGAGTTTGATTCTTTGTCTATTTTATCTTTGTTGTTTTTAATAATGTTCTGTATAGTATTGTCTGTTTTAAATGACATATGTTCGTTATTAAGTTTTTTAATGAAAGTACCAATTTTTTCCGAAATTTTTCCTAAGTAAGTGATTGAATTATAGGAATTAATTATCTTGTATTTTAATTTTGGATAAACTAAGGAAAGGGTTTTAGATTTTTGTTGGCTATTTAGGATGTTATTGACAATATTTACAGAGTAACCATTGTTTAATGCTATTGTGTATATTCTATTTAGTTCAAGGTCGAAATTACTTTTACTCATAGGTACATGAATTAATCTAAATACCATTGATTGGTATGCTGATAATTTGTGTGTTATAGCATGAAAAGAATTAGCGTGTATTGTGGTATCTGTATGTGTTGGTTTATAGTATATAGCGAACTCGTGTTTATTAGTTTTGTGTGATATGGTTAAATCTAGAAAATTAATGCTTTTATTTATTTCGGTTTCTATAGTAAAATTTATTTTGGGGTGAATAGTGTTGATATAATTATGTAAAGTTCGTTAAATTAACAATAGTATATATTTGTGTTAACAAGAACATGTTTTGTTAACTTTTAAATAATAGTTGAAGCAGATTAACGAAGTAAAACAGAATAACTGATACTAAATACTGAAAGGATAGGCAAATACAATTACATGACAGACGACCGATTTGTTGAATTAACTTCAGGCTTACCGTTTGACTTCTCTCTTAAATAGAGGTAGTTTCTTTTAAACCACCGATATTATTACTCCCTTTATATAAATACAACGTAAGGAAGAAACTCTTTAATACGACGTCTATAATATTCATATTACCAACTAGACTAATAACGAACACAATAAACTAAGTCAAACATTAAGTTTTCCTTGAGTGTGCATATGTAAAATATAAAAGCAATTAGCGCGGGAATTAATTAAGATTCTAAGCGAAACTGCAGTGCTATCAACTAACAATAGTTCTGGTCTTTAATATCGAATGCAAATTCGGTAATATCAATTCAGCAGTCTATTCGATGTGTGATAGATTAAGTGCTACATTGTACCTAAAAGCTATTTAAGTTCGCGAGCAGATGCCGCGTTTTAGACGCTCAATGCTAATGAAACGATCGTCTTAAGGGCTACAACTTAACGACGTTTCAGTCTCACTCTTTTAAATTGAAGTTTTCGGGAAGATGACTTCACATTAATTCGCTTTCACATAGGCGTTTTTTTTTTCGTGAATATAAAAATTTATTGTCGAGATGATAAATTTATATTATAAAAAAACACTGTAAGTTTCACAGTTTTATTTTATTGTTCTGACAATATTGTTTCTTTAATTTCCACCATGTCCAAATATAGATCTTACTCAATTATAGGGTCACAATTTACTAAATTCAAATCTAATTTTTCCGCAAATAATTCCCATGAATTCCAAACATGAACAAGGCTGGGTCACATATTGCAGTGGAATGTGCTTTTGATTGCTTATTAATCTTTTTGTTCACACTACAACTTATGCTTCCGGCTGTTCAGTCTCGTAGATTTCCTTGAGCTCACTTCACTCGGGTCGATCCTTACGGATATGGGCCAGGTTATATTTAAAGTAAAACGATAAGCATTAATAAAAATCACATCTAGTTTGTTTACAAGTTTAATAAAAAAGAAAAAATCCCTTTACTGAATGTACAGGGAGCTAAAGCAGATTAAACAGTAGCTTAGGAGGAGGGACTCTTTATGATAATGACACGCACAAAGAGAAAAACCCCCTGTGACTCTCGAGCAAACATAAAATTAATAAATACTTTAGAAATTTGTCAAGTTTGACCTCTACTGTAACCCCTAAAAATCAAATGTCAACAACTACAAAGTTATCAAATACGCGTGACAGCCTTACAGTCATGCGCAATAAAACATGACAAAATCAAACCCATAAACAAAAAAAAACAACCTGAATTTAAAACGATCTAGAATATTTTATCTTGAAAAAAAAGCTCCATTACAAAAAACATGACAATTTTCTCTAATATTCATATACTGATTTAAATGTCAAAATTATCGCAAATTATACACTAAAAATTACAAACATAAGCAAATTATCATATAAGCAATAATATAATTAAGTGTCTTATAATACTTACATCGATCTAAGCACAATCAACACAAAAACTACGTGAGAGATACCATCATTTAATTAAAATATCAACTGCGAGATCACAAACTCTCGTAAAAATCGTAATAACTTTAAATGCACAAAATAATAGCACCAAACATCAAAAAACCCGACTTTACTCAAAAACAGAGAATAAAAATGAATTTCTTATACTCTATGACCACTTGGTTTGAAAAATCTGGTATCTCTAAATAAAATTACCGCGAAAATCTCCTACATCAAATTCAATAATACAAAATCTGGCCGCACCCACCACTCTAATATAATACATACAGGGCCAGTCAAAAATATAATTACCCACATAATAAATATAAATAAAAATTCAAAAATACATTTTAAATCCCAAATTATTCAAATATAGTTCAATACTTAATTCTTCCAATTTTTTTCTTTCTCTGGTTAGAAAAATCCACGACAATATGTACGGAGAAAAACAAATTTTTTTATGGGCACGGTGACAAAAAGATGCCAAATTATAAGTGTTATTAGGTTACGAAGTTTGGTAGCAATCGGAGTTAATCTTCTGCCTCCGGTTTAATGTTGAATCTTTCAAAAATGTACTTAAAAAAGAACTTAAAGCATGATATATAAAATTACTCTAATTAAGTTTATTTATTTGGAAAAGTTAGAAATCAATTGTAATTATATTTATTTAGAGAAAAAAAGCATGACAAAATTTTTTTTACAAAAGTGCAAGAAAGGATAATCATAAAAATAATGAATATAATGAGTTTATTTTGTGACAAAATCCTTTTTGCTATCGAATTTCGGCATTAATTTTCTTGATTCTATCTGCGTTTTGATGAAACCTTCTCTTGTTGTTTTGTTGCACAAAGTTGATGATGGTTCACTCACAGCTTTGACTGCTCTTTCTACCGCTTGGGTGTGACAGGGAAGGTGTAATAGCTCAATTCCTCCATTGTTTTCTTCTTCAATAAACAGTCGAAGATTTTCTTCATTTACAGATTTTAATATAGGTGGTTCAGTGATAGTTTCTTCCCAATTCTAAAGGTCAAAATATGATGATGCATTAAAGTTTATCGTTGGTATCTGAAAAAGCCGTAATTGCTTTGATGTTGCTGATCTACTTTTCAAAATTCGATGGACAGCTAATTCACGAATGTGTTGCTGGGAATCTGTCAACATTGCAAGTAATAAGTTTTCAGGGTGTGCAAAATAACTGTTTCTTTGAATTACTGGGTCAACAACGGCTTTCAAAGTTGATGGTAAATATCTGCCTAGTTTAATTAGTTTAAAAAGGTGTCGTGGTCCGTCTTTACAGCTGGGGAGAGTTTTTATAGAAAACCACACTGGAGCGTAAACCTTGGCAATATATATTGCAAGAGTGGTAAGGTTTGCAGAACGGTTCTCAACTGAAATATATAGACGAAGAATTCTGTTAGCACTTGTTACCCATCGTGCATGAGACATTTTGCCGGGTGATTTATCTGCCAAATTGTTTGCAGCTATACCCGTTGAAACCTTTTTTAGTTTCCCTCTCATATTTTAAGCTATGACAGGTCCACTCATAAAATTTCATCACATCTTCATAAGTTGGTAATATATTATCTTTCAAATCACATAAAACACCAAACAAAGGACACCTCCAACTATTTCTTGTACGCTCCATTTCTCAAATGATAAAATAAACAAATAAATGACAGCACTTTACAACGCAACACTAATTATTTTAACGATCGCGGCACACTTGTCTCATCTAACTCCGTGTTGTAAGAAATAAAGATTGTACGCAGATTTCCCTATTTTGTTTTTGCCTTCAACCGTTTAGATAACATATACAAAAGCTGCACGTCTTTTAGTTTTTGTAATATATAAAAAAGCAGAATTTTATATTATTGTTCCTTTTAATGACTTATTTGTCCGTATTAAGGTTCAATTAGACGTGCCATAGCCGTAACGACAGCCGTAACCAAAATTCAATTAATATCTACGGTTACGGCTATGGCGTTACGGCATGTTACCAAAATCGAAAACATTGTAGCACATACGATTGGTTTTATATGGTTACGGCTGTGGCACGTCTAATTGAACCTTTAGACTGAATCAGTGCTGTATATCGCTACCTTAATATAGAAATGCCCTAACACATTTTCTTAAATCGAGGTTTTTGCATGTTTCGATAGATGATCTTCTAATATATCGAAATATCAAAAAAAAAACTGGATTTATAAAAAATTGAGTTAGGGACTTTCTATATTAGGGTAGCGATATGTAAATGCGTGTTCTGGGGAAATTTAGCAGTGTGAATCCACATTGTAAAAGTACAGTTTTATATCGAGATTACCTCTATATACCGATACTTAGAATTATTTTGATAAAACTTGTATAGATATGTAACTTAAAAAGTATTATTAAAGTGATGTCAAAAATCTACTTTTTCTGAAATTTCTATCGCTATTCGAAGGCAGTAAAACTTTAAATAATGCAATAAAATTTTATATGCAGATTAGCTGTACCATTTAGCACCTTTTTATCACTGAGCCTCTCAAGACCCAGCCTAAATGAACATGAACATTCCAAACTTGGAATTACCAAACAACTGTAAACTCATTTCTTTTTATGTCTCTAATCTGTTCACTAGTATCCCGCTCCAGGAGGCTAATAGATTTAATTACTTTACAAATAGAACGTAAAAACACGAACATTATCACAAAGACTGAAATTTTAAAGCTGGATCAAAATTATTTTCGATTTAAAAAATTTTATAAACAAACAGAAGATCTAGAAATGGGAACCCACTAAGCCCCTTATTAGCCGAAATTTTCATGAATAACTTAGAAATTAAAATAAGTACACATCCGTTATTTAGTAATTTTGTATATTAGTTTAGGTATGTTGACGACATATTAATTTGCTTTAACGATTCAGATATACCATAGATATACCAGGATATACCTTAGAGATAGCTTTTTTTTGTCAAATAAGGTATGACATATTCCCACTGACAAAAGAGCTTGTGATAATTTTGCGATTGATTTTTTGTGTGAGTTGCCCTGTAATAACCCAATTAAGTAATGCAGTGTACCTTTTATCTGAGTCAAGGCGCGGCCCCGTGTTTAATTCATATTATATCCAAACATGGCCTCGCCCGACATAACTTACATACACAAGCATTCTCAAGGTACGTTACACACTTTCAACACTCATGTTTATCTAGAGTAAGGACATGTAGTCGAAATGAGATCACTCTAACGATATAAAAGGCGTCCCATCTGAATGAGAGGCAGTCTTAGCAGAGTCACAATACACAGACGGTACGACAATAGTGAGAGTGAGTTAGAGTCTCCTTTCGACTACCGTCTACATTTGTTAACTATGTAAATATCATCTTTGTTGAATGGTTATAAGTGTTGGTTAATAAAACTGTGTTAAACCCACTTTACTTGTGCATTATTTAACGCTACCACGATATCTACGTAAAGACTCATCGATGTGGCCCTCAGGGCCGGGCCCACATCACATGGCGATCCTTGTCTGCCACTAAGGCACATTACGTGGCTTAAGTAACCAAGCCACATCACATGGCGATCCTGCCAGGTAATGTGCCTTAGTGGCAGGCAAGGATCGCCATGTGATGTGGGCCCGGCCCTGAGGGCCACATCGATGAGTCTTTACGCAGATATCATGGTAGCGTTAAATAATGCACAAGTAAAGTGGGTTTAACACAGTTTAATTAACCAACACTTATAACGATTCAACAAAGATGATATTTACATAGTTAACAGATGTAGACGGTAGTCGAAAGGAGACTCTAACTCACTCTCACTATTGTCGTACCGTCTGTGTATTGTGACTCTGCTAAGACTCCCTCTCATTCAGATGGAACGCCTTATATATCGTTAGAGTGATCTCATTTCGACTACATGTCCTTACTCTAGATAAACATGAGTGTTGAAAGTGTGTAACGTACCTTGAGAATGCTTGTGTATGTAAGTTATGTCGGGCGAGGCCATGTTTGGATATAATATGAATTAAACACGGGGCCGCGCCTTGACTCATATAAAAGGTACACTGCATTACTTAATTGAGTTATTACAGCCCATTCGACGTCGAATATCCTCTATGCAATTTGCTGTTCGTTTTCTAGGTGCTCCACCGCCAGGTTTACGAGCTATTGTCCCTGTTTAACCAAATTTAATAACGCCAGCTTGAACATGTTTTGCAGTTGCGTAAGTAACTGGCAAATTAGGATACTGTTGCCATAAATCATGTAAGCAATGATTAGTGGAATAAACCAAATCTCCATTTTCTAATTTTTGGCCAGTTCTATACTAACTTTGAATAATAAATATTTTCTGTTGTAACTCTAACATTATAATAAAATAATTAAAAAAAATATAAGCGTTTATAATTTGAATTTATGTATGACAATTGTTGGAATTTTAAGTTTTCTAAAGCTTCGCATGTGCACCAATCTTTGATGACTTAATTACTTAAAAAATAGCCTACTATAATGAGAAAAGTTTTCTCATCAGAGCTGGCTTTGAAAAAACCCTTTGGGTTTCAAAGTGCTAATGTTGCTCGGGTGGTGGAAGGATTGGTCGACATTCTTGCAGCTTCCAGGGAACGCCCGATTGTCTTTCGAAAGAAATGCATTCCACGTGCAGGCTTCTTTCTTGTCACCAATCGGGAAAGCGAATATTATTTATGCAATGTTCTGCAAATGAGATGAGTTGCTGCCAGTTCTTAGTCTAGTCAGTCAATTTAATTAATCCATCTACTCGTATTAAATCTTTTCCTTTTTTGTGTTTTATAAAAAATGTCAGATAATACCGGAAATATTAGTCGTAGAAACATCCTATAATGCTTTATTTACAGCAAATTTACACGCCTTAAAATTGATCTATATTACATTTGCTCTAAACACCTTATATTAGTTTAGGAGATATTCAATAAAAATTGGCGAAAAATCATAATTTTCATAACTTTTTGAGAAAATAGTGATTCTTTGAAAGCTGTATCTCGGTCACTATTTAAACTATAGAGCTGGTTTTGAGTTCAAATTATGACAAATTTACTCTACTTTAAATTTGAGAAGTAAAAATATTTTCTGTGAAACCAACCGTTCAGAAGATATTATGAAAAAACTTGGAAAATGTCCAAAATTCGGATGTTTTGTTGATACCAAGTGGTGAGAGCGCCTAAGTCAAAAACTTGGATTTTACGGTACGCGCCCAACACCGACAATATATTCAGAAATCAAAACTACTCGACCTTTTGCACGCAAACTCGTATTTTCTGACGGATTTACTAGACGTCTAAGGTATCCTCACCAAATGCTTGTTTAAATATTTTCAGATTTTCCGTTTTACCAGGTTTGAAGCAGAATTTAAGTCACGGTCCTTGCTCTTTTACACATTGTCGACATTGCAGACATTGTAGTGTCGCAGAATAATTAATAACACAGCTCAACATTCAACAAGTATAAACACAAAAATTGTTTGTCACCACCTAGCAAAGTACCGTTTAACAGACTAACTTGGTATGAGCGTAACTCACGCCATGTAGCGCTCTACAACTGTACTACCATCCCTTCGCGTGCCACATTAACACTGGTATGAGCGTAACTCACGCCATCTAGCGCTATACAACTGTACTACCATCCCTTCGCGTGCCACATTCAAACTCCAGGAATTTCTGGGAAGCATATCGTATTTATATTAATTTTAATTGAGTTTTTCCTTTATTTATATTGAACTTTATACATTTTAAGAATCTATTTACCAGTTCAAGAACATCACATATATTTTTAAAACTCTTTAAAAATAGTTTCACATGTAGAACATGTTTTTTGCGAGATTCGCAATCGTCGCGGAATACTGAATATTGCATCGAAGTTCTTGATCACGTTCCCTTTGGTGATTATTCGATAATCAAACGTGGGGACCTTCGGATGTTCATTTGCATGGCGGACTAGACTCGATATGGCTACTTCCATTGTCGACGATATTATTTTCACCGCAGAACTGGTGGTACGATATCGGTCGGACATGTTTGGAGACCGAAAATTAGTACGAGCTTCGGAAGAACGTGATTTTACTCTTGAAATTGCTCGACGAACATTAATTCCGTACGGGTATTGGTTTTGCTAATTGCAACCGATGTCTCTCTCTTGTGTGAGACTCGGCATCAAGTAAAGTGCTAGGACAAATGTCATGAAATTAGTCTCAATTTTTATATAGTTTTGAGCTGGCTGAGTTAAGCTGATGTATTTTTACAAATCCAAACGAACTATTGGAATACATACACTACCGAACAAAAGTTTAGACCCACGCATTATGTTATATTAACAATGTTAAAATAACATTGAATTTATTACCTATTAGCTTTTATAAGCAACATAACAAGTGCCATTTTTTAAGTTCTATCTGTTTGTACCTCCTAACCGTGTTCGCCAGTATATGATGTAAATTTGATGTAGCCGTTGGTTTACCATGGCTACTACAATGAAAACTTCCGTCAAATGCGAGATACGTTCTCTGATCCATTTTCTCCAAGTCGAAAGCAACAATTCAGAAGAAATTCATCAAAGATTGTGTGTTGCGTAAGATTTTTCAGGAACAATTTGACCGTCCGGTTTACAATTACTGATTTTCTCCAAATTTCTCGGCCATATTTTGATAACATTGTTACAGAACACCTCGGCTACAAGCAATCGTGAACGATGGATTCTCAAACATCTCGCAGACATTCACCATCTTCAGCAAGTGAAGTTCTGCCCTGTTTTGCATTATTATGCGACGCTAACAATCACAGGCCTGTTATTGAATCGTATAACTTTTTTTAAAATAAAATCAGTTTGTATTGACTTTAGGATTACATTTTTTTCATGATCTGACAATCACATTCATAGATCTGTAACTTTGAAACAAATAAAAATGGATATATAAGTTTTGCGTTTTTGTTACTTGAAATGAAGTCTACTTTACACTCCTAAAATTTGAACATAACGATACGAGACACCTTATATATATATATATATATATATATATATATATATATATATATATATATATATATACTTACAATATTCCAACCAGTGCGATCGGTTCGTTACAGAAAAAGGTCTCGGGCCCCCGATACACATGTTACACAGAATGCGTGATTTTAAAAACCAAATGAAACGGTGAGTTTTGTCATTCTTTGTTTCTTACTGTAATGTATTTAAACATCAAAAGTTTAACATCTCATTCATTTATACAGATTTAACCACTGTAACTTTTCCTTACTCATTATTAACCTAATTTTAAATTTTAACTTTAATTGTTATTTTAATTGGTAATTCAGTCTTTAATCTAATTTTAATTCTAATTGTTAATTCACTCTCACAAAAGCAAACACAGCTCTCACGTTTTCAGTGTAGTAATTCTTGCTTCTAGTTACCTTACTGTATTGTATTTTAATTCAAATTTTCTATTCATTTATACAGATGTAATCACTTTAATTGTCCTTACTCATTATTAATCTAATTTTAAATTTTAACTTTAATTGTTAATCTAATTGGTAATTCAGTCTTTAATCTAATTTTAATTTTAATTGTTAATTTAATTGTTAACTCAATCTCACAAAAGCAAACACAAAAATATGTTCTCATTGTATTAATTCTTGTTTCTAGATACTTGAAAAAGACTGAAAAATAATAAAAGTCGAAACGTCGTAGAATAAAACATCATAATTCAA
Organism: Melolontha melolontha; assembly: GCA_935421215.2. Taxonomy (NCBI): domain Eukaryota; kingdom Metazoa; phylum Arthropoda; class Insecta; order Coleoptera; family Scarabaeidae; genus Melolontha; species Melolontha melolontha. Next base: position 6,712,526 of record OW285242.1, on the reverse strand, counting down.
TAAAAGGTCGCTAAACCAATAAAAAGTCTATTATTTTTAATATTAAGACACGGCCAATAAAATAAATAAGAAAAATAAAATTCTTATAAACACTAAATATATATATATATATATATATATATATATCAATGGATAAATTCTTGTGTTTTTCGGCTTTTATATGAAATATTTAAAAATACTATCAAATTAGTATGTAATTGCGAAGTAAATTTGATAATATATATTATTTGATAAATTCTTGGAATTTCGGCTTTGTATTAAATATTTAAATTAGTATGTTATTTCGCGAAGTAATGTGAAATCTAATACTGACATCTACTTTCAATAACTGACATCTGCTTTCAAAACAGGCATCTTCTTTCAAATCTGACGTTTGCTTTCAAAACAGACATCTGCTTTCAATAACTGACATTTGCTTTCAATAACTGACATCTGCTATCAAAACTGACATCAGCTTTCAAAACTGACTTCTGCTTTCAACTTGACATCTACATTCAATAACTGACATCTGATTCATTAACATTGTTACATTATAATGCATTTATAAATAGCTTGAACCAAGCTATCGTGGCTTAAGTGGTAAAAGCGACAGTCCGGCAAACTGTAGACTTGGGTTCAAGTCCAAACGTAGACAATATTTTTCAATTAAAAATTTCGTATGATTTGCTTTGTAATTTGTAGACAGCAATGTTTACATCCCCACTTACTTTACAATTACATACATACTAATTTGATATTTGTAAATATTTCATATAAAAGCCGAAAAACTCCAATAATTTATCAATTGTTATATATATATATATATATATATATATATATATATATATGTATATATTTAGTGTTTATAAGAAATTAAATTTTTTTTCTTCTCCTTATTTATTTTATTGGCCGTGTGCATTTCTATATTTCATTTCTATAACAAGACATTTTAGTTACACTTAAGATTCCAAGATACACGGTCGGACCCTGTGGTGAGGGTCGACATTGTTTCCGACCATGCATATTGCACTGTGGCATGTGTTTTAACATCGAAATCAATTTGGTGAGTTTTTGTATCCTTTAAATTTTAAAGTTTATTTTTTCTTTACTCTAAACATTATTTTAATTTTAACTCTTTCATATAATGTAAATATAATATCTTACCTTTCGTTTTGTAATTTCTTTAGTTCTAAATCACTTGAAAAAGACTGAATTATAAAAGTCGAAACGTCGTTTATTTAAATAAATTGAATTCAATAAAAGTCGCTAAACCAAAAAAAAGTTTATTATTTTAATATATATATATATATATATATATATATATATATATATAGTGAAATGGAATGGAACACCATATAATAAGTTTCAATAGTGGGACACGTGTTCCATTAGTGACGTCTTCAAAAATTTTCGGATGAAATCATGATGTAGGAAAAACACTAGATTCTATTATATATTATGAGTTGTGTGGTTGTAATCATTTTGACGGTGAATACTTCTATTCTAGAAAGAAAACTTCCTAGGTGTGTGGAAAAAATTGCGAGATTGTCAGAAGAGGACTTAATTGCGTACATTTATAACTATCTAGAAATTATATGAGTGGCATACTGCACCAAGCGTTGCAAAATTAGATCTATATCATCTCCTTGCTCCTCATCAATATCGTCCTCGATATCGTCTTCAGCTTCACTTAACTTATCATCACTACTCCATTCTAATTCCACCATAATTTCCACTCTATTTTTTCTTTCGTGTGCAGCACCCATATCAGCTTGTATGTTCAAACAAATATTGAGAAAACTTAACACTTTTTGAGAGAAAAATTCATTTGTTATTATTTATATATTAACGGTTGAGCCCTATCTCGATGTAATCCTAAAGTGATGACCTTGTGATCCCTATAGACGTCTAGTGACCTTGACCTTCAAACACCCTCAATTAATTCTAAAACCTCCCTATTGACCTTGAACACCAATGTGATTCTGGAACCTCCTATTTAACCTTCACCTCATATTCGCCACGTATTCCTCATCACCCTGTTTAAGAAGGTCGATTATCCTCAGCCGATTCTAACACCTCCTCATTGACCTTGATCGGTAATATTTATGCGATCAAGGTCAATGAGGAGGTGTTAGAATCGGCTGAGATACTCTACTAACTCGTGACACAAAATGGTGCCTTACGAAACTTGTGTTTTAATATACTATTTTTACATAAAATCCGAAATCTATTTATGATATTTTTGTAGGTTGGAAATTCTTAATTACTGCTTTTATTTAAATTGTTATTTTTATTTATTTTCTTATTTATTTTTACTTATTTTCTTTCTTTTTCAACAAAGTAATTTTTACTTTTAATAAATATTTTGTTATTTTTGTAATTTTATTGTTATGCAAATTAATTGCGTTTTCTCGAAGTAATGTAATTGTAAATATTCTATCTACACTCTACGACGCTATTTTATTCGAATTTTTCATAGAAAAAATTCGCCCTCAAGTAGGCATCGAACCCACGATCTCTGGCTTGCCGGACCATTGCTCGACCACTGAGCTGTTGAGGCGTGAATTAGAAACTTTTATGGGGATGCTTTGAGTTACATCAAAGGAAACATGTGAACATAACTTGCCCGTAGTACGGCAGTTGTACAAATTAATAGCGTTTTCGCGAAGTAATGTAATTGTAAATATTCCTTCTACACTTTACGACGCTATTGTATTCGAATTTGTCATAGAAAAAATTCGCCCTCAAGTAGGAATCGAACCCACGACCTCTGGCTTGCCGGACCATTGCTCGACCACTGAGCTGTTGAGGCGTGAATTAGAAACTTTTATGGGGATGCTTTGAGTTACATCAAAGGAAACATGTGAACATATCTTGCCAGTAGTACGGCAGTTGTACAAATTAATTGCGTTTTCGCGAAGTAATGTAATTGTAAATATTCCTTCTACACTTTACGACGCTATTTTATTCGAATTTTTCATAGAAAAAATTCGCCCTCAAGTAGGAATCGAACCCAAGACCTCTGGCTTGCCGGACCATTGCTCGACCACTGAGTTGTTGAGGCGTGAATTAGAAACTTTTATGGGGATGCTTTGAGTTACATCAAAGGAATGCACGCCTCAACAGCTCAGTGGTCGAGCAATGGTCCGGCAAGCAATAAAATAGCGTCGTAAAGATTTTAGTTATTTATTGTACAAGTGTGTTATGTTACAAATAAGTCACGCGAGAAAATGTTTAGCTCACGAGTCCGCTAGGACGAGTGAGCTACTTTTCTCAAGTGACTTATTTGTAATTAGCATACGTGTGCAATACAAAACTTTATCCAACACCTCTTAAGATCCGTTCAAAATGGCTTTTAATGTTTTATAAATTTGACGTTCCATGTCAAATTTAAATTATAAATTTGACGTTCCATGTCAAATTTAAATTATAAACGACTAATGCATAAAGTTCATATACAGTAATGCAGTTACTATGGAAAATAAATAATGCAAATCAACAAGCAAACAAAATTAGTGATTGATTAATAATACTGCAGTTAAAAGTTGATGGTAATGGAAGAGTTGCAAGAGGCTGTTTTCATTCCGCTAGAAGCTAAGAAAGAAGCTCAAGCAGCATGATATAAATTACTGCCAAAAAATCGAAGGATAATTACGACAAAGAATTTCGTCATTTTGAAGAATGGAGAAAACAGCAAAGTATCACTGGAATTAACGAAGAAGTTATGCTGGCGTATTTCCATATTTATAGAAGGAAAGTAGCACCTTCTTCATTGTGGACGAAGTCCACAATGAAGTCCATGTTAAGAAGTACTTTGAAAGTGTATATGAATAGTGACATATCGAAATACGGAAAACTGATTTCCTATTTGAAGAGTGAGGCAAGAACCCACAAGTCCAAAAAGGCGAAAATCTTGGAAAGGCTACATATAGAGAAGTTTCTGAATGAGGCTCCTAACAATAAATATTTGATGATGAAGGTATTATTAATTTTCTTATATTTAATTCAAAGTATTTATTCACTATTCGTTCGTGTATTCTATGCAGGTTGCCTTAATAATGGGTATATCAGGTGCGTGTTGTTGTGATGAAATAACTAAGCTGAAAGTTGACGATAGAGAAGATAAAGGATGATACTTGTATGTTTCGATACCTGACACAAAGACAAATGTATCTAGAAGTTTCACTGTTATGGCAGAAGGATTTACAACAGATATTCTTGACCTCTACAGAAAAATGTCTATATGAGACCAAAATTTATTCCACATGGCAGATTCTTCCTAAATTACAAGAAAGAAAAATGCACTATCCGGCCAGTAGGAGTTAACACCATTTCTAAGATACCTCAGAAAGTTGCATCTTTCCTGAACCTACCAGAAGCTCAATTATATACAGGACATAGTCTGAGACGTTCGTCAGCATCTCTTCTGGCAAACGCAGGAGCTGATATTACAACAGTTAAACGACATGGTGGGTGGAAATCGTCCACTGTGGCAGAAGGTTATATACAAGATTCAGTATCCAACAAGATTGATATAGCCAGAAAGATACAAGGTCCAGACAGTCTAACGTCCTCGACTTCTGGTCATCAAATTTCTGTTCAGGATACTTCAAATACGTCTTCTAGTATAACTCTAAATTCGAATAACCTGAATGCAGAGTCAGATACAAAGAGGATTTCCTTCAACTTTAATATTAATGTAAATGTTAATTAGTTGCTATTGTTTACCCTTTAGAATTAATATAAATGTGTTAATACTATAGCAGTTTGAATGTCTCTATGCAATCTAAATTTCACCTTGTTTTATCTCACTGGTGAGATAAATTATGTTTTTAACTCACTAGTGAGTTATAAGCTACATAATTGATTTAAAATCGACATAGTTGTAGGTCTATTATTAGGAGGTGTTGGATAAACAATTTATTGTTATTATTAACTTTATTACTTACAGTTAAGGTTTTTGATTAATATTTATAAGTAATTCTTGAAGACCACTTTTGTATGTACTATGTATTGTATGTTTTTGGTTTTTGCTCTGTCTTTGGGTTCGCCTGTTGGGCAATAAATATTAATATTATTTTTCCGTTAAAATTGAACATGTTTTCCTACAAAATTTTTAAGCAGTAACCTCATAAACTCTCTCTCTCTCTCTCTATCTATCTCTCTCTCTCTCTCTCTCTACATAATGTATGTATATTATCGAAGGACTTTTAAATATCTTGGGCTATATCACATTTATAACGCCCAGAATCGCTAACGGTGTCGCAGCTTTTTAAGATCGTTTCATTCGGCTATGAAGGGAATTTGGTGATTTTTAATTCTCTTCACAGTTTTATGAGCGCCAGGAGTGGCCTCCTTATCCATGGTGGAATATATATTAAATCATTTTATTAAACTTTTTCTAGAAGTAAATTTTATCACCATCATAAATTGCGTATATGCTATGCTTTTATTACCGTAATGTATATGTAAGCACTATAGTCAGTATATGTATATGCACGTATATTCTGGTAATAAAATATATACGACTAACTTAGATTATATTGTTACTTTTCGAAAATAACAACCCGGCTTAAAACACAACGACGACAACAGCAACAACAAAGGTGACACTCCACGAGAGCGGCGACATCGTAAAACACAAGTACCTACCAACCCCGAACACACAAACTTTGACCACTTTAGATAACACCGCCGCTATGTGTGTACAACACGGACACTGTGCACAGTAATATATACCTACAGAAGTGAGAGTATCATTTAGATGCTTTCCGACAATTGGATAAACCATACGGCGTTAGATTTCTGGACCAGGACAATTCCATCCTAACGTATTCAGTTAGTGTAACGCGACCTTTTGCAAGTCAAACAATGTATTCAGGTCAACTATTGTGTTCGGAAAATCAGAGCGCCTGTACACGTCTTCCCTTTGGTATTCTGGCGATGCCAGCGGGTGACGACGTCGGTACTACGGTGCTGCGATGTGCTACGGTGGCAATAACACGTACATCCCCATTGTCTAGTCGACCCCTTCGTAAAGGAAACACGAAGATAACATGTCATTCTATCTTTCACATCGGTACGGAATTACACTGCGTATATAAAATGTGTCAAGTCTACCGAAACTGTGATGGCAGTAACCTTCGGTCTCGCTGATGAAGCGCTTTATGTAGATGAAGTTCAAATTAAAGGCAGCATTTCAAAAGGAGCAGCTAAAGTTAATAACCTAGATCAAGCTCTTCAAAATATTAACAAGAAATAAATTATAATGATGATAATGAAATCAACTTATTTTCTACAATTATAAACCTAAGTACAGAAAATGTAACAAAATGTATTCAATTTTGCGATTACATGCAGCATTCTATAATCCGGCGGAGGCAATCTCACCACCAAATGTTACCCTCTACCTGCATCGATAGAATAATCTCATAATCCGGCAGGTATTTTCACCACTAACAGAGTTCAGGTAATAATAGCAATATATACCGTAATTTGGGAATTTCCAGTACTAATATTAACTAATGTCTATTTAATGTTGATGTTCTTGCAAAGTTATTACAGTTTCACAAGTTAGTTTCTTTTGCTCAACAGTAGAGGTTAGTACTTATAATTGGTGTTGTTTATTGTGATAATAATTTAATATAAATATTCGATTTATAAGATGTCAGCTACGTTAGTAAAAAGTATACGGGGTAAAGATTTACTTCTCTTTGAGAATTTTACGTATTTTAAAGAAAAAGAATAGAAAAGCGGAGTAGTTTTCTGGAGATGTGTCCAAAGAAGAAAGTGTAATGCTAAAGTATTTACTGTTGGTCCTGACCTTACAATATCGAGGAGTGATATAGTTCATAACCATGAAGTAGATGAGCAAAAAACAAACAGGAAAGTGCTTACAAATTTGTGCAAGCGAAAAGCAGAAGAAGATTTATTGGAAAAGCCTTCAAAGATTATTCGAAGAATCCTTAGTGCCAATATGCCAGAGTCTGTTACAACCAATGATGTCAATTATGTACGAAGAAATATGTATAACTGCCGTCGGAAAATATTTCCTAGTCGCCTACCTGCAAATATAAACGAAGTGCATGAAGTTGTAAATCTATATTCTCCTAAAATTAAAACCGCGAAAGGTGAAAACTTTTTGTTTATAAATAGTGCAGAACATAACATTATCGTATTTACATGTGAAGCCAATATTCGTGCCTTGTCTAAAATGAATACTTTGTATATGGACTCTCATATTGTACGAAATACTTTCTACAATTTTTTACCATCCATGGACTTCAGAATGGACACTATGTCCCACTACTGTATTGCTTGTTGCCAAACAAAAGTTGGACCACATATAAAACACTTTTTTTGTTGTTGAAATCTAACATTTTTGAATCATTTAATTCATTTTTCGAACGTAGCGAGATCTATGTTGATTTTGAAAAAGCAATACATTCAGCAATAATTCATGTTTGGCCCAATGTAAAAATCAGTGGCTGTAGATTTCACCTACACCAAGCATGGTACAGAAAAATTCAGTTCCTTGGATTAAGTGAACATTATTAAAATAATTCAGAAATAGCTAATTGGCTGAAACTTACCTTTGGTATGACTTATCTACAACCAGAATATGTTGCGGACTGCTTTGTTTTCGATTTGATGGCTTATAAACCAGACAATAGCCTGTTAGATAAATACGCCGATTATTTGTTAGAAACGTATATAGAGGAAAATGCTACATTTCCTACGAATAAATGGGCGGAAGAAGTTGCCTCGAATACTCGCACTACAAATGCGTGCGAGTCGTTCCATTCCAGATTTAATGCTCTCTCTCTCTCTCTCTATCTATCTCTCTCTCTCTCTCTCTCTACATAATGTATGTATATTATCGAAGGACTTTTAAATATCTTGGGCTATATCACATTTATAACGCCCAGAATCGCTAACGGTGTCGCAGCTTTTTAAGATCGTTTCATTCGGCTATGAAGGGAATTTGGTGATTTTTAATTCTCTTCACAGTTTTATGAGCGCCAGGAGTGGCCTCCTTATCCATGGTGGAATATATATTAAATCATTTTATTAAACTTTTTCTAGAAGTAAATTTTATCACCATCATAAATTGCGTATATGCTATGCTTTTATTACCGTAATGTATATGTAAGCACTATAGTCAGTATATGTATATGCACGTATATTCTGGTAATAAAATATATACGACTAACTTAGATTATATTGTTACTTTTCGAAAATAACAACCCGGCTTAAAACACAACGACGACAACAGCAACAACAAAGGTGACACTCCACGAGAGCGGCGACATCGTAAAACACAAGTACCTACCAACCCCGAACACACAAACTTTGACCACTTTAGATAACACCGCCGCTATGTGTGTACAACACGGACACTGTGCACAGTAATATATACCTACAGAAGTGAGAGTATCATTTAGATGCTTTCCGACAATTGGATAAACCATACGGCGTTAGATTTCTGGACCAGGACAATTCCATCCTAACGTATTCAGTTAGTGTAACGCGACCTTTTGCAAGTCAAACAATGTATTCAGGTCAACTATTGTGTTCGGAAAATCAGAGCGCCTGTACACGTCTTCCCTTTGGTATTCTGGCGATGCCAGCGGGTGACGACGTCGGTACTACGGTGCTGCGATGTGCTACGGTGGCAATAACACGTACATCCCCATTGTCTAGTCGACCCCTTCGTAAAGGAAACACGAAGATAACATGTCATTCTATCTTTCACATCGGTACGGAATTACACTGCGTATATAAAATGTGTCAAGTCTACCGAAACTGTGATGGCAGTAACCTTCGGTCTCGCTGATGAAGCGCTTTATGTAGATGAAGTTCAAATTAAAGGCAGCATTTCAAAAGGAGCAGCTAAAGTTAATAACCTAGATCAAGCTCTTCAAAATATTAACAAGAAATAAATTATAATGATGATAATGAAATCAACTTATTTTCTACAATTATAAACCTAAGTACAGAAAATGTAACAAAATGTATTCAATTTTGCGATTACATGCAGCATTCTATAATCCGGCGGAGGCAATCTCACCACCAAATGTTACCCTCTACCTGCATCGATAGAATAATCTCATAATCCGGCAGGTATTTTCACCACTAACAGAGTTCAGGTAATAATAGCAATATATACCGTAATTTGGGAATTTCCAGTACTAATATTAACTAATGTCTATTTAATGTTGATGTTCTTGCAAAGTTATTACAGTTTCACAAGTTAGTTTCTTTTGCTCAACAGTAGAGGTTAGTACTTATAATTGGTGTTGTTTATTGTGATAATAATTTAATATAAATATTCGATTTATAAGATGTCAGCTACGTTAGTAAAAAGTATACGGGGTAAAGATTTACTTCTCTTTGAGAATTTTACGTATTTTAAAGAAAAAGAATAGAAAAGCGGAGTAGTTTTCTGGAGATGTGTCCAAAGAAGAAAGTGTAATGCTAAAGTATTTACTGTTGGTCCTGACCTTACAATATCGAGGAGTGATATAGTTCATAACCATGAAGTAGATGAGCAAAAAACAAACAGGAAAGTGCTTACAAATTTGTGCAAGCGAAAAGCAGAAGAAGATTTATTGGAAAAGCCTTCAAAGATTATTCGAAGAATCCTTAGTGCCAATATGCCAGAGTCTGTTACAACCAATGATGTCAATTATGTACGAAGAAATATGTATAACTGCCGTCGGAAAATATTTCCTAGTCGCCTACCTGCAAATATAAACGAAGTGCATGAAGTTGTAAATCTATATTCTCCTAAAATTAAAACCGCGAAAGGTGAAAACTTTTTGTTTATAAATAGTGCAGAACATAACATTATCGTATTTACATGTGAAGCCAATATTCGTGCCTTGTCTAAAATGAATACTTTGTATATGGACTCTCATATTGTACGAAATACTTTCTACAATTTTTTACCATCCATGGACTTCAGAATGGACACTATGTCCCACTACTGTATTGCTTGTTGCCAAACAAAAGTTGGACCACATATAAAACACTTTTTTTGTTGTTGAAATCTAACATTTTTGAATCATTTAATTCATTTTTCGAACGTAGCGAGATCTATGTTGATTTTGAAAAAGCAATACATTCAGCAATAATTCATGTTTGGCCCAATGTAAAAATCAGTGGCTGTAGATTTCACCTACACCAAGCATGGTACAGAAAAATTCAGTTCCTTGGATTAAGTGAACATTATTAAAATAATTCAGAAATAGCTAATTGGCTGAAACTTACCTTTGGTATGACTTATCTACAACCAGAATATGTTGCGGACTGCTTTGTTTTCGATTTGATGGCTTATAAACCAGACAATAGCCTGTTAGATAAATACGCCGATTATTTGTTAGAAACGTATATAGAGGAAAATGCTACATTTCCTACGAATAAATGGGCGGAAGAAGTTGCCTCGAATACTCGCACTACAAATGCGTGCGAGTCGTTCCATTCCAGATTTAATGCATCTTTTTATCGTACGCATCCGTTTATATATGTGTTTATCGAAAAATTGAAAGAATTCCAAGTTGACACTGACATCAAAATACAAAGTTTACATATTCCTAATAAAATAAAGGATAGGATTCATCAAATTCAAAACATCAAATTATGAAATATACTCGTAGAGTGGAATAAAGGAGTTTTATTTTTACTTGACACACCGCTCACCCGTTAATTAATTTTTACTTATGTATATATGTATATATATATATATATATATATATATATATATATATATATATATATATACGGACAAGATATATATCATCTGCTTCCTCGATTGGACTTAGGCCATCCCACAAAGATTCGAAATCACGGCCTTAAATAGTTTAGTGGCTAAAGCAATGGTCCGGCAATCCATGATCGTGGGTTCGAATCCTAATTAAAGACGGATTTTTTTCTATAAATAGTTCGAACAAATTAGCGTCGTAAAATGTAGAAATCATATTTACATTTAGTTTACTTCACGAAAATGCAATAAATCTGCTACGGGTAAGATATATATCATCTGTTTCCGTGATGTGACTTAAGGCATTCCCACAAAGATTTGAAATTAGTGGTTAAAGCGATGATCCGGCAAGCCATGATCGTGAGTTCGAATCCTACTTAAGGGCATATTTTTTTCTCAAAAAAAATTGAATAAATTAGCGTCGTATAATGTATAAATATATATACTCGTATATATATAACTTAAAAGTCCTTTCATACTTATGGATCAAGCTTCTTTAGCTTATGTTTAAAATTACGTCAATATTATTGACATTATTAGTAATTACAAATTTGATTTCTAAAAATACTGTTTAGTAAACCACTTCGTCCAATAAATTTTAATCACCATCCGAAACACAACATTGGTAGCTTTCCTCTAAATATCTGAAGAAACAGTTAGTTATATCAAGATTTATTTCGCTATAAGCAAAAATATATACATACAAATTTTAGTTACCTTAAATGTTCTTAAAAATTCATAAAATCAATTTCTTTTTTAAACCGATGTTGGTTATGTAAAGATTCCACTGTATATTTTTATGAAGTCTTTAGACGATATTATGTCTACCCAGTATTTTTAAATAAAAGTAAATTTAAATTTCGTTCTTTCAATAAAATTCAAATTTAGTATACCGTTTTCTTCTGTCACAGGAATTGTTGAAGTTAGAATTTAATATCTTGCCTGCGCGACATAAAATAGAAACTTAAGAAAGTGAATATCACCAAAGCGAGCAATATCGAGATATGAATCCTTTTAGTATGCAGGTACGTATGTACGAGTATATTTACATTTCCTTTGAAACGAGTTGTCTCTTAGTTTCAGTAAAATGACATGTATGAATATTTCAAACTGAGATATTAATTATTATTAAGAGGGTCGCGTAACTGCCTTGTCTACAAACAAAAAGTTTAAGCTTTAGACTTGATAAATTTTATATATTTTAGTGCTGATAATATGTAATGATTAATGTATGTATATGTAATGATAATGATTTACATAATAAAGTGCCTTCAAAAACTTTCCTTATTAGAAGAAAAAAAACCAACCATTAAAAAAAGCATGGCCGTTAGAGACGGGCATGCTTTTTTTAATGCTTGATGACAGTGCACGTAATCTGTCACAAACGCATTTTTATTGTTTGTTTATGACATGTAAATGTGTGTAATAATTAGTAATTGATTTTTTGAAAAAATATTAATTACAATAATCAAAATTAAAGAAAATAGTACTAAAGTAGATGTTGGAAATGTTGACCATTATGTTGAAGACACAGTTGAACAATCTAAGGCAAAAGTGATTTACCGGACTGTAGAATTGAATGCAACAAATTATAGCGACAATCGCATGTAAAATGAGATTTAATAACACAGGCCTGCATAAAATTTGTGATGACGTGATTTTTGTTTGTTAAGCTCAGTCTTTATATAGAGTAAAATTACTTTCGGATGAGACTGGCGCAGAAACACATTTTAGTAATTAGAACGAGAGACACCTCATAAATGAGAGAAACAGCTAGTAGTATAAATCCGTGTACTATACGAGTCACAAACGTTTATCGATTATTTGTCAGTCGATACCAGACGCTCGATCTGTGTGTTTCGTAGTGGGCTTGTACGTACATTGCTCCCGCTGCCGACTGCTGCGACTGCTCAATGTTTTAAGGCGTTCAGTATTTTTGTAATGTCATCGCTCGCGCAGCTTCAGTCTCTTCCGAAAGTAATTTTACTCTAGCAATAACTAACTAAAATACAGTTGGTCTCTACCACCCACAGATTTTTTTTGCACAAAAGAAAAAGAAAAAAATATAAAAAAATTTTATAATAGACGTTTTAATACATTTTAAAATGAATGTACTACTTCAAATTCTAGGTATTAACCCAAAAATGATTTTCTGTTGTGGTTTTAAAGAAATTTGTTAAATAGGCTCTCATTACCTGATGTAAATCTTTTAATACATGTATTAATTTTGGACAAGATTTCCGGGAATTTTTACCTGCTAAATCCTATTTATTATGCTTTCACTTTATTAATACTGCGAAGAAGGATTTCAAGTTTATCACTCCAAACAAAATGTATATTTTAATGTCATTTACTTCATTATAGCTCTGAGTGTCGATCAGTAAACAAGTAAAATTAATTTGTCTTTAGTGTTGTGCGTGGTATTTGATAAATAAAGATTGCTTAAAAATATGTCTAGCCGGTGTTCCAAAACCAAACCACATGATTTCTGTTATATTTGTGGATATTTCGTCTTGAAAAAGTTTAATAGGCCAATTGGTGAATTTGTGAAAAATACATATTATGCTTATTTCAAAATCAAATTAGGAGATCAAGATAAAGATTGGGCACCGCACGTTGTTTATAAGGTATGTGAAGAAGGTGTAAGACATTGGACCAAAGGGAATAGAAAAAGCCTTCCTTTTGGAGTACCGATGGTTTGGAGAGAACCGCAAAATCATCATGAAGATTGTTACTTTTCTTTCTGATATTAAGGGGCATAATAGAAAAACTTTGAAACATATTTTGTACCCAAACAATATTAAATCAGCTATCAGACCAGTTCCTCACAGTGATCATGTACCTAAACCTATACCCCCCAAAGTACTACAAGAAGATATTGAAACCTCTTCAACTTCCGGCTCCGTACAGATGGATAGTGATTTTGAACAATCATCCTCAGGTCAAAACCAACCTCAGCTATTTTCACAAGCCGAACTGAATGATTTAGTAAGAGATTTGGGACTTTCAAAAGATCTTTCTGAAGTACTGGGGTGTAGGTTGAAACAAAAAAATTTGCTTGCCCCAGAAACTACCTTCTCTTGGTATAGAAATCGTGAGGCTGGATTTGTAAAATATTTTGCATAAAACGGACCACTCGTGTACTGCCAAGCAATTGCTGATCTACTTACTTTCCTCGGAGTTCCTGAGTACACACCTTCTGACTGGAGACTTTTCATCGACTCTTCAAAAAGGAGCCTTAAAGCTGTTCTTTTACATAATGGCAATGTTTTTGCTTCTGTTCCGGTCGGCCATTCTGCTCATTTAAAGGAAAACTATGAAAATTTACAGGAATTACTTTTAAGAATACAATATGAAAATGAATACAATATGAAAATCACAACTGGGAAGTGTGCGGAGATTTAAAAATTTTATTTATTCTTTATGCTTCTTAAAAAAACGTTTTCGTTTTTCAGAAAAGCTTCGTTTGGTTGTTTTTCTGTCAAGGCCTTCTCTTGGGTCAGCAGTCTGGATATACTAAATTTCCATGTTTCCTGTGCGAGTAGGATAGCAGAAATCGAGAACAGCATTGGATAAAAAGAGACTGGCCACAAAAGGTGACTTTAACACCTGGAACCAAAAATGTATTTCGCGAAAGTCTTATTGACCCTAAAAAAGTGTTACTTCCACCGCTTCGCATAAAACTTGGACTTATGAAACAATTTGTTAAGGCACTAAACAAAGAAGGAAATTGTTTTAAATATTTGAGTAAAACATTTCCGACTCTGTCAAAGGCAAAATTAAAGGAGCGAATCTGTGTAGGCCCGCAGATTAGGAGCTTTGTGAAAGATAAAGAATTTGAAATTGTGAGGGCAGATAAGGAAAAACATGCATGCCATGCTTTTAACGAAGTTGTACATAAATTTCTAGGGAATTATAAAGACACAAACTATGTTGAGATCGTTGAAAATATGCTGGAAAAATTCAGGATTCTTGGTTGCAATATGAGCATAAAAATTCACTTTTTACATTCCCATTTTGACTATTTCCCAGAAAACCTTGGGGACGTGAGTGAAGAGCAAGGAGAAAGATTTCACCAGGATATTAAAGAGATGGAAAAAAGATACCAAGGGCGCTGGGACACAAAAATGATGGCCGATTACTGTTGGACATTGAGAAGAGATCTACCTTTAGCTGAATATGACAGAAAAACAACCAAACGAAGCTTTTCTGAAAAACGAAAACGTTTTTTTAAGAAGCATAAAGAATAAATAACTATTTCTAATAGTTTCTATGTGTATATTTTTGTATTTTTTTTAATATAATATAAAAGTAGCTTATAAATGAAATAAATCGTGTTTTTCTACATTTTTTGATTTGACTGGTGTGAAAAATAACCTTACGAGATATAAAAAAAATAAAAGCAGATTTGAAATCAGCGCTACCCAATTACTAGAAAACAGTTAAAATTTTTAAATCAACTTTCAAAGTGTTGAAAAATGC
This sequence comes from Melolontha melolontha, assembly GCA_935421215.2. Classification (NCBI taxonomy): domain Eukaryota; kingdom Metazoa; phylum Arthropoda; class Insecta; order Coleoptera; family Scarabaeidae; genus Melolontha; species Melolontha melolontha. The sequence continues at coordinate 6,697,303 of OW285242.1, read as the reverse complement.
AGGCCTGTGTAATTATTAATTCTCATTCACTATATTCCATTATATATATATATATATATATATATATATATATATATATATATATATATATATTATTTGATATTTGATATTATTTGTTTCTTGGATTTAACAATAATCTACAATTTCAGTTGCAATTATTTCGAAAACGGTGAATTTTACAAAATTTAAACAAACAATAATATTATTTCTTAGAGAATTGGCCATATATTTTAAAATTGGATGTGATTTTGGAAAAATCATAGATCTAACTTTTTTACAAACATAATATCAACTTTTCCTTTTGGAGTTACTATCAAAAAGTAGACCGAAAAAAATGAACTTGCTGTATCGCTTGAAAAATCGTTTTCTCTACGAGTTTTTAACAAATACGAGATATAATTTTACCGTTTATAGTTGTAGTTTATTCCTCAAAATTCTCTTAACACCGCTAGAGGAAAACTAGTCAAGGGTAATGTTAAATTAATTTTCTTTTATCCTAACGCAGTATCTTCTCGACGCATTTTTACGCATGAATATCTTTAGGAAATTACGCGAAGGTTTTAGTATCAAAACACACTTCAGTTAACACTTTGATACGGCAATGCATGGTGAAATGTACAACAAAGGCACAAAATGATTCAAGTCAGGGACCCGCTTGTATCAATCCCGGGGGATGAATTAGATGGCTTCATTGAGTTTCATTGGAATGACTAAACAGCTGACATTTAACAATTGCCAAACACGCTTGTCGTTTCACCAATTCCATTCGCAATTTGAACTCGAATAATCCCTCGCCTAGTTTTATATGTATATATTGGAATAGGATTAAGCAAAATAATGCGAAAAAAAAACATGCAAATATCTTGCATTATAGTGGCATATTATATATATAAAAGATTAACGATTTACTTTTTACGATTATTTGTGTTTGATTAAATCAGATAGAAAGTTACGTATTGTTAATTTCGTTTGAGAACAACATATTTTTAATGGCGAAACTGTTGTTTGTTCACTGATAACCCTAGGTAATAAGACAAGCGATCTAAATTATGAAATAAGAGAATTGCAAATGTAAAGAATGCCGATTCTTGGAACCTAAAGAAAGTTTTATAATTTGAATAGGATAATAAAATTATGTTATAACAAGTGTTTATTTGAAAACTCAATCTACTAGCATGTGATTTACTAAGAACATTTTGAAGTATGTCGTAAATTAAAATTTACTACTTAACCTACGAAGTCGTATATTTTAACAGTTTCATACATACAAATAAATAACAAATAATAGGTATTCATTGAAAACTATAACAAATTTGAAAATGTTGTCCGTCAAGATCAATGCATTTTAAAATCCTCCGTTCAAAATTTCTGATAATATTCTGCAACATTACTGGATTGTTATTAATTTCCATGCATTTCTGTTCGATTCTCTGTAGCATATCATTCAATCAAATTCAATATAGGTGTTCGAAATATGTATGTTATTTTTTAGATAAGGCTACAGAAAGAAGTCGCAAGGTGTTAAATCGCATGAACCTGCAGGCCAGGCAATTTCAGTATTTCGACTAATTATACGCTCATCAAAGAATTCTCTTAAATAATCCAAAAATTCTGCAGTACAGTGACAAGGTGCTCCGTCTTGTTGGAAATATGTATTTTAAAGTTCATGATCATGCAACTGATTGACAAATGGTTGTAAAATTTCCGTACAGAACCTTTGAGCATTTAAAGTTAATATTCCCTGAAAAAATATTGGTCCAATGATTCGCCTTTGGCTTATCGCTGCCCAAACACCAATTTTCTCTGGATGTAGCGATTCTTCATTAATTACATGTGGATTTTCACTACTCCAAATTCTTGTATTTTGTGAATTTAGGTATTCCGTTTTATAAAACCATGCTTCATCAGTAAAGATGACTCTTTGCGAAAGTTCTCTATTATTGTTCATATTTACAAACCAATTACAAAACTGTAGTCTACGTGGGTAATCAATTTCTAACAATTCTTGTACTGCTGTGACACGGTATGGATAAAGTTGCATATCTTTTTTTTTATAACTTGTGAGTTATACCAACAGAAAGGTTTATTTGTTGACTCAAATGTCGAACAGGTGTTTGTGGTGCATTTTCCATTATTTCTTCAACACGATTGACAACTTGAGGTGTACGTTTCTTAACTGCTCCGCTGCCTGATTTTCTTAAGAGACTACTAGTTTAAAAAAAAAGTTTTCAAGTTCTATCCAAAGTATTCTTAAATTGTATATAATCTATTACAAAATGTGGAAACTCAACTTGAAATTCTACCATGCAATCTTGAACTGAATAAACCCATAAACCATCAATTTTATTACCACTTCGAAAATAAGCCTGGACTAAAAAAAAATTATGTTCTAAAGTGAAAGCCATTTTAAAACTGAGAAGCAATTTATTTAAACCAGAATCGACGCTCGATTATTTTATGCACTAACTGATATTTGTGATTGGCATTATCAAATGTCATTTGGATTTACGTTTATGGAACAACAAACACATATTAATATATTTGCGTCTTATTCTATCAACATTTCAAAGTAACCTAGATTGACTTTTCAAATGAACACTTGTCACATTGATTTAAACTTTATTACTGATATATAATGAAACAGATATGCAAAATACATATCCGTAACTGTAAACATGGACAAACACCTCGTATTTTTAGCATTTACTTCTGTTCAATACATATGTTTCAGCCATCTAGGCCTCATCGGTTGAACTAGTGAAGCAATGTATATACAAATTAATACAGATCTGTTAAACAACGGATCTGTATCTTTATCTACATTTACGCTAAAATCGTCTCCAAGCCATATCCCCTTTTTTGTTTATTACTGATACTCATCTTGTGTTACTTAAAAGGAAATCAACTTTTTACGAGCAAAGTAAATATTTCAACGAAATAGGTGTTAATTCGTCACCGTACAACAATCAATTGACTTATTCATGTTAAAGATTTCTCACAAATATCGCATAATATTGCGCGTTATTTGCACACGGAAGGAATGTCACATTTCATATGCACCAACTTACGTAATTACATAAAGACGTGCCTCCTTTTGCTTGAATTAATTCTAGTGCGTTACAAACTATGTTTATTTTCTTCTGCACACCGCAGTGCTAATGATATTGCTACTAGGAGAGACTATAAATCAACTAAACTAACAAAACTATTTTAACGATATGCAAATATTACATAAATTCCTGTAACACTATATGAGTTTTGAAATCGTTCCAAATAACAGACGGAAGTAATTTTCTAATTCTAGAAAGAAACGGAATATGATAACTTCATTACTTCTAATGTTTTAGGATACGATGTGAAAACGAAAGAAGTTTGCCATGAGAAAATAATGAAAATGTTATTAGATAATGTACTTACTAATTTATGCAATAAATAAATTAAAATTTGTCTGTTATTTATCATGCTTATTACATTAATTATATACTATTTAGTTGTCTGTCTACATTAAAAGTATAGTGTATGTATAATTCCCAGATATTCTGTGGTAGTGGAGCCACCTGAAACAGAACTCAATAGATGTCAGTTCTGTTATTTATCATATCTATTACATTAATTATAATCTATTTAGTTTTCTGTCTACTTTAAAAGTATAGTATGTGTATAATTCCCGGTTTGACGCTGCCCCAGTTGATTCACCAGAAATAGAATCAAAAATAAAATAGTAATAATTCACAGTCTCACCAATAGATGCCGGTCAAGTTAAGATAAAACAGCTGTTTGTTTCTGAATAGAACGCAAGCTTGCACATGGCGTTTCTACAGTGAAAATTGTTATCAACGGGAAACGATTTCAATGTTGACTGTTTTCAAAAACTTTTAGAACGTTGCAATATTATTGTGAATTAATGTGAATAGGAATTACTTTGAATATATATTTATATACATATATATATTGTGATGGGGCATACCCATTTACATGAGAGGCCCTGGAACAAAAATACAGGATATTTATAAAACTTATTATAATAATTTAGAAAATAAGATTTTGTCGGAACTATATATTTCACATGTCAAATCAATGAAGTTAATTCCGCGTATTTATTGCTTAAATAAGAATCATGTATTTTATTATTTTCTATAAGTCATTTGCTTTAGTCATTTTCATCAATATTATTGTATTACCGAAGATTTTTAACTTGATTGATTGAATATTTTATAGACATATACTTTGGATATAGCTGTACTTATTTTGAATTGTTTACGGCGGGAAATATCCCAACTTAGTACAGGTATCTAGCGAAAGATTGTACATATCAAAGATAGTTTTTTGTATCACAAAATTAAATTTATAATTTTTGTAAAATATCAAAACGATTTGTCGTAGTAAATTACTTTATTTATAAAAATTTAATATTAGATTAAAAAGTACAAACAAAAATCACGAATAAGAAGCCTGGATAAAGACAAATGCGAGTTAGCGTGGTGGTTGAATTTAATTTTGCACGCGTCGACATATTGTAAAAAAACTGTTCCAAGAATTTAGTGAAAAATTATTATTAAAGCATAATTATCAAACCCGAAGATATATCCTACATATCATCAACCTATAAAGCTTCGACTGACGAAAAATCCAAATCCTAACTCCTTCCTACAAGCCTTTAAATGAAAATCCTATCCCGAGGGACGCTACCTGCATAATACCTTTACCAGAACCTTAATCCCGAGGAAAAGAATCTTGAAAACCTTACGAATATCCAGTATCCACATGCAACCAAACTTGAGTACTTTTTTTATATCTATTGCCTATAACATTTAAATTATATATATATATCAATTTTTAAACACAATCGTTGATATTATCATTTTTATGCAAAACATTTTATTTACTGATAAATTTACCTTAATATCGGAAAAATACAGTTCCTTGCGTTTTAATTAAAGTAATTTTAGTAAATTTTGTTGCATTATCTAATTACAAATAATTAACCTAACAATTATAACATTATTTGATCACGTGACTATTTATAGGTTAATGCATCATATATTCATGTTAACACCTACCTTTTTGAATAAGAATATTATCAATTAAACCATTTATTTATGCTCTACACTGTCTTGTTTTATTTATTATATTATTCATACAGAATCATTCGATATATAACAACTTGTTTAATCACACACACTTATTATACTAAGTACCAGACCCGCACTATTATTGTTATTAAGTATAATTTCACCACAAAGACTAGAGCTAGCTGGCGCGGATATAGATATACATTTAAAAATTATAACAATAAGATTATGCACTTGGAAGAGACCTATTAAGTTAAGTATAAGTTATTTATTTATTTACATATTGTTTATGTTTTGCCCTTATTTTAGCGACATATGTAAACTCAAACCTTAGCTACATCTATAGGTCGAATATTGAACTTTGCTAGCGGATTCAGTATTATTTTAAATTACATAGTCAAATTAATTCATAACTTTACATTTCTTTTAATTGTAACGTGATGGCATATTTTTAACACACCACCATATGCTTTTCATCAATATATATGACTATACATTCCAGTCTGGAATTGCAGCCGCTCCTTGAGCTCGTAAGACTCGTTTTGTGATGAGTTACTCAATTTTCTGTTCGTCTATAGGTGTGTTCTTGCCTTCTTTACTATTTTTCGCCATTCTTCTATATTTAACATTAGTGCTCTCCCTGCTACAGTCCCCAAGTCTTTAATATCATCCACTACATGGTCCTCCCACCTAATTTTTGGTCTACCTCTTATTCGTGCTCCATATATCCTCCATCTTGTAATTCGTCTCAACGTTGACCCTTCTTCTCTTCTGTTGACATGCCCATACCACCTTCTTCTCATCGACTTAATCACTCTTGCCATGTTTTCTCTCTCCAATAACTCCTCTATCTCATAATTCATAAGGCTTCTATAACCATCATCTTCTTTCTTTGTCCATAAATTCTTCTGATTAAACTTTCAAATGTTCTTCGAGCTTCTTCATCTTTCTGTGTTAATCTCATTGGTTCCTAGGTACTTAAATGTATCCACTTTCTCAAAATTGTAATTTCCCATTGGCACTTCTTTGCTTTCCTCAATGTTTTCTTGTCTTGCGATTCTCATATACTTGGTTTTCACTTGGTTTATCTCAAGTTTTCTCTTCTTTGCTTCCGAGTCGAGTCTCAGCAAGGCTTCTCTTAGACTATTTGGATCTCTTGCTATTAATGTTATATCATCTGCATACCCTATGACTTGAATAGAGTTTTCAATAATAGTTCCTTTAAACCCGCAATCTTTTATAATTCCTTCTAAAGCTATATTGAATATTGTCGCAGATAGTCCATCACCCTGCCGTACTACCGAATTGATGTATTCAAATTCTTTTGATATACCGTCCTGAAGAAACACTGCTGCTCTGGATCGTTTCATCGTCATTTTCATTAGTCTTATCAACTTGCTAGGTGTCCCTAAGTTATCGGCATCTTTAAAGATCGCATCACGTCTCAGGCTGTCAAATGATTGCTTAAAATCAATGAATAATATTCGAAGTTCGATGTTTTATTCATAGCATTTCTCAATAATTTGGTTTAATATATATATATATATATATATATATATATATATATATAGCGTCGATAGTTGACCTTCTCTGTCTAAATCCTAGCTGATATTTCTCAATGACTTTCTCTGTCTGGTTTTTCACTTTTTCATATATTAAAGATGTCACTAGCTTGTAACATATACTTAAAAGTGATACTATAGATTGCATAGCATTGGATTTCTTTTTTGTATTCTGGAATTATTAATGAGCAACTCCATTCATTAGGAATCGCTTCCTCTTTCCATATCTGTAGGATTAATTTATATATTCGTTGTTTAAGTTCATCTCCTCCATGTTTTATCAACTCACTACATATTTCGTCTAGTCCAGGCTTCATTTTTCCAATCATCTCATAACATTCTTTCTCAAAGGGTATCATTTAGTCCTCATACTCTTCTATGCCAAAGGAATTGCTATATTAATCTTGCTGTAAGTGCTTATGTTTACTTTGTAGCTCTTTAAAGTGTATTTCCCATTCTTCACTATCGATATTCGCAGTCAGATTTTTTGTGTTTTATTTTCTTACTTGTCGACATAACTTGTTGTTATTATTGTTATCATTCTCAATATCATCATCATTTTGTCAATCCATTGTGTTTTCTTGGAATAAATATCAAACATTTTTTGTATTACTTGTAGTTCGTTCCAATCCGGGAATTAAATTGCTACACCTCGTGTACAAGTTAAGCAGATCTAATAAGAATTTTCCTTTCTTCATAGGTTCCGTCAGTGGCCTTTACCACAAAAATACACAATATTAGGTGTCAAGCTATTTCCATTATTCGTTTCGGGTTCGCTTAGTCCTTTTTCTTTCATTTATTGTACTATCTTGTCAGTTATGTTTCGTATCCGAACTGTTCTCGTCTTATTTCAGTAATCTGATTTTATTAATTCATCGTATAGGATTTCTGTCTCGCCCACTGCCACTGTGTTTTGGTTATAGTTTCTCTTTTGCGGAATCTTTCATAATCTCATGTTTGTGTCTGAATTTTTTATATCCCTGGATGCTTATAAAAATACAATATTTTATTTCTTTTTCATACAATATTTAAACAGGGAATATTATACGAGGTGTGATCAAAAAATACCGGAAATAATTTTTTATACCAGCGACTACTGACGCTACTTTTTTACATCAACCTATTTCATTCAAAATTATTGTGACATACGGAGTTCTAGCAGCTGAAGGTTACCTATAGCCACAATCAGAGAACTATCGTTCGTAAATCAATGTTGATAATTTTCTAAAAACTGTTTTACTTTCTAAACTGTATATTACAACATTTAACAATAAATATAACAATAAACACTTAAACTTCAAATTATTGATAGTGGGCTATTATCTCTGATAGTCCTCGGTTTTTTTCTAACTTGTCTCATCATCCTCTGGACAACAGCAGCTCCAATTTCTCGCATTTTTTGAAAAATTCGACGTCGTAATTGACTTTCATTTGCAGCTTGCTATCCATTGTCATACACTTTTCTGGTCAATACCGACCAAAATTCTTCTATTTCTTTCAACTTTATTTATATAACTTTTGTATTCATTAACTGATATTTTTTATTTTTTATTCATTATTAATTGTGGCTCTTGAGCCTTATTCAGATGTTTGAATTATTTTTCTGTTATTACTCAATAATATATTTCTCATTTTTATTGCTGTGTTGTTCAATACAGAAACTTATTGATATACAGGCTTGTTCAAATGTCCCGGCACATTTAAATATTGTAGAAACCATAGAAATTTTCAAAAAATTTTTCAAACAAAAATTTTTTGGTTTTAAGCCAAGCTATTGTAAGAACATATTTCTAATCTACATGTTCCTCGTGTTATCATGGAAACTGTATTTAATTTGATTTTTCTAAATGAAATATCCTGTATATTTTTACATAGCTGAAATCCTCGTGAGACTTTAAAGTGCTTTTTTGTATACAATTATGTCTCTAATTTGCTCCGTTCTTGAGATATTTACTATTATTTCTAATTTTTACCAAGCGTATGTATTCTAGTTAGCTATGAATGATTTACCTGACATTTCCATTTAGACAGCGACTCAATTTTATGTCAGAATTCTAGGTTGTTAAATTCTAACTAGAACTTTTTCTGCCAGAAGAAGGATCTCACCTTAAGATAACTAAAAGTATGAAAATAATAAATTATAAAAAATGAAAGTGTCTACTTAATTTTTATCTAGAATGAATCAACTGACGGAATACAAGCGATTGACTGTATTAATGATTATTATGAGGTCGTTTAGAGATACAATAAATTTCTTTAACGAAATGTTTCCTAGTAAAAATCCTATAAGTGTTAGTACGGTGAAAAGAACCTTAAATCGTCACGAAAATTTGCAATCTATAAAAAATTCGGCCAAAAACTGCTTCTACTCAATATAAAACACACGAAATAATATAGCGAATAGTAGAGACTCCTAAAATTAGTTGAAACCAACTAGCATTAGATCATGAGGTGAGTAAATCATCAGTTCATAGGATGCTCAAAAAATAAGAAGCACATCCTTATGAAGTGCAATTAATTCATGTATTGAAGGAAGATGACTCAGATAAGAGACAACAATTTTGTGAGGTTACTCAAGACATGATTAATAGTAATCCTACCATATTAAGTAAAATATTATTCTTTGATGAGGCCCCATTCTGTTTAAATAGGTCAGTAAACAGGAACAATTACAGATATTAGTCAACAGACAATCCACACCGGACTGAGGAAGTTCATACGCACCACCGTCAAGAAGTTAACGTTTGGCTAGGTGTTATTGGGAATAGAATAAAGAACCATTTTTTTATCAACGACATGTTAACATTAAAACGTTACTTAGCTTTTCTACGTAATGAAGTAGTGCCTCATCTCCGTACCATCTTCAATGAGAAACAACTAGATAATGTCTGGTTACAACAAGATGGAGCGCCTCCTCATTACGGTGTGGAAGTTCGAAATTATTTAAACACATTTTTCCACAAAAATGGATTGGAAGGAAAGAAACGGGTGTTTTTTATAGAGGTATAGAACTTTGAAATGGAATAAAACAAAGATGAATTTTTTAAATTGACATGAAATTTACTTTATTCGAAAGACAATCTTCTGGCATTATAATTTAAATATGACTTCTGGCATATGACCTGGCGGTCATATGCCAGCGGCTGGCTCGGACGTAGTCTAATCTGGAGGTCCAATTTTCGATGACTTTTTCCAACATTTGTGGCCGTATATCGGCAATAACGCGGCGAATGTTGTCCTCCAAGTGGTCAATCGTTTCGGGCTTATCAGCGTAGACTAGCGACTTCACATATCCCCACAGAAAATAGTCTAGCGGCGTTAAATCGCACGATCTTGAAGGCCAATTCACGGGTCCGAAACCTGAAACTATGCGGTTACCAAACGTTTCCTTCAATAAATCAATTGTGGCACGAGCTGTGTGACATGTTGTGCCGTCTTGTTTAGAACCACAGCTCATGCACATCATGGTTGTTCGATTGATGAACGAAAAAGTCAGTAATCATGGCTCTATAGCGGTTACCATTGACTGTAACGTTCTGACCAGCATCGTTTTTAAAGAAGTACGGACCAATGATTCCACCAGCCCATAAAGCACACCAAACAGTCAGTTTTTCTGGATGTAACGGTGTCTCAACATACACTTGAGGATTACCATCACTCCAAATACGGCAGTTTTGTTTATTGACGTATCCATTCAAACAAAAGTGACCTTCATAGCTAAACAAAATTCGCTTATGAAAATCGGGATCAACCGCAATCTTGTTTTGGGCCCATTCACCGAATCTACGCCTTGCTAGGTGATCGTGTGGCTTCAATTCTTGCACGAGTTGGATTTTATAAGCACGCAAACCAAGATCTTTCCGCAAAATCTTCCATAAAGTGGATGGACCAATTCCTGTGCACGATGGCGGATAGACTGATGCGGGTCTTCCTCTACGCTGCGCTCTACAGCAGCAATGACGTCTTCTGTACGCACTGTACGACGTCTCTGTGGTTGCGTATTATCATTTAGAGTAATCGTGGTGCGAAAACGTTCCATAGTTAATCGAATTAATTGCTATGATGGACGATTATGTTGACCGTAAAATGGACGTAGTGCGCGATACGTATTTCGAACAGAACCATGATTTTCAAAATAAATTTGCACAATTTGGGAGCGTTGTTCAGGCGTCAGTCTATTCATGTTGAAATGCCAAACCAAACTAAACATAAATCACTTGACAGCTGACAAAATGGCCGCCAGTTAAAAAAGTGTTGCCGACTTAAAGTTCTATACCTCTATAAAGAACACCTGTTATTTATCAAATGACCACCAGGATCGCCGGATTTGCAAATATTAGATTTCTCCATTTGGGGACATCTTAAATCAAAAGTATAAACCAATAGGGCAACAAAATACTGAAAAAATTAAAGACAAGATTCGTCGGAAGCTTGGAACTAGTGTAGATCATTTAGGAAAATGTTTACGCGAATTTGAGGATATTAGTGCGTTGTCAAATCGCCCAGGGTTTACTATTCGAACATTTAATAAAGTGATTTCAACTTTTTTTGTTAATTTGTTTGCTTTTTGTTATTGTTTGGTTGATTTTTATAAGACTGTAAATAAAAGTAGTGCATATTGGTGGCGGCGTGGTTGTCGAGATGATTATTTGCAAATAACTTATAAACGCCTTAGTTGGTAAAAATTTCAAATAATAGTAAATATCTCAAGAATGGAACAAAATAGCAAGTAGCAAGTAGCAAGTAGCAAGTAGCAAGTAGCAAGTAGCAAGTAGAGAAACATAATTATATACACAAAAGCACTTTAAAATCACACGTCGATTTCAGCTATTTAATAATATATAGGGTATTTCATTTAAAAAATCAAATTTAATACAATTTCCATGATAACACGATCAACATGATTAGAAATATAGATTAGAAATATGTGCTTACAATTGCTTAAAACCGAAAAACTTTCGTTTGAAAATTTTTTTGAAAATTTCTATGGTTTCAAAAATATTTAAGTGTTTCGGAACATTTTAATAACCCTGTATATTGTTTTGTCGTTATTTTTATCATATTTTGTGTTTCTTTGTTATGTTAGAATTTGTCCATGTATTACCTGTGATTTATTTAGCTTACTTTCGACAGCGACTGTATTCGCTGTACCGGTTTGAGATTATAAGCACGGTGACGCCTGTGATTAAAAAGAACCTCTCCCTAGCTTAAATGAGTTAACATCTCAACCGAAGATCTCTGGGGCAATCGTGTTTGTTGGGTAAGTTAGTAAGTTAATTAGGTAATACGTTGTGTAGAAAGGTGCGTGTACTAGTGCTGAAGAAAGCACGTAGCAACATCTCTCTGGCACGTAAAGTATAAGCCAATCTAATTATAAGCCTCTAAAAATCATTTTAAATAATTCGTCAAAAATGATCTCGATATCAACACAATCAAAAACTAAACCCAACTAAAAAATGACCTGGAGACAAATAAAAAATGACTGATCCCTGCGGAATTCTATCGTTCATCTCTATCCACTCTGATGCTAAATTATTACAAGTAGACGTATTACATGTCACCAGCCTTTCTTGTGTTTTGAACTGATAACAACAGCACTAATCTACAGCTTCGTTATCATACATTATTTCCAACTTATCCTTTAATTCGTCCTATTAATACAGGGTGGCCCAAAATGACCGAAGGGGTTTTAATTCCTTATAACTTTTTTATTATAATTTTTTTTTGTTTTCAGTATTTTGTAAAGAAGACTTGGGGAATTTAAAGTGGAACAGTACACAATTGAACAACGTGCCAAAATCGTTGAACTTTATTTCTCAAATCAACGATCCATTGTTTTGCCTCAGCGTGCATATCGTCGTTATTTTAATGTGCGGGTTGGACCCACAGAGTCAACAATAAACCGTCTGGTTGCAAATTTTCGAGAACAAGGGGCAGTAAGGAACCTTCCTGGTGCCGGCAGACGACGAACGGTGCACACGGATGACAATATTGAACGGGTACAAGGGAGTATTCGGGAAGATGGAGAAACATCAACCAGGAGACGTTCGACACAACTTGGCCTCCCAAGAGGGTCGCTGCAGAGAATTTTGCATGCAATAAGAATGTTTCCATACAAAATTCAGCTTGTGCAACAATTGAAACCGACAGATTACCAGCAACGACTTTATTATGCAATTTATTTTCGTCAAAAAGCAGAAGAAAATCATGATTTTATTCATAATTTAATTATGAGCGACGAAGCCCATTTCCAATTAAATGGGTTCGTTAATAAGCAAAACTGCAGGATATGGGCTACGGAAAATCCAAGAGTAGTTCAACAGCGAGAATTACACCCACTTAAGTGTACCGTTTGGTGCAGTGTTTCGTCGGAAAGAATAATTGGCACATATTTTTTTGAAAATGAACACGGTGTCGCCGTTTCCATCACTGGTGTTAGATATCGGACAATGTTGGAAAATTTTTTAAGGCCAGCCGTGGAAAACCATCCGCAAGTATGGTTCCAACAGGATGGAGCCACAGCGCATACTGCGAGGGACACAATGGCTCTTTCACGCGACATCTTTGGTGAACGAATTATTTCCCGTACAAGCGATTTTAATTGGCCTCCGCGTTCACCGGATTTAACCGCTTCAGACTGTTTCCTTTGGGGTTATTTGAAAGGAAAAGTCTATATTAATAAGCCTCGAACTATACAGCAATTAAAAAATAATATACGCGACGAAATCAACAACATAACCCCTGAAGTTTTGCGAAAGGTTATGGAAAATGTTTTGGAAAGAGCACGAATATGCGAAGCCGAAAATGGCCACCACTTGCGAGATATAATTTTTCATAATTAAATTAAAAATATTCTCCATTAATATACTGTATTTAAAATTTTAAAAAATTTAATAATTATGTCTTAAATAAGAAGTTATAATGAACTCAAACCCCTTCGGTCATTTTGGGCCAGCCCGTATTTGTAAAGAGATCATGCATTTAATTTTTTTATTCCTCGTAAAAATAATTCACTTTCGACCCGAAAGAAATTAACAACACAGCTCGTCGATCTCAGTTCGATTACCGGGAGGCTGCAGCACGAAAGTGTCTCGAGTGAAACCTAATCCGTGTTCATCGAAGTGACGGTAAACTTTTTAATCTTGTACCGTGGTATAAATCAACCGGCGGGAGAAACAACGTCCCCGAACCACGCCACCGACTACGGCACTACCGCCATGAAACGCATGAAGGCACTGTTCTAATCTTATTATTGCAGTGTTATGGGAGCTGTTTATCTTGGTCGGCTGGATCTCGCAGATAGGTTGATTCCAGCGACACGTTGTGACCGACTCCGCAATCGATACGGCAATTAATATCGGTTCCCCTCATCTTATAAGCTCCGTTCCCGAGACTTCGTTTGCTCCACCTATTGTTTCCTTTATTTATGTGGACAGTTTCGGCATCGGAGAAAGTTACCACGGTCTGTCTTACTCTCTTACAGGTTCTTTACGTTCCTTGCGAAAATATCCTAATGCATGAAGAATTCGAACATTTACGTTTCCTTCAATTGTCATCTATTCACAAAGAGTCATTATTACTGCTCTCGTTTCAATTTCGACGCGAAAGATTTCAGTATTTGTTGTCTGGTACTTTTGTTGTATAATTCAGTGATAATTTTAATTAAAATGCCTGGAATATAAGAGGGTTGAATCACTTCAAACATCGACTCTTTCATTTTCGAACATTCAAAATGGTATAAATAAGATAAATGTACTTTCAATAGCAGATACGAGTTGGAGGTCTGTTACATCAATTCTAAATTTCTAAAATATAAACAGTTATAAACGACAATAATAAATTCGTGATTTTATTAAATATATAACAAACATTCTCTCGCTTCAATCGTGCTTTTGGTACAACAACTTTGTATTTCAAACAATATTTAATGAAAGATATTTTAAGAGTTATATTAATCTATTCAAAAATAACCTGCATTACTGAAAATGCGGTATGTTTCGCTCGGTATCTTCTCGGTTCGTGCTTTCGAGTTTCGAAAAATGTTACATGAAATATGCCCGTTTCAGGCGTCCAAACTATATTTCTTTTTCATGAACCCCATTTTGTGCGTGAAATTTGCAGGTAACAGTAAACCAATAAAAGCATTAAACCTCTATTAAGAGATAACACAGGCCTGCATAAAATTTGTGATGACGTGATTTTTGTTTGCTAAGCTCAGTTTTTATATAGCAATATCTAATTAAAATACAGTTGGTTTCTACCACTCACAGATTTTTTTTTGCACAAAAGAAAAAGAAAAAAATATAAAAAAAATCTTATAATAGGCGTTTTAATACATTTTAAAATGAATGTACTACTTCAAATTCTAGGTATTAACCCAAAAATGATTTTCAGTTGTGGTTTTATAGAAATTTGTTAAATAGGCTCTCATTACCTGATGTAAATCTTTTATTACATGTATTAATATTGGACAAGATTTCCGGGAATTTTTACCTGCTAAATCCTATTTATTATGCTTTCACTTTATTAGTACTGCGAAGATGGATTTCAAGTTTATCACTCCAAACAAAATGTATATTTTAATGTCATTTACTTCATTATAGCTCTGAGTGTCGATCAGTAAACAAGTAAAATTAATTTGTCTTTAGTGTTGTGCGTGGTATTTGCTAAATAAACATTGCTTAAAAATATGTCTAGCCGGTGTTGCAAAAACAAACCAGATGATTTCTGTGATATATTGTGGATATTTCGTCTTGAAAAAGTTTAAGAGACCAATTGGTGAATTTGTGAAAAATGCATATTATGCTTATTTCAAAATCAAATTTGGAGATCAAGATAAAGATTGGGCACCGCACGTTGTTTGTAAGGTATGTGAAGAAGGTTTAAGACATTGGACCAAAGGGAATAGAAAAAGCCTTCCTTTTGGAATAACGATGGTTTGGAGAGATCAAGATAAAGATTGGGCACCGCACGTTGTTTGTAAGGTATGTGAAGAAGGTTTAAGACATTGGACCAAAGGGAATAGAGAAAGCCTTCCTTTTGGAATAACGATGGTTTGGAGAGAACCGCAAAATCATCATGAAGATTGCTACTTTTGTCTTTGTGGTATTATGGGGCATAATAGATAAACTTTGAAACATATTTTGTACCCAAACAATATTAAATCAGCTATCAGACCAGTTCCTCACAGTGATCATGTACCTATACCTATACTCCCCAAAGTACTACAAGAAGATATTGAAACCTCTTCAGCTTCCGGCTCCGTACAGATGGATAGTGATTTTAAACCATCAATCTCAGGTCAAAACCAACCTCAGCTATTTTCACAAGCCGAACTGAATGATTTAGTAAGAGATTTGGGACTTTCAAAAGATTTTTCTGAAGTACTGGGGTCTAGGTTGAAACAAAAAAATTTGCTTGCCCCAGAAACTACCTTCAGATCTTCCTTTAGCTGAATATGACAGAAAAACAACCAAACGAAGCTTTTCTGAAAAACGAAAACGTTTTTTTAAGAAGCATAAAGATTAAATAACTATTTCTAATAGTTTCTATGTGTATATTTTTGTTTAATATAATATAAAACTAGCTTATAAATGAAATAAATCGTGTTTTTTCTCTATTTTTTTTGATTTTACTGGTTTGAAAAATAACCTTACGTGATACAAAAAAAAAGCAGATTTGAAATCAGCGCTACCCAATTACTAGAAAACAGTTAAAATTTTTAAATCAACATTCAAAGAGTTGAAAAATGCAGGCCTGTGTAATTATTGAACTCTTCAAGGGATTAAGAATCAATTTATTTTAAATTCATAGTTATTTTTACATTAAACTTGACTAGGAATTGAGGTACAGTGGTTTGAATTTATATTTATTTATTGTTAAGGGATTAAACATGTTTACCTAATAATCGCCTACTGATTAAAAATCAATTTGTTGTGAATTTATAATTACATTTAATTGCATAATGAATTAATGTTGTTTACAATAAACAAATTTCGTGAATTTTTGTTTGTTATGGAAGTGATAGAATCAAAACGTGGAAAACCAGTCATTCTGTATAAAAAAGCAAAAAAACAAAAACTTAACTCTTCGTTGGATTTGCATAAACAAGAACTGTTCAGGAGCGATTGTTACTGATTAATAATAGCCGGATTATATACAGTTTCCATATTTGCATAATATATGCATTTTGTATATTATTTTCATATTTTGTAGTAATTCAGCAGTTTTGCATATTTTAAGTATCCGAGTTTTATTTATTTACTAAATCAAATTTATTATAGGCATTACTAAAAATACGTCGTGGATGTAACAAATAAACAAAAATTAAACAGCCCTCTTTAAATTAAAAATAGCATTTTATTAAGCCTCTTCCCGTTATTTTGCCGATAAGCGGCTCCAAGAATTTAATAATGTAAATGGGATTTAAGTAAAACACTTATACTAATTTCCAGTATATATTACACTTTATTATATATTAATAAATGGATGACATGTTTCGCTACGATGTAGCTTCTTCGGATCTAATATTACTACTGAACACGCTCTTCACAAATGTATGGCTTTTTTCTAAACTATTTCAATGGGTTGCACTTGTCTACATTAGAATCGTCTCTTACCGATATATCGTCTAAAATTACTGTTATTTTAATATTTAATGAAACCAGTTTAAAAGTGGGGAATTATTAAGGTCTAATTGGTCATTTAACAATATATCTGCATATTTAAGTTTATTTATTTCTAAGGATTCCAGTAAATTTAACTTTAATCCTTTTTGTTGTGACTGTAAAATTTCGAAATCTTTATTGAAACTATGATTATTTTCCAACAAATGAATTGCATAATTGGAATCTGTCTTTTTGTTAATAAAACTTTTAAAATGTTCCTGTATTCTTTTCTCAAAGCTCCTACCAGTTTGGCCTATGTATGTTTTAGGGCACTCTTTACATATTAGTTTGTATACTCCGGATTTATTACTTTTGCTTGTCTTGGATTTATTATTTTTTATGAATTTCCCTAAAGAATTATTAGTTTTATAAGCTACCTTTATATCTGTTTTTCGTAAAATTTTTCCTATTTTTTCACTTATCGGTCCTATGTATGTTAATAATTTATAATTGCTTGGTTTATCTTTTATTATTGGGTACACATTTTCTATTGCTTTCCTATATTTCTTTTTTCTTAAATTAAATTTCTTAAATTAAATTTCTTAAATTAAATTTCTTAAATTAAATTAAATTTTCTTAAATTCAATTAAATTTAATAATGCTCTTCCCATACATACAGGCCGAGACAAAATTCCAGGAAAAGCTAATACCTTAAAACTTCTAAATAAATACAAAAATACATTTTACCAGAAAATTAGGAGCATATGAGTTTCTTTGCTATTCGGAGAAATTTATTCCCATATTCGAAAAGTAATTTTATTTTAAACGTCGTCTTACGGTGGCTTTTCTAAGAGTAAACTTGTGAATTGCGATATATAATAGCAAAAATGCTTGGATGGATTGCACTTTATTCAGAATTGCGTATGGATGGAGAAAAAGTGTTTTGCGTAGCATGCTGCAAGATTGTGAGTAAAATTTTAAGTTTATTTCCTCTTATTAATTAATTAATTAAGTTTTTAATTATTCCTTTACCTTTTACTAACATTTATTTTATAAGAAAACAACCGATGATGTGATTTTTTTTTGTAGATTACAAGTGAGAGAAAGTTCCAAGTCGACCAACATATAAAAACTCCATTTCATGCTGCAAAACTAACAAAGATGAAATTAGCGAAGAAGAGTCAGCCATCAACTTCCAAAAAATTGGAACAAGAACAATTTAATGAAGATTTGTGTCGAACGTTTGTGTCGGCAGATATTCCACTACACAAATTAAACAATTTAAATGTCAATTTATTTTTACAAAAGTACATCAGCAAATATAACATTCCCGACGAAAGCACGTTAAGAAAAAAAAAATTCGCTGTATCTACGCAAGCATTAAGAAGGTTGTTTCAAACAATTACCTTTATATATGCGTAGATGACACTCTGATAGTGTGGGCCGATACATAGTTCATTTAATGATTGGTATCCTTAAAGTATCGGTTCCAGCAAAATCTTATTTAATTTCATCCAAACAGTTAGAAAAGGCAAATAATTTGACAATAACAAGGTTTATACAGGAACAACTGGTAAATTTCTTCTTACCGGAATCGATTCCAACAGAGAAAATTCTATTGTTTTTGACGGATGCTGCGCCATACATGGTGAAGGCAGCTTTCAACTTGAAAATATTTCACCCAAATTTAATTCACACAATTTGCTTGGCGCACGGACTAAATCGTGTTGCAGAAGAAGTCAGAAACCATTTTCCCTTAGTAAATACTTTAATTAGTAGTGTTAAGAAAGTATTTTTAAAGGCCCCATTACGAGTTCATTTTTACAAACAAGATCTACCCGGTGTTCCGCTTCCTCCTCAACCAGACTCCTCACAAGATGGGGAAAGTGGTTGGAGGCTGCTATTTTTCATGCAAATCGTTATGAAGGAATAAAGACAATTATTATGGATCTTGATTGATTGGTTAGGGATGCACAATCTTTGATAGACGGCCAAAAGGAGTATTCGAGTAAAGAATCTCAACAGTTGACGTTTATTAAAGCCAATTACAGTTTTATTTCCACTTCTATATTGCAGTTGGAAAAACAATGTATGTCACTAATGGAGAGCGTTGAAATAAACAACAAATTTTGAAAAGTCATGTTTTGATGTTATTGGAGGAGTGGGACAGTCCGTGTATGAAAATTCTTTAAGTGTAATAGGAAAAAATTAGGGTTTTGAAAAGCTAAAAGACATTGCTAAAATCTTGTGTGGTGATTCAGTAGAAAATATTTGAGTTGACAATAGATGACATTTATAATTTCAAATATGCTCCTATAACAAGCTTCGACGTAGAACGAACCTTTTCAATATATAAATACATGTTTTCAGACATGCATCACAATTTTTGTGTTGAAAACTTTCAGAAAAATTTGGAACAAAAAGTTAAATAAAATTTGTTTGATTTAATTTAGTTTCAATGTACAGAGGGAACATGTATCCGAGGGAATTCGCAACTGTATATCAAAAATCAATGTTAGTGATACGACTAGACTTATAATTTTTTTAAAGTCACAGAGGGTAAATATTTGTTTCTTTTTCTATCTTTCTGACAGAAAACCATCAACATTCATTTAATTTGTTTTTTTTTTCTTCTTTTAAATATTATTAAGTACTATTTCTAAACATGCTTTTATAAAATGTTGTTAATTTACACCACAAATTATATACTTCATTATTGTCTTGTTAGTAGCAACTGCTGTTGGACGAAATTAAGAATATTATTATTATCTGTAAATAAAATTTTAAAATTCCTTTTTATTACATAGTATTTTTTATTATTTGTATTTATGCAAATATATTTAAAAATAAAGTAAGAAACAAGGCTGGAATTTAATTACGTTAGGAAGTCTAATCTGAATCTAATGGGTTTACCTCTTGTGCAGCGCAATTTCTAGATTAGTCCAGTTTAATTGCCTTTACAATCTATTCCCTATTATCTAAATTATTGTGGGGTAGGCTTCGCTTTATAATATAATTAAGGGCAATGAGGGCTAATGATACACCTACTAACCGATAACATGTTGCGGCCTATACAATTTAAAGACATTTGATTTTTATTACTAAGTATTGTCGCATCTCTAAACGTTTCAAAACTATTTTTTCATTATAATCAGAGGCAAAATAATATTCGATCCGTTATTTTATTCTTAATTTAAGCTGAGTCAAAAATAATTTTGTAGCTTTGAAATGACAGGATTGAACGTAAAGACACGTAACATTGTGGAAGTTCAAGCAAGGGAAAAAGGCTTGGAAAATATCTAAAAAGATTGTGTTTGAATCTACAACGACTTATACTAACATAAAACTACTGACTGGTGTCTCTTGTTAAAATACGATTGTTGTGTTGATGTTTAAAGTGAGACTGTG
Source organism: Melolontha melolontha (assembly GCA_935421215.2). Classification (NCBI taxonomy): domain Eukaryota; kingdom Metazoa; phylum Arthropoda; class Insecta; order Coleoptera; family Scarabaeidae; genus Melolontha; species Melolontha melolontha. The sequence goes on along the minus strand of OW285242.1, from coordinate 6,676,654 downwards.
TGTCTTATGTTGTTGATATTGATACTGTATTAAGACTGTGTTTCAACGACTTATACTAACATAAAACTGTTGACTGGTGTCTCTTGTTAAAATATTATTGTTATGTTCATGTTTAAAGTGAGACTGTGTGTCTTGTGTTGTTGATATTGATACTGTGTTAAGACTGTGTTTCTTGTTATGATGATATGAATGAGACTGATGTGTTAAGACTGTGCTGCAAGTTATGATGTTAATTTGAGACGACTGTGTTAAGACTGTGTTACAAGTACGCAAGAATATACCACTCCTACAAACTATTACATAATTAAATGCGCGAGTATTCGTTGAATATTGTGTTCTTTGACGTCATAACGGGGAATTTTATCTGTGTTATTAATTTGCGGAAATTATACCTACTGGCAACAATACCCAAAGTTAACGATAGTGTCTTAAAAATCTAATCTTAACTAATAAATAATAAAATATCATTGCTAATTAAGTGTTAGTGTCATAAATCTAAGTATTTATGTGGTTCCGGATCGTCTCTTGTTAAAGTAATAAAACTTATTATACACATTTATTTAACATAATCTTAAGAATGCATATCCAGATTAAACATCTTGTTCACTATGACCCTAGGTAATAATACAGCGGTCTAATGTATAAAGCAATAAATAAATTTGTAAATGTAAAACACGGCGTGCTTCTTAGAATTTAAAGAAAGTTTGGTTGCCTATATCTATTTATCATTTCATTATTATGTCTTGATGTACGATAAACAAAGAGTATAGTTGAATATCATCTTTCAATTTAAACTTAATTTAATATCAAAAGTACTTATAAACTTATTAAAAGAAATATCGACTTACTGATTTATATATGTACCTTTTCTTATTGAAGCACACCAGCGAGATAAAGACAGTACAATTGACTATCCGATTGAGTTAGTATCAGGGCATAAATACATAAAAGCATTCATTAGTACTATAAATACATTCGTTCTTGAATTATCCATCTTTAATTATATGTCAACAATACCGATGTAATGTAATAGATTGATATACTAGTTTCGATCTTATTTGCTAATATACAGGGTCCGGCAACGAAGCGGGGACGGAAGATTACACACGTATTTGAAAGTTAGTCAAATATTTAGTCATCGGATATCCTTCCGTACCATCAAGCGCACGTTTTAAAAATATTTTGTTTTATACAAGGTGTTCCAGATGGAAATGCCAGACTAAAGTTGCATTTTTTTAAATGGAACACCCTGTATATTAATAGATAAAATTAACCGCGCTTGAAAGCTGGTTACATCGATATAATGTTGTATGGGTCTAAAGTTGATAGTTTCTGTGTAAATAATTATTTTACTTGATAAATTGATACATTTCAGTAGGCTATTCTGCATAAGGAAAATCAAAAGATCCGAAACCAATAGAATAGAATATTTTCTACTAGTATGCACTTTCGTTGCTACGAAATAAATTCTGCAACTGCTCGCGTTATACAGGGTGTTCACAATTTCGCAAAATCGAAGAAATCTCGTAATTTTTAAATGGAACACCCTGTATATTTTAAGCTCATTGAAAAGCCCTTTTACTACGCTTTCTATTGATACCTCATTTGATGCACCTAGGATGGATCATTTGCTAATTATTTCTTTTTAGATTTGAATTAATGAAAAATGCTTGTATTTTTAGTAGCTAATTTGCGCTTTTAAACTTCTGTAAGATCGGATATTCAACAAATTATCCATAAATGGTCTATAACAAGAAGAAACCCCATTAAGTACGAGAAACAGTTGATTTTCACTCAGCGGTGAAAGCAAACATTAAATTAATATAAAGTAATATAGCATTTTCAATAGATTCACTGCTGATCAAGTTATCTGGTGTTAGTTTAATAAAAAATTTGCACTAATTAATTTGTATGTTAAAGAATTTTGTAAAACCAACTATTTTACGAATACCTAATATAAAACAATACATTCCTAATTAGCTTAACATAAATCGAAATCATGTAGGAAAGAATCAAGTACGAGTAGTATTAAAAGTTTGCACTATTTTAAATAAATACTAATTATTAACCACATCAAATTTAATTATTATTATTCTGATTGTCTACATCACGTATCCAATGCGGGTTTTCTGTTGCATAATAATGCATGTTATGTTTATTTACCGCCCCATTACTTTTGAAAGTAGCCTCATCGCTAAACAAAATCTTTGTTAAAATATTTGGCATTTCTCGCATTTTATTTAACAACCAACCACAAAAGTCTGTTCTTTTAATGAAATCATATGCAATTCCTGATTTAATTCCATATGGTACGGATGATACTTATGACTTCTTAAAATTCTTCGTACGCTCCTATCTTCAATAGCTGTCACCTTTGAAATACCGTCTATACTTATATGTGGATTTTCCTGCATTGTTAATAATACGGCCAATTCGTTTTTTTCATTGATTACCGGCTTATTTATTTCTCTCTTCTTATAGGTTACACTACCAGTTTCTGTAAATCTCTCTAATAACCTTTCAAATGCTTCCGGTCTTGGCTTTCTTTCAAGGTTTGGAAATCTCTCTGCATGTACTCTACTTGCTAGGAGACAATTTCTTGTACACTCCCCAAGAATAAATACCATATTCATCATTTCTTGAATACTAAAATTAGTCATTATAGCAATTCCTTTTAAAGATTGAACGAAATTTTTGACAACTTGGTTATTAAGTATACAAGCTTAAAACTGACACCAGATAACTTGATCAGCAGTGAATCTATTAAAAATGCTATATTACTTCATATTAATTTAATGTTTGCTTTCACCGCTGAGTGAAAATCAACTGTTTCTCGTACTTAATGGGGCTTCTTCTTGTTATAGACCATTTATGGATAATTTGTTGAATATCCGATCTTACAGAAGGTTTAAAAGCGCAAATTAGCTACTAAAAATACAAGCATTTTTCATTAATTCAAATCTAAAAAGAAATAATTAGCAAATGATACATCCTAGGTTCATCAAATGAGGTATCAATAGAAAGCGTAGTAAAAGGGCTTTTCAATTAGCTAAAAATATACAGGCTGTTCCATTTAAAAATTACGAGATTTCTTAGATTTTGCGAAATTGTGAGCACCCTGTATAACGCGAGCAGTTGCAGAATTTATTTCACGTAGCAACGAAAGTGCATACTAGTTGAAAATATTCTATTCTATTGGTTTCGGATCTTTTGATTTTCCTTATGTAGAATAGCCTACTGAAATGTATCAATTTATCAAGTAAAATAATTATTTACACAGAAACTATCAACTTTAGACCCATACAACATTATATCGATGTAACCAGCTTTCAAGCGCGGATCATTTTATTTATTAATATACAGGGTGTTCTATTTAAAAAAATGCAACTTTAGTCTGGCATTTCCATCTGGAACAACCTGTATAAAACAAAATATTTTTGAAACGTGCGCTTGATGGTACGGAAGGATATCCGATGACTAAATATTTGACTAACTTTCAAATACGCGTGTAATCTTCCGTCCCCGTTTCGTTGCCGGACCCTGTATATATATATATACTCGCAATATATTTTATTGGCGCGAGAATTTTAAAATTACGATTTCTAACTCTAATAATTATTATCAATACAAAGGTATTTTTAATAATATAAAATATTATTAAAAATCTGGTGTGAAGAATAATATTTTATATTATTAAAAATACCTTTGTATTATACAAAACTGGTGGGGTTTACCTACTCATGTATGTTTCAATTATTCTGATACATTATTATCAATATTCTATTTATATCATATTATGGTTCCAACGTGTAGAGCGTGACTCACATATCTGCTTATACACAGAAAAAGATCTTTCCACGGCTAGCTATGTTATATTCGCGTAGTTAAAGTGGTGTTTAAATTTATACAACGGATCTTTCGCAACACTTTGTTAAAAGTTGTCTTAATCTAGTAAAATCAACATTTTTACGTAATACAGTATTAAATTTATCTCTGACCCAAAAAATTTCATTATTTAAAGTATGTAGCACTATTCCTACGTGGGCAACAATTTCAACCCAATCCGGTAAGGATAACGAAATGTTCTGTATTTTTTTTATTGCGTCCAATACTGGAACGTAATTCTCGTAAATAATTTTTAAATCTGCTGCAACTCGAAGATTTTAAAATTACATTTGACTGAAACCTGCTTCCTTAGGATTTAGTTGTAAAATCACCACACTTTATCTTATCAAAATGTTTAAAATAAAATAATGCTGCACCCCATCGTGTAGGAATTGGCTGCGGTTCCGGGATGTCAAGACATTGTGAATGAAAGAGCCTAATACGTTTTGGAGATTTAAGAAAACCCGCTTTCGTCTGTCCTATTAGTTGATCCACATCTGGATAACATCTTCGTATAGTGTCTGCTACAGTGCTTCTTAGAATTTAAAGAAAGCTTGAATGTGATAATAAAATTATGTTATACAGTTGTTTAAATTTGAAAATGCACGTTGAATATTTATAAAATTAGAAATGTTTATAATTTGAATTCTATATCCTAGATTTACTTATACTTAACAATAAAAAATATTTGAAATTAAAATATGACAAAAGGATATTAACTATTATCAGGATAAAATAAAACAAATGTCAATGAATTTCACTTTTTAATTAACACTGTAACGATCGTTTCGCTCTAACCTGAGCTTCATCAGACATATAACTAACTTATTTACAATTTTTTTTAACACAAGTATACGGCAACAAACACATATGTTATTTTAAATAGTTGAAGGAATAGATACTTTTTATTACTAAAATGTCTATGCGCAAAACTTTCACTACGGTTTATTAGTTAGAGTTTTGCGCATAGACATTTTAGTAATAAAAAGTACCCATTCCTTCAACTATTTAAAATAAAACATGTGTTTGTTACCGTATACATACTTGTGTTAAAAAAAAAATTTGTAAATAAGTTAGTTATATGTCTGATGAAGCTCAGGTTGGAGCGAAACGATTGTTACAGTGTTAATTAAAAAGTGAAATTCATTAAAATTTGTTTTATTTTATCCTGATAATAGTTATAATGGAATTTCATCAAGTAAAGGCTGAAACAATTATATATTTTAAGGGATATTAAATATATCCTCAACAGTTACTTTTATACAAGAAAAATACTACTAAAAATATTGTTCTGCCGAACATTAAATGGACATGTCTGAATATGTTCTTGCATGTTTCCTACATCATAGTACTTAAACCACGCACATTTTTTTGCTCTGGAACCAATCAAATTATGAATTGGTAGATATCTATGTGGGTATATAAGAAGTTACACACAGCTCTTTCTACTTAATGTACATTATACATAAAGTTAGGTTTAATGAAAAATTTCATGGAAGCAATGGATAAAGATGGCCGTGGATTCAAAAACTTTAAACAAAAATTTCCCAATATCTCAGACGAGAAACTTAAAGAGTGAATTTTTATAAGACCCCAAATTAAACTTCTACAACAAGATAACAAATTTAAAGAAACCTTAAGTGACTTGGAGCGTGTTGCTTCGAATGCTTTTAAAAATGTGACCCATAATTTTATAGGAAATAGGAAATCTGACAATTATATACCGCATGTGTCAAATATCATTAGACATAGGGTATACGTATGAGTACATACGATGTATATGTATATGGAAAAGGCGATCCAATGCCGGCGAAGACCGCGACGGCCGGCAACGAGTGTCTCCGATTGTTTCGCAAATACAAGTTAGCAGTAATCATTTGACCATCGACATAGGTACTTGTAATGCGTTCTAAAATAACATTTACGAATTGCAAGAGATTTGCTTTTCTTACTTCTTTCAGTAGATGCAAGAAATTTTTAAGCTGCGATGCGTCGCATAAACAAAAGCGTAATTCTAATAAAATTAAAAATAATCCCAATAAAATAAATAAAAAAGGATTCTAAAAATTATAATAAATTATACAAGAGGTTCAAAAATTCCTCCTTGCACAGCAAGACATTGTCCTAGGCGGTCGTAGAAATTAGCTCTTACATTTGCTAACATGTCGGCAGTTAATGAATTCGCAGCCTCAGTTATTTTTTCTCTCAAAACAACTAGATTTTCTGCTCTAACAGCTTCATGAGTATAAACACTATTTTTTAGATATCCCCACAAAAAGAAATCATTTGGAGATAGATCAGGAGATCGCGGGTGCCATTTAATGATTCCTGTTCCAGTAATAAGACGGTCAGGAAAAATATTTCCTAAAAATTCCTTTACCTTCACTGCATTATGTGCTGGGAGCCATCATGTTGAAACCAAACGATTTCCTGATTTATTCCAATGTTTTGAATGGCGGGAAGTATTTGATTTTTCAGTAATTCGAGATACTTGTCGGCATTTAATATACCATCAATAAAATAGGGGCCTATAGAATGGTCACCTAAAATACCTGCCCAAACGTGTAGCTTTTGAGGATACTGAGTGCGATTTGCAAAATGCCGGTGTTGATTTTCCGAAGCCCAATATCGAAGAACAGAGGGATTGTGCTTTCCGTGTAATGGAAAAGTTGATTCATCAGTGAAGAGAATATTTTTAACGAAATTTTCATCTCGATGTATCTTTTCCATAACGTCTTGACAAAACTCCACTCTCCGGAAATTGTCCTCGGGAAATATTTCTTGAGGTTTCAAATATTTGAAACATTTTAAACCATTACTTTTCCAAATACGTGAAATAGTTGTGTTACTTGTACCAAATTCCTCGGCAGCACTTCTAAAAGATCTCGTGTTATCAATTTCCACAATACTACAAATTAATACATCCCGCCGTTCTCTTTCCTCAATTTTTTGTGGTGATACCTCTCTTGGTTTGCATTTCGTACAGTTATTGAGACAGAAGCGAGTTTCAAATTTATTTATAATATTATAAATTGTTTGTCTGCAAGGTACAGAACGGTCTGCAAAAGTCAGCGCAAACAAATTCAAAGCACTCCATTGCAGACTTGCTAGCATAAAACCATTTTACTAACTGAAGCATTTCAGTTGGTGTATAAAGAGCCATTATACATTAATTTTATTGTACGCTTTCAAACTGCAACAGCCGCAGCTAGACTGAATGCAAAATTTCCAGTCAATCGGTATCGGAGACAATCGTCAGTCGTCGCGGTCTTCGCTGGCATTGGACTGGCTTTCTCATGTACGTATACATTGTATGTACTCATACGTTGATTCTCTATGCCTAATGATATTTAACACATACGGTATAGCACTTGTTAATGAACTTCTTAAAAGTTACCATAAATTGGGCTGTGACCTGAGCATCTGAATTTTTTTTCCCAAAGCCTCGACGATATAAGTGATGAACAGCGGAAGGCTTCATCAAGACATTTCTGTTATTGAAAACCGTTGTCAAGGCAAGTAGAACAGTGAAATTCTTGCTGGTTATTGTTGGACATTGATATCAGAAAGTGCTGAACAACGATATAAGATTCATTTTTACGTTCCGATATTTTGTTTTTGTAAAACCTGACGTGCCAGAATAAATTTGTTGTTCGAACTATGAAAGAAACGAAAATGGTACATAGTTTCCAAAAAAAATTTTAAAAATGAAATTCGTTGACGTAATCTGACAATATTGAATTAAACAATATAATAATATTAATAATAAGAAATACATGCATATATACAGATCTGCATAGAAATCGTTTTAATTTCTTATACTCAAAGTGTTAACATTTCAATAGGCACTAGTGTATTTCACCTCTTCGCATCTTAATACGGGGTTTATATCATTTTCAATAGATTAGTATTCCTGCTGCCAAATAATATACCATCGTATTGATCCAAGTAAATTTCGCATTCGGGCATGCACGTTCTTATCCGAAAACTTCGGTTCCAGTTATTCGAAATAATTATTAATTAAGGTTTTAGTAAGTTTGTTGAGACTGCAGTTTCGGTAATATACACTCGTCTTGTTAGTTTATAAGGGGCTACAACGATTATTACTCTCATACCCAGACCGCACAGTCAACCGTCCCCCGGAGCGTACTTCTGAAGTTAGTGTGTTCGCCTCATTTTCTCGCGACGGCATCCATGCCTCCGAGTTCCACCTTCCCACTGACGTCACCTTCACGCTCCGCAGATTTCCAGCGCCGAATCTTCGTCCACGTTTTTGCCAACGTCCGTTTAGCATATTTATTACAAAACAAAAATTAATTAACACCGTTAATGAATAAAGGGAAATGCTGGAATATCATAAGTACGGAGTCGACTAAATTTAAACACGAATAAAATTTTAATTGATGAGATTTTAGTATATAATATTCCATGAAATTTACTAAACGAAAATATGTAATTATTTTCAGTTCACTTAATTAGAAAAACGAAAACTAAGTCGTACTTAAAACATATACTCAATTCCAAGTATCTACCGCCAGGGATAAGACTTTTTATATGAAAATAATTATTAAAAGATTCCCTTGTATATTCCGGAGGTAAATCTGAGAGATTGAATCCCGAATGATAGTACAAGTAAAGAAAATAAGCGTTATAAGAGAAAAAAGCAGTAGATGGATAAAATATATACTGGTCTAAGACAAAAACCAGTCATAAGCAGGGTTAGATCGTCAACACAATGAACCCACGATTTACAAAGGATCATCTGAAGTAAATCCTGGATGACCAAGATCGTGTGAAATAGAATAAGTTAAGGAACACTTACCAGCAATGGACGAAAGTTGATTCTTTTATAAATAAGTTAATACTTGCTAACAATCCTTTTCATTACATTATTTTGTAGATACCGTTTGAATATATGAAAAAATATACGAAATTAAATAGAAAAACTTCAGCAGCTTCTAGTTGATAAGGAGCCGTAAAAATATTTTAAGCATTATATAATAATAGTCGGTAATATTCGGAAATAGAGGGACGCGAGAGAGAATGCTGTTAGCTGCCCTACTAGATTGTCAGACTTAGCCCCAAATGATCATTTCTTGTGGAGTTATATAAAGTCGTCCATTTAGGGCCAGTTTTACAATTGCAGTATAAATCACTAGATAAGAATACCAGGAATAAGATATATTCCCAGAATACAAAATAGATGTTTTACCAAGCGTTTAAACGGAGTTATAACTACTCCTGGAATAACCAACTTGAAACCTTCTACTGGCAGTACGCAAAATTTCCGAGCATGCGTAGAATCGACGATATCAATAATTTAACCGCTTCTTTAAAAAGTGTTAGATTAATTTGAGTCCGTTTTGGTTATTTTGTAAATCAACGGCAACTTTTATAAAAAATAAAAAGGAAAATTGCACTGCAAATTTTAGTGTCAAGGAAACCGAAATGTTGATTGATCTTGTGCATAAATATAAAAATACAATAAGTATAATTAAATTATATATTATAAAAAAATAGTTCTCGACGATACTGTGAAAATTATTTGATTTCTAGAGTGCAAACTAATAAACGTTGCAAATAAATACTATATATCGATATATAGTATGACATTGATATACTGTCATTTATATTTTTAATTTCTTTGAAAAAGGTATCATATGCCGAAACATGTAAGATTGTTTTAAATATATACATATTGAAATAAAACCAGACCTTAAATCGCCATCTAATTGATTCCACCATAACATACTAAGGTCAAGAAATAATTATCTATATATATATATATATATATATATATATATATATATATATATATATATGTATATATATATATATATATATGTATATATATATTCGTGACCTTGGTATGATATGGTAAACTTAATAAGTCGGCGATTAAAGGTCTGGTTTATTACTTCAAAGTTTAAATATTTAAAACAACCCTACATGTTTCGGCAATGATGCCTTTGTCAAGGATATAAAAAATATAAATGACAGAATATAAATACATATATTTTGAAGTAATATACAGACCTTTAATCGCCTACTGATTAGGTTTACTATATATATATATATATATATATATATATATATATATATATATAGTAAACTTAATAAGTCGGCGATTAAAGGTCTGGTTTATTACTTCAAAGTATATATATTGAAAACAACCCTACATGTTTCGGCAATGATGCCTTTGTCAAGGATATAAAAAATATAAATGACAGAATATAAATTTAATTTATATTCTGTCATTTATATTTTTTATATCCTTGACAAAGGCATCATTGCCGAAACATGTAGGGTTGTTTTCAATATATATACTTTGAAGTAATAAACCAGACCTTTAATCGCCGACTTATTAAGTTTACTATATATATATATATATATATATATATATATATATATATATATATAGTAAACCTAATCAGTAGGCGATTAAAGGTCTGTATATTACTTCAAAATATATGTATTTAAAAAACTCTACATGTGTCGGCTGTATACGCCTTTTTCAAGAGAATACAAAATATGAATGACAGGATATAAATGTCACTTGACATTTATATCCTGTCATTCATATTTTGTATTCTCTTGAAAAAGGCGTATACAGCCGAAACATGTAGAGTTTTTTAAATACATATATTTTGAAGTAATATACAGACCTTTAATCGCCTACTGATTAGGTTTACCATATCATACCAAGGTCACGAAGTTATTATATATATATATATATATATATATATATATATATATCAATTGATAAATTATTTGAATTTTTCGGCTTTTATATGAAATATTTACAAATATCAAATTAGTATGTATGTAATTGCAAGGAAAGTGGGGATGTAAACATTACTGTCTACAAATTACAAAGCAAATCATACGAAATTTTTAATTGAAAAATATTGTCTATGTTTGGCCTCGAACCCAAGTCTACAGTTTGCCGGACTGTCGCTTTTACCACTTAGCCACAACAGACCTAGGTTCAAGCTATTTAGAAATGCATTATAAGGTAACAGTGTTAATGAATCAGATGTCAGTTATTGAATGTAAATGTCAAGTTGAAAGCAGAAGTCAGTTTTGAAAGCTGATGTCAGTTTTGATAGCAGATCTCAGTTAGTGAAAGCAAATGTCAGTTATCGAAAGCAAATATCTGTTTTGAAAGCAGGTGTCAGTTATAAAAGCAAACGTCAGATTTGAAAGCAGATGCCTATTTTGAAAGTAGATGTCAGTATTTTGAGAGCAGATGTCAGATTTGAATGTTTGAAAATGCTAATTATATATTTGTATATATATATATATATTAAAGATAATAATAATAATAATAAATAAAGATAATTATTTCGTGACCTTTGTATGTTATGGTAAATTCAAATTGAATATCTATTTAAATTATAAATAATAAACAATAAGCTAAAAATAACTACAAAAATAACAATGAAATTCTCATTCTCTAAAAATTATTGTTATAATGACTACCTAATTTTTGTATTTTCCTATACCATGTTTGGCCCAGATGAAATCTGCAGCCAATTATTTCAGCATTCGGCCAAATTGCTTTTATAACAACATAAATCGCTATTTCAAAGTCAAATACAACTTTCTTGAGTTCTAGAGTCACTTTAAATTTGTCAAAACATTGTTTTTTGATAGATAGGACGCAGTGCCATAATATATGTAGATTTTCGCTTATTCATTAATAAACGGGAAAGGTTCAATATCAACATTAGAAATTACTATTTTAGTAACAATATAATACAATATTCATGACATTCTAACCATTAGCTTAATGTCGTATTCCAGGATAATGAGTAGAGTGCAACTGTGGGATAGGTATGGGCACCGCATTTATAACTAAAGATTAAGCGGATTAAATAGCGTGCAAATTACCTGTGCCCGCTTTAAGAATAACATAATTTGATCAACTTTTAATTCATATTCGAGATAAATAAACGATAAAACATAGAAAATACAGCTAAATGGAATTTAATAATAATCACTAAATTTAGTATTTAAATGGTACTTTATATTTTATTATGCTAGGTATTTATTTTGCTATTCGATTTGTAAATTTCACAGAACATAAACTAAATGTCAACTATAAACAAACACTAACAATGACAGTTGCATCTTAGATTGTTTTATGTTTCCAACGTTTCCTATTGTTAAATGTCACAACCGCTCTAACCTGTTATGTAAGAATATGTTTATACAAAAAGGTTTTAAATATATGTCTATACGTTAAATGCACGTATAAGGCTTTTGTTTCATTATGAAACAGACATGTAAATAATTTACATATCTGTAACTGTATACTTGACAATACCTTGTATTTTCAGCATTTACTTCTGCTTAAGACATATGTTTCTGCCATTTAAAGGCGTCGTCAGTTAAGCTAATGAAGCAATGTATACAAATGATTCAAATCTTTGTAAATAGATACAGATCTATTTATAAAGATTTGTATCATTTGTATACATTGCTTCATTAGCTTAACTGACGACGCCTATAAATGGCAGAAACATATGTCTTAAGCAGAAGGAAATGCTGAAAATACGAGGTACTGTCCAAGTATACAGTTACAGATATGTAAATTATTTACATGTCTGTTTCATAATATATAGACATATATTTAAAACCTTTTTGTATATTTACCGCCACCTGGCTTGTTTTTGAAGGACTACCCGTATTGCTTTCGGTTCGTACTTGCATAGCTGGTCAATCGAAAGATCGCTTTCTTTGGTAAAGTCTCTTTCGTCCGTATGATGTCACTTATAAATAACTGCCACCTTATAGGATGAAACTTGCTATATCTGATAGGCGGTTCGGCTTAATGTCATATACAGATACAGATCTATTTATAAAGATTTGTATCATTTGTATACATTGCTTCATTAGCTTAACTGACGACGCCTATAAATGGCAGAAACATATGTCTTAAGCAGAAGTAAATGCTGAAAATACGAGGTATTGTCCAAGTATACAGTTACAGATATGTAAATTATTTACGTCTGTTTCATAATGTAAGAATATGTTGTTTTTTTTTATTTTTGAAATAAGTTTTGGTATCAGGTATAACAAATTATATATTTTTGAAAAGGAAAAGAAAAATTATTTTCTATGGTGTCATAGCCAACTATGATCTCCATAAGAAAACTTGACCATTGTAGCTCATCTACTATAGCAGTATTCAAAAATCTAAATACACCACCAGTTTCCTATTTAAAAAGTGACTTAAGCAAGTGCAAATTAAATTGGTCTTGCATTAAAAATAAATGAGTTATTAACCCTGCAGAACTCGCGCCTATAAGCATTTCGCTCACGCTTAAGCCAGAATTGCTGTATTTTTAAAGAGGGTTGAGATATAGGAACGAGACGCCCTCTAGCTGAGTTTACGTATCACTTCTGTTTATAAATGCAACCTAAACACCAATTAGTCGTCTGTAGCAATTTCTAGGAAGAACTTGTCAATCACTTGCAGACTGCGTGAGCATTTCGCTCACGGCGCTAGTTCCGGCATTGGTGTTTTGTTTTGCCTATTGACGTTTCTCTCACTACGCGTGTTATAGCATTCACGTGTTTTTCTGACCTTATTTATGTAAGTATTGCATTTATTAGTATTTAGTCGTGTACTAAATGTTTCATATTAGTGAAAATGACATATTTATATGACGATGTTACTTTTTTAGTATAATGGCAATGAGTAGAACTCAGAAAATTGTCGAATTAGCAAGATAACAATATGCAGAATTAAATCCACAACCAACATGAATGGCTACTCAACCAGCCCTTGACCAGCAATCAGAAAATTTATTTGTCAGTGAACACAGTGCCCATAATACAGACACAGAAGAATCAGATCGTGATAACGAAAATGATGATATGATAGTTGACACAGAGCCTCAATTTGATGGAGAACATCATTATATTGGTAAAGATGGCACAACTCGCTGGTTGGCCCACTCGCCTTATCCTAACACTCGCACTCCGAGACATAATATTGTTAGTCATTTACCCGGTGTCACCTCCATTGCAAAAAATGCAAAATCTGTAAGTGAATGCTGGGAGTTATTTTTTCCGCCTGATATGATTCGACATATTGTGAACTGTACAAATTTTTTCTAGACAAGTTACGCCCAAATTATACGCGAGATGGGGATTGTTGTGCAACAAATGAGACAGAAATATATGCTCTCATTGGACTATTATATATGGCTGGGATAAAAAAGGCTCAATATTTGAACAATCGGAAACTCTGGTCGGACGATGGCACGGCTCCAGAATGCTTCAAGCTTACAATGTCTAGAGAGAGATTTCACCTTTTATTACGCTCTCTTAGATTTGATAACGTAACTGACAGAGTAGAAAGAAAGAAATATGACAATTTAGCTCCAATTATTCGAGCAATTTGTAGAGAAATGCCTAAACAACTATCAGGTTGGTGAATACTGCACAGTCGATGAAATGCTGGAAAATTTTCGTGGTCGGTGCAAATTCAGGCAGTACATCGCGAATAAACCAGCAAAATATGGTTTGAAGATATGGGCCTTAGTAGATTCTAGAATGTTTTATACATGCAACTTAGAAGTTTATGCAGGTAAACAGCCTGAAGTCCCGTTTAAATTGGATAACTCGGCAAGCTCTGTAGTAAAACGAATAACGCAACCAATTTTGAACACAGGCCGAAACGTTACGATGGATAACTATTTCACATCTATACCACAAGCCAAAGACATGATTCAAATGAAAACAACTATTGTCGGAACGTTAAGAAAAAATAAAAAAAAGAGATACCGCCTTTGATGTTGAATACTAAAATTAGACCATTAAATAGCAGCATATTTGCATTTTGCAAACCTATGGTTTTAGTTTCATACAAACCGAAACCAATCAAAATTGTTTTTATGTTATCTACATTTCATAGTGATGATAAAATCAATGAAGAATCTGGAGATGCTTCAAAACCGGAGATAATCACGTTTTATAATTTGACAAAAGGCGGAGTCGATGTTGTAGATGAGCTGAAGTCAACTTACTCTGCCTCTAGGTTCTGTTGTAGATGGCCTCTAAGATTATTTTTCTCTATTTTGGATATAGGCGGTATCAACTCTCAAATAATATATAAAAATAATACCGAAATTATTCAAGACCGCAGATTATATTTGAAAGAGTTGGCTCAAGAATTGATCAAACCACATTTGATAAATCGATCTTCAAAACAGACTTTGCCGGTGAGTTTACGTACCCGAATTCGAAAAATTTGTAACATGAAGGAATCAACAGTTGTGCGAGAGGTTGCCTCAGGTTTTTGTGCGTTTTGTCCTAAGCGAAAAAATCGAAAAAGCAAGAAACATTGCGAGAGGTGCAATAAAGTGATTTGTACAGAACATGCTAAATATGTCTGTCCCTCATGTTCCAACGTCAATAGTTCCTCAGATCAGAGTGATTAGCATTTTAGAGAATACAGGATTTTTTGCAATTTATTTTCGATTACAATTTTATTATTTTTATTTTATTAGCAAATGTTAGAAATTTTAAACTTTTGTAAGCAAATAACATGTTTAAAAAAAACAATAAATATTGATTTTGACTTAAAAAATACTAGTTTTATTTGCATCCTGACGTTATATAAAAAAAATATGAAGCGTGAGAAAAATGCTCACGCGTGAGGGCTCACGTTCCACAGAATGGCGCGAGTTCTGCAGGGTTAAAGAAAATCGAAAAAACGAAAATTCACTTTTTTGCAATAGCGCCAGAAGTACGTTAAATATTCAAAGCTAGTATATTTGTAATCCCTAAATATACAAAAATTAGATTTAAAATTCACACATTTTAATTTCTATTAGAATGCATATTATTCAAGATTTATCCATAATAAATTCTGTTTATTGTAGTATTTCCAAAAACACATCATCATTTACCGTCTTATGAGAATACGAAACGATTTAGATGATCCCTTTCTCCGTCCCTCTAATACAAAATAATCGCCTGAGTTCGAGAAGTTTTGCATAGCACACAGCGCGGCTATGGTAGACGTGGCGTATGTAAATAGGTTTTACTCAGACGCGTTTTATATCCTCACCTATCGATGCCGATCACGGATATGCTTCCATCTAAATTACCGTTCCTTCCATTAAAGCATAAGACATGAATCCGTCGCTTTGAGTGGCGGCTCCCGCTGAATGTGAAATCACCCACAGCGTTTTATTAAAAGAAAAAAAAGAAGAATCGAGTATATTTGGAATAAGTACTTTAGGTACGGGTTCATTCCCTTTTTTCTCTTAATAACCTTTAATCGACTGGCTTATCGATCCAGACGTTGAATTGAAAATAGATGGTTCTTAAGTGTCTTTAGGCGTGCCGAAAATACTAAACGCAATTAAGAAAACAAAAGTAAATTTGAATATCAAGTCTTTATATTTAAGCTATTCAAAGTAATGAAGTAATCGTAAAATACACTGTATTATATTTCTTTCGATTCTGAATTTCGCGCAAAAAGTTTGGTAGTTTCGTAATTTCCCCTGCTCTTCATAAGAACAAAAATCTGTTAGTTTTTTGTTAACAGATAGTGTTCGAATAGAATATTGATGCTGGAGATGTACACATATAGTAAGAGCGGCCTTATACAGTTTACGATGTAGCTCATAAATTGATAAAGGGATTTCCGAATTTAACGTACAATAATATGCGATATACCGCTTAATTTCACTGCCAAAGACATGTAAATAATATAATGCATAATACCAAAAAAGTGGCAAGACATTTTAGTTTCATTTACGTGAAACTTTCATATTGTATAATCTACCGTTTAAGTTAGTAGACAACGAATCATTTCGTTTATTTTGGAGGCACTACGGGAAAGAAGCATTACCTAGTCTGAAAAGTTTACTAAATGTTCTACCATCCCTCCGTGAATGTATTGAATATACTGGATCCGGAAAAAGCATGGAATAACGCCATTATTTATTTAAATACTAATCTAGATTTTATTCAAATAAAAATTCTTTAAATTATAATTTGCCGTATTTTGTTCGAGGTTTGTGGCGTTATTTTTTACGGTGTCGTTGCTATGGCAACCAACTTTTATTTTTTAAATAATCACGTATGTTTTCGATGCTATTTTAGCAATTTACCCATACTTATACATCCACTAATATAAAATTTGTAATTTATTACATAACAAAAAATTCAATAAAATTGGTAGTTTCTTATAAGAAAATAACAGCAATAATACACCATCATAATTATGAATACAAATCAGCGTCTTCAACTAAAAACAGAACCCGAAAAGACAAACTGTACAGTGGTGTCAGGTGTGGGTAACCATCGAGAAACAGCAAGATTTGTTTACGGTGCCGCCAGACTACGCGCTTGCTCATTGCGTAGCCCGAGATCTGCGAATGCCCAAAGGAATTGCCAATGAATTTAAAGAGAGATTTCGCAGAATCGAAAAATTAAGGCAGCAGGGACCAGCAATTGGGAAGAGTCTCCAAATAACAAATGAAGAACAGCCCATATTTTATTTGGTCACGAAATAACTGTCAAGCCTGAAGCCAACCTATCGTGCCTTATGGGAGGCCCTGCCCACTTACGCGAACAAATGTTACAACAAGACATTCTGAAATTAGCAGTTCCAAAATTGGGTTGTGGATTGGACCGCCTGGACTGGAGAATTGTAAGGAGCATGTTAGAAGTAATATTCCAACATACGGGTATGGAAATTCTTGCAGTTCTCGCGTCTTGAATATTCCTATACATCCAGGCAAGATAAGACCGTGGACTGTTATTTCGATATGACGTCACAATGTAACAAAGGCCCTACCTGTCGATTTCGCCATCGTTTGAGGGAACCAAAGCATGACATGTTTCGGGACGAAACTTCATTTTTAAGAAGGGGGCAATGTGATGACTAGAGAACGGATGCAATTTCCATAAAACGCAATCGGCAATTGGAATTGTGTATAACGTCGCTCAGTACATCCCGGCGTAATTCAATGAAGTATTTGTTTGACTTACTCGGCCACCTGGTCTCGCAGCGATAACAATGGACAACCCAGCTACTGTATTCGGAGAATATAGTGTTTTCAGTGGTGTCGAGTACGTAGATAAAATAAATAAGTTTATCGTATTTCGTAAGAGAAATAGCACGTACATTCCTTTTCTTTTCATTTAAGCAACATCTTCCAATTATTTCCACGTAAGTGTGCATAAAATTTCGTTATTTAATTTCGTTTATTTGTGTGTGTAAAACGTTATTGAAAAATTGCAATAAATCAACCGTAAAGCGTCACGTAGGATCGTTAAAGCACGAAAAAAAATTGAACCCGTTGGAATCTGACAATTTTAACGAAGAACTCTGTGAAACTTTTATGGCAGCTAATATTCCATTATTTAAATTGAACAATCCAATTTTGAAGACATTTCTGAAAAAATATACTGGTCGAAATGTTCCTGATGAATCAACTTTACGCAAATATTATGTTTCTAGGTGCTATACGAGAACAGTAGAACGCATTTGAAGCCATCTTTTAAATCAATACATATGGATAAGCGCCGACGAAACGGTGGATATGTTAGGACGCTGTGTGGTAAATGTTGTAGCTGGTGTACTACATCCAACTATTCCCTGTAACTCATATGTAATAGCAACAAGTGTTATAAATAGAGTTGATGCGGAAACAGTTGCTGAACCATTAAGGAGAATATGCAAAAAATGCTTCATTCGGACGCCACGTACAAAGAAAAAATACTTTTATTTGTCAGTGATAGTGCTGCGTATATGTTAAAAACAGGCAGACTATTGAAGAAAACATATCCTAATATGCTGCATATTACTTGTGTAGCACATGCTCTCCACAGAATCTGTGAATATATCAGAGACACTTTTCCGGAAGTTGATAGACTTGTATCAGCTTTTAAAAAAGTTTTCAGAAAAGCACCATTGAGAGTAGCTCTTTTCAGGGAAAAATTTCCATCTCTGTCACTGCCTCCCACTTGAGTAATAACTATATGGTGAACATGGCTGGAAGCTACTAGTTATTATGCTGAGAATTTCGATAGTCTAAAACATTTCGTAACACTGCTAAAGGAGGATGCTAGAAGTATTGGTGAGTGCAAGGAGCTCACACAAATCCCAAATTTAAAAATCAGTTGTACTTTCTTCACGAACACTTTGGAAAATTGCCAAAACTAATCACTTATTTTGAAAATCGAAATCTCAAATTAGATGACGGATTAACCACATTAGATGTGGCTGTTAATAATTTGAAAAGTATTCCAAGTGACTTCGGATGTGGCCTTCGGCAAAAGTTTGAAGCAGTTCTTAATAGAAATCCAGATTTAATTACATTGCAGCAATTATGTATGGAGACAATTCCACAAAATCTAACGGCTAAATATGAAGAAATAAAAGAATATTTCCAGTATGCACCTATAACCAGTTGCGATGTATAAAGGACGTTTTCTATTTATAAGGATGTACTTAATTCAAAGAGAACAGAACTGACAGAAGAAAACCTTGAGAAACTATTGCTAGTCAATATTAATAGTCCTTTACTCAACTTGAACGACAAAATGAACAAATAAAAATGTTCCAATTATAGAAATAAAATTAAAAACTTTAAAAATTTTTCAACAAATAAATATGTATTTCGTAATTTTATAGATCACCACCCGTTTGTTTTCCAATTATATAAATAAAATTAATTAATAAATATGTATTTCGTAATTTTAGATAGATAGATCACCACCCGTATGTTTTCCAATTATATAAATAAAATTAAAAACTTTATAAATACAACTTTTCAACAAATAAATATGTATTTCGTAATTTTATAGATCACCACCCGTTTCTTTTTCAATTATATAAATAAAATTAAATATTTTAGAAATACAGCCTTTCGCCAGTACTGCAATGGGCTTTGCGTCATGTGGTAAGCGTGTCCATTCTCTAGTGATGACTCATCCAACGATGCGTCGCGCGTCATACCTCTAGCGTTTTCTCGATACAGGTAGAACGCTCGAGAAAAATATTCACCTTCATATATAAGCCGTCGAGGAAGGAATGGCGATTATTCGGTACCAGAGCATCGGCGAGTGAACATAAATATAAATACTTAAACATAAATACATAAATGTACTTATTGTTAGTAATTAGTATTGTTATTCGTTTTTATTATTAATATAGTGTGTGTCTACGTTACCGTTTTATTTTAGTTAAGTTTTATTTAAGAACCCGAAAAGACAAACTTTACAGTATAATTAGTATTAATATAGTTTTAGCAAATGTCTCTACTATTCTCTCTATAATTTTTATTTACATTTTTATCACTCTCAAACGTTCATATTTAACCATATCTAACTTTTAAAACGATTTAGTTCTATGATTTAGTTACTTATTACACTTGGGACAAACTTCGAAAAAAAAAATTTTAGTGCGGTAAAGTAATACATTACGATACTGTGTAACCAAGCAACGGCGTATCGTAATTAGCACATTACGACACCGGAATAGAAAAATGTCTTTATGTAACCCCTCCTAAAATGTAACTATTTGTACGTAGAATTGAAAAATAAGAAACTGTGATTAGTGTATTTTAGTTGCTAAAAATTAATCAATTTTAAGTTCAATGAAAACACTACGAAAATATGCATCAACGCAATATATTGTATCATTATAAGTATTTAATATCCGATGTGGGATTGTATGTTAACTTAATAATTACAAAAATATATAAATAGAACATACACCTTGATTACAGAACATCGAATTAAAACATTTAGCTTGCATTTTGTTTATAGCAACACGACTACACAAATTAATGTTCTTTTTTCTTGGCAAAATTTAATTAACTATTTTATGCAAACGCAACCATGGCGCAACATCGATCGCTTAAGTTCTATCTAAATAAAACCCGGCGCGGAGCGTACCATAGAGTATGATTACCAGAGAAGCAAAAAAGCCGCGAACATTACGAATGCAAAAACGAAATGAATGTTTACAGTGTAAGTGTAAATCCGTGAAAATATCTTCCTTTTTGGAAAATGGGGATAAATAACAATTGAAATCCATTACGAAAAGGTAAATCCCGCACTAAATCGATATCCGTCGGTTTTATTTTTGCAAAAGGAAGCCACGGCAGTCCGTGATAAATTATATGCGAGATTTATACTACATTTACTGTATTCAGTTACACGAACGACGTGTGCCAGCATTTAAAAATCAATAGGCAATTTGAATATCTAATGTTGGAAGAATACCAAAATTAATGAGTTATACGACGTAATCAATAAGCTGGTGTTTTTTTTTCCTTGTTTTATTATTAGACGAAGATAATGTTATACGATATTGATATTCTTAGCTTACTATTGAAACAATTTAAAGTTGGGACTTTAAATTTTATTATTCAAGATAGTCACCTCTTAAATTAATACACTTAATACAGCGATCCTGCAAACCAGTCCTCCACAGGTTACCTGTTCGTTACACAAAAATGGATGTTCTTTTAAACTTTTTTTTCAAACGAGGTGTAATGTCCCCTGGTCCTCGTTACGGCTCCATCTCCGAGGCGGCCTCATTAGAGACCAATTTTATTGATGTAATCAATAATACTGGTGTTATTGGCAATTGGTTTGCCGAGTATTACCAGATGATCTATGCTGATTACCAGCAGGCCGATACTAAATTGGATTTAACCCACTACGATAATTCTGTCACAGTCAAAGACACATTTATAGATTCGGAGTTTGGTTTTGAAAAATTGAGTTCTCTTACACCTTCGGTATCTTTAAGCCCTGATTGTGTACCAGCATATTTTATAATATTTTATACAATTTATCAATAAATTGTGGAATTTTTCCCTCACAATGGAAGACTTCATTTACAGTTCCAACGTATAAATCGGGTGATAGATCAGACATTTGTAATTATCATCCTACCAGTAACTTGGCTGTTATTGGCAAGGTGCTTGAATCGTTGGTGGCTGATACTTGCATCTTATTCGGAAGTAATTACCCCGGAACAACATGGATTAGTTCGCGGTCGTAGTACTGAGACAAACTTATTAACATATTCTAACTATATTTTGGACAACATCGAAGAGGGTTATCAGGTGGATTCTGTACACACTGACTTTATAAAAGCATTCGATCAGGTTAACCATTGCTTACTACTACTGAAGCTGGAAAAATGCGGCATAATTGGGAATGTTCTGATATAGTTAAGATCATACTTAACCGACCGTGTTCAGAGTGTTGTTGTGGGTAGCACCAGATCTCGAGATGTCATTGTTACATCCGGTGTGCCTCAGGGAAGTCATTTGGGTCCTATTTTATTTTTGCTATTTATAAACGATTTAAGGTATTATCTTCATTCCTGTCGTTTTCTTTTATTTGCCGATGATATAAAACTTTTCTTACGCATTTGCTCTCCAAATGACTGTGTTACACTCCAATCGAATCTCTCGTGGTCTATTAGAAACCACACTAAAAATATAAAGCCATGTCATTTACTAGAAAGAATATTGGGCCTTCGGTAGCACGATACTTGTTGAATAATGCTACTCTTGAGAGAGTACAGTCGGTTTGAGATTTGGGAATTGCGCAGGACTGCGAACTGAGGTGCCACCTGCACTTACACGATATCTTATGTAAAGCAAATAAGATCTGTGATTTTATCAAGCGCCAAACATGGGATTTTAGAAATGTTATGGCTATTTTAAAATTGTACTGTTCACTGATGCGGTCTGATTGTTGCATTATATGCAACAATACATACATACACCGCTATATACCGTGAGCACATTGAGAGAATTCAACGCGACATGATAAATTACGTACTCTATAAGCTACATATCTATAAAAATTTCTATAATTACTTACAACGACTGCACCTGTTGGGCTTTGAAACACTAGAATCAATGCAAAGAAAGGCATACCTCAAGTCTGGATTCAGGTTGTTCAACGGTTACATAGAATGTTCGATGTGAGAGTACCAGCAGCGAGTAGAAAAAATAACTATGATTTTTCAGTGCGCTACCATCGGACGACATATGGACTCCAAAAATCCGATAGATTCGGTTATGAGAGAACTGAAGGCTTGTCCTTTGATGTGTGGATGTATTTCATTGCACAAAAACTGTATTCTTTAAGTGTGCGAATAATATGGACTTTGATGTAAATTAGAGTTCCTTTTATATTGTACATCTTAAGTTATATGTGGCCATTTATATGCTTATATATTGTAGACATGGTTTAGGATTGGATGTCCTGTAATATCTTACGTTTAAATAATAAATAATAATAATACACTTGGAAACAATATAAAATAACATTTAATGAATACTTAACAACAACATTACATATTACTACGTTCACATGTACAAGATCGATTAGCTTAGATTTACCAGACTGACTCGTTCCCTTCTGTCTTCAGGATATATATATATATATATATATATATATATATATATATATATATATATGGAAAGGATAATTGTTTTTTTAGGAACCCAGCAAAGCATGTGCAATATTATCTTGCAATAATATCTTTTAAATGTGTTTGTCTTGCTTTTAAAATGTAATTTCGAAATAAACTATGCGTACGTCCGTTGATATTAGTTGTATTAATTTAGAATATTGTAAACATATGAATATTAAGACGAGTAATTTCTCCAAAAAAAAAAACCAGTTCACTTTTGTACGTATTAACGACATTCTTTTGTTAATAAGTACTTAATTTATGTCCATCTACTCTTAAAGTGACCCTCTGAGGAAGCATACGAATTTGATGCGAAATATTGGGATAACAAAATAAAGAACTGACTTAAATAATAGAGTTTAATTTTACTGGATTCCCCAAAAAACAATTATCCTTTCCATACATGTTCTAACGGCAAAGACTCCTGGTCTAATTATATATATATATATATATATATATATATATATATATATATATATATATAACAAGTGTTTATTTGAAAAGTCAATCTAGTAGCATGTGATTTACTGAGAACATTTTGAAGTATGTCGTAAATTAAAATTTACTACTTAACCTACGAAGTCGTATATTTTGACAGTTTCATACATACAAATAAATAACAAATAATAGGTATTTATTGAAAACTGTAACAAATGTTGAAAATGCTGTCCTTCAAGATCAATGCACTACAAAATCCTCCGTTCAAAATTTCTGATGATATTCTGCAACATTACTGGATTGTTATTAATGTTCATGCATTTCTGTTCGATTCTCTGTAGCATATCATTCAAATTCAATATAGGTGTTCGAAATAAGTTATTTTTTAGATAAGGCCACAAAAAGAAGTAGCAAGGTGTTAAATCGCATGAACGTGCAGGCCAGGCAGTTTCAGTATTTCGACTAATTATACGCTCATCAAAAAATTCTCTTAAATAATCCAAAGATATTGCAGTACAGTGACAAGGTGGTCCGTCTTGTTGGAAATATGCATTTTGAATTTCATCATCATGCAACTGATTGACAAATGGTTCTAAAATTTCCGTACTGTACCTTTGAGCAGTTAACGTTCCCTGAAAAAATATTGTTCCAATGATTCGCCTTTGGCTTATTGCTCCCCAAACACCAATTTTCTCTGGATGTAGCGATTCTTCATCAATTACATGTGGATTTTCACTACTACAAATTCTTGTATTTTGTGAATTTAGGTATCCCGTTTTATAAAACCATGCTTAATCAGTAAAGGTGACTCTTTGCGAAAGTTCTCCATTATTGTTAATATTTACAAACCAATTACAAAACTGTAGTCTACGTGGGTAATCAATTTCTAACAATTCTTGTACTGCTGTGACACGGTATGGATAAAGTCGCATATCTTTTTTTAATAACTTGTGAGTTGTACCAACAGAAAGGTTTATCTGTTGACTCAAATGTCGAACAGATGTCTGTGGTTCATTTTCCATTATTTCTTCAACACGATTGACAATTTGAGGTGTACGTTTCTTAACTGCTCCGCTGCCTGATTTTCTTAAGAGGCTACCACTTTCAGAAAAAAGTTTTAAAGTTCTATCCAAAGTATTCTTAAATTGTATATAATCTATTACAAAATGTGGAAACTCAACTTGAAATTCTACCATGCAATCTTGAACTGAATAAACCCATAAACCATCAATTTTATTACCACTTCGAAAATAAGCCTGGACGAAAAAAATTTTATGTTCTAAAGTGAAAGCCATTTTAAAACTGAGAAGCAACTTATTTAAACCAGAATCGACGCACGATTATTTTATGCACTAACTGATATTTGTGATTGACATTATCAAATGTCATTTGAATTTACGTTTACGGAACAACAAACACATACTAATATATTTGCGTCTTATTCTATCAAAATTTCAAAGTAACCTAGATTGACTTTTCAAATGAACACATTATATATATATATATATATATATATATATATTCCATGTTTATAAGAATCTAAGGTTTCTTATTTATTTTATTGGCCATATAATCATACTAAATAAAAATATTTTTTTGGTTTTAATTTGATTTTACACATCCCTTTCAAAAACAACTTTGAAAAGAAACAGAAAAAAAAATTGTGAAGTGTATAGTTTAAGATAGTTTAGTTCTTTAAAAGCATTAATTAACAAATAGAACAACTGTTTATATATATGTACAAACTTGAAAAAGACTAATAATTAATAAAAGTCGAAACGTCGTTGTCATAATTAAATTTGTTTGATTTCATTAAAGGTCACTAAAACCAAAAAAATATTTTTATTCGGTATATATATATATATATATATATATATATATATATATATATATATAGATAATTATTTCGTGACCTTAGTATGTTATGGTAAATTCAATTTGTAGGCGATATAAAGTCTGGTTTTATTTCAAAAGCTATATATTTAAAACAATCCTACATGTACATGTTTCGGCTAATGATGCCTTTCTCAAGAAATACAAAATATAATTTTTTTTTCCTTTGATAAAAATGTTCATCTTCGGACAGTTTCAAATGAGCCCAATCAGCAAAAATGCGACGCAAACGATGGTCGTTTGGCTTCAATTCTTGCACGAGCTGTATGTTATAGGCACGTAAGCCTAGATTCTTACGTAAAATTTTCCACGTAGTCGAAGGACAAAAACCAACAAGTTGAGAACGACGACGAATCGACATTTCGACGTCTTCTTCAATACTACAGCTACAGCATCAATATTCTCTTCGGTACGCACATTTCTTTGTCTTGTTGATGGTTTTGAATCGAGAAGAGTAAAATTAGTGCGAAAACGATCAAAAACTGCACGAATTGCTTGCTCACTAGGCCGATTATGTTGACCGTAAAATGGACGAAGTGCTCTGGTCTATGAACTTCGCGAACAGATTTATTCTTTTCAAAGTAAATTTCCACAATTTGGAAGCGTTGCTCTGGCGTTACACGATTTATGATGACTTGCCAAACCTCACTGAACAGAAATGTCAACACAGTTTGACATTCTCAGCTGTCAAACCATAGTTATCGATATCGAGAGTTCTCATGCAGCTAAAAAAAAACACCCGATACTTTCAATAACTGACATCTGAATCATTAACACTGCCACCGTATAATATGTCTCTAATTAGATTGAACCAAGGTCTATCGTGGCTTAATTGGTTAAAGCGACAGTCCTGCAAACGGTAGATTTGGGTTCAAGTCCCAAAATAGACAAAATATTTCAATGAAATTTTGTATGACGTATGTGTTGTAATTTGTAGACAACAATGTTTAGATTCACATTTACTTCACAATTACATACTAATTTGATAATATTTATAAATATTTCTTTAAAAGCCGAAAAACTCCAAGAATTTATCAGTTGATATATTCAATGAACGGCTAAGAAAAAGCACGAATGGGAAAGATGTAACAATTAATGAGTGTTACATTGAATAATGTGGAAATAGGTGTCTACTTTATTTATTATATCTTCCACCGGGCAGAAAAGAAAAAAAAAGGCGTTTTGCCGTTTTAATTTTTCTTACCTGTGATAAGTATATAGCTAATTTTCTTACATGCTACATATGTGCTCTATATACTTAATATTTACCATGTATCTTTACTGTATACTATATGTTCTTAGCGTTCTTAGTGTTTTAGTCGGTTTTTGTGGATCTCGACTATTTTGTCGCCTATTTGGATGATTACATTGGGTGGCTTGTCTATTTTTACAAGTTTAAGAAAAGATCCCGGAGCTGACATGTGGACTGTCTAGACCTGAACCTGCTCTCGGCTGCAGCTGAACCCCTTCTGTACTCGCGCTGAGATGGCCTTCGTAATCCCTTGCTTCACGTTATTTGTAACGTTTGCATTGTTACCTGCTACGACGACCTCATGCGTTTGCAGTTCGTTTCAGAATTCCACTTACTGTACCGCAGTGGTAACTCAGGACTGTGTCAGAAGTGGTTGGCAGAATCGCCATGTGATTTCAGAAATCGCTGGCAGGATCGCCTTGTGATGCCGATCCAACTAATCCTGGTAAGATCACCATTTGATGTGCCCTGGTCCGCGTTATAACTTCATCTCCGAGACGGGCTCATTAGAGACCGATTTTATTGATGTAATAAATAATACACTCGGAAACAATATAAAAACAACATTTAATAAATACTTAACAACAATATTACATATTACGACATTTATACGTATTCTCCAGATTCGCATAGCTTTGGCCGCCATTCAGCGGTAACCCTGTATATGCTTTTATAATCATTTAACCCTTTACATCTTTCAATAGCGCCTTCGATAATAAAATTCAGAAATTTGTTCGCTTAGAAATATGACACTATTCATAGAACATTTTACCTCATAAAATCAATCCCTTCAAAGCTCTCAAAACGCATATGCAAATGAACAATTAATTTGACACATTGCTGCCACAATATAATGTTGATTTAGGTTTCAGCCGTTTGCTTCGGAGCCATAAAATTTATCAAAATAACTGTGCGGTCTCCGCAGCCCGAGATGGAAACGTTGGTAGGACAAAAAGCGAGCAAAAGACAAAGATATTGCTTCATATCGATTTGGATTGTGTTGTGGTGGCGTAGCGCATCGGACGTTCAACCCCCTTACATAATTTAGGTGTCAAAATGTTAGGGTTAAATAGTTTACACGGAATTCAATAGAATTCTTGGTCGTCCTCCTGACGCCCTAGGTTGTCAACATCGATTTAATGTCCTTAATTGAAATAACAACGTTGAACCAGTTGCCGACACAGGTGCCTATTTGAACGTTATTTGTTGGAGTAAATAGAATTAATATGTGTACAAATAATAACCGCGTTTTATGCCAGAGTTTCTGCGTTCAATCTAGGCGTAGAATATCTAAAATTCAATATAGAAATGTGTTTACAGTACCTCTATATAAGTGCAAATAATTAAGAAACTTCAACGAAATATAATGAAATAATAAATAATAATAAAAATAATCATTTCGCTTAGTTTAACCCAGATATGCCTAATGAACTGTATGTATTACACTTCTTACAAAACTTAACATACACACGCGTAACGGACTAGCCTTGTATAATACGATACGTTATGTTCAAAATACATCTGATAATTAATACGAAAAGACGCAGTGTGTATCGTTCAATAACTAAAGTTTTGAGACAAATTTAGTAACTAATTTTCATCACTTAAAAATGCTTAGATTTAGTTACCATTGTTAGGAGTTTATTCAAGCAGGCTTGTCAAAATAAATCTTAACAGTTCTCGTAAATAAACTATGGTGTTACGGCGTACAAAATCGAAATCCGAAGAAGCATCTCTAATTTAGTTAATCGAATGCGAAAAGTGGATATGTTTCAAGGCTCTAATATTTCGCGTGCAACAATTTACCGAACAGTAAGGGAATCTGAGGGAGAAATATCTTGTCTTAACCTACCAAAAATCGGAAGGTCTCGGACGTTGACTGATGTGAGAGCAGGTAAACTGGAAGAAAGTGCAAAAGAAAGAAGTTGGTTTCTACGGGAAGATTAGAAAGACGCTATAGAGTATCACATATGATTGCACATGGGGAAATTAAAAGAAGTGAAATGATATTTAGAAAAAGGAAAAATGTCCAAAATGCAACTGCAGCTCTTGATATACCTAAACTGTTACGATTAATAAACGACCGTCACAATAATTATGAAATCATGTTCTGGTCCGACCTAGCTTCTTGCCATTATGCCAGGGAAACTAGAAAATTGTTGCAGGCCAATAATGTCTCGTTTGTACCCAAGAAGATAATCCACCTAATGTTCCGGAAGCACGACTCATCAAAGAATTTAGGGTGATGTTGCCACTATTCAATCACTTATGAGAACAAAACTGCGAAGGATTGAAGACTATGAGCCGCTAGCTATATTATAATATATTCTTACTGTTTTGAAATTATGTTAACTGTAAATTTTTCATATAATTTAATTAAAGTTAAAAATTTGAACAAATAATAGTATTTTAATTTTTGTCTCGAAACTTGTGTTACATACTGTGAAGAACTTGTCCTTTGGGTTCGTTTAAATAAAACTAACAGTAATTTAAAACACTATATTAATATATATATATCAATATTTTCTAACGCCACAGTTGTTGCTTAAATGTCTTTTCCCTGTCGTGCGATTCGGGAATATTCCAGATTTCATTGCAGGCTCTAGAAACGTTTGGGCGCCTGATGACGCGGTCGGCGGATGACCTCATCGTTTTTGCCTGACGTAGAGAAGGATGACTCACATCACAATACCTTATTATTGTGTTAAAAAGAATACATTTT
Organism: Melolontha melolontha; assembly: GCA_935421215.2. Taxonomy (NCBI): domain Eukaryota; kingdom Metazoa; phylum Arthropoda; class Insecta; order Coleoptera; family Scarabaeidae; genus Melolontha; species Melolontha melolontha. Next base: position 6,646,984 of record OW285242.1, on the reverse strand, counting down.
TAAAAATGGCTGAGTATGTAAAATGTTTTACATAAAAAAATATGCTCGTATTTCTATAGAGATACATAATTTATTACCTACAAACAAATATCCAAAATTTTGAGTTTTAGGCTGTTATTTTCGTGCTTTTTTATGGTGTAGTTTACGAGGTGCATTCAAGTTCTAAGGCCTCCGATTTTTTTTCTAACTAACTACTCACCCGAAAACTATGAAACTGGTGTTACTTCTCGACGTAATCTCCCTGCAGACGTACACATTTTTCACAACGTCGACGCCATGATTCCATGGCCGCGGCGAAGGCTTCTTTAGTAGTCTGTTTCTACCACTGAAAAATCGCTGAAACAATAGCAGCACGGCTGGTGAATCTGCGGCCACGGACAGTGTCTTTCATTGTTGGAAACAGCTAAAAGTCACTAGGAGCCAGGTCAGGTGAGTGGGGAGCATGAGAAATCACTTCAAAGTTGTTTTCACGAAGAAACTGTTGCGTAACGTTAGCTCGATGTGCGGGTGCGTTGTCTTGGTGAGACAGCACACGCGCAGCCTTTCCCGGACGTTTTTGTTGCAGTGCAGGAAGGAACTTGTTCTTCAAAATATTTTCGTAGGATGCACCTGTCACCATAATGCCCTTTGGAACACAATGGGTAAGGATTACGCCCGCACTGTCCCAGAACATGGACACCATCATTTTTTCAGCACTGGCGGTTTCCCGGAATTTTTTTGGTGGCGGTGAATCTGTGTGCTTCCATTGAGCTGACTGGCGCTTTGTTTCTGGATTGAAAAATGGCATCCACGTCTCATCCATTGTCACAATCGACGAAAAGAAAGTCCCATTCATGCCTTGGTTGCGCGTCAACATTGCTTGGCAACATGCCATACGAGCAGACTTGTGGTCGTCCGACAGCATTAGTGGCACCCACCTGGAGGACACTTTTCGCATTTTCAGGTCATCGTGCAGGATTGTGTGCACAGAACCCACGGAAATGCTAACACTGGAGGCGATCTGTTCAACTGTCATTCGGCGATCCCCCAAAACAAGTCTCTACACTTTCTCGATCATGTCGTCAGACCGGCTTGTGCGAGCCCGAGGTTGTTTCGGTTTGTTGTCACACGATGTTCTGCCTTCATTAAACTGTCGCACCCACGAACGCACTTTCGACACATCCATAACTCCATCACCACATGTCTCCTTCAATTGTCGATGAATTTCAATTTGTGTCACACCATGCAAATTCAGAAAACGAATGATTGCACGCTGTTCAATTAAGGAAAACGTAGCCATTTTAAGTATCTAAAACAGTTCTCATTCTCGACGCTGCCGCTACAATTCCATCTGCCGTACAGTGCTGCCATCTCTGTGACGTATTGACAACGAACGCACGCTCATTTTAAAATAATGCACATTCATCTATCTCTTTCCAGTCTGGAGAAAAAAAATCGGAGGCCTTAGAACTTGAATGCATCTCGTATAGAGTGCATTAGACAAATCTGTACCTATGAACCTTTTCTTTCCATTATATGTCTTACACTTGATTACGCGCCTACTATGTTACAAGATATTGAAACCAAAGGGGAAAAACTCTACGAAATTACAATTTTTCCTCCTAGGCAACTTCCGGGCTAACAGATGAAGATTCAGACGATGAAGATATGAACATAAATAATTAACCCTAATCACAGCTAAAAGTTCCCACTGAAATAGTTAATGAAAACGATATTGAAGACGACTTTTCCTCTGAAGATGACATTTCCCAGAAATTCAGAAAAACTTAATAATCAACCTTGGCTTGTTGATTATTAAGTTTTTCTGTACTGTTAAAAAAAGACAAGAAAAATTGATCAATGGGTTATAAGAGGATTTACAGCCTGTAGCGGATTATTTCGACAATTATGAATTAGGTGTCTGAAACCCAAGAGAGCATCTACAATTTTTTTTCAAACGTTTTAGATGAAAATTTCGCCGAAATGATTGTTACTGAAAGCAACAAATATGCTCAACAAAGAAATAAGAAAACCAATATCTAGACTAACAAATCGGAGACTGTGGCTTATAAGTGAATCAAATAAAATTAAAACCCTTACCACAATAGAATTTAATGATTCTAAATACGTATTTCTACAACCACAGTGTCATCTTCAGTAGAAAAAACAGTGTGACACTTGAACGCACAAAAACACTCACAGAAGGATTGTTCTGAACGTCTTCTAGTTTAACACTAAATTCTTCAATCTTAAATGCTACAAAAATTACCTACATTTTGGTAAACCCCACCTATTCGTGCAAGAGCATTAACCCAATATTTGTAAATTCTATAGAAAAACCGTTTAGAAATATTATGAAAGCCGTAATTTAACATACATTAAGAATACAATTATGAAACTAATCCTTAAATTATGTTGAAATATAAATTTGGAAATTAATGTTGAGTCAGAGTATTTTAATGGCAAATATTGTAATGAAACGAATTTAAAAATAAATTCCATGAATTCTAATATTCTTTAATGGTTTTCCTATTTGTCTTGCTTTAATAACATCTAATTGTCAATTAACTCAAATAAAGAAGAAACTGGTGTAGGACCAAAATCTGCGTTAATTACGTTATTCCTATTTTTAAAGATAAAAATGCTCTCAAAACTATCTAATTCGCGGGGGCGTGTGACGTTTTTATTAATCTCAGTCAGATGTTACGTTGTGATCTGATTCAAGAATATGTCGGGCAACACTTGATTTTTCCGGTCTATTGAATCTAATATGCGAAACATGTTCTTTATAACGAGTTAGAATCGAATGTTTTGTTTGGCCGACATATTTTTTATCACAATCCTTACAACTTATTTCATAGATACCAGATTTGTTGTTTACCTCAACTTTGTCTTTCGCGTTGCCTAAGAGAGATTTTAGGGAGTTATTCGACCGAAATGCTACTTGAACATTATACTGTTTAAAGGTTTTACTTAAATTTTTCGTAGTTTCGTAAAACGGTAAACTAATAAATTTTTTGCTCGAATCAATTTGAGGTAGCAAAGATGTGGAATCCCGAATTGTTTTTCTTACTTTATGTTTTCTAACTAGCTTGTTTATTATTTCTGAATCGAAACCGTTGTAACTCGCGATTTTCTTAATTAAAGTTAATTCCTTTTCATATAAATCCTTTGACATGCCATTGACAAATCAAAGCATATCAAGCATATCAAAGGCTTCAATTTCAAAAATTTGGCTTGAAAAATTGTGTGTAAGAAAATTAGTTTCCCTTGTATCGCGTCAATTACTGATATGACCTTAGTGTTTACTTCGTCTATTGCTAAAGGCAACAATAGTGAGCTCAAATGCACCCCTTTATTTGTCTCCAACATATTTTATCTTTTATGTTTCGTAATTAAAAAAAAATATTTACAAAAAGTAAAAAAAAACGTCTCTAATTCGTTAATTACATTAAACCTGGAAGAAAATTACCAAATTTCAACATGTATTTGATAAAAGCATCCATTATAACTGCTAAAATATTTGATGGGGGTTATAAACAAATCTAATATAAAAGGAAATGAATTTTTTGAACAAGCATACTCTTGATTCAAACCCTTAATTAGCTAGGCAATTACAAGCATAATTACAAAAATTCCCGACCGCCTTTTCTTGAACATTCAAAATGAAAAACGTTTCAATTAAATACCGTAAACTTGCCTTCCATCCTCCCTATTTTTAACGAAAAAGAACCGACAGCGTACGTTCTTATTTACACTGATCACTGTTGCGAAAGAAAAAGGTAACCCCACCACGGATAAAATGAAAAAATTAACTTCCTTCGCGCACTCCCCGGGCAAGGAGATGCAGGAGAACAAGAACGCGAATAATAATGTTTACATTTAAATGGAGTCAGCTCGTCAAAATATAATTTGGCGCGGTCGGTCGGGTTTTTTTACTCATTTGAATTTTTTCGCAGCATATATTGTGTCTACCTGTGAGATAGTAGAAGGAATTTAGGATATATTAAATTTCTGAGTGAGATTTTATTTGACTGGGGGACACGTATTCAAGTGAATATGTAATGTGAAGAGTATGCTAATTATATCAAGCGACAGTAATTCGTTCTGTATACGTAATTTAAAGAAGTTTGGGGGTTAAAAATAGCAACTTTGAGACGGCAGTATTAAACCAAAAAAATTTTTTTTTTTAATAATAATAACGATAATAATAATATTAAATATTTATAACGATAAGAAATAAGTACCAAACTTCTAGTTTCAAACATTTTATTGTAAATACACTAAAATATTGTTTCGCCATACAATGGCATCATCAGGTGGATGAAGAACTGAATATTTAAAATGCAAGCTTGAATATTTGTGTACAAATTATTGAGAATAAATAGTGGTGAGAACATTTTTACGATCTTAAATTTAGTAGAGGGGAGTTGTTTAAATCTAATTGGTCATTTCAAGCTAACAGTCGCGGCTCGTGATGACGTAAGACGTGAGCACCCGCACAGATAAGATTGCTTCGTTTAAGCCAGCGATGCACATATCACGGCCCGCGGACCGCATGCGACCCACTGTCGATATTTATGCGGCCCGCCAACGAATTTTAAAATTTGTTCGAAAAACTACAAAAGTAGGTAAAAATCCATTCAAATCAATATTTCTTAACTTTTTATTTTATTCTAACTTTTGTAATTCTTAGTAAGATATGTATCTTTAAGTACCTACTACCTTCTTGTTCAGGCTTACTACGTAGGACAGGTATGCTCCTCGTCGTTCCAACCATATTGTTACGAGACTAGAAACCTGTCGAACCAACAGCATTACTCGAAGATTCGCGAAACACGTCGGTATTATCCCCGGACAATGTGGTAGGTTCTCGATATTAGGTAACTTGTATAAATACAACGCATCGCCCGCTATCGGGGCAGTTAAGTTTTAACTACGGACAAGTGAACGTTATATTGTTCGAATTGTAATCTGTGAAGAATAAATATATCGTCGTTCGAACTTGACATCTACCTACATAACAATATAATATCAATTTTGATATGGATAAACCAGGCCCCAGTAAAAAACGTAGTCGTTAGGTTGAAGATGAAAATCGACAGTTTCAAGATATTTGGACCGAAAAATACTTTTTTATTTCATCGCATAAACGTGTCTGTTTAGTATGCAAGAGTAAAGTTTCTATTCCGAAGGAATATAATGTGAAAAGGCATTATGAAACCCAGCATCATACTTTTACCAAATTAACCGGCGAAAATCGAACGCAAAAAATTTCCATTTTACAAAGGGAACTAATAGGCCAACAGCTATGTTTACAAAACCAATTCAAGATGCTGAAACAGTTACTCAAGTTAGCTTTGAAATATCTCGAATAATAGCGAAAACTTGGCCTTTTAAAGATGGGGAGTTTGTTAAGCAGTGTTTAGATATCGCCGCAAGAAAAATGTGTCCGAAAGATGCAAAGAGGTTTGAGAAAATTCAACTAAATCGGATGACTGTTCAAAGAAGACTTACCACATTAGCAGCTAATATAGAAGAGCAATTAGCTACGAAATCGAAAAGTTTTGAGTATTTTTCTATAGCACTCGACGAATCTACAGATACAAGTTCCACTGCTCAACTCTTAATATTTTTACGAGGTGTAACGCAAAATTTTGAAGTGAGTGAAGAACTGATTGGTATGAGTTGTTTGACAAGTCAAACCAAGGAGAGTGACATGCTCAAAGCACTTCTGGAAAAATGTTCTATAATGGATTTGGATTTAACGAAATTATCTGGAATTACGACTGACGAAGCACCTTCAATGGTTGGAAGTAAATCTGGGATAATAACTATGTTAAAAGAGTATTTACAAACTAAAAACATAGATACCAAGGAATTAATGCAGTTTCATTGCATTATACATCAAGAGGCCCTCTGTTCAAAATTATTGGGATTTGAAAATGTGGTGAAAGTTGTAGTACCTACTGTAAACTTTATAAAATCACGACGTCTCAACCACCGACAATTCACACAATTTCTCGAGGATATTGAAAGCGAATATGGTGATCTCCTGTTTTACACTGAAGTAAGGTGGCTAAGTCGTGGGTTGTCACTAGAGCTGTTTCTTAACTTGATTGAAGAAATCAAAATATTTCTGGCGGAAAAGAAAAGGACGTCTTCGAACTCGACAACCCTGATTGGCTGTGTGACTTAGCGTTTCTTGTAGACATCACAAATCACTTTAATATCTTAAATACGCGACTTTAAAGCAAAGATCGCTTGATTTCGCAGTTACACTCTCATGTTTCGTCCTTTCAATGTAAATTGAGTCTTTTCAGGACACAAATCAATTCAGCCAGTTACAGCCATTTTCCAAACTACAAAAAATTATGGAGAAATTCAATAAAACTCATGTTAATTTCGCTTATGTTGAAAAAAATTGATATTTTAATACAAGCTTTTCATGATCGTTTTCTAGACTTCAAAAAAGTTAAACCTCTATTAGACATTTTCAGCAGTCCTTTCAACATTTCATCCGAAAATGCACCGGAATGATGATAATTTACGAAACAAGTTTAACGAAGGTAATTTGCTCAACTTTTACCGTTGCGTTGACAAAACCGCTTATAAAGAGTTGCGAATAAATGCATTGAAAGGCGCAAGCTTATTTGGATCGACGTTGTGGCGACAAGTAATGTGAAGCCAAACATATACAAAATTGTTAGGTCAATGCAATGTCATGCATCAAAATAATAAAACATGAAATATTACATTGTAATGATTAGATTACATTACGATTACGATTAGATTCTAGTAGATGAGAAATATGTTCTTACAATAGCTTGCTTAAAACCAAAAAACTTTTATTTGAAAAATTTTTTGAAAATTTCTATTGTTTCAAAAATATTTAAGTACTCCCAGAACATTTGAATAACACAGTAGACGCCGGACAAAATAATAAAAAAATTATATTTGCGATATATCTAGTTAGCCATCCATTAAAAAAAAAAAAAAAAAAAAAAAGATTTTTAAATTGAGCTCGTAAAACTGCAATTCTTTTCCTATTTAATCGTCTCTCTATCTCCGCTAGTTTCCGAGATCCCCATGCTAAATATCCTAAAAACTCAGCCTATATAAAAGGCATGCCTCTACGAGCGATCAGGTTTAAGTTCCAACAATATTTATTAAGGAATTCTGTATACAGGGTGGGGCACATAAAGTGTTACAGAGCAATAGCACTCAAACGATTAATCATATCGAAAAATGTTTCAGACAAAAGTTTCAGTGTTCGGGAAGGCGGTCATACTGGGCCACCCAGTTTTTTGATCGGTGTAGGCGTAGAAGCTACGTCAATGTCAACTCCAATTTTTTAAATGGAACCATGTATTTTCTTTTCAATAACATTATTACTGATTTTAAGACGAATTCATCGACCTACAACACAAGGTCATTCTAGTGACGCAAAGTATGAAAATAGTCGAAAAATCGAAAAATATCGGAATAATCTGCATCAACTGTCAACGCATACGGCTGTCAGTTAGTCACGCATTACCTTCTATTGTGAGTACATCGGATCGCGAAAATGAACGATAATCAAGAATATTTTCATATGTTAATGGTGCTGGGGGAATGCCGCAAACATTACGGAAACGCTGAGCAGTTGTACGCGGCTCGTTATCCGGACAGACAACAAAAATCGCACATGGCATTAAAGCGATTAGCTTACCGTTTCTGTCGCTTCGGTACAATGAAACAAACACGAGCCAAACGTCGGCCGATTGTTGATGAAAATGCGGCTGCTATCTTAGCTTTTACTGCACAAAATCCCCATGCAGGCACCAGGCAAATGGAAAGAGAGAGTGGAATTAGTCAGCGATCTGTATTAAGAATATTACATCAACACAAATTACATCCGTATTCTATGTCACTGCATCAGGATTTGTACGGCAATGATTTCCAAAATCTCGTCAATTTCTGTAACTGGATTCGTCGAAAAATTCACACTGATGTTTCATTTTTGAGTCATGTGCTTTTTTCTGATGAAGCTAACTTCACAAATACGGGAAATGTGAATAGACATAACATGCATTACTGGGCAAATGCGAATCCTCGATGGACGAGAACTGTACGATATAAACATCCGTGGTCCGTTAATTGTTGGGCCGGCATTGTCGGCGATCACGTCATTGGTCCACATTTTTTTGAAGGTCACTTAAGTGGGCAAGTTTACGCAAACTTTCTGCAAAACCTACTGCCCGAATTACTGGAAGACGTGCCCTTGCTTGTTCGCATAAACATGTGGATGCAACACGACGGTGCACCATCCCATTATGCTATATGTGCAATACAAGTGATGAATGAGATTTTTGGTGAAAAATGGATAGGACGAGGCGCTACTGTTGCTTGGCCACCTCGTTCGCCAGATCTAACACTAATGGATTACTTTTTCTGGGGTCTTGTCAAAGGACAAGTAATGGCGGAAGCACCTACCACGCCTGACGATATGGGAGAAAGAATACGCCGAGCATGTACCGAAATTACACCACAAATGTGGCTAACGTTAGACGGTCGTTTCCTCGGAGAATTAACCACTGCTTACAAGCGGAGGGTGGTCACTTCGAGCATCTTCTGTAGGTAGACACAAACCAAAGTTAGTGGATCCTTTGATGCTGATTATTCCGATATTTCTCGATTTTTCGACTATTTTCATACTTTGGGTGACTAGAATGACCTTGTGTTGTAGGTCGCTGAATTCGTCTTAAAATCAGTAATAATGCTATTGAAAAGAAAATATATGGTTCCATTTAAAAAATTGGTGTTGACATTGACGTAGCTTCTACGCCTACACCGATCAGAAAACTGGGTGGCTCAATATGACCGCCTTCCCGAACACTGAAACTTTTGTCTGAAACATTTTTCGATATGATTAATCGTTTGAGTGCTATTGTTCTGTACCACTTTATGTGCCCCACCCTGTATATTTTTTAAATTATACCAGAGGCAAGTCTCAAGATTTTCCGTAGAAAAAGTTTTCGATTAATCATTTTGCTAGAAATACTATTTAATTCATATAAATATTTAAATAATTTAATTACGTAACATTTAAGCAGTGAATATCCGCAAACCGCCTGTCATGTCACTCAAACAGTAATAGCTGTAAATAGAACTTAACCTTCCTAGACATTACTAGATATACACCATCTAATCAAGAACCAACTAAATGAAATAGAGCTTCCCTAAATTGTGCTTAATTCAAATTTATTATTTCATAAAGTTATTTTGCTGTAGATACGCACCACCCGCTTTAATATACGTAAACATTTCACAATAATGTACATGAACAAGTAGCAACTACCTAAAATACGTGCATTATTCACGTTCCATGAATACGAAACCGTGAACATTCGCAAAGGATGCCTTTGCCGGTTGGAAATATCGCATGATGTCCGCAAAATTTTGACAAAAAATATTTGAGTGGAGAGATACAGAAGTCAGTGACTACTCGCTTATTATTTCACCAAAAAAAAAAACCTTTCTTTCACCATCCGCTTGTAATTTCGGGTAATTACATCAATTTAGATTTTTTACTTGTATGTAGTTGGATGTTCTGTAATTAGTGAGTCTAGACAAGAAAAAAATAATATTTCATTTAACAAGGTCTTCTCCTTGTAACTAATATTACATTTGCTCTATCGATGTTCAAGTCTTTTCATTGCTTCAGAAAAGTAAACTTTATCAAAATGTGCGAAATATAATAATAACAATAAAAAGTCTTTTAAATAATATAAAATATTATTAAAAATCGGATGTGAAGAACACATTACAAGTTCATATATTTGTAAAGGCATCTCTCCAGAAACGTAGATACATATTTCATCTTTCTACGGGATGATTGGTACGCCCCTACTGAGGAGTAGACATTCATAAAAACAACAACATCGCTATCTTACAGAAAATATTAAGACAGATTGTAGAAGAACATTTAGCACCACCCATTGACGTTCGAAAATTATTTGAAATAGTAGTTTAGATTCCTTGTGCCTGGGACCTGTGCGTGTGTACATTAACGTATTGCTATGAATAGTGAGTTCCTAGTTGAATGAACCACCATTCACCACAACACTGTCCAACTTTAATGCTGAATCGGTTAATTACTTAAATGAGACAGCTTTCCTCTCCGGGTTTCCAATGAGAAAACGTGGTACTTCTCTTCTACAAAATATAACGGGCGCCAGTACAATAGTTCAAACAAAGCTAAAAGGAAAATCACAATAAAATTGTATTAAAATTTATTACAAAAAAAAAATAAAAAAAAATCTTAATAAAGTATAAGACAAATATTGCAACATTAAACAATATTTCTAAGGCAAAAATATTATACGTAAATGAACGAAGCGTATAATAATAAAAATCCTTATTGAAAACCGAGCAAAATTAACCTAATAAATTGCAAAGATATCTTCTTCTATCTCACCCCTGATCAACAACCTCAAAAGTAAACAGATAAATCTGTCAGACCGAACAAGTCTCTAACACATGCGCAGATACCACACGTACAAAAACTCCAACCTTGAAAAACTAAAACGTTCTAGAATTTAACGCTACAAAAAATTTACTAGAAACGAAAAATTATCTTTGTCATTTATATTTTAACTAATATTAAAATATATAGAAATTCATACAATCAATTATACAATAATAAATGCATACAATAAAGAAATAATTTGATTTAATGTAAAATAAAACTTACGTAGTTTTTATTTCATATAACAATGGAGAACACGCCAAATAAGAGATTAAAATCAAAATTAAGAGGTTTACAAGCTCGTATAAATTCGGTAATGAATTAAGCAAGCACAAACACTATAAATTCAAAAACAAAAACCGAAGTTACTTGAAATAAAGATAAAAAAGTTTTATCTCGAAATATGCAACTCTCTTACTTGAATATCTAGACGTGTCTAAGGATATATCATGGCCACACGGCGAACTACATCCCTAGTCAAAACTAAATCAAAATAAAATTAATATTCATACAAAATAATTTCAAAAAACATACAGAGTCATCAAAAAATTATGGTTTAATCATAAAATAATGTTTTCTTCACAATATTGCGGGGAAAAGTTCATAGCATCATGTACGTCCTCCGCGTAACGTTCCATTTATACAGCAACCTTCAAATTGCAGTGGAACCCTTTATAAATATCGAAGAGTCAGTTTAACAACGTTTCGTCAAGAATGTCACGCCGTCTTCACTCGAACTAGATCCGTGGTACTGACTAGCTGACTTGTAGGTTTAACTGCAACCCGCGCACGTAATGTATGTCCGAAAAAGGCTGTTGGATTTTACAAAATTATAAAAGCCCATTTTCGCGAGTTTTGTTGCTTGTACTTGGTGCGGAGCAGTGACTGGACTGGTTATTAACACAAAGCGAGGTCAGTAGTCATTGGGATTTTTTTCTACAACTTCTGATTGATACAAGTAATACTTATGTAGAGCCTCTGCTATTTCACGCACTTTTATTCGACGATCGTCTAGCACTGCATCATATACTTTTTTAATCATATCTGAAGTACCACGTTTTTTGGCGACCACTACGTTGTTCATCGAATTTACTAATCGGGCCAAGTTTAAACTCAGGTAACCATCGTTTCATGATTCAAACGATGGAGATTGCTCCCCGTAAACGAACTTCAGCTCAGTTTTGGTTCTATAGTTTGTTTAGTTCTTTATAAACAAGAAGTTAATCACTGATTAGTATTCTTTTATCAGCTTTCAAAACAAGCTAAAAACAATTCAATTTAGACTCAAATATATATATATATATATATATATATATATATATATATATATATATATATATATTTGAGTCTAAATTGAATTGTTTTTAGCTTGTTTTGAAAGCTGATAAAAGAATACTAATCAGTGATTAACTTCTTGTTTATAAAGAACTAAACAAACTATAGAACCAAAACTGAGCTGAAGTTCGTTTACGGGGAGCAATCTCCATCGTTTGAATCATGAAACGATGGTTACCTGAGTTTAAACTTGGCCCGATTAGTAAATTCGATGAACAACGTAGTGGTCGCCAAAAAACGTGGTACTTCAGATATGATTAAAAAAGTATATGATGCAGTGCTAGACGATCGTCGAATAAAAGTGCGTGAAATAGCAGAGGCTCTACATAAGTATTACTTGTATCAATCAGAAGTTGTAGAAAAAAATCCCAATGACTACTGACCTCGCTTTGTGTTAATAACCAGTCCAGTCACTGCTCCGCACCAAGTACAAGCAACAAAACTCGCGAAAATGGGCTTTTATAATTTTGTAAAATCCAACAGCCTTTTTCGGACTTACATTACGTGCGCGGGTTGCAGTTAAACCTACAAGTCAGCTAGTCAGTACCACGGATCTAGTTCGAGTGAAGACGGCGTGACATTCTTGACGAAACGTTGTTAAACTGACTCTTCGATATTTATAAAGGGTTCCACTGCAATTTGAAGGTTGCTGTATAAATGGAACGTTACGCGGAGGACGTACATGATGCTATGAACTTTTCCCCGCAATATTGTGAAGAAAACATTATTTTATGATTAAACCATAATTTTTTGATGACTCTGTATGTTTTTTGAAATTATTTTGTATGAATATTAATTTTATTTTGATTTAGTTTTGACTAGGGATGTAGTTCGCCGTGTGGCCATGATATATCCTTAGACACGTCTAGATATTCAAGTAAGAGAGTTGCATATTTCGAGATAAAACTTTTTTATCTTTATTTCAAGTAACTTCGGTTTTTGTTTTTGAATTTATAGTGTTTGTGCTTGCTTAATTCATTACCGAATTTATACGAGCTTGTAAACCTCTTAATTTTGATTTTAATCTCTTATTTGGCGTGTTCTCCATTGTTATATGAAATAAAAACTACGTAAGTTTTATTTTACATTAAATCAAATTATTTCTTTATTGTATGCATTTATTATTGTATAATTGATTGTATGAATTTCTATATATTTTAATATTAGTTAAAATATAAATGACAAAGATAATTTTTCGTTTCTAGTAAATTTTTTGTAGCGTTAAATTCTAGAACGTTTTAGTTTTTCAAGGTTGGAGTTTTTGTACGTGTGGTATCTGCGCATGTGTTAGAGACTTGTTCGGTCTGACAGATTTATCTGTTTACTTTTGAGGTTGTTGATCAGGGGTGAGATAGAAGAAGATATCTTTGCAATTTATTAGGTTAATTTTGCTCGGTTTTCAATAAGGATTTTTATTATTATACGCTTCGTTCATTTACGTATAATATTTTTGCCTTAGAAATATTGTTTAATGTTGCAATATTTGTCTTATACTTTATTAAGATTTTTTTTTATTTTTTTTTTGTAATAAATTTTAATACAATTTTATTGTGATTTTCCTTTTAGCTTTGTTTGAACTATTGTACTGGCGCCCGTTATATTTTGTAGAAGAGAAGTACCACGTTTTCTCATTGGAAACCCGGAGAGGATAGCTATAGAAAATATATATATATATATATATATATATATATATATATATATATATATATATATTGTTGTGATACAAGGCATACCCATTGATCAGCACCTGAAATGGGAGATATAAAATACACGAGTTAGAAAATTGAGATAAAAAGGTTATGTAAGCGGCGTTATTATGTTTTAGTAGTGTCGAAATGTATACGAATTATTATAACGATAATATTACAATCTTAAAATTACTATATTTCTATTTCTTTCATCTATTTCATTTTTATTATTTTATATTCATAATTCAAATTTTAGCGCGAAATCACCGATATTTAATTCATATACATCCGTACTTTATATCGACGCCAGTAAAACACGCCCACTATTTTACAAGGAAAATAAACCCGCAATGTTAATATTTATCGTGCGCAGTACACAAAAATTAGCATTAAGATTTATGTTAAACTTACGTTACAATTCGTTGAAAATTATTTTTATTTAGAAAGAATATTAAAATTAGTTAATTCTTATCTAAGAAAGTAATTTTAAAAGGCAAAACTTCGAGACTTTTTGGCATATAAGATAACTAGGCTTTGATAAAAAACAGACGCTATCGGCATCATCTTATGAAAAATTAAAAATCGTAATAGACGCATTTTTCGATCTACTCCTAGAAATTCTAAAATATCTTTAATTTAAAACATATATTCATCGAAAAAGTTATTAAAAACATCCTGCATAAATACTGATATAGATAACGAGTGAAATTCAAGCAGTTAAACAGATTTCTACGTATTAACGCATAATTAAGCGCTACAGTTCAAATATCATCTACAATTACATTAAATACCCGAGATATCCAACCAAGAAAGAACTACAGACCATTTACTGATCGGACTCTCGTCAATCAAGTCAATACCCGGTATCCAGCAGTCATACAAAGCCGCAGGGAGATACAAGCCGATTCGTACCAAGTCCGAGGAAAGATTTCCATAGCGTCACCTATAACCCGCCTCACACGCCGTCAGAAATTTGGATAGCGATCGGACAAGTGTACATCGTCGAGACTCATCAACTTTGAAGCTTGTAATCTACAAATCAGTATAACAGGTTTACTATTAATACTAGTTAAAAATATATCGTCTTTAGCATTCATGTTATCTATATTAAATCAATTCATATTAATAAAGATTCTCGAATTTTTACCTATATCACATAACATCTTATACTAAAAATTTAACTAAATTAAATACCAATTGTACTTAATATCATTAATTTAAAAGATACTCACCTATTTATTAAAGATATCCTTTGTAATTTAGTCCATATATTTATTATATCGTTACACACATAACTTTTAATATTTAACACCATATTGTCACACATATTGAGTTCATAACCTAAACATTATCTTCTATATTTGTTGATTTTATTTACAGTTTCCTAATTTTCTTTCAATAAATATTTAATTTTTTTATTCACATGAATCTTTTATTGATATAGATTTAGTTGTCGGAGTTATATCTTTTAATTATTGTATATTTGAATCACTTATAAGGAAGCAGCAACCAATCACTCGCCATGAGCTTGAGATAAATTATTTAATCTTACTTATTTCATACAGTTTTCATGCACCCTGAGTCTAGTTGGCAAAGTAAGGCAGAGATAGCGTAGTTTGGTGATAGTTTATCACATATATAAGGCGCCCAATTAATCTATTTAAAGTATAAATTAAGTTAAACATTGTCGAACCAACGTGATTACTATTTATATACCTGCTATATATAAATATTTCATCATTTGACGATCTTATGTGAGGTCAATTTTAGAATTACAGATTCACTGCAATTTTTATATTTATATTTATTTTTCATAATTCTTCATTGTAACTCTGCATTTAAGATCAAGCAGTATTATTACATTTGGCGACGAACGTGGAAGCCAAGATCTAGCAGTATTAATACATTTGCCGCCCAACGTGGGGCTGTCATCACTAATCTTAGCAGTCTTTTAACAATATATATATATAGTAAATTCAATCAGTTGGCGATTAAAGGTCTGGCTTTACTTTAAAGTATATATATTTAAAACAACCCTACATGTTTCGGAAATGATGCCTTTATCAAGGATATAAAATATTTTTAAATTTTTTTATATTTTATATCCTTGATAAAGGCATTATTGCCGAAACATGTAGGGTTGTTTTAAATATATATACTTTAAAGTAAAGCCAGACCTTTAATCGCCAACTGATTGAATTTACCATATCATACCAAGGTCACAAAAATATTATATATATGTATACATATATATATATATATATATATATATATATATATATAGTAAATTCAATCAGTCGGCGATTAAAGGTCTGGTTTACTTCAAAGTATATATATATATATTTAAAACAACCCAAGTGTAATTAAGAATTGCTGAAAAAAACAAGTCAATCAACGGGAAACGTACAGACGCGTTTCGTTCTTGTTGGAACTTTTCAATGCACGGCATTCCTCGAAGACGGACATTGCTTTTCATTTCTATACTTTCTGTATATATAGTTAACATTTGGAACTTACTGCAAGTGAGAATTAATGAATATTAAATCTCATTCTTACATGTAAATGTCGACTTATGTGATGCGTTCATAACTACAATCCGACAAACTAAGTTTGTACCAGTATGCAGAACACACCCTTTCGCGACAAGGAACTTCCTGGTAATTAGGTTAATTAAGAATTGCTGAAAAAAACAAGTAAATCAACGGGAAACGTACAGACGCGTTTCGTTCTTGTTGGAACTTTTCAATGCACGGCATTCCTCGAAGACGGACATTGCTTTTCATTTCTATACTTTCTGTATATATAGTTAACATTTGGAACTTACTGCAAGTGAGAATTAATGAATATTAAATCTCATTCTTACATGTAAATGTCGACTTATGTGATGCGTTCATAACTACAATCCGACAAACTAAGTTTGTACCAGTATGCAGAACACACCCTTTCGCGACAACGAACTTCCTGGTAATTAAATGTTAACTATATATACAGAAAGTATAGAAATGAAAAGCAATGTCCGTCTTCGAGGAATGCCGTGCATTGAAAAGTTCCAACCAGAACGAAACGCCGTCTGTACGTTTCCCGTTTATTGACTGTTTTTTTTCAGTATTTCTTAATTCTTAATTAACCTAATTACCAGGAAGTTCGTTGTCGCGAAAGGGTGTGTTCTGCATACTGGTACAAACTTAGTTTGTCGGATTGTAGTTATGAACGCATCACATAAGTCGACATTTACATGTAAGAATGTGATTTAATATTCATTAATTCTCACTTGAACTAAGTTCCAAATGTTAACTATATATACAGAAAGTATAGAAATGAAAAAGCAATGTCCGTCTTCGAGGAATGCCGTGCATTGAAAAGTTCCAACCAGAACGAAACGCTGTCTGTACGTTTCCCGTTGATTGACTTGTTTTTTTCAGTATTTCTTAATTCTTAATTAACCTAATTACCAGGAAGTTCGTTGTCGCGAAAGGGTGTGTTCTGCATACTGGTACAAACTTAGTTTGTCGGATTGTAGTTATGAACGCATCACATAAGTCGACATTTACATGTAAGAATGAGATTTAATATTCATTAATTCTCACTTGAAGTAAGTTCCAAATGTTAACCTAAGTGTAACTAATTAGTTACACTTAAGATTCCAAGATACGCAGTCGGACCCTGTAGTGAAGGTGTCGACATGTTTCCGACCATTCATTTGCACTGGGCATGTGTTTTAACACAAAAGAAATTGTTCTAAATTTATACTTGAATAAGACTTAATTATACACAAAAAAGTCGAAACGTCGTTAGATAAATAAATTGAATTTCAATAAAGGTCGCTAAACCAAAAAAAACTTATTATTTATATATATATATATATATATATATAAGACTATACATTCCAGTCTGGAATTGCAGCCGCTCTTTTAGCTCGTAAGACTCGTTTTGTGGAGAGTCACTCCATTTTCTGTGGTCTATAGATATGTTCTTGCCGTCTTCACAACTTTTCGCCATTCTTTCCTATTTAACATTAATGCTCTCCCTACTACGGTCCCCAGGTCTTTGATGTCATCTACTACTTGGTCCTCCCATGGCTTCCATCTTGTTATTTGTCTCAACGTTGACCCTTCTTCTCCTCTGGTGACATGCCCATACCACCTTCTTCTCATCGATTTAATAACTCTTGCTATATTTTCTCTCACCAATAACTCCTCTATCTCATGATTCATAAGGATTCTATAACCACCATCTTCTTTCTTTGGTCCATAAATTTTTCTAATTATTTTTCTTTCAAATGTTCTTAGAGCTTCTTCATCTTTCTGTGTTAATCTCGTTGTTTCTCCAGCATATGTCACTACCGGTCTAAAGGCAGTTTTATATATATTCTTATTTTTTCTGTAAATGCTGATTTTCTTATTTATCATATATTTCTTGTATCTATAGTATGCTCTGCTCCCTGCTTGAATTCGATGTTTCACCTCGTCTGTTTTCTGATTCTTACTACTTATCATGGATCCTAGGTACTTAAATGTATCCACTTTCTCAAAATTGTAATTTCCCATCGCTACTTCTTTGCTTTCCCCAATGTTTTCTTGTTTTGCGATTCTCATATATTTTGTTTTGACTTGATTTATCTCAAGTCCTCTCTTCTTTGCTTCCGAGTCGAGTCTCAGCAAGGCTTCTCTTAGACTATTTAGATCTCTTGCTATTAATGCTATATCATCTGCATTGATTTTTCAATAATCGTCCCTTTAAAACCACAATCTCTTATAATTCCTTCTACAGCTATATTGAATATTAACGCAGATAATCCATCTTCCTGCCGTACCCCCGAATTAAATTCAAATTCTTTTGATACATCGTCCTGCAGCAAACCTGCTGCTCTGGATCGTTTCATCGTCATTTTCATTAGTCTTATCAACTTTCTAGGTATTCCTAAATTTTCGGCATCTTTGAAGATCGCATCACGTCTCAGGCTGTCAAATGCTTGCTTAAAATCAATGAATAATATTAGAAGTTCGATGTTTTGTTCATAGCACTTCTCAATAATTTGGTTTAATATATATATATATATATATATATATATATATATATATAGCATCGATAGTTGATCTTCTCGGTCTAAATCCCAGCTGATATTCTCCGATGATGTCCTCTGTCTGATTTTCCACTTTTTCATATATTAAGAACTACCAATTTAAGAAACAAATAAAATTTGTTTTAGTACTGCCCTCTCTTATCAGCCTTACTAATTACTGATGCGCTCTTGTGTAATTGAAAAACACGTATGGAACGTAAATTGTTTGAAAAGCAAATAAATTACATCTAGTCTACCTAAATTACGAAATATCTCTTAAAATTAAACACCCTGATTTGTATAATACCACTTAATTCACAATTCTAAGCTTGGATTATCTTTATTACCAACTAAAGACCTATAAATAGAATTATAACCGCTATAAAAGCGAACGACCGATTTTATTTTTCTTGTGAAGATTGTCTGCCAATTTTCTATAATGCTGAGGCCTGCGTTATATAAAATTGCAATGTTGAAGGACGAGCATCAGCGAATTGCTCCATATATAGCGAACTAACAGATTTTTTTATTCGCAGGAAAAAATTATATTAAAATTACTATACTAAGCATTCCGTTATACAAAGTAGGTGGAATATTATATAGTTTATTTCAAGAAGAATTCAGTAACGTCATAATTTAATTATTTTCTCATTTTTTTTTTATTTCTTTGTTATGTCATTTAATAATTTTCATTATATAAAGCTGTAACCTTAGCATGTATTTCAATATTTTTTTTAGATCTTTAGATTTAGCGTTTCCTCCACCAAAACTATTCTCTTACTACTGATATCGATTGTTTCCCAATTATTATTATGAAAATTACTAAAATATAATTAACACTGCAGTAAACTTTAATATAAAGTTTATACAACCTCCATTTTCAAACATCGGCAATTCTATTCTGATTTAATTTATGATACGAGTGGTGCTGGGAATATCTCTGAAAAGTATGTGAAAAGGCCCATAAAATTTCATACGACATAAGACATATTAATATCGTTAATTCTATTCTGATTTAATTTGTAATACGAGTGGTGCTGGGAATATCTCTGGAAATGGTGTAAGAAGATATAAAATTTAGTAGACCACTTAATTGTTTTTCAAAATATTCAGCTTTGATATCAATACATTTTTGCATACATTCGAACCAATTTTCGAGATTTCACTCTCAAGGTAATCTATTTTCACCACTATGAAGGTAATCTATTTATAGCTGAAGTGGCTGTTAATAGATGCGAAACCCAGGCACAGTTGCTATTTTCGGCATTTTTGCTATTATATATCACAACTCACAAGTTTACACTTCGAAAAACCAATGTAAAATTACGTTTAAAATAAAATTACTATCTAATATGGGAATATAGGAATAAATTTCTCCGTATAGCAAAGAAACACATATACTCCTAATTTTCTGGTAAAATGTATTTTTGTATTTATTTAGAAGTTTTAAGGTATTAGCTTTTCCTGGAATTTTGTCTCGGTCTGGATGTATGGGAAGAGCATTAATAAATTCTTGGAGACGCTTATCGGAAAAGTATCGGGAAGAGGCTTAATAAAATGCTATCTTTAATTTAAAGAGGGCTGTTTAATTTTTGTTTGTTTGTTACATCCACGACAAATTTGATTTAGTAAATAAATAAAACTCGAATACTTAAAATATGCAAAAATGCTTAATTACTACAAAATATGCAAATAATATACAAAAAGCATATATTATGCAAATATGCAAATTTATGCAAACTGCATATAATCCGGCCATCCGATAGATGACAGGCAGATATCATACGTGATAACAATGCGCGGAGTAAATAACACGAACATACAAATTTCCCAAAATGTTGGAAAAATTATATACATATCTATTGCGTTAGTAAATTGAATTATTTAGGTTTTTATACCTGATGTTACTAAATATGACGTGACTGACTGTTATCGTAAAAATACTATAATACTTTCAATGGCTCCAAGGGCGTAGTAGGCACGGCATGCCAGTGCCCCCTGTAATTTAAGTTGTTCGGGAATGCTAACGCGTGAATTATTATTATTATTATTAAAATTTAAAACTTTCTAGTCCTAGAAGACAAAAACGACCCCTCACACATATATATATATATATATATATATATATATACATATAATATTTTCGTGACCTTGGTATGATATGGTAAACTTAATAAGTCGGCGATTAAAGGTCTGGTTTATTACTTCAAAGTATATATATTTAAAACAACCCTGTTGTTTTAAATATATATACTTTGAAGTAATAAACCAGACCTTTAATCGCCGACTTATTAAGTTTACCATATATATATATATATATATATATATATATATATATATATATATATATATATATATATATATATATATACTGGGTATATTTTTTAACTTTGAACTTTCAAATATTTCGAAAAATTAGCAGTTCACGAAAAAATGTTCAGATTCAAAATTTAGTAATTCAATTTAGGAAATATATTAGTGCTAAAATTATAGTTCCTTTCTCTCCCTTCATGTAGGTTGGGCGGAAGTAACATTAAAATCTTAAATAAGAATCCATATATTTTACTATAGAGTCTAATTCTACTGTAAAAAGTAGGTAGGATTAACCTGAAACATTTTTTTCAATTCATAACAGATGGCGCTGTAATCGATTAAATTCCATTTTCTTCAATTTCTCGCACTGGGAACCTATGCAGACGATTCTGCAATACGTGTGCAATAAAAATAATACCATGAAAAATGACTTATCAGCTGTTTTCCGGATAGGATTCGGTCACGTGCTTCATTTTACGGTACCATCAAACAATTCACTGCTGATAGAAGTGTTCATCCGAAAATAGGACGCGTCAAGCAACAGTCACCGGAGAAAATAATGAAGTCGCTCTATTTGCTGCGGTGGCTGTGAATCCTCATGTTAGGACAAGAAAAATAGCTCGCGATTCTGGATAAGAAATTAATTGCGACGATTGTAATTTAAAATATATAGGTCAAACGAAACCCTCAATAATAACCCGTTATCAAGAACACATATCAAATATTAAATTTAACAGACCAGAAAAATCTAGGGTAACTTATCAAGCCCTAAACACAGATCACAACGTGTCGGTTAAAGGGTTAAGACTTATCAAAGCCATCAATAACACCAGAGATCTCGACGCATATGAAAGCATTCATATCGTTAAAAATAAAAGTATGACATTTGATCATGTCAATCACAAATATCAGTTAGTGCATAAAATAATCGTGCGTCGATTCTGGTTTAAATAAATTGCTTCTCAGTTTTAAAATGGCTCTCATTTTAAAACATAAAATGTTTTTAGTCCAGGCTTATTTTCGAAGTGGTAATAAAATTGATGGTTTATGGGTTTATTCAGATCAAGATTGCATGGTAGAATTTCAAGTTGAGTTTACACATTTTGTAATAGATTATATACAACTTAAGAATACTTTGGATAGAACGGAAATTTTACAACCATTTGTCAATCAATTGCATGATGATGAACTTCAAAATGCATATTTCCAACAAGACGGAGCACATTGTCACTGTACTGCAGAATCTTTGGATTATTTAAGAGAATTTTTTGATGAGCGTATAATTAGCCTGCACGTTCATGCGATTTAACACCTTGCGACTTCTTTTTGTGGCCTTATTTAAAAAATAACATATTTCGAACACCTATATTTAATTTGAATGATATGCTACAGAGAATCGAACAGAAATGTATGGAAATTAATAACAATCCAGTAATGTTGCAGAATATCATCAGAAATTTTGAACGGAGGATTTTAAAGTGCATTGATCTTGAAGGACAACATTTTCAACATTTGTTATAGTTTTCAATAAATACCTATTATTTGTTATTTATTTGTATGTATGAAACTGTCAAAATATACGACTTCGTAGGTTAAGTAGTAAATTTTAATTTACGACATACTTCAAAATATTCTCAGTAAATCACATGCTACTAGATTGACTTTTCAAATAAACACTTGTTATATTTCAATGTTTTGCAAATGGAATAGATTTTAAATAAATACCAATTGTTCAGGTAAAGTAGTTTTCCTAAAAAAAACCACGCCTGCCACTGGCAAATCGAAACACAACGATTTAAAAAAAACGTACCAAACAAGCAAAACACTCCACCACCTTTGATCAGGAATTTAAATTAAACGTAAACATCCGGTAATACAACTACGACTAGCAAAAAAAAAATACATAAACAATGGAAAGAAAGAAAAAAACAGGAAGAATGAGTGAAAACACGTAGAAAGGGAAATAAAAAAAATTAAAACATGAAAGCATTTTGAATGTGTTGAATTCAATCTCCCCATGCGCTATTTTACGTGTAAATTTCACGTATAAAACGTGAATCTATCTTTATTTGAAGGAAACAAAACTGTCTCGATGCAATATGCATGCCTCCGTATTCGTTCGTCGTACTAGAATTTGCATCTGTCACTAATATTCAGTTCGTGTAGCTGGTCAAATAGAGAAAACGGTGCATTGCAAGATAATATACGACGAACAGGTATATCGTTAATTGACAAACTATATCTTCGGTTGACATGTACGACAATGTGTTCCTAGTATTATGGCTTAATCAAATAGATCCTGAATGAAAATCTGGTAATTCCGTACTTCTAATTGCAAACGTCGTAACTCAATTTTAGCATATATATTCGAAAATAGTATATTAAAAAACAAGTTTCATAAGGCACCATTTTGCCGCACGAGATCAGTTTAGAAAACGACCCGCGATAGCGGCGAGTTTTCTAAAGAGCGAGCGCGGCAAAAGGCCTTATGAAACGAGTTTTTTATACTATTTTTTCTATTTTGCGTTTTTTACATTAATAAATTGCTTAAATTGGAATTATTTAATTTGAAAGTTCAGAGTTTAATTTTTATATAAAGCATGCAGTTGGTCACATTGATACTTGACATTTTCAAATTTAAATCTTGCTATCCGCGAAGTATATTATATTACATATTATTTATTAATTTTCGTTAACATTACTTGATATTTCATTTAAAAATATAAACATGAGTGACATAGAAACATATACAGTGTGTATAAGCCAAATGGAATAAATTCATTATTTCGGTTACTGTACATATTTATAAAAAATCCCGAAACATGTCATATTTAATTTATAAATTAACATTCTTCAACGTGAAAATGCGATCCCTACCTTCAACCCCCTTCGAATGACAGGTACAACCCCCATTTTTTTAAATGGAATGTATATGCTTGTGATATATCGTTGTAAAGGTCTCTTTATTCTCTATTCAAAAATGTTATAATTTTCATGTTTGTTGCAACAATTAAGATAGAATAAAATAAAATCATGTTGTTATCGAAATTCGCTACAATATACTCAAAAAATAAAATTTAATGCAAAATGTAAAGAAAAATTTAAAACGCCAAAAAAAAATATGAATGTCAATGAAGTAGATGTTCAAAATGTTCACCATGAACGTCTTGGCAACATCCTAATCTTAAATAAAACTGTCTTCTAACATTATTTAACATATCAGGCGTGATCGACCTAATTGCAAGCGTTATTCGTTCTCTTAAGTCATTTAAATCCAAAGGTTTAGTTTTGTACACAATGCTCTTCAAATATCCCCATAAAAAAAAATCAAGTAAGGTCAGATCAGGTGATCGCGCTGGCCATTCTATCGATCCTCGCCTTCCTATCCACCGATTGGGAAATATTGCATCGAGGTACTGCCGGACATTGCGTTGGTAATGTGGTGGTGCTCCATCCTGCTGAAACCATATCGTATTCATTGGAACTTGAGGGTTTCCTGGATCAGGATATAAATTTGCCAAAGTTGGAATGACATCATTTTGAAGTAGTGCCAAATAACGATCGCCATTCAAATTGCCCTCAATGAAAAAGGGACCAATGATATGGTTTCCAACAATACCTGCCCAAACATTAACTTTTACTGGGTATTGTGTGTGTTCTTCCCTCATCCAGTGAGGATTTTCCGTAGACCATTAGCGGCAATTTTGCCGATTAGCATGACCGCTAAGAGAAAAAGTGCACTCATCAGAAAACATAACGTCTTCTAAATTGATAATATTGTTATCCAGCATGTCCATCATTCGCTCACAAAAATAAGTTCTTCTATCAAAATCGTCTTCCATAAGCTCCTGAGTAGATATCATTTTATAGGGATGCATTTTATTTTCTTTTAATATGTTTACTATCGATGTATGGCTAACATTTAATGTAGTGGATGCATGTCTACTCGATGTATGTGGGTTTTCCATAAACTCAAGCATCACATCTACTTTGATTTCATCACTCAGTGCATTGGCAGCTGGTTTTTTTATCTGCCTTACATGACCAAACTCTCGAAACTGCTTCTCTATCTTACTTATTGTTCCTTGAGCTATAGGCGGTAAATCAGGAAATTTCTCATGAAATAGACGGGTTACTTCTTGTTGTGTTCGGGTTCTATCTCCGTAACCAATCAATTGTATGACTGTTATTTTATGCATTTCCGTTAATCTAACCATTTCCCAGGATTGTATTTTACGAAATTCAAACTAAAATTATCAAACTGTCAATTTAAATGACAACTTTTAAATACAAAACAATTTACTAAGGCGTTTTAAACAAACTAATGTTGCCACGGAAACTTTTTAAAGTATTTTTGATGGATACCATCTAAAAAGCACATTGGTATGGTTTTTACTCACTTTCTTATTATGAAGACCTAAACGGGAAGTAAGTAATGCAATGATGCCTTTGATGTATGTATTAAATCTTTATAAACGCAAATGAGCATCTACTTCATTGACATTCATATTTTTTTCTGGCGTTTTAAATTTTTCTTTACATTTTGCATTAAATATTATTTTTTGAGTATATTGTAGCGAATTTCGATAACAACATGATTTTATTTTATTCTATCTTAATTGTTGCAACAAACATGAAAATTATAACATTTTTGAATAGAGAATAAAGAGACCTGTACAACGATATATCACAAGCCTATACTTCCCATTTAAAAAAATTGGGGTTGTACTTGTCATTCGAAGGGGGTTGAAGGTAGGGATCGCATTTTCACGTTGAAGAATGTTAATTTATAAATTAAATATGACATGTTTCGGGATTTTTTATAAATATGTACAGTAACCGAAATAATGAATTTATTCCATTTGGCTTATACACACTGTATATATTGTTGTCAATTGTATACAACATACGTTGTTTGTGTAAAATACGGACATATATCATATCTGTCAAATGTACATAAATTCTTAAAATCAAATGACAGCAATGATATTTATTTCTGAATTCGAACAACGCCAACATTGAAAAATGAAAAAAAGTGTATCGAAATGAAGCTCATTTCGATACTGTTTTGGGTTGCATAATGAGTTCATTTCGAACGCAAAATAGAAAATAGTATATTAAAAAACAAGTTTCATAAGGCACCATTTTGCCGCACGAGATCAGTTTAGAAAACGAGCCGCGATAGCGGCGAGTTTTCTAAAGAGCGAGTGCGGCAAAAGGCCTTATGAAACGAGTTTTTTATACTATTTTTTCTATTTTGCGTTTTTTACATTAATAAATTGCTTAAATTGGAATTATTTAATTTGAAAGTTCAGAGTTTAATTTTTATATAAAGCATGCAGTTGGTCACATTGATACTTGACATTTTCAAATTTAAATCTTGCTATCCGCGAAGTATATTATATTACATATTATTTATTAATTTTCGCTAACATTACTTGATATTTCATTTAAAAATATAAACACGAGTGACATAGAAACATATATATGTTGTTGTCAATTGTATACAACATACGTTGTTTGTGTAAAATACGGACATATATCATATCTGTCGAATGTACATAAATTCTTAAAATCAAATGACAGCAATGATATTTATTTCTGTATTCGAACAACGCCAACATTGAAAAATGGAAAAAAGTGTATTGAAATGAAGCTCATTTCGATACTGTTTTGGGTTTCATAATGAGTTCATTTCGAACGCAAAATAGAAAAAAATATTTTTCTGTGTCGTTTTAAATTTAAAAAATTATACTGTGACAAATTATATAGGAAAAGAATGTATTTTACCGAACATAATGTAGTAATTTACTTAATTAGATGTTTGGCCTAGAGGTATCAATTCCTTGAGCAAAAATCAACCGATATTTAGAATATAAGGACTCGGAGAGTAGATAAAAACGGAATCTAAAGTTAAGAAATTAAGCATCTTATCGTTTTCTTAATGTGTATTGGTTTAAATTGATTGATTAAATTAATTTTCTTAATATGTATTGGAGTATAGAGTAGACTTAGTTTCAAGTAACTAAAACGCAAAACTTGCATATCCATTTTTATTTGTTTCAAAGTTACAGATCTATGAATGTGATTGCCAGATCATGAATAAAAATGTAATCCTAAAGTCAATACAAACTGATTTTATTTAAAAAAAGTTATACGATTCAATAAGAGGCCTGTGATTGTTAACATCGCATAATAAAATGTTATCCTAAAATAAATAAACACGTGTCGTAGTGCATACAGTAATTTCTTGGAGGTCTACAAGAAAGAGTACTGGAAATTGATTTATGATAAAGAAGGTTCATACTTATTTCGTAAGTGCTGAACCTTGAATATCATACAATAAACAAATGTTCAGATGACTGTTAACGTTGCATTATTTAATAAAGGATTACATTACGTTTCAGTTCATACAACACCTTATCAGTGAGCGGACACGTTTTCTTTATTCAAAATGCCTTACCGATTTTCTTCTCAAGAGTATGCGGACATGCATTTTGTCTATGGCTACTGTAACGGCAGAGCACATCAAGCAGTTATGAAATACCGACATCGGTTTCCCGATAGGCGCATTCCTCATTACAGAACGTTTCTGGAAGTACACAGACAATTTCGGGAATACGAACTGCGTGATTATCTTTTCGACCGAGGAGTAAATTTGCCAGAAGACTTAGAGGAAGAAGCAGTAGCTATTGTTACAAGGGATCCAACTCTCAATGTACGTCGAATCGCTAGACAACTAGGAGTACCACGAACGACAGTTTGGCGAGTTTTAAAATGTGAGGGCTTATATTCATATTACTATCGCAAGGGACACGGTTTGCTTGAGGCAGACCACTATGCTCGTCTAGTTTATTCTACCTGGATATTAAGACAGTCACGGCTTCATTTTAATTTCTGCATTACAGTCCTCTGGACAGATGAATCTACGTTCACGAGAAGTGCTGTTACAAATCTGAGAAACCTGCACAGGTGGTCATCAGAAAATTCCAAAGCTATATGTCCATCTAAATTTCAACATGAATTTTCTATTAACGTTTGGGCGGCCCTAATCGATGACTCGTTGATTGGTCCTGTCGTTTTTCCTGGGAGGTTAAATGCGGACAATTACCTTCAACGGGTGTTCATTTGAAAAGTCAATCTAATACCATGTGATTTACTGAGAACATTTTGAAGTATGTCGTAAATTAAAATTTACTACTTAACCTACGAAGTCGTATATTTCGACAGTTTCATACATACAAATAAATAACAAATGTGATTGACATTACCAAATGTCATTTGTATTTACGTTTACAGAACAACAAACACATACTAATATATATGCGTTTTATTCTATCAAAATTTCAAAGTAACCTAGATTGACTTTTCAAATGAACACATGTTATATATAATGATAATTATTTCGTGACCTTTGTATGTTATGGTAAATTCAATTTGTTGGCGATTTAAGGTCTGGTTTTACTATATATATATATATATATATATATATATATATATATATATATATATATATATGATAAATAAACTTATATCAGCCCTTGGCACTGAGGTGTTCTTATACAGATTAATTTTCTTAACCAAACATACGTACAGAATAAGGGTTTTTTTATAAGTTAAAATAAAACACTAGATGCTTGCTTAAGTGACGTTTCGAAATGTATATTTTGCTCCTTCCTTAATCTGAATTCTGTTTCAAACAGAGACATTACCAAATTATATTAAAATCTTAATGTCGAACACTAAAATTCTTAATAATTTAACTATTTTTACATTTTTTAGTTTCGATGTCTGAAAAACGTAATAAATACAATAAAATAGTTATATTATTAAAAATTTTATGTAACTAATTGATACTACCTGCACGAACAAACAAAGTCTTGAAGTTTGTTACGAAAAAAAAACAAATTATCTGTGTAGTATTTTGTGGTATATTAATAGTGCGATAGAATTTTTGGTTATCTAATATGAAGATAGCGTGAAACGTATTTAACTGGACCGTCTGTCACTAGTAATAATTCTCCTGGGAATAATTGATGATTGGTCAACTCATATCAATAACAGTAGACAGTCCATCATTGTGCAATTAGAGACAGTATTTATGTCATTAATGATAAGTTATATAATTTCTAGGGACCGGACACAAGAGGCCGACGAAACACCGCCCACGGGCGTGCTATTGAAAATTTGTATTTTTAAAGAGTTTTTAATTTTATTTATAAAATTGGAAAACAAACGGGTGATGATCTATAAAATACGAAATACATTTTTATTTGTTCATTTTCTAGTTCAAGTTGAGTAAAGGAGTATAAATATTAACTAGCAATACTTTCTCAAGGTTCTCTTCCGTAAAATTTGTTCTCTTTGAATGAAATAGATCCTTGTAGATAAAAAAAAGTCCTTTCTACATCGCAACTGGTTATAGGTGCATACTGGAAATATTCTTTTATTTCAGCGTATTTAGCAGTTAGATTTTGAGGCATTGTCCCCATACACAATTGCCGCAATGTTATTAAATCTGGATTTCTATTAAAAACTTCGTGTAACTTTTGCCGAATTCCAAATCCGAAGTCACTTGGTATATTTGTCAAATTATTAATAGCCACATCTAATGTGGTTAATCCATTATTTAATTTGAGATTTTGATTTTTAAAATAAGTAATTAGTTTTGGCAAATTTGCAAAGTGTTTCTGGAGAAAGTACAAATGATTTTTTTAATTTGGAATTTGTATTTGTTGCTTGCACTTAGATATACTTCGAGCATCGTCGTTTAAGCATGTAACGAAATTTTGTAAATTATTGAAATTCTCTGCATAAATACTAGTAGCTTCCAACCATGTTCGCCATCTAGTTAATACTGGAGAGGTAGGCAGTGACAAAGATGGAAAGTTTTTCCCCTGAAAAGAGCTACTCTCAATGGTGCTTTTCTGAAAACTTATTTAAAAGCGGATACAAGTCTTGTGTGCTACACAAGTAATATACAGCATATTAGGATGCTCTCAACAGAATCTGTGAATATATCAGATGAGGTATACTTTTGTATAACTAATTTAAAAGGAGCCTGTATTTACTCACAGTTATAATTAATGATAATCTACATAAGTCCCAATTCCTTTATTAATCAAATTTACATTGACATAAAGGAAAAATAACTTTTATTGCCAGTAAAAGAACACTGAACACATAGCTGTGTACATATTTACGAAAACGTTTTATCTTTCTTTTTGTCTAAAACAATGCTATTAAGTAATGATAATGTGACATATATAACTTACCCATTCACTTTACTATCTCCGCTATTTGCATTTGTACATATTGTGCTTTATTACTTTTTCAGAGAGAAAGGACTCATAAATAATGTCTGTCGCCTAGAGTTACAGTATTTGCAAAGCTTAAACTTAACTTCTTCTCTTTACTGTTATTAACAAAGTTAGCGCAACGTTTCAAGTGGAATATTTCCTGCCATTTGTGCACTTAGCTATTGTGTTTTAATATATCTGCACTGCTACCATAAAGAGGAACAGTTTTTTTTTTAATTTTGCATGAATTTTTGTTTAAATGTATCACAAAAGATTAAAGAAAGAATCAAATGTGCGTGTGTATAAATAAGCAATCTCTATAGCGGCACGTTATTGCGTTTATTGTTCCTAGAGTATTTTGCAAATTGTTATTTGTTTACTTGAATATATTTGATGTAAAATAATTTATTTAATAATATAAAAACCATTGAGTTACTTGTTTATTAGCTGAATTTAGTTGGGTAATGTCTGGTTTACAATATTTGTAATATACACATTTACTTCGCAATTACATACTAATTTGATAATATTTGTAAATATTTCATATAAAATCCGAAAAACTCCAAGAATTTATCAATTGATATATTAAATGAACGGTTAAGAAATTATCTAAATATATATATATATATATATATATATATATATATATATATATATATATATATATATATATATATGTTAAACGTAATGCTAATGAGAACACATAAATATTGAATTCTCGCATACATGCCATTGCCGCACTAATTCGTTGCATCAATTTCTACACATGACAAAATCACCTTTGTCTAAGAATGTAGCTGCAACGCGTCACGGCGTCAACCGTCCAGGTTGTCCGGGTTGTCCGTATATATACACGCGGTATAGATATGAAAGTCGTATCTATTTCGGGTAAGGTGTATTGACAATTAGTAATAACTATGAAACGTCAACGTCTGCACATCCTGGATGGATACGGCTTTCACACATTTTTTCATATATATATATATATATATATATATATATATATATATATATATATATATATATTGTAATAACGCGGAATGCTGAGAAATAAAAATAAATGAAAAATAAAATGAAATAACAAAATGCTAGCTCGAAAACTTCAGATATAAAAATAATAATTGCAAGGATTCTGCTTAATCTCAAGGGTCTAAAAGTAAGTTCTCCATACACAAATAGACTTCTACTAATACATGAAATAATACGAAAGCGTCAAATTTATGTATAAATATATATTTAAATGAAATTATATCAATTATCACAAGATACAAATATAACTATCAAATCTGACATATAAATATAAAGGAAAATGACGTTTGAGATGACGTGAGTTTATAACGTGTATAAAAAAGTGATATCAAGCAATGTTATATCTTTAACAAATTATTATATAACAATTACACTTAAATACCTGAAGAATATGTTAAAATTTTGGAGATCACAATTTTCAATATGTTCTTTGTATGAAGTTCACAGGAAAATTTCTATCTAATACATCAAGAATGAATGTCCGTTGCTCGATTCAAATTTCTGGATAATATCCTAGTCGCTGCGTTGCTTATAATCCAAATTAGCAGAGTAAACCACCAGGTTATGTTCAATATGGGATCCAGATGAGTTGTTCTTATTCCAAGATGATTCAAAAGAAATCTGATTTCTTCTTTAAAAGTGTTCCTTTGATATAAATATAATCTTCCGTATTCAAATGTATGATTAAATTCTCCTTATATGATTAATACATCCAGAATACTTATTAAAACATTTCCTTATGTACAATATACGTCCATAAGCATTTTGTATAGGAATATAAATGGAATATTGATAAAAAGACTCAAATTATAAAATGCAGATAAAGATCTCTTTCAATCAGTCAAAAATAATAATCAATAATAATGTTTTTTCGTCGTCAAGACTCCTAACAGCAATTTTGTAAAAGTAAAAATCAGATATTCTACGAAAATTCGTGCAAAGGTTACTAAAATAATTTAAAAGATAATATTATAGAAAATCCACTCACGTAATCTCAATTACAAATCTTGTAAATGAAATTCACATAAGACAAACAGATAATAAAATATGGGAAATAATATCAAAATTACAAAATTCTTACTATAAAGAAATACTTTACAAATCTTAACATTCAAGATATAACATTGTTGAAACTGAAAACTTATTAGTAAAAGAATTAATTAAGAGGGTAGGTTGACTCACAACAATATATATTATAATAAAATATGTTAATTGATTTATTGATGACACTAGCTTTAATTCGTTACATTTCTGTTATTTGGATTTCTTAGAAGGTTGGAAGGTTGTATTGTTTTTTTAATTCAGAGTGTCAAATCTATAATTAAGTATATGACTTTCTTACATTTACTAAAATTATAGAACTATGTAAATCTAGTTAATTTTGTGTACTTCAAAGGTTATGTGTGAAGGAAAATTTAATTGTAAACCAATAAGTTCATAATATTAATTAAGAATCAAAATTATTGTATAAATGTCAAATATTTTGGAAAATTCTATATAACTAAAGTGACCAATGAGCTTCAAAAACAGAAAAAGCTGTTGGGTTGCCATAGTGAGTTATTGAAACAATTGTGGAGAAGAATTTTTGCACTTAAATTAATGGAATGTGTTTTGGATAAAACGAATTTTTTTTTTAAATATAAAAACAAGTATAATTTATATTACATACCAAGATTTGAACTGTTTTCATTTTATACACCGCTATCAATTAATGAGCCACAAAAGACGTGTACCAGCTTTAGAAAAATATTGGGAAACATTACAAGGCCTTATATTACCAGGATTGGGACCGGTGATCCTAGCTTTCGAGATCTGCCAGTATTGTGACCGTTATCCCTGAGGTTAAAATATACCAGCCGTACGTCAGGGAAGAAAGACTTAATTCCAGTGACTAGGCGGATAATTGTGGTAGAATATTGAGCTAAGTTTTTTTATTATTTGTATTTTTTTTTAAGTAAACAGATACATTTACTTACCGAAGGTAGATAAAGATCCCTTTAATGACCATTTTGTTTAAAACATTGTAAGTAGGGAGGTTATATACAAATTCATTTATTCAGCAATTTGATTTATTTTTTTACGTAGCCTAGTATTTGTCTCCTTTCCGTAGATTCAATTTTTAACCTATAAGAAATTCCACATAACCATTAAATTTTATAATTTAATTTTCAATAAAATAAATTGTTAATCTAATGTTTATTCCGAATGTTTTGTTAAATGTACCTAATTAAATACATATTCACTTATCAAGATAAGATTTTCCTTTTAATAAACGGAATTTAAGAACCAAGACAAGTCGTTTCAATTCAATTAGTTTATCATTAGTCCTAAGCTAACATACCTTTTAATTTCTTTGTCAGACAGAATCTTCACGACCCTGGAGATATTAGAGGACTCATGTTCGTTGTTTTTTTTTCAAATTATATTAAATTTCAAACTTTCTTTTAAGACCAAAGTACAATTTGGTTATAGAGATTATATTTAACTACAAACGTTTATATTCATTGGACCTGCGCAGAAGTGTATCAGAATGCGGGGGTAAAAATTAGAATTTTAAATTCATTTTCTGTTTTAAAGCTTAATATTTGGCTTTAAAAACACTTTTTAGTAAACGTTTGTATCAAAGATTGTTTTAATATAACGAGCGTTCAACTAAATTTTACCTCGAAGTTGCCCATGGAAATTATACGTATATCTTAGCTTTTTACTTAAGTTCTTAATATGAATTTTGTTGGTTATGAACTATTTGAATGACATGATAAATGTCAAAATAATAAAATTAAAATATTTAACTAAATGAGATACGTTTATTTGCAACAAACAAGTAACATTTTATAAAAATTGTTGAAAGTGGCCACCACCTTGTTCGAGACATTTCTAACATCTTCTTCTAATGAAGGAGAAAACGTTTTGTAGTAGCATATCGTCGATTTCGTTAATTATTTCAGCAATTCTGATCTGAAGGTCTGCAAGATCAGGTATCTGTATCCAAAAAATTGAGTTCTTTAAAAAGGCCACAGAAAAAAATCACAGGGGTTAACATCACAAGATCTTGTTGGAAATTCATGTTCGATGTTTAAACTTATCAACCGATTTTGATAAATTTCCGTAGCATATTAATTGTTTCACAAGCTGTGTGCACTCTAGCTCCGTATTGTTGAAAGTAACCCTGATTTATTTCTTCTTCATTAAGCTGTTCAATAAATGTCATAATAATTTCTTGTCGATACCTTTCTCCTTTAAAGAAAATACGGCCAATGATTTTCCTTCGACTAATCGCACACCATACACCAATTTTCTGTGGATGAACAACATAACTGTCATGCGGTTTCTTAGTATTTTGTGAGTTAACATATCCATTCAAATAAAACCATGATTCATCTGAGAAAAATTTTGTCAAGAATGTCATTATCAAAATTATTTAAGAACCACTGACAAAATGTTGTTCTTCTAGGATAGTCAATTTCTTTGATTTCTTGATAATAGGCCATGCGATATGGAAATAAATGTAAGTCTTTTTTCAAAATTGTATGACAAGTGCCAATTGAAACACCCACTCGTGGAGAGAATACTCGTATGGATGTTCCTGGTGTATCATTCATAATTTGCGTTACATCGTCAACTAGCTCTTCCGTACATTTTTTCGGACGGCCACTGTCTTCTTTCCGTATAACACTCTCCGTTTCTCTGAAAACCTTAGTGCAATATTTAACTGTGTACCAAAAACTATCAAAATCAAAGACGAAGTTTGGAAACATATTTCTAAATTCCTCTAAGCATTCTTCAAGAAAATAGTGCCATTGTCCGTTAATATTA
Organism: Melolontha melolontha; assembly: GCA_935421215.2. Classification (NCBI taxonomy): domain Eukaryota; kingdom Metazoa; phylum Arthropoda; class Insecta; order Coleoptera; family Scarabaeidae; genus Melolontha; species Melolontha melolontha. The sequence goes on along the minus strand of OW285242.1, from coordinate 6,611,953 downwards.
CGTCCGTTCCAAAAATAAGATTCAACCATGAATGATTTGTGTTGAACAGTGAAAACCATTTTAAATCAATTTTAAATTACAAAGCAATATCAAAAAGCTCCAACTAAGTATACATCAGAATAAATAGTCTGTCAAATTGACAACTGATGCAAATGTAAATAGTACAAGTTACGACAAACATTTTTATTGTCATGGACTACTAGAGGTAAAATTTATTTGAACGCTTTTTATATATATATATATATATATATATATATATATATATATATATATGTATATACAACGTGTCCACTTAAGTATGAGACAAATGGGAAATATTTTTATTTTTGATTTCACAGAAAACTTTATAGAAAAGAAAAGTTCGTGCATCCTAAGAAACTTGATATTATGTATTCAGGGTTGCGTTGTATTACTTGGTTAGAGGAAAAATTAAAAAACATTGAAGTTGCCGTAAGAGTACGCTACACTTATTTTTAAAGATATCAAAAATATTCATATAAAAATGTTGTTTCAAATTTCAAAATATGCTCAAATACGAATTATTATTTAAAATTTCGAAAAAATAAAAATTAAATTATCGAGCAATAATAATAGCAAATACGCAATAGTTTTTAACATCCATCTATGTGACAGTAGTTCTATGGTTGTCATTTGTATTGTCACTTTAGTAATAAATTTTATGTGATTGTCAGATCCGCTGTCACTTTAATAATTAAGTAATTTTAAGACAATTCATTAAGTTATTACCTACCAACTATGGCTGAACGGTTAACTATGCAAGAGCGAGCTGAATTAATTCTTATTTGCGGAGATAACTACAAAACATGTAGAGACGCAGCTGATATTTTTAATGAAAAACATCCCAACAAATTTATTAGTTTCCAAAGCGTCTCAAGAATTCTAAATCAGTTTAAAGCAACTGGTAGTTTAGAAATGCATTACAAAAAAAAGTAGGGAAAAGCAAGTGAGACATTTCGAAAATTCTTTACGTGTTATGCAAAGTGTAATTGAAAATCCCAAAATTTCTGTCAGAAAAATAGCAAGCAATTTGGATATTAAAAAATCATCAGTAAGCAACATTTTGGTTAACAATAGATATCACCCCTATAAGCCAAGATATATTCAAACTTTGCAGTAACGGGACTACAACAATAGATTTGAATTTTCTTTGGATATTCAAGGTACATTAGAAACGCAGAAAACGTTTTTCAAAAGCATTTTGTTTACTGATGAAGCAACCTTTACTACTAATGGTGTTGTGTGTGCACAAAATTGTCGTTGGTGGTCGTCTGACAACCCACATTTTAGAATTCCCTGCAAGAATCAATATTCGCAAAAGGTAAACGTTTGGTGTGGAATTTTAAACAGAAAAATTTTTGGTCCGTATTTTTTTCAATCGTCATTAAATTCACAACGATATTTGGAATTTCTACAAACATACCTCGATAACGAATTAGACGAATTGCCACTAAATATTATAAGAACCCTTTGGTTTATGCATGATGGAGCACCTGCACATAGTGCACGAATAGTTGTAGACTATTTAAATGAAAAATTTGGAGAAAGATGGATGGGACGAAATGGACCTTTTCCATGGCCAGCGCGCTCGCCCGACTTAAACCCCATGGATTACTTTATCTGGGGATGGCTAAAGAATAAAGTATATTCAGAAAGGCCGTTTCAGAATTTAGAAGAATTGAAAAACAAAATAGGAGATGCGGTACTGTTCTTAAGAAATAATCCTATTGTGTTACAACATGCATGCCAGGATTTCAACAGGCGTACAAACATATGCATTCAACGAGAGAGGCATCATTTTGAATAGCTTTTTTTTTGTTTGTATTTCTGAATTTGTTGTTTTTGTTAATTTCATATTTATTTTGTAATATAAAAATGTATTTTCATAAAGTTATATGCAAATGATTTTTGTTTCATTCTATTGCATTTCAGCGATAAAAAATTTATATCGAATGTAAATGATTTCACGTGCAATTACATAAAATTTATTATTAAAGTAACAATACAAATGACAACCATAGAACTACTGTCACATAGATGGATGTTAAAAACTATTGCGTATTTGCTATTATTATTGCTCGATATTTTAATTTTAATTTTTTCGAAATTTTAAATAACAATTCGTATTTGAGCATATTTTGAAATTTGAAACAACATTTTAATATGAATATTTTTGATATCTTTAAAAATAAGTGTAGCGTACTCTTACGGCAACTTCAATGTTTTTTAATTTTTCCTCTAACCAAGTAATACAACGCAACCCTGAATACAAAATATCAAGTTTCTTAGGATGCACGAACTTTTCTTTTCTATAAAGTTTTCTGTGAAATCAAAAATAAAAATATTTCCCATTTGTCTCATACTTAAGTGGACACGTTGTATATATATATATATAAAAGGGATCAATTACGTTGCTGTACTATACTAATTCAACAACTTCATAGTTGAATTTCATCTAAATGTCTTCAATTGCAATTCGCCAAAATTGTAACAACTTCTTTCATAGTTTGCTTTGCCAAAATACGTTTAATTAGACTATATCTTATACATCTAAGTGTGGATTTATTATACGTTCAGATTCATTTTATTAGGTGCCCGTATGGTAAATTCATATTCGTTCAGAATCCGTGAATGGTATAGTAATTTCGCAATCTTTAAGTATTATCACCCTATTGCCCTACTTGTTTTTACGGCATTTTTAACCTCCCTGGACAATCTGGTTTCGTAACTGTCCTTTTCCGAAACACGTGTACACATACGCAAGAGCCACAAAAGATAATTTTATTATACCATAACCGTGTTATGGGAAAGCATAAACCAAACAAAGGTCATCCAGAATGAACTGGGGAAAAATTCACGCTTTATAAAAGATTCAATTAACCCTCTACACCGTTTTATCGCGATAACTAATAAACCTAAATTTTTACGATTTATAAGGGACGTTTAAAGGGGATATTGTTCTCGGTACGTAACGGAAGACCACAATGTATATCCAATTCAGTTACATAAATGTAATCCAGCGAGAAGTCATTCGACTTTGTTTTACAGTAAAACGTGTCTGTATTGAGAATCTGAAAATTACTCCACCGCTTTAGTTATTTGGGCATAATTTGTATAACAAAAATGGGGCGAATAACATATCGTTTTCGCATTTTAATAAATTAATAAATTCTCCTAACTAAAATAGATTCTTATTTCCTAGTACGCAATTTTCAAATTTTCTGTTTACTCCTCAATTTTTCATATTCTATAATATTCGTCCTTAGATAATTCAGATCGCACCTTTCAATAAACAATGTTATAATGAGAAATAACACTGACCAAAAATGAAAACGTTTAGTGCTTTCCATCTGCTGAATTTAAAAATCAGAATAAAACTGATCGATTAGCTCTTGCTTTGGAGATACAGTGACATGTCATTTTTTAAAGTTTAAATTTTCAGTTTGGGGGAAATCTAGTTTTCATCAGTTGTCACACGTGTCAACTCACAAAACATAACATTCTCCAACTGTTTGTAGGCTATAAACATAATTACAGCTACTGTGACTAAAAGTTTCATATTGTTTTTATCGCAATTAGTGTAGAATTTCTGGCTTTGCAGTGTTTTTGAAGTTTACAATTTGTTAAATTAAAATGCTACGAAAATGAGTAAATTTAGTGAATAATATTTGTTATAGTGCGGCTGTATCTTATATTTGAGCCGAGGTATTTCAGTTTACGTAAAATCTATAACCGACTCCGAGCTGATATACCGATTAAAGCCATATTACTTCGCAAAATCGACGAAATCCATGAAAAGGTGTCCAAATATCGAGGAAGTATTGTGATAAAATGCGTCCAAGGAGACTCATTCCAGGCGATTCCTGTTGAAAATTTGGCCGTATACAATTCTGGAGGGAAAACTCGATGCATCAACAAAATGTTTACATTCACATTTACTTCGCAATTACATACTAATTTGATAATATTTGTAAATATTTCATATGAAAGCCGAAGAAATTATCTAAACATACATGCAGCTATGGAGTAATAATTAGCAATTTCAATCCTTCAAAACTGACATCTGCTTTCAAAACCGACACCTGCTTCCAAATACTGATATCTGCTTTCAATAACTGACATCTGCTTTCAAAACTAACATCTGCTTTCAAAACTGACACTTGCTTCCAAATACTGATATCTGCTTTCAATAACTGACATCTGTTTTCAAAACTGACACCTACTTTAAAAACTGACATCTGCTTTCAATAACTGACATTTGCTTTCAAAACTGACATCTGTTTTCAAAACTGACATCTGCTGTCAAAACTGACATCTGCTTTCAATAACTGACATTTGCTTTCAATAAGTGACATCTGCTTCCAAAACTGACATCTGCTTTCAAAACTGACTTCTGCTATCAAAACTGCCTTCAAAAAATTTTGTCTACGTTGGGACTTGAACCTAAGTCAACGGTTTACCGGACCGTTGCTTTACCACTTAAGCCACGATACATCTACTTTCAATAACTGACATCTGAATCATTAACACTATGACTTTATAATGCATTTCTAATTAACTTGAACCAAGGTCTATCGTGACTTAAATGGTAAAGCAACGATCCGGCAAACCGTAGACTTGGGTTCAAGTCCCAACGTAGACAATATTTTTTAATTAAAAATTTAGTATGACTTACGTTCTAATTTGTAGACAGCAATGTTTACATTCACATTTATTTCGCAATTACATACTAATTTGATAATATTTGCAAACATTTCATAAAAGAGCCGAAAACCTCTAAGAATTTATCAGTTGATATATATATATAGAGAGATAATTATTCCTTGACCTTTGTATGTTATAGTAGATTCAATTAGTCGGTGATTTAAGGTGTGTTTTACATTAATATGTATATATTTAAAATAAACTTACATGTTTCGGCACATAATGCCTTTATCAAAGAAATTTAAACTATAAAATATATTTATTTTAAATTTTAAATGTAGTATTAACAGATAATGACTTAATGCAGTTAACTGCTCCTGAAACTGGGTCAAAACCAGATGATGAGGCTAACAAATCGGAGGCTGCGGCTTATAAGTGAATAAAATTAAATTAAAAAACCCTTACCACAATAGAATTTAATGATTCTAAATACGTATTTCTACAACCACGTTGTCATCTTTAGTAGAAAAACAGTGTAACACTTGAACGCACAAAAACACTCACAGAAGAATTATTCTGAACGTCTTCTAGTTTAATACTGTTACACTAGACACTAGACACTAGACACGGTGTTAAACTAGAGGACGTTCAGAACAATCCTTCTGTGAGTGTTTTTGTGCGTTCAAGTGTTACACTGTTTTTTCTCCTGAATATGACAACGTGGTTGTAGAAATACGTATTTAGAATCATTAAATTCTATTGTGGTAAGGGTTTTTTAATTTTATTTTGTCCAGATGATGAGGATCAAGAAGAAGATGTGCAAAATAAGTTTACGACCATACTATATTAGTTAATAATAAATTCAAAACAGGCAAACAGTCCGTCAATTAAAACTTACTTATCTTCAAATCTCTCTATATTTCGCAACAAATTCGTTGCTTCTTCAGAAGATGCTTTAAGATTAATTAAAACAAGACCATCAATAAATTAATGTATACAGCAATAAGAAGATACTCATATATATATATATATATATACATATCCTATATTTCAAATTAATAAAAAAACATTTATTCGTTAATTAATAAGAATTTTTTAACAGTAACAACAATTATTTCATATTGTATATATCTATCGTGAAAATACTCGAAGTACCGTCTATATTTTGCTGGGGTTTCTATACATCTGAACAGTTTTAAGTCGCAGAATAGGAGTCGTTGAATTTTATTTTCGCTGTCTATTTATGCTTATCCAATCGCTCGTCCGAGGTTGTCCGAACCTTTTGTTAAGCTACTTCATCTTTTCTGTCTCGTGACCATACGGCTAAATAGCACGCTACAAACTTTGTCAGGTGCTATTTAGCTGTAAGTACCTGATGCAGCTATTGTGCTGACAAAACAATTGTCGTCGTTTTACGATTACATATTAAAAAGTGAAGATTTTAGCCACTAGTCTTATTTTCATTTTATTGTAATAATTTATTGTATACAAGTTAGGAAATAAAGTTAAGATTTTCGTTGCTATAGTAATTAATTCTTTACGGTCGCTAGGAGGTTATTTACATAGTAACAAACGAGTCCTTAAAGCAAACTTTAACAAGTAGGTATTACAAGAAACAAGTTTGCCTCAGATACACGCCGCAATTATATGCCGTATATCATTCAATTCCTTTTAATTTTCTATCTTTCATCCAAAATTTGAGTAAAATAGATAGAAATATTTATCTATATTTGAATTTAACGACGTTATATTAAATATTAATTTTCGTTTTCTTTTTTTTCCTTTTAAATAGGAAAATATGATCATTGTATCATAACTGTGTCTTAAAATACAAGATTCACTTCAAGATATTCTGCTCAGTTATAATTAACAAGACTTCCCATTTCACACCACGCAAACCATTTATCAAGAAAGATTGCACAAATAAATTTAAAACGAAGTTATACCAACATTTTAAAATACGTGATCATTTTTCACCATGATCTACGATATAAACGGAAACAATTAATTATCAAATAGCATGTATTGCGAACATTGTCCTGTAACGTTAAGAAATGAACCTCGAGGAGTCTATAATTAACACACAAAGTACAGCTAGGGTAGATAAAGTCTCCAGTGAAGAGTCACTTCTCCGCTTAAACAAGATATACCAATCTATCTTTATCATCTCAAACGAAAAGACATTATTCTCGGTCAATTATAGAGAGGCGACAAATATAGACTGCTACTATTAATAACTGAAGATAAGAAGCTAAGAGCATCAGAGTCAAAGCTATTAATCTATTTATGACATCTGACCTAATGATTTTTAATACAGATATTAATTGGTAAAAATAAAAGTTAGGCAAGTAGTATTAAGTTAGTCAAGTCTGTGAACATATTTTATTGTTTTCTTCTGAAATTCCAAAAAAAAATATTAGAATTTGTTAAAAATTTAATCGCTCTTTTAGAGACATAACCTAAATCAAAAAAAGCAATGAATACCCTATTACAACTGTTACAAAATAATATTTGTAGTTAAAACGTGAATGGTTTCACTGAGCTCCTAAAAAGATAAGTAAAATTTACATGCTGATAAAAATATAGAGTATACGGGGATGATGTGACAATCTATTTTGATAATCCCCCAGCTATATAAAATATGAACGAAATGACATTTGACTTTATTTAAAAGGTGTCTTAACTAATAAACCGAATACTACTTACATTACACAGATCTTCCTCTTACTTATCTTGAATAAATAATTTCTCAGGACGACTCAGATTCTTAAAGGTGCAGTAAATATAAAAACACCACTTTTTAACACGCTAAATACAAACGATATGTGAGGATGATATGAGAAGTACCTGTGTTTGGGGACAGATTACATTTTGTGTCAAAATCTGTGTACCAACTGTGACTACTATCCGTTAGTTGACGTCTGTAAAATTACGAAACGGTTCATCGAGTAGTGTTGTTTTAAGAGCATATATGTATTTGTGGAAAAATAACCAGTGAGTGATTCAGTTTATAAATACAATGCGGCTTCTATGTTTGCAATTTCACACCAAAAGAGTATATATTATGCGATTAATTTTCATATTGATGGAGAGGATATACTTTACTCGCACTCAGTAAAATTTCTTGGTGTTACCTTGGAATCGACGCTGGTGTGGAGAATTTATTGCGAAAATATTGCGAATGAACTAATAAGTGTTCATTTGAAAAGTCAATCTAGGTTATTTTGAAATTTTGATAGAATAAGATGCAAATATATTAATATGTGTTTGTTGTTCCGTAAACGTAAATACAAATGACATTTGATAATGTCGATCACAAATATCAGTTAGTGCATAAAATAATCGTGGGTCGATTCTGGTTTAAATAAATTGCTTCTCAGTTTTAAAATAGTTTTCACTTTAGAACATAATTTTTTTTTTAGTACAGGCTTATTTTCGAAGTGGTAATAAAATTGATGGTTTATGGGTTTATTCAGTTCAAGATTGCATGGTAGAATTTCAAGTTGAGTTTCCACATTATGTAATAGATTATATACAGTTTAAGAATACTTTGGATAGAACTTTAAAACTTTTTTCTGAAACTGGTAGTCTCTTAACAAAATCAGGCAGCGGAGCAGTTAAGAAACGTACACCTCAAGTTGTCAATCGTGTTGAAGAAATAATGGAAAAAGAACCACAAACATCTGTTCGACATTTGAGTCAACAAATAAACCTTTCTGTTGGTACAACTCACAAGTTATTAAAAAAAGATATGCAACTTTATCCATACCGTGTCACAGCAGTACAAGAATTGTTAGAAATTGATTACCCACGTAGACTACAGTTTTGTAATTGGTTTGTAAATATGAACAATAATGGAGAACTTTCGAAAAGAGCCATCTTTACTGATGAAGCATGGTTTTATAAAACGGGATAACTGAATTCACAAGATACAAGAATTTGGAGTAGTGAAAATCCACATGTAATTAATGAAGAATCACTACATCCAGAGAAAATTGGTGTTTGGGCAGCGATAAGCCAAAGGCGAATCATTGGACTAATATTTTTTTCAGGGAACGTTAACTGCTCAAAGGTACCGTACGGAAATTTTACAACCATTTGTCAATCAGTTGCATGATGATGAACTTCAAAATGCATATTTCCAACAAGACGGAGCACTTTGTCACTGTACTGCAGAATCTTTGGATTATTTAAGAGAATTTTTTGATGAGCGTATAATTAGTCGAAATATTGAAACTGCCTGGCCTGCACGTTCATGCGATTTAACACCTTGCGACTTCTTTTTGTGGCCTTATCTAAAAAATAACATATTTCGAACACCTATATTGAATTTGAATGATATGCTACAGAGAATCGAACAGAAATGCATGGAAATTAATAACAACCAGTAATGTTGCAGAATATCATCAGAAATTTTGAACGGAGGATTTTAAAGTGCATTGATCTTGAAGGACAACATTTTCAACATTTGTTATAGTTTTCAATAAATACCTATTATTTGATATTTATTTGTATGTATGAAACTGTCAAAATATACGACTTCGTAGGTTAAGTAGTAAATTTTAATTTACGACATACTTCAAAATGTTCTCAGTAAATCACATGCTACTAGATTGACTTTTCAAATGAACACTTGTTACATTCCAAAAAGTATTTGATTTTCTGCTTAAAATCGCAAATATCGCAGCCAAGATTACGTTCGTTGTATTACGCACAAATTCAGTCGCGTCTACAATATGGAATTTTATTACGTGACGCCTATGAATTCAAAATATTCAGAATGTGTTAAATAATAAATACTGAAATGTTATGAACAATAAATAAGCGTATTATAAAATTTTTATACCTAGAAACGGTGAAACCGAAAGGAAATTCTTCGAGATGAAAAGGGGTTACCTACACAATAGGCTCAAATTACTCAAAAGGGGCTCAATTAATAGAAAAAATGGGGCTAATTTTCAATACTAATAACATCAAATTCCAAAAAGGCATTCAGGAACTAAGAAGAAGAGGTGCTGAAAAATTCGTATAGCTTTTTGCTGTGATAGAAATGCCAGATAAAATAATACGTCCTTCGTATTAGTAAAAGTTGAATAAATAATACGTACCTCGTATTAGTCAAATAAAAATATACACGTACTTCGTGCAAAGAAATTAAACAAAGAAGTGTTGATCAAGAATCGAGGTTAAGTAAAGACAAATAGCCATTTAAGAAGTTAGGTACTGCCTAAGGAAAATAAACGTACATTAAATAAAAAAGAAAATTAACATAAGAAGAAAGTACCATCTGTCATAAAGTAAAATAAGCTCAGATAAATGCCAATAATAAAAACACCTATTTTTATAACTATCAAATCATTAATATAAAAACAGAAATAAGAAAAACACCCTAACCACAATATATATCAATAAATCCTATATACGTATTTATTGATATACAGGCTGATTCATTTTCGGCCCTCACCTTGGAAATCTCTCTTATTATTGGAGATAGAGTATAGGTTTAAATTTGGCAAAGTTGTAAAATTTTATGTTTGTTATAAATCCGTAAAGAAAATAGATCTGTGACAAATGACCTTCGTGATTTTAAAAAAAAAACGCGAAAACCCCATTTTCTTCTTTTACCTATAGCACCGACATTTGGCCTTGTAGAGAAAAAATAAAACACATCCTTGTGGCCATTTCTAAATCTCTATCCAGTGGTGTACTCTAAATTTTTATACGACGTTTCGTTTCTTTCTGGCCATCATCAACTATCTAATTTCTTATAGGCGCCATATTGGATTTAGACATCTTCAGAAAGAGCTTTTTCTCTGGTTTCAACCATGTACCACATGCTGACTATACTTTTTGACATTAGGTTTTATTTGAAAGAATAAATTATAAGATTAAATAAGGTAGCCTTTGGAATTTGAATCTGTCAAACATTTCATTTATTGTTCATTAATAATACAAAAATGTCATACACTAACGAAGAGAAACGAGATATGATAAGTATTTTTTATTCTTCGAAACGAAATTCAACAGTAGCGAGTACAAGATAACAAAAACATTAATAAAAATACATAGAAAAGTAAACAATAAACAATTACAGTAAATGTTCAATTATCTGGCCATCTTCGGTAATGCACAATTGGGCACGCCTTCTGGCATTTTGTACTGCCCTTTGTATAGATCTTCTAGAAACTGCATCGAAGGCATTCTGAAGTCTGTCTCGTAATTCTTCAATGTTTTGTGGCGCATCTACTTTATAAATATTATTTTTAACATATCCCCATAAAAAAAAATCTAGCGGACTTAAATCAGGTGATCTCGCAGGCCATTCAACAACTCCCCTATTTCCAATCCAACGGTTTGCAAACTCTTGATTTAAGAAATTTCTAACAACAGCTAGCTGCATTGTGTGCTGGTGCGCCATCTTGTTGCCACCATAAATATTGTAATTGATTTAATGGGATATTGTCGTCAAGATAGTCAGATACGTATGTACGTAAAATGTTTAAATATATTTCTCCATTTAAATGTTCTTCATACATAACTGGTCCTAAGAGACGATTTGCCAAAATACCCATCCAAACGTTTATTCCAAAACGATGTTGTGGTCTTCTAGCCCTGTTTTGTCGGGGATTTTGTACTGCCCAATAGTGCTCCATATTTCTGTTGAACATTCCAGAATTTGTAAATTTTGTTTCATCTGACCAGATGATTTTGCTTAAAAAATTTTCGTCATTTTCTATCCTTCCCATTAACCATTTATAATATTCTAGCCTTCTCAAATTATCTCCAGGCGGTAAAGAGTGACTAACATGGATCCTGTATGGTTTAAACCTACTTTTATGTAAAGTTCTCCAAACTCTGGACTGGCACAAATTTAATGCTGACGCTACTTCGCGTGTAGAAATTGAAGGATTATTATTTATCTATAAAAATACAAGATTAACATGAAATTTGAAAACACGCTTTTAATTTACCATTTGTAAAATATCTTGTCGATTTTCATTTAAATTCCTGTTGTCTTGACCATTACGCGGCTTAGTAAACGATCTATTCTCGATCAAATTTCTGTCGAGATCTAGAAAAATGGTACGATGAGGCTGTTGTCGTTCTGGTTATAATTGTAGATATCTTGTACTCGCTACTGTTGAATTTCGGTTCGAAGAATAAAAAATACTTATCATATCTCGTTTCTCTTCGTTAGTGTATGACATTTTTGTATTATTAATGAACAATAAATGAAATGTTTGACAGATTGAAATTCCATGGCTACCTTATTTAATCTTATAATTTATTCTTTCAAATAAAACCTAATGTCAAAAACTTTAGTCAGCATATGGTACATGGTTGAAATCAAAAAAAAAAACTCTTTCTGAAGATGTCTAAATTCAATATGGCGCCTATAAGAAATTAGATAGTTGATGATGGCCAGAAAGAAACGAAACGTCGTATAAAAATTTAGAGTACACCACTGGATAGAGGTTTAGAAATGACCACAAGAATGTGTTTTTATTTTTTCTCTACAAGGCCAAATGTCGGTCTAAATTCTTTTACGGATTTATAACAAACACAAAATTTAACAACTTTGCCAAATTTAAACCTATACTCTATCTCCAATAATAAGCGAGATCCCCATGGTGAGGGCCGAAAATGAATCAGCCTGTATATTGTGGTTAGGGTGTTTTTCTTATTTCTGCTTCAGATTTCAAACCACAGTCTCCACCAATTTCAGACTAATATAAAAACAAGTTTTCAATTCATGAACCAAATTCAAAATTAAACATCATTTTACTAAGAGTCACTGAATTTTAAATACATTATCTGTTCTTTGTTCTCGTTTATCGAGGATCCACGAACCCAATTTAAAATAACAGTTTAAATAACCCCTGAGAAAAAAAGAAGATGGGCACACGGACTCGAATGTGCCCAGAATGAAGAGCTAGTCGTGGAAGAAATTAAAGAGCACGTCCACTTTTAATTGCCTTATTTAAAATATTAATGTTATAATAAATAATATATTTTGTAAAAAATTAAGACATTTGTAGAAGATATAAAAGTTTTATTTATTTTAGATTAGAAATAAGAAATAAAAAGTAAAGATATACGATTTTTTGTTCAGAGCCCACTTGACTTCGAATGTTTCTGAACACCCGTTATTAAACATTCACCCATTTTGGCCTGTAATTTTCGAGCGCGCATGTGTGAAATCGGCGATCCTTCAACAGTTGACCGACAGGTGTCGATAGTGGCGTTTGAGTCTAATGTTTACTAATATTTACATGTGGATGTGATAAGTTATATTATATTGTTTTTCTATTTTGTGTTCGTAATAATCTCATTACGAAACCCAAAACAATATCGAAATGATCTTCATTTCAAAACCCTTTTTTTATTTTTCAATTATGGCGTTGTTCGAACCAGAAGTAAATATCTATTTGACAGAAATGATATACGTAGAAAAGAAAAATACTACAACAAACAACGTATTTATAATGTATACAATTGACAACAAGATATATTGCTTTCTATGTCACTTATGTTTATATTTTTAAACAAGATATTAAGTAATGTTAACCAAAATTAATAAATAAAATTGAAAATGTCCAGTATCAATGTGACCAACAGCATACTTTATATAAAAATAAAACTGAACTTTCAGATTAAATAATTTAAATTTATTAATGTAAAATATTGATTTTGATTTTGTTGTGTATATAAACTTGACTTACTTATTTCTATATTTTGCTAAAAAAAAGGACTATCTTAATTCTTATGTTTATTTTCCACGGAAAAACTTCAATTTTATTGGGAGTATATTTTATTGGTACGTATATTATGGTATATTTTATTTAAAAAAAGTTATACGATTCAATAACAGGCCTGTGATTGTTAACGTCGCATAATAAAATGTTATCCTAAAATAAATAAACACGTGTCGTAGTGCATACAGTAATTTCTTGAAGATCTACAAAAAGGAGTACTGGAAATTGATTTATGATAAAGAGGATTTTACTTATTTCGTAAGTGCTGAACCATGAATATTATACAATAAACAAGTGTTCAGATGGCTGTTAACGTTATTTTTTAATAAAGGATTACATTACGTTTTAGTTCATACAACAGCGTATTAGTGAGTGGACACGTTTTCTTTATTCAAAATGCCTTACCGATTTTCATCTCAAGAGTGTGCGGACATGCATTTTGTGTTTGGCTACTGTAACGGCAGTGCACGTCAAGCAGTTATTGAATACCGACATCGGTTTCCCGATAGGCGCATTCCTCATTACAGAACGTTTCTGAAAGTACACAGACAATTTCGGGAATGCGGACTGCGTGATTATCTTTTCGACTGAGGAGTAAATTTGCCAGCAGACTTAGAGGAAGAAGCAGTAGCTATTGTTACAAAAGATCCAACTCTCAGTGTACGTCGAATCGCTAGACAGCTAGGAGTGCCACAAACGACAGTTTGGCGAATTTTAAAACGTGAGAGCTTATATACATATCACTATCGGAGGGGTCACGGTTTGCTTGAGGCAGAACACTATGCTCGTCTAGCTTATTCTACCTGGATATTAAGACGGCTTTATCACGGCTTTATTTTAATTTCTGAACAATTTCAGAACGTTCCTCTGGACAGATGAATCTACGTTCACGAGAAGTGGTGTTACAAATCTGAGAAACCTGCACAGGTGGTCATCAGAAAATCCCAAAGCTATACGCTCATCTAAATTTCAACATGAATTTTCTATTAACGTTTGGGCGGCCCTAATCGATGACTTGTTGATTGGTTCTGTCGTTCTTCCTGGGAGGTTAAATGCGGACAATTACCTTCAATTTCTTATTGACGAACTGCCAGGTCTTTTAGAGGATGCCCAACTGAATGTTCGACGAGACATGTGGTTTCACATTAATGGGGCACCACCACATTTCGGAATTGCTGCCCGAAAATTGGACCGCCATTATCACAAAGTTTGCAATACGAACATCAAAGGTACTGACAACAGCTGTCCTTACGAAATGCTTAATATACTGTGGTGAAGCCATCTAAATCTTTTTGCCAAGCTACTAAGAAAACAGCCTAACGAAAACTCAATTTTTTTATAAAATGGACTGTGTATAAAATACACATCTGTAACTGTAAACATGGACAACACACCTCGTATTTTCCAGCTTTTTACTTCTGCTTAAGACATATGTTTCTGCTATTACTATTAAGCGTCGTCAGTTAAGCTAGTGAAGTAATTTAAAAGCTTAAATCGCCTATAAGGCATAGCAAATTTCGTCATATCAGGTAGCACTATATAATATAGTGACATCTGGCGGACGAAAGAGACTATGCCGAAAATGGCAAAAGCTGGAAAATACGAGGTGTGTTGACCATGTTTACAGTTACAGATGTGTATTTTACATGTCTGTTTCATTTGTAACGAATGCGTAATACGTGCTTAACGTATTGATATACTTAAACCTTTTTTTGTGTATAAAACATAAAGCGATATTCAAAAAATCGACGAGTTATTGAACCAGATATCGGTCAACTTATCAAACAATTTGTCGACAAATCTAAAACCAATTTAACAATTGCAAAATAAAATTATGAATTTCCCAGAATTCGCCCTTTTTACAAGACTTATCTCGAGTAACTTATTGTTTTCATAAACATTCGTACTCTCAAAGTAAAAAAAAATCTTCATTAAGACAATATTAAAACACTATCCAAACCTCCCTCAGATCCACATATTCAGATATTTTAAGAAATGGTACTTATGTCCTTGTTAATTAAAGTATGGACAAGCAGTTAGAAGCTATTTTGATTAATAAAACTCGTTTTATAAAAGCTAAATGGAGTTTTAGTAAAAGTTTTATGTAAATCACTTAGGCCGTAATACCTCCCACACATATGCTATAGCCTAAGTTTACATACGTAACAGCTAGATGAGATGGACAATAACAAAAATATTATTTTTGTTATTGTCGGTCAACTTTAAGATATCGTCTCTGATACTTTTTATAATCGCACCGTGGCAGAACAAACATTTTTTAAATATTTTTGAAAAGGTATTTTGGCAAAATATTTTAGATTTATTCTATATAATTACATCTATCCATTCTTCATACGTTGTCTTTTCATTTCAAGGACACTTGTATATCAATACCTCCTCGTATATATTTTATAGTCAACCGCAATTCATTTCTTGCCGAGAATTTGCAAAACAAGAAACTTAAAAACAGCGTAAACATAATTAAGTATTCATAAACAAAAAACGTATTATCACAACATGGTGTACAACAAAACATTTCATCACGGCTTCTCCTTGAAAATTAATTAAAACGCCAACAAATAATTCTACCGAAATTTTCCCTCAAAAGTGCTTTATTCCGAAACCCTTCGGGGCAATTACACGGACTGTCCAGAAAATTACAATCATCGTTCTTCAGAGAAACGGTCGGACGACCAGAAAGTGAACGAACGGTGGAGGAACGTTAACGACCAACCCCAGGAGCATTTTGATATGTAGTTCGTATTTGTCGTGATATTAATGGCTGGTATAATCTATTATTTAGTTTGGCGTATAGCGACATTAAGTACGGCATCTATACTAAACCAGCAGATGCTACATATTCGGCACCGCATGACTTGTCAACGGCAATCTAAACACATTCTAAATTATGGCGAGAAAGCTAATTTACGAGCGAATTGCCATCAACGCGATCAATCCGATTGGGCCGTTAACAACGAATTAACAGGTCGTAAAATAAGCGACGTATTTCCCAGAGTCTATGACTTAAATGAAAACGGTAAT
The DNA here is from genome assembly GCA_935421215.2 of Melolontha melolontha. Lineage (NCBI taxonomy): Eukaryota > Metazoa > Arthropoda > Insecta > Coleoptera > Scarabaeidae > Melolontha > Melolontha melolontha. The sequence goes on along the minus strand of OW285242.1, from coordinate 6,595,493 downwards.
TTATTGAATAAAAAAATTGTAACAATTTTATCAATGTAAGCGTTTGTTCGAAAATATTAAAATTGAATAAATTGTCCGAACTGTACGAGGTGCATTCAAGTTCTAAGGCCTCCGATTTTTTTTCTCCAGACTGGAAAGAGATAGAGGCATGTGCATTGTTTTAAAATGAGCGTGCGTTCGTTGTCAATACGTCACAGAGATGGCAGCACTGTACGGAAAATAGAATTGTAGCGGCAGCGTCGAGAATGAGAACTGTTTTAGATACCTTACTTGAACAGCGTGCAATCATTCGTTTTCTGAATTTGCGTGGTGTGACACCATTTGAAATTCATCGACAGTTGAAGGAGACATGTGGTGATGGAGTTATGGATGTATCGAAAGTGCGTTCGTGGGTGCGAAAGTTTAATGAAGGCAGAACATCGTGTGACAACAAACCGAAACAACCTGGGGCTCGCACAAGCCAGTCTGACGACATGATCGAGAAAGTGGAGAGACTTGTTTTGGGGGATCGCCGAATGACAGTTGAACAGATCGCCTCCAGTGTTAGCATTTCCGTGGGTTCTGTGCACATAATCTTGCATGACGACCTGAAAATGCGAAAAGTGTCCTCCAGGTGGGTGCCACGAATGCTGACGGACGACCACAAGGCTGCTCGTGTGTCATGTTGCCAGCAATGTTGACGCGCAACCAAGGCATGAATGGAACTTTCTTTTCGTCGATTGTAACAATGGATGAGACGTGGACGCCATTTTTCAATCCAGAAACAAAGCGCCAGTCAGCTCAATGGAGGCACACAGATTCACCGCCACCAAAAAAATTTCGGGTAACCGCCAGTGCTGAAAAAATGATGGTGTCCATGTTCTAGGACAGTGAGGGCGTAATCCTTACCCATTGTGTTCCAAAGGGCACTACGGTGACAGGTGCATCCTACGAAAATATTTTGAAGAACAAGTTCCTTCCTGCACTGCAACAAAAACGTCCGGGAAAGGCTGCGCGTGTGCTGTTTCACCAAGACAACGCACCCGCACATCGGGCTAACGTTACGCAACAGTTTCTTCGTGAAAACAACTTTGAAGTGATTTCTCATGCTCCCTACTCACCTGACCTGGCTCCTAGTGACTTTTGGCTGTTTCCAACATTGAAAGACACTGTCCGTGGCCGCACATTCACCAGCCGTGCTGCTATTGCTTCAGCGATTTTCAGCGACTCCTAAAGAAGCTTTCGCCGCGGCCATGGAATCATGGCGTCGACGTTGTGAAAAATGTGTACGTCTGCAGGGAGATTATGTCGAGAAGTAACACCAGTTTCATAGTTTTCGGGTGAGTAGTTAGTTAGAAAAAAAAAATCGGAGGCCTTAGAACTTGAATGCACCTCGTATTGACGAGTGTAATGTACGAAAATGATATATTAGATGTCTTCTATGTAAGGAAACAAAAAATATTCTATTAAGAATAAATACAAAATATGATAGATTTATGTTCACAAAGATGACAAAAAAATAGTAATAATCTTATAGAACATCGCAAACACCCTAACTGATCTGCACCCCGAAGAATATCAAAAACTTTGATTGAATCAGAAACTTTTCGAAAAAATATTTTGGAATCAATCTAGGCAAAGCACGTGTCTAAATTGATCCAAATTAAATTCCAGTATTACCCACAAGATCTCTAATTGTCAACCGACGATTTTTTAGAACTTTTTTCTTTTATTTCGTTGGCGATGGTTGTTCAAAGCACTCTTCGTCTCCAACGCGTCTCAGTCAAATGATAAAAGATTATCATTTTGTGTCATTCAAACAAACACCCTTCTTCTTGATGTACATTCGTCACTGAAACTTTTGCCTAACATATTCAAGGTTTTCGTGGTAGAAATTTCATTCTGCACACAAAACTTTATGCAAATTATTTGGTCAACAAAATCGGATATGGAAATTGTAAGAAAACACACTTGAGGTCATTCAGGTCGCTCTTCATCTCCAACGCGTTTTCTACCAATTGATAAAATATTATCATTTTGCGTCCCTTGTTCTTGATGTACACTCATCAATTAAACCTTTTTTGAACACGTTCAACACATTTGTGGTAGAAATTTCTTTCTGAAAACAAAACTGTATGCAAATTCTTTGCTCGACTAAATCAGATATGAAAATCGCAAGAAAACACTTCATTCGTAACATATGAATATTTGAGAAATTTTCTATTCTCTTGTGTGTTATCCTTACATTAGGTATCTACCGGTATTTATAAAATTTCTTTCTTCAGAAGTCTCTGGGTTCTTCTTGTTTCCTGTTTCTCTTATGTCTTCTTCAGCGGCTGTGAGATACGCTTTAGCTTCGACGTATACGGTTCCTAGTTCAATGTAGTAATCTATCTTAAAATATTGGTGTGATAAATCCATAGTGGATATTTGCTTCTGATTTATTTACACTTGATTCCAATACTGGTTTAATGTGTTGATCCGCTTCGAAAAGTACTCTTGGGCTTTTCTACTGGATGGATCTTTCTTCATGTTCGCAAGCAGCTTGGTCATGTACTGGTCCAATTCTTGCTGTTTCTGCGAAAGTTCATTTAATGCGTCCATGATAAATGTTATTTGATATACACTGAATTTAAGGAGATGTGTTTAAATTGGATAGTTGAAAGTTCCGTGCTACTGAGAGCAGCGTCACTCTCGAAATTATGTCTTGGTCCGTAGCTCAAGTGAGAGGATAAACACTGTTAGAAACCAGCCTCACTTTCTACTGTGGTCAAAGGGTGGCTTAACGATGCAATGCCTAATAATGGTAATAGGATATTTATGCGCTACTGAGAGCAGCCTCACTCCCGTAATTTATTATTTGTACCGTAGCGCTGGTAATAGGATCAGATACTTTTAGAAAGCAGCCACACGTTCTACTGTGGCCAAGGGTGGCTTAATGGCGTAGTGCCGTTACCTCGATGGACCATGCATATTGATTAAGGAATGTTCTGTTCTTTAATCAATATTCATGTCCGGCTCGAAGGACCACGAATACTGATTAAGGAATTTCCTATTCTTTAATCAGTATTCAGAAGTTTTTAACTATTAGTTTTATTTCTAATGTAAATATTTAGTTGGCATTCATTTATTTATGCTGGCCAATATGTTTTGTATTGTATGTGAATGGCGTAAATTTTAAAACATGGAAACAAAAACGATATCATTACCATCTTAATATTACGAAATATGCAAATAGATCAAACCCGTGTTCCGGTCTTAAAACGTATCGTCTACTTCCTATTACATGTAACGACTTCTTACATTTACAATTTATGTTTCATTATTGATAAAAGCTGGCGATAATAATCACTACAACCAAATGACGCCGAAGTTTATGATTTATCTACCCAAGTAGGAGCCATACTTCATGTTCGGCATGATTTACTGCAGTATGATCTGACTACGTAAAAGCACCGGCACATGACATCGAAGTACCAGCGCTGCAAACCGCCCCATCTGAAACAACAGATATTCATCTACCGATCGTGTCAACCTGACCGCCGTAGGGATCAAGCGATAGACTATAACAGTCCGTAATAGATCACGTCGCTGCAACGATGAACAAACATTAATACAAAAGCAAAGTTCCTGTTAATAATTAACTCAATAACAGTGGACTATAGGCATGCGTTTTATCAACGAGTTTCGAAATCAATTCGAACGTGCCGTTCGCACAATGTCAATATAAATAGAGATAAAACGCTGAATTTTCTTTAATATGAAATACATAAAATCGTTAAAACGTTAATATTAGGATTATGTTGGAGTATATAAATTTGTATAAGTCGACAGATTCATTTGGATAACGAATCTCAAAGATTTTGTATCAAAAGTGGGCTATACTTGGAGATATTTTATTAGATTAATATGTATAATAATTAATAGACATTTGGGGCTCCACTCTCTTCTTTAAATTAAAAAGTTTTTGAAAATTAGCAACTGTTAACGATATAAAGCGCTAGTTGCCGGACGAAACACACTTATCCTCGTTAATCGCAGATTAAACACCATAATTTTAATCTATTTAATCTAATTTAATTTCATTTTTTATATTTTACCACACTGTATATTCTACGTTTTATATTTAAGCAAGCATTTATTCCGTAAATAATTCGCATATCCAGGTCAGTTATGTAGTCTAAAAAATAATTGATTTACTTATTCGGATTAATAGTTAGTAAATCACAGAAAGTATGTTGCAGATATCAGCATAAATATTATGAAATACTAGTCCTACTATACGTAAAAATATATTATAAACATCCGTTTGAACTCTTTAATACAACGAGGTAATATACCAGTGAGTACACGCAACAAATATTATATGTCATAGATTTTAAATACATTTATTGATAGTACATTAAAATAACATTTTTAGAACCATTAGAATTAAGTTGTAAATATAATTTGTATATACGATATACCGTAATTTTTGTTAAGTAAATCATTATGGAATGTTCTGTTCTTGAATCAATATTCACTTCCACAGATTCTCCTTTTATTTTCCCAGTAATTTTACAACATAAATCTCTTGTATTCTGTTCAGCAGTAGTTAAGTATTTTGCTAGTATTGTACCTATATTTACATCATGTTACACTCGAAAATCGTTTTTTTTTTAATTTTTCGTAACACAATTTCGTTATATTTTAAATAAAATATTTCCCCTTAGAATCGCATTTATGTATTTATTACGTCACCTTTCAGTTATGTTTATTGTCAACTCATTGCATGGTACTCCCCAAGTAATGCTATTCGGGGAATACCAGCGAGCTCGAAAGTAAAGGACAAAGACGTCCAAAACGATCGTTGGCAAACCATCACCAGTCAAAGTACCATGCTCGCTGCTGGTGTAAATCGACTCGCGGGTGACGTACACGCTTGCGTTAACAGTATTTTACGTAACAACGACAAAGTAACAAAAGTGTAAGTTCACTGTGTTTGTGATATTTTGCAATTTAGTTACAATATCTGGTTTGAGAATTTAAAAGTCGAGACGCCATCATTCTCACCTGGAAAACATAGCCAACAACTACCTGAGCTAGTCGACAAGGTACATCTATTTCCACTACGTTGATTCGCTTTGAGTTGCACAGTTTTTTATGAACTGCATTTAGTATTTTTTTAACTTTATCGTTTTTTCCTTAATTACTTAAACTCATACTTAATAATTATTACGTCACTTTAATTAAGGTCTCATTTAAATTTATGTAGATTATCTGTAAGCAAAATTGATGAATTTTGCACCATTTTAATCGTATCAAATACAATAACATCAATACACTTCGAATTTATAATTTTATATATGCTACTATTTTGTTTTAATTTTTACATTATAATTAACTACCGTTTTTTATATATTTTCAAATCATTTCTTGTACAAATTCAGTGTTTCTTTTATTTAACACTTTTTAGGCAAGGCATTCTTTTACCTCTTTTGTATGAGTAAAATTTATTATATTAAAATCAATTGCATGGAGCGATTGTATTTCAAAATTACATGCTGTATCTATCAGTGTCTTCCAATAGGCTGTTATTTCAAGAGTTCAAAAAAAGAACAGTCGCCGAGTTGGACATGAATTTTTTAGCTATATCGTAACTTAACCGCACCATTCGGAATTGTCAAATGTTACTGTCATTTCTAGTCATTAGTGTTTATCTAATAAAAACGATATCACGGAATTTTATCTATTCTTGACAGGAAGATTATTTTTACTCAGATAAATGATGTTTAATATTTTCATTGTAAGGTAAGCTATATTTAGTACATACACTTTTATAGTGTAATGAATGGCGGCTCGACTTTCAAATCCTCAAACCAGAGTTTGTGACAAAAAGGGCTGAATGCAAGTAAATTGCACAATTTTACAAACACAATGTACTAAAACTTTTGCTACTTTGTCGTGGTTAAGTGAAATTCTGTTAATACAACACACGAGTCGAATTACACAAGCAGCGTGGTGCTTTTGACTGGTGACGGTTCGCTAATAACACAGGTCTAGAAAATTAAACTTTTTGAAAGATGTTTTTATTTTGAAAACTGATTTTATATAATTTTGTTAGGCTGATTTCAAAAATTCTATGCATTTATTTGTATCACGTAAGGTTTTTTTGCAAATATTAAATGAAAAAAAACGATATTTCTAAAAAAATTTATTTGTTTATTGAGTAAAAAGGTGGAATACAAGTTAAAAAAGTGGAAAAAAGTACTTTACTCAGTCTTTTTTAAGTGAAATGTTTGTCTTTTTGCCAGAAAGCTGCGTTGTCCGGACATTCGATTGTATTTTTTTAAGGGAATATCCCGTTTTAACATCCAGCAGTAGTCCGCCATCATCGTTATGCTCCATCTGCCTTGGTATCGCCGTTCCATTTCCTTAATGTCTTGGTGAAACCTCTCTCCCTGTTCTTCGCTAACTGCTCCAAGGTTTTCAGGAAAATAGTTCAAGTGTGAAAACAGAAAATGCACTTTCAAACTCATATTACAACCTAGACGATGAAAGTGTTGTAACATATTTTGAACAATATTTTCGTAGTTTTCGTCCTTAGAGTTCCCAAGAAACTTATCAATTACTTCCTTAAATGAAACCCAGGCGTTTTTCTCGACATTGGTCATTGTGTTTTTAAAATCCTTGTCTTTGCATAATGTTCTTATCTGAGGCCCAACAAAAATATCTTCTTTTAACTTGCCATCGTATAAGGCTGGAAAAGTCTCGCACAAATATTTAAAACACTGTCCATTTTTGTCTAGGGCTTTAACAAACTGCTTCATCAAGCCAAGTTTGATATGGAGAGGAGGCAGTAAAACTTTTTTGGGGTCAACCAAGCTATCTCTTAATACATTTTTGCTACCAGGTGTAGGGCTTGTTCTAAAGGGCCATTCTATTTGAGTCCAATGTCTATCCCTTGCTCGACTATCCCACTCACAAATAAAGCATGGAAATTTTGTATAACCTCCTTGTTGTCCTAGTAGCATGCACAGCACTTTAAGGTCACCACAAAACATCCACTGATGTTCTTGGTAGTTTATTTTCTTTAAAAGAAGTTCAAAATTTTCATACGTTTCCATTAAATGTACCGAATGGGCAACGGGAACCGAGGCCAGCTCGTTACCATTGTGCAATAAAACGCCTTTTAAATTATGCTTACTTGTGTCAATAAACAGGCGCCATTCTTCTTTTACATACGGCACATTTCTTAATTTTGAAATTAAGTCAGGAATATTGTTGCAATACACTAGCGGTCCGTCTTGAGTAAAATATGGACATAACTCTTTTTCGCGATCCCAGTAAAAGCTTGATGTGACGCCAGGTGCCGGTAAATGTTTCTCACGAAGTCGGGAGGCTAACAATTCGGATGTATCCTTTGGAAGGTGCAAATCTCTAATTAAATCATTTAGTTCGCTCTGGTTAAACACTTCGGGCTCTCTGAAATCTGGTGTGAAATCTGAGTCATCTGGGTCGAAATTAGATTCCTCTGATTCTGACTATATGACGTTTTCTAGTGCTTTTGGGGCGGTAGGTATCGGTACATCTGGTCCATGAGGAAGTGGTCGAATAGCAGAGTCAAGATTGGGATACACAATTTGTTTCTTATTTTTTCTGTTGAATCCTTGAACATTACACGAACAAAAATAACAATCATCACTGTGATTTCTAGGCTCTCGCCATACCATAGGAACACCAAAGCTGAAACATTTCTTCCTACCTTTTTGCCAGTTTCTTAATGCTTCAACGCAAACGGAACAAACAGTATGAGGAGCCCAGGACTTTTCTTGGTCGCCAATTTTTACACCAAAATAAGCGTGGTATACATTTTTCACAAACGAAGTTATAGTTTGCCTCTGCTTTACTACGACATAACTACCACAGATATAACAAAAGTTATTCGGATTGTTCACACAATGTCTTCTTTCTATATTTATACGTTCTGGAACACTTAAAATACGCAACAACGAAAACAACAAGCGCGCGGACACAGTAGCACGACGACTAACACAACCAAACTGCACATAAGCAGGTTTCAACGTTGTATTGACGCTTCTGCACCGACTCTGTTGCTTTGCTGAGAAATCTAATATTAACCAGTGTTGCCAAATCACATTTGATTTCATAAAAATCAATTCATTTAAAAATCATGCCTAACATGGAACAAACATATTCTTGTCATAGGTATGTATATTAATAAATTAACATTTTTAAGATATAGAGCGCTATAAAAAAAATTTACGTGATAGAGCAAAAATGTGGCGTTTTTTTGGAATAAGGGCCCCTAAACATATACAAATTAGCAAACAGCTTTCAATCATCAAAATTACTGTAGACCTGTGTAATTGTTCCACACTACTTTCCAGATCGTATAACGGGGTTTCCCCCAGTATCATTACTTAATGGGAATACTCAGCAGTAATATGATAATAAAATTATTATTATTGTCACAAAAATATGAAAAATATCGCTGGAAATTATATAAAAATTATTTGAGAATGAGTTAAATTTGCACAATCTTGCAATCTATCTTATAAATATTTTCCTTTTTGGTATAAATGTCACGTAAATCCGACGCAAATTACTTTTTAATTTATTATTCAAACATGTACCTAATTTAAAGCCATTTAATAAAAATTGTATACATTTAAGCATTTGAAAAGTTACGACATCGAGTTTTACGAAAACTTTTTCAGTTAAATTTTAAACTTCATTATTTGCATACTGAACAAGCACAAACTTCGGGCAAACAGAATCAACAGAGTTTTTCGGACGATTTCCTTACGAAATAATAAAAATTCGCTTCCGTCAAAGCGTTGTTCGCATTAGATATGATAAAGTATCGCCCGTACATCGGCGACGCAAGTAAAATATGCTCGTTCATAAATCTCGGAACTTCTCCGTCGAGATACCGAATTAACCCGGGCACCACTTATCTTCCCAGTAATAAATGTCAAGTTTTGGGAGAGGGCAATTCAAAATATCAAAAAGAATTATCTAATCCACCGTATAATATGTTACACATTTATAATGGTTAGCGATGGCTGTGGTAGGGGTTTCGTGAAAGTTTTAACTTCGGCACACGATCAATCAATATTATCCGAAAGTTAAGTCAAACAAACGACGATACAAAGTTCCCGTAACTTCGGGCCACTCCACATATCCCGCACATCCACCACGCAAATATATAAAGTAACTGCTAAGTCAGCATGTTGTGTTCGAGTTGACATGGTCTTTTGTTCTAATATATCGCGAAGATAACGGAAATATATAACGGAATCGTGTTTCATCGGCTTTCATTTTTGTTCGCAATTGAACAAATACATTTCTATATATATATTGTAATAATACTGGCCCCACGTTGTATGCCAAAAAATGTAATGAATACTTATTTGTTAAATGTAGAATCGTAAAAAAAAAACAATATCGATTAAAGATTGAAGAAGAATAACTATAGTAAACGTATGTCTGTGATAATATGATATGATATTTATATAGATACCGAAATCGGTACTGCCAACAATGAGATCAATTAATGGGTCAATAAAATGTCTTTCGGCAATAACTTAGTCAAAGAGATGAATTTGCTTTCGTACTCAGGGTGATATTCACAACAACTAGCCAATTTAATCGATAAAAGAATCTTTTAGAACAAATAAACTATTTATTCACTATGTATGATTAAGTCTGATGTATTTACAATTGTAGCTATTTCTAATATTATAAGATAAACAAATTTAAATGTTTATATTTCAGATACACATAATTTATGAAGAAAGGAAGTAACTTATGCAAGAGTTTTGAATTCAAAGAATCGACAATTAGTAACTATATTAAATGAAATAGGTAAATCGGTATCTTTGAACACGTATAAGAAAATTTCTTGGTTATAAATATTTTTAGCTTATTACTTACACTATGCTTGGAGAAGTTTGACACACTCGGATCAACTGCTGATATATTTCCAATTCACGAATAGATTTATTGTAACTACCTATAGAGAAGATTGACACACTCGGACCAACTGCTAATATATTCCAATCTTAAGACACACCATATGTAATTCTTCCATAAACAGGAAGGATACAAAATACAGCATATATAACTCTTACGCAGTCAGTAAATTATTTACCCAAATACACCATGTACAGGGCGACTTACGGGAAACTGACGGTTTTCAAATGAACATTACTCAATTGTTTTTCAATAAAGAAGAAGTTTATTTTTACAAAACGAAAGATTAATATTTACCATTTAATGTAACATTGTCATTTATGGAAAATTATATCACTCAAGTGACGGCCGTCCGCTTGAATACAGATTTCAAGTCTCTGCCAAAATTCATTCACAACTCGTGCCAATAGCTCTTGGTCAATCGCATGCACCTCTTCTGTAATGATATCTTGCAACGCAATTAAAGTACGGGGTTTGTGAACATAAACACGTTCTTTCAAGTACCCCCACAAGAAAAAGTCACAAGACGACAAGTCCGGCGATCTTGGGGACCACGGCATGTCACCGAAACGAGAAATGAGGCGCCCAGGAAACATGTTTCTCAAAACTTCCATTGATGCATTTGCAGTGTGTGCTGTGGCACCATCCTGCTGAAAATAAACATTTCTCAGGTTTATCTGTCTTCTTCGTAGTTCAGGTAGAGAAAACGTATTCAACATGTGTATGTAACGCTCCGAATTCACGGTCACCGTAACGCCATTCTCATCAAAAAAATACGGTCCAATAACACCAAAAGCCGCAACCGCGCACCATGCGGTCACACGCGCGGAGTGAAGAGGCCTTTCACGGGTAATGCGAGGATTTTGTGGGGCCCAGTAACGAAAGTTTTGTTTATTTACTGAGCCATCCAAGCTAAAATGAGCTTCATCGCTCATTATCACTATTGGGTTTTCCTCAGACAACACTTGCATACGTACGGCGAAGTCTTCGCGTTCAACATAGTCCCTCTCGTTGAGCTTCTGAACAACCTGCATTTTATATGGGTGAAATTTCAAATCCAAACGCAAAATTCCTCTCACAGAATCACGGCTTAACTGCAACTCACGTGCATGTCGCCGTGCAGATCGACTTGGGCTCCTGTTCATTGCCTCTCTCACTGCGTCGATGTTTTCGGGCGTTCTCGCTGTTCTTGCAGGGCCTGGCGGCTTCTTCTTTGCAATATTCCCTGTTGTTCTCAACGTTTGCACTCATTTCAGGATTGTATTGCGGCTAGGAACCGCGCTATTCCGGCGGATATTGAAATGCCGGCGGAAAATTATTGTGTTATGATAACTGATTCGCCATTTTTGACAAATGTATCGTACGCGAATATGCGGTGCTGTATTGTCCACTGCTCCATTGTAACTGAAACGGTAAGTCATTCCGACGCGTATGACCCCTCCACCTTCTTCCTCCCACCACTAACGCCTTTATATTATCTATTTTAAAAACGTCAGTTGCCCGCAAGTCACCCTGTATATCAAATTATCCAAATTAACAGTAATCCAGTCTTCTGGGTTCTTCTTCAGGTATTCAAAATTAGATAAATACTATTTTTTAAATAAAAACTTCAGCTTCTAAATTTGATGTACCTATATTTTTTCTCATGTCAAAAAAAATAATAATAATCCTTTTTTTTTTCAATCGCCATGGATATCTTCTATATTTTCATATACATCCAAGTCAGTTAGTCTCTTTTAAAATTCAAATTTGAAAATGACACCCAACCACGAATATCAAAACTACTCACTTGCACAAGTCAAATCCAACAACAATATATATAAATTGACTAACTATAATTTACACGATCGTACAATTCTAAAAGATATAATTAACTAAAAATATATATACCAAGACCAAACTCTATCGATTTTCACAAAACCAACATATTAACAACAAGATATCCAATGCTTTAATAAACATGATAACCATTACAAATTCAAACAAATCAAAATATCTCTTGCATATGTTATAATATAAAAAAAATCTTATAGACATAATATTAGAAATAGCTCATAAATATAATGGAGGTTTATCCCATTATAATATATATATATATATACCGTGTGTCCCAATTTCGATGCTCACCATTGGTATCTCGGTTATTAGAAGATATAGAACAACGGTTAAATGAGGAATGTTTTGCAGAATTCAATACTCGCGGCAAATCTCATTTCAAATTTGACCTAACTTTTTAAATTTTTAAAATATTTTGAAAAATCAAAAATTTTTGCCGATTTCGTTATTCCTCAATAACTCGATAACGCTTAGTCTGACCTCTTTTAAAGTTTTACATTGTTGAGACACTTTTTTAAAACAAATTATTTGATACAAACAGAAACCCCCGATTGTCATTTGTTTTTAAGTTATTACCACTATCTTTTGTTTTTCATATGGCGGCCATATTGGATTTTGGGTTTGTTAGGTAGTCCTCAAAATGTGATTTTCAACGATGTATAACATGCCTGAAAATTTTTATTTATAAGGAAAATATTATTAAAAACGTAAATTAATCTTTAATATGAAATTAGTAGGCTGAAAAATTAAACACCAATGTCAAATGAAAGTGAAAAGATATTCTAAGTATAGCAAACGCCAATTAAGTTGGCGCGAGGAGGGGTAAGTTTGCGCAGGATTAAAAGTAGTGGGGAGATTTGTATTTGGTTTTACATCAAATGTCAGATAATTCTAACCTCTGAGCGTGTATCACTAGCAAAGACATTATGTTCCGTCAAACATCAATGACAAATGTATTCTGACAATGAAACAAAACGATAACCTGTCAAAGTACAATTAGTGCTGCAGAGATAAGTTAATTAAAACTACTTGTAGTTAGTGATAAGTAATTATTGTCAAGTATTAAGATTTATAAGTATTGATAATGGCACATACATATTCAAACGAAGAAAAAGTTGATATGTTGGAAGTGTATTTCAAAGCAAATAGAAACACTAAAAATGCGTGCACGAGTTATGCAGAGCGTTTTCCAGAAAGACAACAGCCACACAGGACAATTTTTAGAAGACTAGTTAGCAAATTAAAAAACTTTGGAAGCTTCGAACAAAAACGAGCTAACTATGAAGTTAATGATGCTGATACACGTCTAAATAATATTTTGCAGAACGTTAGGAACAATCCCAGCACATCAGTTCGTCGTGTGACACGAGAAACAGGGATTTCAAATTCTACTGTTCACAAAACCTTGACGAAAAACAAGTATCACCCTTACAAACCAACAATTGTACAAGGTTTAAGTGATAATGACAATCTCCGACGATTACAGTTTAGCAGGTGGTACCTTCAAAAATGTGAATATGACGCTAATTTTCCTAGGAAAATACTATGGACAGATGAAACACGATTTACCAATTGTGGAGTGTTCAATAGGAATAACTATTATCATTGGTCTACTGAAAATCCACATTTGGTAAATCAAAGAAGATTTCAAGTTCGATTTGGTTTTAATGTCTGGTGCGGTTTAATTGGTATGACATTTTGTTTACATTTTTTTTGTTTTTTAAACTCTTTTTTTCGTTTTAGATAATCAGTTAATAGGTCCTTTCATCTTTGATTACAATTTAACTGGTAACAGATATTTGGAGCTACTAACAAACGAGATAATGCCTGCTTTGAGGCAAATTATTAATCCCGAGAACATTCAAAACATCTGGTTCCAGCAAGATGGTTGCCCGGCCCATAACACTCGTAATGTGCAACATTTTTTGAGAGAAAACTTTAATGAGAGAGTGATTTCAAATAATGGACCCGTGCAATGGCCTGCGAGATCACCCGACGTTACCCCGCTTGACTATTATTTATGGGGTACCACTAAAAACGAAGTATTTGATTTTGAACCGCCAGAAACTCGGGAAATTTTAGAACAAAGAGTACTAGATGTGCTACGATCAGTAAACGGAAACACGCTACGTAGAGTTTGTAACTCTACTCGAACAAGGTGTCAAAATTGTGTGGAACAGAATGGTCGTCATATTGAACAATTTCTTTATTTAAGTGAATGTGAACTTTAAGTTCTGTATCTTTACTTTTTATTTCTATAATTTTTTTATCGTTTCGTTTGTTTACAGTATTACTTAGAATATCTTTTCACTTTCATTTGACATTGGTGTTTAATTTTTCAGCCTACTAATTTCATATTAAAGATTAATTTACGTTTTTATTAATATTTTCCTTATAAATAAAAATTTTTCAGGCATGTTATACATCGTTGAAAAGCACATTTTGAGGACTACCTAACAAACCCAAAATCCAATATGGCCGCCATATGAAAAACACAAGATAGTAGTAATAACTTAAAAACAAATGACAATCGGGGGTTTCTGTTTGTATCAAATAATTTGTTTTAAAAAAGTGTCTGAACAATGTAAAACTTTAAAAGAGGTCAGACTAAGCGTTATCGAGTTATTGAGGAATAACGAAAAAAAAAATTTTTGATTTTTCAAAATATTTTAAAAATTTAAAAAGTTAGGTCAAATTTGAAATGAGATTTGCCGCGAGTATTGAATTCTGCAAAACATTCCCCATTTAACCGTTGTTCTATATCTTCTAATAACCGAGATACCAATGTTGAGCATCGAAATTGGGACACACGGTATATACAAAACGATACAATCTGTCATACATATCTGATACAAGCTTCCAATCCACTACAGTTAACAAACAAATAACATCAGGGTATTGATTTTATATTTTTACGTTTAGTTGAATAAAAATGACGGTTAAATATGGTGGAAAATATATTGTATTCTATGAGTTTAAGAAATTACTACAAATTTATCCCGAAATTAAGTACCTATAAATATAATTATGAAATTCTTTAGCAAAATACACGTTGCTAGTTGATTTAATTTTGTCAAAAGAATTGAAATTAGGTAAGCGAAAGCAATAGACAAGAATTTCGATCGATTTTCAATCATTAATTTATTAAAAGCTGTCAAAATCTAATTCAAAAAAGCAAAATATTATGCATATCACGATATAATATAATAAAGTAATTCATTTCAAAATTCACCGATGGAACAGAAAAGAAGGAAATATACTTCATGTGTCTGAGTCATTAAGCAAATACGAGTGATGGACAAGAAGGTGTCAAGCTGATAAAAGTTGTGGATTCCAGTTCCAAGGAATCTTATAAATGATGGCAAAAAAGGATAAAATATATTTTATTGACATCGTCTCCCAAAACTCGTCGAATGTCGTCTCTCGTTGAGAATAGCGTAGAAGATTTCATCTTCTTCGAAGTAGTCGTCGATATAATATAAGCACTGATATATACTTTTCTACTTTTGAAAAAAGTGTATACACTTCACTCCTTGGTTGTTATTTTTTAAGAATCTCAAACACTTCTACTTGTACGTAGGCCTATTTTAACCAGCGATCAATGTATTTTACACTTACACACACTTTCGTACAGGCTTTACGCGTGTACGAATTTTACTTTTTAGTGCAGATCGAATTTTAATATAGTCTACGCACTTATTCTGAAACCGCTCTTTGATTCGCCGTTTTATTTTGGACCGCTCTTTGCGCTGGTTCGCCGCTGATTTTGGACCGCTCACTACGCTAATCTGACGCCGCCTAATTTTTTCTGCTTCGGCTAATTGTAATCTTTCCGAACATAGTTTCTACCGAAAATATCCCTTAAGCTATCTCAGCCATATCCCTACGTCACCAACAGATATCAACCTCATACGACACACTTTCCCATGCGTAAATAATATTCCAAGACTACGTTATCACATATAATAAAATTAATACTTATCGAAGGTAACCAATACACATGAGTGAATACATGTACATATACAAAAATGAACATATAACTGTATGTTCTGTATAGGCTCCTATACCGCCCATCTGATTGCGATGAAACTTTGGTAAATTGTTGTTTTCGTACCGGCGATGAAAAAGTATAACTAAGGAAGTATAACTAAACAAAAAAGTCTTTCTTTGTGTCAAGGTCAATCGCTTTATGTGCGGTAAATATATTTTAATGTTGTCACGAAGTGACAGAACGATCTGTCAAGTTAATAAATGAGCTTTGACGTTGTCACGAAGAGACAAAAGGAGCTGCTGACTAATTTTATATTAATCGGCATTTCTAACAAGCTCGAAACTACGTCCTTTGTAGCTGAGAAGTTAGAGCAGTGGTTTGGAGAACCGCTAGACGTGGGTTAGCGCCCCACCTAAAAAATTTTTTCAATAAAAATTTCGTATAATTAGTGTTGTAATTGTAGATAGCAATATTTACCATTCAAACTACTTCGTGAAATAACATTCAAATTTAAATATTTAATATAAAGCCGAATTTGCAAGATTTATTAAAGGATATATTAAATGAACGGCTAAGAAATATATTTTCTTTATATATATAATGTGTTAGGATAATAATATGTTAGGATAATAATAATATGTTAGGATAATTTCTTAGCCGTTCGTTTTAATATATCAATTGATAAATTCTTGGAGATTTTCGGCTTTTATATGAAATATTTACTAATATTATCAAATTAGTATGTAATTGCGAAGTAAATGTGAATGTAAACATTTCTGTCTACAAATTTCGTATGATTTGCATTGTCATTTGTAGACAGCAATGTTTACATTGACATTTACTTCGCAATTACAAACTCACTTGATAATATTTGTAAATATTTCATATACAAGCCGAAAATCTCCAAGAATTTATCAATTTATATATATATATATATATATATATATATATATATATATATATATATATTTTTGGAATGTATCTTTGAATTATTTTATCCATAGCAACTACAAATGTATGACATTAATATACTGTCATTTGTATTTTGTATTCCTTGAGAAAGGCATCATTAGCCGAAACATGTACATGTAGGATTGTTTTAAATATATAGTTTTTGAAGTAAAACCTGGCCTTAAATTGCCTACAATTTGAATTTACTATATATATATATATATATATATATATATATATATATATATATAGTAGATTAACTTAATCTACTATAACATACAAAGGTCAAGAAATAATTATCTATACATATATATATATATATATATCAGACGTGAGTTTTGCGAGAACCAGCCCTTTTATCAGGTCTACCCTGAAGACGACAGTAGAAAAACTACCGAAACGTCGGATTATCCAAATCCTACAAAAGACAGAAATAGTCCAAACTCAATTAATCACCCATCGTCAACAACTTCTCGTCAATGGATTCTTCTATTGAAAATCTATAAATAAGTAAACAAATAAAAAATAGATGTTAGCGTTACAGTTTTTAAAAAATTCTTCAATGACTAAATTATTCTACTTAGTTCTCTGTAACTTAATATTTTTTTCTCATAAGAAAGTGTAACAGCGAACGGTACTAGCTGACCCGACAAACGTTGTACTGTCCACGTTTCACTAAATTTGTTTGTGATCGTTTTGTTAATTTGTGGAAAGCTATTGGAAATATGTAAACAAAGTAAAAATGAAAAAAAAACATATTTCTGAGTTATCATTGTATCTCTTAACAATTGAGGCCATGGATATTCAATTTGAGCAGGAGTATAGCAATCGCCAATTAAGTTGGCGCGAGGAGGCGGTGCGCAGAAGCCGTTTTTAAAAACGTCCGCCCCCACTACTCAAGTAATTGTCAGAATACATTTGTCATTGACGTTTGACGGAACATAATGTCTTTGCTAGGGGATCATGAAGTGATACACGCTCAGAGGTTAGGGTTATCTGACATTTAATGTAAAACCAAATACAAATCTCCCCACTACTTTTAATCCTGCGCGAACTTGCCCCTCCTCGCGCCAACTTAATTGGCGTTTGCTATACATTCAGAAGTACGCCAAAGGGAAATTTTACGTGGGAGACAAATTCTTCGCAAAATAACACAAAAGTAAAACAAATGTAATTTTATTTTAATTCAGCCTGGAATGCGTTTTTTCTAGATTTTTCTTCAGATCTTCCAGAGTTTTCTTTTTCAATTGAAAATATTCAATTGAGTTATTTCCATCGAACAAAACAAAAAAAATCAATCAAACATGTCGTTCCAATCGTCAGTTACGATCGCGAGTGTAACAAAAATTATGATTTTTGCAGTTTGTCCAAATTTTGCGACTTTCCCTTGTAATTGTCCCAATTTTTTTTTCCCTGAAAACTTTTCCAGGACCATAGCGACAAGAAAAAGTTATGGTAAGTTATGGTCTTGAATTTATATAAAAATCCCTTAGCAAAAAGCACTTTCAGTTTTTCCAGAATTTTTCAATTTTCCGGGCAGCTTTTCCAATTTTTTTTCGCTAAAAATCTTATTTGGACTATTACAAATATTTAAAAAAATAGCTAAATCGGCCGTTCTCAAGTGATACGCATACCAATGAACAGCATTTAATTTTTATTTATATAGATTCATGTAATTTCACATATTTATAATTCTTTAATATTTGCCGATCAAATTTGGAAAAAAAAATTGATAACCTTCCACACAACATAAGGAACACACACAAAATTTCATCAAAATCGATTACGTAATTTGTGAGTCTATAAATAACAAATTAAATGTTTTTGATTTTTATATATATTTATAGAATCGAGCATGTATGTACAAATATATATATTCATATAAATTGTACAATCAATTACACATCTACAATTGCGAAGTACCAAAAACAAATCAGCCGCACTACAAGATAAAGTATCCTTTGCGATTCGCGGAAAGTAATATAAATAATCAGATTTTGCGAGAGCGGGTTTACAGCAAAAATTTGTAACCATAAAACATTTACTCGTATTTGTCAGTTATTTTCTTTTCGGGACGAGAGTTTTACAGGCACTTCTCTGATAGCGTAAAAGATTTATCGGTAACCAGTTGGCAGTAAAACAGTCCCTGGTATGCCACAAAATGAAAATCCCCGAAAAGATAATCATAAAATATAAGAAATTGCTGTAAGGAGTTGGTGCATTAACTTGGTTTAAGATGACTAATTCTTGTTTGTTTACGTACGTTCGTCCTCCACTGGTTAGAGGAATGTAAGTAGCTTGCTCTTTATATTTAAGGTTACGTGGCTTGTTACGTTCCGGCTACGTTCAATGGTAAGGAAAAAGCATGCGGTCTATATAGTCAAACAAATCCCGCATGATATACAATGTATACACCAACCTTAAGATAAATAAAACATTTTGTTCGTGTTGTTAGTACGTGTCTGTTCATATTTAGTAGTATGTTACGATATACTTTATGGTAAATACAAGTCTCTATTTTTAAGAAATAAAATGGGAAGTATAATAAAAATAAAAAATCCTGAGTCTATAAGCTCTATAAGCTATTAACGAGTCAATAAAAATGCAAGTCATAATGACGTAGTGTTTACAAACTATTTTTGAAGTGGAACAAGTTTTGGGAAAGTTTTATTATTTATAATTGTTGTTTTGTTATTATTAATTGCTGTAGTAATAATTAATGTTAATATTTTGCACAAAAATTTAGTTTAGTAATGACTTTTCCAAGTATGCACAAATATAAATGTAAAATTCCAGGTTGCGAAAATCGATATTATGCCCAATATTTTTCGTGATTCGAATTATCAAAATAAATATTTCTTCACTCTACCTTCTTATGATGGTAGAAAACAAGATGGTTGAACTCTATTAAAAGTTTCCACTCTTAGTATGGTATTATATGTTAATACCATTTACGATTGTTGCGATGGATTACGAGGATTACGATGTCGTTAAAATCTTTTGGCCATGTAAATTCTATTCACAAGAAAATGTTGGTCATTTTGCAGGTTAGTTTTTCATGGTATACTTGTGTTAAATCCGATCATCAAACTTTACTTCAAGAGCAGCTGTTAAATATATATATATATATATATATATATATATATATATATACATATTGAAATAAGTCGCTGAAGCTGGTAGAACTAAGAACAATGAGCATATAAACTTAGAAAAATAATAAAAATAAGTTAGTCTTTATGATTTACAATTCAAAAATTGGGCGCCATAAGTTTATGTAGTTCTTAGTTTGTTCAACGCTATCTGTGATCTTGTTAAATAACCAACTAACTGCGGTAGAGCTTGAGTACATAAATTAATTAAAATCTCCAGGATCTTCGTCGGCTTGGTGTATTATTTCCGTAAGAACAATGTAATTAGTGTATTAATTAAGCTCAAACTCAACAATTAAACAACACAAATAAAAGATTGAATTAATAAAATAAATGACAATTTATTGAAATAAATAAGAAAACTGTAACAGCAATTGAATAAAAGAAATAAGGAAACTGTATTATAAAAAGAATATTACGTGCTAAGTGACAATAAAAGGAAATAATATGTTGCACATGTGTTCATAAGTGAGAAGGTTAGGTTTTACGAAAATTATATAAACAAATATTTAATTGTTCTTAAATTAAACATAATATAGGTAAGTGTTGTTTTATCTTAGGCAATATGTATGTAGAAATTGCACGTTTTAATTGATGTTTTATAAAAATGTAATAATTCCGAAATTTAATATGAATATTAAGTTGTTTATAGTGATTTTTATTTAGACAAATGTTGACTTTTAGGTGATATGTGGAATAAACGTAGGATGTGAACCTGTTTCCGATGTTCTAGGATCTGATGTGGACTTGAAGCTCTGTGATCGGAATAGATGCGGAGTACGGCTGTTCCAATATTTCTAGCGGCGTGGGATGTGTTCACCGGCTTGGGTTCTCGGTTCGACGGTATCCAATTACAAAAAGATGCTTCGATCGATAATTCTTGTTTACGTCATGGTATTCTTCAAATTTATATATCAAAAGTTGGGCCTATTATTTGTTTATCGAATGATCGAAAATTTGGTATGATATTTTTATTTATAATATATTAAATTATTTAAATTTCACGAAGTTAATAAAAATGCGGCCATTTGTTGTAAAAATTTTATATCAGACGCCGTTCTTCAGTTTTTTTATTCCACAGCCTATTTTAAATATCGATAAAAGCCTCGACGTTTTCGCTTTATTTGCATCAATTAAAATATGAATTTGCATAATGTTTTAGTCTTAATGTGATCGAAAAATTAGTTAAATAATTTACAAATATCTAAAATGTAGTTTTCAATATAAAATTAGTTATAAAATGTACCGTAAAAATCGCTTTCGCGGGGTTCATGATAATTTTAAATTAGTGGGCGTGGTTAACTAACATCGATATAAATCTTGATGTAGATAAATTAAATACCTGTAATTTCGCGCGAATAATTTGAATTATGAAATTGAAAAGTTTAAATATAAAAAGTAAGTTAAAAATCAAAATAAGTTAATTATAAATTTTAAAGTTATCGTCGTATTAATTTATTTACATTTCGATACTAATTTCACAAATTACGTCCACCAATTTAATATTTATACAGGTGTTTTTAATGTGTTGTATACCTGTATTTCACATTTTAGGAGCTGGAATACGGGTGCTGGTTGAACCACTACAATATATATATATATATATATATATATATATATATATATATATATATATAATATCTTCGTGACCTTGGTATAATAAGGTAAACTTAATAAGTTGGCGATTAAAGGTCTGGTTTACTTCAAAGTATATATATTTAAAACAACCCTACATGTTGTTTTAAATATATATACTTTGAAGTAAACCAGACCTTTAATCGCCGACTTATTAAGTTTACCTTATATATATATATATATATATATATATATATATATATATATATATACATATATATCAAAAATTAAATAAAATTCGGGTAAGCGGTCAATTAAAAAACTCCTTTATTAAATTACCCTATATTTCGCGACACTTTGTCGCTTCTTCTGGGGTAACTACAAGATTAATGAGAAAAATAACAAAAAATAAATAAGAGTATAAAACAGTAATAAAAAGTTCAATTATACATATATATATATATACATTTAGTGTTTATAAGAATTTTATTTTTCTTATTTATTTTATTGGCCGTGTCTTAATATTAAAAATAATAGACTTTTTATTGGTTTAGCGACCTTTTATTGAATTTTGTTGTTTTATTCTACGACGTTTCGACTTTTATTATTATTCAGTCTTTTTCAAGTAACTAGAAACAAGAATTAAAACAATGAAAACATGAGAACTGTGTTTGCTTTTGTGAGATTGAATTAACAATTAAATTAACAATTAAAATTAAACTTAGATTAAAGACTGAATTACCAATTAGATTAACAATTAAGGTTAAAATTTAAAATTAGATTAATAATGAGTAAGGACAATTAAAGTGATTACATCTGTTTAAATGAATTGAAGATTTGAATTAAAATACAATACAGTAAGGTAACTAGCAACAAGAATTACTACAATGAAAACGTGAGGGCTGTGTTTGCTTTTGTGAGACTGAATTAACAATTAGAATTAAAATTGGATTAAAGACTGAATTACCAATTATATTAACAATTAAAGTTAAAATTTAAACTTAGATTAATAATGAGTGAGGAAAATTAAGGTGGTTAAATCTGTATAAATGAATTGAAAATTTGAATTAAACTACAATTACAGAAAGAAAGAAAATTACAGAAATAAACAATGAATGAACAATGAATGATAATAAAACTCACCGTTTTTTTTGGTTTTTAAAAGCACGCATTGTGTGTAACATGTGTTTTAGGGACATCCGAGACCTTGGTTTATGACGAACCGATCGCACTGGTCGGGATATTGTAAGTGTATGTGGCTTTGTTAAGAAGGTTTATTTCTGTTCTATTTTGGAATTTAGTAAATCGGTCAGGACCGTGTTTAGGGGTATGTAGTAAAAGTATTTAGAAATGGGAACTGATAAAAAGTTTTTTTTTTTTTTGGTTTGTGTTTGTGTGTGCGGGGGGGGGGGAGTTGATTTTATCTATTGTTTAATGAGTGGGTAATAGAGTTTAGAAAGTCCATCAATTCCGTTTCTGTCGTTGATTGTTCTGCTGTTTTTGAAAATGTGTATCATTTCTAAGACCTCCCTAGCTTTTGTATTCTTTTTCTGTGTTATTACTTTGGTGTTATCAAAATCAAAATTATGTTTTAGTGTCAATTGGTGTTTTTTTAAAGCAGTTTGATTTTTGCGTATTTATGACCTTCCAATCTTTCTTGTAGTAACTGTTTTGTTTGGCCTATGTATACTTTGTCACAGTCTTTGCAGGGTATGTTGTATATTGTGTGTGATTGTTTTAGTGTAGGTGTTGAGTCTTTTAGTTTGGTGTGTAGGAATTTTAGGTTTTTACCGCTTTGGTGTGCTATTTTAAAATTAAATGGTTTAAATATATTGTCTAGTTTTTCGGATAATCCAGTTATATAGGGTGTGGGGATATATGTTAATTCATTGTTTTTTTTTGGTTTTGTTGTGGCAGTTTGTTGTGTTATAAATTTTATTAAGTCTTGATTTTATAATTTTTTGTGTAAATTGTGGTGGATAATTGTTTTCTGTTAGTATTGTTTTTACTTTATTTAGTACTGTTGGTCTGAAGACTGGATTAGTGAGACTTAAGGCTCTGTCTACTAACGCTGTTACTACATTTTTTTTTGTGGGCTAGGGGTTGGCTTGAAAAAAAGTTTGCATATCTGCCGGATGTGGTTGGTCTGGTGTACCGTTTTGTTTGTATGTTGTATGTTGTTTTTTTTTTTTTTTTTTTTTTTAGTTACTTGAAAAAGACTGAATAATAAAAGTCGAAACGTCGTAGAATAAAACAACAAAATTCAATAAAAGGTCGCTAAACCAATAAAAAGTCTATTATTTTTAATATATATATATATATATATATATATATATATATATATTTAGTATTAATAAGAATTAAAATTTATTTCTTATTTATTTTATTGGACGTGTCATAATATTAAAATAATAAACTTTTTCTTGGTTTAGCGACCTTTAATGAATTTCAGTTTTTTACTACGACGTTTCGACTTTTATATTATTAAGTCTTTTTCAAGTGATTAAAATTAGTTTGGTCAGGCCATGTGTTTGGGAAAATACAGTATATTTACAATGAGAAAATTTTTTTTTGTGTTGTTGGGGTTGTCTTCTATTGTTTAATGAGCGGATAATAATAATATATCGGTAAGAGACGATTCTAATGTAGACAAGTGCAACCCATTGAAATAGTTTAGAAGAAAAGCCATACATTTGTGAAGAGCGTGTTCAGTAGTAATATAAGATCTGAAGAAGCTACATCGTTGCGAAACATGTCGTCAATTTATTAATACCTATTATAAAGTGTAATATACACTGAAAATTAGTATAAGTGTTTTACTTAAATCCCATTTACATATTATGGATTTCCAGCAAGTATCGGCCGATTCAATTAAATTTACTAAAATTATTATTTTCAATATTACGATTTTTTTTAAATAGCTTTCAAATTTACTGGATACAATTTCGCAACCAAAACTTTTTTCATCGACTTTCTTCGAGACGAAATGTCATCGGCGATATTGCGTTCGCTTTCAATATATCGCTGTAAACAAATTAAAATTTGTTTACAGCACGTATATCAATCTCCTAAATTCACGCAAATGTTTTATTTGCGATTTTAATTTCGAGACTGTAAACAGCTATAAATCACTTTTTTAAAAGTCAAAGGTTTTTTTTTAGCACAACATACTCTAACTGATTACTCAGGAACATTTCGTGAATATAGATTAATCTCCCCCCTCCGTTCTCTTCGAAAAAATAAGACGGGAACTCTACATCCGAAAACCCATCAGACGTAGCTTGTAGTAAATCGAGTTAAAAGTTTCACTTTTTGCAGCATCGATAAATAGCTTCGTCCTTCTCCTTCTAACCGGGGTCCTAATGTCATAAGGCCATGATCGAGATCGAATCAAACGCATACACTCGAACGTTAGTCAATGTTTTATTGAAAGCTTTCGGGAGAAATAATGGGCCATCGTGACCGTTAAAAAAAAACGGTTTATACATTGAACTAAATGATAACGGCCGGGCCTCCGTAAAAAAAGAACTAACCTGAAAGTTGCCTTCGTGTAATCTATAGAAGCAACTGCGGAAAAAAGTACGTGCGTAGAATGACAGAATGGTGGAGAGTTACACTTCGGGAAGAGTGTCGGACGACAGAAACATCGATTTGAAAAGAGCGAAAAAGTAACGGTGGAAGAGGAGGAAGATGCGAGAA